>CM072883.1:1592500-2991666 GCA_036937835.1 Pampus argenteus | reverse complement strand
CAGTGTATTTTAACACTCTTCAAATTATCACCCGAAATAAAAAGTATTTCACCTACCTACCGTCTGGACCTCCAAACATGGGTGTGAGGTCGATTATGACGCAGCAGTTAAAAGACTCAACGGTCAGCAGCACGAGGACAACAAGCGTCAAGCAGCGCCCCTAGTGGTGGCGACCAGGAAATGACAGCACATAGGCCAGAGTGTATGTAGAGGCAGAAGACTATATAACTGGTCCAGACCACAGGGACCCTATGGACCACTGGTTCATATTAAAATACACACCACTGAACGGGCAGCAAACCCTGCACCCATTGTGGCCACGTTCACAAAGGTTGATCAAGATTAACTCTGTCAGTGAAATCAATTTATAGGTTAACTACAGCCATTACAGGGATCCCACCCTCATAGAGGTCATAGATGAAAGACTTGACACTGATGATTCAGCAAATGTACTGATGTGTTTTATTTGCTCTACCACTGCACAGAAATTAGGCATTTTTCTTTTCAGAGTGGTTACCAATGGTTACGGGCAGGCCTTTATAAAATACAATTTAATGTAAATCTACACAGATGTTCACAAAACACACATGAACACATAAATAATGGAGAGTATTTTATTCCTCTTGGGCAAGTTGTTACTGCTCTTTGGTGCAAGTTTGGTGGATTATTATACATTTTTCAGATGCTTTTTTTATTATATAATATATCAAAACAAAAAATGTAGCCTCAACTGAGGATAAATAACTATACAAACTGTTTCTGAAGCCAATTGAAAGCTGAAGTTAGCTGTGAAGTTTTGTCCACCTCACATCAGGGTGGTGCTGGTGACACCCACTGCCAACACCATGGTCCACAGGGTGGCGGCGGCAGTGGCTACGGCACCATTAAAGGTCTTGTCGTGGGCGTAGGTGATGATGTGCAGGGCTCCGCTGTAGGCCTCCTCACAGGTTGGCTGGATCTGCTCCTCGGGAAGCTTGAAGCCATATTGTCCTTTGTCTCTCAGCTCGAATGTGTAGGTCAAGGGGATTCCCTGCATCCGAGCCCAGTCTCTGGATGAACCAGAGTTGGCATCTGTAGGAGGAGTTTAGGAATTTTACTGTGCTTCATATAGCTTTCCTGATAAGATTTAGTTGATATATTTATTTAACTTACACAACACATCTGGTGAGGTTCCTACAGTGTAGTTCATCCCATGGACTTTCTTAATGGCCTCTGCTGCAGCCAAACCCACATCCATCTGAGGAGTCACACATCACCATATTGTGATATCTAAGATAAAGACTATGGTGTCATGATGTCAAGTCAACTGCTAAGGCTGTGGAAGCGAATGGACATCTCAGTCTTGGCAGATGACTTAATGACTGTGTGCATTTTGCCCGACACCATTCAATTCCACTGGGTATCCAATTCCTCAAAATAAATTCATTTTAGCATCAAATGAGCTCATTTACAAAGGTTTCTATGGCAATATGCAGAGTATTCTCTTTATTAATGCAGAAGCATGCAGCCTAATCAGACTATAAACACACATTTACACTGTTTACCCTGATATTTTATGCTACATTATGTATATTGTGTGCGCCTGTTCATTCTCTGTGTAAAACATGCATCTCTGTGTTTGTAGATGTAAATACCAGCTCGTTGTAGTTGGGAGCGGCGACGTTGGGGTGTCCATATGGAACCAGGAGCAGCTGGCCGTAGGAGTGGATGGTGAGGAAACACAGGAAGTCGTCCTTCCGGCTTTCTAAAAAGTCAGTCACGGCCTGGGCCTCGGGCTCAGATGTAGGTTTGCTCCCACAGTAGATTTCGGAGCAGCAGTTAAATGATATTCCCACTGCTGTGAAAGCAGTCAAAGAAACGAATGAATAAATGAAATTCACATTTTCCCATGTTTCACATTCACTTTGGTCTCAAATCTCTTTAAACTAGTTATAAATGTGCACAAAACACTTGTTTAAAGCTGCATTAACTGCTTTTTGGCTACTTGAGGGTAAAAGTAAATCAAATTATGTAATGTGTGAGCTTCAGGAACATCTTGGAGAAAAGGTTAAGTGTTTTTTGAATGATTTTAAGCCACTGCTATAAAGTAAAGGGGCTGTATTAATATTACAGCATATATATATATATAATATTTTTATGGAGAATAACACTTACTGCCCCAGTTGGCGTTGAAGTTGCGGTTGAGATCAGTGCCGTAACATGTGCAGTTTCCAGGTCCTGGTGACCTGTTCTTCCTCCAGAGTCGAGTCTAAACGGGTCAAAATGGTCAGTCAGTTAAACCAGGTGGTTTAAAAATGAATAAAAGGAGCATTCAGCATTTCTCTGTAGACGTAAATGTTTCCTTAGATTGATGTTTAATATTATTATTTCATGCATCTTGTTTTAAAGATGAGATGATTTTGTACCTGGGGCATGTTAGTCATCCTAAATCTATTTATTCTCTGATTACATTGTGACTCATTATAAAACGTTACTGCAGTTTCCCTTGCAGACTATCATCCTATCATATGCTGCTCATCTGTGGCCTGTGAGAGCTTGAGGCACAGCTCAGGACCAATCAAATGCGTGCACTAACTGTATTGTCCTTCCAGGAGTAGATGTAGCCGTCTATGTTGAGCACCGGGGTGACGTAGAAGTCCAGGTTCTTCATCATCTCTTCCATTTTCGGATCTGTTTTGTATGCTTGCAGGATCTGATTTTAGGGAGCAAAAAAAACCAAAAAACATCAGGGCATCATGAGTTTTCTCTTACAGCACCATACTTGAATAAAAAACATCTTAGAAAACCATTTTTTTTAAATCATTACCTGTCTGACAAAGTATTGACAGAAAGCTGGGGCAATCCACTCCCTGGCATGAATACCACAGTCCATCCAGACAGCTTTCTTTTTCTCTCCAGTATTCACACCAATCTGGAAGACAAATTCAAGTAACTTTATGGCTAAAACACAAACACACACAAATCTGATCTGAAATGAACAATTAAAAACCTGGATTACCTTTAGCAACTTGATGCTCCTATCCTCATAGGTCTTTCCATAGGTAATTATGCTTACAACATCAGGGTAATCCTTCACATTCTGATCCATCCAGTTAGTGATCTGGAGGAAGAAAGGGATATGTACACATCAGTGTATGTGTGTGTGTGTGTGTGTGTGTAGTGATCTGTCAAATTCATGTTGTGTATGAACATTGCATCTTCTCACCTCCGGCATGGGGTGGTATTTGTAGTAGTCATACTCCACTCTGCACACAGTGAAACACATGAGAAGCAGTGACTTTTCTGAATTATGTCCTGCCGCCTGCAAGATTCAGTTGTATTTTACATACCCGGCTTTGTTGTGTTTGCCTCCTGCGCATTAGTATTTGACAGAAGCTGTCGGTTAGAGATTAAGTGATGATGTGAATAAAAACTCACCTCTCTATCGTTGCTGCTCCCACTGCTGAAATCAGCACCGCCAGGCTCAGTCCCACAAAGTTAAGCATTGTCACTCTGTTAAATGTAAACTCCTTGGTTGCAACTGTTCAAGTCCACTGACCTCAGGTTACACAGACCTTTATAGAAAACATGCATCAGATAAAGAGACACCTTTGCCTCATTCGCAGACTTCCTCAAGCATGTTATTGTATTAGCTTGGTTAATGTGTAATCTTAGAGCTGAGATACGTAGGTACTTTATATCGCTTTGAATGCAGTAAAAGAATTGCGCCAGTAACTTGATTAGATGAGCTACATTGAAATAAATCATAATTAGCTTGTTTTTTTTTTTACAAAAAGAGGCATCTCTTATGGCTTGATAAGTTGAGCAGGCAGTTTGATAAACATATTTATTCGGTTAACTTTGATATATCGATTATGTCAGAGAGAAAAAAAAATGAAGAGAAACACTCTGCCACTGTTGTAAGGTGCTGCGTTTACGTAGGTGCACTCGTACAACGCTCACATGTACCATCTGACCAGCAGAGGTCAGCACAATGCTGGGTTTAGATCAAACCTGTAGCACCAGGTAATCAAAGACAGATGATATGAATGGAGTCAGGTTGCTGGCAAACACCTGCACACGCAGTAAAGATGGATACAGTGAGTTTTATTCCCCCCAAAAAAATCAGTGGGAGTAGACAATCTCTTGATTAAAACCAGGATCGAGTGAGTGCATGTAGACGTTGTTATATACATATATATATATATATTGTCAACAAAGAGTTGTATTATCACATCTGGCCTGTGTTTCAAGTTCAATGCAAGTTTGAGTCCATTGAGTCTTTTCTTTCTTCTAAGCTCTGGCTCTACTGACGGTGAAATTCTTGCATGTTAACTAAGTCTTTGTTCCTGCTGCTTTGCTGACATGTGCATCATGTCTATTTATGAGCCGCTCATAGGATACAGAGACAAGACCTGTCTCAGCTTTGGCCCTGTGTGTGTGTGTGTTTGTGTGTGTGTGTGTGTGTGTGTGTGTAACTCCACTCCTCTTATAGTTTGCTTTGGGGAACATGCACAGCTCAGAATACGTAATTGTTCCCAGCGAGTAGAGCTGATATTTTCATATGTTTGGTTCACAGTTTTTCATCAAACATTTTATAATCACTCCAGCAGTTGATTCCAGCAGCGAATGTTTTGTTTTCACGAGGTGCAGTTAACATGGAGAATGTGTGTGTGTGTGTGTGTGTGTGTGTGTGTGTGTGTGTGTGTGTGTAAAGCTGCAAAGCTGAGAGGGACGAGTATGTTTTTTGGTGCACACATTCCTAAAGGAGCCTTGAGGTTCTTAAGAGGTGAAGTGTCTGCTTGTGCTGCATGTTGACATGTGTCAGTACATGTTCAATGTGTTTCAGGTTCACATTTTCACCAAAATAAGTCCCACATTAGGATTTTTAAATGTCTGTCCTTGAGTTGAAACGAAGAGGTGGACCTTTGTCCAAAAAAAAATGTGTGCACAAAGCAAAAATTTAAAGATGACAATTTGTGAGCTTTATAGGTGGTAAGTTGGACTTTTTCAACCTTTGGAAAGAGCCAGGCTAGCTGAAGACAGTTTATTTTTTGGTTTTTTTTGCAAAAGTAAGAAGATAAGCTCCTTACAGGATTAGGAGAATATCCTTGGGGCGATAAAGAAACTCTAACACAGAAGTTGTCAAACATTTTCATGTCAAAACCATCAATGCACACTCGAGGCCATCGATTCTCATCACTTGTTCATTTACGTGTCAGCTGTATTTCTCTATTGCCGTCTATAATATTCTATATTGCCGTCATTATTATGCACACATGCACTGGGATGATTGAATTTAGTTTATTTCCTTATTTTGCAGGGGGGAAAGTAGCGCTTCACCACGTGAAAGTGAGACAGCTCAACTGTGTGAAGGATTTTGAAGTCCTACTTATTGATATTTCAATAATACTACAAGACTGAACTGTGCTGTTGTGACGCTTATATGTAATTGAAGTTGCCGGGCCTCGTGTAAAAGAGATCTCGGTGATAGTGAGATTTCCCCCGAATAATGAAAAATAAATTTAAGATCCGTTTATTAGTCACACTTTGGTAACTTTAGTGCTTTAATATGAGCTGCAGTTGTTTGTGCGGACTTTTATATAAAAGGTATGCTGCTTCTATTAAAGTAAAATACCAACAAAAAGCCTCAGAGGGTGAATAGTTCCATCTTATTAGACATGCTGGTCCTGTGTGAAATCCTCGATACAGTGAAAATCAATATGGAGTGACTGCCTAATTCACAACAGCCATATCTTTAAAATAATAATAATAATAAAAAATGAAACAACACCAGGATGTTAGCCAACCTGGAGCACCACACACACACACACACACACACACACAGTCCTCCTACACACAGTAGCAATATAAAAGCAAAGCAATAGCAGCAACACTTGTAAATCCATCAGCAGGACCTGACTGCAAACACCTACCAAATCACAAATACAAATAGTGAAGCCCTCCTCCCCCACAGTGCAAACTGACTCCCCCTCCTCCCCCTCCTCCTCCTCCTCCTCCCCTGCAGCCTGCACACATCAAAAGCATCAGTTCCATCTCTCAAGTGGTCACACATAAAACACACACCCGAGGCTTTCTGATCCTTTCCCCCGTAAAGAAAGCCATCACGCTGCACATTAGGAGTCCCGGGAACCTCTCACCTCACTCCTGCGGGTCAGCCAAATGGCCAAATGGAAAATCTAACAGTTGCTCCACAGACTACAGTTTGTCTCCAAGACATTTCCCAGTTTAAATCCGACCGTTTGAAACATTCGAGCTCTAACTCAAGATAGTTCCCCTTTTATTTGAAATCGCAGCATGTGCAACTTCCTGATGATTTGTGCCAGTAAACAATCTGTAAGCATCCTCTGCAGCAAATCACCGGACAATCTGGGAGAAGAGAGTACTTGTACTTTCCCCTCGGAGCCTTGCAGGACTGCGGTTCTTTGTCTTGCTGATGATCCCATCATGACCTTAAAGGTTGTTCACTAGAGCGAGAGAAATCAACAGCTTTCAAGTGTCCTTTCCTTAAGAGAGATTGTTCTGCTATTGATTGACTGGAAAAAAGCACACTAAATTACAGCAATTCAACGAAAGGGAGGAATCCTAACATAACTGGTGACCTGTTGATCTTGTGATTGGGAGAAGGAGACCTGGGTGACCCTCAGCGTGTAAGGGCCAACAGCACCATTTAGGCTCCCTTTCCATATCTAAACCACTGCAATCACACCAACCTGTTTTTCTCGTATTTCCACACACACTAAACTACTAAATACCAAAATACAGGTGTTTTTTTTTGCTCTCGAAAAGCTTTGGCTGATCTGGAAGTTTGGAGTTCTTCATCTCTTTATGACCACGATACACCACAGCCACATCAAATCCCATCTCCTCCTCGGACTTGATGGATACAACCTCAGGCACAAAATCAATGAATCTATGAAACAAGGAGCACTGGGAATCGCTCATATAAAGCAGCCAGGGAGCACACATAGTTCAGCTTAGTACCAGCCTGGGAAAATAGATGCTATTCTGTGGGATCATGGGATATGTATATATATATATATATAGGATTCATATGTATAGATGCTTTAAATGAAGCTTTTTATTTATGGTTGTTATTATTTCTTAATTCCAAAAATATCCACCACATATTTAACCTCTGTTGTCACTTAGATAATTGCAGTTTGATTTTTTTGATTATCCTCAATTTAGAAAAGCTGGAGTTCAACCCACTGTGCAGCTATAGGAGCTATTTATGCACTGCTTTGGCTGACATCCGTGAGTTGAATGGATAGAGAGGGTGTGTGTGTGTGTGTGTGTGTGTGTGTGTGTGTGTGTGTGTGAGAGAGAGAGAGAGAGAGAGAGAGAGGGAGCTCCTCAGTCGCCTGAGCTGCGCAGCTTCATTCCTCCACAGCCGGGCTTCAGTGCGCTGCCCTGCGCGCTGCGCTGCGCTGCTTCACGGAGCCACTTTAGACTTATTAACCTCTTATTAATCACAATCTGCTTATTCCGCCGTGTTGGAAATTTGCAATCATCAATTGCAGTTTTTTTGGCTTTCTCTCAAGTTTCACAACGCCTCGGCTCTCTGACTGTTATGAAGGAAAAGGCGACGGTGACAAGTTGATTCCAGCTCCGGCTCCAGTTTGAAAACAGGCTATACCAAGTGTGTAGGTGTAATAGCCGAGTAAGAATCGTTCCTTGTTGCCGGAGACGATGGCTCTGCAGGCGGGGAATGTGAGTGTGGTGCAGGTGTCGGGCTGTGGGGAGCATGAGGGGAACCTCAGCGTGGAAGTTACCGATTATAATGTCAGCTGCACCAACAGCTCCGTCCTCCCCAGACCGGCCATAAGGACCAGAGGTAAGGGTCCCCTCTCCATTCTTTTCTTCTCTTCTCTCTTCTCCTGTCCTCCTCTCTTCTCCTCTCCTGCTCTCTGCTCTTCTCTTCTCCTCTCTTGCTCTCTGCTCTTCTGTCCTCCTCTCTTCTCCTCTCTTCTCCTCTCCTTCTCTCCTCTCCTCTCTTCATAAACCACAATCTCCAGCTAGTATAAATTCATCTTAACTCTGTCTTTTATTTAAACTTGTGTGTGTGTGTGTACATTTGCTCCTAATGACAAACTGTCACACATGACCGATTGTATGCTTTAAAATGCAATCAGTACCTCTAATGTAGTTTGATTGCATTGGGACTAAAAATGCTCTGTTACCTTCTAACAGTTGACTCATATGGGCTGATTAGGGAATCAGGTCTGAACACACATATTCAAAAAAATTTCCCCCCCTGCTAATGTTGCAGCGTTTTAAGATATTTCCAATCTCCCTCCACTAAATAATTCACAGCCATCACTTCTTCTCTGCTGCATTACTTTTATTGCTCCTATATAAGATAGACAGACATGAACATCAGCAGCTATAGTCACTGCTCATCCAACTACCTGGAGAGCAATCCAACACTGAAGGGGCGTGTTTGACGAAGAGCAATGTCCTGCAGGTAAAACTGCCTCTATCTCACTATCTGTCTATCTCAAACAGCCTCCTTTTATTTACTTCAATCCTTCGTGGGGCATATTCCTTCTCTGCTGTCTCCCTTTAGACTAGAGGAGAGCAACAGAGCCCGATTTAGCAGCACTGGGACAGGAAATTAAAACCCCACCCCAACACTTGTGGAATTATTTGTTCCATTCATTGAATCAAAGAGTCGCAGTTACTGTGTTTTATATATATATATATATATATATATATATATATATATATTTCTATATTGTGTAACGTTGCACCATCGGATTGAGAGGAAAAATGCACTCAGGCGGTGGGAGTTTAAAATGAAATATAAAAGACAATATAATTTTAATTAAACCATGAAAGCGCAGATGATTTTTCTCTCCAGTGCAGACAGAATATGAAGCAGCAACATCTCATATAAACGATTCAGACTTTTCATGTCAAAACATGCTCCGTTTCCGATTACTCAAAGTGCTTTTTTGGTTGGACAAAACAAGTACTTTTAAGAGGCCTCTGGGAAATTGTGTGTTGTTTTTTATTATTATTATTATTATTATTATTTTCTGACATTTTATTGGTTCAACATTTCATAATCTGTCAATCACAAAAAAAAAAGTGTAGCTACACCTTGGCTCCACCTGTTCCCCCCCACCTTCCTGATAAAGACGAGGTGATGCCTTTTACATGCATTGATCTCATCAGTTCAATCTGTGAAACAGTACATCTGTCACATATCATGAGGGTGTGTGTGTGTGTGTGTGTGTGTGGAGTATGGCAGCACGAATAAAGATGCAATGGCAGTATTGATCTGTAATGCCCTCTGTCTGCACACTGGCTTTATTAAGTCACTGTAGCGGAGGGATGCAGGGAGCTGGAGCAATTTTATGGGGTTTGTTCAGAGCTGCTGGTATCTGTTAGACTCAAGGACTAATTTCACTGTCGGTTAATCCTTAGTCATGTGACCCACCGATGTAGCATAAGTGACAAAACAAGAACAGCCATGTATTACAGGGCTTACAGCCGCAGTAGATGACCAGCTCGTTTACTGCTCAGGCACTTTAACAACTGAGGAATATGTCAGCTGATTGATTTTTCCTCTGTGAACTGTGAGATCCTACATCATTTAAGGTCTCTATAGTCCTGAGAAAGTGATCATTAATTGCACTGTACTGTATCCCCACTGGATAAGGCCTCAGTGATGCCTTTGTTTACACAGTGATCTATAGGAATCAAGAGGCAAACACCCCGGATGAGTGTTTTATCCAATACGGAAATCCCTTAAAGATGCAATTCTTCCCAAAGCCATGAGATGCAGGTTCCAGTAAGACAAAGTTTAATCAGTTTCAACAAGATAAGGTCAGTTTATTATTACGTTTTGTTCAGTCTCACTGCAGAGACTTAGAGCAGTTGGCAAGACGCAATAAAGGATGAAAGACGGTTTCCAAATATTTATGCCGAGGGATGAGGTCTGATCTTTGTAATGTTCCTGTCTGGTGAAGTTTAAAGTTTAGGTTGGGATCAAAAATAATCCCAATGTTTTTTTTATGTTTTTTCCAGTTTCCAGGCAAAAAGGACTTATTAAATCTGACTATGTGTCCGTAACAGAATCTGGCTTAATTAAAAAAAAAGTGGAATTTATTTTAGGGTTTATAGATTCTGTTAATCGAAGCGTTCAAACTAAATTAGATTTTGTTTTTTTTTTACTTTTAATCTCCTCAATTTAAAAGTCCTACACCGCACCAGAGTAATTGGTCTGCACACTCAAACATGGAGTCTATGGGGATATAATTTACAGTTTTGCAGCCAGCCTGTCCGTCGAGAATCGGCAGGCATCGTCCGTCCTGTCGTTGTGTTTGCAGAGACAGCCGAGCGGACGGGGGATTTTACTTGAATTTGTCACCCTCTGGAGAGGCTGCAATGCAGTAACTCCGCCTCTGTTTGTCTGCTAAACTTTAAATAGACACGAGTTCACACCTACTATACTGTAAATCTGCTATCAAGCTTCTCGTCCCGGGTCTTGTCTTTTCGGTTGTCTCGCTGTCACGATTTCAAAACATCCACTTTCAGTGTCACTGATGGAGCAGAGAAAGGAAGAAATGGCATCAAAAGTGAATGTATATATATATATATATATCTAAACAAAGGCCTTATGGGTAATTGAATATGTGCTGAGCTTGTTCATGCGTTACTGTGCAAACAAGCTCTTTCCAACTTCCAAAAATAAGTAATGTGGGATCAATATTATCCTCTCATGGCGAGGCATGGCAGGCAGACTAATTGAGCTGAATTGTGCTGACTGCAGCAGTAACTCACCTCATTACAGTGATAAAATGCGATACAGGAATGAGCTCCTGCACATTGAGCACTACAACACTAAATTGGTGTCAAAGGAGTCGTTTGCCACCAGTTTTTTTTTATAAGGTAATCTCAGTGTGGTCATGTGTGGAGTCCAGAGGTAAAAAAAAGAAAGAAGGCTATATATATATAATATATCATACACTGAATGACAGGTTAAGTTTCATCCTTTCCAGCCTTGAAGCGATCCGCATACCTGACACACAAGGTGAGATCAGATTTGGTATTCAGTGACGACGCTTTCCCCTCTGAAGTGTGACGTTAGAGGTCTGTGATTTAATATGCTGATTTACTGGCAGCTTGGAGTGTTTACTAAGAATGAAAAGACGCCAAAACACAACCATTAATGGTTATAAGGAAATGGATGTTGACATTTAATAAAAAGCAAATCCTAGTGCTTGGAGAGACTATATGAAAAAAAAAATGAATTAAGTGCAAAAACGCAGACCGGTCTGACTTGACATGTGCTGTGCAGCAGATTAAGTGTATATTATTTTATCAGTGGAATAACATTAAACTGGTATGGGAATGTATATGTATCATGTGTGTCCTCAGGGGATAGAAACAAACACTGACACGACACGAATACTCATCTCGGATTTGGTTCCACTTTATATATTTTTTAAAATATCTTTGAATATGTATATAATATAAGTTAGTTGTAGGGAAAAATATAAATTTGAAGTGTTTTGGAAATGTACTTGAGAAAAAAGGGAATCTGTGGCTGCCTCCCGCCGGTTCAGGACTCATTTCCTGACTCATGTCTTCACAGGTTCATTTTCCGGAGGGCTTTCTGCTCACTTGTAATTAGGTGTAACGTCAGCTCTGGATGTCGCTGACAGTCTTTTCTCACAGTTTAGAACATTTCATCATCAGTTAATCCTTTCCTAAAGAGATAAGACCGAACGACGATGATGTTTCAGGATATAGAGCAAACTAGAGGTTAAAAACATAACATAAGCTGCATCTCTCAGTTCGGGGGTCATGGCTAAAACGCTCTATATGTCGATGGCCCATGCTTTTATCATTGCTTCTTGTTGTTTATGTCTATGTGTGTCTTGACGGGAGGGGGGTGCTGCAGCAGCGATCTGTCTGCAGGCTCCAGTACAGACCTTTAAACTTGTCCTGTGTCGCTGTCTTTAATCAAGAGGACTCAGTCAGCGCAGCACATGGCCGGGCCGCGACCCTGTCCTGTCAGATACTCTCACTCTCACACAGACTCGCTGTGACAGGTTGCTGTGAGTGAAGGGAGCATCCCTAAAAACCCTCTGGCTGGGCCGTTCCTGCTCTCACGGATGCTCAGCTGTACGACGAAGGAAGGAAACCGTATTAAACTCATTTAATTCGTTTTTCTTGTCTAATTGTTGTTACTAACATACTGACTGGCACCAACCGAGACAAGGAGATTGATTGTTTAGCTTGCACGTTGTTTTTCCAGTTCGTCACGTTAACGTGTGAACTGCCCTGACACCGTGTTGAGCCCTGATGGCGTGGCTCGTCTTTATGTTTTTCTTTCGCTGTTATTAAAAATGTCATTTGGCTTACAGGGCGAGCGGGACAATATTGACATTAGCATGATTTAAGGTGTTGGTTGTGCAAAGTCCTGAGCTGTTCAGCCTTATTTCCCAAGTGAATAACCTGATACGGCCTCCTTATGTATCACTCTTTGCACCACCAACTTCTTATTTTAGTATTTTCCATGAGCCATTTGACATTTGGGTTTGCTTGAATGACAACAAGAAGAAGTACCGTAGGCACACCCGGTGTCAGCTCATTTTGGTTAATATGGTTTGAGTTTAATATTCTGGTGGAAGTCTTTTGTCAACCAGCCAGTTTAATTAACATGCCAGTCTTTTTTTTATGCCTCTTTTATATTGTCTTTCACTTCTTTATTACTGTTCCAGCAGCATTAAACATGCCGTTCATGACAGGGAGAGAAAGAACCCACGCTGGCACGATGAAAGATTTCCATGATACAAGATAATAATTTTATATTTGAGAAGACAGACAACATTTATTCAGCCTGTCCTATTATCGCTGTGGTAATTCACTACTGTTTCCTTTTCCGATAATCCATCAATCAATCTTATGACTCATGTTATGTCTCTTTCAGAGATGGACTCGCTGCGCATTCTGCTCTACTCGCTCATCTTCCTGCTCAGCGTGATCGGCAACCTGCTGATCATCGTGGTCCTGATGTTGAACAAGCGCATGCGGACGGTCACCAACTCCTTCCTGCTGTCGCTGGCGGTCAGCGACCTGATGATGGCCATCTTCTGTATGCCGTTCACCCTCATCCCCAACATCCTGGAGGACTTCATCTTCGGAGCCGCCATGTGCAAGACTGTCACCTACTTTATGGGTGAGGATGAACTGGAGTGCAATGTTATAATAAAATAATCAGATTCAAGCTGGTGATTCAGTGGCTGCATTAAAAGGTATATATTTTATTATTCTTTAGTTAGAAAATGTGCTCCAGCTCAGTCAGAAGGTAAACCGTCATGCTGAAAGCGCTCGAACAGTCACACGTCTTCAGGAGTGTGACTTAGCGGTGAGCTGGCTCCCATCAAGCCGGAGTCAAGGTGCCACGTGAGGTCTGAGTCAGACTGAAGCACAGGAGATGGGAGAGAAACTGAGATACGCTACAATACTCGACTGATGCACCTTCTGTGAGGCCTGCAGAATCTCCTTTTCAATTACTGGGCTCGTTAAGATGTGATAAGGAGGAGGAGGAGGAGGAGGAGGAGGAGGAGGAGGGCAGGAGCTGCCTTGGACTTTAAATATATCCAGGCACTTCAAATGTAAGAAAATGCAACAACAGGCGAATGTGAAAAAAAAGCTTCAAGTTGTCATTTAGCCGGTTAGCCTGGTAACTAGGACACAGTTTATTCAGAAATACGTATTTATAACCTGGACTCCTGTCTCACAACTTCTGAATAACTGCAAACCACGACTCTCTAGAAGGAGCAGTTTAGGATCGTTCGATTTTCCGTTTCCCACTTAAAGGTCAGCGCTTTTTTTCAAGACGGACTCTTGGCTGGAAAAAGTCACTAGTGATGCAACTCTTTGTAGGCTTTTCCCGTGGTGTTCTACCTGCTTCTTGTCCGCCCTTACGTCCGCCAGTCATTGTGAAGTATTTGTTTGCAGTAGACATATAGAATTGTAAATGCCACACCTGTCTGCACCTGTAGTAGTCTCGTTATGTTCATGGTTTTACTAGAAATGTCATAGCCTCGCTAATAAATAATTAAGCCCTCAACTAACAGCAAAAGTCTGGTGTTGCCTATAGGGGAACCGGGGGAAAATCAATCAAGATTTGAAGTAAATACCATACAAACGTTCATCTATGAAAAACTCAAATCCCACTTATCATCCAAACCTGTCCCGAGTGTCTGATCCGAGCCAAAACCAATCAATACACAGGATCATTGTGACTATCCTTGCCCATTGATTTTATGGCAAACCGGCTCGGCAAACTCATCTACTCCTTTCAAACTCATCTGTTAGCACACACCCATTAGACATATAATATACCATCCATTCTTCTATTAAGCCATTCGTCCATGCGTCCATCTATCTGCCCCCTAGCTCGATAATCACGTGAATCATAGCCCTTCTACTGTTTCGGTGGCAGTTATGGGATCGATGTTGTAATATTCTGGGCGTGTGTGTGCTCACATTTATCTATCCATGTTTGTGTGTTTTTGGAGCTGGTCGCATGATGCAATTACCAACCAACTTACCAGCTCAGTCTGTCAGCTGCTCCCCCCCCCCCCCGAACCCCCCCCAGAGGTGCAGTTTGCATAATGTATTCGAATTTGGGTTTTCGTGGGTTGCCAGAAAACTTTCACAGAACTGGCAACCCGGCAGCTTGAACACATTAATTCAATTTATCAAGTTTTTATGCCTCTAGGCGTCTTTAGAGCAACATTCAACTCAACACGTGAGAGAATTAGGTGTGAGCTAAGATTTAATAGCCATAGTTTCAGGAAGGTAAATCTTCTCTCCCAGGCTCCCTTGGAGTGGAGGTGTACCGAGAGATCCTCAAAACCTCACAGTTTCCCTCCAAAGCCAGTTATCAAGCAGTGAGTATTCGCTCGACTCAGGTTTAATGAAGAAAAAGGATTAGAGCGAGAAGAGGAGACAGAGCTCAGGGGAAAATGGGAGAAATTTGGTTGGTTAGTTTGGTTGGTTGCTGTACCTGGTCTGGAATCACAGTGGATTCTCCTCTCCTCTAAATATCAGTCTCTCAGTACTACCGAGTGTCAGGGGTGAGCCTTTGATCAGTAAAGCTGTCGGAGAACTCAACCAGAATGGACTTTCAGAAGCAATAACTGAGATGCATTAGCAGTGATGGCAACAGCACAAAAGAAAAAAAGTGAGGTTTATGTGTTCAGATGTCCATAAAGCAAATAAATACGTTAGAATCATATAAAGAAAAAAACAAATGCACACTGTATTAATGCATCATGCAGTTGCCACCGTATATTTTTTAAAGTGTGTTGCTGTTTGAATAAGTAATACACATTTTGTAGCTCTTTAGACGCCATTCAAATGGTCTATCAATCGTGGTGATCTCAGATCAGTGTTGGCTTCCTCTAGTTGTAACAGATGGTCAGGTGGATCTGGGCTCAAGTGCTGAAAGGGTTGATGAATTCGGTCCCGGTAGTGCTTCGGGGACAAACGATCTGTTCTGAATTTCTTTGGGTCTGTCTGTGTAGCCGCGTCTGTGTCATCAATCCACGTCGCCTTAGAATCAGTGCGATACATCACCCGTGAAACGCACTTTTCACTTCAGTATGACGGTGCGCTGCTTCCCAGCTATCAGTCTTTATAAGTGTAAAAAACATCACTTATACGTGAAAACCTGCGGCTTGTCTTCACACACGCTTTCACCCTGTAATGGGGCTCCAGGCCGAACTCATCTTCGTGTATCCATATAAACATGTGACAAACAGGTATAATGAGTCAATTCATAGCCCGACTCCTTCATGCTGGTTAGTAAAGAAGATGAGTGTTACCTACCTCTCTGCGTTCCTCGTTTCATCACAATCAGATCACAATAAGCCAGGTGCTTTGGTTGAGCCTGACTGCCTTCAAGCATCAACAAAAAAGACCCCCACCCCCCTCCGTGTGTGTGTGTGTGTGTGTGTGTGTGTGTGTGTGTTCTGGTCTTTCTCTGTGTCCGCGTTTAACACTTGATAGAGACGTGTGGGTGTGAGATTGTGCAAGACTCTTAACAGTGCCGGTGCACTGTTCAGATCTGCATGTTTTGACTGTGCCACCCACCTCCTTCTGCTTAGCCCCAGGTGGAGGTGGTTATTTTAGTCAGTCAGGGTGGTGCACATCAAACCTAGAGAGCCAAGGTTAAAAAAAATAAAAATGCAACTCTAGTTTTATGATCTTCTTGATTTTCTTGGAATGCATATTGCCAATAAGCCCATTCGTGACAGCTTTTGGTAGTAAACACAAAACATAGTTGCAACGTGGAACTATATTTCTTCATCAGGGTGCATCAAGGGCTCGGTGGCTTTGGTTTTGATGTAGTGTCCCGTCAGTTTTCATGTCAGCGTAGCAGCAATCAAAAAAAAAAAATTACCCTCCTCGCAAAGAGCTGAAATGCTTTTAATGGAGAGTGTCGCCTACTACTCACTGAGCATAAAAGGCATTCAAATGTCTTTTTTGTGACAATGATGTTCTTTGTTGTTGAGTATCCCAGGCAATTCAGATCCTTTGTTCTGTTAGTCCCAGAATAGTCCTCTTCCTTCTTATCAGACTTCACATCAAATCTCACTCCAAACATCCGTACAATTGTCATACTTTTCCATGTAGAAATCCGCACCTTTTGTCAGTTTCTAACATTTTACATTTTGACAATATACACAAATACAAAGTGATAAGAATGATTTTTATCAGTGGTTTACAGGAGAAACCAAAAGGCTGGTCCCAGAGAGGATAAATGGTTCTTGACCAAGCCGTAGAGCGGCCCTCCACTCAAATACTTCCTGTAAATTGAATTGCACCGTGCTCAGAGGAGCATGCATAATGACTTCCTCCCTTGAATGATAATGCAAAGCTATGGCTTAGACAGGATATGTTCTTCTATCACAAAGGAACAATGAATGGGGATTAATACATGACAGCAAAATGGTGGCTTGAGCTTGTTGCTTCTTGTAGCAACAGAGACTCAGTGGGGTGAATTTATTCCTATGAGTCTCCTCCTGCAGCTGCTGGTGACATGCAGGTATAGGTTGATTAATACTATTTGTCTCGCTCTCAGAACACAACGCTATGCACTGACTGAGCTTGCACGCCTTTGCAAATTATGCATATTCATACATGCAAATGCAACTTGGCCTTGGATTGTCTGTCTGAAGGAATTTAACCTGTTGTGACCCTATTAAGACAGTATCCTTGGATATTTAAAAGAGGTGCTGGAGCGCCACTAAGAGTAGAGGAGGATATCCTGAAGATATGTTTTAAATATTTAGCAGAGCTGTCTGTTAACAGACTGAAATGTGTTTGAGAGAGTTTGGTTCAGCTTGATGCAGCAGCTAATCAATATTCTGCAAAGCCCTCGTTAGATGAAGGGAATGCTAGTTAAGTTTGTGTCATGAAGCAGTAATGAGGCTGCGGCTGACCTCGCAGATGCATGAGGACAGGATAAAAGGTGATATTTGGTAAGGGTGCCACCACGTGGAGTCTTCTGGTGAGCATGAACGTGGTCAGTAAACTTTAAGTCAATTTATATTTTAGATCTATTTGGTACAAGTGTAAATGATGATGGCATAAGAAGAAAGGTCAAGAGGTCAACAATAATATGTATAATTAGACTAAATGAACCACCAATCAGCTGCCATTCTTACATCTTCCTCATCCAACAGTCTAAATGTTGCCTGTGTTTTAATCCCTGCAGGAATCTCAGTCAGCATCTCCACCTTCAGCCTCGTGGCCATTGCCACCGAGAGATACAGCGCCATCTGTAACCCGCTGAAGTCCCGCGCGTGGCAGACCCGGTCCCACGCCTACCGCGTCATCGCTGCCACCTGGGTGGTGTCGCTGCTAATCATGGTGCCCTACCCAGTGTTCAGCATCCTCAGGTCTTTCCCCAAGACCAACGGTACCGTCGGCCACATGTGTCGCCTGGACTGGCCCAGCAGGGAAGCTGAGCAGACCTGGTAAGTGCAGGTTGGGCTATTTCCACACAGAGATGGACATAAGTAATGGGAGGTTTTTTACTTGAGAGGAAGCATTAACTACCGCCTTACTCTAAGTGCACTGTAATCAATACTATATTTTTAACATTACATCACTAATGTTTTGACCCGACCAACAAAGCAACAATAAACCTGCAATAAACGAGTGAAAATACAGAAAGATAGTTCATTCATCCAGTTCTGTGAAAACATTTTATATGCATAGCAATCATTGGGTGGACGTGCCTCAACAGCCATACCGGGGATAAATGAGTAAACAATGAATGGATGGAGTCAGTTTAGTGGCTGGAAACGCAATCTGCATGGCTTTTCCTCCAAATGTGTGGAGATACACTGATTTACATACGCCTTAATTGTATAATTTACATATGCATTAACCACGATGGGCAGAATGTGGCTTCCTTCAATCAAACCATTTCCTGCTGATTGTCCACAGTTGGATTGCATGCCGATTTGGTCATTTTTGGTAATATTCTGGCTCAATTTCCTGCCCGTCAGATCGAAAACAGTCCAGTGTTTGCAACCGTGTCTCTCCCAGCCACTGCAATATATTAGTTTTAGCTGATTTCTGTAACAGATGTGGAACCGTTGCATTTTGTGCTTATCTGCCTGCAAGTAGCTATGAAATGGATCTCCGCCTTTCAGTATGCTGGGTGAATGACGTGCTTATCTCTGGTAGTAGTATCCATAAAAACTGAACATTAGTACATGTAAGTAAGGGAAGGAGTATTTATTGCAGTTCCATTTGAGTTTTGTATTTTTTTTATGATTCACTCTCTTTACACTCACTAAAGAAATTGCAAACTGAACAGTAGGGGAAAAAAAAAAAAAAACTACAGCTCCAAGCTTAATTAATTTTCGCCTTTTCCCCTTCATTTAATCCCTCTGTAACGACGTTTCTCTGAGGTCTGAGCCAGACAAACTAAATACTTGTTACTTTGGTTCGCATATTAGAATTTCTAATGAAACCAGAGCAGAAACAGAAACAGAGCAAAACTACATTATCCTGCTAACCAGTCCTACAGTACATTAGTTTATCCCTGTTGTCTTCAGCTTAGTGCTGTGGGCTCATGGGACTGCGGCTCTGAATCCACTCTGCTGGTTCCTCCTCCTCTCTTGGTATTGTCTGCAAAGCTGCTGCTGCTTAATGCACCAACTAGTCATTTTAAAGCTTCTGTTTCGTGATTTTGACTTTGTTTTTGCACGCCTTGCAACACAGCTGATATGCTACCGTAGCTTTGTCCATTTTTTGACACCGACAAGCTCGCCATAACATCACAAATTTGTCGGTTTATTTCAAGTTCAAAAAATCTTGCACAGATTTTCTTCACCTAATTCATTGAAGTGAAGTAAAAACGTGTCAGTGTTAATGCTGGCTTTTACTGTGTTTTGTCTCTACTTAGCCAAGAGGAACTGTGAGAGGGGATAAAGAGGATAATGGAGAGAAAGCTCTTTAATTCTTGTCATTTTAGGATGGAACAACTCCTGGGCGAAAGTTGTAAAAGGTGAATGAATGAATGAAATCATTAGCAAGCAACTCCTGTCGAGGCTTAATTAATGCCAGTATGAAAAGGGTATGTTTTATAACGTAGTAGACGCTACATCATGACACAGAAATACTGTTTTGCCGTCATTTTAATTTAACATTGTTTCTCCATTGCTGGATGTACACTGAAAATGACGGAGGAGTACTGCATATGCAAAAGGTCAGGAGAGATGTCCTCGAAAGGAAAAAAGCTTCCCAAGTACATGGAGACACAGTCGAGGACAAGATATTTTATCTTGGGATAAACTACTTTTCGTAGATCTGTGTCTCTATAAACAACTGCAGAATGGTGCGCTTAAAATGAAGAGGCTGAACATGGAAAAACCTTTTTACATCTCTCCACTTGACAGCCCTGCGCGGTTGAACACTGAAGATTTCTCTTTTCTCCGACTGTCCATCAAACTCTTAAGCTTCCCGGGGAAAAGACGAGGCAACGGGAGAGCAGTTAATTAGTCCGAGGAGGATGAGGAGGAGAAAAGTCCACAGTCCAGATGTGTCACAGAGTACGAGAACCTTTCAGGTTTTAATTCACAGTTTCATCTTCACCCATCGCGGCCGTCTCTTAAATTACTCCAGGGTTAGGGGTTAAAACTGTGATTGCTTTTTTTTACCTTCCACTATAGGAGAGAAAAAAGTCTTTTCACCTAATGGAAGCTGTGAGTTATTAAAGCACCCATTTATAGCCTGAAATCACAGTCACAGACTGGTAAGTAAGTGAATTAAACAGCTGCCACGCCAGAAGCAAACATCTGGCTTTATTATAGCAGATTGGCCCCCGATTTGAATTTATTTGTAGTGTCGTGTTTGTAGTGCAGAAATGTGCACGTGCATCTTTTTTTTTCTTTTTTTTTCATCAGCTTTCAGGTGATGTGGGAGCGGTCAAAAGAAAGAGCTGTGAATATGCAACATGTTTTTTTATCTTTGTCCAGCTCCATAAATCTGGGCTTCCACCCCTGAGGCAAAACAAGCTCAGATATCAGAGACATCCCCCTTTTTTTACTCCTACATGTTCACTTCCTGACACCTTTTGTCTAATAGATTTTCAAACAGCCAGCTGATGAGGCGGCTTTGACTGAAGCCTTCTTTTTTTTCTTTTTTAAGCGCCGTGAGAAGTGAAACAGACGGGCGGTGCCGAGTTCAGAGGGTCACTCAGGAAGACATTAGAATATCAGAGAGTGGATGAGCTTTTTCATCTGATGACGACAAATTAAAAATAAATTTAAAAAAGCGTGTTGTAGGTGCGGATGGGAGCGGTTTATTATGATCAAAGTGACATCTGTACAGTTTCTCTCTTCTTATTTAGTCTCTTGCAATGCTTGCTCTCTGATTGTTGTATTCACCTGGGTGTGTGGCAGCAGTATTGCACGTCCCTTTTTAACTTTACTGTATTGAAATATATGCAGCTCAGACTATATAGTCTGATGCACAGAGTGAGAAGCTGACAGCAGCTCTCAGCCTGTTGAATTTTAACATTGATAAAACTCTCCCCATTGTCAAAGTTTCCAACAGTTCTTTTGCACTTTATCCTGTTTACGACTGTAGAGAACAATTTAACAAAAGATCGTTTCATACATGTAAACTCTCTGTTGTGATGTGTATAGACGTGTATGTTTATCTTGCTGTGTCATTGTCATCCTGTTGTTAACACAATGTACACTGTGTTACTGTGCATATTGACACATGCCAAAATGTCGCTTCTATAAGGTTGTGTTCTGGGTTGAATAGGATAGCTGCTCTCTGCTGAAAGAAAACAGCACGCATTGTCCCCGCAGTCGCCAACTGGTCCAACTGGCCCTGAAGGAACGTCATGTTGGGAGTGTATTTTGTTAAACCAAATATTTTGAATAGATTATTTTTCAGTTTACAGTTTTTACAGTTTATTTAATCCACACAAACACCACCCTCCAACACACGCATGGAGGGATATGAGGGAACAAAGATGATCCTGTAGGTTTTTCAGCCAGTGGTTTGGAGAATCTGATGTGTTTAAGGGCAACGTGGATTCCATAGTGACATTTTTCCCTCTCGACTGTTTTTTTTTTTTTCCAGGTATGTGCTGCTGCTTTTCACTCTGTTCTTCATCCCGGGAGTAGTGATGATTATAGCCTACGGTCTGATCTCCAGAGAGCTTTACCGAGGCATTCGGTTTGAGCTGGGCCAGAACAGAGAGACCTCTGGTGAGATCCATCATAAATCCTTTTGTTCACGTCGATTAAAACAAATTCTGTACACGAAAAAAATATCCATTTCACATTTTATAGACCTTCATATAAATGTTAATGTATAATAATATAGTGTATAAGGTCACATTTTTGAATAGACCCATACACAGACAAATATATCGGCAGAGGGAGATTTGTTTTTCCTCAGGCAGAGAATGACATATTTTATGGCTACCCACAGGTTCTGCACCTGTTACATCTAAAAATACCACTCGCCTCAGTTGTCGGCTGATGAGCCTGTTTGGAGTTTTTCCCACAGCCCCTTTCGTTTGGTATTTTCCACAGAAAAAAACAGAAAAATCTGTCAAATATAGCCGCATGGAATGTAAATGCTTGCAGAAAGATGTCCCCTTCAGGTGAAATATAACTGCCGTGTGACGGGAAGCAGCAGTTTCCATGGAGCTCTGAGTGTGATTCATCAAGGTTGAGATGTTCTGAAACAGCCTTCAGTTCTGTTAATCCTATTGCTAAACATAGTGCGGAGATTCTTTGCTAAAGCAGAACAAGTCACGTTTTGGCAGGTTGTTTTTTTTATACGGTTTACATGTTAATCAAATCTTTCCCTCACTTTGACCCCTCCCTAGGCCAGAAGAACGGTGTAAGGAGGGGTGTTAGAGGGTCTAACGATGACGACGATGGTTGCTACATCCAGGTGTCTAAAAAGCCCTCCTCTGCCGTGGAGCTCCCCACCCTCTCCGCCTCATCTGGCCACGCCCAGGCCAAGACTGAACGCGCCCGCAGCAACACCTCAGAGGCCAAGCTGCAGGCCAAGAGGCGAGTCATCCGCATGCTGATGGTGATCGTGGCGCTCTTCTTCATCTGCTGGATGCCCCTGTACACAGCCAACACCTGGAAGGCCTTTGACATGAACTCAGCCTCCAAAGCCCTCTCAGGAGCGCCCATCTCCTTCATCCACCTGCTGTCCTACTCCTCGGCCTGCGTCAACCCAATCATTTACTGCTTCATGAACACGCGCTTCCGCAAAGCTCTGCTCTCCACCTTCGCCTGTTGCTACCGCAACCGGATCTGCCGCCAGTGCCGGTGGTGCAGGAGGAGGGAGGCGGGAGAAGACGGGATCAACGCCACCTCCATGGCAACGTCGATGGCCACCTCTATGTCCAAGTTCAGCTACACCACCGTCAGCACCACCGGTACCTGTTGAGCGTTCGGGGGGCCGTTGGGCAGAAGTTACTGTGCATCTGTTTTTCCAATCTCCTGTTTTTCACTCTTCATCTTAACATGCTATGAGTCATGCGTTGAGTAATATCCCTGCCCTTCGATTATGAGGCCTTTTTTTTTTTTAAAAGGTCTCATTTAAATTCTGCGTGCATGGTTGGTTGCAGAATGGGAGGCAGGAAAAAACGTCGTTTCTTCTGTTGAATAGAAAGCGATTCGTTGTGTTGCATCCTGAAGAGAACATCAAGTGCCTGTGCTCTTTGTGTGGCTTCGTTTGTCTGCAGTTTGTTCAATGGCTAAAAACGGACATGAAATGAAAATATGAAATTTGTGTCCATGTAAATATTGTTGTTTTTAATGGTGCTTACTGTGCCAAAGGTTCATTTTATGACAGACACAGCTCCTTTTTATTTAATGTTAATGTAAAGTTATTAGAATTATTCTATTGAAGGCCTTTATTTTTGCTTTTGTTTCCTGAATTTATGAGCTATTTAAATACCAAAAGATCCTGTTTACACCAAAAGATAGATTTGCCTTACGTCCTCACATGCAATTTCCAAAACAGGCTTGTGTCATTGAGACTGAATGTGCAGTCAACGCTGCTACAAGCGTATGTGGAATACTGACGTTAATATTATGATGTGAATTAGTGCAGATAGTTAATCCATGAAAGGCTGCTCGCACCTGCTTGTTGTCTCCGGTCTGCCCCTGCTCCAAATGGCACGAAAAAATAAAAAAAGTGCTTTAGTCAAACTCACCTTTTCTGCTCAATTATCTCTATGGTGTCCTTTATGTGCTCTGCCTTCCCCTGCAGTGCCGCCAATTACACCAAGCATTACCCAAGTACAAAGCCCCCCTCCCTGCTTCCAGGCGTAGACTAACGAGGTGTTCCTCAGGGACCCTCTCCCGCGGCGTTAAACTCAAAGCTTTGCTTTTGTAAAAAAACTGGGCGACAAATGGCCTTTGATAACACGCTTACACCCGAGCCTTTCAGTTCTTTAATAGCGACAAGCTCGATTTAAATAACATGTGTTTCGCGCAAAGAGTGTTGCTCCGGGCGCGCTATACGAAGGAGAATAAGGAAAAAAAACAGACGTAAGAAAAAAAAAAACAGGTTCGAGGTAAAGTCAATAACAGTAGTTAAATAATGCATTAGAATAAGGAAACTTTAAAAGGAATAGTATACTTTGTTTAATCAAATAAAAGCCAAAATGTAAAAATTACTATTTGTGTTTACGTGCTAGGCTAATTTACCGAGCTACGTTGTTCCATTTCATTTAGCTCCTCTGTGTCTGTGGTCGTCAAGGTGACTGGACACAATAATAAAATAAAATAAAAGTTTACGTGAAATTATTTAATGTTGCGACTTATGTTTATTTATTAAGCCGGAGTTGGAAATGATTCATCAATTCAAGTCAGTCGCGTAAAATAATGGACGTAATAGTGCAGCAGCAGTGAATAATTTAACAGCTCATGAAGATATAAAGCAGACACGTTTCATCAGTTTGACAGGGACGTGCCTTCTGCAGCGTGATGTAATGCTTTTGTCCTACATACGGTGTTTCTTTCCAGCGTAGTGCTGTCATTCGTAAAACACTTCAGGTTTTGGTCTTTTTCATGTCCTCCTATCACCCCCCGGACTCCCCCGTCTCCCTACTCACCCACCTCCCGAGCTTTTTTAAAAAATATTTTTTATTATCATTTTCAGTGCAGAGGCGTTTGAATACATGAATAACAATAGCATGTGGTAGAACAGCTGAGATTTACACGAACAAGCACTATTCGAGAGCCGTTTACACCGGGGTTCGGGCTCACAGACAGACAATTGGCACATCAAAATGCCCCAACTGAGCTTTACTTATAAACACGTTGGCGGGAGACAATGAGTCATTTCATATATATTTGCCAGCTGTGCTCCGGAGAACCTTGTAGAATAATTGAGGATTTATTTGAATGTCTGTGCACCCTTTCAACTCCTTTCACTTTGCATTAAATTTGTATTTATTTACAACATAAATCAAGTCAACATGTAAGCCTGCTACAGTTAGTGTGATTGTCTCCTGAGACAAACAGGAATTGATTTTACCATTACACTTAAAGAAAATGTCCCTCCAGGGGTGAGAAATCCCTAAAAAACAACGCCTGACGCAAACCGAAACGAGACCCAGACACGGGACTGCGCACGCGGTCGGTTCCTCGTATCTCTACCTTCCTCGACACGAATCCCATCAGGCGCTTCAGGAGGCACACACAAAAAAAAAAAAAATTAAGTGACAGCATAAAATATAAAGTGCAAGTGTCATCTTTTTTTAAGTGTTTAATATCTATGTCAAGTTAAAGTTTTCAGCTTCGGGAAAAAAATAAAGAAAATAAAGAAAAGCTCAACAAATGGAGAAATGCTGAGGTGAAGAGCAGCCGTATATCTAGCTCTTATTAGCATTCCCTCATGGTGAAGCCGTCTGTGTTTGTGCGTCTACTGTACATGTTTACCAAAGCAGTCTGCAAGTCTGCTGATTCTTACCACATCTGGTGCCTGCTTGTGCGACATTGTAATAATATAGAATATATATATACATGCATATATATATATATATATATATATAATTGTCTGTTAGCTGAAACAGGACCTCGTGTCAGTGAGAGGTTTTAAATGTGAGGTTATTGATGTGTGAGATGTTTAACGTCTTGTTTTATTATGGTTTTTGTTCCACGGTTACTGGCTACACATATAATATTTTTCATGCCAAATGTCCATTATTTAACAACAATAAATATTGAGAAAAAAGAAAAAAAGATGATTGTCTTTATGTTATGTGCGATTAGTGAATAAATAGATTTCTGGTGAAAACAAAAGTGTAAAGAAAATGCATTAAATGAGACGTTTTCCAGGCGATAAACAACTATCTGCTTTTGAAAATTCTCCACTGAATTCTTTAAAACGCTCTGGAGCTGGACTGTGAATAAATATCCAGCAGTCAAACATGAAGAAAGGCAGATGAATAATAAAACAGCAACAAACAACGGCAAGTCAGCTTCCCCCAGCGAATACACTCCGGTTCTGAATCAAAGTCCTCGGGGGCTGAGAAGCCCTCAGGAAGTTCAAAAACTCACATTTCATGGACCCGGAATGAGGAAGAGGTTGAATGATCCCGAGTCATCGCCATGGCAACGCACCCTGCCACAACGTTAATCCGTCGTTTGGGAATTTTTTTTTTCTTTTTCTCCCAATTTATCCTTTAGAGGCATCGCGGCCTTGCCCCTGTGTCAAAAAAACAGAAACACATTTTGTTTTTTGCTCAGGTGGTTGCAGAAGACCAAGAGACTTTTTAAATATTTTACACAGTCAGAGCTCACAGGGAAGAAAGCCACGTTTCCTGAATATTAATGATATTTTTTTTCACTGTTGTAATAGGGATCAGTGAAGAGCTGCTCTCTGGAACAGACATAGGGGGAAACATTACAACCTATTACCTACATATTCACGACATATGAGAGCACATCCGCTATTTCCAACCTGCCGTTTTACTGTAAAACCAGCAGCAGCAGCAGCAGCAGCAGCAGGTGGAGGTAGATGGTGTCAAGGTAAAAACTGGTAATTAATACCCGCTGTGCCGGCTGATTACTCAGTAGCGTTACTGAGGCTGATGACGTCACAAGAAAAAAAAAAGAGCTTTTTGACAGCAGACATTTTGCAGGAAACATTAACGATGGCTCAGTTCCACGATGAATGTATGAAAAAGTGGGCAAAAATATGTTAATGCAAGCATGCATGCATCGGGGTGTTACTAATTTTACAAAAAGAATCTGAGTACTTCTTCCACTACTTGCCAGCGTTTTGTGTCTACACACTCCCATCGATCGCAAGCAACAGAGTACTGGTGATGCATCCTAATATGTTCCAGACTGTATTACTCAAACCATTCAGCACTTGTGTTCCTACGATGTGTCAAACAATGTGTTTCCCCAGCCCAGCGCATCGTGCCGCAGGTGCTTATTCTGTGTCCCGTATGCCATTAGGCTGCAGATTCGGACGCTATTTGTCAACGGTAGCCGTCCGCCACAGGGTTCAGTAATGGGAGTCAACAGCGGACGCGTCTAGTAAATGGCCAAGAGCGCCAAGCCAACCCATCGCCCCCAACACAGTAACACAGACAGCTCATTTGTCTTCTTTCCAACCATCTAACCAGGTATTCCTAAAGGCCTCCAGCGCGTCTCTTCTTCCCTCCTATCTTCCCTCTTGCTTATTTCCATGTTGGCTTTTCTTCCATAAATCGGCAGTTTAAAGCCGATATGATCTTTTGCTTTTACCTTTCCTTAGGAAGAAAGAAAAAACTTCATCCGTCCAATAAATGCACGTGAGGCTATGAACGTTGCTATGCAGCCGACTCAATGCAGCATATTAGTAATGTTTCTAATTTCCAGAGCATATATAGGTTCTTTTTTTTCCCCCCAGCTCACTCACATGGGCTGCTTTTGTAAAAGGAAACCAGTGTGAGCTATAAAAGCCTCCAGGCCATGAATTATTATTATTCTTTTTCAAATTCACACACACCTTCCAGTGTGGACAAAACATGGTGCACTGATGAGAGACGCTATAAACACTCTGCAGATACGATCAGAGATTATCTTGATCTGTGGCGTGATATACTGTAGAACCAAAAAGGTGAAGGTTGCATCGTAAAAGACGCAGAATAAGAAAAAGAAAGATTTGTTTGATTATAATGTGCAGCCCAGGCTGGTAAAAAAAAAGCCCTTTGCCTCTCTGAAGCTTATTGCATCTTTATCATTGGATAAAGGTTAAACTTATTACCAAATGTGTTTGTTGCACTGGAAGCGGGCCGACGTTATCTGTGCTATTTGTTTTGTTTTCCTCTCAGGAGTCAGCCTCTATCACGGCGCATAGGAGTCGAATAATGAAGCAACAAGTAAGCACAAAACAAAGGGGGAAACTTTCCTACGCTCAAGTTAACTCAATTAACCTTTCCTGGCTGGCGCTGTAAGGATGCGATGTGACATCCAGCCTGATGAATGCCGCGTTGGAAGATACCAAAATGAAGTTATGACAACCAAGTTGTCATTCTTGTCTTGCAAGTTGAAGCTTCGATGGGCTTTAATGACCGCCATTACTAAAGAGGGATGTGCCAACAGCGCTAATGGTCCCCTCATGGGAGGAAAACCTTGAGGTCAACAGCTCCTCACCTTGAACAACGTCGGCCCCGGATGAGACTGATTTATCGCAACAATCACTTGGATGCCCTTCTGTTTCTCAAAGTTTCAGGTCTCAGGTTTTTTTTTTTATTTGCGTGATATGTCATTTAGTTGCTAAGTAACTGAAGTGAAAAGAACAGTCTCTCTCTCTCTACAGCACAAAATCTGACATATTCCTTATGAAAACACATCGGCTGGCCTCGGTGTGAGAACTGTAACGATGGGAGAGAAGGGAACGGTTACATTGAGAAGTACAATTTGAAGCTCTGAGTGCATGGGAATGTATCCCTTCATGGCCTGTAAATGCACATGTATATATAGTATATATATATGTTGGTCTAATTTTCCATGTTATGACCCTATATGACAACTTGTGGGAATCTCCTCTCTCCCAGCAACTTTCTGTTTTGCTGATGGGATTGGCACAGAGCTGCATTTTTTGCTTCCTTGGCCTGTGTTACGGGAGCTAATAGTAAAGGGATTGGACTTATTTCATCTGGCTTTTTTTTGTTGTTGTTGTTGTTGTTGTTGTCTATCCTGGCCATCTCCAAGCCAGGACCAACAGCTTGCTGTGCTTTGGCAAGTGTCATGCATTAATATCCTGCACCAGAGGGAAGTGTGAAGAAGTGTCAGTATAGCAGGTTTATGCTCTCATCTTCTCCTTTCTGCTTAAGTTAAATTGTACCCTTAGCTAATTTTACCCACTTCAGTAACTGTCCGTTGGCTAGATGCAATTATTATTTTATTATGTAAGCCACAGTCATATACAGTCATATTGCATATATGTGCAATGTGTAAGGTATGTGGCTCCCAAAAATTAAAAAAAAATAATTTACTTTCATCTTCATCCTGACATCAGGACAATTGTCTAATTAGGAATACCCGCCTGGATTGGGAATTACTGAACGCAGCTTCACACTAACTCCATTACAAGTCTGCCTGAGAGACCGAGCGCGCCGATAATTGGTTGGTAATTTGATTAAGTCTCTTGCCTCGTTCCTGATGATTGTAATGAAAGTAAGGACATAACCGGAGCACAGCTGGATTCAATCTCTCTATTTATCAGGTCATGTAAACACCGCAGTTCTAATGATGCAGTGACGCACAGGGGTAACGTGTATGTGTATTAATCACAGCAACTGCAGCAATCGCCATAAAATATGAATCTGATCTCACTGATAAATCACATCGTGTAATAATCACTGTTCTGCATCTCGATTTGCTCACTATTGACTGAACTATTGAACGTCCATGATACAGGCCGTAGTGAGTAAATGAATGAGGGAGTGATTTTGGATGCATAAACATCAGGTTTAAATCAACGCCAGGGAGCACCTAAGAAATAAGCAGTTCAGGCAGATTCTGGTAGGAATATCTGGGACTGTGGCACTTCTCCGTACTTGCGTCACAGCTGATGTCTCCGTTAATGGGAGAGATGGAAAAAAAAAACATGCGACTCAGTCATGCTGCCCACATCTCCCACATTTCCTCTGCTCTCTGATTTCCTCTTGCGTCCGTTCGCCAAGTCTCTGCAGCTCGGAGTCCAAAAAGCGAGGAGGAGAGCACAGGCATCATCCGTCATCCTACTTGACACCTTCGTGAAAAACGGTGATCTCCGAGGTCACACCACATGGCAAGAGGATGCCTGTTGCTGGATCAAGCCAACAGGGGAAGTCGGTGGATTTGTG
This sequence comes from Pampus argenteus, assembly GCA_036937835.1. NCBI lineage: Eukaryota > Metazoa > Chordata > Actinopteri > Scombriformes > Stromateidae > Pampus > Pampus argenteus. The sequence continues at coordinate 2,961,776 of CM072883.1, read as the reverse complement.
GGAAAAAAAAATATGTGTGTGTGTGTGTGGTGACAGAAAGAAAAAGGTGGCAATACTTTGAAACTATGAATCAGAAAATGACATTGGATTTGGTTGTTACCTACAAACAAATACAGACAGCTCTTAGTTCAGAGGTAGGAAAAATATCACACATGCCTCTCGGCTTCAAAAAAGGATTTTCTCAGATCAAACCTAATGCAGCTACTCGGGTCCAGATTGCTCACTATTTCCCAGAGATGAAGGCGCCCTCCGGTGTGGCATCAAAGCAGGATTGGGTGTTGATTAAACTCGACAAAACAGAACAAAAAAAAAAAAAAAGGCTTTCACTCTGAACACACCAGTCACACATCAGAGTTTCACTGATGCAGCAGACTTCAATGATGAAGAGATGAAAACACCTTTGTTTTTTTTTTGGATCTGTTATAGAGAGCAACTTTTGTTATAATAATAAGTCATATAATAATGATGATAAGATTCAGTCCTTGCATGGAAAATATGAGACAATGTGCTCTTAAGTAGCTCAGAGAAACTTTTTTCATTCTTTGACCCATCGGGGTGCACTTTAATGTACGGCTTTCTCCTGATGCTTGTTTGTTCTTTCCCCAATCAAACACATTACGTCTCAGGAGGGGGAAGGTTCCTCTCTTTGAATCTCCGCCGGTTGCCTGGTAACCCCCACGGTGACGACAACACTCCAGGATGTCACAAGAAATAGTCTCGCACATAACCCCCCCATAATACCTTAATTTAACATTTTTTTACACTTGTAGCCTTATATTAAACATACACACACACACACACATATACATACATATATATATATATATATATATATATAAAAGCAGTGGTATGATTTTCTCATCCCACACAGAAACGAATGAGTATTATTGTAAAGAAAAATACCTTTCACAGGTCTTAGTCTACTGGTTTTGAATGTTTTTCTGTGATCTGCAGCAGCGTTTAAGAAAAAACCCGACCAGTCACATGCCGGAGCTCCTATTTCACTGTGCAAATGTTTTTTACCTTCGAGGAGTAAAGTTGAGGTATGAACATTTGACCTTTTCAAGTCATATGTGAAAGTCTTAAGTCAATAAGGCTCGTTTGCTTAAGAGATTTGTTCCCGCGCATTATGCTTATGCTTATGTATGTCTTTAAATATTGTTTTTTCTGAATTCAGGATACTAAGTGAGAGAAAGAAGAAGGATAAATAAAAAAAAAAAAAAGTGCAAGACGGTTTTGCTTTTGAGATCTAGTTACTTCTTATCTAATTGAAGATGAAGCTGCTCGTGCAAATGAGCCTTGAACTGCCTTTTTTGCAAAGTCCAAATAAACAGCAGTAGGTCTTTTGGAGCAAAAATATTATTTACTTTCATGTCTTTAAAATCCCTTTGGGCTACAACCAAAAGGTCTCCTGTGAAGTGAAGTTCAGAATTTTTAAAATGAGCGCAGGGCTGTAATTAGTTTTTTTTTTTTTTAGCTGATTTAGATGAATTGCGGTCTGACGGCTTCACAAATGCAGGTTTGGCCTCCTGAAGAGGGAGATCAGTCGGGTCTTAACAAAGCATGAAATAAGGGTCGTAACACTTTTTCTTTTTTCTTTTTTTTTTTGCTTGTGTGTGTGTGTGTGTGTGTGTTGGTTCACACTGGTTAACTGTGAATGTGGCCTGTGAGTAAATTAGGTTTTTCAGTGTTGAAATACAGAGAAATAGAATATAAAGAAAAGAGCAAATGAGGGTGTTAAAATTATATGAATTATAGTTTGTGTACAGCGAAAACAAAAAACAGTAGTGTGAAATATTGAAGAAAAAAAAAACTATGAAAAATGTTGGGATACATGTAGGCGTAGATATTTATGTAATATATGTAATATATATGCATATATGGCCTCTCACATGTTGTCATGTTGTCATGTATAGAGTTGCATGTTATATGAGCATCACCAGATCAAAGCTCCAGATGGAAGCACCATATGTAGAGGAAATACAGTATAGATATATAGATATCTATCTATATAATCAGATGTTTTATCTACTATTTTCATATATATTTCAAATTCTATTCCATTTATTCCTATGTGTCGTACGTGTTTACACAGAACTGCCAGTTTCCAAGTGTCCGCTCGATTACTTGTAACTCGCCTGTCCTCAAGAGGGAGGACACGCTCCAACGTGATGAATCAAGCTCCCTCCTGTCTGTAATCTGGTGTTTTATTTCAGTGAAATATCTCTGGTACTCGACAGGGTTTTTTTTTTTTTGGAAATCATTGCTGCTTGAGTTCAAATCACTCTGTTTTTTCTACTTATGAATAGCCCATTTATGGAAATAAAGCTCTTTTTTTTTTTTTTCTTTCTTCCATCACTCACCTCACCATAAAAGACTGGCCTCAGAGTCGAATGAATTATACTCCACTCAGAGAAAAACACTTTCAACTCAAACTTTCTTAAGCCAGACGACTCTTTTAAAATTGCTTTTGGCTTCTTTTACATTTCTGTGGACAGAAGAGTAATGCTCCATTATTATTTTAAAAGGTACACACATAACTCAGACGTTTCACTAAAAACATTTTTTGCTGTCTGGTGGTTATATAATTCACTACAATTTATTCACCCTCCTAATTGACCCTCCTAATTGTTTGTTAATCTGTTTTTACCGCCTATTTTCTCTACCATTCTCTGTATCCCAGGAAATAAAAAGGTTCCTCAAAGCTATTTTATTCAGTTATTCACAGAGGGTCTTCAGAAAAAACATATTAAGTCCCAATGGGGACCGTTGAGTGATGATTTAATCTCATTCCTATTTGTGTCTTCCGACAGTAAATACTGCAGCTTTCCAATCCTGCGCGCCGGCAGCACCGCTTCATAGCTTCCCACTCATCACAGCGTTGGAAATAAGATCATTCTAAGGTACTTATGAAATAAATGAATCCGAGTTAAGCTAGTGTGGGTACGTGTGCAGATACTGAGGGGAGTGTTTGGCAAAATACCAAATAGGCCTTTCACCATCACTTACCTGCTTTTCTCTCACCCTCTTAAACTGTGTTTAAGGGTACTCCAGACCAACCAGACTGTGAAGGGAACATCCGCCATCAAGAGACACTTTTACTTTCTACCTGAAAATTCACCGGAAATCTTCCATCAGAGATCTTTTATTCGCCTGTCAGAAATCCCCGAGTCCTCGACGTCTTGATAAAACTTAGTATAGCTCGTTTTCGAGTGCTCAAGCAGCGGATGAAACTGAAAAACCAGTTAGGAAATACACTTATTCATATTCTTGGTGAGAATCAGCATCCCTCTCACGTCTGTATGCTAAATAGGAAGCTGGAGCTTCCCACCACCAATAATACCTACCATATATAATATACCATATAGTGTCGAATGGTACTATGCGTGCTGTAGAGGTGCTTTAACCTTTAACCAGGCACCAGACTAGCAGCTTCTCATCTAATTTGCTGCACGAAACCAAATAACCACACTTCCCACTTGGCCTGGATCTATTTCTTTACGGGTTTGTAGGGAAAGACAGAAGCTCCAGCTAGTCGATATGTGCCCGCTGCCAAGAGTCAAAGCTCATTATTGTGAGATTTCATTGTGACCCCCCAAATTACTTGAGTGACGACTGTAAAAATAACCCTTAATGTATTCTCTGATGTATTACCGTTTAAAAGAGAAACTCGAGTCGTTTGGCAGCGCCACACAAAAAAAAAGGAAGCAGTAATTATTTTGTGGTTTTAGACCAATCTCCTCCGTCTGCCTCGAGGCCAAAAAAAAAAGAAAAAGGCTCGTTGATTGATTCAGAGTCAGAATTAATTTTAGCACCGGCAGGGAAATTCAAATAATTTCAGGTTTAATAGGTAATTTACCACCAGTTGTTATCTGGAAGAGATGCCAGGACTGGAGAGAGAGAGACAGAGAGAGACTGACAGAGAGAGAGAGAAGAATTTAAGTTGTTCTTCTTGTCTCTCCACAACAAACACTTTCCTCCTCTGCTCTCAGTGCTTCAGCCTTTTCCCCTGATTATAATCAAGGTGTGTTTGCACCCTCTCATTTCTCTGTCCCTTCAGGTAATCAGGTAGCTGACTGCATGTCACTCGCTACGCAGGTGAAATGCATCAATTTGAACTGGCCGGTTTGTGTGTGTGTGTGTGTTTAATTATCGTAATCACAGACACACACACATAAATGACATATTTAAAACACATTGGTGTGAACATTTCAACCAAAAAGTCATTAGACCAATTTAAACCCAACAGATTCGCTGGTCTAAAATCAATACTCGGTTAATTAAAACTTCTCCAGGTGTCCGTTTCAGCTTTCTTTTCTTTCTCACGTCATTTCACTCACAAATCAGTGTGAAATGTCTCAGGATAAAATACAAAGACTGTGGCTTCTGCTGTCTTATTATCTACTATATATGATATAACAGTGATTTCAGTCACCAGTAAATGGTGCCCAACCATTTAAAAGCTGCTTTTAAAAACAGAAAACATCGCTAACGGACGAGCAGTTCGCTAGCAGAGTTTAAGCCTGGACGGAGCTAGCTAGCTAGGCTAGAAAGCTAAGCTAGTAAAGTTTAAGCCTGGATGGAGCTAGCTAGCTAGGCTAGAAAGCTAAGCTAGCAGAGTTGCGCCTGGATGGAGCTAGCTAGCTAGGCTAGAAAGCTAAGCTAGTAGAGTTGCGCCTGGATGGAGCTAGCTAGCTAGGCTAGAAAGCTAAGCTAGCAGAGATTAGCAGGTAAAACAACTAGTTACTGCCTATATTAGCCATTAAATATGTTCTTTAAATAAAATATTCAGGTGTAAAAACATGTTTAATGTTGTATATGTTTTAATGATATTTTTGTACTTTTGTAGTGAAAATGTTATTGAGTTTCAGTTAGCAATAGAAGAGCTGATTGTTAACATTTATGTTTAACAGTTTGACTGAATATTGTCATAAATATGTTTTGCACAGGTAAATGGTTGGTTAGTGGGCGTTTTAACTACATAACACTGCATTTGACATGCTGCGAATTAAATGAAATGGCCCCCCTGAAGAAATATTAGTACATGTCATTTCCATCTATGAGGCGATCCTACCCGGTCCGACTGACCTTTATAATGGCCTGTCAGTAAGATGATGATAATATCAGCTTTAATTAAACAAAATGTCAAAAGGTCTTAATTATTTGTCCACTGCGGTATTTTTAAGTGTACACAATGTCATCCTGTTCTGCAGGTCGGACTGATTGACAGCCACAGATGTGTGCTGGTATCCTTCGCTGTCGTCAGGGCAGGATGAAGAATGGTCGTCCTGTTGTCTCTAAGGTAACCCATGTTAACCGCAGCACCATCTACAACCGATTGAAAGCAAAGCAGGACTCTTACACGTGTAACAGGCAATTAAAAAGTGCGGTAATTAACACGGTACACTGTGGTGAATGATTCATGCAGTGGAAAGCTTTAAGTAATACAGAGGCAAGGAGTGTAAAAGGGCCGGATTTAACTGCTATACAAGGCGAGGAAGAAAATGCAGCCGCAACACACTGACTGACAGCCATTTATTAGTTTAACTACATAATAGGCCTGAAATATTATATGCTGCAATTGTTTGGAATTCTTGCAGAAAACCTGTAGCTGAGAAAACTGATCCACCTGAGAACCTGCAGTGAAAAATAACATAATAACACAAATATCAACTTGACCTGCAAGTACTGCAACACATGAGATTTGCATGACAACGTACAGGAACACCAGCCGCCCAAGGCGCCGCATGTACCTTGGGGATGTTACCAGTATGTCAACATTATTATTATTATTTTTTTACATGAAAAAAAAAGCATTAAAATTTAAAGTGCTTCTGTAAGACTTGGTAGCTAGATCGAACAAAACACAAGGGCTCTGGGAGCTTGTTCGGCAGAGTACACAATGACGGATGAGAAGTGACACCGGAACGTCCGGAGGGCACGGTGTTTGTTGTGCACATGTATGACTTTGTGTAGCACCTTCCCTCAGACAAACAGAATCATGTAAACACATTATTCTCCTTCACTTCTCAAAGCTCCAGGTACAGTAGTAAACCCCAGCTGTTCCCCCCTCAGGCAGCCGCAGCTACAAAACACAGCCTGTCAGGAGGGGTTTTTTTTTTGTCACTCCTCCAACCCGCTGACTGGCAGAGCAAAGCCGGCGCTTTGATGCAAGGAGAGCCTGCGTTGGCCGATTGTTGGCTAAAGGTGTCAAACCACTGAAGGGTTTTTGGGGCGAGTCGGATGCCAGTTTGTTCAATAAATAAACTCTGATTTGGAAAAGGAGAGTGGGCAGCGAGAGAGATGAGATGTGGGAGGGACGCTGCCATCTCCGATTCATTCAGAGCAACAACAATGACAGCAGCAGAAAAAAAAGACAAAGAATCAGTCTTTTTTTTTTTGTATATCTATTTTTGGCTTGTATGTATACAGCACAATATAGCAGTGTTGCGTCCCTGCAGGTAAATATAGGGGGGGGGGGGGGGGGGGGCAAGCCACAAATCCACTCCCTTTGTTTTCTCAACACCACAGCATCCCCACAACTAACAGCCAACTTATCACTTGCAAAAACACCGCTGGCTAATTAGTAACCATCCTTAGGTGTGCTCCCTCCAAGATCTCAACTGGCTGTCTGACCACTATTCCCCCAGCTGGTGCCAATGAGTAGATGAGAGGCTGAGGAAAAGAGGAAAAGAAATCTTAAGTGCCTCTAAGCATGAATAAGCACACATAAGAAAAAAGCACTATTGTTATTTCTATATGGGGGAGAATTTTTTAGTATCTGAAAATATATGACTTCTGTATTAGTCTTATTCAGTAGTGCACTATATTTTGTTTGATATGTCTGTGTATATAGAAGGCTATATTGGATATATATATATATATATATATATATATATATATATATATATACATATATATATATATATATACCCTAGGCTATACTGCTGCAGTATTTATGAGTTTAGGAACATATTGCAAAATTGGTCTCTCTGTCTCCCCTATGAGAGATTTCACCCTGTATGATTATTACTGAACATTACTGGAAAATGATAGAACATTGCAGCTAAAAGTAATGCTCTTTGAAGAAAAAAAATATACTTAATAATGATTATATGATTTATTTATGTGTTTTTCACAGTAATATAGTTTCTAGAACCAGTGGACAAGTCTGACAAAGACAAAATGATGCATTTTTATTTATTTTGGAATTTCTTGATGTAAGCAGACTCTCCTCTTTTCAGCTCCTGTGCAAGTTTCTGACTGCTTGCACAGTAAAAAAAAAAAAAAACAGAGCGAGCCCATGAGATTGGGAAATGTCAGGTCAGTTGGTATGTGTCTCAGAAAAAAAAAAAAAGAAAAAAAAAATGAGTGGGAGATGTGTGATCTGTGCTGTGGGAGACTGCATCAAATAGCACAGAGAGGAAATTGCAGTCAAACCACTTTCTAACAGCCAGACCTGCCACTATGTAGTATGTTAGAAATGAAAAGTATGTTAATACTGCAGGACAGGTTTTTTTTTTCACTTTACATTTAATGCACGTCATAATATTTCCATCCCAGATTGAGAATGATGGACACAATGGTGCACCTGATACTAATTTAGCTAATATATTTACCTGCACTCTCTATGGAGTACAGGTGCTTTGACTTTTAAACTCTTTTAATTGTATAACATGAAACTATTTGTGCTGTATCTTTATTTCCCAGTGTACTAAACAATAAAAAGGGAAAAATCCATAGTCTGCATAACTCTGCACACTCTTGGATCTACACTGGTGCTGTGTCGCCACCTTGTGGCTGAAATAAGGTATTACTCTCAGTAAATTAGTGTTAGTAAATCCTGCATTATTAAGACATTAAGGCCTTCTACAGGCTGCTACATCAACATCAGTGGGATATTTGATATATTCTTTCTAATAGGCACTTTGATTATTGATCAGTGTTTCTCAACATGTTTTCAGGGGACCTACGGAAGCCCAAGAGGGAAATACAAGGGGATACTCAAACATTGTGATAAAATGTTAATGGTAAAGTTTTTGTTTTGAGTTGTTTGACTAAATAGCCACAGAAGCGCCTTATCACACTGACATCTGCTGCTGCTACCTTGTTGCTTATATAGCTTTTGTTTCACTGCAGACATTTTTGGCACGTTGAAGCAGGAAGAGCACAGCTGCAAGTGATTATGACATTAACCATGACCTCAGTGCACGACCCGGGGCCAGAGCTTGATGCTTCACCAGTGTGGCTTCCTCGGACTCGTAAGGTGAACTGAGCCATCGTCAATGTTACTGGTTACACCTGTGCTTTTCCTGCTATGACTAGTGACAAACACCTGCTGTTTATTAACCCTGATTTACCCAGATCATATCGTATAAGGAGTGGGATTTTGTTTTCTGTCTCCCCTAGAGACTAACTCGTCAAACAGGATCATAAATCACTTTTATGTGTAACTGTTTTGCCTTAAAAATGTTCACTCATGGGCTTTATTTTTAAAATCCCATCTCAAAGCTAAAAATCACTCCTTTCTTCCTTTACAAATCAGTGTTTGAGACTCTAAAAAGACTACATGATGCTTTACACTTGATGTAGGCCTAAATCTCCATTGATTATGGTCTGAATGGTGAGACATGGCGCCCTCTGCTGGTCAACAACAATAACTGGCCTGCAAATACTTTCTTCATCTCCTACAATCAATGTGGAAGACACTAGGTGAAAAAAATAAAAATAAAAAAAAGACAAACACCAATAATGTTTAACATAATTTATATTTATTTTCTTTTGAACAAAATGTTAATAAATGTATTTGTTTTACGTCCAAAAAAGATCATGACTCGTGGGACGCATTTTATAAATAATTTCATCCAAGTCTTTTTGTAGAAAAAAAAGAAAGTAAATTAGCAAACTAAAGCATCTCTAGTATGACAATATGACAACTTTATCATAATTTTTTCTCTATATTTGAACCCTTTTCTCAATTCAAGCTTCATTTTTTAATCTTTTTTTTTTCCTTATATTTTTCTCAAGACCTCTTTATCTTTTTAACATCCAACTTAGTCCTACTCATCAACTCACACCACTGCTTTAGACAACAGAAAAAATGCGGCAAAAATCTCAAAAAACAGACAAAAAAAAAAACCAAGGAGGCGAACAGAAAACACAGTGAGATTCCAACAGTGGGTGGGGTGGGGGGGGAGGTAAGACGGGAGGCGGGGATGGGGAGGGGGCGGCCATTTTGGGTTCCCACATCCTCAGGACATATTTACAACAGAAAGGACACGGTGGGGGGCATCTGCATAGACCCACAGGACTCAGACTCATGAACAGCTAGAGATCGAAGGGACGGAGTGCAAGTGTGGGCCTATTACATCCGCTGCTGTCTTCAAGGGAATGTAGTTCTGTTCTCATTGAGGGGAAACAAACAAAACGACACGTCACATGGGGAATATCAAGCAAAAGGGGTCAGGGAGTAAACTTGTAGGTGGGAAGGGGGGGGGGGGGAGCTAAAGTCTATGAACTGCGTCTTGGAAATCCTATCCCACTCTGATGTGTGTGTGTGTGTGTGTGAAGAGCAAATCGATGGTCGCTACGTGATGTGAGGCGAGTGCTGAACAAGTGCTGAAGTTAAAAGTCCAATCTGTCTCCAACTGATCATTACAGGCAGCCCGCCTGGGTGACAAGCCTGCTTCAGTGCAGAGATTTAGCATCATTCTGTGGCTTGATTTGCCTTGATTTTTTTTGGTATATCACTAGTTTCTCCTGGTAACAGATTTTTACTATCCAATAAGTCTTATTTCTTTATTTTCTGCCCAATCTCAGTGCATTCCTGGCTGAAAATGAGGAGTCAAACCTCCTCTTAATCCCTGCGTGATCAATGTGTCAATGTGCACTTTACTAGCAGCAGACAGCAAAGGAAAAAAAAAACAAAAAAAAAAAAATCAGATGGATCAGCCCTTGAAAACTCCTCACACTCCTTGCACGATGACACTAACACAGCCCTTTGCTTGTCTGTGAAAGATAGCGGTTGATCAGCTCGTCTAAGGGTGGTTTGAGAGTCGACGGATTGATTGATTGATTGATTGATTGATCGACTGGCTGGCTGGCTGCTCACTGGCTGCCGACAGCAGTGAAGATGCCACAAAGTAGGACACTAACCCTGGCTGTGTTTTTATATTTCTATATTGCTCCATTGCCAGTATCTGCCTCAGTGGGCTAACGCAGCAGAGAGGCACTCAAAGATCTGGGGGCCTCATTTATCAAACCGGACGAAGTTGTAAATGTGCGCGTACGGAAACAAAACTAAAAACGAATGGTACAGAAACATAACAACTATGTATTAATGCAGATGGGTAACATTCATAAGCAGCCAAAGGTGCTCGGCAATGCAACGATAAAAAACATTAATGGCATCGTTTTCCTCTCACGGCGCACACTTGAGGAACGACAGTTTCACTCATGCTTCCGCGGATGTGAACAGCTTTGGGTTGTGTTAGTGCGTCTGAATGTGCACACCTACACACGCACGGCTGATAAATGAGGCCTCTGGTGTTTTGGCGTCGTGCGGCTGTCCTCTGTTCAGTAGGTAGCAAGTGCAACTAGTTTCCCTGGGTTGTCCCTGCAGTCTCGTGAACAAACAACTCTAAATACTAACTGTGGCATTAGGACATGTGTCTGCAACACCACCACTACCATATGAGGTAATCTTAACCCTTCAGAAACCAGAGAACACCACTCATCCAGGAGCCTGGCATCTCATCCGTCAAGACGGCTGAACTCAACCTGCAATAATAAGCGTTACCGCCACTACCTTTGCAACTTCATCGCTCCTAACTTGCTCAATGGCCCAACAAGTTAGAAGCCAGTTTCAGAGCACTTAAGGTCCTAAAATGTGTAGGCATGAACCGCCGTAAGGGGTGGAGAAAAGGTCTAGACGGACGAAATACAAGCTGAACATTAGAATATAGAAGAATCACATACATTTTGTTTTCAGAGAAACAAGACCCACATGAATGATGGATTAGCTCGTCCTGGCAGGCCCCCTCGAGCAACATCACATACAAGGTAGTAAGAAGATGCCTCTAAGGTTGACGGAGAGTCGGAAGTGGAGTACAGTTGATATGTCAAAAACAGTGTGGCACCTGGAAAAAAAAAACAATGCAGCAAAAATCTAAAGGTAATGCTGAGTGAGAGCACACACTCCATCAATGTCCGTTTTTTCCTCTGACGTGCCATCCATACACACACTGAAAACGTCAGGAAAAGGGAGGGAGGGGAGGAAGGAGAGGAGAGGAGAAGAGAGGAGAGGAGGGACAATATGCTAGAAAACATTTGGATGGAATAGAAACAATGAGCAGGTTTCAAGTGGCAAGAGGTCAATTCCTTAGAGGGGTGGTGTCCAATCCCAGCACCCTTAGCTCCAGTTAAAAGCCCTCCCACTTCCTGTGGTTGATGGTTCATCTGTGGCAGATTGTAGAGGCATTTCCAGCATGTCAACACCAGATGTGTCCCTGGCAGCCATGACATCGTAAAAAGCCATAATCCTCTCGAGCGACATCCTTCTTTACAAGCTCCGGCCTTGATTCAAACCCCCAAGGTTCACTCCTCGTTCGAAGCGCTCTCCTCTGGCGAGAAAATGGCAGCCACGCCCACCAACGTGGAATTATGGGAGGCTGAAATGAAGATGACAGTGTGTAGGAGGACGAGGGCCAGCAGGCAGATCTTCAGTCGCCCACTGCACAGTCTCGGGGAGGCGGCGGATGTGACCGAGGCCCCCTCAGGTTGGCAGGAAGATGCAGTCCTTTTTAGTGTCCCGCCTGAGGGGTTGTCCATTTTGGAGTCCCATCGGACGTCGCAGCACTCCGCCTCACTGTCTGGTGAATGATCTCTCAAGAGCCCTGAGAAAGAGATGACAGAGGAGTAAAAATGCTGTGTTCATCCATTTAAAGCAAAGGTCAAGGTGAAAAAACTACATTTATATATCATAATATTATAATATTTTAGTTCAGCCTTTAGATCAGATCATTACACTGTCGGTTAAGACACGTTCCACAAATGTATATTGCCTTATTTTATATATCATCACATTAGTTGCATTAAAAGTCAGATATCAGTCTGATAAATAAGATACCTGATACTGATTAATCTAATATATATATAATTTCATGAGAAATGACAGGATTAACTGGAAGTAGGGCCTGAAAAATAGTCCCAGTTAAGTGGAAAACACAATCTGTTCACAACAATAAATCTAATTAGCCCTGCATTGTTTGATGGCAGCGCTGTGGCGGTTATCGCATTGTCACCGGCCTCCTCTTGTCGGACACTTCAGTGCCGGACCTCAGAGTAAAGCTCTAATCGCTGGACACGGAGGGATGGACCAGACACAGCGACCCACGGCTGAACTCAAATTAAAGTCCACGGAGAGTGACGCAACGCTGCATCACCTGATGACCCCGGCAGTAACAGGAGCTGTCACTGCGCTCGTCTGCACAGGGGACACTAGAGTGCTGGGTGGGGGTGGGTGGGTGTGGGACAACCCTCAGGTGAAGGATGATGAGAGCAGATCTGGGACAAATGTATTATCTAAAAACGTATTTTTTAAAAAAATTGAAAATTACCCTTTTTATTTAAGACATTAAAGCTTTCCACAATGTCAGACAAAGCATCGATGTCACTGACGTTGTCAAAACTCCTTCAAAATAACGTCCAGATGATGCTGTTACGTTGCCCTGCTCCTCTGCAGTAGAGCTCTCGGTGATTACTACTGTATAAACTGCAGTAAATACTGAGAGACAGGCCAAATTCAATTCATCAATGCACTGTTAAAATGTCCATGCCTGAGCTCGCTTGTGCTGCAAACACACCACTAGATGTCATCAGAAAGCCTTTAGAAACACCTCCACTGTTTTCCCCTGGAGGGATACCATCCAGTCAATATGGAGGTGCACACTGTGGATGAATTAGTACTACGCACCCGTCTCACTGACACTGCTATTATCTAACATTAATTAAATCAGGAGGTTTTCTCTGAAGCAGCAGACCACACTCCTCCGCTGCTGTTGTAAACAGGAAGTGACACTGGACGGGGAGTCTGTATTAACCTGTGCAGATGAAGCTGGGGCTGCCGCCGTGGATCAGGTCGTCGTTATCGGGCAGGATGAACGGACAGCTCTGCTGGACCTCCAGGCAGTACTGGTAGCACGGTACCTTCTTCTGACAGGACTGCTGGGTGGTGGGGAAATACTGAGCACACAGCCAGGGCTTATAGGCCGTCTAAAGAAGAAGAAGAAGAAGAAGTAAAGAGAAAATTACACACAGATTCTGCTTTATGATCCAGTTGAGGTTTCTTCAAAGTAGTTTCTGCTGGATTTTAGTCTCTTTCTCTGTTAATAGTATCCCAAAAAAAAAAGTAATTACCTGCGTGTTTAAACCACTGAGCTTTTCCAAAACGGAGCACCATGCATGAGGCTCTGGAGATATTAACCAAGGCTGCTCGGCCACAGCATTTGCTAAATATGCCAATTACACTGTGATGATTTGCTTATTTATGGGATATGAAAATATGAGAAGCTGCTGCAGCAGATACGTGGAACCTTTTACAATTACCCAGATTAAACACAGCACAAGAGCTGCAACTACTTTTTTTTATTAGCAATTAATTTGATAATGACTTACTTGATTAATCCCATAACATTTGCATACTTATCACTAAAGAAAAAGTACAGTTAAAGATGATGGGAATGTGATCATAAACCAAAGTACTGAACAAGTCATACATTTGATGAATGGTGTCATCATAAGGGGGACATGTGCCAAATTTAATAACAATATAATAGATATGGAGTGGTTTATTCTAGCATGTTTTTGGTATGTTTGGCCAGGGAAACGAGTTTCTGTCCTCTTCCAAGTTAAACTTTGTGGCAGGATACAAAACGCACAGACAGTATTTGCATAAGGAGACAGATGGTGACATCTAATAGCTGAAGCCTCGGGCTTCACTGGATTCATTTTCATCTCAGCTATTTCTTCATGTGCTTTTCACTGGGATTAACACGGGAGAAGGGAAATTACAGCAAAGAGCAGAGACCATCCTTCACACAGAGACTATAATCAAATTTGTTTAAACCCCCAAAATAACCTGGTGGGCTGAGAGATCAGCAGAACTTTTATATAATAAAAATTGATGTGACTTTTGCTACGAGGGTTGCTTTGATTAGCACTGTGTCCCTAATAGTAATATTATTATTTAATAATAATAATAATAGAATTAATAAAATATGCTACATGCTCATGTTCAAGCTCAAGTTTTGCAATTTTCATTCAAATTTAACAGTCAAATCTTCTGTTAATCTGTCTCTGTGATCAGATTTGATTGACAGTAACCAAACAACCCATCAACTGTCATCATATTCTGATTCAACCCTTCTGATTGGTCCCCTGAAGTACATGACATCACCTCGCCCCCCCTCATCCGAACCACTTCAAAGCTTCATCCTGCCCCTCCTCCAACCTCTCCTCCCCATGCATTTTCAAATACTGAGAAATCACATGGGGTCTGATGTGTTTCCTGTTTAGGCCGACATCCGAAGATAACAAACACTGCAAAGGCAATTATCATAATTATAATAATCTGATTATGGCGATGGTGATGAGGGTGATAATGATGAGAACAGTGTGGACCTGCATGTCTTTGGAAAAAAATCTAAATGTATTCCAGACACGTATGACTTCATGGTGATACTGTATGTGTCTCGAATATACTGTACTGTAGGGGTTAAACCCTCTAACCTGTTTTCCAGGAAATATACGCATCCTTTCAAAAGAAAGAAAGAAAGAAAGAAAGAAAGAAAGAAAGGTCAACACGTTTTTCTTTTTGATGGCAGATCTGTCTCCATTTTAATCCAGGTTTTGCTCGAGGTATAAAATGTTTTTGTGTGGGTATTCTGTCATAATAAACACGCTTGTTCAAACCGTGACCACTACACCCTCTTTGTATGTTGGATAAATCACACCCGACAGTTTAATTCCCATGATCCTTTTGCTTTTTTTGGCAGCAGTGTTCCCGCCGTAGAGAGACATAGAGATCTGAGCGTGTCGAGGAGAAACTGGCTCGAGGCCGAGATAAAAAAAAACAAAAAAAACCCCACACAGATCTTTTGATTACATCAGTGTTTTAAGAGTTTGAGGTGTTTCTGTCAGAGTCGGAGGAGTTAAATCCGTGACTGAGGGTTTTTTTTTTTTTTCAGCGTGGCAGCTTCCTGTTGCCGCAAATGGCTGTTGTCTCATTCGCGATGATTTAGCATAAATTCTTGCCAGCGGTGAGATAATCTGTCTAGGGATGCCGCGGCTATCAAAAGAGAACCAAAACAATACGAGCACAGTCAGACAGGAAATCTGGGTCCTCCTGAAGATGTATGCTGGCAGTTGCCAAGGTAACGGCTTTTTCTGCTTTTCATTAGAGCTCAATGGGTACTGCCCCACTCTCTGTTGCTTTTCTGTTTGTGTGCACATGTTTAAGTGTGCATCCAGCTCTATGTGTGTGTGTGTGTGTGTGTGTGTGTGTGTGTGTGTGTGTGTCTCTGTGTGTGTGTGTGTGTGTGTGCTCAGCGTGAAAAGGGAAGCGTATGAGAGCAAATTGAGTTAGTCAGGAAGCAGGCCTGGAGTCTGATTTGATCAGTCTAATGTGTGATCAGTGTGAATGGGAACCTGGCACTCAAAAAGCCTCCGTCGCCATGCAGCTTAGTCCGCTTCGAACAATGTACTGAAGCACAAAGACACCAACCTGTTTCCACATAAGACTAATATGCCTGCAGCTGATTTCAGTCCCGGTGTGCCTACGTGCACACACGCGTGGCGTTTCCCGCCCCTTTAGGTGTTCCATCTGTCAATGCTTAAAGATCTCCACAAATCAAGAAGATCCTGATGTTTTTTGGACGTTTTAACATGGCGATGTTAAGAAGACATTAAGAGTGCCTACATGCAAAATCGTTTGAAGGCTAAAAATAAATAAAAATGAAGATTCAAACGCTGACACTCTGGCAGATAAGTGTCAGCAGCTCTGGCATCTGAATTTCACCACAGTGATTGCTATTACATAAGACTGTAGAACAAGACATGGACTGGGTCTTATTTTCTGTTGCATGCAGTCCTCATACTCCGGGACCGACTGCTACACCAGCAAGAACACACTGTTCAGAACAGTTACACAGATAAAGGACTTAAGTCTGCACTTAAAGTGATAATCTCCGAGATTTAAATTCAAATCAAGTCCTTCAAGTCACTGTCTGTCTGTGATTGAGCCTATAGCCCACTGATTCAGATCACAACAAAGAGTAACATACAGGGTGCTTAAATCACAGATAGGACTAAGCAGCGGCTTGGAGTGATAAACTATTCTAATCATAAAGTGTTTTTAAAGATATTACACCAATAAAAGTCACACTACTGACACTGTCAGTCTGAAGCAAATGTTCAACGTCTTCCCCCGGAGAGAGCGCTGATGTACCGCAGAAAAACACAAAAAAACTCGCATTTCTTTTTTCTTGGTAATTACAATTTGTGACACACACACAAGTCCGAACGAAACATCAGGGAAATACAAAGTGACTTCTTACCAGACATAAATTTAAAATTTTCTGTTCAATTTTTAAAATGCTTCGAATTTTTAAAATAAAAAAATTAAAATAATAATAATAATTGGCGGTTTGGAAAATGGGCATCTGATGCCTCAAGGGTGGGTGGAGTGGTGGTGTGTGTGTGTGTGTGTGTGTGTGTGGAGTGGTCACACTACTTCATAATGTATGATGTTGCACTCAGCATGTTAGCTGTAACGTGTAAATGGATTAGGTAAGCTCGATATATATAAATATACCTGTGTGTGTGTGTGTATTATGATGTAATGAGATGACCCTCATCTAACAGTACAAAGACTTTCTCTCTGCTTGGCTTCTGGGGGATTCGCAGCTCAGCCGCTGTTGTAAAACCGGGTCAGTTTTGGTCATTCCGCGAGCATCCAGCCGTTCACACGGAGCGGCCGTCTGAGGTTGACAGCTCCTGTAAATCTGACATTCAAAGCAGCTCTTCCTCCATCATGCTCGGCCCTGGCGCAGGGCTTCCCCCCTCACCGTCCCCATTCACATGCCTGTCAGTGGACGCAGGGAAGGCTGCGGGAGAGCAACAAGACGGACCAGTGAGCTGCGGAAGACATATAGAAATATAAACCCTCGCTCAATGTTCATTCAGTGGCAGCTGCGCGGAAATTACCAGGAAATGTCAAATGTCAAATAACAGGATGATTTAGGGAGATTTTCCCTCTCAACACATTGTTGAGAATTCAAGCTGTTGCTGACCTTGATGGTACAAAACGACCTGGATGCTGAAGAACAGCTGGAACAAGATAAGAAACCAAGGAAACAAAGATATATGTATGTGTATCAATCCGCAGGTGAAAATAGTTCCCACCTCATGTTTGAGTAATGTTTGCTAAAAAAAAAAAACGACAGTGCCCAAGAAGCTTTAAATGTTGGTTTAAGCTCCCGGGTATGTAAAAACTTTAACTGTGTGAAGTATCAACTCTCTCTCTCTCTTTTTCCTCGCAGCACAACGTCGTTCACACACACACACACACACACACACACACAGCAGCAGCAGCATCGGCGGCTATAAAGTGGAATGACAGAGACGGCTATAAAAAGCATATGAGTCAGCTGCGGAGTGAGATCCCAGTTAGAAGCTGAATGACACAGATCATTACCACTCACACAAATCACGGCTGCGGTAGAACAGGAAATGTCTGTCACACTACCTGGGCTATTTTCAGCTGTGTTTCTTTGTTTGATGAGAGGCAGTTTTTTGACACTGTAATGTACTGAGTGTGCAAAATATCAGGCCCCCCAATTCTTGATGCTGAAGACTATTAGGACTGGTTTGTTTCATGGAACGATGGTCCGAAGTGCATTTTCTATATACAGCAGGACAGGGATACATACAGGCGTCTGTCCTCCTGCATTGATATCCTCACCTATTACAGCCCATTCCCTGGTGATGTAACATATCCAGGCGCTGTGTGCTTCTGGTAAATGACACTCTGAGGCTGAGTGTCTCATCAAATTAGATGGTTTGCAATTTCGGTGCAACCCGTGTTTGTAGGTTCACCGTGCACGTCTTTTTCTCCAGGAAGCGAGCGCTCTGGAAACAAACTGGGTGGAAGAAAGTGTGCAGCGGAGGCCTCAAGTGGAAGAGACCAAAATCGAGAGCCGACTTTTAGCTCGGTGAGTTTTTTTTTCTTTTTTTCTGATTAACATGCCGGCCCGAGGGGCTCGAAACTGGAAGAGAAACTATAGTTTTAAGATGAATGATGCCGCTGACACAGTGAAAAAGGATCAGATGCTCACAAACAGATCAGGAGGCATTTGAGCCGCAAAATGAGTCAAAAAGCATCAACACAGAGCAGCAATTTGTCCACATTTTAGAGGCCTTTGAGACTAAATTGTGAAGTCGACATTATATATAAATTATTTGACTTGCTTAAGCTGCAATGTTAGTGTAAAACATGCTTGTAAAATGACGTTTTCTCCCCATAAATCTGCATCTTTCATGCAATCATCCTGTTCTGCAAAATTTGAAGATTCCTGGATGTGCACCAACATCTAATAATTAGCTCTTTAGCCCCCGTAGCTGAAAAAAATTTCCACTAAATTTCACTGAAATCTAAAATGTTTCTCTCAGTTAAGTGAATTCACGTTTAAAGTGTAAATTAATGTTCATAATGATCCCAGTGCGGACGGAAACACAAAAACACGGACAAAAGCGCCTAACGGGTCAATTTCTCAGAAGCCGACATGACTGAAAGAACAATGTTTACAAGGTAAAAACAGTAAACAGAAGCCTTGATTAGTGATCCATCAATCGTATTGACAGGCTTCCAGAGGCTTCCAGAAACCCTGAACCTGTTAACTGGAACTGCCGTATAGAGCGCACGGCATTATGGGACGGAGCGTGTGGTCTGACTGACATGATCCGGGAGATTTTATGATCCTGCTCCTGAAAGCTGGGTCCAATCCTTCATGTCCGCGCTGGAGATTGCATCCCCGAAGCATGTTTTATAGATCAGTTCTGAGAAAACATGATCATGAATGTGTATGTCAGGATTTGTTTTCGGGCCTGGTTTTAACACGCAGGCGCAGCAGACGAGCAGCGAAAAGCTGTCTTACAAAGCAGGTAACTCTGTTGTAAAAACGCCGTCCTGGCTGTGGGAAACAAACCTAGGCCAGTATCTAGTAGATGCCAGGTTGTTTCCCAGGTTTGCTTTCACGTTTAGTAGATTAAGCCGCGCTCTGGTCGCAGGATCCCTGATGGCTCAGCGCCAGCTCTGCAGCTCTCTTCTTCAAAAGGTTTAAAGAATTCATTTTCAGCTGGATCGGAGCTCTGGGAGGCTGCTGAATAGGTCAGTGTGGCTCTGCTTTCTTTATCGATGCAGAGCCTGCTGACTGAGGGAGGCTCGACCTAAGCCCTGGACATATTGACTGACCACCCCCACCCCTTCCACACACACACACACACACACACAGAGAGAGAGATGTCAATCTATGATAAACACAGCCGGATAAATGCTGAGCGGGGTCTCTGACACACAAGAGCCAAAAACAAACTGGCACTGGTTACACTTTTTACTAAGTGAGCAATAGGTATCAGCACCCATTCATCCTCAACTCAACACTGCTTGTTAAAGGGCTTGTGTGTGAGCTGACATGTTTGGGTTTACCGTGTTTACGCAGACATAAACCTTCCACATCCTGGACCTGGCTCAGAGGTATAGTGCTGCCACATATGCAGGTATACGGTCTATACGAGCAGGGTGATTGAGCATCTACCTATAGCCACAGATACGGATCAGCGCACGTAGTCAGACTGCAGTCAATCGTGTTTTTAGCCTCTTGAGCGCGGGGAGGAGCGAACACACCAAACACGTTGTTAAAGTCTGTCAACAGGAAAAAAAAAAAAAACAATGACGCGGCCGAGAGTTAAAAAAAGAGGAATGACGTTACGCTCCATCATAGGAAACAGCATGAAAATGTCATTTTAGTTGAGTAGAAAACTAGAAAATGTACTTAAAGAAGTACTCATAAAGCAGAAATGTGGCCTCTCTAAGTATTATTTGGTCTTGTGTGTGTGTGTGTGTGTGTGTGTGTGTGTGTCGCTGCAACTACTGTATACTCTGCTTATAATTAGCCTGCAGCACTGGGACACAACAACACGAGCATCCACTCAAGCACACTCAAGAGATTTTCCTCCTACGTTCGTTCTTCTGGTCCGGTCACTAATCGCAGCCTGCAGGAACTTTGAAGGGAAGCGCTTGCCTTTAAAATGTGGAGAGAGACTGAAATGCTGACTACCAGTAGCGTAATGCATCTTTAATTTAACTTGTGGGAGAATAACAACAACAGACTTGATGCGAGATGACTTACGTTGGCACAGAGTCGTCGCGTTGAAGGTTAAATGTGAATATTTTAAGCTTTATCTGACTGAACGGGTGGAAACTGTGAAGCAACCCTATAGTGTAAAACATCCGAGGTGAATGACGTCACTTATGATCACTTTTTTGCAAAGGTAAATACTATAAATGACGATCATTATCATCCAAGTGCTGGCAGTAATGGCAGCGAGGGAGTGAAGGAAAATGATGGGCCTCGAGGAGGGAGCGCAATCAGCATATAGATTTATTAGCCTGAAAGGGCGTGAAAATGTGAAAGGTCACCGTGTGAGTGATGGAGGGCAGATAACTCGGGTCAAGACTGTGATCCTTATGTAATGCAGTCAGTGTGATCATTTACTTTACAAGAACATGGCAAATATAAGACATTAGTACACAGATTTTGAAGTTAAACAACTGTGAGGCAAACCCGTCGCTCGCATAAACAAAAACTTCACGTCAATTCATTTAACATCATCCTCAATCATCCTAATGGGCCACGCAGAGCTTAACAGGAGGATTCAAACGTAACCTTTTACCTCGTCCACTGTATACATGCAGACCTGCTTTGAAAAGCTTTTTTTTTTATCTTAAAAAAAGGGGGATGTATGAAAAGAGGTGCCTTACTGGGGGAATAAGACAAACACGGATAATCCCATTAGTGCCGAGTGGTGGGGAATTTAGATGTAATCAATCAATGGCCAAGCACACGAGATATTCATATCTGACAGCTATAGATGATATTTAAAGAAAATATCTGTTAGACTAATTGATGTCACGTCCATAAGTGAATGGAGGTATCAGTCTGACCCTTAGGGTACATACATACGTACAGACGTTGCAAACACAACATCCTGTTTGCAACGTCTTCATTTTCTCACAATTATAAAGGCGAAGTAATGAATGATTTTACTATAATTACATTGTGGATGTTTCATTATTGCTTGAACAGGAGAACAGCTTGACGACTAAATGCAATTCATGTCCGGGGAGGATATGTATCCTTGTTGTGTGTGTGTGTTCTTTTGGGAAAACTTTCTGCCTGACTGGTGTTGTGATGAACGTGTATACCAAACCTTTCCTAAATGGAAACATTCCTGTAAGTACAATCTTCACCTCTGATTGACAACATTACTGTATGTCAGATAAATGACTCCACGTGTCGCCTGTAATGGAAACGCCACAAAGGTGAAATGAGGCTTATTAATTGGGTAACCCACTTTAACCCCCGTTTTTTTTTGCCTCCTTCCAGCAGCCGTTATCTGCTGTCGATACGGCGCTTCACCGTTACGTCAACATAGAAGCTCTGCCGTGCACTGCAGCAGCTAGCCTCCTCTCCCTTCTTCCTGCCTCATTAGCATGCCGCTCAGGGATCTGCCCATTCATAAAAGGGGCTGTCGTGGAGTGGGCCAGTCATCTCTAAAAAAAAAAAAAAAAGAAAAAAAGAAAGGGACAAAAACCCCTCTCCAAGGTCAGCGTTCACAACCGCCGCAGGAAGACACAATGGCAAAAAAAAAACACACATGCGAGCACTTCCGCGTGCGAC
This sequence comes from Pampus argenteus, assembly GCA_036937835.1. Taxonomy (NCBI): domain Eukaryota; kingdom Metazoa; phylum Chordata; class Actinopteri; order Scombriformes; family Stromateidae; genus Pampus; species Pampus argenteus. The sequence goes on along the minus strand of CM072883.1, from coordinate 2,939,760 downwards.
TTCCGCGCAACCTTGACGGGTGAACAATGCACAATCTGTCATTCATTAAAGCATGCGAGCCTCTGCAACACACACACACACACACACACACATAATATAAACAAGGAATAAAAGGCTGACAAACGCAGGAATTAAAAAAAAAGTGTGTGTGATCAGAGGGCGTTCATCAAGATGAGATAAAAGCACATTAAGACTGTAACATGACAGAGTGTGTGTGTCTGTGGGATGAGCGGAGGGGAGAGGAACCCGTATGTTAAGCCACTTCCACCCAGTCAGCCATCACAATCACTGCTGGTTTGATGCACACAGATGAAAACACTGAAATATAACGAAAGACAAACAACACGATCCCTGCACTGATGAAAGGACAACAGCTCTCGAACCCTCTGATCTGATCTGTTGCCGTTTGATTGGTTGCGTGTTTAGTGTAGAGCTGGTCAATGAGATATAGATAAAACCTTAACTGACCTTTTTCTGTCAGGTTCATATTGATTTGCATCAGCGTGCATGGATCTATTATTACCACTCTCACTTAAAGCTGGAATATGTGTGAATATGTGTTTATAATTTAGATTTATCTGATAATTTTAGAGTTTGTTTTCTATCTGCAGAACTGTCCGTACTGTATGTCGGGAGACTTTAACATTTTAATATATTCCTACACTGTGTATCCCTCTCTCTCTCTCTCACACACACACACACACTCGCTTCCTTCCAGGCACAATCAGACAGGTTCAAATAACATGATGATGTCTTCACTGAGCATCAGGCGCTGCCCTATTTCGGTCGGAGGAGCTGCCCACTATCAAATGAAGGACGAGTGAACGCGGAGGGCTGGGTGCAAATCAATAGGGATCAACCTCTTGGTATTGCTGCCACCCGTCCCTCAGGCTCAGAGGAGCTCAGATCAATGCAGATGTGTGCGGTTGACAAGGATCTAGAGAGGGAGGACGGACTGTGGACGCTGTCCTCCTTTCCACTCGCACACAACGCCGGCTAAGATTAGACGTTCAATTGGACCTGAAGGGTTATTTTAACATCGTAGCAGTGATGCTGCGTAACGGGCTTGGTAATAGCATGATGAGTTGACAGTATGAGGTAGAAGTAGAAGTCGCAGATAGAGCTGTCCAGTTCCAGAAACTCCAGATAATTACTTGGCCAAGTGCTGCGAGTTCCCTCTTTCAGATTCACAAATGAGTGAAATTACCAGCGAGGAACCAGGATGAGACGCCTGTGCAGCCAATTTATTACTTTTCAGTGAAAAAAAAAAGATTTTTTTTTTTCTCTCATGCTGCGGTCAGGTGGGGACATTTTCCACTACTGAGTGGGAAAGATCCAAAATAAAAAAAAGACCTTGAACTCATCATTCCTGGTGGGAAACCCTGATGGGCAGGATAAACTCAAAGGCCCCCTGAGGCTCTCACACTCATACGTTGTGTATGTATTAGTTATAAATCAGGTCTAATAATATATAAAACTACAGCCCGGACATCATGTTGGTATCTTAGTTATTGATGACTGAAAGGAGAATGAATATAGTGCTGAAACTGATAGTGAGTCTGACATGTTGGTTCTCACTTTCGACCCAGCATTGGTGCGTCGGCCCAGGTTTCTCCGTCTGGAGCCGCCTGCTGTCAGGATGAATGGTGAGCTTTTCAGAGCATCAGATGATGGAGGATCCCATTGTGAGGAACAGCACACTGGCCGCGTCCGCCGTGTGATGTCTCACCTCGGGCTAGACGAATCAAAGCACCACCTGCGGACCACAGAAGCCGCTCCTGTGCAGACAAAAACGCTACCCACCATGTCAAATATCCTCACTTGAAATGTCAAAAGATCTTCCTGAGGAACCGAACACCGTTCTCGACCGTTCCCCCGCGCGCTGAGGCCTGAGGTTTACAGTATCAGCTGAATGGTTTTATGTTTTCTCATATTTACAGAGATTATGTATGAGTCTCTGTCTGAGCCTGGGCTGCACAACATGCACTGCTACGCTTCCCCAAGGTAGGTAGCCATTAACTCAGCGAGAGCTCGGCATTATCGTTTGAGTCACTCTGCTGCCAACAACCACACACACACACACACACACACACACACACTTCAGCAAACCTATAATCATGAAGGTGAGAGAGAAGGGGTCATTGTTAAAGAAATTAGCATCTTAAGCTCAAACTAAATGACTGTTTTCCCTACAAATGTCAAGAGGTGAACCTGGAGAACGCAGAAACTGCTGCATGCCTCAACCTGAGAACTGGCAGCGGATAAAACATGAAATCATGGTGGCAGCATCTGGTGGAGGGGGGGGGTCTCTGAGTGACTGATAGCTGATGGCAAAGGTGCCCTATTGTCTTGTGCAGCATGTGTGCATATTTTAAAGAAGACTGAAGCAGCTTAGGTCAGGCTGAGTGAAGCTTCCAGCAAACAGGACTCATGTTAAAAAAAATTATATCCAGAAGTACAGCAGTGTCCAGGTCCTGTGTGTGTGTGTGTGTGTGTTTAAATAAATAAAGGTATAAATGATGGCACCATTTTGCCAGGATTAAGATTGCCTTTGTAAACTAGGCCCATGTCATGAGTATGAGTCTCTCTTTGGACTCTATAAGCAAGCAGATGGCCTGATTAGATGTGCGGTTTTGACGCCTGTGTGCGTCTCTCTGCCGCTGGTTGGGTGAATGGAGGCCATCTGGGATTGGCCGGGGCTTCTGTGAATGGAGCCGAGGAGCGCCATTCAGCACCAGGGACAGCTCCGCGCTGCCGCACACACACACACACACACTAACCGATGCCGTTTCCCGGACACACATTACAGCCCGCTATGACCCACCTTCGACTATTATAAGCTGGTAAACAGTTCCTGGTAATCAAACAGCGAGTCCAGGCCGCGCACAAACGAGGCCTACGTGCGGGCCTAGAAATGAGCAAACACCAAAAAAAAAATCCTTCCGCCACATTAGGCAGGGAAACCACCTCTTGACTTTATTGAAACGCTCTCGATATGGAGTGTCGCGGCCATGATGAACACCTGGCGGCCTGCGACAGCACCCATAGGACACACAGACTCCGGGAGTTGTTTGCACACGGCGGCAGCCTCGTTGCCCGCTCATTAAAGCTCTATGGAGCGGCTCATCAGGCACATTGTGACCTGAAGGAGCGGCCAGACAGGTCGCCAGTGTCAGAGAAGCGGCACAGACGGAAGATGGAGGAAAGAGAAAACACTAGCAAGGGCCTCCATCTGCACATTAGCATGGGGCCTAAAAAAAACACACACACACACACAAAGAGGAGATGAATGAACATGAGGCCTGGAGCCGGGAGTCTCCTTGAATCTGTCATCCGTCTCCATGGCGACAGGAGGAGGAGGAGAGGAGGAGGAGGACCAAAACTGGCATCTATCCGGGCCCAAATCAACAGATGGCCACCACATCACCCCCCCCAAACACTATCCCACCCCAACCCCACCACCACCACCACCCTTCTCCTTCGCAGCCTACCTTGCACTGCTCCATGCACGTCCTCACTGAATAAGCCCCCGGCTCATATTTCTGAGTCAGGAGCTCAAAGTCCTCGTATTTCTCCTGGGCGTGCTGGTCGTAGCGCTGGTACGCCTGGACGCACAGGCTGCATCTGGTCGTGTCGCCATCGCCGAGCACGTCGAGGCTGCAGTTCAAATTGTCCGGACTTGTCGAGCCGTAAAACAAATCCAGCAGAGAGTGGGAGTTACAAAAGGAAAGGTACAAATCGCTCATATTTACAGCCCGCGTCCCCTCTTTGTCGGAAAGGCCCCTGCACAAATGGTCGGCATCTGCGAAAGTAAAGCAGTTCTGAGATAAACTATCCTGGTGGCAAGTTTCAAGCCGCCACAAATGTTTGGTAGAGTTTCCTATAAAAATAGCATCTGGGGTTCCTCTGAGGCTGCTGTGTGCTGAGTGGGTCTGGGGTGAGAGGAGGTGGGAGGGTGAGAACTTGTCCCGGGTCCGGGCCAGTTTGGCCTCGGCGCAGAACCACAGGTGATCAGAGAGGAGGATGGTTAAGAACAAGAGGGATGCCAAGGACAGTCGCCATCTCTGCGCCCTCTCTGAGTCGGTGAATGGCTTTTGGTTGTCGCGGGGGGGCTCTAGCCAGATTTGGAAGCCGTCGTCATCTTCTTGCTGCCAACACGTCCCAGCACCCCTGGTCATATTTTGGGAACCGGCCGACTCCACCGTGGGGGCTCCTCTGCCGCAACAGTCATTGACGTGGGGTCCGCTTCGCGTTTTCCTCCCCTCAGGTGTCGGGTGGTGGGTTGTCCCGGCTTGCCTTTGCGATCAGCGGTAATTCCCATTAAAATGAGCGTGGGCCGGGTGGGAAATTAGACGCTGGCGACCACGGGCCGCATCCTCCATGGCTGACCGGTGAAGCCGCTGTCCTCCCGTCCGCCCCGAGCTCCGCGCCGCTCCGCTCCTCTGCGTAGCCTCGACTCCGTTTTTAGAAACACTCACCGACGCGTTTACGTTTCTCCCGGCCTCGGTCGTGCAGGGACAAGGGCGCTATCTTCTTCCAACATGGCGAAGCTTGTGAGCCGTTGTGTCAGCGGATGGGCCTACAGCCTGTAACGGACCTCTTTTCTTTTTCAAGCCCTCACCGTCTTCATCTCGCTGCCGTTGTCAAGTTGCCGCCATGTTCGCCAAGAGACGGTGTATGTTTGCAGGAAACCGCGTTAAGTGTACAACAATAACCGATAATATTTCCGGTCGTAGCATACAAAATAAAGTTCACACATACGCTTTTTGTTCCTTTGTGTCACAGTGTGATTTGGATTGGATTTTTAGGAAAGAACACATGTACAATATTTAATTTAAACTCCAGCAATACTTGTAATATATAAAACAACTTTACAGCTTGTAGCTTTTATCAGGGTCATCATGAAACACACCGAAAAGGTATCATATACATAGACACACATATCGGTCAATGGGGCACCTACAAAGATGGGTTTGGTAAGTGGTTTCAAAACAATTATTGTCCCTATTTGTTCCATAAACTGGAGAAGTGCAACTAAGGGATGGTACTTGAATTTGTACAGAGGAGACACTAACTCAAAATATGCCTATTTGATGTGGTGTACATTATAATCAGAATCAGAATCAGAATCAGAACAACTTTATTTATCCCGAAGGAAATTAGTGTGCCAGAGTTACAAGAAATAAAGAAGTATAAGCAATAAAAGAAGTATAGGCAGAAAATAACAATAATAAATAATAGAAATACAATAAAATAAACGCATGAATCAAACAAACCTTTTTTAAAACAACAAGGTAGATTATTAAAAAACCCTACAAAGTCACATAAATGAGAGATATTTAAGAATCACTACACAAAGTCGGAAATATAATTTTATAAAAGATGGTGTTTGTATTTTATTTTGAAACTTGACTAACATCCGGTATGCTAATACTCACTCTTGCTAACTTGAGAGAACTGTTCTATCTCTGACGTTATGCGCGCGCACCGCAGTCACCGCATCCTTCGGTTCTCAGATGCGTCAAGTCAGACAGAGTCAGCTGATATTTTCCCAGTAATGTGCTAACAGGGATTTCAAAATAACAACCTGAAATGTAAAATCATAAAAACAAATAGTATTTCAAGAATATGTGTGTGTAGAACAAGAAATAAAGAAAACACACTCACTAAAAGTAAAAGTGTGTGTGTGTGATGCATCCTGCAACTGGATATGCAAACTGTCTCAGGAAAGATTGTGACAACAGTTTTATATTGAAATGTTCCGCGTGTAAACATATTTTGTATTGCTGTTAACTTGACAGAGGACTCACCTGCTTTCAGCCTCAAGCAAGATGCTCGCATCCAAAGAGCCTGTTTCCTCTTTAAAGGACAATGCCAAAGCTTTTTGCATGTTTAAGACTATTTTAAATCAAGTATACTTCATATTACTGACACACAGCTTTAAAGGAACAGGCTACTGTTGTGTTTTTTCCTGATCCCAGGTGACCACTGGTTCTTATTTATTCCTGTAGATTAGTTTTCCTCTCAGGTCTATTGACGTTGTATTTGTGGTAGTGAGGTTAAATCATCTCAACTATTGAACTATTTCTTTTAGGGGCCACAAGTTGAAGAGGTTAAGCATTAAACATTAACCTTGAATCCCTGTTTTTAAGTGTGCTGGTATTATTGTTATGTAATGCTCTCAGTTCTTTATTCCAGATTATCAGAGTTTGCATTTATCTGCTTGTACTTCATCCAGTCAGATAGCTGGAGTTGTCATCAGTGGAAAGATGATGGTTTTTTTGCTGTTGTAGGCTTGTGAAAATGTGCAAAACGACACGTCTGTCAGACGTTTGAGCGTGTCAGACTGTAGCTCGTGGCGACGACGGTAATGTCGGTCAAATGTTATTTTATTCATGAACTTTACGATCACGTATTCACAAACTGCCGAATGGAGCTTGATTCACTGGTGCTTTCCTCCATTGAAGGTGGGCCGTGCTAATTGCTGCAGACAAATGCTCCCTGCAGCCACGAGCCTCTGTTCGGTCTCGACAGGAGCTCATTTATTTCAACTGTGAGTGTATACAGCCGCTGGTTGTCTAGGGGCCGCTTCCAAACCATTTATTTCTACTTATAGCCAACATGCTCCAGTACCATCTCTCTAATAGCCATGGCCGGCCTAATTAGAGCATTTATCCCATTAGGACATTATAGTTTTTCAGCTGGCCATTTTCATGGACTGATAATCTGCTCCTTTCTAGTCCCCAGCTGTGGATTCCTTTAAGGGGACTAGCAGTGGGACATTATAGGACCAAGTTAGTTGTGCTGCAGCGACACAATGCACCGCACACACAGAAAGCCACACAGGAATAAGCGTTAGTTGAGTACCTCTAATTAAAGCCTGTCAGTCAAACACTCGCCCCGCATCACCTGGAAATAGTGCAGAGTGGGCGACGGGTTACAGAGCGCTTACTGAGGCATTATATAGTTTTTAACCAGCAATGAAGACCAATTTTATAAAAGGTAGAATGTTTTTTTTTACTTTAACAATGATTAAAAATAAATAAATAATTAATAAATAAACCCATATGGCAATGAGCGCCATTATTCACTGTTTATGATCAGGAACAGGTGCCACATCACTTTTACTTTAAAATGTATTCATGCGGCATTTACACACAACAAAGCCCAGGACACCACAGGCAGCTACCTGCACCCTAGAGGCGGTGGTAATGAAGGTTATAACATATCAATGAGTCCCAAGGCACATTGGTGACATTTTTCAAGACAGGAAAACATGGCGGCATCTTTGTTGGAGGGCCTTGAGCTGAACCGGTTTTAACGTACCCCCGTGGTGTCGCCCGGTCTCTCTCTGCCAGCCGAGTACATGCGAAAGAGTTGAGGCAAAGGCCATCACTCCACACAGAAGCTTGCTTTAAATTAATTACCAATTTAAAAAAAACAAACAGTCATTTCTGTTTTGTTTTTTAAAACAAATCCATCATATTTATTAGAGTTGTACTTAATGTGAAGTTTAAAAGACAAATATTGTTTTCATTGTTTTCTTACATTAAAAACACACATTCCTGAATACCACATAGTGCAATTATCACCTTCCTGAATTTCACACTGGTCTATTCATTTTAATCTAATAACGAGCAGCCCTAATCAGTCATTAAGATCACAACAAAATAAAACTAATAAAGTCTGCATGAAGTCCCTGAGAACCCCTGTACAGTAGTGCTTAGCTTCAATCAAACCTCTTATCTGACCCTTAGTAATTTTGACTGTTTATGGAGTTTATTCTCCAACTTTTATTAAATATTTTATTATAAAATTATTTACTAATCTTAATAGGAACTAATTAAAATGCAAGATAAAAGAGTGACACTTTAAATCCTGACAAAATCACCAGGCCACTCAAACTAAGTAGTCATTGTCATTCATCAGATAGCCTGCTTTGATAGAATCAGTCACCCATGAGTCTCTTACAATCTTAAACTTCTTCTTAAACCGCCGCCTCAGAGTCCTCAAATCCAGAAGTCTTGTTTCCTCGGCGACAACAACATGGGATACTCCTTCCTCCAACTCCTGCACCACCGTGCCTCCGTGGTATCGACACTCCAGCATCCTGATATCCAAACAGGTGGCAGGTATGACGCTTTTAGGGTCTCCTATGTCGGCGTAGCTGTCCATGTAAATCTTGAAGGGTCTGAACATGCTGGTGGGAAGGTCATCCCAGCCGTATCGCTCCTCCACCTGGCCGACATTCGCGGCCGCCAATGTGTCTGCGCTCATGCGGCCAAACACTTCCCGCAGCTGCTGCTCGTCTGTGTCCACGAAGTAGCTGTCGCCGAAGCTGTCATACTCTTTAGCGAAGTGCTCCCTGGTGGAGGGCGACATGTGGATCATGTGGGAGGGTTGCCATGGGACCACCTGCTTCTGGTCCAGACACTCCAGCAGCCAGGAGGCCCACACCACGTCGTGCTGGTTGGACAAAATCAGGTTTTTCACGCGCATGTTCTCCACGCCGGCGATCACACAGTAGGTGTCCCGTCCAGGGTTTTGAACCACGATACCTCCACACCTAAAATAAAAAATGACATCAGTTAGTCTGTTATTTGTCATAGGATAAATAAAAAAAGCTCTAAAAACTCATAATCATTTTCAAAAAGAGACCTTATTGACAGATTTACCTGGCCACGCCCTTTTCCAGCTCAGCCTTGGGGTGATCCTCGGTCCCATTCAGGACGCAGAACTCCACGTCCTCAAACATATCCGTCTCCTTGGTAACCCCGGAGAGGTCCTGAGGTTTAAAGTGGTCGATGATCCCGACCACCTTCTTGGGTTTGGCTGCTGTCTTGCGCTTCTTCTTTTGTGGTTCGTTGCCGTCAATGTGAAGGTGCCGCGAGGCAAGTTTTCCCGACGCCTTGCTGCGAAACTGATCCAGCTCTGCCAGAGTCATGCACTGGTGCCACTCCTTGTCGTTGCGGATCTTCTCGATCCTGGGGAAGCGCAGGGTGCAGTTTGTTTTATACATGTCGCTTCCAACTATCTCAGCTGCCTTGACCTGGATGATGACCGAGTTGCAGGGCTCGATGTAGACTTCTGGTTTCTCTGTTCCGCACAGGATGGATGCTGGCGGGTCGTTTTTCCGGTAGACCTTCCAGTGCTTGGCGAGCTTCAAGCCAAGATCGTACAACTCCTTCATGGTGTAGCCAGAGCCGATGCGGCAGAGTGTGTGGAAAACCGAGGGTTTCTCACCAGGCTTTGGAGCTTCGGCAACAGCACATAAGAAATGGGACATCATACCACCCCGTCTTCCTTTCCCCCAGTAGCCACCAACAATCAGCAGGTCGAGCTCATCCATCAAACCATCCATATATTCAGGCTTTATTTTCAGCCATCCCTCCCCCCGCTTGTCAGGTTTGTAGATGGATAAAGGATCCTTCACCATGATCCCCTCCTCTCTGCTGTCTATGGCATCATTGAGGGCATTTACCACCTCCTGCATGGTTCTGGCATCCGTCTTTGGTACCACGTGCATCCTTCCATTAACCGGGGAGAAAATCGTCTGCAGGATCTCATAGCGTTTCTCCAACGTTTCCTTGCTAAGCTTCTGGCCATTGACTAACAGCACGTCGAACACGCAGTAGCATGTTTGTAATTCAGAGTCATCCACCAGCCTCTTGATGTCAAATTTAGTCCCTTTCTGCATGAAGGTCTCGGCGGTCGGGTTGTACGCCATCATCTCTCCGTCAAGAATACAGTTCACGACGTGGCTTTTAAAAATGTTGTGGATGTAAGGTGTGAGTGAACCCTCCAGCGGGGATCCTCCAAACTGATGTGTGTAGTCAAAAGCATTTCGGCTAAAGTACTTGTACACATCTCCGTCTTTATGCAGTTGTATACGCTCCCCGTCCAGCTTGGTTTGAATGTAAAAAGGGCTGTTGCCCATCTGTTTCTCCACGTTGGGAATGTTAGCAATACCTGCCAACATGGGCTTGAAGGCAGAGAAGAGTCCAATGGAGACTTCACTCAAAGACACCAAGGGGTCGTGGAGCTGCTGGCACACCTTGTTTAAGTCTGTGTTCACATTGTAGAAGTCAACAGAGTCCGGGTGGAAGACATGGAGAACAGTTTCCTTGCTGATCCCGAGCTTCATGTCCTTCAGAATCATTCGGATGAGCCACTTTTGCTCGAGAGCCGAGCTCCGCGTGATGAGATGCAGCAGGCTCTTTTTCACAAGATCCTTCTGTTTGTTGGCGTTGTTGATGGCAACTGAATCCAGGAAGTCATTGACTTCTTTGATGCTGAGGTTTCCCTGGCTTGCGCACCGTTTCTTCAGCACAAAGTACGCCATGCCAGCAAAATCTCCAGCTTCCCCCTGGGATGTGGTCGGAGCTCGGTAGTTCAGCAGTTTATTGGCTTCTGGGCCATTCTTAGGCAGACCTAATACATCGATGTAGAGTTTAGCTAACATGCTTTCTTTGATGCCATACGCCATCCGCTCTCGTTCAAAAGGGGGGACTATGAGACGCATAGCTGGATAGAAAGAGTCTGTTGTTTTGGGGTTATCTTTGTGGAGGGCAGAATGAAACTTCCTCCATGATTCAATGAAATCACCAAGGATCTTGGATTTATCTGGACGAAGTTTCGACTTCTGGATTTTCTCTAAAGTGGTGCACAGGTGAAGGAAGGGAACCTGAGCAGCAACAGACAGCGGAGCAGCAGCATCACTTTTGGAGGTTCCCTCCATGATGAAATCTGTAATGTCAAAGGTAAAAATCACTGGCGGCTCAACAGTTTCCTTTGTGTCTGTATATAGTTCATTATTCTAAATTAATGCATCAAAATATAATGGATTAAAACAAAGATTCTCTCATTTTTTTTAAGCAGAAATCCTAAAATTGATGCCAGATTCTCAAAAAAATGTTTGTATTTAGTTTCACATAATTATAAAATGAAAATAAATGTTTTGAACTGTTGGTTGGACTACATGGATGATAGTCAAACGTGTGTTTACAAATGTAATAATATGTTTGCTTATTGTTATTGTTAAGTTTCCCCACTTCAGCTGCAGATTATTGATCAATAGAGATCAACATGTTGTGACATGTCTCACCAACAGGACACAACAACAACAACAACAACAACAAAACATGACGGCAAACATTTAACCTATACATATATATATATATATATATATATATATATATATATATATATATATATATATATAATACTAGAGTAAATATTTTTATAAACAAAATTTTATAAAACAATTTTATACATGTATAATTTGTGCTACAAAACTACTGATATCGATTTTAATGACAGTTTTATGATATTCTAAAAAAACCAAACGAATTAAAAGTGTTTAAGTCCTAAAGCAGGATATTTATTATCCTCCGGGATATTAAATATGATTTTTACCTGTTCCCTTGATGTTTTTTTATCTTGCAAACAGATGTTAAGACGTCTCACAGCGAGCTACATATTAACTACTTCCTCGTACACAAAAGTATTGGGTCCTTCATGGAAAATGTTCCCCCGGAAACAAAGAGCGGAACCTTTGTTCTCCTACAGTGTTGATTAACGACACTGTGAAGTCTTGTGAAGCTCAAATTTCACACTTTAAAAACGTCTCTTTTTGTACATTTAATTTAATGTAGCAAGAAAAAAAAAGAAAAGGTGAACACATTGTTATTTAATATTAGATTCAAATCCACCAGACCTAATATCTTATGTTCTTGTGTTCACCAGCAGAGGGTGAGTTTGTTCACTATCACCAGCCTGTTTACATGGTCTCCTTTTCTTCACATGTGTTTCCCCCAGTTTCCTCAGCACATGTGGATGGGAGACCCTGGATGGCCAAACAATTGAGTTTGACTTATATAGTGCTGCACAACATGGTCTGTAATCCCGAAAAAAGGAAAAAGCGTCATTCCGTATGGCAAAATCTGGCTCTTGCATATTAAACGGATCATCAAAATCAATCGAAACCTTGCAGAAATTAAGAAGAAAGGCGTTTTTTTATATGTATTAGAAGACAACAGGGAGCGTTTAGTACAAGTACTAGTACTCAGCCACTTCGAAAGGACAAAACAAGCACGTTAAATGCACATGTTATGAATTTGTACGATTTTTAAATACTGACACGTTTGACCTGAACATGATGGTTATTGTACTGTGTCGTTGTGGGGATGATTCGGTCATTCAAGGACGCAGAAAACAATTTGTCGCCTGTTTGGCTCTTTGGATAACAGTGTCATGATATTTAACCTTGTGTTTTGTTTCCATCACAAACTTGTTTTGACACTGACACCATTAGGTGGTACAATAGATGGTGCGATTCCAAGTACATGCCGTTACTTGTAAAGTGATATGAAATCATTCCTGGGATGTCTCGTTCCTGATTGAAAGTATCTGAGGCTTGTACCAACGTAGATTCCACAAAAACACAGGTTGCATTCCTCCTCGCCCACGCACGGTTGTTTACCTTGTTTCTGAAACTTGTTTTTCATTTACGGGATGATCTCAGGAGGGTCTGTCAGCCAATACATCTGTTAGATTACTTAGGTGCATTTGTGTAGTCTAAATAATTTATTTTGATGGTAGCTTCAGTGTGTTTGAGCCCTTTCTAGGCCAGAGGTGCTGCTCAGTTAATGACCCGAATCTGGTGTTGTATATTGCTTCCTTCTGCCAGCAGGAGGCGGCCTCTGTCTGTGCAGCATGAGCTGGGCAGCAGTGAGGCCTGAGTCACAGGCCAGAGTTGTTTACTTCTCTGCTGCTACTGCTGCTGCAGTGGAGGATCCTGGGAAATGTGTGTGTGGGGAGGGAGGATGTCCATTTAGAGCTACTATGTGCTCCAGTAGTGAACCCGTTGTGTTTTTACTCCCCACACACACACACACATACACGTGAAGCAGTGCAGTGACTGACTGGCTGTTTATACTGTATATGTGTGTGTACAGTATGTGCATGCACCTGTGCTGATGTGTGCAGCTGTGGGAGAGGGGGGGTGATGCCAAGCAGGCTTCAGCACACAACCACCACCCCCCTCCCCTCTTTCTTCCTCCCCCAACCTATGCAGTAATGTCATGCTGTCATGCAGCAGGCAGGGGAGTTACATAAGCCCTGCTGGATGTGCTGCTGCACTGCAACGAGCGGCGACCTACAAGACAGTAAACAACTGACGTCACTGCTTCCGTGGCATGCATCAGCTCGCACTGGGAGTGAGAGGGAGGGGGAGGTGGTGGAGGAAGGGGGGGGGGTTATAGTGTATAGGTCTGGATGAGATTCTGGCATACAGGGAAGAATACAGGGAGAGAAATGTGTAGAGTAATTGTGCTAAAATATTGACATCAATACAGTATATAAATGAGACACACACACTTGTTCGAGCGCTTGTGGGAATTGTAGGATCCATCATGCTTGGGACTAAAAGTCAGGATATCTGCTGCCTCAGTTTTGACTCTTCTTTTTTTTTGTGATTCTCCCTACTTTATAGAAGTGCAACACTAAATTGTTGTAATGTCCCTTTAAGTGTTAGGATGACTGAGGTGTAGGTTGTAGCTCAGTAGCTGATTATCTGCTAAATTCAGCATACAGAATGCTGTTAAATGAAGTACGCTGTATATTTTTGGAATCAGGCACCAGCTGCCAAAGGTGGCCTGAAGGCTAAAACCGACACACACACACACACACACACACACACACACACACACACAGTGTGTTTTCAGTACAGTATGTACCTGCTTGCACACTGCCTAATGTGTGTTCCTAGCAGTTGTTTTATAAACAGAGTGAGAAAAGAAACGCTTGCCAAAGCCACTTTTGATTTACTTCCACCTCGAGGCACGATTGAACTTCTCACTACTTAAGCTTACACAAATGTCAGGAGAGATGATGACAGGGAGATACTGTTCCCGTAAATTGCAGAATGCAAAGTATTGTGCTGCGCTTTTTCTCAGTTGGGGCAAGCCAGACAGTACCAGTGACCTTCTACTAAAATTAGATCGTCTTCACACTTCGCTGCCATTCCATGCTGTGATCTGTGCTGTCATGTTTTATTTTATACCTGTTTAAGAGCTGTCTGTCTGTGTGTGTGTCTCTCCCCTCCACTCTATGTCATAACACACTGTGTCATAACAGGTCCTACTCTCCCTCTCTGTTGTTGAAAGTGAATTTCTGATCAAATCCCCGACCGTTCTCTGTTTTCATCAGATCGACAGGATAGCCGGCTGACCTGTGCAGCAGGCCTGCTCGGTTACATCATGTGGCATAATAGCCGCGAGGTCAAGAGGTCGTCGCTGTGGCAGCCATGCGGTAACCCTGACTCGCTCTTGGTTTGGCTTAAAGGAGGAGATAACAGCCCCTGTAGCTATAAAGTGAAGCAGATGGACTCACAAAGAAGGTCAGAGTTACATTATAAATATCTAATAAAAACCAAACAAAGCAAAAGTGCACTACAGATAGGTTTATATCTATATAGTCCCTATAATGTTTTTAATATTTTACATTTTAAATACATTTATAATTTCTCACATCACAGTTGAATGTCTCCCCTGTGTTCTCATATAAAGGCTCCCTTAATCATGAACTTGCAGTGTTGGCATTTATACTGCCAGGTTTCTCTTCCAGTAAGGTCGTATTATTGATTGTTTTGTTTTGAACATTGTGACTGCTGTAATTGTTATCCGCTATATTCTCATTATCATCCACAATAACCACTCCCGTCCCGACCTTCAGCCTATACATGACTCCCCTTCACTTACCGGTAACAGCATCGCATATCAGAAGCGTCAACGTGTATCAGCGCCTGATGCAACTTATGCAACCTTATCCTATCACCATCCCTGCTTCAAGATACGCAGATCTGCTCAAAAACAACTTCTTTTTTTTTTCTTTTTTTTTTTTACAATTACATATCAGTGAAATTAATGACATTGCAATGTTCTAATAGAGTGTGACATATATGTGGAGTCAGACTTTGATCCAAACCAGGGAACGGATCTTAAATACTGTTAAATGGGACACAAGCTTTCACTGTAGCCAGGTTGTTTACATGAATTAATCTATTTATTGTCTTGATCCTGTCACAGTGGAATGTGCCCCGATGATCTCGGAGCCAAACATACAACCCCGTTGCTATTTCACCACAATTCAGATAATTTATGCTTTGAAAATTTTAATGATCGGTCAGGATTGATTTCTTTAACAAAGCGTTTAATGTGCACACGGGGACCATCAGTAAATCACGTATATGCTCCTGTTTACGTTGTTTATTGCTCCATGTTATCAGGCATGTTTTTGTTTACTTCAGGGCGTGTCTCCTCCACTTGGCACTCTCCGTAATCCTATGAGCTTTATGTATATGGTGCATTTTAGCATCTTTAAGCTTTGTTGTTTTGGTTTTCTGCACTTTAAAGAAGACTTGAACTGACTTTTTGCAGTAAATTTGGTTTCCAAATCACAAACCACACGTTTTTAATGACTGATGGTTTCAGGTTCCTGTTTTACAGCAAATATTGCGATATCAACCACAAGCTGACAGTTTAGTGTCGAAAACAACAGAAGAGATTTCAGCAGGTTTTGCTGTTTCACAGATTCTGAGCTGAGCCAACCAGCTCTCTCTCCTCAGTAGGACACAAAACAAATCCATTATTTTGCTGGAGAAAAGAGAACTTTGGAAGCCAACAGCAAAACAGACTCATAACACATGCAGGCGTGTCTTGTTTAGTTGTGTAAGCACGATGAGGCCCGAACGAAAGGTCACAGTCTGTTTACAGCACACTTGCCATTAATACTAAGATTATCTCGTGTTTGTTTTGTTTGTTGGACACCTCGGTCGCAGCTAGTTGTTGAGTTGTTCTGCAGCTGGCGTCCTGTCTAATTTATTTGCACCTGCTGTTGATTTCCAGGCGTGTTTGGATTTTTGTTCTTGGATTCATTTTGCTCGTTCGGGGTCAGCACAGAGTCTCTTCTTGTGAAAAGGGCTGTTTTGCTGGATGTGGTCTTAAGGTTTTGGGCATCTTTGCGTGCCACCAGTCTCCATTAAGCCCCCTCTGAATGTGTGTCTCAATTGACTGTCCTGTTCTGTAAGCTTTAGCCTCATAGCTGGCATGTTTGACAGATGATTTACTCGGCTGCGGCGCACGCAAACATACCCCTGCTGTGACCTCGGTTTTGGTGCACATTCTTATAGGCACTAACCCATTCCCACTAATAGGATTGGTCCCAGTTTCAAACCCCTTGCACACAGCTACTGGTTAAAAGTTCATATGGGGCATATGTGAAGCAATTGCACTGTGGAATTAAGCAGCAGCTACCTCACGGTGCAAAGAATCAAACGTATCCCAACAAATAAACAGAACTTCTGTAGTCATATTTGTTACAGTAAACCTCCCTGAAGCTGCAGGAAACAGCTCAAGCTCCAAACCACCATGCAATTTTAGCAACTCATACAAAACCATATAATCTTTCAATCGACTGTAGCTCCACGTGACAGCAAATCAGAATGAATTCCAGGTAATTATCTTACTTAAATGGCCATGGCCTTTTGATATCCATTGTGGTACTGCAAGTGACAGACTCTGAGGGTGTTTATGAGCAATTTGACCCAGTCCCACACTGGTGAGGTCGCAGAGGAGATGCATGGGGGCAGCACATAATTAGAAACGGATGGGCTCCATGAATGGAAACCTTTGGAAAGAAATATTGACGCTCGTCTCCACTCGTCAATAACACACAAATGTAGAACAGAAACACGTCAGTGGTGTGTTTTCAGCAAACACGAGGAGGAAATTTCCATAGAACGACAAGGGAGAGATGAAGAAGACTCACACATTGGTTAACAAGCGCCTGAGGTGTGTGTGCGTGTGTTTCCACTCTGTGTGTGTGTGTTCAGCATGTGTAACATGAGTGCGCTTTTATCTTTGTTGTGTGACTGTAAAAGTCCGGTTATTGGTCATAAAAGTGCACGCGTCAGGACACGGTGAACTAAGGCAGGGGTGTAAGACCTGAACATACACATGTGCAATGTGTGTGTGTGTGTGTGTGTGTGTGTGTGTTGAAGCTTAGCGGTGTGTACACAGGGTTATGGTTCTTTATTTGAACACGGTTTCTGCTTTGGATATACAGTGCCAGAAAGCTCATATCATTAAGCTGTTTGTCTGCGTGTGAATCAATGTGGACATCCGTGTATGTGTGTGTGTGTGTGTGTGTGTGTGTGTGTTGCCCTGTGGCCCAGGTAACAGAGGGACATGTACTTTCTCTTAGATTAAGCCTTACATAACTCCACATTCCACTCAGCAGGTAAACAAAGACCGGGACTAAGGTCAAAAGCAGCGAGGCACCGGCTCGACTAGACGCTGGAGGCTGCAGCACAGTCTAGCCTCGGTGACCCACATGCTTACAAACTCAAGCGGTCATTAAAATCTATGGCTTAGAAAACTCAGTAATCAACAAGAACTGTAAGCATCTATTTGGGTAGTCAGTTAATTGCCACTGTAGTACAGTGACAGTCTCCGCTGTGGGATGATGAATGGAAAGTATGGAAAAACTGAAAATACATATATTACATTTTCATGTAGCTTTTGAAAAGCTCTTTGTCGTGCTAGCATCCCGCGAGCCACAACTGTGGCTAGTTAAAGGTTAAATGCTAGTTGTTAGAGCAAAGTTCATAAAAGTCTGGATTTGAAGAAGAATTTGAAAAATGCACAAAAAAAAGCCTCCAGTCTGACAGGAGTGAGCACAAAATAATTCCTGTCTTCATTCATTCATTCAGGCAATACACTTACACTAATGGAAAGATAAGGTAAGATAAACTTTATTATACCCTGAGGGGAAACCTGGCTCAGACTCAGTGCTGCTGCTGTGAAAAGAAACATTAAACCAGTCTTTAACAGAAATAGAAAGACACGTTACATTATAAGACACAACAAGCTAATTACATTAATGTCGCATACACAGATGGGCCTTATGCAGATGTCCACATGTAAGCTTTACACAGAGTGTCAACGCCTTTATGCACACAGACACAAATCACTTTTCGTAGCTGTTCAATGTAAAGGCTGGCGCTGGCCTCACAGCTATCCTTTGCAGATGCTGGAGCCTCACTAAGATTTACAGAGATGAGGTTCAAGGAATGTATAGGGAGGAAAAAAAAGATTTGGACTCGAGTCAAAACTGGAGGGGCGACATTATATAGCCTTTACATGATATATGAGTGGTTGTGTGTGTGTGTGTGTGTGTAAAAGTGTGTTTTGTGGCTTTTAGGTCACCAGCAGTATCATCCCAAATCCAGTGAGTCACATTGGTCGTGTCTCAATGTTAAACTGCCACGCTCCGCATTATAGGCTTAAACTAATGCCTCATTAGCATCAGTGTCTCACTGACTCCATCCTACTTCAATACAGAGGACCTGTTAGCATCACCGCCAACCAGGCAGAGCCGGAGGGGGGGACTAAAGCATGTGATGCACAAGAATAAAAGGCGCATCAGATCATCCGGCTGTGCACAAATGCTGGATACATCAATAGTAAAGTGTGCACACAGTGACAAACATAGCGGTATAAAAATCATTCAAATGAGTCGCCCAGCCTGCACAATAATATGGTATAATAAGGTTGAACAATAACATTAAATATGATAGGAGCTAAAACTTTAGTCGGGTCTAGATCTAAATCGCTGGTCAGGTTTTGTTTCTACATTTTCCAGATTACTGCAGCATCTTAAGGGTGTGTCTTTAAGCATCTTAAGGGTGTTGTTTGTTTAAATTCCTGAGGATTTCCCTCCACGTGAGAACCTTGCTTCAACAAAGGTGGCACTAAATGACTTCACACTGCAGAAAATAACCACCAAAAAAAAAAAAAATGCGTGACTTTATAATTCTGGGACTTTTTATTTTACAAGACCTGTGGGTGTGATCACACATATAAAAAAAAAGGTGTATTTAGTAATTATCTGAGAAAATACTCAGGAATGTTTTTACAGCTCTGTGTGTGTTTAATTGTGTTTGCTATCAGGCAGTAAAGGTCAGACACACACACAGATGGAAACATGGATAAGCCCGCAGGCTTTATGTGCACAACTGTATGCGTATGTAGAAGTCACCGTCACTCCTAATCTCGCGTTGCGTGTTTTTAGGGTTTCTGATTGTGACGGAAAATGCCGTGTTGAAAACTCATGTCATGCAGAGGCTGTGTGTCCTGACACATGTGGATTAAGTGTTAGATGGCAAAGTGCGTGTGATGGATTTTGTGTGTGTGGCTGTGTGTTTTTATTGTTTTTAATGCTGCTTTTCCAACAATTTAAAGAGCTTTGTATAAGCACAGGAAGTAAAAACAAGAGAGATAATGATAAATAATGAATTACATCATATAAAAACCAACGTGACCCGATGTATCCGGGTTCATAATATAAATCATAAATCAAAGTCATAAATTTCCAGACGATCCACTGAATGTAAGCAATTTGTTTTTATGGCATATAAAGATTTGTATCGGCAAATTTATGTTTAAACACACTTATAGTCATAATTTCTGTCTTTCCTGTCTGAAGCCCATAGCTGGACAGCCTGCGGGATTCATTGACAGCCTGCGGGAGTTCAGTAAACCGGGGAACACCTCATCCTATATTTTAAAGTTGCACAAACTTTACACACACGACGCAAAGGAGAGGTGACATCCCGACCTCCTGTCAAAGGGGTATATTTGCATATTAGCTATTAGCAAGCATTTCATTGGTCTACTATGAGACCCAATGTGTGTTCACATGCTCAGCCTGAGGCCTGCAGTGTCTCATGCAGGCCGACACGTTTCACTCAGCAAGAGGTTCTCTCTTCCTAAGAAAGTAAACACAATTACATAAAACCGACTCTGAGATCAGATTTCTAATGAGCTGATACTTTTGAATGATGCTCATGAGGAATTTGTACATATAATATCACACATTTGCATGCCTTAATGCATCCCTTCATGTGGGAAATTGTATTTATATGCATGATGTTATTTTGTACAGGTGATGTTTATTGGTGATGCATATTGCTTCCTACATCACTTGCTTACAGCCAATTAGACATCATACCAGCTCGTTAGTGACACAAAAATATGAGCTGACTTATGTTTGGCTCTACTACAATAGTGTTTTCCCTGCGATTTCCTTTGCAAAACATGTTTACGAGCTACTAGAGAGAGAGAGAGTGAGTGTCGGCTGATAAGACGGCATGTGGACCGGCAGGCTGGAGTCTTCCACTCCGCTGCCAGCGTGGTAAACAGCAGCAGGAGTGGGCGGGACATGTGCTCCACATGCTCTCCAAACACGTGGAGTTGTTCACATTCTGAATACAGAGACTTGAGCTTTCCATTCAAACACAAACATGGTATTAACATGCATCTTTAGAACCAGTACAAAGATTTTTAGAATTTCTGTATCAAATAATGCTAATAGAGCACCATTTATGATGAAATAAAACACTTTGGATTGAGTCCAACTGCATGCACATTTCCAAGACAATACCAATGTTACCACACATGGTCCGTAAGGCTCTCAAGACTATTTTCAAATAGCCGAAAGCCGAACACAGAAGAGCACCAAGAATTCTGTGAAAAAAGTGACAAATCACAATGAAAAGATGAGCTTATTGACCTGTTGACCTTTGTGTAATTGAGTGCTGTTGTTGCTTTACATTTCCACTGTATTTTACGAATTATTAAATTCTCTTTCTGCAATTATTTAGCTGCTGGCTGGTCAGTTTGCTCTGGACTGAATTCAACAACGATTGATGAACAGACATTCATGTAATCCTCAAGATTAACTATAATGATGAATGGTGATCCTCTGGCTTTTCGTGGAGCACCGTCATCAGGTTGAAATTTAAAATTTCTTTGCAGTGGCACTTGCATTACGTTTCGCCTCCTGAGCAGAGACAACATTTTGCTCGAGGAACTCGTCCCCAAAGCGGGCAGAGAACAGTGGAAACAAAAATAGAAACCGCAAGTTTCCTGTAGTGGAAAAGCGCTACAAAGTTCCCAACTTTTAGCTGGATGATCCTGCAGTATATCACGGCTTGCATTCATTATCTTTACAACTTTGCAGGATCTCACATGCTCTATGCACATTCTGCATATTTTAAGTTTAAGATGGGAGCATTTTCTCAACCTATAGAGGATATATATATGATGCTTGAATTTATATGCACAATGGTATTGTGCATGAAAAAAAATCTATATAATCAGATTAGTGTTAGATTTTGTATGGCCTTTTTGAAAAAAAATATATGTCAGTATGTTATGTTTTCATGTGGGATCACCAGTGCTGTGTGCCTCCTCTGAGAAGAGCCAGAGCTGGCTACTGTAAGTGGGTCACAGCTCCTCCCTGCTGCTGCCGCCGCTGCCGCTGCTGCTGCTACTACGCGGCAGGGTTCAATGAGCTTGGCTGAAACCCTCCTTAGGCTGATTCAGGGAGAAATAATGGGGCCAGCGACTCCCAATCCCCTCAAGAGTGGTAGCACAGTCACGGCAGCAGGCTGGCAGGGAGGCCCAATGGAGCACAGTGTGGATAAGGTTGCCAAAGGAGCAGCTATTTAGTCTATAAGACCCTCTCACATGCTTGTAATCTACAGTGCATACCTCACATGCTGTTCTACAGTACAGCGGGTGCATCGGGTGTATTCACATGAAGGATTGACATGATTATTTCCACTTTGGCCGTCCTCTGCAGATCGAGGCATTAACAAATCAGGCCTGGGTTACGGGTTTAATTTCCAGTGGGGCAAGTCATGCAGTTTACATGATGGAAGGAGTCTCTGTCTGTCTGTCTTTCGGTTTTTATCAAACAACCATTCATAAAATCAACTTCACTCCACGCAGGTGTATTTTTTAAGGACCAGAGGAAGCGCTCGCATCACTATCAGAATAACATAGTGGAAACAATTCAAATATATAGCCAGTCCACAAAACAAAAAATGTAATAAAATACCAGATGTCATGTGCTCGTGTTGGAAAAAAAAATGTTCTTGCAGTGTGTTTGCACGTGCCCGCGTGTAATCAAATTCACAAATCCACTTTCTGCTGCTTATTTAGTTAGTAACATGTAACTAACGTGTGACTATCTTAACGCGAGCCCGCTCGGAAAGCAACGCGGAATATCTAAATTGTCCGTATGGAAATTTGCGTGGCTTCAAAACACAAGAAAAATGTCACATGTTGGAGGAATTTGTATGATGATGATGATGCAGAGAAAACAGATTTCATGGTATCACAGCCATGATGATTCTTTCTCTGTGTGTGTGTGTGTGTGTGTATGTGTGTTTACTATACAAGCATGTGATTCTGAATGTGATTCTAAATTTGAGATTAATTGAGGGACATCCAGGAATAGACCATATAGACACACATACACTGACATACACATGCACATAATTATTACAAAGCAGCATCCTGTAAGCTGTCTCTTTTAGGAACCTTTTTAACTGTTGTTGCACCAGACCAGAACCATGATGGATTCACTTCTCTCACTTCACACTTTATTTAGCGAGCCGTCCTTTTGTTGAGGAAGACAACAAAAGCAGCGCACGACAAAGACTTCTTCTTTTTTTTTTTTGGTGTCCTTCTCCTGTGGTTTGCCTTCAAGAGCAGAAATGTAGCCTATACAGATTTCGTTAAAGGAGGAGGAGGAGTTTTTTTTTTTTTTTTTTCAGTCACCGTGCAGAGAGGAGCTGGGAACACTGTGTCCCTCCTGGTGGCTCGGTGGTGGATTCTTATGTAAAGCTGGTTTCTGCCTGGCAGCAGAGCAAAGCCCTACTGACAGTGTCATACAGCTAGTTAATACACACCAGCTAGAGGTGTACTCTTAATGTGTGTGTATTTGTATTTGGCTTGATACCAAAGTGGTAAAAACTGACACTTTAAGCCTTGATGGCTTCTTTTAAGCAATAATAAGTAACTAATGATAAGAAATCTCACCTTGT
This sequence comes from Pampus argenteus, assembly GCA_036937835.1. Classification (NCBI taxonomy): domain Eukaryota; kingdom Metazoa; phylum Chordata; class Actinopteri; order Scombriformes; family Stromateidae; genus Pampus; species Pampus argenteus. The sequence continues at coordinate 2,916,806 of CM072883.1, read as the reverse complement.
TGATAGAAAGTATTCCTGTATCTTACAGTGATAATGTGCAATAAGATAAGTGCATGGTAAAGAAACACAAGGTTGCTGCGTGACAGCTCCCAGTATCTGTGTGTGTGTGTGTGCGCGTGTGTGTGACAGGTGAAATGAGTTGTTTACTTCACATTTCTGAACCCTCTGACCTCCCTGCTGTGACTTTGCAGTGTTTTATGGAGACGCGTGGCTTGGCAGGAAGTCATTGGCTCAATATGAACTTCCTGTCTCGGCCTCTGTCTGAAATCAAAACACCAACAGAGAGTAAAAAGTGTCGGTCGGAGAGTTCAGCGCTTCAGTCTTAACAGGATGGAGGTGGGATATCCTCCTCTTTCAACACATATACAGGAAGCTATTTGTCTCTGTGCCAAAAGCATGATAATCCAGTGGGAGAGGGAGAAGAAGAGGGGCATGATGGGATTTGGAGTCTAGTTTCCCATAGTTTTTAGACCAATGAAACTGTGGTTATATTGTTACGTCATTGATATTTGAATTGTGGTAATAAACAAAAGAACGAAGACAAAGTTGCATCTCTTTAAATAAATTCATTTATTTTCTGTAGGTCGCTATTCATAATCAATACAGACAAAAGCAATACTTGACTACCAGAATTTAGAAATCATTATAATCATTTCATGTGAGCATCACGATGAACAGTATATCGAACTATGTACAATGGAAGACGACAACACATTCAAATTCAATTCGAGATCAATCCCCGTAAAAAAAAGGAAAAAAAAGAAGAATCTGTCAATGGACGCGGAAAATAGGGGGGAGAAGCGTGTCGAGAACAAAGTTCCCAAAAAAAAAAAAAAGACAAAAACACTTGGCAGAAAGAGAAATGTACAAGAAGCAGAACAGATTCTGCTCGTCACAAAAATAAAAATAAAAATAAAATAAAAATCATCAATGTAATGTTACATTTGGTTCCACGGTTGTAAACTAGATTGTATTCATGTCACTATTGCATATGCCATTAGGTAAAGTGTGTCGACAAGGCAAAGAGATCTCTATAATAAAATAGACAGAGTATTTTTTCATATAGTCACAGAGACTGTGAGGGAGGAAAGCATACAATAACACTGTACAATCCCCAAAGCAAAAAAATCCCAACCTCTTTTTAAAAATCGGTAGCCAAAGTTCTTTACACAGGAATATCATTGCAACATAGATAAAATCTAAGTTTTTTTTGTTGTTGTTTTTTTAGTTAAACTCTTTCTATGTACACAATATACACATTCAAGACTCTGGAGATAAATAGATGCCACGACTTAGCGTGGTACAGTTCCAATATTATTCAACTCTGTTCTGTTCTGTTTTCCCACCAGCTCAGTGATACATTCAGACATGGTTATAAGTTTTACAATCTACTGTACACTAAAAAAAAAGGTGTAAGGGAGGAGAGGAGCCAGTCGGGGGAGTCTGTGGACGACAGTGTCAGGATGTCCATCTGAAACCGTTAACAAACCCTCTGGCGACCATGTTGGAGGCTCACGGGATCAGTTTTTTCTTTTTTCTCCGTTTATAATAAACACAATCTTTCTCTTGATATCGAGTCCGACTGATATAAAAGAATTACTGTACGACTCTGGGCTACTGTTTTAGCATTAACCCGCTATTGTTACATATTAGTCACATAATAGAGTTACACAGTGTTGCTTTAACTTGTAATATCACATCATTGTCTTCAGCCAGCAGCGAGTTATATTTTCCAGACAGCTGATTCTCCAGTGAGCCTCCATGATGGCGCCAGATGTGGCTGTTGGCCTCTTCTACTTTTTTTTTCTGTGTAACAGAGCCCTCCTCCCTCCCAGTGCTTATCCAGCACCGCTGACACCGGCGGGGGCCCCCTTTCTCCTCCACTTCAGCGCTCATTCATTGACAACTGTGCCCCAACCTCGACATATTTCATTGGCTCCGACCCTCCAATCCTGACCTCGGCTAGACAGCTGAACCGTCATATGATATCACAGCAGGGCGGCCCCGCGTCGAGCTAAACAGCAGGCTGTAGGTTTTGTAGGTAGGAGTGTGTGTGTGAGGTGTTCAGGCTCAAGTGAAGGAGGAAATGTGGGAGGTACAGTGCATTCAGATGCCTGATGTTGTGGGGTCTGAGCCGAGTTATAAAGACATGCATAACTCTTAAAAGACATTTAGAAATATACTTCTGTAAGTCCAGCGCTTTTTGATCGAAAATAAACTTAGATTAGAATAAATAGGAAATTAGTAATTAAGAAAATACTTTAATATCAATAAGATAAATCAGATCTGAAGCAGCCCCGATGTTCTGTACATTTCTGAAATAATATATATATTTTTTTTTTTATACGGTAAACTAACTTTCCACATGAGAATAACAATATAGAGATGTAGGTCCAAACAGACGTACAGCAATAGAATATTTATCTCTTATTTCATAGAAAACATAAGGACAGTATAGACATTAAGGCATTGGGTAGGTCTTATCAGACATTCATCTTTCAAAAATAAATAAAATATCTATTCTAAATATAGTTATATACTCAGTGTACCTCTCAGGCTTGGTATCCTTGCTCCCTGGGCTATTTCTATAGTTAGTAGGTTTCATTGTTAAAGTGTTCACTGACATACCAGTTGGTCGTACGTTGTCTCACGCATTCAGCACGCAGTCATGAAAACTACCCTCAAGTAAATAAATAGAATCTGGTTACCATTAGAGTTTTGTTATTGTCTGACTATCTTTGTTTCTGTGCTTGCTCTGTAATTTGGGTCACAGGAGAAATGGCCTCTGAACGCGCGGGGAACATGAGACACACACACACACACACACACGCACACGCATACACAAACACACACACACACCTGTCCTGCCTCCGGCTAATTCATGACATGCATAGATGGTGACCTGTTTGTTTCCAAAGTGTGTGTGTGTGTGTGTGTGCGTGTGTGTGCGTGTGTGTCTTTTAGGGCCACAGAGGCCAGTGGAAGTTGTTGTTTTTTTTTTTTTTTTTTCTTGTTTTCGAGCAGCAGGTCGGTGAAAATGCCAAGTCTGAGTCCTTCAGTCTGAAAGAGACAAAAAGAGAGAAAGAGAGAGCGTTAATGCCAATATCCAAATAATCATTTCAACTCTCAGGTAGGTTCAAAAATTATTAATATTAAGCTCTCCGGGAAGAGCATAAGAAGCCGTTTGCATCCAACTGTCAAGCAAATTCTACTCAAATAATGTTTGACATGTAAAAACATAAAAACACAAACGTGACGCACTTCAAACAGCCGAGTGTGAGTGAATAAATATGGACGAACCAGCTAAAGGCAGCAATGGTGAATTACACGATACGTGGAGAGTTAAAGCTGTGACGTTTCCCGTTTGTATTCAGTGTTTCTCTGCATTTCCTTCCTCATAAAACACCTGCAAAAGGGGATTTTATATATATAACATTTTAAATCCTGCATTGTTTGCATCTCTCAGTCTTCTTCGTCCTTGTGCTTTGCGGACACGTTGCTACGCGTCTTTGTACATTAAAGCAAGAATAATGCAAAAAATCAGTAGTTTGTACCGGCGTGATGTTTTAAGCGCTATTTTCATTGTAGATGGTTCGTTCATCTGTCTGGTAGTGAAGTAAACTGACTCTGAAAGGTTGTTTCTCCCCCCCCCCATAAACACTTGTGCCAACAATGCAGACCATTCAGACAGCAGACTCTTGTACTGTACAGTGTGAACAGACTCAGATTAGTGCTCGAATAACAAGAACAGTGAGTGCTGTACACATACGAGGTAAAAGGGAGGAATTTGGCATATTTTGACTTTAATTTTTTACCCCATTTGTTTAATGTCTGGGCATGTTTGACTGTGTATGTGTGTGTTTTTTATTGGGCCATTTTTCTGATCTGAACACACCAGACGTTTTGCAGCGCTTGAAAGATGGTGGGGGGAGGCTGGAATTGAGAGGCGGTGGCAAACAGTCGTAATTATATAATCTGGGATGTAGAGTGATGGGGGTTGGGGGTCTCTGTGTCGCTCTTCAGCGTTGCTATGGACACGGCGAGCAGCAGTGGCAGCAAGCAGTACAGTAGCTGATGCATCTACTGTATATTATAGAGAGAAGGTGGTTGTTTATATGGTGACAAATATGGATAATTATATACTGTGTGTGTGTGTGTGTGTGTGTGAGGGGAGACACTAGGGTCCTGGCTCCTGACAGTATCCTTGCTGCAGTCATTGTGTCATGAAACCACACAAGGATTAGATGGTTGTCTTCGGGGCTGGGAAAAGTTTTATCGCTCTCAGGCTGATGAAACTCTTTAAAAAGCCGTCGGAGAACCTCAGAAATGCACCGCGGTCAGGCTCAGAGCGAGGCTGGGTTTTTTTGTTTTATTTTCTTAGTTCTTGAAAAGTTGCCATTTTTTTTGAGCCATTTCTGTCACACAATGAAAATATAAAGAAAACAACAACAACATCTTGTTTAGATCTTTTTTAGGATATCTTTTACACCAATACAATGGAGAAAAAAAGGATTTGACAAACTCAAACGTGGCCAAGCCGGAGCAAACAAATGCCCACACCTTGCGTTACGTATTACCCAGCTGCTGTGCATGGACTAGCTGCTGGCTCTCGCTGATCTACCCCTGGCCGTCTAATCTCGCCTGCAGAGGCTGTAATCTCATCTGGAGCCGTGGCTGGCTAAATGTGGGGAACGCTGGCCACGCAGTTATCTAGCAGCTAGCGCTTCTGTCTGGAACATCCCGGCCTACTTTAGCCCCCCTCCTCCCTGTGCCATGAACACACACACACACACACACACACACACACACACACACAGCCTGGAAACTCTGACACAAGAGCCTGCAGTGTTACGTGTGCACGTTTGTTCTCTATATATCAAGTAACATGACATTTCTGGATTTCCTGCCCGGGCTATTTGCATTGCGTTGTAATGTTTGCCCTTCAACTATTTAACAGCTTGTGTTTGTGTGCGTGCCTGACGGATCGGACAATCAGGCTGATGGCTCAAATCAGGTGTCACCTTTTTTTTTTCCGAAATAATTCCACAAATGTCAGAACAAAATGTTAAAATAAAAACGAAAATCTAGATAAGTAATGATGTTGGCCAGAATTTCAGCAGCGGATAAAGTGGTCAATGAACGCAGCGCTCGTATGCATATATTTCAGTATGTGTGTGTGTGTGTGTGTGTGTGAAGTAGCATGGAGGTAAGAGAGAAAAAAACCCAGAAGGAAAAACAGGAAAAAAGGGAGGAAAATACGAGAGTCTGAGTGGGGTGTGTTGCATCTTCACAGAGAGTTAGAGATGCATGGCTGTGCAACTAGACCTCTTTTAGCTTGCTGCCTACTTTTCTACATAACACAGAAAAAAAAACTGTTTGTGACGTTGATATATGTAACATGCGCTGGCTGCACTTGGATTTACCCAAACCGCATCATTTCTGGGATGACATCACTGGCGATACTACTGACTGAATGACGTTAAAGAGGAAGCAGGATTTGAGAGTAGATGGACACGAATGCCTCTAATCTGGCAGACGAATTACACAACCCCACACACACACACACACACACACACACACTCAGTGCTGATGCTCTCTGCAGCCTGTGGGTGCGGCAGATGGCCGGGCTGTCATTAGCGGAGGGATAGTGAGTAGGTAGAGATGAAAGAGAGATATACACATATACAGTAGTGCTATGTATATGTTTACATGCGAGTGCGCCCATGGGCGGGGCAATCGGCGTAATGAGAGTCTTTGCATGTGTGTGAAGATGAAGCTAAGCAGGCAGGTGTTTAAACCCCCCTTTGCCCCTTCCTCCAAATACACACTCTCACACACACACTTGCCTTCCAGAGAGTGGCCATCTGCCACTAGCACTCAGGTCACAGCAGGGCTCCGCCCTCCATCTTGGAGTCCCCCTCACCCAAAGTGATTAATCCTTTTCAGGCATGCACATTGCTAGTAAAAGCCAATCAAATCAATACACCAGCAAACTAGTGCGCGAGCCTAATGTGGTAAGGATCATCTCACTGTGCTAATCAAGCGCCTTGAATCGTCAGAGAGGGAAGCAGGAGCCGTCAGGTCGGCGTCAGGTATTAGTGAGACGAGGAGGTGGAAACGGAGGCGGCTGATTTGGATAATCTGGGTCTGGTACAGAACATCCACCTGGCTGAGCTGCGGCTAGCCAGGGCAGCTAGAAGAGACTCTAGGTGGAGAACAATAACAACAACAACAACAAAAGTATTTTATGGCTGCAGGGTTTAAATGCTGTTTTGCTGACTGGAAGCAGCATCGTCACGTTTCACATAAAGGGCTCATTTTTACGGGGTTAGTACAGCCACATGTTCCTCCAGATAGGAGAAGGGAAACCTGCAGACTTTTGGGTCAGTGTTGGCACATGGTCCAGCGGCCCCAGCGTGACGTCCTGATAAACATGAAATCAAAGGCGTCCGCCGGTGGGGCCCAGCGCCAGAAACCCGGTAGCGCACTTTGACCTCCTTCACCCTGCTTCGCCACACAGCAGTAGGAGTGTTCAGTAAACAAGCGATTGAGTCTGCCATCCCACTCCCAGAATGCACCTTGGTTGAAAGAGGGGGCCTCACCAATGAGTTTGTTTGTTGCTTTAAAAAGCTCAAGCCCCTCCTCTGCTCTCCTCTGCTCTCTCTACTGAGCATACAAGGTTGTGCTCCACCCCACCACCACCACCACCACCCCCTTCTCTCTGCTTGTCTTACTTCTGCTAAGTGAACAGCCTAATGAGGCAGAAGGACAGCGGAGTGCACGTGCCATCCTGTCCTATTATGCACACATTCATTCGCTCTCTCCCACAAACAGTGAGGCAAGCGGCACTGGAAAACAAAACAAGCGACTCTCTCTTTCTCTCTGCACATCCCTGCCAAGTGTTCACGGATACAGTCTACGCCACTGGAAAAAATAAAAAAAAGATCCCTGCATGCGTACGTGCTAGAGTCCACATGTATGTGCTTGACTTTATTCAAGCCCCATAAAAATATTTGTACTGCATCAAAATACATGTGCAAACCGATACAGTAAATGTCTATTTAACAGCAGGACAGCCGTTTGACTTCAGTCACGTCAGGGATGTCACACAAGTTGTGACAAGATCGCATAAATTAAGGGAAAGTAATTGATTTTCCATACTGTAAGGGTTGTTTGTTGCTGGTATGTTTCATTTTTACTGACTCTACAAATAATAATAACTTTTAAGGCTTTTTTTTTTCCTCTCTGTTCTGTATGTTCAAAAAATGAAACACAATTCTTCTCTCTCCCCTGTCCAATACACAGGGGCCTTGTGGTGAAATAAAAGCCACTTTCTATTCAAATGGCCTCGAGCCGAGACAAAAACAGGCCCCTCTCACAGCGACTTTTCAAACCCGCTCTGCCAGGAATGCGGACCGTGACATCCAGTTACCTGATGGCCGCATAGCAACTTGCCCACTTTGTTGTTTTCCCTCCCTGTCTACAAGGACACACAAAATATCCACTTGTGACCGAGCCTCACATGTCAACGTTCAAACCCCCCCACCCGCCGCCCACCTCCACGGACACATGTGAGCTCGCTGTGTCCCATAAACAACGTGGGGGACAGAGGGTCAAAACTTGGCTTTAATGTCAACATGCTTGTTGTTTACGCCGTCTCCTATTCCACGCCGGGGCTTTGTTTTGTTAATTGGGATATTCCGGTACACGGTATTGATCAGGGGATGGTGGGAATAAGAGGTCTATGGAGGTCACATTGATGTGCAACACATCCTAATGCCTACCCAACTGAAAAACAACAGCCGGAAATGCCCGTGGCTCAGTGTGGCAGTACAAGTGACAGGGACTGCTACTGCACTAACGAACTACAGTAAACCAGTTTTATAGACTTGATAAGGAACTATTTAATGCTTCCGATCTCTGAAGTTACTGTATTCTTATGTCTTAAGGTTTAAAATGAAACTATAGCTTCTGATCTTCATTCATTTTTGTGAAATCTTTTCATTCAAAACAGCTCTCAGCCTGGTCACGTTTCATAGCAGCCTCGTGCTGCCTTCACATACTGTGGGAAACACTGGAATTAACATGAATGATTCTAAAAATAACAAACAAACCCCTGTTTAGATTAGAGGAACGATTGCAACTCAAATCATACATCTCTCTTTTTTTTGTGTTTGGCAATCCACAATTGTATGGCCACAAAAACGCTGCAAATACTTGCAACTCGGAGCTAAAGAGGAGCACCTGAAGGCAGCATCAGCACCACCTACTTATGTGCTTTGAAATACACAGTCAGTTTGAATTTGAATTTAGGGAAAATGCACTCATCCATGTTTTTTTTATCTCCTATTTCCCCTGTTGCAAATAAAAGGAGCCACTTTTAAGCCCTCCTTTGACAACAACACCTCCAGAACTTAAAAATGAAAGTTTAGATAAATTATTAAGCAGTGACATCTGACACATTGACCTCACTCACCTTTGGCAGTGGTTGCAGCCTCCTTGAACCCCAAACAGACATATGGTGTGCTGTGTAATCCATTGATACCCCCTTTGCAGCTGCTGGTGGGTTTGAAGCCAACCAGGTCCTCACATTTCTCCATGCCTCTGTTGTCTAGCAGATTCAATGCAACGTAGTTCAGTCCATCCGGGTAGCCGGCTGAGTTCTGCCGGTTCACCGGGCTGCCGTACTCCTCGTCGGAGCCCTCGCTGCTCCGGGATGAGATGTTCTCCACCGAGCTGTGCCGCTTCACCGCGTCGGCACGGGCAAAGGACGGGAACACAGGAGTTACAGTAGCGGTTGAGGAGAAGGTCTCGGAGCTGTGGCGCCGACGTCCCTGCGGATTAGCCCGAATCACCTTGGCGGAGCAGTCAGGGTCTACTGTGGAGGAAGAGGTGGCCCCGAGCAGAAAGACCCCAATGCCTTCTGGGACACCCTGGTCCTCCGGAGAGAGCCTCCTCTCCCTGCTGCTCTGGCTGCTATATTCAAAATATTATATTAGAAAGATGCTTTATTTTCACACATCAAACTATTAACAAAATGTGACCAAATTACTATAAAAAATTAAAAGGACATTTATTTGTTGGTGAGTTACAACCCTTTTTGGAATAGCACTGAAGCGTAAATATGAAAATATTTACTTCTTGTTACAGCCACCTCCTCTGTGATCAGTATTGATTTAATAAAGGAAATCAATCAGAGATGGTTCATATTATCATTGTACATAATGTTAGCTATCAGACAGTAATCATTGAGTAAAAATGTACGTTCAGAGTAATTAAAATGTCTTTTTCAGCACAACCTAAAATTAAAAGCTGCTGTTAGCTTCTGTTAATGACTGAATCACTATTTCTGGCTTTCCCTGTGATCAGTCATACACCCAGACTGTTGAAATAAATGATAATAACCCAGTACATATACCTTGCTGTGGTCTGAGGAAAAAGCTGCGGAGGCGAGCTGGTCATCCCAAAAGTCATCTCGGTGTAGTCACTTTTCCCCTCATCATTCAGGCCCTGAGATCCTTTCTCACCACCCAGATGGTACACTCCATCCTCCTCTGAGCAGGGGCACATGGATAGCTCTGGGAGTGCGTCCAAGCGCTCAGCGGGAGTGTCAGCCTCTTTGGGCGAGCGTGATCCCAGCTCCAGGTTTATGTAGTCTGTCAGACAGGATCTCCTCGGGCCCCCGCAGCTTGAACCCAGAGATGAAGACTGGCTCTCTGTGGACCTGATGGAGGGGGGGGACAATCTTGTGCTGCTGAAGTCGATGTTAATGTACTCCCCAGGGCTCCGGGGCTCTCCAGGCAAGGGGTGTTCGTTCATGCTGGGCAGTGTCCTCAGGGTGTCCAGGGATAGCCTGTTAGGCCTGCCCAGCCTCCCCCTGTACGGCTGGGTCTCCGCCCGGCCGTGTCTGACTGGCGAGGGTACTGAGGGGCTCAGCGGCGAGGTCTGAGCTGCACTTGGCTGCATCACTGAATAGTAGTCAGACTCAGCTGCTTTCTGTCTTGAACTCTGGGGGCTCATCAACACATACTGGCTGTTATCTTCATTCTTGGAGGCCTGGAGTTTAGCAGGGAGGGTCAGGGAGCCAGCCTGATAAGCCGGCCTCACCGATGCTGGTTCACCTGCCAGCAGGCCCAAGTAGCAGTCAGGGGGTGTCTGGAGTGGAGGTACGTTTCCAGGCGACATGTTCATGTATTCACCATTCCTGTCTGGGCTCTCCATGGAGGATTTGGAGCCACACCACATTCTCATGTAGCCGTTGTCCTCTAGAGAGCTGCTGCACGGGGAGTTGGTTTTGTAGCCCCCACTGGCAGCTGCCTGAGGATGCACCCTGGGGTTCACAATCTGTTTGGGTGCTGAGACACACATGGGGCTCATGGGCACATAGTTGTCTACCTTGCCAGACTGTGATGCAACACCCGGCGTCATGGGCATGTAGCCATCGTCGCCAAGGTTACTACTGGAGCTCCTGGATGAACCGATTTCTATGTCTCCATAGTCCTCAGGGTAGCTCACTTTGGGCGAGGCAGAGTGAGAATTCTGTCCGTGGGCCATCCTCATGAGCGTGTACTCATCCAGGGAGGCGGAGGACAACGGTGCCACCACCCTCTGTTGACGTGGCGTTGTCAGGGAGTGCGTTCGCTTCCTGTAAGCCTTGTCAAACGCCAGAGCTTCGATGCTGGACCTGCTGCCATTGGCCCCCTCCATCATCATGTAGCCACAGGGGTCGCTGATGTCACGGGATGGAGGCGTGCTAGACAGAGAGTCGGGGGTGTCGCTACGGGTCAAGGGGAGGAACTTGGGTTCACCTGGGCTGGAGCTGTAATCATCACACAGCATGAAGCCGGTGTCGCTGAGAGAGCCAGAGATGGAGGCACTGCAGCTGAAGGGCCGCCTGGCTTTATCAGGAGTGGAGATACTCGCTCCACCTCTGGGAGACATACTGATGGGGCTGGAGGCAGCTGGGGGGGAGTTGGACACTGGCATGGAGCGGCTGTGATGCAGGTTGGCGGAGGACTCAAGCATCCTGCAGGTGCGCCCACTGCTGAGTGTGTGTGCCCTGCTGATGTGATTCCCAGAGTTTGGACTGGTGGGACTGCCGTTCACAGATATAGACATGGACACAGGCCGAGTCACACTTCCATCTCCTTCGCTGGCCGTTCTTATCCGACAGGATGTGAACTTTCTCCCGGGGGACGTGGCTGCCATGCTATCTGTTCTGGATCTCCTCACCAGGCCTGTCTGACTCGGGGGTAGGTTGTTGAGGTTGCGTCGCGTGGGCACAGAGATGGGGTTGGTGCTGGCAGACTGACTTTTGCTCCTTGGCCTGAACTCAGAGAGCTCCTTCATGGCCTTCATAGCCTCCAGGATGGTCTCGTGGATGTTCTGCGCCACCACTGAGTCCTCCGCCTGCATCCAGAACTCCCCTGGCCCAGTAACCGCTGAGCGGCCCACTTCAATGAAGAAGAAGCTGTCTGAGTGGCCACATCTCCGGATGTTCATGAGCTGTAAACTGACAGCAGCTGTTTCTGAGTTCAGTTTGACAAAGCTGATGGTCCGGCTGGATAAACACAGCCTGTACACTCCTGTGAGGTTTTTGATCTGACCCAAGCCTTTGGATTTCAAGTTAACCTGCCATACCTCCTTATAGGCAGCTGTTGCAGGAGTGATAAGTCCGTAGCTGGATTCCTCAAAGCCCACTAAAGAGGAGGTGGACGCGGGGCTGTCGTACACTTTCCCCTCCGCTATAAGATCAGTCAAAACCCCGAACCAGCTCTCCTGCTCCTGCTCGTTGTCCGCAGCCACAGCGAAGTACTCGTCCTTGGTGTAGAGGGCGATGAGGTGCTTGTGTTTGGCGTCGGCGCGTTTGTTTACGCACAGACAGGAGTCCAAAGTTATGACCCGTTTCGCCGCGGATTTGTTTCTCCATTTCTTCTCGCTTTCATAATACTCCAGCCGGGCAGGGCAGCGATCTGTCAGCTCCCGGAGCACAAAAAAGCGCCTGTGTCCGTGTTTCTGCTTCCTCAGGTATCCGCACTTCTTCACACCGTTCGTCCCATTAGATAACAGGTGTCCTCCCGTCGCCGGAGGACTTGCCATTTCTCTCCTCGTCTCTCTGCAAGTTCCAAATAAGCAAAGTCCTTTTTTTTCAATAGATATCTCGCAGTAAAAACTTTAAGAAAAAAAAAGATAACCCGTTTTTTTAAAATAATAATAATAAGAAAATAGATCTAATCCATTGCAGACAGAGATGTGTCCGCTGTCCGCCGCGGTTGGAGCAACAGTGCAGTCGGACCAGACCAGGCACTGATCTGATCCTGGAGAAAAACAACATGTGACGCTGCTTGATCTAAAAACAGACCAAAACACAGAGTCATAGAGGGGCGGGGCGTCCTGCAGGGGCCGTGCCTGTCCATCATCCGGCTCTGGCGCTGCCTATTGGCTGATTCAATAATTCAAGCCAGGCGAAAACCCCGCCCCCCTGGTTTCCAGCAGCTCTCTTATTAAAAAAACAACACAAAAATAATCAGAAGTCCATTGAATAATAAAAATGAAAGTAGAGTCTTATGTATAATGAAAGTGTCTCTATAAACACACATTACATCTGGTGTAATGTAATGATACCTACATTAAAATATATATTACTATTTAAAAAAAAAAATGATGTTGACAGAGCAATTGAGCTGGTTTAAAGAGGATTTGCAATGTGTAACATAAAGCTGGAATGTAAGCATTCATTTATCAGGCAGTAACGCTGTAAACAACCCTGACGTCCCGCTTGTTATATAAGAAGTGTTGTGGTCTATTTTTAAATGTGTGGGTATTCCTATCCAGCTGGAACTGGGCCTTTTTCTATTTCAGCACCTCAACATTTACACTCAAATCCAACAACTCTTAATCATTTTGAAAACATAGTATTTGCAGTCGAGCGAGGAACGTCAACCTTGATATCCCTTACATGCTTGTGCTGCACTTGTGCTGCGTATTTACAAAATGTTCATGTTGAATGAAAAAACAGGAACGACTAAATCAAAATGCGTCAGAGAGGCGTCACGGGCTGCAGAATGATGCTGCCATCATCTGGCTGCTGCAAGGGTTCCCTCTACTGTACGCTTCCTCTTCTTCCCAACACGTGATTTTTGACGAGAAAAAAACTTCAGGGGAAAAATCATAAATCTGAGACCAATGCAAGAAAAAAAACAAATACCAAGGAGCAGCCGTGTATAAGCGGAGGAGTTGCATTAGGCTGTGAAGGGCCTGTCAGATGACAGGAAGAAGCTCGCAGGCATCTGTTCATCAGATCATCTCGGTAATTATGTTAGTAATTCTCCCTGTGATCTTCATGATCATTAGTCATGTCCGTGCAGAGCAGAGCAGCTATCAGACCCCTGTGAACCCCACCCAACCCCCCCAAACACACACACACTTGGATTGGTTTTCATAATCTCTCCACAAGCAGATTATACCTCTGTTACTGAGGTGTCAGTGTGAATTAGATTGTGTGGATGATGCGGGGGGTACCCTGCTTCAACCTCTTTGTTATGAGCATATCTCCCCCCTTTAAGCAAACACATAGATACTGCAGATTAAGGATAATCCTTCTCTAATCACTATTGTTCTCATTATTGTTATGGTTTGACAACGTATGTGATCCCGGGTGACATTTGGCTGTCGCCTATTTTCCTGTTTTTTTGCACAAGTGTGTTTAGTTTATTGGGGTTAAGCTCAGACTGAAACATGTGTTTTTCAGCGTTAGCCCACCAACCTATAATCTGACATATGAGCAAAAACATAAACACCTCCAGCAGGGATTTAGTCACACTTTGCATTTGACACACCATCCTGAGGCGAAAACAAAAAGGAACAACAAGATAATTGTTATCATTAAACTGACAAAGACACACAGCGACTGACGGTGATACTGTGGGAATATTGCTGAATGCGGAATATTGTTGTTTTGCATCCCTGTGTTTTTGCAGCCAGTTCATGGGATGTGGCGTACTGATACGTTCCCACACAGCTTTTATTTCAGCACTAATCTGTGTGTTTTTTTTGTCCGACACCGGGAATCTTTTATTTGTGCTCATACACAGGTGTGCTACAAGGATAGAAAGCATCTGTAGCTTTATTATGACTTCATGATTCTGCAAATAGATTGTTTTGTTTGTTCTGTCGTTCCTCTTCTGCCTCTTGTCAGCTTTCTTTTAAAAGATTTTGTTCAAATATATGACAGAGAGATGAGTTGCATTATGGGAAACAAACAAACCCCCAACTTTATGCATGTATATTATTTTTTGGAGTAACCCTGTGATTATATTTATGGCATTAACCAACCTGGACGATCATAAAAAAAATTGATTCATTCGTTTATTTAAGCCTCATTGAGGATTTCCTTGCAATGATGTTGAGATACAAAGTTAAAAACAAAAGCGTTGGGACAGAAACATCAGTAGAGAGGAAAATGCACCAAAACACTTTAGGAAACTATGTTCCCAAAGGGTCATTCATTACAAAAGCACAGGAAATTAAGGTTTCCAGTGTAATCGCAGTGTAGTGGAATAGTGGTGATCAAGGGGTAGAGTGAGGTCAGATTCCCTCTGGGATCCATGCTGGTGACCTTAGCTGGTGGTGCAGGCTTGCAATGCTTCTTAGGATCAGTGGCTGCAGTATAAAGTCTTCCGGGCTTAGTGCTTCGATGGTTGCCATGTTCTCACACAACAAAGCCGCTTTTTCCACAGTGTAAACAAATACAGATCAGCGTACCAGAGGGTCATGCAAGAAGGGTCAGCTTCCATGGTAACTGCTCTGGAGCACAGAAAGCCTTTTCAAACCTCAGACCTTCCACACACAGAGTTTTAACTTTAACACCTAGATGTTTGTTTGCTCACTTAAAACAAAAGTGTGACTATGACTCAGTGTTTTGTGGTAACCATAAGCCAGATATGGATGAGAAATCTGAATGTGTCAAGCCGTCAGCGGTGAGCGCTGCCAAGTGCAGAGGAGACAGAGGTAGTACGAGAGCTGAAGGATATTTATTGCAGGAGTAGGAACATTATATTTGTTATTAACCAATTAATTGGTTAGGGAGTCTATAAAATGTGAAAGAGACTCTAGACTGAAAAGAGACTTTATTCAGTATTTTTTTCCCCCTCCTGAAAAGTTAAAAACTACCCACACACATTTATATTGACACTACAATGACTGTTAATACAACACTGACATCTACTGGCTGAAGAGAAAAACTGCAAGTGATGACCTTTTTGGCAAGAAAATGGGATACAAATACATCAAGATAGCATTATAAAAATCTATGTCTGAAGAGGATATCTGATTCATAGAAATATTATCATCCTGATGTAGTAAAATTACTGCAGTAACAGTAGTGTTTTGGTTATCTGTAGATAACACCCCGAACTGCAAACCTATTCATCCTGTACGGCAAATTTCACATACACAAATGCAAATACTCCGAAACTCCACCCAACTTTAAACGTGTCCTGCATGAGTTTAAAGGATGAAGTCCTTTGCTGTAATTGACACTAAAAGTATCACATCTACAGATATATATACGAGAGCTTTTTCAAAGAGGAATAATGTATGTTTATTCTGTGTGTTTATTTTATTTATTTATTATATAGCCCACCTTTTACATTATAAATATATTATCAATATTAATACCCTTAGTTAATTATGATTTATTTATTGTTTTGAAGAGTGTAATATTTGAGCACTTGTATGTTTTCTTTTGTAAAAAAAAAAAAAAAAAAAAAAACTGGAACTGGAACTGCAATCTAATTCTGACCTGCGGGAGGCAGCAACGTGCCGGAAGTCATCTAAGCCTGCCGGAAATGCCCGAGAAGAAGGAGGAGAAGAAGAAGAAGAAGGAAAAATAAAGTGCAGCAGCCGTGGCTACGTTATCTCAAAACAGAAGACCGAGGACACCATCACCACGGACGGGAACATGGTCTCCGGTGCTGTGCTCTTTCTGTTGACGGTGGGCTCTGTCTGTGGGAAAGCAGCAGCAGCAGGAAGTGAGCTAGTCTACGTGACTGTGGTGAGTATGTTTAATACGCGGTGTAATGTTATGGAAGATGTGTTGAACGGTTAGCTAGTTTTGTGTTGTGTTAGCTTATCTATAAACACATGAACACATGAACTTATGTCGGTTAAAACGGTTGGAGTCTTCTAGTATATTCGGCATGTTTATAAACCAACAAGAAACAGGTTATTTTATTTATTTATTTATTTAGGTGGGTTTCCACCGCTCATTGCGTCGCAAAAGTGGACTTTCTTGATTATTATATATATATATATGATTTGTAGAAATGATATTGAATGCATATGTAAGACTTTTTAAAACATTTTTTTTCCATGAAGAACATAAGAAAATAAAAATAAATGATTTGTCATATGACCAGTATGTTAACCTACCTGTCGGACCTGTCAGGACACATTATCACAGG
The DNA here is from genome assembly GCA_036937835.1 of Pampus argenteus. NCBI lineage: Eukaryota > Metazoa > Chordata > Actinopteri > Scombriformes > Stromateidae > Pampus > Pampus argenteus. Next base: position 2,900,343 of record CM072883.1, on the reverse strand, counting down.
GTTTGCAGCTACATCAATCCTGTCATTTCTTTTCTTATTGTTAGAAACTCATCCTGTCATTTGACTAGTCAGCTGTTAACAAACCTCACTGTGGCAGCCTGATGTTTACGTCAAAGCTGATTATTTTTCTGGGTCATATCTAATATCTGATGCTGTGCTGGTCAGCTTCATAATGATTGAGGTCATGCTGACTGTTGTCCTCTTATCATCTCTGTTTTTTTGGATTGTTTTTCCCCTGCATCCAAAAACAAACAAACAAATAAATCAATAGGCACATATTAAGAAAGCACTTGCTCAGGTATTTGCAGACACAGCCGCCCAGTGGACCTATACACACACACACACACACACACACACACACACACACAGCCTGCTTCAGTGTAATCAAGGTCAGAGTACACAGTTATTGTCTACAATAAGCAATAAACACAAAAACATTGTGCTTTGGGCTTTTTCTCAGTGCTCATAATTATTTAAATAGCATTACTCCTTTTCTGTATTCCTCCTAGTAAAATATGCTGTGATGATGATGATGATGATGATGATGATGATAATAATAATCATCATCTGTGGTTGTCATTGAATGAATATTTAGTCCAAATTTATCTGTAAAAATATTGAATAATCCCCAAAAGGAGTTCATATTAACATCAAATATGACAAAACATGTTTAAAATGTTACCGTGGGAGCTTCTCACATTAATAATTATAAACTCTTATCATCAGTCAGCTCTCTTCCCAGCACTTTTTCTTTTCTTCTTTTTCTTCTAAATCATTTACAGACACGGAATCTGTCATGGACGTGAGAATTGAAATAGCATTAGACACAGTCATGTTTTACCATGTTAAAGCCATAACTTTAAGCATCTTGCATGTCACCGTGTTAAACTATTAGAAGAGGGGGGGCATTTTGTGTTTAAATTGGACTCTTTCTTAGAAACAGTTTCCTGTAAGATAGCCACTCATAGATCGTGGCGGCAGATAAGATTAGGAGTTTTAAAGGGATAATCCATCCGTAAATAGAATTTGCACACTTTTTCAGCTCTTTTTTGAATAGCTCAGTCATGCATGCACGATTGCTCTCTGCAACAGGAAAGCTGCATTTCTCTTTAGTGGCGAGGAAGGTTGAAAGTTGAAACCGTTTTACTTGAATAGGCAGTTGATGCAGTGGCATCCAGTAACAAAGCCCAGTCGACTGGAGTCAGATGTTACTACTTCACCAAGTTAGGACTTCCCTATTTATTACAGAAGCAACAGTTTCTAGTATGGGGCATAAATGCATCTCCTAAAATGTTTATGATTTATTTGTGACGTTTATCCTTCAATGTCCCTTTAACCCACATTGTTTTTAATGATTTTAAACCATGTCGGGAACCTTTATGTTCGTATAGATGGCTTTTTAATAGACATAACAATCGTGTCAGCTGACTGGATTTTATAACCTGCCGGGGACAAAGATAAAACTAGAACAAAGGTTTTGGGTTGATTCAGTTTCGATGTTTGAAATGTTACACAGAAATGGTTTCCTTTGTGTAATAAAGTCTGAATGATGAGCAATAAAATCAAATTATACAGTTATATCTACAATATCAGATACATTTTTCTTTATGCAAAATACTGAAAGTCAAGATACTGTGCACTAAAGCAGAAATGTGTGTGTGTGTTAGTTGGCCGCTGACATCTCTTGCTTCTCTCCTGCAGTTGTTTCGACATGGTGACAGATCACCAATCAAAGCGTATCCGACCGACCCGTACCAAGAGGGCGACTGGCCGCAAGGCTTCGGGCAGCTATCACAGGTATAATGAACATTTCTGAACAAAACTGAAATATTTCTGTTCAGGTTAGTTAGACCCAGTGACGTCATCAGGAGTGTAATGTCAGGTTTCCGTGTGTGTGTGTGTGTGTGTTTTCAGGAAGGGATGAGGCAGCACTTGGAACTCGGACAGTTTCTGAGGAGGCGATACACAGGATTCCTCAACGAATCCTATAAGAGACACGAGGTATACGGTCTCTACTCTCCCCCCCTGCTTTGAGATCACATGACACCTCACAGACAGACGATAATTCATATGAATATTGAGGCAAGAGGCCTTTTGCCATATTGGTGTTATACAGGGTTCCCACTGGTGCTGGAATTCCTGTAAATGTCTTGACCTCTGCAAAGTTTTAACTCGTCTCCTGTGGATTCAGACTACACACATTTAATGCCGCGCATTTTTAAGATTATACCGCTTGAAAAAAAATAATTGATCTCTTGCTCTTTTGTCCTCAGATCATAGTTCGCAGTACAGACTACGATCGCACCCTGATGAGTGCTGAGGCCAACCTCGCAGGTCAGGAAAAAAAAACCTCCTCCTCTAAATCGTCTTCTCATTATGCGTCTCTCTTTCTTTCTCACCTTAACAGTCTGTATTATTTATCCAGGTCTCTACCCACCCAGCGGTCAGCAGGTCTTCACACCGAACTTACAGTGGCAGCCGATACCCATACACACCGTGCCGCAGAGTGAAGAGAGGGTATGCCTGTAACATTCGTAGCGCTCCTTTATATAAGAAGTGACTCGACGCACTTTCTCTGAACTTTCTGTCTCTTTTTTTATTAGCTTCTCTCGTTTCCTTTGGGTGACTGTCCTCGCTACAAACAGCTGATGAATGAAACCGAACACACAGAGGAGTTTATTAATATCACCACAACGTACCAGGTACATTCTCTTGTTTTTTTCCTCTAACCACATGCAGTATAAGTCAAATTAATTAATATATTATAATGACAATAAAGCAGCATTACAAGAAGTAGTGTGTTGTTCTCTTTAGGACATTATAGAGCTGGTGAGGAATAAAACGGGACTGAAGACTAACGTGGAATCAGTCTGGAGCGTCTATGATACACTCTTCTGTGAGGTGAGACCACAAACACACACGCCAGTAAAAACAAGAAGTGAAAACCAGGTCCTGTTACATCATGTGTAAAAGTCCAGCCTTCACGAAGCGCCGTTCTCTGGGATGACAGGAAATGCAATGTGTTTTTATAGTTTTCACAATTGTAAAAATATGCTTCAGGTCAGATATTGAGTTTAAATATAAAGATCTTCATCATTCAAGATCGAAAAGCGACAAATCAATTGTCTAAAGCTGTTTGATTTTCAGCTGATCGGGGTTATTCAAACGTGGGTTTAGTCTCAACCGGCGTCACCAGTTTCGAGGAACGTATGGCTGTTTTGGCAAACAAGCTGTTTGAGGAACTGAACTGTGCAACTCTGGCAGTTTCACATCTGTGTTTTTTTTTTTTTCTTCTTTTTGGTTTATCTTGTTTACAAAGGTCATTTCAGCACGAGTCTCAGTGGACATCGATATTTCTAATTAGACAGTTTTAGGGATTTACGTCCACATGATCAAAGTATGAGCTTAATATGAAACGGGGAAGGGGGCTGATGGGTTATTTGTGTAGCCACACAGTGATTAAACAACAATGTGAGAGATTGTCAGCGGACTGCTGGCAAAGCGCTACCGAGAACTAATGGACAGCAGTCAAATGAATCGCTGCTTAATTAAAACTCTGTTTGTGTGTATTCAGTCCCGTCACAACATGTCCGCCCCCGACTGGGTGACCCCTGGCGTTATGGAGAAACTCCGGATACTCAAAGACTTTGGATTTCAGGTAAAAGCTGTAGTCGGCAGGTATTGGTGTGTCATTTTGGAGGCAAAAACTATTGTAGCCTAACGATGTTATTTGATGTTTCATTTCCACAGGTCATATTTGGGGTGCACGAACAACAGGAAAAGAGCCGGCTGCAGGGAGGTATGTGTGTGTCTGTGTGTGTGTGTGTGTGTGCAGCGGTAGCTCAACATAATAATAATATTACCAGCCTTCATCAGTGAAGCAGGGAAATAATATAATACAAACAATAATATTGCCGTCTGTTTTTTTTTTTTTCAGGTATGCTGCTCGGTGAAATAGTGAAGAATCTTTCCAAGATGGCCGTCCCAGAGTCAAAACAGCAACTGAAATTGATGATGCTGTCAGCGGTGAGACGGTTAATACGATAACACTAAGAGACTTGAGTTACGAGTTATATTTGACGTGTGTGTGTGTGTGTGTGTTCACAGCACGACACCACCGTAGCCGCTCTACAGGCCAGCTTGAATGTGTTCAATGGAAGACAGCCGCCATATGCCTCCTGTCATATATTTGAGCTGCACAGGGATGACAATGGGTAAAACACACACACACACACACACACAAAAACACACACTGAGTAAACTGTAGACACTCACTCAAATACAACACCAACACACACAGACTCCATGTGATATTGAGGAGTCCCTACCAGAAAGAAAAGAAAATATATACTTTCTGAGTGGAATAAATGGATGAGACTTTTACAACTAAATTAAACAGAGTCAAAAAATATTCCATATAGTCGATTTGATAATGGACAATGAATAAATGAACCAATCATAGACTGTGAAACTGATATTTTGCTCCTGTCTGCAGTTCAGCTTCGGTGTCCATGTTTTACCGGAATGACAGCACAGCAGATGCCTACCCGCTGCAGTTACCAGGCTGCTCCCTTCACTGCCCCCTAGAGGATTTTGTGAAAATTACAAAGCTCTCTATTTCAGAGGACAGGGACAAAGAGTGTCAAGTGGCTTTAGAGGGGAGAGATAAAGGTGACTAAACACTCATGACTGCTGACATGATGAAAATAAGATGATTGATGTCTGTGTGGATCAATTAATCCTCTCTCTCTCCTCCTTTTCCGTGTTCAGAAGTGATCATCAGTCTAGCGGTGTCCGGCTGTCTGATCTTCATCCTCATTGCCGTCCTCCTCGCTGTTATTTGCTGGCAGAAGGAGCCAGTGGGCAACCGGGGATACCACCATGTGATCAACCAGGAACTCGGCGAGGAGTCCTGACAGAAGCACAAGCTTCTCCCTAGGAGAGGTACAAACTTTGCATCCTGGGGCAGCAGTGACGATGATGATGAACTGTGAACTCTGAAACACATCTCTGGTTTTGGGACCCACAATAATGCAATTTCTTTTTGTGAGTTTCCATCCGTAATTGGTCCAAAATGACTTGACGCTTGAGGGTAAAAAATGAGAAACACTTTTATTTTAGGATTTTAGAGAAGCTTTTAAACACAGTTTTGTCATCACTACAAACTAACGTGATTATTTACGGGCGGGACACGGAGAGACCAGGACTGGACCTGCTGGGCTCCCACATGGTCTTAAGTGAATGATTTCAACTTTTCATTTACACTGCAGAAACGTTTAGAAAGAGTTCTTACTAATATCAATGGAAATTCTTCATAAATCAAAGTAATTATTGCCCAAACAACACTTTAACTAACTACAAAAGACCTAACTTGAATTAAATTAAGTCATCTTAACTGATCTGTTTCTACTGGCATGTAATCAGATTATTTTCAAACGGTCTAGATTACATTTATTTTGTGTGTGTGTGTGTGTGTGTGTAATTGCAAATTCATGTGTACGTCTGTTTTTTTTAATTCATTTTTGTGCACACAGATGTTCTCATGAATTTGCGTGTGTGTGTGTGTGTTGACTCAGAGGCCTAATGACCATGATGCCTTAAATATTTGTAATTATTTGTGCTGATGTAAGACAGAAAACAAAAGATTTTAACTTTTTCAGTTGACCTTCTGCAGCAGCAGGGTGAGTCATATAAATCAGGTGCTTACAGGTATCATTTTGGTTTAATTCAACTTCCATTTTTGAACAGATTATTAAGCTTTTTTTTTTTTGGAAACACTGAAAATTTTTGCATTTTTTAATTTTTAGTAAATGATAACACTCAACTTTTAAACCACGACATTGAAATCCTGACATGCAGAGAAACACAACCAAAAAAAAAGCACAATTGTCGTATTCTAACATTTTAAAATGATCAGACTTTGAGAATGTGTTGTTTGTAAATGTTGCTTTGGAGAAATAAAATGACCCATTATTGTGAATATATTGTTTTTTAGATGCATGGGGGGGGGTTGCATCTCTGTATGTGCAGCAGCAAAACTCAGGCCAGCTGCTGTCTTGACTTGACTCAGATGTTCCTCATAAACTTGTTAGCTGGTAAATTCAGCCACATGATCAGCTGCAGGAATTGGTGGGAAAAGCAAACTCTGGTCGCCTTGTTGTTTTTAAAAACAGTGCAGTAGGCCTTTATTTAAAACATGGTAGTGCTTTTTTTTATTTTCTTTCTTTTTGTTTTGCATACATCTTTAGTGATCTGTCGCACAATAGGTTACATTCAATATGGCCACGGATAAAACAATCATAAAACAATTATCGTCTTATAACAGAACATTTACACACAAATATCACCAAACGACAGTTCTTGCACTCTTGATTGCGCTGCAGATGTTTTCTGGTATAGGTGAACAGCTGGACCGTGAACACTTCCTTCACTGTATTTCAATATGTCCTGATACAAGTTATACAGGCTTCTCAGTCACTGCTTGTGTATAGTTAGTTACAAGCTTCTCGCTTGTAACTTGTAACTTTTTTTTTGTTCTCTTGTATGAAGCTATAAGTTTACATGGTCATTTACAGGTTGAGTGTCATGACAGCGGAAGTGTGTTAACAACAAGGCAGCATTTTATTCCTTTAGCCCTGACAATCGTGGTTTAAATAGATATACCGATTCTGCTCTGAGAACATATGTGAATATATATGAAAATGTTCCCTCGACACTTTGCAGCCTGTCATGAAATTCAGAAAATGCATGAGATTGTTAATTAACGTTGTAAAATTAAAATAAAAATGTACCAAAAGCATACTGACATACTAGATCACACACACACACACACTGATTCAAAATGTCACACTTGGATTAGAAATCGATTAGCTTGGAGACACAAAACAAATTAAAAACGCATCACTCAGTCATGACTTGTGCAAAAATATTTTCCTTAAGGAATGAAACTATTAGATATAATGTGATGGCACATTGATATTTCCTTTCTCAAGGGATAAACAGTAACATGTATAACACAGAGGATTATTGAAGGAGAATATGTACAACAAGGCAGGAGGTCCTACATTCAGATATTATTTCTTCTACCCAGTTGACGCACAATCCTATTCTTGACTTCTCCTCCAACGTTGAAACCAAAAAGGATTCAAATGTGAGAAAAATGACTCGATAATGAAAATATCGATACTTTTTTTTTTTTACCCAGCAACAGTGACGTGTTCCTGTAAATGTACAGATTCGTGTCTGTCATTAAAGTCATTGCTGAAATTGCTGTTTTTATGAGCGGATTCAATTGATTACACATGTAGTTACTGACGAGACTGACAGTTACACCTTTATGGCAACAACATATGAATTTCACATATGTTTTGGAGGCTAAGCAGTTTACATAGCTGACATTGTGAACACTGAAATAAAAATGTACCTTTTTTTTTAAGTCAGTTATGAAAATTACAAAAAAATATGTCTTAAACTCGCTAACCTGCGTTTATACAACTTTCTATTGGTGCAGCACCAAAATTAACAATCACTGTTTAAAGACAATATTAAGTCTGTAATGGACGGACATTTCATTATAGATGCATATCATTTGGTTTTCATTGTCAGAAAAGCCTTTTTGAGGAGGATCAATCCAGCGTGCCAGCGCCCGCATACGCGTGCATCCATTAAACACAGTCGCACGCGCCACTTTCGATCCCAAATCACAGTTTGTCCGACACCGAGTATAACAGAATGATTCCAAAACCGAACCAAATAATCAAGAAAAGGCAAAAAAAGATGGTGAAAATAATGATTATCTGGACCCAGCCTCAGAAATGGCAATCTGAAACATTTGGTCTTTATAGGTTTATCAGCCATATTAGTGCTAAAACCATGTGGTTCGTATGAGCCTCCTCGATGTCCTCAAATACCAGTCAGTCATGGCACCACCTCCTACCAAAATCAGTTGGTGAACCGATTTATTCGTCCCAACTTCAGCAATACTTTCAAATATCTTTCAAAAGTATCTGCCTTTGACGTAGCCGGGGAAGCGAGACGGTGATGAAAACCACAGGTCAATCTTCACCTGCTCAATTCTGCGGCGTGCAGAAATACGTTTGTGATCCGCAGTAATAATTCTGTGGCGTGGAGTAGTAGTTACTGTGATGATGGTGGTGGTGGTTGTTCTGCGGGGTGGAGTAGTAGTTGTGGTGGTGGTGATGGTGGCTCTGGATGTTTCCGTAGGCAAAGAGGAGGGGAGCTGTGGAAGGTGGCGGCTGCTGGGCGGGCGCCATGCCTGCCGTCAGAGTCCCGTTGCGTTGGATGGAGCCGTACCAACTGGACGTACCCAGCTGGGGAGTGGAGGAAAGGAGGCTGAGAGAGAGAGAGAACGAGATCATTAGAAACAACATTTATTTCAACTGATTTTCTGCTGTGTGTGTGTGTGTGTGTGTGTGTGTGTGTGTGTCTGTGTGTGCTCACCTGGCCCGATCGGGCCTATTGTTAATGCTTCTGGACAGGTCGTCATCACTATCGTACCGTCGAGGGTTGTCAAAGAAATACGCCCTGGAGGTGAAACTGTGGCTGTTGATCATCCCTCCTGGAGCCTGAGAGATATCAAGATATTTAGGTGTTATTGTGGTTTACAGCAGCTCTGTACAACAGACCATGACTGGCTTTTGTACTTTTAACATGATATATATATGTGTGTGTATTTATTTTTTTTACCAGGTTTTGGTTGGGTCTCTGGACTCGGAAGAAGACCACCACTAAACTGGTAGGTAGCAGCTCCCAGAAGAACAAAATGATCCCGAACACGACGTAGGCTTCACCGCTAATCTCCTGCACATCAGCCTGCAACACACACACACACACAAAAACAACACAAACACACTATGATATACTTCTGAAGACAATTTATATTCATAACCTAAATCTTAAACACACACAATTTTCTTATCACTCTCTGGTCGTACAGTATAAAGATTAGCTTAGCTTCAAAACTGAAACGACACTTCTAAAGTTCACAAATTTACACTTTGTGTGCACAAGGAAGGGACAGATTAATGTTGAGATGTGAGCCTGACAGCTGGTATACAGACAGATTAACAGAGTCATGTCAGATAATGCCCACACATACACACTATAGGTGTGTGTTAGTGTGTATCATGTCTAACACGTACACACAAACACGGTTAAAACCCTTTAAAACGAGCCGTCCGTCTCAAGGCCTGAGTCCTGATGTAGGTCAGGACACACACACACACACACACACACAGTTATTTATAGCCAAACAAAGCCCTTTACCCCACTGAGCATTGCTTTCATAAAGCTCTTAAGATGGATCGTCTCACACACACACATACACACACTGATTGTAAAGAAAAAAACAAGCTTATTTTCCATCTATAACTGAAACGTCTTGGTATATTACCTGATCAGAAACACTGTACCAGCCATAGTTGAAGGGGCTGGGCCTGTCCTGTGGCGACAGAGCCACCGCCACCAGGTTGTAACAGGCTCTGGATGTGTAGAGGAGAATCACCACAGCTCCTATAGCTGTCGCCTGGCACACCGACGTACCCTGGAGAAGGAGTTATTTTGCTTATTACAGGCTTACGCTCATATATCAAGTCAGCCTGTAATAGTAAATCAGATAAAGGCCCGACAGATGTGACCTAGTAATATGACTGAAGACCCAAACTACAGACTGTAAGCCAGAAATTGAGTTTGGAGGGGGAAAAGACATTTGTACAAGTGTACATGTGTATTGGTTAAAAAAATGATTCATGGTTGTTGAGCATGTGTGTATAATGTGTGTGCATTTTGCTCCTACCTTGGATTCAAGGTAAACGTTGGCAGATGACATCTTGGCGATTTTGAAGATGCAGACGGCCAGAGAGACGGCACACAGGACAAACAGACTGTCGTTGATCAGGACCCGGGCCAGGACTGCATGTCTGATATCCCCATCGCTGCAGACATAAAGGTTATTAACTGATTATTAAGACTGAATGAAAAGCGGTGCTGCTATTGATTGTGTGTGTGTTTGTGCAGGGTGGTGGTTGTGGTGGTGTCGGTGGTCGGGGGGTTGTAATGATGGTGTTAAGTCTACCTCGGTGATTCAGAGCGCTCCAGAGCTCCTTGCACCAACAATGCACACGTCAAATTCACCACCAGGAAAAAGATACCGACACACAGGAAGAACAAACGTAGAGGAATCCTGGAGAGAGACGGAAAGCAAGACAGTAAGAGGAAGGCAGAACAGTACATATATATATATATAATAATTAGCATCATGGTGTAAAAGCTGCAAACCAGACTGATTATGACTTACTTGTATTTAGTGAGCTCTGGGGAATACTTGGCTTTAGCCTTAAACATCACCTGAAAAGAAAAGCACAGAAATATTGTTACAGACTGTTTTCATAATACAATAAATATTTTCATAATATTTCATGATATTTTGACATCAGTTTCTACAGGGAATATTTCATAACTCCAACTAAAAAAAAAAAAAGAGAAAAACATTTAATATAAGATAGAAGGAAAGAGAGCGAGAGAGCAAAGAAGGGTGGGTTTCTTTTTGGAGGGGTGTGTGAATTTAACAGAGCCTGAGGACATTCCTGAGGACACACACACACACACACACACACACACACAAACATTCAAACAATACAGGAAAAACAAGTGTCTGTATTCACATTATATATATATATGAAGTGTTTAGTCAGTTGAAATCCAGCTGAATTGACAAACGTTTTCCCCTTTTTTGCATTTGAATTCACGTCAAGGGGATTTTTATATATATATATATATATATATTATTATATTGTTAATTTGATTTTATAACCTAAAAGGAAGAACATTAAAAGATTGTTGACGATATATAAACCATAAATGCTCCTTTCGCCTGCAGGCCTGTGACAGTTGAACCAACAACAGTCAACTGAAGAAAAAGGACCAAACCAAACCACAAACTGACGGATCTCAGCATGTGCAGGTGAGTCTGACAGCTAATTCGCAATATATATATATATATATAATGTGTGTTAAGTGTAGTTTTCTGTTAGCACTATATATGGTATATGAAGCCATTCCTAATGACAATGCATGTGATTACTGTGGGCAATAATGATGACTGTCATGAGAAACTTAACTGAGCTTAATGTATTAGCTGAAACAGTGAATGAGTCCTTTAAAAACACAGCATGAAAGCATTAACTCATGAACTGTATACAATGGCTAAACTATAAATACTTATTGAAATTTCAGTAAATAGTGGATCAGTTTTCCAGAGTCAGCACTCGATTGAAGAACCGGCAGTTATAAAGAGCAGCTTCAGCCGCTTTCAGATCAGTTCCTCTTTAAACATTAAAAATGATTGAGCAAATATCCGTGACCGGGCAAATGAAAAATACAAATCAACTGCCAGCTGCCAAAATGTTATCAGCAGTGACCTAAAAAAACATCAAATAAACGGTGCGCAAGTCCAGCCTAAGTGTACAAAAGGTGGGACGCTGGCCTCCACTGATCCAGTTCACTTATTAACTGGAATTAATTTTAGTTTTTTGAAAATTATTTACCAAAATATTTGTATGTTCAGCTATTGAGAGCTACAATGAGGCAGACATGAAGTCTGATCAAAGTCTCTTATACCTCAGACTCAGATTTATTTTTTATAATATATGACAAGTGCAATGACCCCAAAGGTTTTGAATAATTGCTTAACCTTGTCAGCATTGAGTTCACACACACACACACACACACACACACACTCAGCCTCTTGTGTGTGTGAATGTAGGTCAGAAAGTGGTAATTTGTAACCTAGAAATGAAGCAACTAGCCGACAGAGCGCTGCTGGATTTATATACTTTATGTATGTGTGTGGAAATCCCTAAAATCTATAGAAAAATCAAGATAAAATCATATATATATTTATATATAGCAGGATGTGATACAGTTCTTCTTGTCTCAGCGAATGGTCATTATTATTTTCTGTAGTGAGCTAAAATGTCATAAGAAGAAGTAAATCACAGGTCGCGACTCATGGCTGACTCATCACACGTATTTCCACACATGTGTGTGAGTGTGTCACAGAGGCACCGCGAGTTCACAGTTTTTCCCAAGTGTGTCTTACAAATACGGAACAAATATGAATCTGATATATCCCCCCCCCCCCCCCCCCCAAGTCTGACCTGACATGAAACCTGCAAGCTGGAAACGTTTATTCACAGAGCTGGTTATCCGATATGGATGAACAACGTTTCACTGACAAACGTGCGGCATTGGATAGCACATGTGATGTTTTAATGCAAAGGACAATCACAGATCAGCTGACGGCTGCTACAATGGTTATTCAGCAGTCATATGACACCGTTGGCTCTGTTGCCTAATCTCTACTCAAGCCAGTTGGACGAGCTTTCTTTCCTCACACGCCTGTGTGTGTGTGTGATGGAGATTCATATTCCTGTTTTCTGAAGGTCTTTGACATTCAGGGGTAGGCAGGTGTCAGACGACTGTCACTAACTAACTGTGTCCCCCCTCTTATTGTGATAGGACCCATCAGTGGAGGCTGGGGCTTTTAACTGGGACATATTCTCGTCCCTGGACTGAGACTGAAAAATGAAGTCCGTCCAACCAACTCTGCTATGAAACATGTAGGCCGCTGGTGACCAGTCGGCACATTTCCCTCATTTAACGCTGCCTGTTGACCGAGCAAAAACTTCCCTTTAATGTTTCTTATTCCTCACAGACACTAGTTAAAAAAAACCAACAACATCACAAATGTCCTTCGTCACAATGTAGCCAATTTTCTGTCTATTGCATTGATTAAGCAATTAATCAACCTCAACCTAGAGACTATACAAATGTTTAAGTTAATCTCAGGCTGTAACTAACTAATGCCTGCTCTGTTGCATTTATCTGCTGATTATTTATTCGATCCATCGATTCACCACCGTCAGAAAATAGTGAAAAGGCCCAGTTTTCTAGAGCACAAGGTGACGTCTTCCCTTTTTCTGATAAACAATCTAAAGATATTCAGTTTCCCAGAGTGTAAGACAAACAGAAGCTGTGCATCCTCACATTTGGGAAGCTGGAGCCATCAAATATTTGCCATTTTTGCTTGAAAAATGATTTGATCTGATTGACTTAATCAGTAAACCAAATGATTGTTTCAGCTTTAATTTACATATATGTATGTCTGAGCCACAGAGGTGCCGTTAAAGCCTCGCGGGAACTGTAGTATTTACTGCATTGATTGAACATGTGTTTACAGCAACATGATAGTGATTGATTGGTTGTTAGGATTGATGCGTCTTTAACTAGAGTTTGGTAGCATCCTCTGAGAGATGCTGGGTGACGACTGACAAAAAGGAGGACCTTGAATTATAGGAATAGAACAGAATAACAATGAACTTTGCTTGAAAGGGAGTTAAAGTGTGTCAGCTCTTTTCTGAAATCAGGTCACACACACACACACACACACACACACACACACACACACACGCATAAGGGGGTGGGGTGTGCAGTCCTACCTGTGTGAAGTAGAGGTTGAGCAGGCAGAGGGTGAAGAATTGCAGGCAGACTGGGCAGCAGTAGAGCAGCCAGTAGGCCAGAGGCTGCAGCTGGTTGGCCTGCATCACATTTTTAAAGTAAAAAGAGAAGAGGGTCGTCCTCAGCGCTGCCCACAGCAAGCACAGAAACAAAAACACACTCTGGTAGCTGAAGCGCTTGTGTCCGTAGTGCAAAATGAGCCAGAGCTGCAGGTAAACGAAAACAAACAGGAAAGAGTAGAGGACGGTGTAGATGGTTGTCAGACTGAGCTCCAGTGTTGGAGAAACTGCAGCTCCGGGGGACTCCTTCAGTGAGGTAAACAAATGGGAATTAACCTCCTCCTCTCCTGCCGAAAACATCTCCACTAACACATGGGATGTTGTTGTGAAGGCAAAAAAAACACAACAACACTGAAACTGGGTCAGAGCTGGCTTCACTTCACCGTGGATGACAAAAAGACGAGGTTATTCCAGTGAAAAATAGCGATAAAAGCAGTTTATTCTTAAAAAGAAGTGACATATTGAAACTGCGAGGGGGGTTTAAATCTGATCTGGTTTAAGGAAAACGGGAGTGCAGTTTTGTTTTTGTTAAAAAAAAAAAAAAAAAAAAAAAAGAAAGAAATGCGCAAGGTGAAAAAAAATAACAAGAAGGAGAGAACGACAACAAGAGAGAGGTCCCCCTATGAATCTCTGCAAAGCTGCTCTCTGCAAAAACAACTTGAGGGGGGAAAAACCTCCAGATCAGCTGTGATGCAGTTTTAGACCCGCCCCCTTTCTCTCTCTGTTCAAAAGGAAACTGCCTCTTCGTGAGACGCCATCTTGGCTCAACACCATGCTAGTTGGAGTGTGAGTCAGCTGACTCCAGAGCCACAGACTGCAGCCAGTTTCAGAGCAAGACCTCCCCAGCCAACCGTATGACCACGCCCACTCCGCCACCGCGCCGTTTCATTGGTTAATATAGCCGCCCAGCCTCCACAAGTATCCCGCCCCCATTGGTTTATGATGATGTCAGCTGTGGAGATGTCCGCCCTCTGCGCGCTGCTGATTGGTCATGTGTTCAAGTCAAAAGTGTTGCCTGGATCTGATTGGCTCAAAGGAGGAGGACGTCTATCACAGAAGGAAACGCATCAAAACAGTTCATGAGAGATAAATAATAATTCTGCTGAGATGTGTAAAACTGATAATTAATAATAATGATATTTTTTCCCTACTACCCATACACATGCCTTAAATATCCTTAGTTACCCAATAGTTTTTAAAAATAAAGTCTTTTATTTTAAAACGGTGACAGGAAGTGTTCACCGTGCTTTAGCTTAACGGACACTAATGGAGCATCTTCTCTCTGTTTCTGTTGATATCTTTCATATGTCACTGTGCAGCTCGCGGAACAATAATCCTACAAACTCGCTATGTGTGACCTAACACACGGACATACGCCATTTATATATTCAACATGTAAAGTTGCTAATATTAGCTGTATTATACAGTCATGAATGGGCATCATTAGGCTGCAGCTAACAAGGCTAATGCTAATGAAGTAGCATTAGCTACATTCCTGACATGTTTAGACTTTCTTGTACACTTGTAGGAGAAGCTGCTGCTTGTAATTAGGCTCATAATGCATTTATCTCCGCTCATCAACCTTAACTCTACCTCAACTGTCTCAGGTAGGTTTCAGCTTACTGCTTGCTCCTTTTTACTCACAGCTTATTCACAAATATGAACCAATTATATATTTGTGATGGTTTTTTTTTCCCTCTAAGCCTTCAACATGTTTACATCCAGTTTCTCAACATTTCCCCCCTCACAGCCTGCTCTCCATGATGTGGATGTGTGTTGCTGTTTTCCTGCTGTGGACGAGGTCAGGAGGATGCACAGAAAAGGCCAACACATCAGACCTGATTGAATACACAGCTGCCGACTTCTATGAGAAATTGCATTCTGCCAGGATGATGTTTATCTATTTTGAGCATCAAGGTAAAGATGCTCACTCTGTCTAGTACACGTAAACAACTCAGGTCTTCTCTATATATGAATTCAACTGTGGATGAACATGAAATGCATATTTGTGTATTGCTCTCTGTGTCCAGTCTCTCCAACCATCTCTCTCTTCTTGGTGGAGCTGGAAAAGTCTGCAGAGGTTCTGCAGGATTATGGGATATCCGTTGGCAAGGTAACTATCATAAGAGCTGGCATTAAAATTCAACAATTGATAGAGTAAATCATGGCAGATATTGAAAAAGGCTCATGCTGAGAATGAACAGACGGACACCTTTTGTTCTTCCTGTGTAGATCGACTGCAATAAAGAGCTACTTCCCTCATACTGCACCAACGAAAGGGTGCATACAGCTTTTCTATTCAGGTATGTTGTGTAGACATGACATAGCTGTTAATAGTATTTGTCACAGTAGTAACACAGGTTCTGGTTTTTAACTCTTTACTTATGTCTGTCTGTCAGGAGCGGGAAGGAGTTCTTGAGTTTTGATTTGGACACCGTGTTTGACGTCAACTCCATCGTCTCTGAAGTCCTGTTGTAAGTAAGCAACACTCCCTCATTTATAATACAGTTGGTAATTCTATTTTAAACATTATTTATTTATTTATTTATTCCCACACTATTTATTTCAGTGAAGCTTTCATCACACTGTGCAATGAGGAAATGACTTTGTGTTGTGGTTGTATTACCCATTCATTTTGTTGCTAAATCTTTTCTTTATCTGCAGACAGTAGGAAATATAAGTGTAAAGACACTGATTGTGTATTAATCCACAGCTGAAAATAGTCCCGTCAAAATGAACAATTTCCTCCTGTTTTGAGTGAGGTTTGCTAGAAACTGCAGTGCTCGGCTGCTTAAGGAAATTACTATGAATTTATGTAAAAGTGAAGCTATAAATAAGGTTTCCATCTTCAGACTTATCCTTTCAGTCTGCCTGTCTCTCTCCTCCAGTGCCATCCTGCGTGATGAGGTCAAGTACGTCCATTCAGACGCAGACCTCCTGGCCATGGAGAAGACAGCCAGAGGGAAGAAGGACATCGTGCTGGGCTACGTCAGCAGTCTGGGGACACAAGGTGTGGGGAGCAAAGAGAGGAAAGAGTCTCCTGGATTATTATAAATAACGGTTTAGATATGTGATGTTATTATGTATTGTCCATTATGTATTACTACGGTAATGGATGAGATCATGCAGGAGACTGATTGTATGATTGATTGATTAACTCAGCAGATTAATTGTATTGTTTCTGCTGATTGTATTACTTCAGAGCACAGATCGATGATGGAGACAGCTTATGTGTATGGATCCAAATACCAGTTTATCCTCATAACCGGAGGTCCGGTCCTGAAACACTTAGGGTACGTTCTTCTTCTTCTTCTTCTTCTTCTTCTTCTTTTCTTGTATTTACTGTGTGTCTCTCTCTTTCAGTGTTGATGAATCCTCTCCATCGTCTCGAGTGTGGTTCCTCCACTGTAGGGTTCACACAGGGTTTGTGACCCCACTAACCTCGGAGCGGTGCCCTTTGACCTATATGAGGAAACCTCTGTCCACCCTCAGCCTCCACTCCTTTCTGCAGCTCATGGAGGCTCCGCTAGTGGTAAACTGGATAATCCCTCAGCAGAGATTTCTTTGTTTTGTTTGTTTTCTTTCTTTTGCTTAAAAAATAACTGAGATGGATAATCGATAAAATAGCTGCCAAATGATTAATCAACTAATCATTTTAGCTCTACTGTCTAATTTCTGTTGCATGATGTTTCTGCATCCTCTCCACTGCCAGTCTGAAGTATATGACGACCCCTCCGCAGTCCAGCCCCCCCAGTTTCCCTACCAGCAGACCCCGCAGGTCTTCCTGTTCTCTCGTCATGCGACCGAACACCTGGACCTGGACACGGCCACCACTCTGGCCTGGAGGCTCCGTGGCCTGGCCCTGCTGCTGCTGGTACACAGGTAAGGGCTCCAGCTGCAAACATCATCTTCGTTCTGTATTTTTCCTCTAATTTAATCTTGTCAATAATTATTTTCTCTGTATTTACAGTAAAACAGTGTAAATCTGCCTTTGTCTCTTTCTGTGTGTGTTATCAGGGAGAGTCCTGCAGTGAAAACCCCTGATGAGTATAATGCTGCTTACAGGCTGCCTGAGAAGGTATGATGATGACATTCATACATACAAGAGCTACTTTATTTTTTTACCTATGTGTGTTTTTACCTTTTTTGTGTGTTTATGATAAACATCCAGGGTTTAGAAGTGAAGTATTTGACCTTAAACAATCTCGATGAGGTGTTGGAGCTCTTCATACATCAAGAGAAAGAGGCAGAGGGCGAAGAGGAGGAGGAGGAGGAAGAGTTTGAGGAGGATGAGGAGGAATATTCACATTTTGGTAAAGCGTTTTTATGATAAAATGGAGACAAAAAGATGATAGATGATATTTGTATATATTTACTTTCTGTGTTTTCCTCCAGGCATTTTGGATGATGAAATTGCGTCGATTGTCTATGAAAACAGAGGAAACCAGCTGGACATGGACTCAGTTACTCAACTGACCTCTGACAACTTCCACACCACAGTAGCACAAAGTAGCCTGACAGTGGCGCTCTTCTACCTCAAATGTAAGATAAAGTCTCCATACTGGGTCCTTGCTGGAAATGTGCTGTTCCTCTGTTTTTCAATTCATCACACTGTCTGTAAAAAACAAAAACAAAAACACTAAAGGGACAATAAATGTGGATGGAATTAAATGTAGTTTGTATATCCACCACCAGGGGATGCTGTCTCAATGGTTTTTCTCAGCTCCTTCATAGAAGTTGCAGAGAGACTTGCAGGTAACAGTATCGACTGATCCAGTTTTTATTATATGATTCTTTATAATTATCTTGTTATTAGCTTCTTATTTGCAAGACAGTCGTCAGATTGTGTCATTTTGTTTTTAATTTTTAATTATTGTTAATAAATCTCTTCAGAGTCTGAGGTCAACGATGTCCAGATGAGCACGGTCGACTGCGGCGAGTGGACCGACCTCTGCGCCGCTCAGTCAGGCAGCTCCCTTCCAATTCCTTTCCAGCCAATCACGGTCTTCCCCAGCGTCTTGCTGCTTCGCCCCCAAGAGTCGGCCCAGTATTACAGAGGAATGCAGGGTAGTGAGGCGCTGCATCGCTTCATCATGCTGTGAGATGTTTTTCCCATTCAACTGATTTTACTTTGAACCACAGGGATTATGTCAGAATATCTCAGCCTCTGTTGCGTCCTACATTAGATGAATCGGATGTTTGCATTGCTCGTGAACACTATCGTGTCACTTCTTGTCCATTAGACCTCTCTATAACCTCAAATAAAGCCAGTATTTATCTTCACTGCTACAAAAAAAATGCACACAGGAAACTTGCTCTTAACTTGGCCACATGTAAACACATGCACGCATAAATAAATTGCTGAAAGAAATGAATGACCCTTTGATTTTGGAGGAAATACTCCTGCTGTTTTCCGACAGAACAATCAGTAAATGTTGTTGCAATGTTTTGATATGTGTATATCTATTTATGTCTGTGTACGCTTTGTCTATTCTTCATCCAGGAGCCGGCGAGGTTCACCCGAGCGACTGTCCACCCCAGAGGACGTGACGTCATTCCTTCAAGAAGTGCCTTACACGGAGCTAGCGGCCTATAAGCCTGACAGAGTACTTGGACTGTTCAAGACACACACAGATGCAGGTAGGAAGCTGTGACGCCTCAACAGCTTAAATAAAAACCAGGAATTCATTCACTTTTATAACAAACATACCTACGCAGATGGTTAAAATGGTTAGTTTTTCCTTCTTGAGCCATTACTGCAAATAGCATATATCGATATTGTCAACATAACATATCTATATATAATATATATATATTAACACCCCTCTGTTCAAACCATCTCTTTTCCACTGTTAATAGAACCATACAATGTTATAATGGCGATGTCTCTCTGTCCTGCCAGGTTTGTCTGTGTTTACAGAAGCAGCAAAGTCATTAAGAGGGGACGTGCTGGCTGGATTGCTGACAGATGGGCTGGCAGAGAAATGGTAACAACTCTTACTTTTCACTGTATAATGTATTATTTGTTATGTTGATATTTTAGATGCAATTTCTCTGTTTTTCTGTGTGTGTGTGTTGTTCAGGGCGGCGGACCACACTGTGGACCTTCCTGCAGTGTTGGTGTTTCCATCTTGGAGAACACACACTCATCCCTCCACGCTGCCTCTGTCCTCTGCTGAAGAGCTGCTCTCACATATTAACACTGCACTACTCCATCCGCTGGTAAATAAAACACGTGTATTTGTCTTTGAATATATTACGTTTGACCGGATACGTACACTTAGCAGAGGCGTTATTGTTTTGTTAGCTGATAAAAAAGGTTTGCACGCAGATTAATAAACAAGTAACGTTCAAAAACGTTTCACAACCAAGATTGATTTAAATCTCAGGAAAAGGAATAGCTGTGCAAACATAGTGTGGGTGTATCTTATTGGATGTTTGTGAAAGCCAAGATGGAATCATAGACAGTATGTCACAGATAACAAGGACCATATGTGGATTCACCGAGTTTAAATGTGGTTTTCCTCAATTCATCCAGCGCCAGAACTATCTGTCATGTCCAAGTTAAAATTTGCTCAAGTAAACAAATGCAATGGAAAATGATGTGGAACAAGCAATCTTTAATTCAGACTGTTTATTGTGCTGCCTTTCAGTGATGGATGTGCTTCCAGATTAGTTCAGTGGCTCGGGTTCGGGGTCTGATCCCTACAGAGCAAAGTCCTTTCATTATATTTTAAGGCATTTCAAAATCCAACCAATAACAAATTCTCCCTCTTGGTGGCACTGTTGCCTTCATTTTAGAAGTGACACTAGCAGTTTGCAAAATTTATGGCTAAGAAATGATCTGCTGTCTTGTGTTATTAATAAGTAGTTCAATCAACCCAAGTTGTTTGTTTGACGCATTCTTTATTGTATTTTTTTTCTGTTATATCTCCAGCCTGAGTTGACGGTGGAAAACCTGCCGTCCTTCCTCACCCTGGGCAAAGCCCTCCTCCTTCTCTTTGTAGGAGAAGAGGAGGACGAGATCGGACGGAGGCAGAACAAAGCGCTAGTGGAGGAGATGAGAGCAGTGGTAGAGATGGGAGGGGAGAGGATGGAGCGATACCTGGCCTGCTGGATCCACCTGTACGTACCACAATCAAATCTAACAACACTTTTTCGTATGCAGTTAGTTGATCTGAAATCTTTACAGTGCTTACAGTGCCCTACTAACTAGCATCAGATAAGTATCATGTACACAGACAAAAACACCACTCTAGTTGTGATTATCTCCTTTTATTTTTTATTTTTATATTCACCTTATTTCCTTACTTTCATATCCGTTGATAGATTCACTAGAAGTATTTTGTTGGTGTGTATTGCAGTGGCCGTACTCCAGCTGGTATGTCTGTCCTGGGGTCATACCTGGGCTCTATGCCCCCCCTCCCTGCTCTGGTCCTCACTCATTTGCCCACTGGAGGTGAAATCTATCAGTACCCACCCAGCAGCCCCATCGTGGCCCCCTCTGTCCTGCAGTGGCTGCAGAGGGTCGAAGACGGAACTGAGTCATCTGCAGGTAAAGGGTGGATGGAGGAGAGCATAAAATGAATATCAAAAGTAAATGTGGTTAGAAACTGACTAAGCACTAATACTTTTGCCAAAACATTTTTTAAATAAACTTGGAACGTGTGTGCATGTCTCGGCCTGAACTGCTGACAGGTCAGAACACCACTCTCCTAAATAGCAGCGATCGGAGTCATTTCCTAAATTAAAAAAAGTGGAATACCCATAAATCTTTTAACAAGATTTTAAGATCGAGCATCCTGGTGGTTGAGTAATTTAACATTCCCAGTTCAGTTTGAACCTTTATTTAAAAAGGTCCTCTCTCTCTGTCTTCTTCTTGCATTTCCTATTTCTGTATTGCCATTTTGCCACATACAGGCAAGAATGCCATTAAAAAACAAGCACCAAAAAACAAATCCATACTGTAGTCGCATTTAAAAGAAAGCCTGAAAACATGAACCCGAAAACCAGAGAGATGGTAAGCTGCACATCACTGCAGGTGAAAGTAGTGTGCTCTCTAATGTTTGGCTGGTTTATGTGGTTCTCGAAACCCGCCACAGATGCTCTATTGAGTAAATGTTCTTATCACCACATTTCACAGCTGAGACAATTTCCTTCTCTGTTCAGTGCTTCTGAAATTAGTCTGTTGTTTCACACCTCCTTTCTGCAAGTAAGACCTTATCTGCACCTGCTGTTAAATCGCAGTTTGCATCTCGGATGTGTTGTCTGATAATACTACTGTGAGAATGCAGCAACAGAAGCAGTCGTGGCACGTGACGGTGCAGCTTGAATTTTACAGTATGTCACTTTGCGTCATCCCGGGCCTGATCAGTATCAGTATATGACCAGATAATAATAATAATAATGTCTCATTACTTTTACATTATTATACAGTTGATGACACAGTGAGTGATGTTTGTGTGCTTTGTCTGTTAGGAATGTGAAAGGGATGTGCAGGAGGCTTTGAGTTAAGCAGCTACTAATGAACGTAAAAGGGTCTTTAAATGAAGGCGCTGATTGTTGAGGTAACTTCAGACTTTGCTTGGAGCCATTAACCCTTGACCTTTAAAAAAAAAACAACCCTGCAGTTTGTAAAGGTGAGGCACAAGATAAGACACTGTTGTCGCTGTGACTCGTCTCCGTCTATCTGATCTATCAGCCATAAATGTCATACGGCTAAAATTATTACTTCAGCTTTGATCCTGTATCAGATTATACATTGAATTTGAGAGTTTTGTGTTTGTGTCTGTAGGGATGTTGGGTGAGGATAGCTGGTCTCCTTCTGTTAAGTTCTATGACTTCCTAAAAATCATGGACAAGGAGGAGCCCGGCTTCGCCCAGCAGGTATCTCCTAAACGAGAAGAAGAAGAAGAAGAAGAAATAGACATGACAGAGGCGAATGTGGAAGAAGAGACTTCAGATTCCTCCTCCAACTCTCCTCCTTCTGATCCTCACCCTCACTCTGAGCTGTAACGTGATGAGACACGAGGGATATGACGCCAAGCCGGTCAATAAACATGTTTGTTTTTACTGCATTTACCACAGGACTATTGAAATTCACTCTTTCCTTAAGAATTTTATTGTCAGATTAGAAAAGATTGCAGCAAAAAGATGCATATTAATGCATAGTAAAAGATTAGATGCACCATAGAGGCTGCAACTGCATACATACATATGTACTTTGTGTTGGTTTCAGTTCTATTTAAAAACATGAAGCATATTCTATTCAGAAACTGTTTTATTTCCTGCCTTCAAATTCACAGCACGCTCTGGTTTCACCTGATTAGCTGATAACTCATCTTGATCTTACACCTCTATTTTACTTTGCAGGTTTTTAATATACATTTAAAACATAATTAGGGCCTATAAAATACAATGCATGTCATAGATTTGATGACCCAGATGTAAACAAGACATAAATAGATAATCAAATTAAGGATCAGCCAGCAGAAATAGAATAATAATTATTGCCTCACATCAGAATATATTCACTATTCTAAATTTGTGAAGGAAAAAAAAATCGGTGCCAAAAATCCTTGCCAAGATCCTAATCAGTCAATTAACAACATTTAATCCGCCTTTCTGCAAATCTGCTATGCAAGCAATTTTATAACCCAATCCAAGGTTTTAACTGTTTCCACATCTGCCAACTATTGTATAAAATCAAACCGTGTATGGAAAATTGCAGTGATAAGTAGGTACTGGGAATATCTTGGAAATTATTCTGACGTTATTTCCCCCCATCATTCCCCCTCCTGTCCCGTAACAGCAGCATCATGGGATGGCTGTGTCAGTTTTTCCCAGCAGTTGATGTGCAGGAGAAAAGGACGCTGATTTACTCGAGACGCGAACCAATAAGCATCTTAGTTCAAACCAAATATCTGTCCTAAATCAGGCACTGAGGTCTAAAACTGTGGTTTGAGATGAATTCATTTTTTTATTAAACCCATGTGACTCTTTAGCTTTCAACCTTTGGCTTTGTCTGCGTTCCTACTGAGCCGATGGACTGAGCTTTAGATCCAAGACTGACAGTTTTAAGTTCTAGGTGTTTAAATGGTAACAGCAAAAATACATAACATGTGGAACAACTGCAATCATATATCCCATATTTAACCTACAGACTACAATAAAGAGCACATTCACCACACTGAGTGTAAAGAAATTCAACATTAAAGAATAATGTGTGGGACACTTGTGACCCAACTATTTAAAATATTTATAAAGTAGCTGTAATTAACATTTATTTTCCATAATATATACTTATTATTTCATTATCATAACCAGGTCTTCTCCCTTTTTTTGTGCGCGTTTCCTAAAATGAGTGAAACAGCGCCCCCTCCAAGATTGTGGTCGAACGCGGTACGACACCTTAACTGAAAGTCTACCAGGTGAAGCTGCTATCTGTTGATTTAACAAATACACTATCTCACAGTATTTTACGGGAATGCCAGCGTGAAACTGTAAGTATACAACGAAATAACAGTAAAAAAAAAAGTGCAGGGTGAACTGTGTTTCAGTCCCGCCTCACAACAAAAAACAAGAAGCTAATTTTATTTAAATTAAAGTGTAGGAGCTAATTTTTTAAGCTAACTCAGTTATTAGCTGCGTTTTTTTCTTAGCTAGCTAGCAGCTATGAAGAAAAGGAGATGAAGACTTCTGTCACTTCTAACGAACGAGAAGAAAGTCAAACATGGACAATGAACAAAACACAATGGACCTGAACCACAAATAACAAGTGAGTCAAATACATGTTGTGTTTGTCTGTCTGTGCTAACGCTAGCTAGCTCTTTAAATGATGTGGAGTTTCAATATGGCGTCTGTTAATTGTTCAGTCACCTGTTGAATAAGCCTATGAGTTGCTATATATATATATATATAAAATGTATAATGAGATATATTAGTAATAATAATAATAATAAATTGTGTAAGTCAATTATTTGATATATGCATATGATATTTTATGTTGTGAAAATACACTTTTTTTTTGTATTTACTATTCAGCACTGACCCCTGGTTTACATGTGGCACAACTGCCAATTATTGACTATATACACACACATACATATGTATGGCATATACATATTATTATTCCTTTAATATTTATTTGGTTGAATATCCATGCTAGCATTGGATTTGTCCTCTGCCAGTGTTGAGTTTATTATGTGCTGTTCAAGCTCATCAACATCACAGAAAGCTGCAGTGAGCAGAGTAGAAACACAAACACTAAAGGCCAAGCTAATCTGTGTGAGTTTATACTCTGGCGTCTGGTTTTCTAAGTGCAGTATGTGTTTGGGTTTTGGGATGCATTTCCAGGGGTGCGAATGATTAGATTAGGATTATCCTGTCTGACAAAATGTCATTTGATTTACAGAGTTCTGGGCTTGATTAAAGGGTCTGATCTCATTCTCAACTCATGTGTCAGCTATGTAACCTGTGGCAGTGCCAGTGTTGGCTAACGAAAGTGAAATAACTGCTGTCGCTGTCTGGTGCTGTTGGCAGCTATTTCTGGCATGTGATAATGGTGTGTTTGGGTCTGGTCAGAGAGGTATTTAAAATAGGGCTCCCCAGTTAGCTGTGTAGATAAAATGTGGAAATCATCTTCTTCTTCGACAAATGAATCCAAATAATGAACAAATTAAACCCAGTAGAGCTAACACACTACTTTGATCATCTAATTAATTGTCTCCAGATGATTTCCTGCTTCTCAAATGTGATGATTTGTCTCCTTTGTTTGTCTTAATATAAGAGTTGGCTGGTTATAGACTCTCAGATAATACAATTTAAGCCTTGCGCTGGATTTTTTTCGTGTTTTTTCTGACATTGTATCAAGAAAATGAATCAGCTCCTATGTGCTTTGGCAATAAAGTAGAAGATCTTTAGGCTTAGAAATCAGTCGTATCATTACCAGGTTAATTGTGCCTGCAATAATTACTTGAAGATGTTTTCGCCTCCCTCATCAAAAACACGCCTTTGGTTCTGACTGCCTGGTGAGATCATATACACACACACATATACATATGCACAGATTAATAAACTGACATGCAAAATAATTGTATTAGCTGCAGCTTGGGAAAACCTGAGTTAGCATAATCAATGGGTAGGGAAATGATCCTGCACAGATCAAGAATGTAACTAGATTGTAGACCAGCCATACATCCCGGTGTTGCATGTGAGTTATGGGATTAGTGTAAACAGACCATGTGTATCATTCAATTTAAGAGGATGACATTACACACACACACACACACACAGCTGGGCAGTGTGGTCAGTGTTAACATTTTAGAAAGTATTTTCTCATCATTTGTTCAGAGATTGTGATAAGACTATTTGGAAGTAAATCCGGATTTTAGAGCACTGCCTTGTAAGTCAGCTTGGCTCCTAAGTATTAGCTATGCTAGCATTAACATGCAATTTGCTATGGTCCATTTCTATTCTAGTTTAGTTTAAACTATTCCTTAAATAGTAAAAGGTTTCAACAGTTGCATAACGCCAACTGAAGCTGAAACACAGCAGAGCCAGGAGAAGATCATACGTTTAGAGTTTTATTTGTAACTCAGCAGTTACTTTCATTGTGTCTGAAAACAGATTGTTTGTGTACGTCTTATGTGCGTAGGTTCATATAATAGAGCCATGGCTGATGCTACACTGTGTGCATTCATTTGTCTCATGCCTGCAGTAACGGCATGATTAGTGTGTGTGACATTGACGATGGTTTGAGGAATTGTGTAGGGAATACGCTTTGGAGCGTAACTGTGCATACGTGTGTGTGAACTTGAGCTGGTTTTGTGTGGGAATATAGCTTCTATTCAAAGATTGATTCCCAAAACTTCAACGGGATATCACTTGAGCTTTTTCTCACACACACACACACACACACACACACATTTACATAATCCATAATTAATGATAGGATGTGCAGTTATTAAAACCTATAGGCATTTAGCTTTTAGTGTAGTGCATTATTTTCACAGCTGGAGGATTTTAAGTGAGTAGTAGATGTGGTTTTGGGGGAATCTTGCTAGTATGTGCTGTGTGATTATCAGAATATAACACACGGCCTTTAAACCAGTGGTAACCACTCTTTCTGACTTGTAAGCCAGTAAAATGAAGCAGTGTCTACTCACATGTATGTGATTTTTGCAGAGTTTTTTTTTTTTTTTCTCCATCCTGTTGCACTAATCATCTCGTGACCCCTCCGATTTGTTTTGTGAGCCATTAGAGGAGCCGTGAACCTCAGGTTAGCAACCACCGCCCTAGGCAGTAATATTTTAATATAAACCAATGAAGCCTTTTTTGGCAATAAACAGAAGAAGGATCTTCAGTACATGAGACATGAAGAAAACTCATCAGGTTTTTTTTTATCTCTGTGGTCGTCAGGAAGTCGATGAGCAAATCTGACGAATGTATGACCGTGTGAATGCATGTATTATTTATCATTTCCAAATGTCAGTGGTAATATTTGGACAGTATATCTTGACAACACACTGTGTTGCCATAGGGACAGACATTTCCTGTCTGTCTGCTGTAGGGGGGAGGTCACTGATTGGACATCTTGTCATGACTGTGTTTTATTCAACTTGTGTAAAGTGTATCAGCTTTTATTTGAATGAGCATAATTATGAAATCTGATCATTTTACTTGCAGTAAAAATGCTGTGTGTGTGTGTGTGTGTGTGTGTGTGAGAGGGCCATCTAGAGACATTAAACAGGCTTTTATTGGGTTTGTTACACAATTCTGGGAAGAGAAACACAATAGCCTGCCATAGAGGAGTAGATGTCAGGAAATTTGGTGTTTGTGTACGAGTGTGATGAGAGGAGAGAAAATATGGCAGACTCCAACACGGCTCTGCACAAATCCGCTCGCGCTATTCCAGGATTTGATGCCCTTTTTTCTTTTCTTGCAATAGCTCAAACAAAACTTGGCTCGTGACATTGCACATATCGCCAGTTCAGGAGCAAATGCCATCTGGGAACAGCTTGTAAAAGACACGCTGTCTCCTTTTATTAAAATGTGATATTTAATCACACTTGTAAATAAAACAATCCCCTTCGGGTTCTTTGCAGATTCTTCTTAACCGACAGATAGCGATTGTTATCTACAGAGTAGTCTTGCATGAAATAGTAAAAAGGGATAAAATGTTTCTTCTCGTCGACCACAATACAAAGAAATTCTCTCACACCTCCGACTCCTGGCAGCCTACAATACAATACCTTTTAGCACCTATTGAAATAGTAAACAAAAGCTCTTTTTCACTGTGTGTGTGTGTGTTGGGACAGATTTTCGACATGGGAACAAAAGCAGTGTGTGTCAGTAACACCGGGAGGAAGATAAAGTCTGGCCGACAGCTACTTTCTGTTTCCTGCCACAGCTGCAACCGAATACAGAAAGTTAGTTTTCAGTCAGGATCCATTTACAGTATTTCTTTAAGCCTGTCAAATTTCATCAATCGTGTCAGAGCGCAAAACCAATTGGTAATACGGGTAAAACAAATTTAACTCCAGAGGAATGTGGGATCTGTTTTATTTGATTACTGTTGATGTCTCAAAGGATCATTAGATTTGTGTGCATCAGCATCTTTTTCCTCAACTTCGACCATGTCCCACTTGCGTATATTTTCAGTAAATTACAGTTAATATGTGTGTATATGTCAGAAACTTTCCATTGTTGATTCATGGACTCGTATAGAGATAAATTACTAGTCTTTATGCATAATTGAGTTAAGTATTGATCTAGTGAACATAGCAGAGCTTTTAGCAGCTAAAGAGATCATTTTAAATGATGACAGTGTGTCAGTGTTAATGTGCTTGTTTCTGCAACACATATCAAAAGAACTTTTTTTAATAATTGCTCATGGTTTCAGTTAAATGTGGATAAAAGGAAACACACAGTCCGATGATTAAAGTCACCTTTCACTTTTTCAGCATTTAATCAGGTTAACAATCATTCCCTAACATTAGTGGCTCAACATAAAGATATGAATCATGCCTTTAGTTTGTACATGCAGATATTGTATTGAAAGAGCGGATATCGTTGGAAAAAACAAATTGAATGAAAAATTATTTACTCATTCTGTTACTAAAATGTAAAGCTGGTAGCATCACTATACGTCACTCCCTAAATCTATTTACTGTAAATTAGCAGTGTATATAAACCTGCTTTCTATGAGACAGTCTCTCTACTCTTTGCTGAAAACACAGTATAAGAAGCTTTCAGACCAAAACCTTGAACTATGCACGATTTACTTTTATTGCATTTCCTTTGTGTTCCTCCTTTCATCTTATGGCTCCTTTAATGTTCTTTTGTAAATTACAACATCATTAAAGGACTGCTTTGGTTTCAGTAATGTATTTTTTATTGTCTATGCATCAGGTCTAAAGAAATGGAAAAACTGAGCTGAGCACAGTAGGGAACTTAAACCTTTTAAATTCTACAAACATGGATGTGATTTCACTTTAGGAGCAGGCGTGGCTGCCAGGCACTGCTGAGCTGTTGTTCCAGATTCAGAGTCAAACGGAGGTTAAGTGTTCAGTTTTGATCCCCTGTGACAAATCTAAGGTGTCCTTTGGACAAACAGACCTAGGAGTGGCGATCAACGACGTATCTTATAAAAAACACGAAGAACAAAATGATCTGCGAAATTTTTCTCCAAGTTTATTTCTCCATCACTGATGTCTTGCCCCCAGCTTCGATAACAGTACATAGGGGAGGATGGCTAAAGGTACCTCCTTGTTTGGACCTGTCCAACTTGAGCATGGATTAAACAGTGCATGTTTTCATTGGAAACTAATTGCAAATCAGGGATGGGGAGAGCCAAAAGCAAGATTGAAAACAGAGGTCAGCATTCCTGCAGGGCCCCAGAGGCCTAAAAACAGACTGCAGAGAGCACAGTGCATCCCACACAAAATGAGATGCCAGAGGTCAGTTTACTGCTAAGTCATCCACGCTGCCCACTTTTGTAAACTGAATTTAATAATAACATGATTTACAAGTTGCCATTTATATGCTCTTAAAGATGTCGGCCAACATATTTCCTGAATGACATTACAAAGAGAACAAAGTCGTTAAAGCTAAAGTTTTATATAAATGTGGATTGTTAGACTTGTTTAAATTCACCCAACCTATCCTGTATCAGTGGTGTCCATGGCAACAGGCATCCTATAGGATAGGACTAAAGCAGCAGCTGATTTATATGTGGTCTCTGGACTTCCCGGCACTTCAGTGACAGAGTTGAACTGAGCAGCGTCATTAGCAGTAAAAGCATGTTTGAGGTGACCACATTGGAAATCGTCCTTTAAGACAGACGACAGTTGAAGGTCAATCGGTCCAGTTGGAGTTTTTATTTTAGTAGCGGCTGATAACAGCACAGCGCTGTTCCTTAGTAACGACACAGCTCTGTTCGTCTGGTTTCGGTTCGTTTGCATATCAAATTGTCTGTTATGAAGAATAGATTTTGCAAAAAACATTTTTTTATAGCTCTCTTTTCAAACAATGGATTATACAGAATCTGTTGGACGTAGTTTATGGCAAACATTAGCAGTAAAAAAAACCAAAAGGAAATCCAAGTGAGCTGCCTCTGGAAGTTTGTGTTTTCCCAGTTAAGTCTATAGCGACCAAAGAGGCGTCAAGGACCTGGGGCCAGATGTATAAATGATGCGTTAGTACACAAATACCACGTATACTCCATTTCCCACACATAAACTGAGTTTTATCAAAGAAGAAACGCACAGTGAGATCGTTGGCAACTCGCACATACTTAAGACCAGATGCACATACTGTTTTATAGAGCAACCTGAGGATGTGAGAAGGTTGAGAGAAACAAGGAAAACATTGTTTAGGTTGTGTGTCACACTGATGTCACTCGAAGGCGTTTGTTTTGTTCAGTTACATATGTGAGATTAAATTTGATCACGTCTTATTTGCATTGGAGGCATCATTTTATTTCCCGAGGTTGTTTTCATTTTATCCTTTAAGCCCTTTTGTAAAGTCTGTTTAAATAATGGTAGACTCACTGAGATCTGGCTCTCATCAAAATCTTTGATCCCCATCCAAACTAAGTTATATAAGAAAACATGATGAATTATTTAAATTTTTTTTGTCATTTTATCAGTTTTCATCACTTACAGTCAGTTTGCATCAACATCTTGACGTTTATGAGATAAGGTGTATGTTATGGGAAGTACAGGATATGTCTATTCAAAAGGAGTGACGTAGCTGACCCTGAATCCACATGATGAAGTGAGAAAAATCCCATGATGACCTTCACTATGCTTTAACTTTCTTTGAAAGGAAATGAGGAAGATCTCGGGGGGAATCTCAGCCTGCTGTTTTCTGATGAGATCATAACGAGGAGAATAGTGACTCAAACAAAAATGATATTTATATATTATAGTACGTGTCCGAGTACTGGTGGAAAATATACGCTGTAATAGAAAATAGTGAATATGAAGTGGGGGTATAGCTACTTGTAAAGTTACTTTTATAGCTGTTCATGTCGCCTCCACAAACAAAAACATGACACCCAACATGGGGCTGAATTTGATTTCATTTGATTTGATTATGGCACAGCATTACTGTAATGTACCTAATGTAGACACACATACACACGTCCCAGCATTCGTCAGCATTTAATAACATCTGCTGCCATTAAGAGGTTTTTGCTGGATCATTATGGAGATAAATGTTCTGCATATTATGTCAAAAGCTGCATTTTTAATATTATTATAATGCTTTTAGGCATAAAATTGGTCATTACAGTGTTCTCTCTGTGTGTGTGTGTGTGTGTGTGTGTGTGTCTTTATGTGTGTGTCTGTGTCTTGAGATAACAGCTTTACTTTTTTTCCCCTTTGAACCTGCAGCAAAGACAACGTCCTCCTTTTTGTTCCCCTCTCTGTCTCCACAACATCATGTATGATCTGGTAAACATCCTCCTCGTGGAATGTCCCACAGCACAGAGTGTAGGCGTGTGTGTGTGTGTGTGTGTGTGTGATTGTGTGCCACCCATGATAAGCCTGGACAGCTCTCTCTTGTCAAAACCGTGTGTGTATGTGATAACCGGTGTGTTTAATGACGTCAAAGCGCCCATCACTTTTTTTGTATCTACATTCCTGTTCTACCTCTCTCTCACACACACACACACGACTATACTGTGTTGTGTTTCAGCATGTTGTGTGTGTGTGTGTGTGGTGCTAAATTATTTTAACAACATTTTAACAAAATGGGAAATGGGAAAACGCAACATGTTCACACAGCAAGTTTAACCGTGTAATCGTCACGTCGACTTGTCTGCTTTCCTCTTTATTTCTCTCACAGTACTGTAATGACATGGCTTTGGTAATATTTTCCTTATTTTCGGTTCCTAAACCTTTACTGACATTGCTAAATGTTAGCTTGCTTGATATCCGACAGCAGACAGACACTGCAGTATGGAGTCAGTGCGTGATACAGTTGTTATCTTAAAGCTCTGGTTTAGAGTGAACGTGAAATCAAATCACCTTAACATCTATGGGGATTGATGATTAAACAAATTGAAATCCTATAGAAGGACTGTGTCCTTACAGCTGACTGAGTACTGACCCATCCACCATTGATATTGATATAAATGTGTCACTGGAACGGGTCATTAGTTAGGCTGAGAAGTTATTTCTGTCATGCTGCGGGTGGTGGAGGGCGCTCGATCAATACAAGTGTTGAAAGATCCAAATCCCCTACAATGTCTATAACATGTCACAGCTCAGCATCCTGTAGTAACGGTCTGTAACACTCAGTATCACTGTCAGCTGTGTCCTACTGCATCAAAAACACCCACTGCAGCGTATCATGGATGCAGTCTGGCTTTAAATAGCTCCCTGCACAGGTCACCTACATGCTTTAAACACGCCATAGATTTATGAATGGGGATGATGAATGAGGAGAGAAGCAAAGACGTCATTGTGTCGCTGTGTAAGCCAAGAATAAAGATCTGTAGGCTGGATATATGTGTGTGTGTGTGAGTGAGAGAGATATCGAGGAGCAGGGTAACGCACTTCTATGAGCAAATGTGAAGCTTTTGCTTCAATGTGTCCTTGAAAAATGGTGCAAACACACACACACACACACACATAGCAGAGTTGATGAAGTATTCGTCGTAAACTGGGGCAGATAAATCACTTGAATGTGGCAGTTGTGAGGTGATCTCAAACACACACACACACACACAGTGTTTGGTTCGAAGCGCTATATGAATAATTGCTCTTTTTTGACCCGGTTTGATATATGGATGCTTCATATGCTGCATGCACATATTGTGTTGAAGAGGAAAAGCCATTGTTTTGTGTAATATGGATGGATCATAACTGAAAGAAGAAACTCAGTAACAATCACTATTTGTAGCAGAGGAGGAAGTGTTAGTCCTGTGAAATCATGTGTGTTTCTCTACTGATGTTGCTGTCAGGAGGTTTGATTCAATTTTCTGTCTTGAGAAAAGAAGTAGAGCGACTTATATCAGGCATCATCAGCACAAGGAGGAACTATATAGCTATATACTATATAATTTCTAAAAGAATATACCCTTAAACATGTTGGGTTTTCTGATTGGATGTGAGTTTTGTTTTTTTCTAGCTAGTTAGAACTTGTTTGAGTTATGTAATGTTATTTATTTTTATTTTTTATGTCTCAGTTTCACTTTGACAAGACGCAGCAGCACTGATAGGAGAAATAGTTGATGCAAGGACAGCAAGCTGAGTTTAGTCTTTTGAAGTCATGATGAAAGTGGCCACCAGAGGTGTGTGTTTAATTGTGGATAAGAACCACCTGGGACACACAGCGAGCTGCGTCTGGATTCACTTCCTATCCTCTATAGTGCTCGCTGTGTCCATGGCACGTACACGTTTTGTAACAGCTGCTTGCAGGGCTGCAACTAGCAATTGTTTTCATTATTGATCAATCTGACGGTTATTTACAATTTAACTGATTAGTTAGTAATTAGGTTATTTTTCCAAATATTCATCATTCATTCATTCATCAAGTTTTGTCATGGAAAGCGATCAGAGTGCTCTGCCGTACCCTCTATATGCCTCTCTTCCCTCCAAACTGCAAACCTAGACTCTGAACTGAACCCTCTTATTCTCTGATATGTACTGAATGCCAGCATGCGGCAGGCGATTGACCCTGCAGCTGCAAATATTTTACTTGATAGTTCAACTAATTAACCTTGCAACAGGTTTTTAAAAATTCAGGAAGCGCCGATTTCTTCCATAAGAATCACAGACAGTAACGGGGTATAGAAACAGGCAGAAAAGGAGCAATAAAGAGAGGCCTGTTAATATTTATGGATGTCGAGAGGTCAGAGGGAAAGGAAGTTTTGTCATGGAAAGCGATCAGAGGAAGATAGAGGTACATTATGTATGAGGGGGAGACATAGGAAATAGAGGGACGGGAGTGGATAAACACAGATAAATGGAGATATGTCAATATTTATGAAAGGCTAAGAGAGTTTGAGCTCCTCCATTGTCAGCAGCAGCTTTGTGTTACCTCACTGCAGGACCACCGACTGTAATTTTATCATTTAAACAATGTCCTGCACGCACACACATTCACCAAATGCACTCTTTGCTTTAACTCAAAGCCAACTGAAACACACTTATATTTATTTGCATTAGAGACCCCAGGCTGACATGTACTAATGGATGAAACTAAAAGTAAAAGGAGCTTCAAGTCTGTAGCTCACACTCTCTCTTGTCCCTTTTTACTCAACAGAAAATATGAAAATATAATCAAGCAACAGAGAAGATTAGGTTGATGCCAGGTTATGCTGATCTATTGGTATTTAAATAAGTTTGAGTTCAGCTGTTTTCAGTCACTTTTTATTGTGTTTTGGAGACATATGAGAGCTGTGAGAGGAAATGAAAACCGTAAAGTCACACGCCATAAAACCAAAACTGCAGTCAGTCGATAATTCTCTGCGGGTTTTATCACTACAAACAACACCTTTCACGTTACACATCGCCATTTTTTCCCCCTTTGTTAAAATATTGATTAGTTTTAATGCACCACTGTGCATTAAAAAGGAGAGAAATATTTCCCTGTCAGGAGGAATCATGTGAATGAGACCTGATAGAAGCAGTATGACTTATTGAATTGATAAACAAAACATTTATCGGACTGTTCTAGTTACCTAAACCAGTTAGCAATTTAAGCTACTGACACATAATCTTTTGACCAATACATTACTGTTCTTTTGAGGAGCATAATCTGATTTGTTTGACAGAAGGTAAAATCATTCGCTGTGCTGTTTTGTCTCGTGTTAGATTTATTGGAGCGGCACCTGGTGGAGTCTCATTTGTGGGTTTATGGTGAATTTTGCCTTTAGACTAGAGCCTCACAGGGCTCATCGACCTTCACTTTATTGATCCTCAGGAAGCCACTGCCGGCTTTCTGTTCTTGTAGCACTGTCTCATAACAACAATATGACAAAGTGCACTTCAGTAAATTACCAGCAACAAGATCGACCAACCTGCACAATCAAATGAAGATGATGTTCCCCGTACTATGAGAAAAGATTACTGGTGGAAATGAAGGAGATTTTGGCTAAAAGGTGCACCTCATAGTGAAATATATCTTACCAGTGATTGTTACAGACAAAATAGAAATGTATGGAAGCCTGTTTCTGCCAGGCAAAAGACAGTTTCCACTTTTCTTGGCAGAAATGGACTTCCATAACATTATGACTTAATTAGAAACAAAATATGTTGCAGTGCTGCTCATCCAAACAATATAAACCAGCAGTGCAGATGGATCCACAATTATTATGTCTGTGATATTTAAACCAGACAATTGGTTACCCAATCACATGCTGACATGTGATGCTGGGAAATAGTGTCACTCACACACACACACACACACACATAGAGCGTGGGAAACTATCATGATGATTATCTGTCTTATCTATAGACAATTCCCAGTTTTCCCATTGGAACCAGATATTTTCTTTTTCTAGTAAAAACATCATATCATCATATAGCACAGACACATGCATGGCAAATAAGACCATTAATTACAGTCTATTTTGTATATTATAGGGATATATTAAGTTATAGCTAATTAAATCAGTGCCAGTCTGAAAAGAGTCATTTTTATATATATAAGTGAAGGGAAATAGGCTTAGAGTCAGATGAATAGATGCATTAACTATGGAGCTCAGCTTAGCATCTTGATGTTTGTTTAATTAATAGCCAGATAAAGTCATGTCGATGAATGTCACTGCTCCAGTACAATAAAATCTGCATTACTGTTTCACTGTTACATTTTCCAGCAGCACAGACATCTGCTCTCCGTCTCTGAATAAGATAAACTCTTTCTGTTTGCACACCGTACATCCTGTATTTCCCAAAGCTGATTGGATGATTGAAATCCCAGTACTAAACGTGAAGAGTTTTGTTTGGCTGGCTGAAGTCGTTCCATCCGTGATACCGTGAATGTGTGTATCCTGCTCGCTGTGCCAAGATTATTCACACATCAGTTTCATATAACAAGTAGCAACATGACTCAGTGTTGGCTCACATGCAGCGCTAATGCATTTTTAAACGCACACCCATGTACGCAAGAATGTACACTGAGCGGGAAAGATAACTTGTATGTTAATGTTTTGTTGTTTTGTATTTTTGGGCAGGACATATGCCTTTAATTTAAGGGGCATTTCGCAACAAACTGGTGACTCAGCATCACCTTTATTACAAGATTGATTGATTTGTTTTTAACAGTTCATGTCAAAGCGTGACCTCAGGAAATGAGCTCACGTTTCAAACTGACTTTGTTCTCGTGAATAAGGAAGAAAATGTTCCACTTATCTGTGTCCGCATTCATGAAAACATCAATGGAAAATTCACAAGGTGTCACAGTACTGAAATTAAGAAAGACATGATTAATGAATGATTAACATCACCTGCAGTGGTTGCTCTAGTTTGTATGATTTATATATAATCTGTGACTTGAGTGAAACTGGACGTGTTCAGACCTGAGACGCAGCAAGCAGAGACGACGGGGGAAACTTTTCACCCAACTCTGAACCAGAGACGATCCCTGAAACTCTTACTTCAATTATACAGTACAAAAGCTACATCTCCAAAAACAAGACGTTCAGACATTAATGTGGCAATAGACACATTAGTTGTTGTTGTTGCTAAGAAAGAAACCTGTCCATGTTTGTACATCAATACTGCTCGTGTGTGTGTGTGTGTGTGTGTTTCAGGCAGATGTTTTTCCTCTGCATGCAAACCGGCAACAAGTTACATAATACTACTAAAGAAAGACTTGATTTGGTGATTGATCATTGCCAATGCTAACCTCAGTCACAAATACATTACAGAAGGAAATGTTGGATTAACGTTAGCAATAAACAGTAATGCTGGATTACACACATCATTTTCTTCCAATCCTTTGGGAGGAGGTTTGACTCTTCACCCCGTCAACTGTCAAACACAAACATGCACCTTTCACCTAGTTAACTTTAGACGTTTAATATGTCCTTTTCCAGTTTCTCCAGACTCACAACATCACATCACAAAACAACAACTGTTGCACTTGTTTAGCAGATATATCCTGGAGGGACACGCGCCTCTAAATTCCAGATAATAACTGCACTGCTGTCAATCAAGCTCTCATTATGTTACGATTAAGTACGAGGAAGTAATTGGCTGATTAATCAACAACCAAGAGCAAAAAGATTTCCAAAAGGCTGAATCTTACTCAGAATCCTTCAATTAAAACGACATAATTACTACTTTATTAGTAAATTTGAACTGCTGTAGCACAGGTATTGACTGAGGTTGACCCTGGGCATGGTTTTGTCTGACTTTTCGTCTTTTGTTTTTGTTTTTTAACTATTAAAATGTTTGTGCCCCTGATTCAGAACAGCCAACCACTAAGTCTCTGCTCCACAAACAAGTGACAGCGCCTGGGAAACAAGTGCAAGTACCTCATGTGTGCGCCCACGCAGTGTCAACACTTGGTGAAGTAATTAAAACCAACATACAGTTAATTTGTTTGAGTCGTAACACGCACTGTTGTCATTAGACTCGGCCAGTCTCCATGAGTTACACCAGTACACGGCTCTAGAAAGGCTCAAATATACATAACTTGTTTGTGTCTGTGATGCAGATGTTTTGCTGGGTGAGTTAGGCCTGTGTGTTGCTATATTTGCCTAAACTAGGTGTCTGGAGACTATTTATCACTGCTGTGTGTAATAGTGGACATTTAAGAGTTGGGCAATCCTCATGTCTTGTCTGTGCTGGATGACCAAAGGGGAAGTCCCTCTCTCGTTCATGTGTCCTTTCTCACTGACCCTTTTACTGTCCAGCTGAGAGTCATTCTTTCTTTGTCATTGTTTCCCCCTGTAACTGAGACATGGGATTTGTATAGTATGACAGTGAGAGTGAGAAAGCGGTGGAGAGCAGTTATGAAATGCAGAGGAAGTGGTTTCACTGTGACCGAAGAAGACAGGGACGGGAGGGGGGGATCTTTCTACAGTCAGACCCTTGTCTGGGGGACACAGCTCTCCTATGTGATTCATTCTGTATTTCTCAACTGTCAGTTAGGCAAAGTAGGTCTTCAGTGAGCAGATGTATAACACGTCTGTTATGAAACCCAGTTCCCAGGAATGAGTATAACCCTTGTGGTATTTTTAAGACTTTTGCATTACAAACGAGGGTGTAACTTCCACTGAAGATCGAAGGAGACACCTGTTGTAGAAACTGATCTGACTGATAACTGCTGAGGTGCTTTTAAGCAATACATTTAATCTCTGTTTACTATAACGCTCATAAGGCCAGTGGCAGAAAACAGAGTTGAGGTTCATAATAAGAAATCAATTAACTGTCCCTGCAGAGAGGATCTTGAGGTCAGGTCCTCCAGTTATTCCAAACATCCTTTCTCCCCGCCTTCCCCTTCTCAAGTCACGTTGATATCAGAGCAGCAGGATAGCCAAAAGTTAAAGAGTGAAGCGTCCTTCAGCGAGTCGCTGATCGCTACCAGCTCTGAGCTTTCAGTTATGTAGCTCACTCTGAGGCACAGGAGCACACATCTTAACCAGGGGCATCAGTACCGTCTTGTAACTCTCCTCCAAAGACTCTGCAGTTGTTGGAGCCGGGGACGATAGCGTTTCTTTCCCTACAGCTTCACTCGCACAAAACGGATGTTGCGCATTCTCCTTGCCACAAAATATGTCTTTTGGATCATTTTTACACTTGCGTAACATCTTTACAGTTGGGAGAAAAAATAAAATGATACCATTTAAAACTTGCTATGCCTCAACCCCCTTTTAGTCACTGCTGCCAAACCTGCCAAGCTTTCCGTACAGCATGTAGGTGGTTTCTAACAACAATGACAGATTTACCACTCTTAGAAATGATTGAAACAAAGGGTATTTGATGTCACACAGTTACATGCATGATATGCAAAAAAAACACTGAGGCTAAAGCTACATGTCAAAGACAAAAAGTGTAGAAGAAGCTGTGTAGCATGAATGTTCCTCTATTGCAGAGTCAAGCTAGTTAGTCCTGTTATTATAGTGCAGTGTGTTACATAAAAATGTATCTTCAGATTTTAATATTTATCATTTAACATCATCATTAAATTCTTACATAAAATCTCCATGTACCTAATGATATATATATACAGAAATGTATAAGTCTTGGTCTGAGTGGTTAATGATATTAAAATCTGAGATTACTATCTTGTTCTTATTTGTTCACATCCCAAAAGCTACAATTTCCTGTGTGCATGATGACTTGATCTTGACCTCCTTCTGGCAACTTGCTTTTTTAACTTTTGACCTTCTGTTAACTTCAGGCCATCAGCCAATGGCTGCAGAGAGAAAGTAAAGAGAGCTGTATTTTATTTATATTTTCATAAATTCTCAGTCGTGGCACATCTAAAGTTACAAGCTGATGTGGGACATTAAGGTAAAGGCAAGATTTTTATATATTACTAATCATAATGCGTAACTTCTCTGTATGACTAATGAGCAAACAACCCAAAAGCATTGAGCTCATCACATGTGGGATGACTGCCAGTAAAAGCCTTCAGATATGTAGAG
This sequence comes from Pampus argenteus, assembly GCA_036937835.1. Classification (NCBI taxonomy): domain Eukaryota; kingdom Metazoa; phylum Chordata; class Actinopteri; order Scombriformes; family Stromateidae; genus Pampus; species Pampus argenteus. The sequence continues at coordinate 2,860,638 of CM072883.1, read as the reverse complement.
GAAGTTTACGTTAACCCAAGCAGAGGCAGGTTCAGTAGTTTGAATATTTCACGTAACAGATGACTTGTTAACTTTCCAAAAAAAGTTAGTTATTGCTATGTTATGCGTTCGGTTGAAATTTTCTGTCTTTAGTTAAAAGTGGTATATCTGAAGGTCCCTTTACACTTTGGGCTGAGATGAACGTTGACAACTGTGAGAGAAACGTGGTGAAATCTTCACACACACACACACACACATCAGCTCCTTCCTTCCTGACCTCATCAAAAATCAAGACAAGAGATTATCCAATTAAACAGACAGGGTTAAGTAATCAACTAATCAATTATGTGGAATAAACTCAGTTAAGCCTGATGTGTTCCTGATATCTGCTTGGAAAGTTGGACGCTGATTGTTTATTGGTGGGACGTTAATGGACATAAAGCAAGCAGGATATATCGGGAGTTACGGATATTATATTGTTCCCGGTCAAAATGTAATCAAATGACGGGTGCTTTCAATGGCGCAGGTTCGAGTCTGACTCACGACGCTTTGTCCCGTTATCAATGGTAGTGGCAGTTTGATTCTAGGTGGTGTGAGCTTTGTATGGCGGTATTAATGATAACGTTATCATCACGGCTGTGACTAGTCGCTGAAGCATGTCTGTAAAGTCACGTCTCATCATGTGCTTTTAATATTTTCAAATTATTCTGATGACTTGCAGCACATTTTACTCTGCTAACATAGGAAGTAACGTGAACTTTTATGCAGGCGTGGGTGTTGAAGGTGTGAACTGTGACTTTGATGCTGGGGACAGGAGTTCACATCCTGTTACAGACCTACTTACTAGCCGAAACCACACCGTAGCTTAAAGTGGAAACAAAGAGCTTCCCACTCTGTTGCCCCCTTGTTATGTTGAGAAAAGTGAATCAGGTAGGAAGCATGTTTTTTACAAAATGACAGAAGCGCAATGGAGGCGATGATAACATATTTTCTGTCTGATGGTTTTCATATGAACAAATAGATCATATTGAATTGGCTTGATTATTAAGATAACTTCCCCTTTATCGGTGACTCTGGCAGCTTGACAGAGTGTCATTATTTTAAAGCCATTACAATGTTCACATCATCTTAATGATAAATTAAAGTTAAAAAAAGTGCTTGATGATGGGCTCTTATCTTACTGTTGTTGGATAGAAAGATGAAAAGAAAGAGGGAGCGACGGATACATTTGCAGAGTGGATTGAAAGAGAAGAAGAGAGATGGGCATATAAATGGGTGTTGGCATTTAATGTATCCAATCCTGAATAATAAATCCTGATAAATTAGATTATCTCGCATTCACTGGCTAATGGTGGAAAGGAGAGAAGGAAGAGTGACGTCTCGGCGTCAATATCAGCTCATGATATAGACGCAGCTTTATCCTGCACAGTCAAAATGGTGAAAAACTGATTCTGTGTTATTGAGGATGAACCTTAAAGTCTAAACTTTAAAATATCTACATCTCTGTGTAGATATTTTAAAGTTTTTTTTCTGTGTCTTTAATTTGACTGAATTGTGTGAAGTGTTGTGGTGTTTGTAGCAAATTGAATAAAAAAAAAAACACTTATTAATAATGCAGAAGAAAGCTCTTTGCTTACTGTGTGTTGAAGTCGATGTGATCGGCGTAATTAGTTGAAACCGCAGAAATATAATCATGTTCAAATGATGGAAAACACACAAACCTATCCACATCTGGAAGCTATCCACAAATTGTGTGGGTGTGTGTGTGTGGAGAAAAAGTTACAAAACTGGTCCGGCAGAATATTTGGTGGTTGAGATGTTTTATTTACATAAAACACACACACACACACACGCTTGTTTGCTCAGTGCATTCAGTTTCATCTACAGTACTTTCTAATAACAGAGTACAGGACATCCAGGTTACATCAACAGGTAGATAGCATTCAGCTTTGACATCATTACAATTCACTGCTGTCAGTCTCACACACATCATGCACATACATGCTTTGCATGCGGAAGGAGGGAACCTGCTATTTACACGAAAACATTACATGCTGTATACACATCCTTTTCACAAAAATACAACACGCACACACGCAGTGAAGCAGAACCCACACGTATCCACAGGAAGCATAAGTCACTGTCGTAAACACGCAACATGTTTATGATGAACCAACAAAAAGAGGCAATAAACGGCGGTTCTCACAACATAATAGCCAAATAATACCTTCAGTGCCTTTTCCGTCTTCTCACACACACTCACACACACACACACACACACACATATGCTTAGTTTACTTGATGCTCATGGCATCCTCTGAAATTTCCTCCTTACATTGTTCACACCGGCGGTCCACACTTTCAGCTGGACCCCTGCTGTTTGTTTAACTCCAGTCACTCCGGGTTCGAGTGTTTTTCTATCATAATAAAGAAGATTTATAACTGGAGACCCACAGAAATCTGTAGTAGCTTATTTTCTTTCCCAGATATTCGAGCCCAGTTTGAATCTGATTCATTTTAGAGGAAAAAGACTCAATTCCTCACTGCTGTTGTGTAAGTATGAATCCAACATGTGTAACCTTTACTGGCACACAAAAGCTAAACAATTATCTGGAATAAGCATAGCTCTTTTAAGGAAAATCAACTTAGTTTCAATTCCATTCAAATTAGTTGTAATTGACTTAATGAAATGAAGATTACTGTCACACATGAACTGACTAATGGCAGGAGATTGGCTTGATTCTGGAGGTTTAGTCAGAAGAAATGATCAGAGACTGATCATGACATTTCCCATCTGGAAATTAAGAAGAATCTCAGACATACGGACAGTCCTGTGGAAAGAACCGCTTTAAATACAAATAACATTTCAAGATGTTCCCTACTAAAAACTAATGCAGTTCAAATGGCACTTTAGTTATAAAGTTAATTAAAAAAAAAAAATGTAAGGGCTTTCAGGCACATGATGGAAACAATGTGGCTGCCATGAGAAGAATAAAGCAAGATGTAAAGTTGCTACAGGAAGTGGTCTGTCCAGAAATGAGGTGTTGTATTTATTCAATGGCACAAGTTGAAAACAAACTGGTACTTTTTAACAACTTGGCAGGCTATAGTCTACATTTTAGACTAGAAACTGTATGTAATGAACCTCCTTACCTCATCAAAAAAAAACAACACATAATTGAGATGTTTATTTTTAACTGCAATTTCCAAATAACTGTGTGACAGTTTGAAGGCAGCTGGAAACAGGAAGTTAGAGCTGCAGTATAACACTTGAGAACCTGATGTGTGAAAAGTGTTTCTGACAAACTAATCCTAAGTGTGTTTGTCAGTGAAGGAGGTAGCTCTGCTCATTTAAAAAGTACCATCATTTGCTCAAATGCGCTATCGTCACTTAGTGCTCCACGAGAATTTCCCATAACTAGATTATTTAAGAGTACATACGATCTGCTGTTACTTCATAATATCAGCAGCAGATGGATTTCAAGTGAAAAGGTAACTGCATTCTCATATGAAGAACTTTTTTGTTATAAAATATTGTTATAATATTATATACTACATATTGTACATGTACATAGAAACAAGGTATTGTCACTACCATCAATACAACCCCAGCACACACACACACACACATGCACACACACACACACCCTGAGTGAAGTTTTAAAATACCTTGTATAAAAGTCTCCCCAGGCTTGTTGCCCTTTGACCTGCCTACCTGGAATCAGGTTATTAAAGCAGAGCCGAGGTTAAGGTCAGGGGTCAAGGAGCTCAGAGGTGATCAAGATAACGTAAGCTAAGTGTTTACTTTAAGCTAAGTAAAAGTCATGCCCCAAATGTCTTAATAGCAAATATTTGAGGCCTTTTGAATGTTTTTCATGTCTTCTAGGTACACTCCAGCCAAATTACATGTACATCTGTGAATGCATCTCTTTGCTTTCCTGCCGCGACAAACGTCTCCCATCTGTAGCTGAAATGCTAGAGGTGGCTGGAAAGGAGCAGTGCATTGTGGGAGACGCCCACCAGCTGATAGAACTGTGATCATGTACTGCTATGGTCATACATCTCTCACACTTTGAGAATGGTGAGGATAATCCAGCTTTGTGTGAGACAGTTCTAGGTTAGCATGATTATTGTCTTTGGCCAGCGTTGTATTAAATATCGAACCCCTGTGAAATCCCAGGGGGACACGGCAGACCGAGGCCCAGCAGAAGTGGAGCACGCTGGGGGAGAGGAGGATGAAGACCCAGGGGTCGATGATGGAGTTGACGGAGATGAAACGGAGGGCAATCAGATCCATAGGGTGAGACTCCTTGCGATCTCCTATGGAGTTGATGTACACACGAATCTGAGAGATGAATAGAGAGAAGGTTAGTATATCCTCCCTAATATCCTGGTTATAAATCCCACACTAGACCCTCTATAGCAACACTAACACATGAAGAGCAGATATATACTGTCTGTTTAAATTCCAATGCTGATACTGACTGCACATGTTTAGGTTCTTAAACATAAATGTCACATGTGTTTTACGTCAGATCTTTGTTATGATATATTGAATCTCATTGTTGGACACGCTATATATACAGCAGGATAGTAATCTACCCCGCACAGCAGTAGTTTTCACCGTTTTTACCGGTTAAAAGGAGCAAAAGATGCGTTTTATTGTTTAGATATTAACCTGTTAAAGCAAAACTGAAATGCATGTTTCATTTTTGTTTGCTTTTTAGTCTGCAGACGCTGTTTACTTTGTGGCAAAGCTAATTAAGATTCTTGTGCTGATATCGTGCCACGTTTACACACAGATTTATTACTACTGTGCGATAACTGCCGTTTAACTCAAATAGAGTCAAAGGAATGATAAAAGATGAGCACTCCACTTGATGCCCTCAGTGTTTACACACACACACAGACGGATGCATTGATGTGACGTGTGTTCTCGTCTTGATCAATAACTATTATATACCATAGTGTGTGACCTTTTTAAATGGAAACAATTCTTGCATGTCTTTTATTGGCACCATTAAGGCCAGCAAAATTTAGCCAATTAGAAATCAGCTACTGCAGCGTTTGGCTGGAATGAGGAGCGGAAAGCTCCTGGGATTAAGAACCAGCGCTTTAATACAATCCATGGAAGCCATGACTAATTTACAGGATTAGAAATTCCTGCTGCGGATCTCTCTGGGGGTCAGAGAGGAACAATGTCCAGTTAAAATTAAGGTGAAAGTAACCTTTAAACTATTGTCACCACCCTTTACTCCATCGCTTCCTTCCAACCACCTGTCTTCTTAAATTTTTCAGCAACTGCATCATCTTATTTATACTTTCTCCTCTCTTTTCCACTCAAATGATTCAACAATTTCTTCCAAGGGCAGCGGTTGCGCCATGCCAACCTCATCAGACCAATTTCCTGTTTCTCGGTTATACAACACAGTGACTGAATTGTTGCCATTTGGACTATACGGTTGTTTTTTATTTTTTTTTATTTTTTTGCGGCTACCTCTCCACCGCTGCAAACAGCAGTTATGAGTCTTGCTTAATTGCACAGCAACAGCTGTCAATTTAATTACTGGGAATCACATTTTCACTTTTTTAAATCTGATGCAGAAAATCTGTTGCGCAACTCGTTCAGGAAAAGTTACATCATTGTAACGACAAAATCTGCATAAAAGCAGTTAAAACTCTTACAAATCAAACAACTCTGACATGAAAGACGAATGCAGTGCCGTTTCAAAACCAAAATGATGCTTTTAAACACAACCAGGTGAGATCATTACAATGATTACAGGCCTTGTCATGTATGCGAGACAAAATCTGAGTAGGCGAAAGGATTGTGTGTGTGCGTGTGAGGACAGATTTTTTTCTGTTTAGCCAGACTCAGCCGTGAAATCTGACTCGCACTGTGAGCCAGTTGTCTTCTCCTCTCTCAGCACCGACAGGAAGAGTAATAAAAGTGTTAATGTGAAGTGTCTGTGAGGGGTTGCTGCTCAGTGCACAAAACATTATCCTCAAACTGAAAGTTAATTTAATCTGAGAATATGTGCTTGACAAGAATAACACAGAGATCAGAGGTGAACATGTTTTTAATCTGTAGCTCTGGCTTTTCTCTCTTTTCTTTCTTGAAGTATGTTTATTTGGTGAAAGAAACACTAATTTTCTATCTTTTTCTGTGCCAAAAGGCAAGTACAGCCTTTTGAATTTTTAATGTAATCAGAGAAAACCGGAGGCACATCACATACACACACACACACACACACACACATACAGACACATTATGAGCCTTCAGTTTCATATTGGCAGAAAAATGTAATATGATCTTGCTGTGTGTGTGTGTGTGTGTGTGTGTGTGTGTGTTTCTGGCAGATGATATCCTGACCTCAGACTGTGGCATCACATTCCCAGCTGGACACCCAAGAGTGTTTATATAAAGCTCTTAATAAATAATGCATTGGTAGTATTATATAGTATGTCTGAATGTGCACCCTTGTGAGGCTTGCAACAGCAAGCAATTATAACACAACCTAAAAACCTTAATTCGAGCCCCGCCTTAGTTACTGTTGCTACGCCTATCAATCTCTACATCTTAGCACCGCTGGCATGTAGTTTTAATGGCGACATTAGCAGATTTGTTTCACCCTGAAGTAAAACCTTTCATTTTCAGTTTCATTTTTCATTTTCAACTGAAGTTTTTAAAGTTTATAACTAACCAATAAAGAGCAGGGCCCCTGTTCTCCGTACGTCGATAACCACGTTATCCAGATTAGTATATTGACATGAGGTTGGATTTTTTAATTCTTTAAAGGTGTGATAAAACTCATCTGTGGCTTTTGTCAGAGCAACAAGTCCTTGAGCCCAAACCTGCAAAAGTCCAGCTTTACGAATGTTAGATGGATCATGATCAGCTGGTGTAATTATCACAATTAAATTCTATAATGAAAAGTTTCCAACAACAAACAACAAAAAAAATCTAAAATCAGTCAGAGATATTACAAAAGACATGTTTATACAATTACACTTTATTTATAAGCTGTGTAGTATAATTTTCTGTTAAACTTACAAGAAACAGTCTTAAAAAAGAAGAAAAGAGAACATGCATGGATGAAGAGCCTCATGTGCAGACAAGCACGACGGTGGCACCTGCTTCAGCTATAGTGCACAAAAAGTAACCAATGAGAATCTAGTAACGTATCTAATGGTGCATGCAGCTGAAATGAAATCGTGCAAATTGTCACGTAGGCACGTGGACATAGGGGTGATCTAAAGGGTCTAAAAGATGAGGCAAAAAAGGTTTTTTTATACCAAAGAGAAGTTTTTTCTGATCTGATTTTGAGACTATTTTAATTTCTTCAATCTGAGACTCTAAAAGAAATCTGATCATATAACAGTAATGAAGTGTTGATCATCACGAATCATGAATGCCACTCACAGTTTCAGCACTCTACTCGTTTTTTTACAAGGAGCAGCGCCCAGGACAGACCTGCAGATATTCCCAATTATCATTTAGTGTGTGCTTTGAATGATATATGATAAAAGGTTTTCTACATCTTCCTGCAGGCCCACAAATGGAAATGTCAGCCGATAAGCTAATGTGGTCATTCTGTGGAAATATGAGAGCAGAGCAGAGGAGAAAGTGACATCCACAACAGTAAGTGATTTGGTTGTATGTAGACGTATGATTCACATTATAAGACAGATTCATACGAGGCTGAATTTAATGTTATGACTATTTCTGCAGAGTGGTGAAAGGTCAGCTGACTCACTGATAGTTTGATGATGAAATAGTTTTGGTGGTAGTTGAAATAAATGTTTTCTGTTTTCATTATTGTGTTAATTACATCATTAAGTACAACCGCCCCTGACGAACTGATTTGACCTCTCTCTGAGGCCTTTGGCACCATAATGAAGCTAGTGGTGCTAATTTGTGGAGCCATTTGAATCTTGCAAGAATCCCATCACAGCCCCGTGTATCCGTGGGTCCATTAAGTATTTCATGACACAGCTTTAACTCTGTTTGGTAGGGTTAAAGTGCTCTTCTGTTTTTAAGGGGCTCTGTTTTGTGAGAACACAGAGCTCATCAGATTGTTTCTACGTGCGGTCTTTGGAATTGCCATTAGGTGAAGTATGATCCCTGCAGAGATGATGGTTATGACTCTGCATTTAAAGCCACAGCTGTGATGCAACAGCACACAAGACGGCACTCTGGCCCATTACCGCTACCAAAAGCATATACTGCTGGGAAAGTTATTGATTCCTCATTTGAAATTCAGAGTGACAGTTACAGAACCAGGGGGGCTTCACAGACAGTCTTACTGAGACAGCATAATGGGTAATCACTGGAAGAGGAGTCATTCGTGGGTTTAATTTGTGTACGTTAATCAATCCATCCCTCCATCAATACATCCATGCCCCTCATTGGTCTTCAAAATCAACCATCTGACTCATTTATCAATACTTGTCGTCACCAGGCAAATGAATCAGAAACACGTCAAAGCCAACACTTTCTACAACTTGAACACAAGCTATCAATATATAGGACACAGTGTTTCACCACCAGGCCCGCTGTGATGGGGTCAGTCTAATTAAGATGTCATTGCAGTCCATCATCTGTGTATGCAACAGGCATGGTAAATAATAATTAGGTTCATCTCCCAATTAGTCATCAGTCACAGATGATGTTTTGTCGTTGTTTGCTACATTTGAGACCAAATCCATAATTATGGTTTCTGAGCCAGATACCCTCATCTTCTCATTATCGCTGCCCAAATTGCTTCCTGATGACATTACTGATCAAATCCTGGAATCTTTAAAAGTCATTTATCAATATTTACTGTATGCAAAATCTGATCTTTGGCATATTTGCACAGTGGCACATTGCAAAGTAACGCTCTATCAAACTTAAACCAAATTTGTTGAAATATAGGTGAATGTACAGTATAAGATTAAAGAAAATATGAGTATGTTTGCACAATTATTAAAGCAAGTGAGAAGAGAAGATTAAGTCCATTTCGTGGGAAGAGTATACACAATATTTGAGGTTTGACTTCCACAGTAACAATAGAGTGAAAAACCCATTGAAAGTCCACCTTATCAATTGTTAAACGATGATTTATATTTCCCTTTAAAAATAAAGAAAAGTCTAATAATGTCATGTTTCTATATTTATACATCTACTGTATACCTGGCATCAAAATCTGAGTCAGACTGTGAATGCCACTGAAACTAGTGCTTCCTGTCTGCAGCTTGGCATCAGAAAAGCCCATAGTCTATTGTATTAGAGGGGTTTTTTTTCACAGTTACCAGATGCATATCAGATTACATAACATTTATTATATCTGCAATCTGTGACAGTTTGGCATTTCTAATTAGAGTGTTGTGTGTTTTTGTGGCTAGTTGGCATTTGTTTCAAACCCGCCTAAAGCACTATGAGTGTCATATTATCAATTTATATCAGGGAAATTTCCAAATCTGATATTCTGAAAGGGAAATATGTTGCATCATGCAGTATGAATCACTTACATTTACAACATATCAAGGTAATATTGATGTTTTGCTGTTATTTGTAGCTCAGATGTTGCCTTTTCTTTTTTTCTTAATGACTTCATTAGAGTTACGTGGTGGGATTTTAGCGAAAGCACCAACAGTCACCCCGAAAGCACATTACAAGTGCTGACTTGCTGACTTTGTAAATACCACCTGAATAGTCATCTGGTTCCCATCTTTCCTCACCTAAAGGCTACATAAGTGTGCTTAAAAGGAGACAGTTACAGGTTACATGCAAGTGTATGTGAGTGAGTGGGTGATCTTACCACCAGGGGCAACGTGCAGATAATGAAGATGATGGTCATGAACACCAGCAGGATGAGATGCTCCACCTCCTCGGCCATGGACATCGCCCTGCGGTCGTTGTTGGACCTTGTGGTGGCCATCATTGAGCCGCCGTTCCTCCTCCGCCGCCGGTACATCTTGAACAGCTGGTACACCACAAACCCGTTGCACAACACTATGGCCAGCACCAGCACTAACATAATTGTGGCATACAGGTTGGCATAGACGCGGTCCTTCGTCTCCAGAGGGTTCATGTCAATGAAGCACCATGTGCCGGGGCAGTATTGTACATATTTACCAAATTTAAGAAAAGGGAGGAGACAGAACAAAGTACTTAACACAACCACTAAGGGGATTGTGATGTAGGCACATTTTCTGCTGACATGCCGGCTGTACAGGTAGGGATAACCAATTGCCAAGCACCTCTCTAGTGCCATAGTGAAGAGGAGCGACAGGGTCACCAGGCTGAAAAAGGTCATGCTAAAACCAAAGTATTTACACACTCCATTAGTATTATGTGACATTCCCACCAAGGTAGTGTTGCGTGAATACGACAACTGCACAAGCGGGCTGATCAGGCAAGTCCCAGCCAGGTCCGTGACCACCAGCGATGTGATGAGGACGTGAAACAGCGCCCTCCGCCGAGTGCCCCCGGTCCTCACGTCTCTACGACGCCGGATTTCCAGGATCACCAGGGCAGCCACGTTGCCAAAGATGCCTGCGCCGAACATGACGGCGCTGATCAGCGGGCTCTTCGTGGAGTCGATGTGGTGCTTGTAGTGGCATGGGTCCGATTCTGAATTCACCGCGTTTGAAAACATGGATTTGATGTTGGATGTTCTGGGTTTAAGTAAAAAAAAAATATGTCTCTGCTTTCAAAGAAGGTGTCAAAAACATGTCCTTAAGTCGTTGTCTGGAGTCATCCTGGTTCAACAGAAAAGAGTGAAAAAACCTGTGAGATGAGTTTCACAAGTGTACCGTGCTAAAGGAAAACGTGAACACAGATCAGTCAATTTAAAAACCAAGGTTAAACAATCACAGTCACGGCCTATTCTAACATAACAGTCAATGAAAGTGTAAATGAGTAATAGGAGAAAGTCAGTAGTTTATGGACAAAGTGATGAAATGAAACTACTATAATTACAGAGTGCACGGGTAAAATGTATTATAAATGCAAATTAAATGGCCTAATAAAAGACACCAGTGATTCAGAAGCATTCACATCTATTGGTTGAACTAAAGTGTTGCCTCTGTATATCATTTGATTTCAGTTCAAGTTGCATTTTCAAACAGAACTAATTGACAACATGTGGTTTACTTGCACTACTCACTGTCCAGTAGATCCAGTATCATTTACTCCCTTTGAGACTCTGTTTTGACTCGGTGTCAACAAGGTCGAACATACAAACCAGTCTCTGTCTAACTCTACTAATCCCATCGATGCACAAAAAGACAAACATTTTCCTTCCTCTTATAAAATGGATCAATCTACTCCAGTTCATGAACTCTGCTACAGGCTGCTTTTTTTGTTTTTTTTTGAGTTGTGAAACTTAAAATAGTTCCTCTTCTGCTTCTTCAGTAAACAGATATCAGCTGACAGGCGTATCTTGCATTATGCAGAGATATATGGATTTATTATATTATTATTATTATATGTATTTGTGTGTCTGTGTGTGTGTGTGTGTTTTGCAGGCCTCCATAATCTTACACATCCTTTCCGTTTGTGTGACTTAGTGTTACTTACTTTGAACCTGACTGGTGCGTAAAGATGTCCACTCTGATAATGTCTAACACTGACAGATGTGTCCAGCTGCTGGCTCGTTGTTTTTAATTATTATTATTATTATTATTATTGTAGAGCTTGATATTTTAACAACTGTTTTGATTATTTTTTTTTGAATTGTAGTATATAGATCCTGTCATGCAGTTTTTTTTTTACGTTTTGAGACGACGCGAGGTTATAATTGAACAAGTTTAAGGTTTCTGTCATGAATATGAGAACATGAGTAAATTATGATCCGGCACACGGTGCGCAAAAAGAGTTACCAGTCAGTGAGGAAACGTATCACTAGTTTTGCTTTTTGTTTTCTTTTTTTAAAGCTCGCTCGTTATGAGAAAGCGCTGAAACGCATCTAAATACCGATGTTATCTCACCTGCTCTGATCAGCTGCTCCTCGTCTGTCTGCCGCTTCAGTCCACGGTCGGCGGACGTTTTTCCTCTTTTCCCACTCGTGAAGCTGCTGTGGAGGTGAGGAGTGGCTCAGTGTGATGAGGCGGCCAGAAACACATGAATGAAGCCGGGGTGCAGGGAGTGATGCCGTGACGTCACACCGCACGGGTACACCCACTCTCACACACACACACACACACACACACAGGCTGGAGATTCACCTCCCAGCATCAATACATAGTTATGATCAAACAAGGCTGATATGGAAGAAAATATGTTTTTTTTAATCAATATTACAACGATATTATGCAGAAGGTGCTTTCACAAAAAATGTTTACACAAACAGATGTTCAATCAGTAATTAACAGTAGTGTAAATATAATGAGTAAAGTGTGTAAATAATATAAATATAATATAGCTCAGAAAATGACATAATTTTTACTATAATGCAGCTTTTAAAACCAGGAAAAGACAACATCTACATTATATCCAAAATCTGAGGTAATCTCCAGTCTTCTCTATTGCCCATGTGTTAAGCAAAAAACAATTACTTCTGTATTATTATTATTTTTAAATCAATCATTTAGTTTATAGGATGTGAGGAAAAAAAATGTCTGTTGTGAGTTGTTTCGACCAAAATCCAAAGCTATTACCTTACAAATTATATAATTATTATATAACAGCATGAATAGCAAATATTCACACTGAGGAAGTAAATCAAGTAAATACTGGGAAATACCATTAAATGTAAATGCTGAAAGCCCTGAAATGAAGACAACACTTGAGTGCTTTTATTCAGGGCCATTACAAAGGTCTTAATTGTGACATATGGCCATTATGCCATCGCCTCTTCCTCTCTTCTTCTGTTTCACTTTTCCACTATTGTCCTCTCTCCATAAAGACCTTCTGGTAATTTAACGTGATTCAAGTGTGTACAGTACAAGTCAAGTCTTAAAAGTTATTTTTATTTCTGACAGCATGCAGACGCAGGAATCTTATGCACTCCTATTGCCTGCATCTGTTTTTATTTGTGTCTCTTTTTCCCGTGTACTATTCATTTCTCCTTCTTTCTCCTTTTACCTTTACTCTATGTGTGTTTGCATCTTGGTGACATTGAGCATCTTATAAGGGTCAATCCTCGCTGTCTGTCTGTGCTCTCTGTATAGAGGCTGAATTATTGATTAGGTGCCTAATCCACAAATCCTACAGTGTGCTCTGCTGGTAAACGGCTTTTGTCAGGGGCCTGGCAGGAGTTAATGTGCTGAATGTGCTGTATGTATTGTTAGTCGCTCTTTCCCTCTCATGCACAAATCCACATAAACGCATACACACAAACACACATACATATACAGAGTCCGACTGCAAGCCTTCATTTCTTTAATGTGTGTGTGTGTGTGTGGTCCAGCCTGCTAATGGTCCCTGTCTGAATCATTGATGAGATTATTGATTTTGTTGAATATCTGATGTTGGTCAGACAGCAGCCTGTATTACACACTGAAATACTGACACAAAGGAAAACATGATCTGCTGTGTAGATGGTCGTGATAAAACTCTTCCATTGACAGAGTGTGAGTTGCTATCAGCTGTGTATTTATATTTATATAATATGTAACCAACTGTAAAAGTGGTCACATTACAGGAGGGATTATGGGTAATCTAGTTAAACTGGTGATTGTAATGTAACATAGCAGACAGTTTCGTCTTAACATACTAAAACATATTTTGTTGTGGCCCTCTGTGTCCTTTATTATCTTAGCTTTGTCTTTGCCTCCACCTACAGGTTCCTCTGGGTAAGTGCAAATATCAACTGCAGGTAGACAGGGCTGATTAATCAATACCAGAACACATATTCTAGTGTTGTTTAGAAATATTTATTTATACTTATGCTTATGTATCCTTTTCCTGATCAATGGTCCAGAACCATAAAGATATTCACCTTATAATCATACTAAACAGAAAAACAGCATATCCTCACATTTGAGCAGCTGGAAGCGAAGTATTTTTGTCTAAAACATGACTAAAATGATTTTTCAATTTCCAAAACAGTTGCAGATTCTGTTGATCAATAGTATCATTTAATTGACTAATTGTTTGAGCACTGATTTCAAATCCAAACTTGCAGGACTCAAAAATGGATGCAGCAATATGTTAAGTGCCACCAGGTGGCGCACAAGGTTAAGTATTTCAGGGTTTCATTCATGGCTTTCAATGAGTGAATATTGACTCAAATACAATATATTAGAAAAAACATAAAATAGCAATAAATATGTCAATTATATTGAAAAGAAAAACAGTTTAACATACACATAATAAAATGTGTTAATAATCTTATTCTTATTAAATATTAATCAGATATTAGTCCTAAATATGGACACATTTAGTAATATTAAGTAATTGTTCTTATGGAGTTCACTTGTATCTTGATAAATGTCTTCCAGAGAAAAGTATTTAAGAATTTAAACCAGTTTTCGCACGTGCACACTTGTGTGTGTGTGTGTGTGTGTGTGTGTGTGTGTGTGTGTGTGTGTGTGTGTGTTGGTGTGTAAAAATTATATAATGTATGTTTTTCATTGTTGTGAAACAGATAGAGTTACATCCGGATTAAAAATGTTCTATTTGTCTTTTCTTTAATTCGAGCCAGATGTTACCTCAAGCACGGGCCCGGCTGTCACTCAGCCCACCACTGACCAATCAGAGTGGACCTAAACTCCCCCTAAACTCCTCCCTCACTCTCTCCAGAGTATCAGAGTCTCAGCAGAGTGGAGAGGAAGAGTCGGGCTTCTCCCTCTTTCTGTTTCTCTCTCTGAGTCCATCTGTACCTCTCTCCTTCTGATCCCTCTTAAGTGCGGAGCTGCTGAATCACCCCAGCTCTACAATGGAGAGAGGGCAAATACTGGCTGTGTATCTGCTGTGCTGGTGCTGCAGTATGAGTGTGGTAACAGCCATTCAGAGGGCTGATATGTTTCCTTATGGCACTTTAAATGGAGATTTAATTTTGGCAGAGGGCGACGATGAAACCTCCAGAGTGCTGTCCCTGCCCAAACCCCTCTTCTTTTACACGTCCCTCTTCTCACAGCTATATGTAAGTAGAACTTTACTGATATTCATTTGCATGCTTCTTATTGATGTTCAAAGTCATAACTGTGCATACATGTATGATTCACAGTATTATATATATATATATTATGTTGCTTGTCTCTGTTTTAGATTTCAATGGATTCTGTTCCAAATGCTCCAACGTAAACATACTTTATAAAGTATGCATGAATATAAACATACAGAGAATGTTTTGTTTTCCTCCTGAAATGTAGAGTAGAAGTATAAAGTAGCATAAAATAGAAATACTCCAGTAAATTACAAGTGCAATTGTAAAAGTCTATAATAGATAGATATTAAAGTTCCTAAAGGTGCATCAGTGTAAAGAGAGCCTTGCATTATATTAACACTTGTTACACATTCATCAGACAGACTGTGATAATCAAATGCGGTTTAAATATTTTGATTGCATAATCAGGAACCAAGCCTGGGGATCCTTGTTGGAGCCCCAGAGGTCCTTGAGGAGGTTCCTGTGGTTTATGAGTGGAATCTAGGGGTTCATTATGTGGTTCCTTGGGTCCATGGGGGGGTTCCAGCAGTTTATGAAGGGATATGGGTTCATTGGAGGGTTCCATGGGTTCAGTCTGCACCAAGGGTAGCCAAGGGGTATTGATTTGTGACTCTCACTCTCTCTAGGTGGCCACCAACGGTATCATATCAGCCCAGGACCTGCCGATGGAAAAGCAGTACGTTGATGACGGCTTCCCCACAGACTTCCCCGTGGTAGCCCCGTTCCTGGCTGACATTGACACCAGCGGAGGGCGAGGACAGATTTACTACCGGGTGACCGAAACACCCAGCATACTCAACAGAGTCGCTCAGGTCTGTCTGCCAACTAAAACATGCAAAAAGAAAAAGGGGCATTTCTCCAATAATAGGTCTAAACATGGTGACATCTAATAAAATTAATAACTGAGTATTACCATGCATTCATTTATTCTGCTCACCCAGGAAGTACATCGAGGGTTCCCAGATGCAAAATTCACACCCACACATGCTGTTGTAGCAACATGGGAGAACGTCGCTGCATATGAGGAACAAACTCGAGTCACTGGACCTTCAAACAAGGTAAGATTGGATGGAAGACAGAATTATGAAACCGTGCAATAGTTCACGTATTGTTATCAGATTTGTTTTTGGTTCTTACAGAAACATTGACTGCATATCAGTACATTTTGGTTCTTGAGACACACAATCCAAAATTCCTGGAGGTTGTGCATCAATTGTAATCAGCCCGGGGGTGGTGGGTCTATTTGTAATCCCCTTTCGACTCCTAATCTGCCTCTTAACCTTTTTAAAGGGTTGGAGGTCATCTTTAAAGGTCATCAACTCATTATCCCCCTCCTTTAGTTCACACACAGGTAGACACAAACATGCCTGACCACTCAAGCTGTCAAGCTCTGCTGGACATGACTTCCTCCTCTTGTTGGTCAACCAATCACCAGTTAATTACCCGGTTTACCATCAAAGTGCTCATCTCCAGCAACGTAATTTCACCTTGGTGATCATTCACAGTTTCTCACAAATGTATTACTTATTTTCACAAACTGCAGCCTTCATAGTTTGAAAATAATTTTAGAAAAGAAGGAGAAAAGTGAGAAGAGAAGGAAGCTAGATTTTCTACATCCTCTTTGTCAGGGTTACGGTTAGACAGGGTTGGCCTGTGTCTTAGCTCAGTGTGAATGTAGTGGTAGGAGTACATTATAATTTCCCAGGAAGTTACCTAGAAAGAAGCATGTGATGTGGCCCTAATTATTGAGAAAATAGAAATGTTCTTAAAAAGGAGCTTAAACCCAATAAAAATATCTTCCATAAAGTTGGGCAACTCACAAGAGACAGGAAGAAAATTGAAGCATCAGAGGCTGAAACATCCTGACTTTTACTCCTTAGAGGCTTTGTTTAGGTTCAACTTAGGAAAAGACGGCCAAGTAAAGCCAGGCCTCCTGAACTTCTCAATCATACAGTGCTTTGTTGTTCATTGTTTGTAGCATATGGGATGGAGGGATGAAGGGAGTGAGAGATTTAAAGAAAAAAACCCCTGCTTTGTTTCTTCCTCCCTCTCATCTATGTTTGTCCTGGTTCTTACATGCTCTCATGGTCTGGTGTCTTTTAGGCATCAATTCATTGTTCCTGATTGATCAAAAGCGTAACATTCAGATAGTTTAGTGGGGATACGCCGCATTAACCCTTTTTACGGCATTTCTCAAAAGCTACAGCTCACTTTGGTTGCTGCCAATTGGACAGAACTGCGACGGCATCTTCTCTGAGCCTCAAATATAATTAGGTCTCCAAGTGTCTGTCAGCTGACTGTTAATTAGAGCCTGGTGCCCATATCTTTATTGTTAAAACAGTTTTTGCATGTACTAAGAGGGGGGTTGTGTTGTTATTTGAGGGGTCTGGCTTGTCAGATTGGAGCAGTCTGGTCTCGGCTGGGACTTGCTTCAGTGGGTCTTTCTTTGGACTGATAGCATCTTCCTTTGAAGTGATTAGCCAGAGGTGCCGGGTGGGGTGCGCTGGGGGTAGAGTGGTATGTGTGAACTGATTAACCTGAGGTGTGTGTTTGTCAGGATGTGTATTAGGGGTGACGGGGTGGGGTAGCGTTTGGGGGAAGGGGCCAGCATTTGTTGTGTTTGGGGGTCGGATATGGAAATGAGAAGCACTGTGAAGAAAAAGCAGAAAAAAGACGGTCAACACCCTAAATAAGTGGGGTTGTGTTTTCAAGAAATGTAAGTGGGTATTATGATAATTGGAAAGTAATTGCATCACTTTAAACCTAAAACACAAACTCTGTTGTATATTCTACCACGGAGCCCAATCTGCTAATGACCAACAGCCATTTACAGAGAGACTCTAGAAAACAACGACAGAACGCTGCATTATATACTAGTTGTATATTTAAAAGTTAATAGCTGATACTATCACAGAATATAATACTAACCAAACTGTAGAAACCAGCATATTCTGTATTAGAGACTCGCTAAATATGAAGCTAGAGGCAGCAGTCATTTAACTCTTCTTATCTAACCTCCAGTAAGTGTATCATGCCTTATAATATACACTATATTACACATTTGTCCTGAGAGAGTGACTGTACTGTATTTGACCTCAGAAAGTGTAGGACGGCCAGTATATAACATGAATGAATACATTGACATCTGTTAGATTTGGCCCTTGTCTTTCGTTTTCATTTTACTTCCTTCTCTTCCTGGCCTTTTTCTCTTTTTGTTTCTTTTCTGTTCTTCTCTTCTGTCTGTTTTTTTTCCTGCAGCACAATAGGAACTATTGTTTCTATTAGTGTTATTTGTTGTTTCTGGGGGCCCCTTGCAGTGACACAGGGTGCATCCCTTGAAATATGTTCATCTTGGTTCAAAGCAGACTCTTATTGAACTTTGGCTTTCATAATATGTGAATCCTCCTTGATGCTATGTGACAGATTCTGCTTATCAGTGACCATGAAGATAATAGTCTACACTAAACTAAAGGGTCTTATAGTACCATATATGTATATAGTACCATATATATACAGCTACACAATAGCTACTAAAACCAAGATGATTTTCCTGAGACTCAGAGTACACATGAAGTTAACATGGTACAGAACTGATAATTACTAGTACAGTCATAGTTTTTTTAATTACTGGTTTGTAGTTGTGGAAAAGATGTTCATGTTCTCAAACCTTTTAGGATCTCAGAAAAGCAGCGACGGTTTTAACCTCCAATGCGCTCTTGAGTTGATCAAAAAGGGTTGCATAAGCCCTGAAGTTATACAATTTCCTCAAGCAGGGAATCCTTTAGAGTGCAGCTGAAGTTATAACAGGAAAGATAGAAAAAAAAGGCTTGAGTAGAGCTTATCATATGACAACAGCGAAATACTGACTGTTCCTGGCCATAAGCCTGTGTGTGTGTGTGTGTGTGCGTGTGTGTGTGCCAGTTCCCACGCTGTAGGCAGTTCCGTTTGGTGAGACTGGCAACTGGACTGCAGCTGCTCTCTGTCTCTCTTGCAGCTGTTCTGCGGCGAACTGAAAAACCAGCAACCAACAAACAAGTGTAGCACATTTATGCTGACATCCCTCTTTCTGTATGTCTCCCCCCTCCGCATGGCTCTTTCTTTCTTTCTTCCCAGAGTTGGATCCAGCTCTAGATAATTAGAACATAATTCAGAGCATTTGTTACAGTATGTTGAGATGAGAAGTCAATTCAGATTGTTTCTCAGCTGAAGTTATGTTTGGCTAAACTACATTACAGCAGAGTAAACCACTGATTGGCCGATAAGAAAACAAACACTAATCAAGACCAAACAATACTAAAGCACGTGAAGATTGAAGTTAACGAGACAGAGAACTTGTGATTCTATAGATGCTAATATGCGAATGCTTAGAAATAAAACTCTTTGGCTGCACAACTTTCTGAGCAGTTTCCTCACATAATTAATTTCACACAACACCTGATATATATTTGCAGCTGCTATCGGGTACACAAAGGTATAATGAAACCACACATATGCAAGCTATCTGCTTGGTTTCCTGCAGAAGTTGGAAGGCAAAGATACAGACCTTTGATAGCGTTCTTTTGAGTTTACTGTGAAAATATTAATTGTTGCACATAAAGTCTATAAACATTCACCATATACATAATACATAATGTCACATTGCACATTCAGAAACACATTTTTTTGTCTTTCATGGTTACGAAAACCCACAATTAATTCAAAACAAGCAAATTGGCTGGCTTTCAGCCTCCTCTAAAAGCAAGACAAAAAAAAAAAAAGAGTGTCCTGTGTAGTTTGTGTTTTATAAGCACATTGAATGGATGTTTGCAGCTTGTTTAGATGTGGTAACATATGCTATGTTTCTGGACTTACTTTGGTCTAATTACTGTACTAGCCCACGCTGTCTTGCGCCTGTATTTCCTGGATAGTGTGTATTTCAGTATGTCCACATTAAGCCAGTAAAATGTATACACTCATACTCCATGTCTGGCTTTGCAGACCAGTGATGTTAGCGTTCACGATAAAGATGGGCGTGTTGTGTGGCAGTAGAGTTAAGGCTGGGGTATGCTATGGAACCAACTACTTGCGCTAAAATGTTTATTTAGCTGGGGGTGAAAAACCTGACGTCAACAAGGGCCATAATATTTGTTTAAATACGAGCATAATGTCGGACAGTCTTTTTCTGAAGGCATTCGAATTGTTGCCCATGAAACATGACATTACCCTGCTTACTTTCTGACCTCTGCACGCTGAAGCAGCGGCGGATGTCTGCTTGTTTGTGGAGGTGTTTTCTGAAGCTGTTCGACCATGTAAAAACTGTTTTTGTCATCGCTCATTTTAAATGTCAGCATAGCCAATAACACAGAGCAGGCATTGTAACTTTGTGATCATTAAATAGTGGTTTGTGCAGCAGCTTGGAAAAAACTCCCCGGTCATACAGGTAGTAAAGAATATGTAAAAACTGGTCCAACAAAAAGAGTGTCTTTTGACAGAATATCAGCGCATCAGCAATGTGTTTTCTTCCAGTTGTGTATTATCAGACCTTTAAACCCCCCACTGTGAAGCAGACAGTTAATATTACCACATAAACACTTAGCAGCCAGGATGACTCTGACAACAAACATTTGTCGTTCCCAGAGACGATTAATGTCTGTGTCTGGTCAGTGTGTGTGAGGACACTTCTTTAAAAAAAAAAAAAGAAGGTGCAACATAATGCCTGTAGGGAGGTCGAGGGTTGTGTGTGTGTGGAGGGGGGGGGGTGTCAGAGCACATACTGAGCTACACACTGTCTGAAAGTCTTTGATGTGTGTTGGCTGCAATTTGTTGTCTTCCAGCTGTGAGTCTGTAAAGCACACCAGCACTACTTTGCTAACACAAACACACACCTACACACGCACACTCGGCAAATGACCACACAGAGAGAGGAATAGAGGCAAGAACACATCTTAAAGACATAGTTTGACATATGGTTGTGGTTGGATGAGAAAAACCAATAAATGTATTCCCCAAAATGTAGAACTAGTCCTTAAATAGATTTTTTACCGTCTCCCCATCTTTCTCCCATTGTAAACCAGACCTACGGCATCTCTCCCTGCTCTGCCAGCACCCCACATCCTTTCATCCTCCTTTTCCTTCTCATCTTATCACTTGGTTCTCGAGATAACAGGAGAGAATCATGCAGACATTAAGAGCAAAACTAAAGCAGATTCTTTCTTGCAGCTTCAGCTTCTTCTCCTCCTTCCCTGAAGACAGAAAGAAAAAGAAAAAAAAAGGACCCCCTCCTCACAAATTACACAGAGCCCAGAGGCTACAAACTCCTCCACGCCCACAAACAAGAAGATCGCTTAAAGATGTTGATGTAAACAATTAGGAACACACACTCACACACATACATATATTCCCACGAGATGCATATAGGTGGAGGGACATCTGTGCTTGTATAAGTGTGTGTGTGTGTGTGCACCCTATGTCTCATATTCTAACAATGTCTGGTTTGCATGTCGTAACATCATCATGAAAGATGTCCAGACACACAGGAAGACAGCTGTGGAGATCAACATCTGGGCTGGGGGTTGAGAGACCGAGGTGTGTGTGTACAGATAATCTGATTCTGTCCCAAAGGAAAACAACATGGGATCACTCACAGCCTTCCCTTCATTCACTAAATCTGTGTTTTTTTAACTGCGGTTTGGGAGGCAGAGTGGGCTGGACGCCCCCACATACATTTCTGTTCAGAAAAGAAGTTCTGTTCAATGTAAAAGTTTCCTGAAAAATCCTGTTTCTATTCAGCTTTTTCTATATTAATTCATCATATTTTGTGTGTGTGTTTTTGTAAAAACCCAGATTGAGGTCAGTATGTCAATAAATGATGGTAGGAAGAAGGGAGGGAGTGAAGGGTGAGAGGGTGTAAGTCTAAGCATGAATCCCAGCAGAGTGAGAGATGAAAGTGGGGGAGGGGAGGAGATAGAGGGGTGAGGAGAGAGGAGGTGCGAGGAGAAGTGTGAAGTTTAAATATGAGGAGACTTTGAGTTGAGCTCAACACTACAGGAGGTGACCTCATCCCTTTGACACTCGATTGTTGGATGGTATTTAAATACAAGAAAGTTGCTAAACTTTCTAACATCAGGGAGAGAAAAAAACAACACAATTCAGATGCAATTTGCTTAAATAATTAAGTCATTGAACAAGACTAAATTAGGTAACAAGACTATGTAAATTTGCCTCAATAGCGACCGCTGTGGCTACAAATGGTAATTACAGGATTGTTGATTCCTTCAGTTTTTATCGTTCAGGAGGAGAGCCAAATTATCCAGGTCTCCCCCTCTTCAGAATAATGGGCCCAACTGACAACATTAGCCACCGCATGGTTACAGCATGTGAAGCAGCCTTTGTTTCTCATCTCCTCTCTTTAGGTCAACACCTTCCAAGCAGTAATTGGTTATGATGAAACGGACTCGTACGTTCTCTTCCTCTACCCTAAAGGTGGCCTGAACTACTTCGGGACAAGACCCAAGGTAAACTGGTTAGAAACAAGGCCTTGGTTGTTCCCAACATTTTCCTTTCTTATATTGATATTTGTGTTTTTTCGGCTTCTAGGAGTCATATAATGTTGAGATAGAGCTTCCTGCTAGAGTTGGTTTCAGCAGAGGAGAGATCACATATCTGATCTTTTCCCGAACTGAGGGACCTTACTACAGCGTCACTAGTGATGAACAGTCTGTTAAGAATCTATACCAGTAAGTAAAAATAAACCTTGTTGTTACATCTCAAATATCCTAAAAGACATGATTGCAGGAGTGCAGCACAGGTGTAATTAATAACATGTATAACATACAGCCCTGTAAGCACACACTGACTGGTTCGCTCCTCTCTAGGGTTGGTAATACGGGAATTCCAGGCGTCTGGCTTTTCCACACTGGGAATCGTTACTCTTTCGACAACATTGTTCCCGCATCCATTGGGGGTCTCCTTTCTACTCCACCCCCCGGAGAACATGACATCTCGCTGGTAATGTCGTTTTTCTGTAAAATTCAGTTGTTTTAGTGATACAACATGCAGAACAATCCTGTAACCCCTCCATGTTTTGTTTTTCCTCCCAGGACACCACCACCCCTGAGTACGCTGAGTTTGATGAGTATCCAGATAATGGCTTCGAACCGGATAACCCAGAAGAAGAAGATGATTACCCTCTGACAGGTGGAGACCCTGAATTCCATCCAGCCCCTGCTGGTGCTGACCTCCCTCAGTCCCCTCAACCAGGAAGCCCTGACCCTCCTTCTCCTCCTCCAGAGGATTCTGGTCGTCAGGCGTCATACGGCAGTGAAGATGTACCGCTGACCTCTGAACCCAGGTACAGTTTAGAGCCAGCAGAGAGGCAGTACGCTCCTCTCAATCCCAGAGAGAACATCCCGGAGAGCCGATCCCAGGAACAGCAACCACAGGTAACACTAAAACCTTCCCCTGCAAATTAAATAACAATCCTATTGGCTAAAGACGGATATAATGTATATTACTGGGACAGAATCAGGTTTTTCAGTCAGTATGATGCTGGTGAAATTGCTGATAATGATACCATACATAATGTATACAATATTTTAGGTATGTGCGAATCATAGCTCAGTGGTTTATAGCATCTGGAGAAGGTTAAAAAAATCTTGGCTTGGCTCTTAATGACAACAGGAAAAACATATTTGAACCTAAATATGCCCCCCCCCCCCACACCGAATCTCTCTCTGTAGGTTCCTCTGGAAGTGGTGGATGCCTACCCCCCTCAAAGAAATGAACCGCCTCTCTCCCCAGGAGGTCATGTGGTCAGCGTGGATGAAGACGATGTTGATTTTGACACAGGAGGTAAGAGACAAACTTTATATATGTAGTTGTCTTCTGAACTTGTGGAAGGACGGCCGCAGGGAGAAACAGGAGGGTAACACTACCTCTCCCTCTGCGGCGGAGCTGCTCAGCAGCTGGCAGCACAATACTGCCGTTGTGCTGGGCAGCTCCCAGGTGTGTGTGTGTGTGTGTGTGTGTGTGTGTGTGTGTGTGTGTGTGTCCAGCACTCCCTCCCCTGCAACTACTCCCACAGGCTTTCAGCGTAAATAAGAATGTGCTCTCAGTCAATTTGCCTAGTTACGTAAGGGTCAGAGAGTTACTAATCCATTTAGTTCATCTTAGAGTGATGAAATACAGTTTTTATTAGAAGGTTCAATGAAATATTTTCAAAAATGAATGTTTTGAATATTTTTAGTTTAAGGCAAATCCCTCACTGACTCACTCTTGGTTTATTTTTTTAAAAACATGTTGATATGTGTTCCATCAATCGATCAATAATATTCTAAGGTTTTTAGACAATATACTAATAATAGTTTTGAAGCAAGTGTGTATGTGCACATGTGTATTGGTGTATTGTGTTTTCCAATATGTCAAAATATCAATCATAATTTTAATATTTATGAAACTTGGACAGGACAACACAACACACTTTGTGATATTGGTATATGATTTTCCCACCACAGTATTAGTACGTGTGTGTGTGTGTGTGTGCAGTTGTTGAGAAAATATACTGACATCCTGTGTTTTTATCTGTTTGTGTTTGTTTGTGTGTGTAAAAGAGAGAGAGGAAATGTGTGATGCCTCTGTAGGATGATAAAATGCTGCATTTTGATCCCAGATCAGCTGTTTGCCAAAAAGACAAATAGAGAGACAAACAAGGAGAGAAAATGGAGACAGCAAAACGCTCACTTGGTAGTTATGCAAGTTGCATGTGGTGTTTTGAATCCAGTAAAAAATACTGCAATCAGGATTAGTAACCCATCCCCTGAGACACTGGGGTAAGAGATCAAGTTTTCAACGTTTTAGCTTTGCATTTACATGAATTGCTTCATTTTCTAAAAATAATATCGCCTGTGAGACCATAGTTTCAGCGGTTTGAGAAATGTTGAGGGACGACATGTAATTCGTACTTTGTCTGTTCAGCAGTGGTGACTGTAAGTTTCCATGCTGACTACCCAGTTCTTTTTCTGTTTTTCAAAATAAATCAGATACAGAGCACATCACTTCCTGTGACAGGATATATTTAAGAAAAAGGCGAACATACTGAACATTCATCCTTATGTGGAAAGAGGAAATGCTGTCTCTGTGACATTCTTCCATTTCCAAACAATTACCTCTTTATTGTATTGTATTTGTGATGCATGATAATAAAAAATATCTTATCTACTCTCTCTCTCTCTCAGTGATTAAGTACACTACAGATAACAAGGAAACATGTGCCAGGTATGTGAACACTAGCATTACGTGTGACTTGGGACTGTATGAAAACTACTGGGATGTGGAATTGTTTTCTTTGAACCGTGTACCACCAAGACACACAAAAAATACGCCAATCATAATAAATGTCCTCTTCCCTAATGGCCTTAATGATAGCAATAACTCATTTAGTACTAAAAGTGGACTAATTCAGTCTTAAATTGTCTCTTTGCTCCCGCTTGTTGCAGATTTCAACAGCAGTGCTCCCAGGATGCATTTTGCTCTGACTATCCCACAGGCTTCTGCTGTCACTGCAAGCCCAGCTTTTATGGAAATGGACGCCACTGTCTACCTGAGGGTAAGAGCCCTGAACATGAATCTTAAACACTTTTCTTCAAATGCTAAAATCCAAATTATCAAGCAGCACTGAAGTGGTTTGTTTTGTGCTGGTCTTCAGGTGCCCCCCAGCGTGTTAGCGGTAAGGTGAGCGGTACAGTGACTGTAGGATCAACTCCAGTGGAGCTGAACAACATCGATCTCCACGCTTACATCGTGGTGGGAGATGGGAGAGCGTACACGGCCATCAGCCAGGTCTGAAACATAAACATTTCAACATGATATTTATGCTTGTATATCTAAAAAAGCTCAACTTGTTATATGAGTTCTCTTGCACTATTCATCTCTGGTTTGACCTAATTCGTCAGGTACCTGAGCCAGTGGGCTGGGCACTAATGCCGGTGGCACCAATAGGAGAGCTGTTTGGATGGCTGTTCGCTCTGGAGTTGCCCAATAGCCAAGCAGGATTCAAAATCACAGGTAAATTTTAGGGTGAAAAATTGCTTCAAAGTTGAGAGCAGGCTATGGTTATGGTAAGTCTCCAGAAAATGGAGTCAGTGTGATGGTAACACAGCTGTGTGTGTTCAGTGTGTTGTCTTGTACATCTTGACTGTGTAGCAAGATGATGAGGTGTGTGTGTGTGTGTGTGTGTGTTTGGCCAGCCAGCTGTATTGTCTCCAGGGATGTGATGTGATATCAAGCTTTCACCTCCCTTCTATAATAGCAAGCAGCTGTATGTCTGTCTGTGTGTGTGTGTGTGTGTGTGTGTGTGTGTGTGTGTGTGTTCTGTACAGATGTATGGATTTCAGACATTCCCTTTTTTATGATACACAACTGTTTCACTGATGGCCTGTCTACAATAATGTAATAATCTATAAATAGACAAACAAAAGAAGGATTGATTGATTGATCAGATGACTAATTATGTTACCAGGTGCAGACTTCACTCGGCATGCAGAGGTGATCTTTTACCCTGGCAACCAGCGCCTGTCAATCATCCAGACGGGCCGTGGCCTTGACGACCACAACCACCTTACCGTGGATACTACAGTGAGTGGCAACGTGCCTTTCATACCCCCTGGAGCCGAAGTTACCATGGATCCCTTTAAGGAGACCTACCAGTACTACCCATCCGGTAACCATGACAACCACATGGGACAATTTGTAGGCATGACATTTGATTGCCCCATTTGACGAGAACCTCTCCCTCTCCTTCTCCAGTTGCCACTTCCACCTCCGTGAGGGAGTTTTCAGTTGTGTCAGCAGAGCGAGGGTCCGAGTCCTTCTCCTTCCAGCTAAAGCAGAACATCACCTACCGCGACTGCCGACATGACAACCGTGCCGCCGCCGTGGAGACGCTGCAGATCACCATGGAGAGGGTGTTTGTGATGTACATCCAAGAGGAGCACATCCTGAGATACGCCATCACCAACAAGATCAGCCCAGTCGGAGGTGAGTGAAACCAGGATTGGCTGGATAGATACATGGTTGGCTTTTATTACAAACCAGATGTGACTCAGTCAGTGGAAATTATATTTACTGGGGAACTAGTATCTGCAAAAGTATTTTGGTCGTTAAAATCGATAGTCATATTGCATCAGATGAACATATAAAATAAAGAACAACAATCACATTTCAGAAGTAATTTGAGGGATGCTGAAATATTGAATATAAGTGTATTAATCACCCTTGAATCACAAATGACAAACCACTCACAGATCTGAAATGAATGTACAGTATCAGTAAAACACATGAGTGTAATTCCACACTACCTGGGTTCAGGTGGATGACACTCACTGGATGTCTTGCTTTACACAAAAGGAAACAGCTACCCATTATATTGAAAACATGTTATGTGAGTGACTGCCTAAATCCATTCCAGACCATCACTGTCTTCTTAACTCTTCTTCTTAAGTGGGTAAATACATGGAGGAGGTGTTTTTTCCTCCAGAGACCCAACTCTCAAGCAGACCACCTTGTAATTGTTGCAATACTGCCACAAAAACCTTAGCCAAACCACAGAGTTGGACAGAGCTGAGCTTCAAACACACATGCTGCAAGCTTGGGACTAATTATAAGTTATAAGTTAAAATGTCTGTATTACCTCGGGGTTCATTGTCAGACACACCACGCCACTTTATGGATCATTGTAACCACAATTTGCATTTGACTCAAAAGTGTAGATATTGTTCTGTAAAGTGAGCTGGTAAAATGGTCATATTTTGTGGAGAGAAGAATCTCCACAGTGAGTTTTAATAACATTAAACCAGTCTGGTGAAACTCTGCATCTCAGTGTTGGGTTTGGGGGTTACCAGAACTCAAAACCGCAACCACTAAACTTTTTGTTTTGATTAGTTTTGTTCTGTGGCATTAGATTGCAGATTGTGCATGTTCCCTAAAGTGTGTGTGTGTGTGTTATTTTGCTTCATTTTTATCTTCTCATGCATGTACACTCATCTTCCTGCCAGATCCCAGCAGAAATAAAAAAAAGTTTATACAAATATGGAAATGTGTATAGACGTACAGCATGGACGTGTGTCATGTTCTTTTTCTATCAACACGCAGTGGTCATGCTTTCTTTACCCGTTGTGTCTGACGAAAACCAGATCAAGACAGAGAGAGACAGGAGACCTTGAAGAATGAGTATGAGAGGGACTGGGATTTTTTTTTTCTTCCTCCAGTTTTTTGAATCTAGACCAAGTTTCTGTCATTTAGACGTCAACACCATGATTAAAAACATTATGATGACACATCTCACACGTGTACATGCACAGACACACACACACACACATATGTATGTACATGCACACACTGGTACATCCAGAGCACAGCTGGAAGAGCTTTCTGGGATCAGGGGTTTTGTAAACATGGGTTAAGTGGTGTGTGTGTGCACGTGCGCGTGTGTGCGCAAGGGTCTTACACTTTCTGGGAAATAATATCCTAGCCAATGACAGATTTTCCAGCGGGGGGGTTGCCGGGTAGAATAGCTGCTCTGTGATGTCATGAGAATTATTGAACTGATAGAGAAAAAGAGAGAGAGAGAAGGTGAGAGACATAGAGATAAGAGGGAACACATTCACCAGACGTGTGTATGTGTTGTTTGTTTTGTCCTGTTATCTCATTTCCTCATGGGGATGATTACATTTCCATCCATTCTTGTTTCTTACAGTGCAACCCTGCACTTATTTCAGTTTAACTTTCACTTTTTTTTTTTTTTGCACTTTCACCTTTTTTTTTATAGGCTAGTGATAGTGGAGAACTTGACAGGAAATGGGAGGGGGTGGGGGTATGAAATGAAACGTTGCAGGTAATTTGGTTACCTGTGTGCTCTATAGCTGGGCTGATCCTTTTTAAAATGCTGCGCAGTGCTTTAAACACATGAATCTATCAAACTGGACATCTGGATCATATTTTGTCTTCTGTCCTCTTTCTGCCTGAATGCCTGCTTTCATTGCTTTAAACTCTACGTTTCGTTAAATTTCAGACCATTTCAAGACCATTTCATTTCAAGTCAGCGAGGATGGATGGCTAGATGGAGAGATAATGTTGTGTTGCACTAAGACGGGCAGGGTCGTTGGATTTCATACAGTCATAGCTACAGCCCTGTAAACCCTGTGTGTTTGGAGGGGGGGTTGTAAAAAGCAACAGGTGGGAAACTGCAGTCATTGCTTTGATAGTGTCTCTCTCTCTCTCCCTCTCCCTCTCTCTCTCTGTCTCTCTCTCTCTCTCTAATTATCCCTCAGTCTTTTCTCCCATCCACGGGTATCTCACCCTCTCATCTCCCCTTCTTCCTGGCCACATTCTGGACTTTGAAGAGTCTCTCTCGCTTTGATAATGAGCCAAATTGGCCCCTGGCCTTAGGAGATGGAAGCAAGCTGTGCCTAATGTCTGTGTGTTTGATTTTATTTATGTGTAAGTGTGTGTTGTTGTTGTTTATGGGAAGATACCCTTGATGGTACGGTCTTGTGGATAAGGGACCACATGTAGACATTCTGACTAAATGTAAAACTCTATTTTCCTTAATAGAAGTCATGGAGACACTGAAAATGTGCCCGATTTTCAATAATACTAGATGGTGTTACGGTGCGTAGGTTCTCCAATAAAACCATACTAATGTAGTGTTTCAGAAATATGTAAACAGTGTGACAGAAAAGTTTGGTATGATATGAAACTATAATTTTCCCATGTAATCAACAATAGACATATTTAGAGCATTATTTAAACCATGCTCAGATATGCACATTTCGGTTAAATTAAAAACAGCATTTCAGTAGAGTACATTTTGATGTTTTTTTTAAAATAGTTTGGTGTGTTATGAGGAAAACCCTGAAAAACAGATCTGCTCACTCATCCCTCTGTCTGTGCGACGATCCCCTCTGTCTCTCGTGTACATGTGTGTCTAACCTCATCCATATGTTGAATATTGAGAACATGAAGGGAGTCGCTGCCTAAGAGGAAACCGTCTTATGGGAATTTGTCTGGAATGATTCTGACATGTGTGTTTGGTTACACTGGTTACGCTGTCCTGTAATCATCGCTGGTAATCATGTACTTTTAGTATTGAATAATCCTGAGTGCAATTAATCTCAATTCAGGACATTTTAAGTGCTGCAAAGTGTAGAGGAGTTGTGGTTGTGACATTTTTCTTGTCATGTGTATTTTCTGGTTGAGCAGACAAATACTGTTTCTGTTTTCTGCCTATATAGGTTTGTGTTTAATCTGTGTTGTTGTAACAGATTTTAAGAGTTTACGTGGAAACCCATACTATATACCATACTCCTCCTTCATGTCATTTAAACTCTCTTCCTTTCTGTAGTTGAGCCGATAGGACCGGAGCTGGTCAACCCCTGCTATGCTGGAAACCACGACTGTGACACCACGGCCCAGTGTATCCCTCTGGAGGGCCAGGCTTTCCAGTGCCAGTGTGCTACTGGTTATAGAGGGGATGGACACAACTGTTACGGTATCTTTGTCTGTCTGTGTGTCTATTTCTGGGTGCACCTTATATGGACATGTCTGTCTGTATATACACATACACACGTTCCAGATACACTGCTCAGCATTGTGACAGTGTATGTACATTACAGACTGCTATATGGTACTCCCCTCCATTTTGCTTAGTCTAATCTGCGCATCTATCAGACACACACACACACGCAAAGCGAGTCAAGACAGTTCAAGGCAGTGTGTCTGTGTTTCATCATGTGTCTATCCATTGTAGATGGGTCAAGTACAGGCTGCACTCATCGTTCTCCTCCTTCTCCTCTCAGCCCTGTTTCGTCCCAACCTGCCTCACCCTCCTCCTGCAGGTTAATTCTCTAGTTAACAGGGGCTTCCAGGGCTTCAAGCTGGTGCATGGCCTGTCATTAGCCCAGCAGCATGTCTGTCTCTCCTGCTGCCAGTAGTAGGAAAGCCCCAGGCTCGACCTCTGTTCCCATAACTAGGCCTCAGTGTGTCTGTCTGGTCTCATGATCTACGGGCGGTTTTGTCCTGTGTATCACATACATTTAAGATTGTAGTCTAGGGTCCAGGTGTGGGGTTACAACACAAACATGCAGGGGCACAAACAACGTATATGCACTAAAGACACCAGTAATTACCCCTAATTACAGCTCTTACACTCACATAGGCACATGCTACACGTTACATGGCTACATGCTTTACAGGCTTCTAAGTTTATAGAAACACTGTCTCACTTTCTCTCTCTTTCTCTCACTGCAGACATAGATGAGTGTGCTGAGGGATCGAGCTCATGCGGTGCTCATTCTCAGTGCTTGAACCTGCCTGGTAGCCATCGCTGCCAGTGCCAGAGTGGCTACGAGTTTGGTTACGATGGGCGTTCCTGTGTTGGTGAGTTGCAATGAGTGAAAAGTACTAGAGACAAGTCAGTCAGTTGCACTTGTTGATCACAAAAGGCGTGTTTTGGTGCACGTATTGTTGCACTTACCAAAATATGCTGAATATTTGGAAGAGACCCACATATTTGTCGGCGCACAGGGATAACATTTCTTCCACAACAGTAAGGCACAGCTGCAAGAACTAGGAGACGCAGCGAGAGGGGAGAATGGGTGACAAATGTGAGAACGCGAGATGGAATGAGGGCACTAATGTGAGAACGAGAGGGTAAGATTAGACAGGAGAGGGGGTGAAAGTGTTAGACAAATAGTGTAATGACACAATGTGTGTTGCTTTGGAATGTGTGTAGGAGAGTGCTCCTGCCGGTGTGTGTCCTCCTTTCACCCATCAGTGTGAACTTTTTATGAACTTCCCATAAACCCTCCCTACCTCCCTCCTTGTCAGCTAACATAATGTGAAGCACGTAATGTAAAGCCTTGAAATGATCCAAAACCGCAAACCAAATATTGATAAGACACCACTGAATTGAATTATTTCCTGGCAGCAACCAGACATCATTTCACATATTGCCATATATTTGTGAAGTCTATATTTATTTCCAATTTCTCTGCTTCTCTGTTTTTTTTTTTTAGATATAGATGAGTGCAGCTCCTCTCCATGTCACATCAATGCCAGATGCATCAATGGACCGGGATCCTTCCATTGTCAGTGCGAGCCTGGATTTAATGGAGATGGTTTCTACTGTTCCCAACAGGAAGGTCAGTGAAACCACTGTTACTGTTGCATTCATTCCTTAAAGAGACGTTAAACTATTTAGACACTGACAGTGTCTCTTTAAACTTTGTACAAATGCCTTATTTGGAATAATATCTGCTTTGTGTAGGTTCTCAGATGGAAACCATACTAGTACTATAAGTAATATTTCATTCACTGTAAAAACATATCTGAGATCAGTGTGTGTTTGTGTGAAAATAACTGATATGCAGTATAAATAGTATAAATTGTATTTGTCTACAGGACAGACGGTTCGACCGAAGAGTCATTGTGAGCAGCACAGAGATAGTCTGCAGAGTGGAGTGGAGCAGGGTGGGCGACCAAGTCATGGACTCTTCATACCTCAGTGCGACTCTGACGGACGGTACCGATCACTGCAGGTGGGCGCTGTCTAACAAAGTGGTGACGTTCATGAATGATGACTTCATGATTTGAGTTTGGTGATGTACTGATTTTGAACAATTGCATTGCAGTGCCACGGCTCCACTGGACATTGTTGGTGTGTGGACAATAGGGGGCAGGAGAGACCAGGAACCAATACTCCACCTGGTACAGCGCCTACAGACTGTGACAGACCAGGTGAGCAACACGTTCACTGCCATGACAGCTTGTACGGCAAACATTAATGACTAGTCGTACATGATGGCAACATGTGCGTCAAACATATTAACTCTGTTCCTAGAAATTGATCTTCAAAGATGGATTGGATAAATGTAATTATGTAACATTTTGTTCATCTTCTTTATCTCCTCAGATGAACCACAGCGTCCTAAAACTCACTGTGAGCACCACAGAGACAGCGTACAGACCACCAGTCCAGAGGGACATCCTGTAGTTGGAGCCTATGTACCCCAGTGTGATGATAATGGACAGTACACACAATTGCAGGTTTGTGAGAAATTAATTGTTGGGAATTATCACCCATAACTTAAAGAAAATACATTTATTCTACACTTATGAAATGTTGTTGTTATCATTGCTAATATTAATAATTGCAGTGCCACGGCTCCACTGGACATTGTTGGTGTGTGGACAGTAGTGGACAGGAGAGAGCAGGAACCAGGACTCCACCTGGTACAACACCCACAGACTGTGACAGACCAGGTGAGAAAAATTCATTCTTCTCAATCCAGAGCATCCCAAAATGTAATGTGTGTATTGTATGTGTTTCTTTACAAACCAATTAGGTCAGATTTTTATGCAGATGACCCACAACGTCCCAAAGGGCACTAATATAATTTTGACACGCTTTGAGGGTAAATCCACTTAAATTAAAGGGCTATTTCAGTTATCTAGTCTTTCACAACATAAAATGCTCATGTATGCAGATGACACCATCCTGGTGTGCCACATCGCCAGCAACATGATTAATACCTGATCACATATTTGTACTGTACATTAAAATTATTTCTTATCCTCTCTCTATAGATGAACCACAACGTCCTAAAACTCACTGTGAGCACCACAGAGACAGCGTACAGACCACCGGTCCAGAGGGACATCCTGTGGTTGGTATTGTAGGAGCCTTTGTACCCCAGTGTGATGCTAATGGACAGTACACACCATTACAAGTTAGTGCTTATTTGTTTAATTCCTGAAACATTATTTTATTAACAGTAATTTAAGTTTGAAACATTAATTTTTATGGTGATTGTTATTTGTATTGCAGTGCCACGGCTCCACTGGACATTGTTGGTGTGTGGACAGTAGGGGGCAGGAGAGAGCAGGAACCAGGACTCCACCTGGTACAACACCCACAGACTGCGACAAACCAGGTAAGATGTTTTGGAAATGTTTTTCTGCTGGTGACCAGAGCACACTGCATGTAAGCTTTTGCCTGGCATACAGCTGCTGTTTTGCATGCTAAATGATGAACTTTCTTTCACAGATGAGCCACAGCGTCCTAAAACTCACTGTGAGCACCACAGAGACAGCGTACAGACCACCAGTCCAGAGGGATATCCTTTATTTGGAGCCTACGCACCTCAGTGTGACTCAGATGGACAGTACACATCACAGCAGGTCAGCAGCTAAGTATTGATCAATGAACTGACATTAGTATTGTTTTTGCATTTAAAATAACATAAAAAAAAATCTGACTGCATGAAATAAATAATGTGCATGTATTTTAGTGTCACAGCTCCACTGGATATTGCTGGTGTGTAGACAGTAGAGGGGAGGAGCGGCCAGGAACCAGGACTGCACCTGATACAACACCCACAGACTGTGACAAACCAGGTGAGATGTTTTGGAAATGTTTTTCATAATTTCAACTGGTGAGCAGAGCACACTGCATGTGAATGCACCCACCATCCTCTTTGCAATAGAGTCCTTCAGTAATACATCTGTATTTATTCTAAAGGAATAGTTTTGGATTTTAGGAAATAAGATTATTTGATCTCTTCCAGAGACTCAGATGAGAGGATTGAAACATTTTGTAGTTTCTACATGGATTGCAGTGCATTGTAGTTAGTTGTTCAATGCCTATATCTAATATTCTCACCTTTACCTAGTCAAGACAAACCAGGACCACCGTTTAGATGTTGTATGTAAACAAATCATAAACTTTCTTCCACAGATGAACCACAACGTCCTAAAACTCACTGTGAGCACCACAGAGACAGCATACAGACCACCAGTCCAGAGGGATATCCTTTATTTGGAGCCTACGCACCTCAGTGTGATTCAGATGGACAGTACACACCTCAGCAGGTCAGCAGCTGATTATTGATCACTGAACTGACAGACTAATATTGTTTTTGCATTTCATTTAAAACAACAAACACTTCTGACTGCATGAAATAAATGATATGCATATATTTTAGTGTCACAGCTCCACTGGATATTGTTGGTGTGTAGACAGTAGAGGGGAGGAACGACCAGGAACCAGGACTGCACCTGATACAACACCCACAGACTGTGACAAACCAGGTGAGATGTTTTGGAAATGTTTTTCAGCTTGTGACCAGAGCACACTGCATGTAGGCTTTTTTCCTGGCATACAGCTGCTGTTTTTGCCTGTGCAGACACACCCAACTTTAAATTGGAATCGTTGCTCAAGCAGAAAACTCAGCATCCTTGTTGCAAGAGTCCTTCAGTAATAAATCTGTTTTTATTTTAAAGGAATAGTTTGAGATTTGGGGAAATAAGCTTATTCGATCACAGATGAGAAGATTGATACCCCTTTCATGGGCATGCTAAATGATGAATTTTCTTCCACAGATGAACCACAACGTCCTAAAACTCACTGTGAGCACCACAGAGACAGCGTACAGACCACCGGTCCAGAGGGACATCCTGTGGTTGGTATTGTAGGAGCCTTTGTACCCCAGTGTGATGCTAATGGACAGTACACACCATTACAAGTTAGTGCTTATTTGTTTAATTCATGATACATTATTTTATTACCAATAATTTAAGTTCGAAACATTTATGGTGATTGTTATTTATATTACAGTGCCACGGCTCCACCGGACATTGTTGGTGTGTAGACAGTAGGGGGCAGGAGAGAGCAGGAACCAGGACTCCACCTGGTACAACACCCACAGACTGTGACAAACCAGGTGAGATGTTTTGGAAATGTTTTTCAGCTGCTGAGCAGAGCACACTGCATGTAAGCTTTTGCCTGGCATACAGCTGCTGTTTTGCATGCTAAATGATAAACTTTCTTCCACAGATGAGCCACAGCGTCCTAAAACCCACTGTGAGCACCACAGAGACAGCGTACAGACCACCAGTCCAGAGGGATATCCTTTATATGGAGCCTACGCACCTCAGTGTGATTCAGATGGACAGTACACACCTCAGCAGGTCAGCAGCTGATAATTGATCAATAAACTGACAGACTAATATTGTTTTTGCATTGCCTTTAAAACAACATAAACATCTGACTGCATGAAATAAATAACGTGCATGTATTTTAGTGTCACAGCTCCACTGGATATTGCTGGTGTGTAGACAGTAGAGGGGAGGAAAGACCAGGAACCAGGACTGCACCTGGTACAACACCCACAGACTGTGACAAACCAGGTGAGATGTTTTGGAAATGTTTTTCAGAATTTCAGCTGGTGAGCAGAGCACACTGCATGTAGATGAGAAATAAGATTATTCAATCTTTTCCGGAGATTCAGATGAGAGGATTGATACCACTCTCATAGGTAGAGCCAATAGGCGATTAGCTTAGCTCACTTTAGCATGAAGATTGGAAGCAGGGGAATAATGACAATTTGAAGTTATTCCAATAATAAACTTTCTCCCACAGATGAACCACAACGTCCTAAAACTCACTGTGAGCACCACAGAGACAGCGTACAGACCACCGGTCCAGAGGGACATCCTATAGTTGGTATTGTAGGAGCCTTTGTACCCCAGTGTGATGCTAATGGACAGTACACACCATTACAAGTTAGTGCTTATTTGTTTAATTCATGAAACATTATTTTATTACCAGTAATTTAAGTTTGAAACATTCATTTTTTTTATTGTGATTGTTATTTATATTACAGTGCCACGGCTCCACTGGACATTGCTGGTGTGTGGACAGTAGGGGGCAGGAGAGAGCAGGAACCAGGACTGCACCTGGTACAACACCCACAGACTGTGACAGACCAGGTGAGATGTTTTGGAAATGTTTTTCAGCTTGTGACCAGAGCACACTGCATGTAAGCTTTTTGCCTGGGAAATAAGCTTCATCAATCTCAGATGTGAAGATTGATACCTCTCTTATCGGCATGATAAATGATGAACTTTCTTTCACAGATGAGCCACAGCGTCCTAAAACTCACTGTGAGCACCACAGAGACAGCATACAGACCACCAGTCCAGAGGGATATCCTTTATTTGGAGCCTACGCACCTCAGTGTGATTCAGATGGACAGTACACACCTCAGCAGGTCAGCAGCTGATTATTGATCAATGAACTGACATTAATATTGTTTTTGCATTTCCTTTAAAACAACATAAACACTTCTGACTGCATGAAATAAATAACGTGCATGTATTTTAGTGTCACAGCTCCACTGGATATTGCTGGTGTGTAGACAGTAGAGGGGAGGAACGACCAGGAACCAGGACTGCACCTGGTACAACACCCACAGACTGTGACAAACCAGGTAAGAAAAGAAAGATATGCACAGAAAGACATACCTCTCCCTCTAATAAACTTCCCATGAGCACTTAAAACAGTTTTGTTATCAGTATTAGCACCAGCAGGTGCATTATGTCATGGCTCTCCAAGGCTTACTTGCCAAGTATTGACCTGTGAACCCCTTAATTCATCAACTCAATGACAAGTCAAACAGACAGCACATTTATGTGAGTGTGTCTAACCTTGTAAGTGGTGCTTTATTGAGGTCATTGGGTCACAGCCCTGGAATGCCTGGAAAAACAGGTGATATCACTGTGAGACTTTGTGTATGTGTGGTGGGAAGTTGAAAAAAGTGCATTTGGTGTCGATATTGCAGCATGTTCTTCTCATATGAACAAATGGTTGACACAGTTATATACACAGTTATAAATGGATTGTCTGAGATTTTTAAACCTGTTGGTGAGAAAATAAACATTACTTCAGTCATCCATCTAAAAAGTGCCTTGTTAAAGTACACGTTTTTACACAAATGCACGACTGCACATCCAGACCGCAGTACAAGCAGTAAAAGATTAATAATACAAATTATAAAGGGAATCACATTTACACATATTTTATTATTTTAGTTACAATTATTGCAGATTGAAACTGATCCTGTTATTGTCCTTCTCTCTCAAGATGAACCACAACGTCCTAAAACTCACTGTGAGCACCACAGAGACAGCGTACAGACCACCAGTCCAGAGGGATATCCTGTAGTTGGAGCCTATGTACCCCAGTGTGATGATAATGGACAGTACATACAATTGCAGGTTAGCACCTCATCAACTCATTAAAATGGCTTGATTTATAGTTTAAAGTAACCTTGAGTAATAATAATAATTTTTGATGCTTTTTATGTCAGTGCCACGGCTCCACTGGACATTGTTGGTGTGTGGACAGTAGGGGGCAGGAGAGAGCAGGAACCAGGACTCCACCTGGTACAACACCCACAGACTGCGACAAACCAGGTGAGAAAAAGTCTCTTTTCAATATGTTTTTTTTATTCTTCAGGTGCACAGTGGAAATCAGGCTTCCTTGCTCTTTATTGCTTAGTGATTATGGTTCATATTTTGCTAATGTTTGCATTTTCTAATCTGTAAAATAAATCTTAAATCCTCAGATAAACCAGTGCGTCCTAAAACTCACTGTGAGCACCACAGAGACAGCGTACAGACCACCAGTCCAGAGGGACATCCTATACCAGGAGCTTTTGTACCTCAGTGTGATTCAGATGGACAGTACACATCTCAACAGGTATCATTGTAAACTAGTTTTACTGTACACCCTTACTCTATATTGTTATGACTGTTAAAATCATCATTATGTATGTTCCAGTGTCATGGTTCCAGTGGGCATTGTTGGTGTGTGGACAGCCACGGGCAGGAGAGACCGGGGACCAGGACACCACCTGGTACACAAACTAAAGACTGTGACAAACCAGGTGAGACCTGTCTTATGACACGAGGACCCCTTAGGCTTTGTTTCATATGAGTCCGAACTGTTAGAAGCAACTAAGAAGCAGGCGTGCCACATGCTAACTTCAGCAGCTTCCTGGATGAGTTGTAGGATGAAAAACATTCAAGAACCCAGCCAGAGGTATACATAGTAGTTTATACAGGATATGAGCAGAGTTCAATGTTAAAGAGTACAAACCTACAGAAAGAGAAATGTCCATAATGAATCCCAGATGGTTGTCAGGAATCATACCAGGACAGCAGTCTGTGATGAGTCACTGTGCTTTCATAACAGAGAGGTCTTTCATATGTCAGAATTAATTACTACAGACCAAACCCCTGACTGACCAAAACATTATGAATAAAGTACGACTGACGGACAGATCGATCTATGTGCCAGAAAGGGAAAAAAAAGGAAAGGTGAATATCATCAGCATAGAGTCGGTAAGAGCAGAACAGGACTGACAGCAAGGAGACATAACCAGTTGACTTGTATAAACAGTTTTCCTAATAACCCTCATGTGTTTTTCTTCAGATGAACCACAGCGTCCTAAAACTCAGTGTGAGCACCACAGAGACAACGTACAGGGTAGCAGCCCAGAGGGTCATCCTGTAGTGGGAGTCTATGTACCTCAATGTGATGCAGATGGACAGTACCTGTCTCAACAGGTAAAACTGATTTCTCTACACAGCTAGATTCTTCTTCTTCTTCTTTTTGCTGCTCTTCTTCTTACTACTACTATTATTTTTTTTATGTATTTTAGTGCCACGGTTCCACTGGACAGTGTTGGTGTGTGAACAGTCACGGTCAGGAAAAAGCAGGAACCAGGAATCCGCCTGGTGCAGCACCTATAGACTGTGACAGACCAGGTGAGACATTAGATGGATTCAACCAATGACTTGTGAATCCATGCTGCTGTTTTGTGTGAAATACAAAACTAAACAGACATATTAATGAGACCAGAGCAGGATCTTTAGAACAAGAGGTGTGTAATATCCTTACCACATATAATTTGATAATTATTTGGGTGGGCAGGTATAACATTTAATGTCCTTGTCCTCTGTGATCCTCTCTCTTCCTCTCACTCACACTCTAACGTACACATAGAGGCCGTTCTATAAATTCAGCTCTTGCTATAAATTCCATTTACAACTGTCCGTCCAAACATCTGAAGTGGTCGTTTCCTGGCAAGATGAGCTGCCGGCTGTTTCCAGGGCAACCAAACCAAAACACGACGGGCTGCCCGACCAGCTGAGTGACAGCACAGTGTTACACCCAGCCTACAGATGCATCACACACACCTACGCTGTAGCTTTATTCTGAGAGTTTGCAGTAATAATAGATGAGGAAATTAACGTGGATTATTTGTGCATCTTTAACTTCACAGTTTCAGTTGTATTTATGAATTCAATTTGTAACAACAAGTTTAAGTTTAAGTTTAATTGACAGCCTCTGGATTAACATATCATCAAATTAGTGCACAATCCACATGCTGCTGGTTTCTGAAAAGGACGTCAGTGACACATTAACCACTAAACTCAAACAGCCATGCGGTTTAAGAGTAAATAGTCGTAAAGCCAAGTGATTCATGAGACTGGATTCCATCATGCTAACCACGTCTGCAATAAATCCTGGTGGAAAATCAGTGATTGTTTAATTATGCTTTGTGTCACTATTTCTGTCTCTTCTCATCCTCCTTTCAAATATTATCCTAATCTCCTTCTCAATCTACAATCTCTGCAGTCTCACATTATAAAATTTACACAGTGGGAGTCCAGTATAAACATTAGTATTAGCGGAAGCCTAAAGTGGTTTTGGGTTTGGTTTTAAAGCTCTCATATAAGGGGAGTTATTAAAAGGATTTACAAGGTAAACAGTTTTGACAAAAGCAAGATGTGTGTATGTGTGTGTGCCTCTTTAAACACAGGGCCTCCCTGCACCGTAAATCAAACACTCCACCTATCACTGTGGTATAAACTCAGCGAGCTAAAAAACACTGAGAATATAATACAATAAATAATAACAATGTGTGGCAGAGTAGCATCTGAATTGTAGCATCGTAGCCTTATCTTTAGCTTTATAATAAATGGAGGTTGTTTGATTCATGTCTCCTGCAGTCATTGTGGCTCCGACCCAGCCGCCCGAGAGTGTGTGTGAGCGATGGAGAGCCAGTTTGATCGAGGTCTACGGTGGCAAACCAGACTCACAACAATACCTGCCTCAGTGTGAGCCAGATGGACAATTCAGGTACACACACACACGCACATAGTTGGTGTTTAATGACGAATTGCTGGATACAGTGAAATAATGTTTAAATCAGGCTTCTAATTGTGATTCTTCTGCCCTCTCAGTCCAGTCCAGTGTTACGGGGAGACCACTTACTGCTGGTGTGTGGACCAGGACGGCCGAGAGGTCGCTGGCACCCGATCACATGACGTAGTCAAACCTGCATGTGAGTGTTTTGTTCCACCTGCGCTTCATGTCTGTTTACATGGTTTTACCGCCACCGATCCTGGCTGATTAATTTATATTTTAATTCCATCCAATTCTTGTCTCAGGCCTTCCCTCCGTGGCCCCGCCCACTGTACGTCCATTGCCCCGCCCAGATGTGATCGCTCTGACAAACGTTGACGTCACACTGCTGTACGCTCAGGGACAGAAAATAGGAGCGCTTCCTCTCAATGGGACCAAACTAGACGCAAGCCACTCCAAAACACTACTGACTCTACATGTAAGACATGAATGGATAGATTTCATATTATCCACATATATAATGACAGAGAACAACTGTTACTGTACTGATATGGCTGCAGTCATGTCACCATATGTCATTATGTACATATTTATGTTCGTGTGTATGTCCAGGGTTCCATAGTCGTTGGTTTAGCATATGACTGCCAAGAGAACCACGTGTACTGGACGGATCTGTCTGCAAGGACAATCAGTAGAGCTTCAATGAAGCCTGGAGCTGAGCCTGAGATATTGATTAACACGAGTAAGACCTCACACACACACACACACACACACAGAGGGACCCTCTGGGCCTTCATTTCTATAATAAATGTGATATCAGGTTTTAAAAGGTCTCAATACTTCCTGTAGATCTGGTCAGTCCAGAGGGTTTGGCGGTGGACATCAAACGTAGGCTGATGTTCTGGGTCGACTCAAACCTGGACGTGATCGAAGCCGCCAACCTGGACGGCAGCGGGAGGAAGACGCTGTTTTCCACGGACATGGTCAACCCCCGAGCCATCATAGTGGTCTCTTCCACCGGGTAAAGCTCCCTGTTCATTTCTTTCCGTCTTCTTGTTCCTTCACTTTCATAAAATTCAAGTCATTCAGCTCACCACTTCTAAAGGCTCGGGACAGTTTAGTCTGGATTTACAAACACGTACAAATCTCTTCCCTGAGCAAGAACCAAACAAGCACCCACACACACTATCTTAGCGATCAAGTGTAACATCCTGGAGGTGCTTCACTGAGGCAGAATGAGATACAGTCTCCACTTCAACCACAGTCATTTTGCACCTCAGATTGGTTTCAGGTGGTTAGCACGACCGTGAAATCAGCCAGACTATGAGTCAGTGCAGCCTGTATCTAATTCATTAGTACGGTGCAGCCATTCTGCAGAGGATCCTCGTTGAATCTGCTTTTTTAGATCTAAACATGACTTCATCAGTATGAAAATTGACTGTATGAATAACCCATGTTTCATAACTTTACTGCTTTTTGTGTGGGTGTTACACTAAACGAAGCCAAGAAAACTATATTAGATTTACTGATGCTATTAACCCCCCCCCCCTTCCACACACACACACACACACATATATATATAATATATATAAATAAACACACAGACACAGACGTAGTGAAAGCATGAGGCCTTCATCAGTCAGCTCTCCAGGAATTACATCTGGTTTTCATCACTGCAACTAATCACATAATCAACAGGTGTGTGTGTGTGTGTGTGTGTGTGTGTGTGTGTGTGTGTGGTTGATACAATAACTGAACATAGCGGCAATAACTCAAATCATATAACTGCGTTTCCAACAATGTGTGTTTCACATTATTGGTTTATTTTAGTTTATTTTTTGACTGAAAGCCATGTGTGTGTGTGTGTGTGTGTGTTTTCTGAGAAAAAGCCAAGTCCTAAAGGTAATTGCTGCTTTACACGGGTATACTTAAGCATGTGCCCTGTGATTTCTGAGCCTTCACATGTCGCTCTTACACACACACTCGCACACACACACACATACATAAGCACACAGTGAAGCAAAAACACTGAAATTATGTGCACACGCATTATTAAACATTAACATGTGTATGAACATCTCATACACAAGCATAGGCTCACCCATACGTTCAACAAATTGATTAAAGCATATAAGCACTGTGTGTGTGTGTAACCTGATTGCTCATGTGGTGTGTATTACCTGTAGTTCCCAATGGACTGCCCACATGTAATACATCATCTACAGATGAAAAACAGTGTGGTGTCATAACCAGCCCCCACACACACACACACACACTCTGCCTGAAGCTCTATTATGATCGGCCTCATTTTCCATCACAAGCAACTAAACAAACAACAAAATGTTTTGATTCTTCACAAAAACACGTCCGTGAAAAAATATGAAGGAACTAGCTAGAAATTAGCAAATGAGTCTGTTTGTGTCCCGTTTGCACTGGGGGAGCTGGGGTCAGAGGTCACATGTTGCTCATGGTAACCTGACCGTGACCTCATCAGCTAGTCCCTGGAGGCCCTGGTGTGTGTGTGTGTGTGTGTGTGTGTGTGTGTGTGTGTGGTTTTGTTCTTGTCTCATTATATTAGCCAGATCTCAGCGTCCAGCACCAAAACAAGCTGAAGAAATAAAGTATAAATCCACCTGTCTGGGATCAAATGAACATGCAGTGCACAAGTACAGAGCTTTAGTTTTGAGTGAAACGTCTCTGTCTCTGCAGCACTCTGTACTGGACAGACTGGAACAGAGAGGCTCCTAAGATCGAAAGTTCATCAGTGGACGGTCAGAACCGCAGAGTGGTGGTGTCTGACGGGATCGGCTTGCCAAACGCTTTAACGTACGACTCTTCATCTGGACAACTCTGCTGGGCTGATGCAGGTAAACACTGCTGATACATAGAAATGTATAGAAGTGTTATTTACCTCCTACCAAACCGACTGTTGCTGTTACTACAACTACTACAATTACGATTTACACACCTATTCTATGCTTTGTACATCTTCTCTTCTGTATGTCAGGTACAAAGCGTTTAGAGTGTATATTCCCGGACAGTTCAGGTCGAAAAGTGATCCACCCCAGCCTCAACTACCCGTTCAGCATGGTGTACTACAGGAACCACTTCTATTACACTGACTGGAGGAGGTACGTTCTGTTTGTTCCTTTTCATTTTATTTATTTATTTTATTTATTACTGGGCACTCACTTGCTCACTGACCACACAGGGACGGCGTGATCGCAGTGAACAAAGACAGCAGTCAGTTAACCGACGAATACCTGC
This sequence comes from Pampus argenteus, assembly GCA_036937835.1. NCBI lineage: Eukaryota > Metazoa > Chordata > Actinopteri > Scombriformes > Stromateidae > Pampus > Pampus argenteus. The sequence goes on along the minus strand of CM072883.1, from coordinate 2,816,268 downwards.
CTGACCAGCGCTCTCACCTCTACGGCATCGCCATAGCAACTTCACGCTGTCTATCAGGTGAGTTCATGTCACGATAACAGGTCTATAGTGTTGTAGACAGTTTATTGAATTAATGTGAGTTAATCAGAGTTTTACAGACAGTGATGTCATCACATGTTTGAGTTTCTTGCTGAGCAGAGATGTTACGTTAAGGTGATGTAAAAACACCCTGGAGAAACCCTGTTTTGTGTTTCATCGCCCTGCACACAGAAAACAGTCATCACACAGCTGGCTTAGACCCTCTACTCCACACCTACACCTGCGTGTGTGTGTGTGTGTGTGTGTGGTGACTTCACATACACCCATGAAACAGACACAAGAAGAATGATTACACAGCTGTCTGTGACCCTCTACTTGTGTGACCTGTGTGTGTGTACATGAGACCAAAGAACAATGATTACACAGCTGTGTAAGACCCTCTACCTGTATTTTGTGTGTGTGTGTGTGTGTGTGTCATGTTTGATGTGTTGATGTTTGCAGAAACCTTTTTAAAGTTCAAAGTAGCATCACTAAACACAGGATAATCCCTAAAGTAGTACCTTGTTATTGTCAAAGCTGCACACACACACACACACAAAACTGCAGAGTGTGTCAAATCTGGTCCTGATAGAAGAGTTTGGAAGTCACGCAACACGATGCAGTTTGTGCGTATGTGCGTCCGACCGATGACTGTCACTAGTGTGTGTTGCTGTAAATGTCCACTTCCACTCTCTAAAGCCTCAGACTAAATAACAGCCACTTGCTTCAAAGATGTCTGTGTGGTGTAATTCTGACCATGATGACAGCTCTAAAACACACTTGTTAAAAGGTTTGGGAGCTGGTTGTAAGAGGCTTAAAAGCTGTTATTGTTGAATACACAAACACACACACACACACACTGTTCAGAGGTAATTTACAGTCACCACAGGTTAAGTGCAGGGCTTTGTTCAGGACGCAGGGTCTGTTTATTCTTTCATTAGGCCTGTTTCCACAACTGCAGCACTAAAGCTCTCATCTTGTCCCATTCAGATTCACACAGGAAGTGAAAATCAGACCTCTGGAGAAAAAGAACAGGAGCTTTTTACGTTCACAAGGGGATGAAATGCGTGTAACAAAGTGATAAAGATGTACCATTTGTTCACTGCATTTGTGATTTGTGCGTCGCAGGGAGCCATTAACGACGGACTGGCAGCCGCAGGGTCCTTTTTGGTGCTAAAAGTTCTGGGGCAGCTCCTCCACAGAGGGCAGGAACACGCTAACAAGAGCCCTCTCCAGTGTCCCTCAGAAGAAAGGACACTCAGTAGGGAGCAAGATGACTTCCTGTTGCCAGACTGGCCGTCTGAGCAAATTTACAACCCCTCCACCCCACCCAACCCCATTATCTCACCTTTAAGATATAACCCCAAAATACATGTTTTGTAAATTTGTTTTATACCTCATTTTTTAGTTGTTTTTTTTCTACTGTATTTTTGTACGCGAGTTGTTTTTTTTGTTTTTCTATCAATCGATTAAAGCGAACAAGTATGAGAGTGTAGGTTTTCTGTTCTTTAAAGCCAAAGATACGTGACACGAAAAGCTTTTAAAATGTTGAACTGTTGAAGCCAAACTGAGCTGACCAAAACAATGGCCACAGTCCAGTTTTTTAGCATTCAGAGGATAGGAAATAGAGAGAAACCTGTTTTTTTTGTTGTTTTTACAAACACCGTAAAGTATTCGAAGTGGAAAATCACTGCCATTGTTGCAGGTATGTAATCAGATTATCTGTAATAATCTGTCTCAACGCTGTGAGCCACAGTCAGAGTCCAGCAACAGTCCTGCCACACACTTCACACATATTTTTTTGCCAAATATTTTCACTACTACTACTTTTCAAATCTTTATCTTTTTATAAGATGTGATATTTATAACAATAAAATGTGATGTGGTACTTGACTCCGACTGTTTGGAAATTATTGCTCAACAGGAAATTAATCACCACAGAAAAAGCAGCACAGAAGCCAAACGCTGTTCAACTGTGTTTATTTGTTCATACAGCATCACTTTAAAGCATTTTAAGATCAGCTTACAGGTACAAATATAACTGTCAGTTTCTATTAAGGGACAGATGCAACCAGGAGTTTATCAGACGGTTCAACCTGAGACAAATTAATGATTTAACGTGATAGAAAATTAGTACAACAACTTAAAAAGCTACTGAAAACCTGGTATTTGCTCATATTTGCACCAAATGAACAGAGTCTGATCTCATGCAACAACAAAGAAACTAATTTCTGTCCATCTCAAACGAAAACAAGCCTTTCTTCTCAAAAAAAATTAAATAAAAAGCTCCTGTGGTTCGCTCCTCTTCATGCTCGCTCTCATCTGCCGACCTTGCCCAGCCTGTGGTCCGTCTTGGGGTCGGCTATGATGGCTTGAACGGCTACGATGGCCTCGTTGATCTTGGTCTGGAGCTCCCGCAGCTCATCTATGTGCAGCAGACGCAGGATCTGGGCCGCTTCGTTCAGAGTCGCATCTGAGCGGAGAGGACAGAGTGAAGATTTATTTCGTCATAGAAGATAAAGTTTTATTGGATACATGTGTTCTCGCACTGCTCCACGACACAGCTCGTTGGGAGATTTCCGATCACAGGGCTGCAACAAACCCTGCTGCATCAGTCTGTCCTTTCTGTACTTTCTGCAGCGTAAATAAATAAAAAGCAGCACTCACCTCCAGTATCGAAACCCAAGATGTGCTTATCTAAAGCTACTGGAATACCCTGGAAAAGAGGAAAACATCCACAAATTAAACCAAAACCTTCCCTGATTTAAATCACTCAACTCCACGCTGTGTATTCTTTGCTTACCTCTCTGTTCTGGTTGGCTTTAGTGATGGCTTCTGGAGAAAGTCTGTCTTGGATGAGAATACGAATGGCCTGGCAGGAACAGGCAAAACAGATTAACTATTGTCTTTTAAAGTAAAGTTAAAAAAAACCCACATTCAGCATACATTGTGCAGACTCACCTTCAGCATAACCAGGTAGTCGTCATGCCGTTGTATCTTGAGGATGTTGGACAGCGCCGTCACTCCTGCTTTGAAATCTGGCGAGTTACCTGAATTAAAAAAACCCAAAAAAACAAAAACAAAGCGGGTGATGATTGTCTCCTTGGTCTGAGATGAAGGGATCAAGAAGCAAAGGACAAACAAGAGGAGCGGAGCGGTGTTTCTACTCACTGTCGAGGTTGACGAGAGGGTCCACTGCTTTGTCGCTGTTGCTGGAGGCTGCCAGCGGCTGACAGTTCTTATATTTATCAACTGAGGAGACACAAGATTTGGCAACACCAGGACACATTATAGCTTTTATAATGTCTCCATCTGCTGGTTATCATCAGTATTTCAAGAGACATTGTTAGTGGTTTGGTGGTGCACATGTGCTGTCTGCCATCCTACCATTGTCTCCGTATTCATATCGCACAGCCAGGCCCAGTAACCAATCAACAGCCTCCTGCTTCTCCTGGACCCCAAAGGGACAGCTGACATCCTGCAGGTACTGCACACAGGTAAAGGAAGCTCTGACATTTCCACAATAGTACACATGTAATTTTTTATTATTATTAATAAATAACATTTCACTAGCTGATGTTTAAAGTGGCACCTTCTCATAAGCCTGGGGCCAGTCTGAGCTGGGGATGTTCCTCAGGTTTCCTCTGTCCTCAATCTTATAATGTCTTATCTTCTGGTCCTCCAGCCACACAATGCAGTTCCTAAACTGTGTCTCATCTGAGCAGAGAGGACAGGAGACATGACGGCATAAGCAGCTACATTCAATGACACCGTGTGATATAGGTGTATACATATATACACATTTGCAGGATGCCTACTTGTTTACATTGGAGTCTGGGTAAAGTAAGCTAACATTTACAACCCACAAACGAGCCATGAAATGTGACTGAATATATAAAAGTGTTGTATTGAAGAGACTCTGGGTGTTTTTATGTCGTCTTTTAACAAACAGCAAATAAAAAAAAGACGCTGCGTTGACTCCACGCAGGATCCACGTTTGACTCCGTGGACCAAATATAAAAAAAGCTCCGTGACGAGGTTTTATTTTTTCTTACCTTTGCAGTCAAACTCGCTGGGATTGTGATAATCTAGAGCTGTCAGTTTTCTCCGAAACATTTCCACGTGTGTTTTGTGTGCTAACGACAGCTTTCTTTAGCTAACAAGCCGGCTAACTTTAGCTGTTTCTCCTGCTAGCACAGCTGTCAGAGTGCTGTACTGCGCATGAGCAGGACTGGCCTCAACTTCCGGTTCTCATCCTCCTTTTACACCAGCATTGAATATATAACACAATAAAGAATATTCATATAACCAGACAGGTTTTATTTTGCATCAAATACCAGATTTTATTTGATGTAACACTCCTGCAGATATTTCTGACCAGCATTGATCTCATAGTGTTGAAGGAACTGCTGTAATTAAAATAACTGATCTGATGATGCTTTAATTTAACTATCAAAGTTACAAATCTGTAGAACATATTTATATAAACTTCATATTTTGACTTCAAAGCATGATTTAGTCTAACTTGGATTGCCTCGTCCACCCAATACAAATGCTATTTCATACACAGAAAAATATACGAATCATTTCCCACAACCAGCTCACACAGAAAGAGGCAGAAACGTTGGAAAACAAAATGACAACTTTATTACACTTGACATTTTAGAAAATGAGGCAAAAACCATCCAAGATGATGCAAAAGAAAAAAAAAAAGAACTAAAAAAATCAAACTTCAGTTCACGTGGGTTGGTTTATGTATGTATGTTGGTGTGTGGTTAGAAGGGCCTCATGCGTGTGTTAAGGGGCGGGGCTCTGTTGGGTGGCGTGATAGCTATATCTAGATAGTCTCCAATCTGGAAGCGCTGAGACTGCAGCGTCATGGAGTCATCTGCGCCCTTCCTGCCGGATATAGTGCTGCCGATGTCTTTCAACCTAAAGAAGAGAAAGAAAAGGAGACATGTTTTCAATATGCTACACATTCACCAGCCCTGCAGAAACACTCAGCGTGACACCGACCTGTACACTTTCCCCCGTGGGTCGGGGTAGACGATGGCAAAGCTGAAATGAGTCCCCTTCTTCCTGGCCTCCGGATACACTTCCTTCACTAGGCTGGTCAGCTCCTTCAGAGTAGCATCCATCCTGCAACACACACACACACACAGAACCACATCCAATCATCCCTCTGCAAGCGGCTTATGTTGCCTTAGTACGCTCACTTATAATGTCAGTGATCTCACCATGTGTATATCTGCAGCTCACTGGAGGGGACGTTGCCGCGAGCAAATTCATCTGCTCTGTGGTGTCGGCCGCTGTTGGTGGTGAATACTCGCAGCAGCAGGGGGCAGGTCTGCAGCAGATACAGGCACCAGACACAAGGATATAGAGGAAGAAATGAACAATTAACATGAGATCAAACAGCAACAGTAAGTATATCAGATATATGACTATGCACAGGTGTAAACAGGATCTAAATAGTGCAAATAAGTGAGTAGAAATGATTGTGTAAATTGTGAAAAAGTGCAAAATAAAGTTTGACTGATTGATGATTAGCTGGCTCGCTAGCTAGCACTAACCAGCTAAAGAAGCTAACGCTCCTTCACGTCGTCCTTTTGTTTCATGTTAAATGTAAATTAGCAGCAGCAGCGGCATAAAACAACGCAAGTCAACTCCGCTATCACTGATAGCTGATACCAGTGTTACTTCTAACATTCCCGGGTTTTTTCTCTTGGAAATAGAAATTAGATCTCCAAGCTGTTAGCAAACCAGGTTAGCTTCATGCTAACAGGTAAACAGAGTTAAACCGTCCCGCTGTCTAATGTTACCTTTTCTCGGTCAATCGGCTTCTCTGGTTCCTTCTTGATTTCTTCCTGTGTGATCCGCGATTCAAGGGCCATTATTACTATTATTATTGTTATTATGTTTCAGTGATGATTGAATGTACTTTTTTTTTGTAGCAGCTTCCACCACCTCGCCTGGATATTTTATCGTAGCTGCTGCAGAACGTTTCCGGTTCCTTGTGTCCTGACTGCGCGGCATTTTATCGCCCCCTGCTGGTGCGGAGGGACTATTTTACACCTTTATTTTTTCACATAGCAAACGGCAAGTTTTATTTCTTCCTCTCGTGCAAAAGGCCCCATCATCTGTTAAAAATATATATATATATATATAATAATCATCAGTTCCTAGAAGCAGGAACTGCCGCACTAATAACATGTGTCATAACAAGATATGAATCTGCTGTTTTTGGCAAATTCCCTCAATCATAACCCCTCCTGTCTCCTGTCTGTCTTTAGTTTATTGCTTCTGCATGAATAAACAAGACCAAACAAACGAATTGAATTCCAATTCCCTTCCAAGAGTCAAATGATTAAAGTGAAAAATAGTGGAACGTATCTGATACATATTATGGAAAATAAACAACATCTGGTTTATTTTTTAGTTATTTATTTTAATAGCACAATGTTCTGCCCTTTTTTTTAAACAGATGTTGGTGGTCCTGATTCTATCTCTGGACAGTGTAGCGCTCAAACGTCTCCACAAACCACCGCAGGACGTCCTGCAGTGCTCGTACAGACTCCATCGGCCAAGTCCACCTACAGAACTGAGACCTGCTGTTCAGTCACATGCCGCTCGGCCCCCTCACTCATTACAGTGTGTGAGTGTGTGTGTGTGGATAACATGTGTACCGTATATGTCTGCAGTGTGTGTGTGTGTGTGTGTGTGTGTGTGTGTGTGTGCTCTGACACTGCCCCCCTCTGTTCTCTTGCTGGCTGGCTGATCAGGAGCTACTCAACAATCAGCTCTATTTTACCTCTCTTTCTCTCTCTCTCTCTCATTTTCTCCCTACTCATTCACTTTGTGTGACCCCCCCACTGTTCACCACCACCACCACCACCACCACCTCTCATCAGAATGGATGCCATAGACCAGCTTGAAACAATCTGCCAGCCCCGTCCTGACTAAAACATCAAACAGTGGTTCTTTGAGTCGGGTCCTGACACTGATATCCATTCATTGATATGCATCAGGAAAAAGTGTCGCTGTTATTCCCCTAATGACTGCATTAGAATCACTGACGCCCTCTCTTCTTCTTCTTCTTCTTCTCTAAATGTAATCATTCCTCCTGCAGGCGTCTGAGTTAATCAAGTAAAGTGGATTTCTTTTGTCTTTTAAGTAAAACATGACCTCTTTGTGTCTCGATGGACAACTCTCACTCTACTAATATACTGCTGGTACACAGTTGTCCACAGATCTCAGCGTTTAAGCAGAATACTGTACGCTGCAGCTTATTTAAAAAAAAAAAGGTTTCCACTTCACTTTTGTGCACAGTGTAAACTGAGGAAGTTGGTTTTGCTCCCACGCTTTCAGCAAACAGTGGGAGAAGCTCATCGGTCACAGTCATTATCAGGACACAGAGCAGCACTGTCCTGCAGGCCGACGGCTGCCAAGTGATGTTTTGCTTCTTAAAAGTCATTTTGACTCTCTACCTGTGTCCTGTTACAGTCTCACACACACACACACACACACACACACACACACACACACACACACACTTTTACACTACAATGCAACTTTGTTCGTCACCAACATCTGACTTCCAAACTGCACAGGCGCTCTGTAACTCTGATCTTAACATCTCTGATTTAATTCTTTTTCTTTTTCTTTTATTTTATTTTTAAATCTGCCTCTTGTGAGGTGAAGTGCAACACTTCCATATTTACAGTACATTTAACTGACTGCACACAGGTGGACTCTGTTTAACTAATTATGTGTCTTCTGTAACTAATTGCCTGCACCTGTGGGGATTAAGGTGAGTCCGATTTAAAATCTGTATGTAATTTTAATGTATGTCTCTCTGTAGAAATGTGTTTTATTTTCCTGTGGCTCACTTACAATACAACATGGACATTTCTCAAGGTAAGATACTTCTTTTAATAGGTACAGTAAATTCTGTAAATTTCTGGAGTCAATTTTAATTAGACTGTACAGTTTATGATAGACAATTTTCTCTGCACCTAATTAGATAAATATAAAAATATATATTTTACTAATTTCATCAATAGCAGAAGCTCTTGTGAGGGCAATCCTGGTAGTATTATGTAAAATCATACATAACATCCCATTGTTGGCTTACTTAAGTGATCAAAATCGCTCTTTATATCGTCCACATTTCTACTTCTGCACTTGTAGTGTAGCCTCTTCCTCTAATGTGTTTTATTTTGAAACTTTACAGGAAGTCATCATATTCGATTGCGGCTGACTTGACGGCGGAGGCGCATCTTTTATTTGATGCACAGGAAGCAGGAGCTGCAGGTTTGTGTTTTTGATCAGTAATATTAGATGTTCAGTGTTTCATGGGGTCATGCCAGGTGATGATGTGACAGTGTGTTTGTCTTCAGCTTCTACCTGACAACAAGGTGAGTGAAGCACTTTATCTTTTTCAGCAAAACATACAAAAGTGCCACAACTCTGAAATCACTCCTTTTTTTAACTTTAGAAAATGTAAAATTTAAATGATCTATTTTCACTTTTTGTGAATATCATTGAATCAATAAATCAATCTTGTGAATGGTGAGGCTCAGTGAGGACTGTAGTAGTGTGGGTGTGTACAGTGTGTTCAGTGTGTTTTTTAGTTGAGTGGGCTCGGTTCAGTACAGTCCACAGTGGGCAGAGAGGTTCAGTTCACATGAATATCTTCCTCTCACTTTCATTCCTTTTCATCCTCTTTCTCTCCTGTCTCTGCTTTCATCTTTTGCCGCTGCATCACTTTCCATCTCTGTCACAAAATCACTTCCCTGACTTTTAATATCATGTCCTCCATGTCTCTGTCTGCTTCCCCAGGATGTCTTGGCCGGCTCTGTACACTCAGCTGGTGGGGGCGAACCGTCACTCCACCAGCCTGGGTAAAGTCTGGCTCTCGGTGCTGTTTATTTTCCGGGTCATGGTGCTGGTTGTTGCTGCTGAGAGTGTCTGGGGTGACGAGCAGTCTGACTTCACCTGTAACACACAACAGGTACAGTAAGCAGTTCATGGAAACACACTGAAACGGTAAACTACACTGGGAATTTAATAATTGGGTGAAATGTTCCTTTACCATGAAGATTATGGACATGTTGGTTTGTTTAAGAACGGCTCCAAAGACACACTTTCAGTCTCCGTCTCGTCTTTCCAGCCTGGCTGTGAGAACGTCTGCTATGATCAGTTCTTTCCCGTCTCCCACATCCGCCTCTGGTGTCTTCAGCTCGTCTTCGTCTCCACGCCAACGCTGCTCGTTGCCATGTATGTGGCCTATCGGAACCATAGTGACAAGAAGAGGCTACTACAGGTGTGTGTTTATTTTGTCAATGCACAGTCTGACTGGTGGGAGACGTACCTACAAATTTAATGTATTAATGTGAACTCTGAACTAGTTTTGGTCCTTCTTTCTTTCTTTTTTTTTTTTTTTTGTCTGGTCATGTGATCCTGTGTGACAGGGGTCTGCTAGAGCTGGTTTCCTCAGCAACAAGGTCCAGGAGGCAGAGTTGGAGACTCTGAAGAGACGTCGACTCCCACTAGCTGGCGCTCTCTGGTGGACGTACGCCTGCAGCCTGGTGTTCAGGCTGCTGTTTGAAGGAGGCTTCATGTAAAGATCAGTGTTTCAGTGTTTTTTTGCTGGTTTTATATAATCTTACCATCTCCATACAGCTCTGTGTCACTGTCTCTCCAGGTTCGCCCTGTATGTGGTGTACGATGGCTTCCAGATGCCACGGCTGGTGCAGTGTGACCAGTGGCCGTGTCCTAACCTGGTGGACTGTTTCATCTCGCGGCCCACAGAGAAAACCATCTTCACCGTTTTCATGGCCACCGCCTCTTCGATCTGCATGGTCCTCAACATGGCTGAACTTGCCTATCTTGTCGTCAAGGCGATCACCAGGTAGATGTAATAATCAGTCAGGCGATCAATTAAAAAATACTCAGTTAATTATTATATCTGTTATCATATATCATTTCTCAGGGCTGTCTGTGGTCAGAGGGAGAAGAAATCCAGCAGAGAGAAGCTGCAGAATAAGACAAACCAGAAGCTGCTGGTCTCCACCTGACGACGCAGCGACAGCATGCATCAGAGACATTTCAAAGACTTTAAACAGTGGAGCACACATGAATGACCCCAAAACTGTGTAAATATACACTAACGACAAAAGTGGATGTTTTCTATGATACCCAAACTGTAACACTGAAGGGGTGGAGATGATAGAATAACAACTGTAGTTGTTTCAGATTGTATGACTGTAATTTGTCTGTTGATAGTACAGTTGTGTACTAGAAAAATGTATTTTAATGTAAAAAAAAGCTCATATTTAGAGCCATCATGTCATCTACTGACATGAAGTAAACATGTGAGGATTCACTAGCAGCTACACACAAACATGTTTTATATATTCATAAAATAGCTTACAATTTTGTGATAGATTATTGATGATTAAAAATGCTAAACAGGTAATATATTGTTAGATATAGACACATGAATCTATCGTCCTCAAATTTAACTTTGTCTGCACAGTATAATAAACATTAAAATATTATTAACATTGTTAACATTGAGTTATTTGATTACTTAAACCACGGATCCACAGTTAATCTATTTTTCTGCTATTATTATTAAAGGACTGGATCCAGATGGGAATAATGAGTGGAGGAAATTCTCCCGAGAAGCTGGAAAACGCCGGCAGCGCCTCCCTTTTAAGAGCTGAGTCATAGAGTAAGAAAAAGATACTGCATATAAAATAATGTAATACATAGAGGATGTGCAAATCAAACATCATAAATACCTCAGTGAAAGGATGAGGTTTCCATGTAGTGTACTGACCTCTGCTGGAGAGCGACAGTAACTGCAGGGTCCAGAGCTCCTCTGAAGGTCACTGAGACAAAGCAAAACGAAACATGTTGGTAAAGAGACAAAGTTAGGGTTATGGTGTGAAATTTAGTAAAAGTGCATTTAAATATATTTGAAATATTCACTTTTATACCGATTTATTTATTAACATTTGTTTTTGGTTTAAATACACTTTTTTATTCAATACACTTTTTTTTAAATCTGAAACAGAATATTAGAACTGTATTAATTAAACATGACTTATCAGCAAATTATATATCTATATATTAGAAAATAATCCTGTGTTTAAAGTCTAAAAACTATTTGAACTATTGTTTTAACTTGGCTTTTTGCCAGGATGTGATGGAGTGGAGTCGCCCCTGCCCATACCCACACACACACACACACACACACACACACACACACACACACACACACACACACACACACACACACCCCTACCCCCCACCACCCCCCTTGCGAGCCCCATGCACAGGGACACTCATGTGTGACAGTGGCGGATGGCCTTGGCCACGCGGGACGCAGCCGCTGTGCTTGGCCTTCGCGGGACAGGTTCCACAGGCGCCCCTTTTTTTTAGACTAGACTTGCCTCGCGTCTTTTTTAACTCTCTCTCTCTCTCTCTCACTATCTGTAAACCTCTCTCTGTGTCTCTCTCCCTCCCCCCTCCTCACCCACTAATCTCATCAACTCCTCTTTTTGGTCGCCTGGAGCCCAAACAAACAGAAGAAGGAGGAAAGAAGTGAGAGAAGAAGCGCTGAGCCGGGAGGAGGAGAGCGGTAAGCAGGTGGATGATGGAGTGATGGTGCTGGTTGAAGTGGGAGGGAAGAGGAGGGATTATCATCCTAAACACCTGCTGGATTATCCAGCTCCTCTCATGCTGCGTTCACTTTCCTGTGGGAAAGACGGCGCACAGGAAGCCACTAATATTTAAATGGATGTAGTTCTGAGATTTTAGACTTTGTTAATATAACGATACAAATGGTACACAAACGGTCACTTTCCCACTTTAAATATAAAAGCAACATACTTTATGTTTATGTTATTTAATGTTGTTTTTGCAGATCATCATAAAGTTCAAACATGATGCAAATTACCAGATAGGGCCATAATATTGTGAAAAATCATAGTTTTTATTCTCTATTCTGCTACCTTGGTGTAATATCTGTAAAAACAGGCATGGAAATACCAGCACATGTTGTTTATTACAGTAGTTTTTGAATCTGAGGCCGCTTCCAACAGGGTTTTTCCTCTCGTTTGATTGATTTGGGAGAGCATGAAGTCAAAAGCGTTGTTTCTAGGTGATGCAGATCTGAATGAGGCAACTAATTCAATAGAAAACATCCATCGTAATGCGTTTGAATTGTGAACATGTTGAAGTTGCTGCACTTAAACGTCCAGTTGTTGTTTTTATTGTTTCCTATTAATGGATATTGCTTTATTAGGGGCCCAAACAGCCTTCAGTTTAGGCACCATTACACACCTTTTTGTACATTTGTGCATGTTTTTGGACCCTTGTTTATCAATTATGATGTTTTTTTTATGTATCTTTTGGTACCTTAAGGTATTTTATGCACCTTTACGCATTGTCACAAACCTTTGTGCACCTTCTGTGTATTCTTATGCACTCGATCTCAATCTGTGGAGCAATTTCCTCAAGAAAAAAAAGCATTAGCCACGTTAACTGCATTGACTAAGTCGTTGGGTTATAACATTAATGCATGTGAGCCAAGCCAGAGCCGGCTGCGTCATTTACTAGATAATGATCAGAACTGTCTTTCATCTGAACATTGCCACTGTCTGCATATCTTAACAGGGGTTTTCAGGGTGCAAACGGCAGGCCAAGAGTTAACTGTTTGACTGTTTTAGCACAAAGACCTCTGATCCATCAAAAGCACACAGCAGCCAGGACAATGTCCATCTGGCAGCTTCTCTATTGTCTGTCTTGACAGACGGTATTTCATCACGTCAACACATCATGTACATGTACACACGCCGCGGTTAGACGAGCGTATCGGTAGACAGTTAATTGGATTCCTCGTTGGTTAGCTGAGAATAGGAATGTTTCATTCAACACTTTTGGATTAGAGAAAAGTCACTAAACACGAGCGGACGTTGATTTAGCAGCTGTTTGATACTTTAAGGTGGTTTTATAAACTTTTATAGCTTTATTGTAATAAATATACAACTTCATTATGATGCATGTACCTTAAGTTTGTCTGGTGATATTATATGCATTGGTGTCACTACAGTATTGTTAAAGGGAGATAGTATATTTTATTAATGTGTAAGTGGATGAGTGCTTAATTTTTTTTAAACTTCTGATTTACTTCTTGTGAGGATGTATGAGACAGAAGTCTTTATGTTTCATATCAGAGGTAACATAAGTAGTAGATGACTTCATTCAGGTGTGCCAGTTTTGCTGGCTCAGACATACAGACGTAGTGTATGCTACTGTAACTACAAGCGTGTGTACATATCAGTCGATCCCAGGCAAACATTTGCCCTCCTCAGCATTCCTGGGATCTGATGAGTCCGGCATTCAACGGGGACGACCTGTTATCCACTCATTCACTTCCCCACAGATGGCCAGCCATTGTCCACTGGACAGCCAGCCCTGAGGCGCACACACACACACACACACACACACGCAGCTACACACAAATACGTGCACATCCGCAAGCAAATGTACATGTGCATATAATATAGTAAAGACACAGGCATGCTCCTCTGACCCCAAACCATGTGATTTCTGATTTCTTTCAGGCGCAGGTCTGTTTTTATTTAGACTCCAGAGTCTCCTAGACCTGGTTTGTGGTCAGGATTAACGATGGGCTTCAGCTCATCCTTCAGGCTTCTCGTTTCTCTCTGCAGGCTAGAAAATCAAGTGAAGCATGGGTGACTGGAGCTTTCTGGGGCGGCTGCTGGAGAATGCTCAAGAACACTCCACTGTGATTGGAAAGGTGACCGATTAACTTGATCAACATGAAGTCATATGACATTAAGTTTACCCTCTCAGTCAGTAATCCCAGTTATCTATATATATATAATATTCTTCATGGCCACATTTTAGAATAATTTTATGATGGCTAAAACAAAATCTAATAGCACATATAACAGCTGCAGCTTTGTTTTTTTAAACCTTCCGCTCTTCCTCCTCAGGTTTGGCTGACTGTCCTCTTCATCTTCCGCATCTTGGTGCTGGGTGCAGCAGCCGAGGAGGTCTGGGGCGACGAGCAGTCTGACTTCACATGCAACACGCAACAGCCCGGTTGTGAGAACGTCTGCTACGACGAGGCCTTCCCCATCTCCCACATTCGTTTCTGGGTGCTGCAGATCATCTTCGTCTCCACGCCGACCCTCATCTACCTGGGCCATGTGCTGCACATCGTCCGCATGGAGGAGAAGAGGAGGGAGAGGGAGGAAGAGCTCAGGAAGGCCATACGGCACCAGGAGGATCATGACCCTCTGTACAACAACGGAGGTGGAGGGAAGAAGGAGAAGCCACCGATCCGCGATGAGCACGGAAAGATCCGGATCCGCGGGGCGTTACTGAGGACCTACATCTTCAACATCATCTTCAAGACCCTGTTTGAGGTGGGCTTCATCCTGGGACAGTACTTCCTGTATGGCTTCCACTTGAGGCCGCTCTATAAATGTGGCCGCTGGCCCTGCCCCAATACTGTGGACTGCTTCATCTCCAGGTAAGAGAGTCACAGTTTATTTGAGGATTTGTTTTGTTTTAGTTGTTACTTTGTGTCTTGATTTACTTCCTGTTTGTTCGTGGTGTTCATTTTGCAATGCAAAGCCAACTTTTCCCTTCAACTGAAACCTTTACATATTACTATATATATATATATATATATTTATTTATTTGTGTTGATGTGTTGTTTCAGGCCAACTGAAAAGACGATCTTCATCATCTTCATGCTGGTGGTTGCCTGTGTGTCTCTCCTCCTCAACCTGCTGGAGATCTACCACCTGGGCTGGAAGAAAGTGAAGCGGGGGGTCACCAATGCGTTTGCACCCGACACTGATTCGCTGATGATGGGTGCAGATGAGCCCGACGTAGAGACGATTCCCGAGCAGACCTCTCCATCAGTGCTTAACTGTTTGCCGGCATATGCCAGTGTGAGCGTAGTGGGGGCAGCGGAGGGAGGAACCTACAGTCCAACTGAGGCAACCGTACCTGTCAAGGTGGACGGCACGACGTTCCACCCAGATGACTTCCTGTTAGAAGCGTCTTATTATGGCAACAGCAAGAAAGGAAGCACTGGGAGCCACGGGCAGCTGACGGCAGTGGAGCAGAACTTGAGCAACATGGCACTGGAGCTCCACAATCTGGATGGAAAAAACTCCTCCTCCTCCTACTATCCTCCTCCAACCTCCAACTCCTCCTCTCCACGGGAGGGGATGACTCCACCGCCTCCTGAAGAGGATCAACACTCCACATATCCCACACTTCCTCGTAACACCCCTCTTTACCAGCCTCCTTCACCAGAAGAAGCAGCGATGGATGAGGAAAACACAGCACCGTGTACACTCCCCCACGATGACTTCACCGTGGTTACCAGGGCGGAGATGCATCAACCTCCTGCTGCCGTGGCGACAGACATCCGAAAGCCAAGACGGGCCAGCAAGAGCAGCAGCGTCCGAGCGCGCCCAGATGACCTGGCAGTGTAGCTAAAACACACTCACACATTTACACGAGCATGCATACATGCTGTATACACATAGATAACCTACATATGTCATTTTTCACACATGCACAATGTATTTACTCACACACAATCATGGCCTCCAGCAAAAGACTGATGCCTGCAAGACAGTTGTTAACACATAGAGATTAAGCTGGAGTTGGTCACTTATTTTAATTATGAACCAGAGGGACAAAAAGAGTTTGGCCAAGTTGCACTAATGGCACCATGCTGATGTCCTATCTACATATTAGCAACAATATGTCCATGTGAGCCTCTCAACTCTTAAGACATCAGTTTATAGGGGGTTTGCAGATGTGCCGAAAAAACTCTGAACACATCTGGAGTCATTTTGGAGAACTGAGTGGAGAGAGTGCTGCGAACACACAAGATCCAATTCATTTTAAATGATATAAACGCTACACACTGCATCATGGTTATTCACACAAAAACAAGACAAAGATGAAGCAACATTGTCTTCGTTGTGTTCGTTTGCATAGTTCTAAACATCATAGTGAAAGACATGCAATAAGAAAGCTTGAAGCCAAAGGGCTTACACAAAGTCATCTCCAATATGAAATATCAAGTGTAATCATAAGCATCAGACAACAAGACAAAACTAGAGCAACTAGAAGAGACATAAAATAGATGACACATACACACTTACATACTCATACACACACCTGCAGTATATATATATATAAGTATATATATATATATGTGCCAGCACAGACAGGGAGAGGTTATAGTGATGGTGATGATTGGACTAACTAATAGGTTTGGGAACTTAGCGGCAGCGATGCTATATTCTTTTATTTTCATCCTTCTTTCATTTCTTTGCTGGGAGACATCAGAGGAGAGGTTTGCACTTTTGTTTCTTTACTTTTATTCTTCTTGTGACGTGACCATGAAGCTGAACAGTCTGTGTGTCTGTTGAACCCGTGTGTCTGTGTGTGTGTGTGTGTACTGCTCTCACCCAGCCTGTAGTTTCAATGAAGACATTTGGACAGAGGAGAAGACTAGAGGAAGGCAATAAACACAGTCACCACCCTGAGACATTGTATTTAGGCTTGGCTGTGTGTGTGTGTGTGTGTGTGTGTTTGTGGGTACTTGTGTACGTGGGTGTGTGTGTGTGTGTGTGTACCTTAATCTTGTTTCAGTGTTTCCAAAATGACATCTCTGCTGTTACATCAGCGTAAACTATATAGAGCATATACATATGTACATATATAATGATCAGTAGTAATGATACAGGATGTTATACAGAACTACCTACATTTCAAAAAGTTTCTGGACAAGCCGCAATTTCTATATATTTATATATATATATATATATATTTATATATATATATAGAGAGAGAGACGTTCACCTAGAAATCATTCGGTGCTTTGGTTCATTCTGACATTGGCCCAACTGGTCACTTTATACAAAAATCCAATGTTAGAGGGGTTGAGGCATAAAAACAATATCCTCAAGGGCTAAAATACATTTCAATGAGTTCATTATTGAAAACTCTTTAGTTTTGCGGCTTGGACAGAGCGTAAAAATCAATCCATCTTCTTTCTGATGCTTGTGTTTGCAGTGTGTTACAGAACGGTTGAGTTTCCGCCAGCTGTTCTGTATAGGAGGACTTTAATTCTCTAGACTAGCTGGAGAATATACGGTAGGTTTTAGGTTGTTGTTTTTTTGGAGAAAAAGAGAAAGCAATATGATCTAAAAAAAAAAAAAAAAAAAAAAGTGATACAAATGTATTCGTTTTTAACATAATTTTCCTCATTTTTTTATTAATTCCTGTCAAATACGACAACAAAATATATACATTAAAATGACAACTTCCCAGCAGCTTTAATTTATCCAATTATTCTAATATTTCATATAATGTTCAGACTTTAGTAGCAAGACAACAAGGGAGAGTGGTTTGGGACAAACTTTAGGTTTGTAGGTACATCTCTGCGTTTCTCTCTGGGCGGGCTATTATGATACTTAATTATAATACTTGAAAATAATAGAGAAGACTATATCACAGGGCATGTGACATGCACGATATTCCCAAACCAAAGAGATTCCCAAACCAAAGAGATTCCCAAACCAAAGAGATCACAACACGGCTTTAACCACAAAGGTCAGTTGTACAAACCTTCAGTGAATTTCCACCAAAAAAAAAAAAGACATTATGTTGAACTTTGTCTCTAAATAATTATTGACACAAGGTTCATTTTACTTAATTTCTATTGCTGAAATGTTTTTCATAACCTTGTTGTTCTAAGCTGTTTTTAGTACCTTTTAATATGTAGATAAAGATTTGCACAGTTAGATAGTAATAAGAATCTGATGATACTACAACTAGAGAAAAAAATAACAAAGGGTGTCCTACAGTAGGAGGAGGGATATTAACATATTTTTGTTTATTTATGGAAATTATACAATCCAAAATTAGACTTATGGTCAAGAAATCTAAAATGCTTGTTCTTTTTTCTGTCTTGATCGAGAGACTTTTGGCTACTTTAACTTTAATCCCCCCCTCGATGGAAAAACGGAGGTTGTGTGATGATGGTTTTCATTTGTGCATCTACAAGCAGGGAGACGCAGACTCCCGGGTGCTGAAAATGAAGACAAACAAACAAACAAACAAACAACAACAACCCCTGCTTTTACTCCAGCTGTAAAATGACTGTCTTTGAAGAGAAGTGCCTTGTGTCTGAACCTTTTTGTTTAAGAACATGTTGATGTAAATGTTCATTTACCTCAGATGTTTACAAAACTGTTACTGAATAAACTTTTTGTACCATACCGGTTTATGTCAAGTGATTTTTAATCTTTTATTGTGTGTTTATGAATGCAATGAGAGCATTCAGTACTGTCTGTTATGCACGCGTGTTCCGGTGTCTGTGTGTGTGTGTGTGTGTGTGTGTCCGTGTCCTCATGGCCTCGCCCATTAAGCTGTGCTGAGGCCAGCACTTCCTTTATGCTGGCTGAAAGTCCCAGGGATTTTGGCTGAACAAAACACCTCTCCAGGGAGTGAAAGGGCCTTGAATGCTTGCTAATGCCGTCCCAACCCCTGGACTCCTGCAGGCTGTTGCGTACGTGTCCATATGGTCCAATATATGAGCATGGGACACTTTGTGTAAATAATATATGTTGTAATGACAGCTTCCATACATATAGCATCCTAAATCTTTGGCCATACATGACTACATGACACTACAAGTAGTGTGAAAGCAAGTCTCTGTCAACTATCCGTATCAATAAAGTTTTGGCAAGCAGCAATTCCTCTGATTGGAGACCTTTTAATGAGCTTGCAGCTACACCTGCAACTCGTTGCTGGAAATCAATATTAACTCGAGGAGAGGACCAACAAGCTGAGCTGCTAAACGCTTAAAAGTAAGCAAATTTTACTGCTTCTGCTGCTGTTTAGGACACACTGTGCATTGCTTTTGAATTGCACATCTACACATTGTCAGTTGCCTGTTAGTTTTTAACACTATCATGCTGTCCTTGTCCCTGACTTTTAACCCTAATGTTCACACTAGAGCTGCAATTGAGCTAACGAGCACTTGAAGTGCACTTGTGAGAGGCATTCAGACCACTCTAATGCCCCTTTAGTGTGACACGAGGGGGAAATTGTGCCAATAGAGCACAGACATCCTGCTTCTTAAGGTATGGACATATGTCCTGTCTAAATGCAGGCTTCTGTTAATGCAGCTGTTTCGAGTCAATCTAATTCTTCTCATTGTTTCTGGTGTAAAACATTCTTATGTACAGTAGGTCCTCTAGTGGCCAAACTCTGTAGTTACTCAATAAGTTTCCTGAATTTATCTATTTATTTTATTTTTTCAGTCTGTTTCAAACCGAGTATAATAGAAATTGATTGAAATTGACAGAATAATTTACACTCCAGCGTACAGTTTTTCTTTCCCACCTTTTTATTCACCAAGCACTGTTTGCCATGACAAAGGGCTGCTTATTTTCTTACATGATAAAACATTATTGCACTGCATTGGTCCACAAATCCAGATCTTTCTTCCAGCTGTCTTCTTCTTCTTCTTTGTGTCCTCTGTCATGTTTTGGTGGGGCACTAATAAGCAGATTCTCCCTTCTCTGACTCCTAATCCTGACATCCCATCATTGCTGAGGTGATGGGCTCCATCAAAGCTATGTGTCTGCCCGCAGCCAGAATCAGCGCGGTGTCATAGTGGTAAAAATGTGAACCTTTAAACACTTTAATTCCCCCTGGACCACACAGAGCAGCATCAGGGCCGTGCAAGTATGCAGGCATAGGCAGATCTCGGGTCACGATCCTGGGCGTGGTGGTTAGGTCGACGCCATACAGCCTTGATCCTGTTGGGGGGGGGGGGGATTTTTTCTTAATGACTTGTGAGCAAAATTTCACCAACATATTAGAAATACAAATTCTGTAACCTTACCTTTGAATATGTGAACAATGTGTTCACCCGGACAGAGAAAAGCAGCGTCCACATGTCCTTCAAAGTTGAGCTCTTCCTTCAGGGTTTTAGGGTAGCCTTCGATCAGCGTGTAGGGAGCAGCTGCTTTATAGATGTAAACCTGATCATCCTGCAGGTGTTTAGGAGAACGGGCCGAATTTCAGTTTTAACCTCACACAGTTTCGGGGTTTCTAATAAAAGCAGGAAGAGGTTAGACTGGTTACTTCAATGCCTACCTTAATCAAGTAGATTTTGTCAGTGTAGGAGAAGGCAGCATCCACCCCACCAGTCACCTCCTTCCACGCCCTCGTGATTGGGAAGGCATGGAGGCCGTCACGCCGGGTGTCCAGACGCATGTACATACGGCCTGGGCACATTGAATTAACTCTCAGCAAGAAAATAAACAGCATATTTCCCCAAAAAATGTTGAACTGTTCCTTTTAAAGACTACTATTTCTGTGTATGTGACTTTACCTGCAAATAAATAGGTTTTGCCTACATCATCAGTGGTGATGGCATCTATTTTGAGCTCACTGCATTTAGGGATGCTATAATGACCTCCATGGCCTGCAAAAAGGTGACGCGTTCAGTAAATAATCAAAGATATGAAATCAATTCAACTTTATCGACTTTTCGTGATGAACTCACCAAAGTTGGGGCACGACATAAAGTAATGACGGGCGTCCTTCGGGTAGGTCCCGTTCACCTCTCCCGATACGGGGTTGAACCTGGTGAAGTTGTGTCCGTGGAAACAGTAGTAGTGCTCCTGCCAGCGTAGAGCGGCAGTGCAGACAGGCAGGTGGGGCCATGTCTTGATCTTCACTGTCTTCGTTGCAATATCATAAACATGCACATCATGTCCTGTGAAAAAGGGGGGGATATTAGTTTGAACTTTTCTCTCACTTTATCTGATTCTGCTATGTTTTCCAGCGTACCCTTGAAGAACAGAACCGAGTCAGTCGTGCACTCTCCTTTGGGACACTCCACAGCAGCATCAAGGTGAGCAGGGACTCCTGGGAAGTCTTCCTGGATTCCTTTTGGATAGCCGTCCTCCAGAGTATGGTTATAGTAGCTGAACACCTTGTCATCCTGGTGATTTTACATGAAAAAGAAAAATCAGTGACAGATGCTGCCTCTCATATCACAAATGAAGGTATCTGTGTGGCTCATACCAGGAAGAAATAGATGTGATCGTGGTCGTCTGGGTTCTCTGCGTCGTGCATACGGAAGGCGGCGTCAACGTGGCCTATGTTGTGGTCGTCATCCAGCTCCTTGAAGAACTCGTTGGAGAGGTGAGCTGCACCACGAAAACCCTTCCACAGGTGGCTACCTGAAAGGGGAAAAAACATCAGTGTAGAAATTCATTATTCATATATTCAGTTTGTAAAATTAAATTTAAATAATCCTGAATGGAAAAAATCCATACATCTTAATAAGAGTTGAGATTAAAAACTGTCCCGCACCTTTGAAGAAGAAAGTTGTTCCTTTCTCGTCCGGAGCGATTGCATCAAATTCAATCCCAGCACACCTGTCTGGCAGAGCTTATTTTCCAAGAAAATAATAAGGTTTTAATTATAATGAATAATAGAAATTGTAAATATGGAAAATATTAAAGCAAGATTATTACTTTGTGTGCTAAAAACCCACCTCCTAATGCTGCATCTTCTGGGTGCCTGTGGATGGAATAAAAAAAAAAAAATCATGAGTCATGATAACACACAAAGATGACTAAGCACTCTTGTATTTGTTGAATTGATCCAACCAGTGAACTCTGTGAACTCTGTGAACTGGCAAACAGAGTTATGAAATTATTGGACTATGTCCAGTAGATAAGAGAAAATACACAAATGTAGTCATGACTCAAATCAGGTACAAGGAGTGAACAAAATAACATAAAAATAAAAAAACTAATAAATAGTTGATTCAATACCTCTTGGCCACAGGATGGACAATTATTGTATTTGGCATTATTATATTTTAAGATATTCTGCTATTTGGCCTATTTATTTATAGATATACAGTATATTGTTATATCTGTACACATAAAGTTCTTTAATATAAGTGGTTAGAAAAGCTCCTGCACATGTGCACATGATATCAATAGTGAAGGATCTTGAGATCATGATATCAGAACGAGTGAGAAGAGTCCATAAAAATACTCACGCCGGGGCGCCGTTAGTGAGGCAAAAAGCCAAGCACAAAAAGAGTGATCTGGTGAGCAGCTTCATGACGTCCAGTCCTGATGGAGACCTTGAATGTGGACTCTCACTGTGGAGCAGAGGTGTATTTGCAAATGAGCTGAAGCTGCACTTTTATACCTAGACGGTGTGTGGGTGGACATGTTAGGAAAGTGTGTGTGTGCGCGCATGTGTGTGTGTTTGCAAAAGACGAAAATGACATCATGAAATGTTGGAGTTGCAGTTGTTGCAAAATGAGACTACTGCACGATCATTTACCGTCATGACAGTTTACTCATTTGGTGATTGTATTTACTTCCTAAATAACTGTTGCATTCAGAGTAACCTAGGTACTACACCATATATTATATTGTTATTTTTATTATATTTAATTGTCTCCCTTAATCAACAAAATAAAAGCTGCTGAATGCTTGAAAGAAATCTTCTAAGAAAGAAAGTTTTACTTTGCATTTGATGTGGACTTTATAACAAAATTATTGATTTCACCTTTCATTTAGTTTAGTGTTTCCCGTATGTTGACAGACTTTTCTAGAAATATACAGACTTTTTTTGAGGAAACATGTGTGGTTAGCCCCAAGTAGCAAAAACATGAAGCACAATTAGATTGAAATCAAAGTTTATTTTATTTTTAAGACAGAGAAATTGACAGGAAAATTTCAACCTTAAACCAACTGAAATCTATGATCTTCAATTTCAAGGTCTTTCAAATGTATTATTTAAAAACAGCTTTCAGACACACGTAGCGTTATGGGTCACAATGCTTTAGATTAATTTGAGAAAATTAAAAACAAAAACATTAGAAACACTGCAAAAAAGTCAATTTGAATGTGTAGAATAGTACTATTAATTATATATTTTGTACTATAGATGTAAAGAAAATAATTTGTACTAATCTTAATCTGCATTTACTGATTATCATAATTAAAGAATCATGAAAACATTAATACCATTTATCATCATCAAACAATCACATCAAATTATAACAGATAAGAGGTAGAGACTGTAGATTATACTCAGAGATTTATCACAGTAATTAGTCTAAAATCTATCCATATTTGGTTCTATATCTGTCTTCATCTGCACTTCACTTATAGCGGTAGATCTTAATGCAATGATTCATGCTGTCTGATATAACCACGTGACCATCAGGGAGCAATGCCAGACCCCTCGGGCTACTCAGGTTATCGGTCACCAGAGGCCAGCCGACACCCTTAGATGGGTAGAAAAGAACACGGTGGTGCTGCTTGCCCCAATCTGTCACCATGACATCCCCGTCGCTGTCGATACAGAGGCCCCAAGGGCAGGTCAGGACGGGCCCCAGGCCGGAGCACACCCCCAGGATTCGGATAGTGTTCCATCCGGGCTCCAGGACCCGAATGCATGGGACACGTCCAGTTTCATTGCCTCGCTCTGATACCGCCATGAGCCCAGTGGTGAGACAGGCTGCTACCAGGTAGGGTCTATGGTACCCGGTCACCACCGTACGCTCTAACCTGGCCCCCGTTTTGGGGTCCAGTTTCAGCGTTGTTAGGGTGCCACGTTTGATATCAGCGACCAAGAACTCATCTTCACGATTAACTGTCACCCCTCTGGGAGCATCCAGCTCTTCATTGGTGGAACCGATGATTGTGCCTCCAAATATTTGTAGGAGGCGTCCGTGACGGCTAAACACCAACACTGCTCGTTCAGCAGCGCAGGTCAGGGCGATGAGGCCCTTTGAGTTCACAGCCACGTCAAAATAGTTGCAGATGCGGGAAGACCTTTCAGATCCTGAGGGGGACACCTGCTGTACAACGTTCTTCTGGAGATCAGTCACCTGAATGCGAGCGTTTCCACAATCCACCACAAATAGCTGCCCTTTGACAGTAGCATGGACGCCACTAGGAAGGTTGAAGTCAGTGCGGCCTGATCCTTGTTTCCCAAACTGCTTGACCAGATAAGCAGAGTCAAGTGCAATTGAACCACCGTCTTCCTCCAGCTCCCTTAAAGCTGACACAACTCTCTCTTTATTGTCCTTGTTGCATTGCTGTGATTCCTTGCCTTGATGTAATTTGTCACCTTCAATGGCTGACATGGACAGAGATCTGCCCACGCGGTTTAAACCTAAACCCTGTGTAGCAGGAATCTGGCGTTCATCAGAGCTCATTGTGTTCCTGTAAGATTCGGCGTCATTTCCCTGGCTTTGTTCAAGAGGTGAAGGTTCGGAGGCAAGACGCATTCGGTTGACCTTCCTGGTTTCTCCACGTTTACCCTTATCACCATTATATGAAGGGCGCAGTTTACCAGAGAGGTTGGTGGTGGACATTGAGCGGCAATGCCCTTGCTTGAGGGATCCATTGACTGGAGCATTCACAGAATAGCTGTAACAGGAATCCTCACTATCCACTGGGGATGGAGGGCTTCCACTGTCCATTGATGATTCATTTGAGGTCTTCTTCTTGGTTAGGTGCTCTTGTTGAGAAAGAGGACGATGTCTGGTGGAAAGATCTACAAGACTATGCCTGGTGAGCGAACCTTTGCGCCTAGTCTTTGGAGATATTGTCAAATCACTTCTTTTTTCGTTAGTTTCTTCAGGAGAGCAGGATGGTTCTTCACATGAGACCAAGACAAGAGCCTTTTGCTTTCTCTTACCCTTTAATGTGAAACGCCTCTTGGTTCCATATTGTCTGCCTTCAGATTCATCACCCTCTGATTCTCCTTGACTGGAGACCGGTGGGATAGCGAGGAAAAGGTCTTGCCCTTGTGTATCTGAACACACAGACTCCACTTCCTCGTCTTGGGATGACTCCGATACACCACGATGCCTCGGCGGGGGTGACTTTAAGGTTGGCGATTTCAGCTCATCCTCATTCTCTGTAGAACTTGACAGACGTAGTTTCCGGACAATGCGCATGTTTGTCTTATTTGTCTCCTCTGGGCTGTTCTTTTGCCCAGATCTGTTTGGTTGTGGTTCCTTTCTAATTTCAAGAGGGGTAATGTTAGAAAATGTTGTATCCCCTGAGTGCAAGGCACACTTCTGTCCTTGGACGCCACAAACACCGATGGGGTAGGTCATACCTTGCTCACGAACATCAACTTCTCCTAAATTTAAGGTTTTGGACTCAGGGCTTGGTGAGAAAGTGACCCTTTTCAGTGTCAGAGAGATTTCCCAAGGTTGGGTGACCTCTGCCACCCCTCTTTGGAGCTGGTTTTTGTTGGATACACCTGCACTACTGCCCCATCTTTGTATCTGCTGTTTCAGTTGTCCCATTCTTCGAAGTTGCTGGTCAACAAGTGACTGCACAACCCGCACTGCTGCAGCATTCTCCCTCTTCACCTGACTAAGGTGCCGCTGAGCTTCTCTGTGGTCCTGCTCAACCTTCTCAAGAAGACGACGCTCCTCTCTCTGAGCTGCGATCGCTGCATCGTCCAACTCATTGTTCACTTCCTCTACTTCAGCCTGCTGTCGTTCCCTGAGGCTCTGCAGTTCTCGTTCGCCTTGCTCAAGGTTGGAAAGGGCCTGAGTCACCCAGGGAGGAGGTGAAGTAGGAGATAAAGGTGTAAAGTTGAACTCCTGTGGGGTGATGGAAAGAGGAAGTGGGGAGGTCACGTCTCTCTGTTTAGGAGTGCTGTGTGTCAGTAGGGCTGAAAACCCAAGGAGTGCTCTTCTGTCTGAATGAGACCGCATTAACATTGTGGATGGTAGATATTGACAATCCTCTTGTATGTATCTCTAAAGAGAAAGATAAAACACAAGAAAAAAATGGGTTTTATTAAAATTACCCAAGCGAAGTTTAAACAAGCACATACCCTTACCCACAAAGCATTAAAGGGAATTACAACATTTACTTAAGTGCTTTTTATATTATATCTACAGTTACAGTTACAGTTGTGTACATTTCTGTTGCTTTTAAAAAAAAAAATAACTGGGCCACCAGTTCCCTGCGTTGCAACTTTATCTATCCCCACACAATATTCAGTTTCTCACGAGACTCTAAAGTGCTCTCAAATAACCGCCGTCCTGTTTCCCTGAGGTCAACGTTGTATTCAGAGCTCAATGTGGTTGGCAGCCATTGATCACTCCAACAATAAATGTCCCACATTGAATGTTAATCAACATTTTACTAAAACATACGTGTCTGTAAAATGCAATCAATTACATTTAATTACCAGCCATTCTCTAATATAGGCATGTTTAACTCTGTCATCTGACTTTATTGCTATATCTGACATTATAAGATTATTGAATGGTCATTGCACGCCACATTGAGACAAAAAGGGCTTATGTGTGTCTTTATTTGCCAAGTCACTTCTGTCATCCTGAAACCTCAACAGTCTCAAATAGTTGCTTCCGAATGCAGCACAGACGCCCCATTGTCAGTGTTGGTGGAAACAGCAGCGCTTATCTGCTCAAGGCAGTGAAACTGAGCTCTGTCTTTCACCACCAACACGAGATATGTGACCGACTGCCAGGAGAGGGGTCACTTCTGTCTCCTTTAGTGTAGGCCTTTTTTTTTTTTTAAATGCATATATAGATCATATTCTAAGTCGGCAGGGCAATTGTGGGTACCAGGGTGTACATGTTAACAGTATTTGAAGAGTCTTTTACCTCCCCGGAGCAAAACAACAAGGCTTTTACAAGGATGAAAGGGTGAAGTGTCAGTTTACCTCTGCCTGTTCATACTAATGTCCCCCTGGAAACATGTGGCCTCAATGGATAAAATCTGATTCCCATGTTTTTAAAAAAGATGTAAAAGATGTTATCTATGGGTTGACATTTGTTGCATTTTTATCAGGACATTTTAGTAAAAAATAAAGTTAAAGGAGGAATTGGGAGAAAAACATAAACTCCAGTGTAATATCAATGTCAAAAACTACACTTTATGTACATATGGGTGAACAGGTGGATGTAAAGCAGCATCAATCTGTTTATTGGAATGAGGGGAAATGTAGGTTATGTGTCAGTAACAAATCCCTGTCACTCTTTTGAAGTGAAGCCACTGGGTCTCATGTTACTCTACTTTAATGTTGAATGAGGGACAGTAGTTGCTAAGTTACCGGATGGCCTTTTGCTGAGGCGCTGACACTATAGAATAAATGATAGCATTCATAATTGAGAGGATTATGCAGGATGTTCAGGAGCATTGTGTTGGAAAAGTTAGTTACGGGAGCATAAAAACACAGATATATTAAACGTTATTGGATTTTTTTTCAAATGCGCAACAAAAAGTTTTTATTCATCGTTTTTAGCTGCAAAATGTAAGAACGTACGAGATGAAATTACATGAGTACATATACAAGACATATAGCATTTTTAAAAGAGCAAAGTTAAAGATGTCCTACCTGAATTCCAGGTGTGTGCGTCTTCCTCTGCTCCCGTCTCTGCTCTGTCCTCCAGCCTCCGGTTCTTCCTACCTTCAGCTCCCTCTGTCACTCCCCCCATCTCTCCCCTCTTCCCTCCCTTTCTTTCCCTGCATTCTTCACAGGTTGCTGTCAGCGTCTAATATGACACACAGCAGTGGCGCCCTTTATGTGTGCAGGTATACAAGTTATATTATACTTTTACAGTGAAAAATATACTGATAATACCAATAATGAGTCATCTTATTTTTTCAATAACTTCAATAAATTATCAGGCATCTCTAATGCCAATAAATCATTCAACTCTTTAGTGATATTATATATTTACTATTCACTGTTTAGCCCCTAGATGTCAGCAAACACAAAGGTTTAAAGGGAAGACGACCTGCAGAGGTTATTGGATTTGGTTCTTTAAAATTAAACGTACTTTAAAAATGAGAATAGATTACGGTAAAAAAAACAATATTCAGTCTACTTATAATAATGCAAATCTGTTTTTGTTTTTCAAATGACGCCCCAGAAACATATAGCTTTCCATGCATTAATATGTTGAGTAAGACCACATTAACACCATATGGGCAGTCTAACATCACAACTCTGTGTTCAACTTCTAACTTCTGGCTCTTCTCAGATGAGATTTTTTAAAATTATTTTAATTAAGATCCATACTCCTCTAACTAATATGAACGTCTCATATCCACTGATCAAGCCGTTTCTACTGTAGAAGCCTTTAAGCAGTGTAACAGATTTCCTCTTCTTATAGAATCCAACATCTTACCAATTATCCTCACACACACACTCTCTCTCTCTCTCTGTCTGTCTGTCTCTCTCTCTCTCTAAAACACACACACACACACACACACTGAGCGTTGCCCCCTGGATACAGATGGGTCCTGAGCCATCACTGTTGCTAGATGTCACACGGGGTCCTACAGGCTGCCTGGCTGGTGTGTTGTGACTGATTATTTCTATCTTCCGCTCTGTCAGGAGAGATGGAGAATTATATCGGCCTAAGGTGGCGTCACGTTATTGATATCACTGTTAAAACTTTCCAATCCAGCTGCTCGCCTCCCCTCCAACATCACTGCAATTAAATCTACACGCTGCTTGCAGTCCTCGTGTGTGTGTGTGGCAGAGAGTAATGGGCCCAATAGTTACTGTAACAAAACAATAATGTGATTCTGCATGGCAGCATAACAACCCAGTTATATATATATGTGTGTGTGTGTGTATATATATCAGTGGAATATGACAGGGAAGTTAATGGGTTATTATTACCGCTCCCAAACAAATGGCAGCGTCACAGCAAAGCAGGTACGAAGAGGACTTGTTGCAAATAAACAATTAAAGAAAAAATAAGACTGCAAGCTTTAACAGATGGAATTAGAAAGGCGGTCAAGAAAGTCATATTGCACTCTTCTCTCCCACTTTGCATACAGCAGGCAATATTAGGTGATGAATATGGTAATGGTCCTCATTCTAGTGGGACTATCTCCTTTCAGAGGGGAAGATCTGGTTCTGCTGTTAGATTCGATTAATTCCTCTTCATGCCACTCCTCATTTTTGTGCCCCCCCCCCCTCCCCTCCTCTGCTCTCACCCCACCTCCCCCCCTTCCTCTCTAACACTTTCAGGCCTATGATATTAGACGAACAATCGCAGAAACAAAACGAGCTGGAACAACCAAGATGGGAACAGATGGCACATAATTGCCTGGTGGAGGAAGCCAGGGAGTCAATTTTTACCCGTCCTGGGGGAGTTGCAGTTGCAAGGCAAAAAAAAAAAAAAAAAAAAAAAGTGCAGGTGCATTTGTTTCGATCAGATATGGCCTAGAGGAAGCATCTGAAAAATATTCATCACACACACATTAGGGAGAGGAATTTAACAAAAGCTTTGTGGGTAAGACCTGGGGATGCAATGGTGAGCTTTCATCAGGACAAGGAAGTAGATCTGTGGCTGAGTCAAGAGCAGCAGATGCATCACAAATTAATATCACACTGAAGTGTTGCAAAAACTGTAAAACTTTCAGATGGTAGCAGTCTGTCTGTCGAATTTGCCAACCCAATTTCACGATTTTGTGACAAAGTAGCATGATGAATTATGTGAGAAAACTTATAATAATAACTGCCTCTAGAAAAGAAGCAGAAATGCTTTTGTTGTTGCAGTTCTATATATTCTTTCAAATGCAATATTTTTTATTAAGAAAATTACAAATACAAATGCAGATATTCTGAACATGCCTTTAGTAAATTAATTTCTGATGATGTAGAAATTAATATAGCACAGGATCTTAAAGGGTGTATTCTGCGTGACCTGAGCTCGTTGACTATTACCTGTTAAATATTTTATTCTACTTGCCAGTACTAGTCGGGGGAAAAAAAAAATGTATCAGGCACTCCTCCATCAAAAAAGACAAACGGATCAATGATCTTACGTCCTGCTCTGCTTCAGAGACGACTCAGTCAGTTCTGGACAAATTAATATTTTAGCCTGATGGTAGTGCTGGAGAAAAGTCAGGGCGTCAGAGGTTATTACAATAACAATGGCAAATTCATCTGATGGTGGTTGTGTCTGTTTGAGTCTGGCCTTTAGCACGAGGAAGGAAAGGCTACGTATCTGATTTATTCAATCTGTAAATAAAAATGTATTGGGGGGGTTATGCATGTGTTTATCTAAGAAACAGCCCCACACGTCAAAAAAAAAAGCAAAATAACATATTTCTCAAAGTATTATAGCAATCCTTTAATTTTCAGTCGACATTTATCATAATCCGCCGTTAATTCAGCTTTAATTTCCTTCTTTAAAAAAATCCTTTATATCACGGATATGCGTCAAGTTGTGAATAAATTTATACTAGAGGGTTAACTCTCATCACTACAAAGCCGGATAACACTATTTGTCTGCACCTACTTCATCCTTGGACATGAATCAGTCACATACTGTACCGAGATGAATTCCTTTTTCTCGGGCCTCTAAGCTCTGACCACATCTGTTCAATTACCAGCATGGAAAGTGCATTACCATTGGCTTTGTTGTTGGAGATGCTTGATTTTCTTAGTAAAAAAAGCAGATGAATTTATAATGTTGTGATCCCCTCTGTTGTGAATCTCTTCAGCAGACTGAGGCCCGGGATCAGAATAAGCATTTTGATGAGCTATAGGCCCTTTCGCTTCTTTTTACAATCCCAAACTTGCGCTGCCTGCCCAATATCAAACTAATAAATTACAGCCCCCGTCTCCCACATAACTCACTGATAAATAAAAAAAAAGGGTCTGCCATAGTGTGCAGCTGTGACCCAGGGTTACCTAGCAACAGGTCATGCCCAGACGTGATGCACAAGGTAGAGATACACCTCTAAGGAGCTGGAGAGGAGGGAGGGATGGAGGTGGAGGAGATGGAGGAGCAATGGGGAGGAGGGAGGGAATGGGTCTCATCCTCACTCTCTATGACCCTTGACAGATAGAAAACGCACTCAGAGGAAACGGCATTTGATTGACAGGGATATTTGAAGAACCTGAGACTCCTTAGTTTCTCCATTACTGTTGGGCTGCCAGGCTGGACTCTGAGCTGCTATATGTCTGCAAGAAGTAGGCAAAAAAAGGCAGATTTGTGTAGTTTTATATAAGCTATAAGCTGACAAACCCTGTAATTATAAGGCTTTTTCAATGAAAAGAGACACTGAATTGATTTGCGTCTTGTACATTTATATTTGAGAAAACAGAATTTTGTTGTTGTTGTTAATTCTCTCTGGAGAGTCTCCTTGTTTGTTTTTTTTTGTTGTTGTTTTTTTTCATGCATTAACACACACTCGAAAAAAAAACACATTCGCCGCAATGAAGCACACAATCGGGCTTTCCAACCCCTGCGCCCAGAGAATCGTCTGATGGAAACCCTAACAGACAGGCCTAAAAAGATTGAGCAATAGCAATAGAGACGCACATCCACAGCGGTGTACAATGTCTTTGCCAGAATAGTGCAGAATGAAAATGAGAGTCACTGTGTTCAGTCCATGCCCCCCCCCTTCCCTTCCCTCCCCTCCCTTCCTCCTACCCTCCTCTGCCCTTCCTCTGTTGCCTGTGCGACAAACCCTCGAGGGGACTCTGCAGCTGTGTGGGGTTAGCACATGGTCGAGTTAGGGGCCACACACACAAACACGCAGCACACACGCTGACAAACAAAAACAAATATAGAATATTTATACTGCGTAAAAAAACAAAAACGGGAATATTAAGGATGTTTTTCAAAAAGATGCAAATGAATCTTAATTCTCTTAATGTTGCGTGTGACATCTGAGAAGAGCCTTTTGTAGTTTCTACACCTTCACCTGTAAGTTGTGTTCTCCTCATGTCCAGGAGCGGCCGTATCAGGCAGTGCATGATGGGGGATGTGTGCGCCTCCTCATGCAGTTAATGGACAGCGTACACATGGTGATGATTCACAGCTAGCGAACATGACGTATGCCATCGGAAAGGCTGGTGCGAGTAAAATGGGCATCCATCACAGATGCTAACAACTCTGATTAAAAATACATCATCTGCAAGCGGCCCCCTGATACCGCCGTCAAGCCATTTTGGGTCTAATTGCAATTGGTCTCCGTTATGATCAAAGGCAAGTCACACCTGCTCGCCTTTAGCTTTCGTTTCGCTGATTACACTTTCAAATTTCATCAACGTCAAGTTGATAGATATGAAATTATGGGGTAAACCTGTTTACTTGTGGTCAACACCGTCACAATTGCAAAGTCCCATCTTTCTCCTGGACTTGCGCTGCCTTCCTTCTGCTTCACATCTTGTTTTTTTTTGTTCTTTTTTCTCTTTCTGGAATCAAATTGAATCGAAATTTTAAAAGCAGGGCAAAGGAGTTAAAGGAAAAGCAGCAGTGGAAGACAGAGTGGAGCTCGCCGTCCTGATACAAACACAATACAGAGCACAAAGCTTCCCTCCCCGTCTCTTCTTCTCCCTCTGCTTCTTCACCTTACCCACCACCTGTATCTCTCGGGGTGTGAGCGAGCGAAGCACCGAGAGGAAGAGTACCAAGCCTTCACTTAAGGCTTTGCACCCAGCGCTCACCCAATTTACACCTCTCCCTTTTCCTGCAAACTCCACCCAGGATCCCCTGATGACAGCACCATGCTAACCATCACCTCCCTGCTGGCATGAGAGAGAAACAGGGTGTGTTTGAGTGAGTGTGTGTGTGTGTGTGAAAGATGGAGTGAAAAAGAACAGAAGAACATGCTTCTGCGTGTGTGTGTGTGTGTGTAAGCATGTGTGTGTGTGTGTGTGTGTGTGTCCTGTCCTTTGGAATGGGTAAAAAAATATTTTGGCAAGGAGAGGAGAGGTCATTTTGTTCAGTCTATTTTTTTTCTTCAAGGGACAAGTATAGAACAAGTGTTGAGTTGAGTTAATATTAGTAAGTGCTTCAATCACGTCTCATATCTTTGCTTATATCAGCTTGGCTTCTAACCACTTCTTACTATTGCTTTCATTATTCTCCCAGATGCCTGTTTGCCTGCCCCTAACCTTTCCTGTCATTCAACACCCTAACATTCCCTCACCTTTTCCCGCTGTTCCACCAGTCACCTGATCCTCCCCTTGCCTACACACCTGCCCCTCATTGTCTTAATCAGCTCCCTTGTGTGTGTGTATAGTATATATATCTATCCCTATACCCCTTTCAGACCGAGGTCCATCCAGCGTTATATCCATGTTGTGTTTGAAAGGTTCAACCTGAGTTTTTTTGTGAATGGCTCCACCCGCT
Organism: Pampus argenteus; assembly: GCA_036937835.1. Classification (NCBI taxonomy): domain Eukaryota; kingdom Metazoa; phylum Chordata; class Actinopteri; order Scombriformes; family Stromateidae; genus Pampus; species Pampus argenteus. The sequence continues at coordinate 2,782,907 of CM072883.1, read as the reverse complement.
AGTTGTTGGCTGATTGTCCTCATTGTCATGCATCTCTCCTGGGTCGTGACCCAGGTCGTCTCTGAATTGTCACGACACCGTGAAACCACTGTTTGACTGACTTGAATTGACAAAAGAAAAGGGTTGAACATTGGTGAAATAACTCTGGTCCAACTTGACTTAACTTTCATTTGATGCTGTTGCAGGTTGTGTGCAAAAAAAAAAAGCAATCTGCACCCGCAGACCAAACCCGCTCCCACCTGAGCTGAACCCAAACTATTTGATGATAAAGAGGCCTAAAAGAATCATAAAAAAACCACCCTCACTGACAGGGTTTGAAATGATGTACCTACTGTACACGAGGCCTGTTTAAACATCTTGACAGGATTAGAGTAGAGTTAAACTGCTTTGCGGGCGCAGTTAATTGAAGCGGATGAGGTTTTTAATAAAGCGTGCAGTGTTAGCAGCTGACAAATGGCTCGGCTGACACACAGGGGAAATTGCATTTAATGGCATCAGGTATGTGCTTTGCTGGAGCTTATCACATTACACTGGTGGGTGCACACACACACACACACACACACATACAGTTGCATGCATGCACACATGCATAAATGCACACACCCTGCTTTCATCTTCATTTGAGGCGATGTGTGCGCGTGTGTGTGTGTGTGTGTGCACGCACGTTGGCCCATATAAACACACACACACACACACACACACATCAATTTACGCTTACCTGAGCCAGTCAAGGTGTTTTCCCTCATGGATTTCAATTATTGTTCAGCAGGATGCCTCGTGTAGAGCAAAGACAGAGATGGGTGTGTATGTTTGTTCCGGTGTTAAGCAGTAATACTTTCCATACCGTCACTTTCTGCTGATATATAAACCATCGTGTCATCAGCCTACATTTGAAACCCAACCAAAAATAATTTACAATTATGGTTTCTTTTGATCACCGAATGCTATTTAACATATATTCATGTATGTTTTTATAACCTTTTTGATGATGTTGCATCAAAAGCAAGTTTATTTTGATCTGTAATGGAGACTGCAGTGTTTCTAAACATGTTGCATATAAAGGATTTCCATTTGATGGGATGGTGCAGGGATAAAAAAAAAGTGTTAAATATTTCATTCACTGAAGCTTCAATACAGCTGCTGATATATAATATACAGAAAATGGGGGTTTTGGCTCGTGGCGTCAGCGTGTTATCTCCGTTATCTGCTCTGTTTCTACATCTACATTTACGTTTCAACTACATTGAGGAGCAGAGGTGCCAAGGATACAGAGGTCCCTGATACATTGCTACATCGCAGGCAGCCTACTGGAGACGTCTGATTGGCCAACATGGCTTTAGGATTTAGGGGTTATATTGACAGCGCTTCAGTTCTGTTTTTGTTTTCCTGCCCTCATATCCACATATGTTTTCGGACCTGTGTCGATATGACAGAAAACAACAGAGAATCAGATGAAAGAAAATGCAATTTCTCACTGAGACTTGTATACAGAAAGCCGCTAATAGAGTAAAATATCCTCTGCACTCTATTAGACTCTTCACATGTCTCTCGCTGGCAGCGTTCACCTTTGAGTTTGAGGACCCTTTTTTAATCACACAAATAATATGTCTTTTGACATATCTCTCATATCACTGTGTCCCTCTCTATGAGGGCCTGCTGTATTAAAGTCCTTCAGTCTGTCCATTCGCTGTACTGTACAGACACACACAGACCTTTAAGGAAAGCAGAGATGCTGCATGCCATTTCTTTCATCTAAGAGATCCGTGATAATATAAAGGGTGTCAGAAAGCACAACAAGACAACATGAATTATTTCAAGTGAGATGTCGGGAGACCATTGCATAGATGCCCTTTAGGAATTGTCAGTTTGATATCTCACCCAGTAGTGCGTGCACACACACACACACACACACACACACACACACACGCATACTGTCCAGAGTGTGAGAAATTCCTCATATAAGAGGACAATTAGAGTCTCATTTTTCCCCTAATATCAATCACACAGCTCATGAATAAAGACAATTAGGTCCTCACGATTCTATACAATTGCATCTGCCCTTTGAGCTCCCCCTCTGATTTGGGAGCGATGCCTCTTGGGTATATGGCGCTCTCATCACTGCGACTCAGTGTGAGCCGCTGCAGTCAATAATAGGGGACAAAACAGAGGCAGCAAGGGCCCGATTTCAGACTAGATCAGATCCTCCGGACGCGTGTCACTCTTCATTAGAGAGGCGGGGTAGCAGGGGACGCCCTTAAGGTGAGGATGGCCACAGAGTGGAGAGGGTGAAGGGAGGGGCGGAGTGGCAGCTGTGGAACAATGACAGAATCTGTGTCCAAGGGCCCCCCAGGCCAAACACCAGCTCTCCTCCACCCTGAACTGATCTCTTGCCTCTAGACCCAGCGAGGAAGGGGAGCGAGGAAGGGATGGAGGGAAAAGAGACAGAAATAGACCAGTCACAGTCAGTGGACTTTCTATCTAGACTTGCTGTACGCAAGACTCGGCCTGACATTGATGTAACACATCAAATCAAATGTGTCTAATGTCATATTCATAGAAATGCAATTGGTTTACCTCAGGCGTGGGTGGTTCCCCTTACAGCACAGCAGCTTGGATAATGTCAGGTATTAATCTTTCATAGCCTCCATTAAATTAAGCACTTTGATTCACTTATTATTAATTTATACTGATTGCTGCAATGTTGGCGTACATGCAAGCGAAGGCAGTTACTAAAGGAGCCTCCCTCCTTAGGATTGCCATTTGGAAAAGACACTGATCTCATCACAAGTGTGAATAAACATTTCTGTGTCTAATTATTTGCACTCTTCCTAAACAGGTTTTCGCTTCAACTAATACGTCCCGTTATTGTCTCCTAATCCCATTAGATAACTGGGTAATCCTTCGAAAATGTATTGTCAGGCATCGGGCTACAATTGAGGATTATTTTCATGGTTAATGGATTAATTGGTTGCTCTATAAAACGGCAAGTCCGAGCCCAAGGGATATAATAAAATGTCTTGTTTAGCTTGACATACAATCCAAACCCAAATATGTTTCATTTCCTATCACGTGTTCGAGATCCCCTCCAATCATGCATCACACCTGGAGCTGTGAGTTATCGGTGCAACTTATGTCTTACGCAACACGCACAATTTTTTGTCAAACTAATAACCTCGTCTAAAAGAGGACAATGGAAGCCGTGACGGAGGCCGCGGCGCTCTCCTGCCACACGTAGGTGGCACACACTCGCCTTATTAGCCAGGTCAAACATAATCAGTGATAGACACGGCAGGGCTGCTTAATTATGGCTGGCAGCTGGCAGCAGGGGCCTTCCTTTAGGGGCCGGGTTATGCCCATGCATGAACCCCCCCAAACACCCCACCCACACTGCCCCAAATGAAGAATAAATCTAACCTCCCTTTTGTTTGGAGTGAAGCATGTGGCAGCCCCTTCATTTAAAGCAAGAATAAAAATGTGGAGAGAATTCAGGATTAATAGAGGGGAATGGGGCATTAAATTAGTGTAATTGTTAGGTAACAGCAGCACACACACGTCTGTCTCTGTGTGTGTGTGTGTGTGTGTGTGTGTGTGTCAAGGCAATAAAAAAAAATTCAGGATGAACCATCAAACAAGCAAAACCTGAGCTATTAGACAACTCTGGTTTGTTTTTTGGGATTTTTTTTTTCTTTTCAATTTCATAATAGAGAAAGCCTGACAGCTTGTTTGCTGCATGCTTTGGCCGACACAACAGATGTATTCACATGGCAGCTTCCACCCAAATAGGCAGAACACATCCTGAAAAGGCACCTAAGCTCCTGTCGCAAACAGCTTGTAAATCTGTACTTAAATGAGAGCAAGCGAGAGCCTGACTCCTGCCTGTCTGCCTGCCTGCTGCGTCGCTGAAGAGATATGGCTTCATGAAGTTTGTAACCAACACAGGGGGGAAAGAAGGTGGGGGGAAAAAAGCAGACCGAGGCTGATATACTGTGTGATTATATTGTCTCTACACCTAAATGTTACCCCGGTTAAAATAGTCCTGTGCTTGTGCATGCTGCAAAAAACAACTGTGTGTGTGTGTGTGTGAGAGAGAGAGAGAGAGAGAGAGAGAGAGAGAGAGACAGAAAGAAAGGCAGTGTTTGAAGCTGCAAACAGTTGTGGACTCTGGTCTCCCAAGGCTGTCTGTCTACACACACACACACACACACACAGTCTCTCTCACACATACAGAGCCCCCCGATTCAGCCCCCTCTGGTATATTGATCCACTTCATTCTGCCTCAATGAGATGCAGACAGCATCCCAGCGCCCAGACCGCTCATAATCATGATATAACACTCGGCTGTATTGAAACCTGCCATAGGAAGGCATAAATCGGATAATGCAGCAGCCGGGATAATGAACAATATCAGATGACTTATTGATGTTGTCATGCATGGCCTGTAATGAAACGTACATGCGTGTTGTAGCGATGTTCGGTGTGAGGCGTGCAGGAGCAACTGCACACATGTTTTGTCTGCACACACTGCTTCATACAGTGTGCAAGGGAAGTTATGAAAGCAAAAGGAGTGCTGCACTTTTAAAGCAGGACCTTGGACAGCGCTCCATTCAGACTCAAGGGCTGCTGTGCTGTGTGTTAATGTATATCTGCGGATCTCCGTGTATATGAACTTATCCACCTTTCTCTCCTCCTCCGCTCCATTCGCCTTAAGCCTCTCCCCATCACATCGCACCGTAGTCATGGCAACCATTCTGATCGATCCAGTGCCATCTAATACCAATGTTTCTCCGAACCAAAAACTTAAAACAATCAGGCAGTCGTCAACGAGCGGCCGGGTATGAGGTGGCGGAGGGCTCCAGCAGAGGGAGGAGGAGGAGGAGGAGGAGGAGGATGGGAGCCGGGTTAGTCTGTCACTCTCAGTGTGAGCAGATGCTGAATTCAGTTCAATAAAATTGTTATTGTCCTACGCTGGAAATACGTTTGGCAGACAAATAATCACAATAAAATCATAGACAGATAGTTGAAACATGACACCAATGCAACAAAGGGAATAAAATCTCATCCAGGCTTCTCATCAGTGCTCGCCCAGCAGCTGGAGGGGGTTGCACGGGTTTATGTGAGGAGGGATGTGTCACGTTTACTTTATGTCAACAGCCATGGATAGCTGGTCAGGGTTCAGAGTTCACACTGTGATATTTCACCACGTCTCCCTTTCACCCCAAACTCACAGAGTAGCAGCCAGTATTTGTATCCAGAAGCGAGGCAGCCTCTCTGTCTGTCCTTTTATGTTGTTTTGTGCGTGTGTGCGGAGGGTAAGAAAGGAAACCTTGCGGAAAAAAACAAACCCAGACGACAACAAAATCAAACATGCAGCGCAGAGAGGAAGAAGAAGAAGCGGAGAAAAGGGAAGACAGAGAGAGAGAGAGAAAAGGATGAATGAAGAGAAAGCTTATTACCAGAAAACAGATGGCCCCCCAATTCTCAGTGGCCCCACGGGGACCTGGAGGGACAACTCTTTGCACCTCCGGGTTACCAGAGCCTCAGAGAGGGGTGGGGTACTTAAACACGACGCCGTGTGTGTGCACTTTTGTTTGTTAACTTGTAAACAAAAAGCAAATTTGTGACATCTCTGGCAAGGTGCCATTACTCCCTCGATATGGTTTGTAAGATTTCCCAGGAGTTTGTATTTAAAGGCTATTTCATTTAGTTGTTTTTGTTGCATCTAAAAATGGATCTCGAAAGACGAGATGTTGCCTCCGAGGAAGAGTCTGTTATTTATTTATTTATTTATTTTTACATCCCCCTCTGTGTCAATGCTGTGAAAACTACTGGACCTTCATATTCAAAAGAGCGGAACAATCCTTTAATATATATATATATATATATATATATATATATACATACACACTCACTCACACACACATTTGGAGTCACCTTACGCCAGACATCATCAAACCCATCACTCAACATCAGCGCTGGACGAGGTAATGTCACAACATCCGTAAAATGAGATCTCACACACGCTCAAACATTCGCACTCTTCAGTGTATGTGTGCATATGCAACTGTACGAGTGGACACACACACACACACACACACACACACACACACACACACACGACAGGCAGTGAGTGGAAATGAAGGATTTGGAGTTCCATCCCGTTACATTATGCAGCAGATGGCGTTCAGGCCAAGCCCGGCCAGGCCTCTCCCAGGAGAGAAAGAGTGAGAGAGAAAGAGGGGAAGAGAGAAGATGGGGGAGGTGTAGAAAGAGGGGTGAGGGACAAAGCTGTTGTCTCTGTTTTTTTGTTGTTTTTTTTAAACTCACGTGAACATACGTGTTTGGTTTGTCTTTTTTTGACAGACTCTCCTCTCCTCTCCTCTCCTCTCCTCTCCTCTCCTCTCCTCTCCTCTCCTCTCCTCTCCTCTCCTCTCCTCTCCTCTCCTCCCCCCTCCTGCCCAGCTGAGGCTACACCTGAGCCCAGCCACGGAGGCCCCGACCCCAGCTGACCCTCCACCGTGAGGAAGGAAGCAGAGGACAGAGGAGGGAAAAGGTGAGAGTGGAGGAAACGAGAAATCTTGGTAAAGCTGAAGCAGCACAGCAGTATTTAAGATTAAAAAGAGAAAAGTCGTCACATTGACTTCTTATTGTTGCTGTTCTTCTGTTTTTTATTCCTGATAATAAGAGCATGATTGTATCTCTCCCTGTAAAGCAGCTGTACACCTCAACTAATTTGAATGAAATTCACACACACACACATGCACTGCAGTTGACTTGATCAAATGCCACAATCAATACCCACACACACACACACACACACTGATAGACACACATACAAAGCGGCCTGTTAAGTCCCCCAGATCTTTGCCCCCGGCGCTTTTTGTTTTGTGTTTTCCGAATTAATTGAGCCAACGCTCAAGTGTGGGGCCAGATGTCACTGTGACCTGTGGGGATTATTAGAAATCTGTTTCCCTCATTGTTTACGTGGACCCCTTCAAACCACAACGCCTCGTTCTCTTCCTGCTGAAGTTTCAGGGAGAAACAAGCCCCCGACCAGATTGCTAATGTAGAAAATAACAGCCTTCAGCTCCAAGATACCGAGCCGAATATGGACATGTGGGACACTTTGGGACTTTGCTGTCCCACCTCCAATGACCATGGCTTGTGCCCAATGGCCACCAGGGTCCCCCTAATGCCCTCCCAGTTTGGCCAGAACAGCACCATGCTCCTTGGCAGAGCTCTGGGCCTAATGAACTCATCAGCCAGCTGGAGGCCCTGGATGGAGAGACAGGGGCCACTAGGGAGAGGCTGGGGGGCCAGAGGGAGAGAGAGAGAGAAAGAGGGGGCAGCAGGCCAGGGTGCTAGGTAGGGGAAGATGGAGGTGTGGGGTGGCTGAAGGTAGCTCACCACAAGGTAAATGAGGCAGGTGCAGTTTCAGAGGGGGGCTAGGGGCCAAGACAGGAAGGTCAATGGGCAGGAAGGAGAGGTATGAGAGGCTGCTAGGTCTGTGATGAACTGGACTGAATGGAGAAGAAGAGATGGAGGCAGATACTGGATTTATGACTCTGGTGCTCATACAGCTCAGATGAGCAGGTGATAGAAAAATGATGAGCAGCAAAGGGCCAACTAGTTCATACTTTTGCACACAAGTCTTTCATTTATAAAGCCTCATGAGCCGCACCGCCCTCCCTACAGTCTTTCCAGTCCTGCTAACAGCAACATCCGAACCCCCATCATAACTTTCCTCTGGTCAGTATCTTAAATTATTATGTTATTCTAATGAATTTTAAACCATACACAAATCTCTGGACTATTTCTTAATCTGGACCAGTTGCCTGGCAACGGGCAGAGACTCCAGGAAGTTGCTTGTCCTGACAAAATAATCTAAGCACATAACCCCTCTGCAAAACAAAGAGTTTTACATGTTAATCAGTTAACATGCAAACAAACGTACATTTACACCGTAATGAGAGAATAAAAGATGTGTTTTTATGTGAAAAGCAGAACACAGCTGGGTCGCTTGCTGACTAATAATGCCTCCTCTCCCTCTACTTGCTCTGTGAAGTCATCACACTTATGTCAGCATCATCAACGAGATGCTATCATCCTGTTCACTGTACGATCAACAAACTCATCATCCATTCGATCCCAAGTGAGTGTGTGTGTGTGTGTGTGTGTGTGTGTGTGTGTGTGTGTGTGTGACTGCGTGTCCATGAGAAACAGAGAAAGTGAGCACCTTTGTGTGTCCATATGTGTCTGGGTGGCGGAGAACGCGCTGGGCTCCCTGCTGGGAGCACAGATGGTGCTGAGGCCTGCCACAGCAGCGCTGACGATGGCCACATTCTCACATGGGACCCCCAGCTTTCTGGATCCCACACCTCCTGTTCAGGCCTGAACTGACAATCCCCCACCTTCCTCACACACACACACGGGTGAGTGTGTGTGTCCAAGTGATGCAAATACAAGAGGAGTCAAGTTACATCACTGTCATATTTTGAGTTTCTGGGGCACAATTCAGCACTAAATGATCATTCGTCCCCTTTTTTTGTGTCTCGCAAACTGCATTTCTGCATTTCCTCCCGCTTCGTCTTCATTTCTGCACCGTTCCTCTTGTCCCCTCCGTGTCTGCTCTTTTCTGTCTTCTCTATCTGCTCTCTAATGTCTTCTCTCTCTCTCTCTCCCTCTCCTAGATGCCCCCTGTGGCTCACCGTCCACCTGAGAGAGGCCTCATACATCTCCTGACAAAGTGACTAATCCTTCCCATTTCACAGCTCCATCCCACTGCTCCCTGGGAATGTATAAAACTGTGTGTGTGTGTGTGTGTGTGTGTGTGTGTTGTGTCATCGTGTGAGAGGTGACAGGTGGGAGTATGTCACTCGAGTTCAAGGTGTTTTTTTGTTGTAACAAGCAGCTCAGACAGCTGCAGGGTCTACTGAGTGCCGACTGATTAGAGAAACAACTCCATTACAGGCGTCTCATCAGAGTGATATCACTTCCCGACTTCTTGATGACAGCTTCTTTAAAATGAGGTCCGCCTACTTAAAAAATGTCTTTCTTTCTTTCATTCTTTTTTTTCTTTTTTGTTTCAAAAGATCTTTACAAATTTATTTTCGCCACATTACTGGGATACAATTTGATCCTTTCCAAAAGAATCAGGTTTCAAATTTGCATCTTATTTCCTCAGAAACTCAGAAGCGATATTAGGCCTCAGCTGGGGCGGTGATATTCAAATAATAATCCCAGCACTAAATCAGTGAAGTCTTTCCTGTGTGTCTGCCAGTTCTGAATGCTTATGGGATGCAACCCAGGCTAAAGTCTGTCTCCTACGGTGGTCCTTTTAAAAGATAATGCTGAACTTGATAGAACCTGTCTTATTGTCCATCCAGCAGTCACGGAGCAACATTAACATTCATGCTATCTGTGCCTGTTTTCCATCCGAGCAGGTAGTCAGCAGTGGGTTAGTAAACAGCTGTGTGGCTGTAAATGACACCAATGAGAGTTGTGAATGAGGCTGAACCCAAACGGCTTTAACTAAAAAAAAAAAAAAAGAAGACTTTTTCTGTTTATTTCAATTTCTTAGAGGAACTGAAATGAAAGTCTTTTTTTTTTTTCTCCAACAGTTTCTTTGGGGGGTTGAAATGTTCCTTTAATGCGATGTGTCTCGAACCAGTTTTTTGTGATTAACTGTGTTCAGTCACGGCACATGAATGCAGCACGTGTTGACAGTCATGTTTTTGGAGGTTCATACTACATCTCGTTAGTTTCACTACGGTATAACAAAACGTCAAAGTCTATCCAGTAAAGGCTTTTACCAGCAGCATCATGACTGAACTGAGAGTCATCCGTTTGACTGAATGAACTGCTCTCTGGTGACTAAACCACCCTGCAGTTTGCCTCCGTGTCTCCGGAGTCACTACATCAGCTGTGGGATGTAATTGCAGCAGGCACAAACAAAACAGCCTAGGAGGGGTCCTACATGTCTTTGGCCAGGGGCCGTACAGGCTGAGGAGGGGTCTGGGCATCGCCAAGACCACCAAGCATAGACCATCTCTGCTTCCTTGTCTTTGGAGCAATTAGGGTGGTTGGCTGTGTGTGTGTGTGTGTGTGTGTCCGTGGGCTCCAGCTGTCAGGAGGCCTCTGTCTCCTGGTCCTGACATGTCTCCGATACACCCCGTTGTGAGTCTCTCTGTGTCACACACACTCCCCGGACCCGGCCGGAGCCCAGGGCGAGCTGTCCGTCATCTCACACACACACACACACATGCTCAGTTTTCACTGACATGGTCTTTCTGGCACTGTAGTGATACTTGCGAGTACTCTCGCAGTGTGTGTGTGTGTGTGTGTGTGTGGCAATAAGCATGGCGGTGGCTGCGGGCCACAGCAAGTCATCTGTGCTTCCCCTTATCGTTTTAATCACCTCGTTAGGCGCAGCTAGTCCCCACACTTGCTGGCCACTGCCCCTCCTCTGGAACCATGCCCTCCTGACCTGATGCTGCCGTGCCACTGGGTACAGGGATGCATGATGGGAGGACAAGAAGCGTGGAGGAAGAGGAGGAGACATGAGAAAGGTAGACTTTGTACACCTGAGTATAAGACAGGTGCATCATCTTATCTTATCTTATCTTATCTTATCTTATCTTATCTTATCTTATCTTTATCGTCATCAAATAGCTTCCTTCTCTTCTTCTCTTCATCTTTCTACCTGCACTTTTGAAATATATAACTATTTTTTTTATAACTATTGTTTTTTAATCCTGGCAAAAACACAAACGTGCGCACGTGCACAAACTCACAACACGGACACGCGTATTATTATTTTTTTCCTCTCCATCCTTTATCATACGCACATCTCTGCTTTCCTTTTGCCCACTACATACTCCCACGGGAGGGAGAGCGCTTGAGGGCTGAGGGGCGTGAGGAGAGAGAGGAGGAGGAGGAGGAGGAGGAGGAGGTGTGTAGTGTTTGTGTGTGTGTGTGAGGAAGAAAGAGAGAGAGGGATGGAGAGAGAGGAAGAGAGTGAGTGAGGGAGGGGACGGCGTTAGACAATACCGTTCCTCAAATATATTCCATCCCCTCCGTCCCTGAAGTGAGCCTTTATTAGTCGGGGTCGTTTGGATCTTATCTCGCATATGACACTCGGTGGAAGAAAAGGCTGGAAGAAAAAGTAGGGGATTATCTGTGAACTGCCTTCCGATCCGCTGCTTCCTGACACGGGGAGAGCCTCGCTTATCTCGTCTCTTTATCTCCATCTTCCACAGGCGGATGGACCAGTAGCCCTGGCTGCACTTTCACCACTATCTGCTTATCTCTTCTATTGTCTCTCCATCGTTTGGATCAACACAAGGGGTTGCAGGGGGGACTGACTAATTCCTGCTCATATTATTATTATTATTATTTATTTTTTATTATTATTCCTAATCGATCGATCTATCTCTCTAATCATCTCAAGACTCCGAGCTGCTGATTGTTTTGATCACCTGCATGTTTTGACCCCCCGTGTGATTCCCATGTTGCAAGTTTGAGACTGAAAGAAAAGTAAAAAACAACTTTTCTCTCTCTTTTTTTTTCTTTTTTTGGGCTTTTTTTCCTCTTTTTTTTGGCTTATTCGTTTCCGTGCAACTGAAGGTCCATCTCTGTGACATCTGATGGTTGTTTGGTCGGTGGAATATGAGTTAATTTGGAGTTTTTAAGTTTATTGCAAGACATTTTTGCCTCTCAACTCTTTGTCAAGGTGAGTTGCAAATGTGGAAAATGCTTAATGCACTTCATTTTTTTTTTTTTTTTTTTTTAAAGCAGTCAAATCAGTTTGTTTTTATTCTGTTTCCATCATCTGGTTTTGTTGTTTTATGTGATGTTGATACATATATTTATACTTTCATCATCTTTATTTATTTGTTTATTTTTTTTAAAGAAGAAAAAAAGCACAATAGCTCCAATGATTTCATGTCCAGCAGATGTCAACATTATTTTTTTCCCCCATCTTATGTCTCCATGCTGTCAAGTCACTCTGGCCTCAGCCAAGCAGATGTGTTCATCACACTGTGACAGATGGCCAATTCTGGTTATGTTAATTCACACCAAAAAAAAAAGGAGTTTCTTCTTTAAAAAAAAAATATCACAACCTTAGAAAAAAATATTCAACTTTAAAAAAAAAGGAAATATTAAAAATATCAGGCTATATCCCAAAAAAAGTGCTGCTTTTTTTCAAATTTCCCGGCTCTTTTGAAGGCCTCAGGCTTTAATGAATTAACTAATTCATTATTTATGGAGTTTAACATTATTATGCAATGAAACTGCATTTTAGATGTATGGCTCTGGTACCCAAACAAGCACCCGCTGTGATATTTCTCATAGTGAGTGACAGAAAACACTTAAAACAATCACATCCCACTTATTTTATATGTGAGGCTTATTAGGACTCATTATTTATGATTTTAGAAAGCATTATAATTCATATGTGCTGTTTAGTTGCATTAGAATAGATTGAGAATAAATCGTTTTTTTAATGACTGTTTTTGTCCACACTACAGGTACTTCAGGAGGAGTGACTGCCAACACCGGAGAATAAAAATGATGCTAAGCCCGGACCAGGCTGAGGCGGACCTCTCCTGGACTCAGTCCGACCCAGAGAGCATGCTAAACGGCCTCAAGTCGGCTGGCTGCACCTCAGACGAGCCGGGGGAGGGGGAGGACAGGCCCAAGTGCAAATCTGACCAACCTCTGAGCAGGGAGGAGAAGAGGAGGAGGCGGAGGGCCACGGCGAAGTACCGCTCGGCCCACGCCACCAGAGAGCGGATCCGGGTGGAGGCGTTCAACGTGGCCTTCGCGGAGCTGAGGAAATTACTCCCCACCTTACCCCCGGACAAGAAACTCTCCAAGATCGAGATCCTCAGACTGGCTATATGCTACATCTCCTATCTCAATCACGTGTTGGATGTTTAAAGACCCCCACCAGCACCACCACCACCACCCACCACCCCAACTCATGACACAAATGGTTTAGATTGGACCCATGGGCGTCATTTGGGTATGGCAAGGTTGGCAAAGTTATAGGGTCGACTGATACAGGAGATACCCAGTATTTTTGTAGCCTCCAGTAGCTCATATTTTGTGCAGACACTCAGTTACCTTTTAAAATCTGTAATGTTGAAAACAGGAGAAAAAGAAATAATAATTTGACAAAAAAAATCTATATATTTCATTCCTGTTTTGTTTGTTGTTTTCTTTCTGGCTGGTAAAAGGTGAATATTGGCTCAGTACAAACAGATATCGGTCGATATATCTGTAGTATGTTATTTTGCTTTGACTTCAGGGGAGTTAAAACAAAAAAACAAACAAACAAACAAAAAATCTGGGGACTTTGCCATAGCTTAGTTAACTGTTGGGTGACTGTTCGATGCAATAATGAGAATAATAATGATTTCTTTTTCCCAAAATATATGCCTATATGATGGGAGAGGCATTCACGTTTCCCTCCCAGAAGAGACGTAGAGGACAGAAAATTTAAAGAATCCGATTTTTGTTTTGAACATTAAATCACCCACGTTCATAAAATGATATTAGTTTAACTGGAACTAATGTCATGCTGGTTAAAGTCACTCTGGCTATTAATAAAACAAACACTGGGACATAATTTTTCCAATCTAAGATCGAAGAAATGAAAGGATGTAAACGAGATAGCTGCTTTAGATTTAGATTAGATGATGTTTTCCGTAAAGGAAAAAAAAAAGAAAAGAAAAAAAAAAGATTCAATGCGTAAGTGCCACTTATGACATATAAAATTGTGACCTTAATCGTTTTTTTAATGTTTTAATTTTTATTTTTTTTATTTAAATGGAATTATTTATTTAACTGTGTTAATATTGAAGGCTTATTTATTTATTTATGTTGATATCATAGGCTGGCGTCTGTTTGTATAAATGTATATTGTTTGTTGCTTCTATATTTTAGGCTGTGAAATTGAACTTGGAAAAGTGATGATGTTCTCTTTTTTTTTTAAAAATGGCACTTTCTGTCAAACCCATAGCATAACTTATTCATTTAATGTATGTTTGATGTATGTCATAATCTCTCTCTTTTTAAATTTATTTTATTTATTTATTTATTTTTATGTCACGTCTATTGTCTATCAATAGCAACGATAAGCACTTCAAGATGGGGGTTCAATAGCCCTAAAATGTTTATTTCCCTACAGAGGTTACTCTATGAATAGGAATTGGGCTGCTGAAAAAAAAAAAAAAATTGAAAATGTATCTGTAATCATATGACTAATGATTATCTTAAACAGTTTCTAACACCAAGGGATTATCATAAGATTCAGAGGCAAACCTCTCTTTTTTTTTTTTTGCTGTGACCAAAAAAAATAATAAAAAATAAAAATAAAAATAATAATAATAATAATAACGAGAAATTTCGAGAAAAAAAATTAGTCTGAATTTATTATTATTTTGTTGTTTTGAATTCTCTGGATGTTATTGTTTTGGGTTTATTTATTTGTCTCTGCTTTGTATGACGAAATTCAATAAGTAATTTTATAGTGAAGAAAAAACAAACAAAAAAAAAACAACATATCCTCTATCCAAAGATTTTTTGTCTCTTCAGGGTTGTGTAGGCTACTTGTTGCTTTATGCAGATCTTTTGTAGTAGAGGTATCGTGTAACAGCTGGTTTCTAATGGATAAACTTTTCATATTTTCCGGTGTTATTTTTAATTAAAAACGGAAATACTTGAAAAAAAATCTTATCTTTTCCTGTTTTTGTTTTTTTTAAATATTTTTTTATTGTTTTCAAACAAGTGTCACGAATGTTTTGGATTTGGAAATCTGATGTGTGTGTGTGTGTGTGTGTGTTGCAGCTGATTGCAGTGATAAATATGGCACAGGATGACGTCAGCTTCATGCTCGCGTAGACGCGCGCGCACATGCACACATGTACTGCAAGCTTTTGAACACACGCACACATAGTCACACACAAGCCTACTCATAATTTAGTCTACTGTACAAACACACACACACACACACATGTTTAAATAGGTCACTTTCAGGGAATTTACATAAACTTACATTAATTTGCTGGAAACTAACTTTAATCCTAACTGCCAACCTAAAATCAACTTTTTACAAACCCAATCATCTGGCGTGTGTCCCTGACAGCAGGATAAGTCACACACACACACACACACACACACACACATACATACACACACACACACCAGCCTACTCACATTTAGCCTACTGTACAAACACCCCCCCAATACATGATGAAATCAGTGCAAACCCCTGCAGATGGAAGAAAACTCACCCTGTTTCTCTCTCTCTCTCTCTCTCTGACACACACACACACACACACACACAGTGGTCAGCAGCTAAAGGCAGTGGTAGCCTACATGTGTGCTCCTGGCTGAAAGGCTCTCTCCCTCCCCAGAGAGGGGGCAGGTGTTACTCCAGACGAGCCAAGACAACCAAATTACTGGCCGTCTGGCACCTCCCGTGGGAAACCCGGGGAGAGAGGAGGGATGGGAGAGATGGAAATTTATGAGCGAGCTCAGCGCCGACATGTAATATTGCCAAATGGTATGAGCAAAAAGATCCAAATATTTATATTCATTTGTGATATAGGCCCATTCCCATCGATTGCACTATAAAAAGCCTGTAGTTGAGTTACAGAACAGAACAGGGGAAGCAGAGGTTGTGTGAACGCTTTATCCAAACCACATTAGATTATCATGAGGGTGGCACCCAGTGGGAATCGAACCCTGGAAATGCCACAGTTAAGCTGTTCAAATGGATGGATCTATCTATCTATCTATCTATCTATCTATCTATCTATCTATCTATCTATCTATCTATCTATCTATCTATCTATCTATCTATCTATCTATCTATCTATCTATCTATCTATCTATCTATCTATCTATCTATCTATCTATCTATCTATCTATCTATCTATCTATCTATCTATCTATCTATCTATCTATCTATCTATCTATCTATCTATCTTTGGGTGGCAGCTGCAGTGAAGGTTTCAGGGGAGCATTTCTCATTTCAAATCTTTTTATCCGCGACGACTGAAGGTAGCATGAAATGTTCTTTCCTTTTTCCAGCTCAAGGGCCTCCCGCGTCTCCTCTCTCTCTATTTGGCATCTGTCAGTTTGTCAGTCACCGGCCTCTCTCTGTTTTTTGTTTTTTTTCTCGGCGTGTGCGTGCACGCTGACTTTTTCTCCTTTTACCTTCAGCTGCACACAGAAAGTTTATCCCACAACATGAATCCGATGGATTTGTCATCATCTTTTAAAACATTTTTAAAAAATGCTTGATTCTCCTCTTTTGAGCAAGCCTGACTTGTCCAATAGTTCATCTCTTTCTCGTCAAATCCTTTTTACCATACAAACCTTTAAAAAAGAGAAAAAGGGAAAACACCAATATGTCACATCAACAGATTGTCCTCTTCAGAAGACAAAACAAGCTCTGTGATTCTGGCATGGCGTGGAGACAGACTTCTGCTCAAGCTTATTGAATGGAGGAGTCCATCTGTACGTCGCCGTGAAGCACTACAAGGCCATTTGTGCTCCTCATCCCAAAAGCTTCTGTAGCATCAGTCCTCTTCAATTTATTCTTTACAAACTCCCAGAAGGGGCAGGGGAGAGAAAAGTGACAGGCGAAGCCCAAACTGCTGAAGGCACTGAACAGCCTGGCTGACAGTGTGGCCGGTGCATGCTTGTGTGTGTGTGTGTGTGTGTGTGAGAAAGTACCACGTTTCACCACAAACCCCCCCACCCCTCTTTGCACTGTGGGCTTATGTAATGGTGGAGGCCAAGGAGTGACCATATGTCAGGAGGTGTGTGCAGACAGCAGGGGGATTATACAGCGGCCATTATCAGCATTTGGACATCCTTCTCATCATCATTCAGGTATACTCAAAGCCAGGAGGAGCACACACACACACACACACACACACACACACACACACAGCTCTACACACAGCTCTACACACACCCATTTAATTCTGAGAGCTCACTTGCTCTGTGTAAATTGGACAGGGAGAGAGAGTATGACAACAAACAGCCATATGTTCACAGTACGAAGAACAACATTTGGGCTGTTTTGTGCTGCCTCACTTTTTCGCCCTCTCTTTTATTCTCCACGTCGTATTATTGAAGTGTTCATGTTCAAGGCAACAACTCCCCCATCAATGCCCCCCCCCCTCCCTCCCTCATTTTTCCCTCCCACTTGCCTCTCTTTTAGAAGTCTATGTTTGCAGGAGTGCATGAAGTGTGCACATCCTTCTCTCTGTCAGTGTGTGTGTGTGTGTGTGTGTGTAACATAAAGGGTGCTCGTGAAGTAGA
This sequence comes from Pampus argenteus, assembly GCA_036937835.1. Classification (NCBI taxonomy): domain Eukaryota; kingdom Metazoa; phylum Chordata; class Actinopteri; order Scombriformes; family Stromateidae; genus Pampus; species Pampus argenteus. The sequence goes on along the minus strand of CM072883.1, from coordinate 2,765,567 downwards.
AGTACAAAGCCTGGTCCATGTGTTGAAATGCAGCCCACGGGATGGGCCGTATTATCCCTGCCTACTTCACCAGCAGGGTCCCGGGGCTCGAGCTGGCTTGTGGCCCTTTGTCTCCAAACAGATGGAAATGGGCAGAGGAGAGGAGAAGAGGAGAATCAGAGAGGAGGAGGAGGAGGAGGAGGTGTGTGTGGGGAGGGTGTAGAATGGACGAAGGAAGGAGAAGGGGAGGGGAGGGAGAAAGAGTCAGTCTGTTCTCATTAAGTGGTGTATTGAAGGCGACGTCCCCCCACAATGCGTCAGCAGCCGCGGATGGTCCCCCTCTCATTCAGACTCACGCTCTGACCATCTGTACCGCGGGCCTGTCATAAGGTGTGTGTGCATGCATTAGGCATCAGGCACACGGCCCAATCTGGCGAGTTAAAATGGTGATATTCATTGGGTTTCAATTTGGTTAAGATCTTTTAAATCCAATTGTTGGGCCTTTTGTGTTTGTGGCCGCCTCATTTGTTGTGAGTTACCGTGAGTCAGAGGGAGAGTTTATTCAACATCCTGCTGTCCCTTCTTTTTGAGTCTCAGAGGGCAAAACACACACACACACACGCACACACACACACACACACACACACACACACACACACACAGAGAGAGAGGGAGAGCAAGATGTAGATTTATAATTACTATAATAAGGAAGAAATATCTCAACTTTAATCCCCTGAAAAATAAATGATTTGTTCATCACTGCCTTACTTTAAGCATATTGCCAAACATGTTTTCCTCAAGTTATAGCAGAGCAGAATCGTCAGTAGAGCTGCAATTAACATTTATTTTTTTAAAATTATCAATTAATCTACTGATTTTTTTTCCTACTGTTATTATAGCCTTCAGGGCCCCTGAGGGTCTCTGGCCTCGGAGCAGTTGCCTGTTTTGTCTATTTGTTAGTACAGCCTTGGTTATAGTACTTTGCCATTACTGTTTATGTTTGTGTTTATGGTATTTAGTAGCTTGCATTTTAGTTTTTCCATATTTTTTTGTATATAACAGTAGATGTTTGTAATGCAATGTTTTAAAACGTCTTATTATTATTATTTTTGTCCTTTTGTTGTTTTTTCCTTATTTTTTTGGTTTAATTGCTTGAAATGAAGAGGTTTTGGCGTAAACAAGATATCTTTACATGACACCTATGGACTTTTTTTTCATGTCACTGGGCTTTTAAACCTAATCTGTCATGCACTGATGTAATTGGCTCCTGAACAGAGGATCTCATCTGGCTCACTATAAAGTGGTGTTGCTCTGAAAAGTCTCACATTCCTCTCTCTCTCTCTGCATGTATGCGTGTGGTCTCATAAACTGCATCTCTTCCCACTTCGTCTTCATTTTTACGTTCTTTCATTTTTCTTCTCTATTTACCAAAGGAAACTCCCCCCCCCCCCTCTAAACTCATAAAGTCCATGTCTTTGGGGAGGAATCCATCCATCTTCCGGACACCAAATGCAATTGATCTCAGGGGCCCCCACCTTGCTCTCTTAATAGGGGCCATCTGCGCGCGCTTCCAGCTTTGAATAAACGTGAAAAGGTGACAGCACGTGCTGCTGCTCGCTGTCACGCGACGCTTCTATTCAGCTGTATAATCTGATTTCACTGCTTTCACTTCAGCTGATTGATTCTCACACCAGGGCACGGGGGTCTTTTGTTAACTTGTAGATGCCATGTTGATTATATATATATATAGAGAGAGAAAGAGAGACAGATTTTATTAATCACTTCTTGATATTAAGTTCTGACTTTTAACATTTTTAATTAATAGCAAAATTGCCTTTAAACAACTAACAACAACTAACCATGAAGTTTGACATATGACAAGAACTAATAGTTGTATCTTTTAAGTAGAAAGGTTTGTTTTAAATGAATTCCAGGCATCAATTGCTGCAAATATATACATATATATATACATTCCTCTGACTGTCTGACAAATGGAGTTTTCATGAGCATTTTGAAGCTTTCATCCATGTAATTGCAGCAAAGTGCCACACGGTGGCGCACTCATCTTAACCTACAATGTTAGAAAGTTGCATACACAGATTTTTCCTGAGATATGTATCCATACAGCTAAATGATAAATAATAATTTATTTTTTAAACATTTGCAATATGACATATTCACTGCTGATTTCTAATATTTGGCTTGTTGTTCATTTGGTGACCCTTCACATGAATTTGGATATTTACATATATTGATATAGAGATTTAAACATACAAGCCCCCTCCTCTCTCTCCCCCATCCCTGACACAGCATCAGTGTTTATTGTCAGGAGAGAAAGGGGTCGTGTCCCAGTCATGACCTGCATTGTGTTCTGGAGGGCTTGAGATATATCTAAGGGTGTGTGGAGTGTGTGTGTGTTGGGGGGGTGCAGTTCAAAGGAGGACAAAATATTGATTCATATACAGCCATGTAATTGCTGGAGGCATCTGTTGCCTTGCAGCCTGAATGTTCATGCGTTGTGGAGTCTGAATGAACTGGCCTGCGTCCCCCTTTGTCTCATGACACAATAGAGAGGGAGAATGGCAGCAACAACGGAGAAATGTGAAATTAATTGGTGAATATATATGTTTTAATTGATTTTATGTAGCTTTATATACCGGATATACTCAGTGAGGTTAAAGGTGACCTGCTATAGGAATTGGCAAATGTTGTCTTCATATGCACATGCATAATGTGATGATGAGGAAATGTAGTGAATATATTTTTAAAACAGGTTGGAGAATATTTGTTTACATTCCCTTTTAAGAGAGCACTTCAAGGCTCCAGTGACTTTATTGTGTCACTTTCATTGACTGTGTCCAGGCCAGATTTTTATCACTCCAAATGTTTTCTTCTGTTGCTTTGAGCCAGTGTTTGTATCAGTGTTTATCTCATTCAATTCCACGAGCTGTGACGAAAAACATTGCCTATGCACGGAAAAATAAAAGAGAGGGAAAATACTTTGGTTCTTGTCTAAATATTTTTAAAAAAATCCTTTGCAGAAAAAAATCTAGTATTTATTATACTATTAAAAATATGAGTAATGTCACAATGTATTGATATATTGATCTTGTGTTGTGTGTCTCATGACTTCCTGTTTTATTTTGAAATCTACCATCCTTCTCGCGTCACCTGTTGCAGCGATCCCTGATTGTCTCCACCTGTTTCCCATTTCCTATTGAGTTCTGTGTCTCCCTGTCTCCTGTCTGGAGTGATTTTGATTTCCGTAGTTTTGTATACTAGAGTATTAGTTAAATTATAGTTTTATAGCCTTTTAATTTTGTTTTTTGTTTCCCTGATGACAGATGAAACCTCTAAAATCATATATATATATATGTTAAACTGAAACTAGACAGAAGATGCTCCTGCTTGTTTCCATGGCATCAACAGGTTTGTTGACTGATTGTCGGTTTTTTGTGTGACATCCATGTAATGCAAATTTTAAAGACTTGTTGATGCAACAGCAACTGTGTGACATCTGTTTGTTTGGGGCCTAATCACTGATCACAAATGTTTCTGTTGGTTTTTCAATTTTGCGAGATAATTGTTTCTCATCACAAATATTTACTGGGACTTACAATAACACTATTTCAGTCCTCATGTGACTCTACTGTCACTTTTAAATCAGCTGTTTCGTGAATGTACTGACTGGTGCAGCATCTGACAAGATAATGAGTAAAGCATATGGTTGCTTTATGAGTTAAAGGTGCAGTTTTTTTTTTGTTTTTAATCAGGGGGAGACATGTTTAGTTAGTCTCCAGCAACTTTATTGAAGCTATTCAGATGCTGACTTGCAGCAATGTAGGCATGATCTGTGAATTTGTAATTTAATTTTAATCAGTTGGATGTTTGGCCTTTAGACTGACACTAGAAATCTCATTCACTGCTTTGGATGGAAGATTTGCATGAGCAAGAAATAATCCCAAACCACTACTTTAATTAACCAACTCTGTTATAATTATGCTGCAGGTTCACTTTGCTGTTTGCAGCATTGCCAGTGGGTGTTGCGGACCCCCCCTAGCGCACCGTTGCAGCACTGCACCCCCCTGTACACTAAAGCTCTGCCCCCTGTGAAATTCCTGACTGCCAGGGTGATTCCTACGGTTACTCAGGGCTGCTTCCTACTGTAGCCTCACTGTGAGCTCCGGGGGAAAAAAACAAACTATTTTACAACCTCTGGATAAATTATCAACTACGGGAATGCTATCTCCACCAATAAAAGGTGAGTAGTGTGTTTAATACGGCAGGAGATAGTGTCGCTCATATGTCTTGTGCACATGTTAGTGTGCGGCGTCTGTAGTGTGTGTGAAGCTGTCTTAACAGGCTTTAATGTCTTGATTCCTGTAGCCTGCAAACATGTAGGTTACCGTGTCTACCTTGTTTACACAGAACAAAGACTGTAGTTCGGTGTTAGGTTGAATGTGTGTTTTATAAGGGAAGACTTGGGAACACGCCCTTTACTGTCTTGTCTACCTGTATGAAAGGGAATGCCCTCAAACCGTGGTCCAACGCACTATAACCCCCCTGGCTGAGGAAGTTTGAACCGTATTTGTTTATTTTATTTATTTTGTTTTTTTACATTCTGGTTTTGTGTGACTAGAGGTTATTTATATCGGCTTTGTCGGGCAGAAACTGAACTAAACCCACGGTGACACCAAGAGGAAAGTCAACTATGTTTCATAGGGTTGACTGGAGCCGCATTACCCCCGGCTGGTGCACCGCAGCTCAGCTGTTGCAACTGTAAGCTGCGGCGAGTAGAGTTGACGCGGATGGATACGTTGTAGGTGCTCCGAGCCTCAGAAAACAAACGGCAAGCCAAAAAAACAAACACACACACACATACTGAAACTGTTACGCTGTGCTTTTGTTTTTTTTTCAAGTAGTCGGACAAATACTGAGGTGAAGGACAGCAAGAAGGGGGGGCTGCCGAGGCCACGGTGAAACCAGGGAGTTTCCTAGTTTCCTGCCTCCAGGTCCGCCTGCTTGCCGGGTCACAGGTAAGGGCTGGGCGGACAAACCTGCTGTGGAGCTCCAAGGAGCTTCAAACTGACTTCTGGTAAAGTGAAACGTATTACTCATATATTTCTCTCTTCAGTTAAATTCTTCCAGGCATAACATAACTCTTTCTTCCTTCTTGTTTGAGTGTTTTAAACCTTTTTTTCGGCTCAGCATCTTATTTTTTTCGGCTATATTTTCTAAGCTAGTTGTACCGCCACGTACAGTTGAGCAGGTGCTGTTGTAGCATGAGTTTAATATTAACTTGGAGTCATTTTTTTAATGACTGTTTTGTTTTGTTTGCTATCAATTTGGGATGTTATTTGACAAACAATCCCAAATATATTCAGTTTAGGATGTAGTGAATCTAAAACAAACAAATGTTTGAATTGAAAATGATTATTTGATCAGTCAACTAATTGATTAATCTACCAGGCCTAGATGAATGTATATGGTTAGATATAGTTATTCACAACTGAATCCCCTTTAAAGTGCTGAACTATTACTAACAGACTGAATGATTCATGCTAATATCAATCATTTTAGACAGGTATGTGCAGACTGCAGGTGTTTTCCCCCCCTTGTGTTGTTGTTGTTGTGTAGAAGACAAGAGTTACCAAGCTGACAAGTATAAGTGTATCACCTGAATATTATATATGATGTAAAAACTTATTTATCATAAGTTTAGTTTGAGAGTTGTGTGCAGGGTTTGATACCTGTCAGATGCACTAAATGTATGTTAATTGCAGTGGCTTTTAAAGGGTTTTCTGGGTGTTGTACTCAAGTTTGGAGATCAGAGTTATTCCAGTCACATCTCTTGTTATCCAGAAGACACAGTAGTCAGCAACTACATTGCTTTCTTGTTGCCTTGGTGATTTTGATAAACAAGGAGTTAAGTTACGTCATGTGTACTGCTAGAATAAAACATTTTTTAAAAAGGATCGTAAGTCGTTGAATTGGACTTTTGAAAACATGAAGAAGAAGAAAAATGGGTCAACAGTCACTCTGTCATTGTTTGACTTCTCAGCTTCTGGTTTGTAGAAAGAGTCAGACGTCTTGTTACTGATTTGAGTAGAAACAGACAATATGTCACTGCGTTTTTGTGCCAACTGTCTCATTTTATTAAAATATTCTTCAAGACATTAACCATGAGGCCGAGACGTGGGGCCTGTATCAAGAAGCAAGTTCAAGTTAAAACTGGCTCTCTCACTGAGTCTAATATGTGTAAAACTAACAAAAAAAAACTTATGAAATTGGGTAGCAGCCAAAACCAATGTACAATATAATCAATCATACATCTACAATAGAATATGAAGCTGTAGAAACTGTCTGAATAATGTCCAACTATTGAAAGACTAATTATATAAGCAGGAAGTGATATACAGAACTGTCACCTTATTTAATTTAATTTATTTAGGTTTTAATACACACAAAATTAGACTTGCAACCAGAGTTGGAGAAAAGTGGACATTGTGGTTGCCTAGTAACACCAGCACAAAAATGCAACAGGTAAAAGCCGAACGCGAGTCAGGCACTGAGAGCAGATAGAAACTGATTAGGGGTTTGTGATTAACACAACGGCACATAGGGTGCATGTTAATGAGCCCTTTTATAAATAACAAGCAGATTCTAATAATCCAGTCACTTTTTAAATGCTAATAATAAGAGTCTGCGATCACTTTTTTTCTGCCTCTGTGTCTTTTTGGATATCTAAGGGTTAAATTTGGTGACACTCGGGGAATGTTGATTGAATTCCACAGAAGTAATGGCCCTCATTTGCTCAGTCATGAATAGCCACATAGCGAGCATGTGACGGGGGCCAGACTCCTACAGTCACTTGTTTTTGTGTTTCCCTCATGTCTCGGCATGTCTCGTGACTGTCCGTCCGTCATAGCCTCTGTTCTCTGAAATCATTATTTTGCGTGAAGTGGTTGTCTGTTATTACGGTGCGAGAGGGGATTTGTTATCATGGTGATAATCAAGGCAGCGCTTGGATACAGAAGAAGGAAGCGGGAGGGAGAATGAGCTGCATGTTGAGGGCTGGAAGTAGCAGAGCAGGCTAATTTCATTTTTATGAGTGAGTCAAGCGGATGTGATCTACAGATTATGTCAAAAGTCAGGTCTAATCTCACAACCTAGTTATATAGCATAAGGAAGTAATCTATTTTTATTCCCAAATTTAGCACGCAAACATGGGTCATATATGCCATTAGCTCTAAATGCAAATGAGCTTTTAATACCATCTTTGCTCACGTTGGCATTACTCCAAGACCACATGTCAAACGGTCAACATTTCTCTCCTTTTTGTGCAGTTTTATGGTTCATTACTTTTTGTTTCCATTGCAGATCAGTGTTAAAATTTGTTGTTGGAATGATGCAGAAGTCCAAGAATTGCCATAGAGTGGTGGAGGATTTCAGGATTAATTGTTGATGAGTGAATGAGCTACAGGGGGAAGAGCGGATGAGCAGCTTGCCTGAAAGATGAAAACATAACGGATCATTTTATCTGGTTCATTAGATGCTTAATTTGCCGCTTTACACAGAGTGGAAGTACTACTCCTGCTCGTCCAGTAAGTGTGTCTTCAGAGGTCATTTCATAGGTTCAGTGACGACAGCATCAGTGTGTTGCGGCGTTAGTAAGTCCAGCAGGTTTTCAGCCAACCATGTTCTCAGTGTGACGTTCCCGGGAATTTCCCTGAACAGCTTCCCAAAGGACAATATTATAAATTGTTACATTAAGGACGTTATTTAAGACATTTTAGAATAAATACTGGTGCTGTCTCACCTAACCTGTTTGGTTCTGTTCAAACAACCCCTGGTGCGTTTGGTTCATTTTGAACAGCGAAATGTTAGCAGCCCCACAGTAACAGCCCCCTGTAAAAATTCCTCCTTTTGTCCACATGAGTTCCAGCTGCAGTCTTGATTTACAAAGGTCACAACAGTTATTTCTCTGTGACACCAGAGAAAATAGAAAACGTATAAGGTGCATTCATGTGCAACGGGACTTTTCATCAGTGACCCAGATTTGATTTGCCATGTCCATGTGACGCTGATGATACAGAGTGACATCACCAAAACGTACCTGTCGGACCATGTGACTTCATTTTCACATCAGTGTGAATATGAATTGGACCAGAACTAAAAGACAACAACAATGCATCATTTAATTCAGGAGTGAAAACACCTAAAGTCTATTCATGTGCAACACTGTCCCAGCAACATTGGTATTGTAACTGAAACATCTCTGTCTCTAAATCAATATTGAGCCTGTACAAAAAAGCCAGACTGCAGACATCTCAGTGTAACTTTGCTTCATGTGTTGTCTTAGAACGTGTGTTTACATTCACCGTTGAGGCCACTGGATGTTTACTCCTCGGTTGTTACACCTGTTACTGAGTTTCTGTGGGTATTATGTTTTTCCATATAGTTTGATTTTTTTCCTCGTTTTGGTGGAGCATTTCTGTATTTCTGAGTCTATATATATCTCAAGGGCTGTGGGATAGGATTGGCACACAGAAGTTTTCCCAGACAGTGATTTATGTTTTCACTAAGTGAATGAAATGGCCTTGTGAGAGAGTATACCCTTGGTGCTAGATTGCAGTGATATAATTTTGCTCTTCCTCCTCTCCTGCTTCTTGCTGCCAGTGTTTGCCAGGACAAACAGACAAGGCGGCAGCTCAGCAGGGGTCTTGGATTACTGTGAAGGACCTGCTAGAGCCCCCACCCTCCCAGAGGGAGGATTCGTATTTCAGCTTCAGACTCTCCCCACAAACTTGAAGTGGTTCCGCTTACCAATTTTCTCTGGCATGGCAAAGACAGAAACCACATGTAAGAACACCCGCATATCCTGTTTCACTTCAGTATAGGGCTCAGAGCCGGGTCTTTGTGGGTTGGCGGCCTGTATCTGTAATGCTCAGAGATTATGTGTGTGTGTGTGTGTGTGTGTGCAGGAGTTCAGGAAATACACTGAAGCAAGGAAGAATCAATCAGCTACTCCCTCTTACTCATCGCTGCACTCTGATTGAACCTGGACCACGCACTCATTTAACCCTATTAATCCCTCATTTAGCCACGTGCTCTTGCTTTTAAGAGGATTGAACCAGGTGATGGAAATGCCTTTGTGATGGTGTTCAGCTTGCTTAGCAACCCATACCCAGTAGATAAATTCCTGCAGTACAGCAGTAAATGTGAGGATGTTTAGTTAAATGTTGTTAAATCTGGCCCTGAAATATTTTTTTCTTCCATCAACTAAGATCAAACCTGAAAATGTCTCAGCTTTTATGTCCATAAAGTGTTTTATGACCCGACTAAAAAGTCAAAGGATGCAATCTATTCAAGACAGGAGAAAAAGATGCTTACACTAACGAAGACTTCTGGCAGACTCTGCTTTACTTTGGAAGTATTTCCGTAGGAAAACCGTTCATCAGGCCGTGAGACTGCAGAGAACCAGTTGTGGGAGGATTTTTGTCACCATGTGAAGATGATTCAGGCATTTAAAATGATTTGCAGAACGAGCATACATCCAAATATGCACTTGCGCAACCTTCAAAGCATTTTCAGGAGTCTGACTGTCACGCTAGTGCACACGCATACACACACACGACAGTCACTCACAGCTGTGTCGACACCACACTCCTCAGATCTGGGTCATATTAAATGTTTTTTGTGCCACATAGTATTTTTGGGCCCAGTGATGTGTATTTCCTTCCAAGTGGCAGATAAGGAGTACAGTTTGTGCACTAAATCAGGCTAAGTGACTTCTTTTTTTTTTCCCCAGAATTTGTGAATGCACAGAAACAGGAATATATCTTGCTCAGTTTCTCAGCACCTTTTATTACGACTGTAGCCGTAAATCATGAAGTTTCAGTGAGGTGTACTGTAGCTTCAGACTGTCAGGACAGAGTTGGCATGAAAGAGGAGACGGGAGAGCTTTTGAAGCACTCTGCATGATGGATGCAGATATTCAAAAATAAAAATGTGTTCATACTTCAGTCTGCTGATAGATAACCCCGACCAGGTCTTCATCTGGCGTCACCTTTTTTTTTTTCTTATTTGAGATAGCCCTCTGGGTAATATCACATCAGATTTAATATTCACTATATTAGTCTCTCACTCGATAGGATTTATTGGCTGTTTAATGCCAAGCGTAGGTGGGCTGGCTAAAAGTGCACATGTACGGGGGCGTTATCTGAGCACAAGTTTGATTTACTCAAGTCTTTTTAAGTTTTGGCTATTTGTATATTTTACAATTCACTCATCTTGCTGCAAGAAGTTTGAGGATCTGTGTGTGTGTGCAGGTATGCATTACACAAGTGTGTTAACTGTTTACCACCATGCCCCAAGCTACCAATGACTCACATTCCTTTTATTTTTTTACCCCTCTTTCCCTTTGTTACTCAAATATGTGCTTTTAATCCAAGTCTTTTGAGCCAAAAATATCTCATTCAGTCCTCACACGAGCTCTCATCTTTTACTCTGCCTTATAAACCATCTTTGTCCACTTACCCAAAACATGCCAGATCAAGAGCACTCAATAAACTGCCTCTTATCGTCCACCATTTACCCTTTATGCCGTCTTTAAACCCTCCACCTGCTCCAGGAACTGCACATGGAGTTTGTGGTTTTTTTTACTCTATCTGCAAACTATTTGACGTCAGTGGGTTTTTCCTGCCCGTTGATCTTCTTGTGGAAAGAATGCAGCTTGATTTGAATTGGCTGGGAATGACTTGATGTCGGGCCAATCACCCAACGCAGTTCCCCTGACACAGTCCCTGATAATAAGTGAGGCAATCAGTGTTGTTAGATGCTTTGGATTGCTGAGGTGATGCAGAAGTGTTGCTGCACATGTAGCACATATCTGCAAAGGTTTCATTATTTTCAGATATTTCCTCTGTATTATTTATGAATCCTCTCTGCATTGCTGCTGCAAGGCTCAAGAGCAAAGTAATGAAAATTTACCATGCATCATCAGTGTTATGCTGATACATTTATCTATCACACGTATACCTACAGCTAAAGGACAAACAAGGACAGATTATTTGGAGCATCTGTATACATTTTTCTGTACTTTTGTCTCCACACTCTTGCTGCATTCATCATCTCAGAACCTGTCAGCATCAGGCTTCAATTGTTTGCTGTGTGTCAGGGACTTAAAACCGCCTCTGAACAACAGTTGTCAGACATGTGGAAATCAGAGCAAATTCACAGTAGCGGTGTTTCTTTTATGTAGAATACACAGCTGGAGTATTACTGCCTATGCTTATGAAGTAGTGTTATCCCTGTGCCGGTTTGTTGCTAGAAGACTTAATGTAACAAGCTGCATATAAACACAGGCACATATGATGCATGAGGAGTGCAAAAATTAAATGATAAAAATAGTAATGAAAAGGATTCTCTTTTTTTCTTTCTCCTGTAATGTCACTTTTTCTCTTTCATTTCACATTTTGAATTCAGATTTTCCGTGTGTCTTCCCCTTGTCGTTCCCAGGTTGATGTTTCCTCACCGGGCGCCCCCAGGGTCGCTTTCAAGCCTGACTGCCGACAGCTCACCGCCTCTGTCAGCCTCCTGAGTGAGCAAATCGATCGCCTCTAGCTCAGCAAGACCGCGCACAAGCTTCCGCTGCATTTGCCAGCGGTCGAGGCGAGCAGCCTCTTTGTTGCCCCCCCCCTCCCCGAGCCCAGCTGAATCACCATGGACACGGAGTCCACCTACTCGGGCTATTCCTACTACTCCGGACGCTCACGGGGATCCCACAGGCATGGGTAAGTAAAATGAATTCTGCTTCTTCTTTCTGCTTTTCTCAGGAGGGTTGGGGTTTTACTCTCTGGAGTTTAAGCCCCATGTTGGTAATCATCGGCCCTGCTGCAGGCTGCTGCTCTGTAGCTGAACTTGTACCTTGACCTCCGAGAAGGCAGCAGTGTGCATCTGTTGTAGTTCTGACACACTGATTGATCAAAAAAGTTATTTTTTGATAACTGATTGAGAAATTCAGTTGGATGTTTGATGTAGAGCTGCAAGGGCGGGATGTGGAGTGCAGTTTGTTTCCACGTTCTTCTGCTGAAGGAGGAAAGTTGCACTAAATCTATGAGCATGATTTGATCACAACTAGCTTGTATTGTAATATTTGCATATTCATAGTTCGTATTTTATTCAAAGAATATTTTTCTCTTAAAACATGTCTGGAGGGGATCTTTAGTTATTATTCACCCAGCACAAACATCACAAAGTAGTAAAGTGAATATTATCTATCTACAAAACATGCAATTTGAAGGCTGCAGGAAATTGATTTTTTTTTTTTGTTCCACATTTTCTCTTATTATTGAGCAGTTTGCTTCACATACAATCAGCAATGAGTTGAGTATGTTATAGTATCCACTTCACATTCAGCAAATACGTGAAAAACATAGGAACAATAACACAAAATAAACACAAAATGCAACAACCCTGTCACCTTCACTCGCTTAGATTCCATTTTTCATTCATTTTTGAATTATAGTGTGAAATATTAAAGATTAAAATAAGTATAAATGTAGGTTTTTTTCCTAATTTAATTAGAGGTTTCCATTCGTCCAGCCACATGTGAATGTTTGAGGACTTTCTGTTAATATGTGAGTATTATTGTGTCTGCTGTAGAGACCTAAAGTAAAGTTCAACATTGATTCAGATGAGCTGAGGATGATTTAATAAAGGATCCGGTTCTAGATTAGAGGTAATGACTTTAGAAGTAATGCTGCACCAAAAGGACTGAATTTAATGTCCTCTCTCTAATGTCCACCCAATGTGCTTCCCTCCACCTCCATGATCCCACCTCTCGTGTCTCTCTTATCTCCCTCTCTGGGCCAGCATGTGTGGAGCCCATAGCCAGTGTAGGCGCATTAGTCTGTCAGCAGTGAAATAGCTGCGGTTGACAGGCCTCAGGAAGGCAGCAGGAGACAGGTGCCGAAGAAGCCTGACTGACTGATGGCTCAGCGGATACGTCGAGAGCCTGAGAGGAGATGAGAGGAGGTCATACGAGAGGAGGCTCTTATTCCACAACGGCCCCTCCCTTCATCACTGATGGCCCCCTCCTGCTGTCGCCACTCCCTTTCTCGCTGCCACCTGTTGCCGTTTAAGGGACTCTTGAAACATGTGAAGCTTTGCCCTCAGTGCACTCATGTCATCACCTTCTCTCTCATGTCATCGGCCAGTTTCTGTCACCGCCTCATCCCCTCTTTCCTGTCCTCCTCCACATCTTACCTGCTCCAACGCTGTTGCTCATGATTTGCGCCCATGTGTCCACCGCGTTATGACTGCAGCAGCTGCCCCTTTCTCGTTCAGTGTTGACCTCTCCTCTGTATTGCCTTCTCCCCGCCTCCATCTCGCCCCTCTTATACAGATTCCTCAGTACTCGGTGAGGATGGGTAGGCGCAGGCGTATCACTTGTTCCTGTCTCGCTTGCATTCCCCTTCCCCCGGGCAAGGAATGTGCTCCGGGGGGGAAGTGGTCGCACTTGGTTTAGAATCAAAGATTGAAGGGAGAAGTGTTAGTTTGGAAATCGGTGGTGGTGGTGATGATGGTGGCCGGCATCTTTTTTTACTGTTTCTGTAGCCTTTCAAGTGAGTGACAGGCGATTGGAAAGGAGCATATATGCCTCCCTGCCAGGCACTTTTTCCGCTCCGATGCTCCTCCGCTCCAAATATAACTGTGCCAAAGCCACCGGCTGGTCTCTAATTTGATATTAAAAAAAACAAAACTGTTGCCTTTGAAAGCCCTTGCCATCCTTGTTTGAGGGTAATCTTTTTACACCAAGGGGTGCCATGCAGGAGGCAGTTCCAGATCACTGGTGTTGTGAATGGATGCAGCCACGTGGCAATGTGTTCACTACTCATACAAATACACACACACACATACACACTATAGTATTATCCTACCATTATATGTGTGTATGTTCATGAGTCATTCTTAAACATAATTTGTCAGAATAGGATTGGCTTAGATTGTCATTAACAGAAGGTGCAGACTGAGTTTTTGGAGTAGTTTCATCTCATTGCTGGTTTTTTGTCCTCGTCAAACAATACTCAACTAGTGTCCAAGATACGTGGATTAAAATATCCCTCGTCTCTTCAGTACCGGCAGAGGAGCAGCTCTTTCTTTATTTGCAGATAGATTCTTTTTATCCTTTGTATAATATGTGGGTAGTACAGTCGTACATGTATTTTCACTTATTCTCATTATGTATTCAGCCAGAATCCAGGACTGCACAATTAACTGCGGGGGAAGGGCGTAATATGATTTTCTCCTCGTTATATTCTATCACCCACGTGATTTCTTGGAAGTTACAAGAGGCTGCCATGCTTTTGCTGATGTAGTAGTTTCAACAGTTTTTTTCTTTGGTCATATATATTGTTAATAGACCATATTGTAGAGCTCTGCATAATCACTGACAGTCTTACTGGGTAAATGCTCATACTCCTGATTGGAGAGATTTTAAGGATGTGTAATATTGAGCTACTTACTTACTTCAGTTTTTCTCTCAAAAGTTCCCAAAAGCTTGTCTCCTTCACTCTTCTTAATTTTGCGTATTCAAATGATTATTAAATTGCAAATCTCATATTAGCAGCTGCTCATGTGGAAAATTGGTTCTTTCTGATTGTTGTAACTTTAATTATAGGGCTGCACACAGCATTCACGTGGGACCAAGTGAGTAATTTAAGCCAATTCACTCGCATTTAAAATACCGTTTTGAAGTTCTCTGACAATATTCCTATAGGAGACATTTCTTTACATTTTACACAGATTGACAGGAATAAAAATCTTTTTTATTCAATCTTTATTTTGACTGTTTTAGTTAGTCTGAATGCTGTAATAATAAGATTAATAGAAGATTGTTAACCTTTAGATTTCCTGCCTAATCTTTGTTTTTTTGAGTGGCTCACAGGCTCAGGCAGAATGACTTTTCATGTCATTGACTTGCAGTGAGGACACATCGGCAGCAGGACTGTTATGTGTCACGTTACTGTAGTGTTATCTGTATGAAGCTAATTCTGGGTAGCAGCAAGTCCACAGCGCTGCTTATCACACCCAACGCCCCTTAAACTCAACCTGGGTCAACAACAGATTGCACTTTCTACTGCGGTCACTATAATTAGTGGCGCTTATCAGTCACTTCAAAGTAACAATGATCACGTTGGAAAAAAAGAAATAAGCCTTTATTGTCATTGTATAGACTAAAATGAAAATAGGAGCACTACTCCTGATCAGTCCAATAAAAGACACAGGGAAACACAATAAAAACAAAACGAACTCAGCAAATGAGTACAATGAATAAATAAAATACAGCTTTATTGGCCGTTTTTAGAAACTTGCTCGATAACATGCGAGTTTGAGATGACTTTGCTGAGTATTTTTATTACCCATTTGGCTGTGTTTGAAGCATCCACCAGTGCTTTGGCCATGTTGACACAGACCTTAGTGTCACACAGGTGTGTGTGTGTGTGTGTGTGTGTGTGCCGCCCTGCCAGCCAAAGAGAAAACAAATTGGTCCACAGACAGTCTGGCATGTCACGCTAGTTGGCTGTGCTTCTTCAGTACCTACGTTGTGTGAGGTGGAGAATGCAATCACAGCCGCACTCATCCTCAGGTGTTGGAGGGGAAACGCTGTTTCCAGGGACTAATTGGCAGGAGTCTGCCCCAGCTCGCCAGTCATCTCTGCCCTCACAGGACCCCTCTTCCCTCCCCTCCCCGCCCTCTGTTCCAAAAAGCCATACCCGTTTCAGGGATCCACGCTGGAAGTCAAATTCCATTAATCAAATCATAGCACAGCGCGCTGTTGGAATACCAACAAGCCTGCCTGCATGCTAATGAGGCAGGAAGAGGATGTGGGAAGGGGGATGAAGGAGCAGAAGGGGTGTGTGTGTGCGTGTGTGTGTGTTGGGGGTTTCACCACTGTGCCATCGCCCCAGAAGCTTGCTGAAGGGGGAATGAGAAAACGCACCGGGGGGGAGGAGGAGCTGGTAGACAGAGGCCGATCTGTTCAGACCAATCCTCGGCTGCCCACAGGTCTGGTCGCCTGCCTACTTTCACAACTGCACATTTCCAAATGCTTGTGTATGTCCAACTCGCATCATCTTGGAGACTTTTTCTCACACGGTTGTAGTCTCGCCAGCATGGTGAGAACCAGGTGTCCTCCTCTTTTGTTCCTGACTGCACAATGAATCATGCTTTTCTGAGATATACAGATGGCCATAAAACATGAGGTGTTATGCTGGTATTTTCCAACCTTTCTGGCTTGTGACCTCTCATTAGAGGTCATTTTCTTCTCAGATTGTTTCATTTTGAAAGACTTTTAGAGGCCTGGAGATGTATAGGAATGCAGCATTCAACAAGACAAGAAAGCATTGCTTTCTTTTGCTTTTTACCCAGAGCTGCTTATTATTCTGCTGATGACTTTGAAGTAGGATATGTGTTTCGTGAGCCCTGCTGCTCCTCCTAGTCTCCTCCCGTCCCCTGCTCCTACAGCGCTCCTCGCCAATTAATAATCATAATCAGTGACAGCATTAGACTGGTGATCACTCCTGCTGGAATAACCATCATTACAGTGATGATAGCCATAATTATATGTAATAATGATAGCTGTAATATATTTAAAGGCTTACACCAGCCTCCCAGTCTCCTGGATTTATTAGATAAGAATATGTCAAAAAGCAGGGATAATGTCACTCTGCCAGTGAGCTTTTTCTGACTCAGATTTGAATCATTAGTTGCTGTTGTGATTTTCTGTGGGAGATTGTATCCACATTCAAAAGGAAGTACAAGAATAAACACGGAAATCAGACTGGTTAACACCCTTAAACCAAAACACACTATTATACTGTAGTGCTGTCAATCATACTGTTTCCTCCTTTACCCTGCAGGCAGGACATCCTGTATATTATGGTTATGAATTGTTATTGTGCGAGAGAGTAGCATTCAAAGGTCACTTGAGGTTTGAGCTATTATTTATGGGCACCAGTTGTTTAGCAGTGTCAGACTTATTTGTCTTGCTTTTAATAAATGAAATGTTAACCTTGGTCTATTTTTTTTTTTTTTTACTTTTTCTATTATGAATTTGAAACCGCCTAGAAGAATTCAGCATCTCGAAATATCCTTTGTCCTCCTCATATATGCAGCTGAGAAACTAGGACGTCTCCTTCATTCTCATGTACCTGTCCAGTCCAGTAATCTCTTCAGCGTGTGATATCTATATGAGATCTGCCTCGGCTCTGTTGTTTCTTATTCAGTCTGAGTGCCCTCTCAAAACACAATACCTGGAAAATACAGCTGTCATATATAAAGTAAATTGATTAACCAATTTCACTGTCTTTTGTTCAGTGTGTTAAACTATAAAATGTGTACTATATCCAAGATGGCAGCAGTCAAAGGGGGAAGGAGATGAGGGATTAAGTGGGGCTTTTTTTTTTTTTTTTTTTGAGCTTTTCTGCGGTAATGGAGCTGCGGAGCGGGCACTATGCCATGTGGCGACAGTGATGCTGGGCTGAGGATGTGGAGACCTGCCGTTCACGCTCTACAAAGGATTAGAGCTGTAAGTGCAGGGTCAGGTCAGTCTGGCTAATGGAGCTCATATGCTGGAGCTCACAGGGGGAGCGATGCAGTGATGGAGGGAGGAGGAGGTGGACAGAGTGAGGAAGGATGCAGTGGGATGGATTATAGGGGGCAGAGTTCATGCAGGCTTTAGACTTGTCTCGGTACGAACAGAAACCAAAACAAAGCATTGTTTAATTTCTCCACTTTCACACAGTAGCAGCCCTGGTCTGAGTCAAACATCAACCAGCTGTTTTCACATCATCCCTGATCTATGTGTTTTGCATGTTCATATGAAACTCTGTCTTGTCCACCATCCTCCTCTCAGTAACTTGTTTATGGTCCGATAAGCTCAAGCAGCTATTTTATCAGAAGTATAACAGAAGACGAGCAGCAGGAGCTCTTGTACTATCTTAACTCAATCAAAAATTGACCTTTTCCGTATATCATTCTGTACAGTTTACTTTCTCAACTCCTCTTCAGCTCATTGTGACAGCGAGTCTTACCGTTACCCCCTGCAATATTTAAATCAAATCCACTGTCAAATACTGAAGACAATACATTTTGTTTCCTGTGGCTGCTTCATTATAAAAGCAGCCGATCACTTTAAATATGAAAATGTGGGGTTAGCATTAGCAGTGACTTAATGCGACTCTGATATGGCATTAGGGGAGTGACCAGTAAATAGTGAGGCTGATATCAATGAGATTAAAGACTAAAGAGTCTATTAAAGATTAAAAACAGTAATGCTGGATTATGTACATGCATAGTTTCCTGTGAATCCCTCATACATAGGGAGGATATTTAAATCCGGGGGGGATGGTGGACAACTATATAGATGGGTAATTACAGAATGTAGTACATTGGACGACTATTGGTGAAAACATGGTGTCCATAAATGGCATCAAACACATTGGTTTGGTGTCATGAGATAAAATAGACTTTATTATCCTGAGGGGAAAAGTTTTTTTTTTTTACTGTAATGGATTAGTTGTCTCTGGAAGCGAAAGAGGAAACAGTTTGGCAACAACTGTACAACGCTAACCTTGATTTGTTTTCTTCTTCTTCTTTTCAGGGAGCGAAGCCGTGACCGCCACAAGTCCCGCAGTAAAGACAGCCGCTCAGAAAAGTCTGTGACAATTAACACGCCGCCTGCAGAACCGCTGCTCGGTGACTCGGCTGTTCGCGGTGAGCAGGTCCAGGTAGGGCTGAACACGGCACACACTTGTACACAATCCTGCATCACACTACTCCAGAAGTCTCTTTAGCATGATACCATTTAGGGAGTCACCTTATAATTTCCATACATTTACCTGGAATTATGTACTATTATTGAGAAATGTACTTACAAGTTGCTGCAAGTTTCTTCTTGGATGCCTTTAATATGAGATTAGGTAACTCTAGTCTGATTTATAAAGGATTTGGAGCAGCAGAGATTTATGGGTCACTCGTCAAAATGAAGTGGAATGATAATTGTGTTTATCTGCCTGGGCTGGGACAGGCCATCTGGTATTTCAGGGCAAAAGCCAGAAGGGCCAGTCCACTTTTGGCTAGGTCTGGGCTGCCTGTTTCAGGAAATCTATTACTGGCAAATATCTGCAACAGGATATGGATGCACCAGGCTGCCTCTCTGCGTATTACAACTGTGTTCTTATCTGTTTTGTCATTGGCAAACACTGTATTTCACTGCAGGATGTAGGTCAATCGATAACCTGTGGTAGTGCAAGGTGGGGAGGTGGCTTCAGTGGCCCCCGCCGTAATGGACCTGACCGAGCCAAAACAGCAGCTTAGCTGTCTGTCAAAATTGAAAGTCTGCCCTCAATAATGATGCTGACTTTGATATCTGTGAATGCAAGATCAAAAAATGGAGTATGTGATGGATTATTTGATAACGGAGAAATATAAGGTAAGAAATTATCATAAATAATATTTTATTTTAATCAACTTAGACAATAACCCCAATATTAGCTGGGTATAAAGTAATGTACACCATGAGGATGTGTTTGAGACAAACAGTCTAGTGACTCATATTTTGATTTTATACACCAGAGAGCCATTTGATTATGTTTCTTGGAGTCAGATGAAATAACAAAATAAAGGCCGATCAGATAGTGCTGTGGAATTTCACTGTGCTACTTGCTGCAAGTTGGCATGTTAAGACGTGAAAATCCTGGTAGCACTTGGGGGATACAAGACTTCTCAGACTAATAACAACCACTATGAAAGAAAATGAGTAATGGCCAATTTGTTACCATAAGTTTAGTGTGGTATTTTTTGTGCCATGATTCTTTTTTTTGATCCTTGCATATAATAAATAAGTTAATGTTTCTGTCAAAGGGCTGAAATCCAAATGTGACGGTCTTTAAAATAATTTTGAGTCGTCAAGTTTTTTGGTATTGACATGTCAGGGTTTAATTTAAGTATTTCTTTCGATCTTAACAACTGGCTTAAACAATTATAGTTGTAGGTTTAGAACATTGAAAATGATCAAGAATTGTATGACCATCAAACAGAGACATTTGGTAATGTTGACAGTAAAGCTGATGGCTCCAGCGGATGTGTCTAATTGCTGGTGTTGGGGACTGTAAGCACTTTAATTAAATGCTGATGCTTCAGATGCTACAATTTTATTTGTGATATTTCCTGTTTTTGCTGGCACAGGTTCTTTCAGCAGGGCTAATAAACATGTACATGCACATCACAGTTTGTTACTGGGCTAGACTAACACTATTTGAAGTCAAACTACTTTTTTTTGCTGCCTTTTGTACTGACATGAAAAGGTTTCTTTAGGTAGCGCACCGGTCTGTCGCATCTTACTTTGATATGATTGGCTATTAGTAGCCCAGCCAGTATAAACACTCATACAGCTGCTCCATTATTGTTGGCACATATAATTTGAAATTCCAGCACTGGGCAGATTTTTAACGGGGCATTTTTCAAATTTGTAAACCTGACCTGAGAGAGCATCTCACAGCTGTAGCATGTTTGCTTCCCATCAAGAATTCAGCAGCTGTTAACCAGTGTAGCATGAGATCTATCTTCTCTCAAAACTCGAAGACATCTGAAGCCTCTGTTCAGATTTTTATATTTTAATTTAATTGAGTCAGTTGTTTTCCCTTCTGGATTTAATCTCATGGTTTTGAGTTGAAAGCAACTACTCAGCTCAGTTGATGATGACTGCTTGTAATCCTTGAGGTCACTCTGAGTCAGAGGACCGACCCTTTAACATCTGCCTGTCCCTCATCTGTTGTCCATATTTGAATAATCTTTATCTATGCTGGTACAGTTCAGATTTTAAAATTTACCAGATGATTTCGGATATTATGATGACGAGTGTTCAATGGTCTGTCTTGTGAAATGTGCTCAGAAAGCAGGAATTTCAGCATTTGCTTCTAGCAAGAGTCAAATGAATTAAATGAAAAAAAAAAAGAGATGAAGATTTCAGCACACAGACAGCCGCGGCTTACTCATGACTGACCCGTTCTTTTAGCCAAACAACTGTCTGGCACAGTGGCCTTCATCAAGGGCTCAGCTTAACCCACTGAGAGGAAAAGATGACAAATACGAACACACACAGTCGATCCAACGTTCACCATCATTTACTGACCTACTTGTGCTCATTTCCCCTCGTGGCAAGACTCGTTAGCAGTGCCCGTGTATGTGTGACTGTTTTTTTTTGCCTAGTGTGTCTAATTTTAACACATGACATGATTTGCCACAGAGCACAGCCATCCTTAGTATTTTTCTCTTCATGTCTTATTCATGCTGTGGCCTGCAGTGGTGCCGCTGACAGGGTGTGGAGTGTTTGGCTTTAGTTTGAGTAATCAGGGCCACCAATTCTACTGAGAGAGAGGCTCAGCATAAATCCATGTGTGCATGTGTGTGTTTGAGTCTGCCATCTCACATATGCTCCTGTATGTGACTGTTTTGTGTCTGCGTGCGTCAGTCTCGTCTCAGAGTCTAACTGTTCAGCACTGCGCTCATTACTCCGCTGCTGGGACTTAATCAGCGCTTTGGCTGACAGAGCAGCACATCGCTCCGGGCAGGGATGTCCTCACAATCCAGCACAAAAGCTTCTCATGGCCGTGATGCGTCTGTGACGCCTCAGCCTCACCACGGGAATTATAAAAGAAGCTTTACATGTAAATGTGTCAGAAAGCACGCCTGGAGATTTGAGTAAAAAAAGCAGACAAGGCAGGGGATTGTTTAGAGGATTTGCCTTCTGTCGAGAGAAAAAGATGTTTGCATGTATTTTTTTTTTTTTTTTTTATAATAGATTCGGAAAATAACTCACTTGGCAGCAGGCATTATATGAGACAAGTAAGATCACTTAGAAACTCAAAAGCAAAAAACACACTCTCATACACCTCTCTTTATGTCACCTGGCTTGATATGTTTGAACAGAACACTTCCAATTTCAGGAGGCACGCCAAAGCTCGGGGCTGTACGCTGCTGTGTGGGTGTGTGTGTTTGGTGGATGTTTGTAAAGGAAAATGGAGGTGAGTAAAGTAAAGCCTGCACTGAGGTATGGGCCTTGTATATTGTGTCCTGACACTACTTTATACTGCTGTTACTGTTGTATGTAACTGGATATTGGAGTGGATAGTGAGAGGTGGATTGAAGTAGTCAGGGTCAGTGTAACATGCCAGCTTTGCTGCTTAGGAGTGTGTTGTGGAGTGGCATTGTATGAGGTGTCCAACAGGAGAAATGTGATATGTTTAAACCTTAAAGCATTCCTAAAGAATTGGCACCTTTCTGTCAAATGCAGTGGGTTTATTTTTAGTTGTTTCTATGAAAGTTTAGAGAAATAACCTTGTATTTCCTGGTGTCCGTTGTGTTTCTTTAGCACCGTGCATTGCCCCTCTGCTCACCAGTGTTTGTGTTAATTTGTGCAGAGATCAGGTGCTTTCTGGTAACAGTGAAAGACAGTTTGGCCCAAAATGCACTTAAACCTGTCTGATTTGCATGGCTTGGCTTACAGTCAAGTTTACGTCAGTTAACAGCTGTTAATGTTGTCTGTCATCCTTACCCCAGACTGATGCTGTTTCACGTTGGAGACATCCCTTAAAGGAAGAGTTAAAACAATGTCAGGCTGTGACTGCTAAATTAACCAAAATACAACTAGCAAGGTCTGTGAGGTTGCTCCTCTCTCTTCTACATCTTCTCTTGACTCCCTGAGCTTGTGTCCATCAGCCTCCCACTGTTTCATCTTCCTATCAACTGCCCTGCAGCTCAATTCATTCAACCCAATTAAACTCTTGTTGCTTTGTGATCTCAGCTGTTCGCCCTCTCTTGCCGGATTGCAATATGGTAACAGCTCCTTGACTCTTGGCAGAGCATAGTGCAGGTACCTCAGCCACCACTGACCCTGCGGAGCGCACAGACAACCGTGTTAGACTCTTGGAAGAGGCAGAGTGCTTGTGTTGGGAACATTAATGCTTGTCACAAGACCTCTGAGCTTCTTTTTTTCTTCTAAGGACTGTACATAATTTAATTTCATAAAGAGTTTTTAAGAGCTTTTAGAGGTAGCAAGTCTGCTAACTGTCAGTTCAGTTAACATGAAATAAAGTTCACACAGTTCATTCAAATGAAAGCATCAACACAGCTAATAAACTAACTGCTCCCTCAAATCCCTCAAAGGTCACGAGTGTCAGACAGGTCACTGTAGGTCAGTGATTTAAATTCACATGTCAGGCTTCCCCAAAGTTGAACGCAAAGATTTATTTCATCCCAGTGAGTGTGAATTTTAGCCCTTAAGAACCATATAATAAACATCTGTACACTACTTTCCGCTGTGGATGAAGATAGAAATAGAAAATCCTGAGACTCCTGTCAGGTCGTTGCGTTCTACTGTAAATCATTTGGTCGGAGCAGGTTTTGTCGTCCCTTGCACACACACACACACACACACACAGCCATGTCAGTGACAACACAGTGACGCCACAGTGCTCAGTGGATCAGAAGCAATGGATGGAGAGTGGCGCTGAGGCAAGGGATGAGCAGAGAAAGAGGTGGAGAATGAGAGAGGGTGCCTTGAGGGGAGAGGCAGATAAAAGGGAGGGAGAGACGGCGAGAGAGTGAGGAGGACTAAGGGAAAAACGCATCTTTTGAGTTGAGGGCAATTGGTGTGTTTTGTTTACTCTGGCGGAGCAGGGAGGGGGCTCCTTTTACTCCTCCATTCCTCTTTTTTTTTTCTTTTTTATCTCCCTCTCCCCTCTCCATCCGTTTATCCCTCTACCACCTCCCTCCATCCTGGCTGCTGTCAGGACATCCCATGTGATCACCTCATCACTCTCTCCCCAACTCCTCTTCGCTCTCTCCGCCGCGCTCGCTCTCAATCTTTCTCCATAAAGCCCCTTACATTATGTGGCAAGTGAGCGCACAGTCCCATACAATACCTCCTGAGGCATGATGGGAGAGATTTCTATATAAAGAAGGATAAAGCGCAGATCAGCAGAGAGTCAGGCGGTCACACACACATGCCCACAGTGTCTCTGAGATGGATCGGGGAGAGGAAAGCAGCAGCTGAGCACAGAGACGATGTTTGTGCAGAGGTAAAGTTTTAATGGACAAGGATTTCACGATGCTGTCGCCAACAGTAATGGAGGCCGGAGAGGAAGTGTTGCAGGTACTTGAGGTCTGTGCGACTGTAGAGGAGACAAGGGAGATGATTGTTACCACCATAGAAGAAGACTCTAATAATTCAAACTCACCTCCAGTAATCGGCACTGGACCAGGGACCGTACCAAGCCAGGTGAGACTGAGAGGTGCAGCTGACCAACATGCTTGCTGATTTAATAGACATACGTTGACCCTGGATGTAGGCCTGCTCAGGCACAGACTCCTCTTCTACATGGTTATAAGTGTACAGTGTGTGTATAGCGTATGTGTTAGATGTGTATACATATGTTGGCACTGTGAGTCTGTCATGGAGAGCAATACTGAAGTGCTCTGTGCTGTAACATTAAATTTAAATGTTGCAGACATGGAAAGGAGACACTTGCGTTGTTGTTGTTTTTAACAAACTGACATCTTCCTCCTTTTTTCAGTGTTTACATTTTTTATTGGGGTGTTGACACACTGTGATAATATGACAATAGCACAACAAAACATAGAACAAAAAAATATATGTAAACAATCATGTTGTTCACCATCTTGTTCCATGTAAATGATCATTTTTCCATCATAAATATTTTTAACTTTCTAAAGATAGGTGAAATCTTCCATTAGATAAATGGACACATTGCTCTTTCCCTGGAGGATCACAAATGTGTGTCAGGTATCTGTCTCTTCCTTGTATAGCATCCTCACTGCCTCCCAGGTCCATCATGGCACAGTTGGGATGATACTGCATTTATATTTGTCCCAGAAATGTTTTATGAGTTGATCTGTGAGATGTTGATACCCAGAATCTGTCTTATCCTTCCTTCTTTCAGTTTGCCATTGAAGTAAATGTTTCCTGGAAGGAAGATGCCTTTTAGATGATCTCAGCAATCCTTCACAAATTATCGGTCCAGGGGTCTCTTTTGTTGGTCAAGTCCAAGTGGAATAGAAGTTGGCTTCTTTAGCTTCTGTCCTGTGACAAGCGGTGTACAGTTACTTCACAGTAATTGTGTGAAGTTTATTAATGGAGCGAGGTTTCTGCATCAGATCTTACTCTAATAGTACACATTAATCACACCACATTCTGTCTTGCTGAATTAAAAGTTCTGTACACTTGACGTTTCTGTGCTTAGTCTGTTTCAACCATACAGCAATTTGCCTCTAAATCAAGTGCTGCTCAACTGTCAGTCTACCATTGTTTCATAGTCTTTAAGTGCTTCCCTCTCCTTGTCCTGACAAGTTCTTGGCAGCCTCGCTCTCTGTCCTGCACTTTGAACGGAGGTGGTTTTAAATGGCTGTGAGGAGCTGTTTGGGGAATGCATTTTGGCTGTTGCTATATTTTACACACCTTGCCTCCCAGGAGTGAGTAGAGTGCACTTGTTCTTGCAGTGAGCGAGGGGCTTTGTTTGCAGCCCACTTAAAGCTGAACAACAGAAAACAGGCTTTTAGTGGACATTTGATTTACTGTGAGAAACAATAGCTGTTATTTATACCCCAATGGAGGAAGAACACTGCTTGAAAGCTTTGTAAATGCTGGCTAACATACAGTAGCTGGTGTATGTCGCCAGTGAGATAGATAGATCAGCATACACATATAAACACGCATACATAAGAGTTGTCGGAGCACATTTGATACAAAATCATTGTTTTTTTTAGTGTAATGAAATGTGTAGTTTTTATATGCTGGTTTCTAAGGCTAAAACCACCCTCAAGGTCTTTTGAGCAAGGCCGAATAACACGATAAACCTCCTCGTATCCCAACGAGCATCTAAACAAGTGTCTCAGATGACCTGCCGGACGTGTTTAAAGCTCAGCAGCTACGGTATCATATTGCGGCACTTAGTTCATGCCATTAAAGTATTCCTTTGATGAAATACTTTAATGGCATACTCATTCAATCATACTACACCTTATCAACTGCTCTCTGCATGTTTCTCAAACTGCTCTCTTCAACCGTTGTTAATGCTGGCTGGAATGTGATGGAAAAAGCTCAGAGTTGGCTGCATAACTGTTGTTATGGATGCTGACCTTGGTGCTATATTAGCTCTCTCTCTTTTTAGATGCAGTGTTTTTTGTTTTTTAGCTTTGGTTCCCTAACTAAATACAATTTCATGCTCTCTTTAGTTTTGGTTTTGCAGATGGCTGAATGAATTTCCACTCTTTTTTTTTTTTTCATTTGAAGAAGTGTCAAAGTTCTGGCAGATTTTTAAAGATTGATTGTAACTGCTTGCTATGTTTCAGCTGCTGAGACATATTAAAGGATTAGTCTGACATTTTGGGAAATAAGGTTTTTGTTTTCTTGCCAAAAGTTAGATCTAAGGATGTGAGTGGTATCAGTCTTTTCATCTAACCCTTGGCAAGAAAAGAGCATTTCCCAAAATGTTAAAATATTACTGTAAATGACATATGAGATACAAATGAATCCCATAAAGGATAATATGAATATTTTCATAAAAGAAATTGTTTAAAGCATTAAAGAATTGGTTTATTTGCTCTTCTCCTCTCCTGCTTGTTTACTGGTATGTCAGGACACGTCATATCGGATGTTTCCATTATTCAGCTGTTTAGTGTCTCCCTGAACTCCTCAGCTCCTCCCTGGGAAGAAAACTTGCTTATAAAACCGCATGGTTGAATAAATCACTGCAGATGTACTACAAGAGTAAACCTGACAGGTGTTACAGTGCATGTATTCATGACTCATGTAGTTGAGTGGAGGATTTTTTTCAGATATTGGTTTGTCTGTGTTGCCCTTTTTCCTTTCTTTTCTTTGTTCCTCTCTGTTTCACCTATTTTCATGTGATGAATGGGAGTGGATCGCCTCAAAGTCTGTTGGTACTGAACCGGATCAGGCTGTGGTGAATAGTTAATCCTGTGAGGAAATGTGTGACACTAATGTTTATGTTTAGTCATGCTGGCAGAGGGAAAGACACCTTAAAATGTGTCACAAGTAAATCAGGAAATATTCATATTTGAGAAGCTGCCGATTTAATCATTTCAGCTTTATTTGGCACATCAGATAATTTTACCTCTGTTGTTTGTAGCTCCTCTTTCTGCTTGGAGTTATACTGAACACATTGTGTCAAAAAGATGATAGAGATCTTGACAGAGTCCTTAAGCAGTGTGATTCAGGGCTATGAAACGAGCACAACAAGTGATGAGTGCTGATGAATGTATTCCAGCCACAAGGTATGAGAAACTGTGATTTATGTCTCCCTGGGGTGCTCTCGAAGTACACTGCAGTGAAAGAGACACTCTTTGTTACAGCTAATGTCTATTGATTTCCTTTCTCTCACACACACACATACACACACAGCATATGCTCGTCTTCACCAGCCAGACGGTAGTAAGACTCATTTGTGCATTTCCATGTAAAGTGAAGCATGTGGCTCACCTTTTGTGGAATACTTATCTCTGCCAATACCAAAAGAAAATAATGAGGTTTTGCTTACTTTTGTATTCAGTTGGGGATAATAGCTCCGTGTTAGTAAAATGCCTGTTGCATAAGTCTCTGTGGAGAGGCTGAGGGCCTCCAGTCCACCTCCCTCATTAATAATGAAGTGGCTTTCACTGTACTGTTCTAAAACAATCTCCACTTCAATTGAATGGACTGAAATATGCATTATTTATTTCTGTGTGTGTGTGTGGTGCATTGTGTTATCAGACTTTTATACTGCGAGTTATTTACACAAAGTCATGAACTTGATATGGAGCTGAATTGTATGTAAACTGATTTCTCTGCATCTTTCGTTTGATATTTTCTAGCCTTAAATGTCTGTTTTTAGGTCTACAGATGTAGACATGAATAAATGAGATGCAAACTTTTAGCCCCCTAGCTAGCGTACCTAAATGTCAGGTTGTGTCCTCAAAGGGACGTGATAACCTCTTCATTCTTTGACCTTTCGAACCCGCCTCATGCATTCCAACGTCTGGTTTACTGCTCATGAGATCGGTCAGTCGTGATGTCGGGCTCTTTCTCGAGCACTGCAGACAGTCAGTTGAGTATTTACGACCGCATTGTCATGTCAAAGGTCAGACTAAACTGAGACAATCTTGAGTGCTGGACCCCGTCAACGAAGGGTCAATGTAGGTTTTCACGGACAGTAATCGGTAAACATGTCATCTCCCCTGAATGATACTAACAGTTACCTCATATTTAAGGTGTTTTTGATTTTCGAGCAGATTTAAACCGCCTGGATTTTATGTCCTCACGCATCAATAACATGTACTCAATTCCAGTTCTTTCAAAAAAACTCAAAGGGAGGTTTATTGATTTGTATGTTTGTTGTGTAATGAAATATATTGATATGAGGTAGGTGAAGAGGTTCATTGGTGCACAACAGACAAGACACATGAATTCCCCAGTTTTTCTTAAAATATGATCAGTGGAGTCTGAGATACTGTGGATTATGGATGAAGAACAGATCCACAGGCACTAACGAGATTTTGCTTTTAACATTAATACTTTAAAGGATAGAGTTGGTATTATGAGGGGGGAAAAAAACACAAAAGCAACAATGTGTTGAAGACACAAATCTTTAAAAATAACTCACAAATATAGAGATTCATTTTTAAAAAGGCTCATTAATTTCTTCAAGCAGCTGTGCACTGTAGTTATTAGCAAACATTACTCAAGCAGGAGGGAATAGTGCATTTGTTGGGGTCTATTTTCATCCACGGATAAATACACATTTGGTTCGTTAGACATTAACTATATATCAGGCTTTGGCTATACAGGGAATATGTGTGGTTTTTTGGTCTTTTCATGGGATTTGTTGACAATATGAAAAATGTAGAAATGTAGGGGGGAGTAAGAACAACAAATGGTGAACATTACTCTTCCTCTCATCATCTTCCCATCCAGTAAATGTGTGATAGCTTGTATAGCAGTATATTCTATTATTAGTACATAAATATACGCAGCAGCTTCTTTCCAGCTTCAAAGATAACCTGAGCATACTGCCTGTGAACTCCCATTGTTCTGCTGCATCTCGCTCTGCTGTTGTAACCCTGGGGCCAGTGGGATATTGTCTGTCCCAATCCCGACCCCCTCACCCGCCCCCCCGCCAGTCTAAAGTGATCATAATGCATCTCCACCACGACTCTCTGCCAGCGTGGTGCTAATGTCATTGATACTGTCCTTAATCTAGGACCCATCTACAATGAGAATAGCATTTTGGTTCTTGCAGCTGATGACAGTTCGTTATCTGCCGTTTTTTCGCTGCACTCAGCTGCTCACAGAGCCACGTTAGCGGCTTGTTATGACTACTGTGTAAAGAGTCCCTATCTTTGTTGTTCTAACAGCTCTGCTTCGACACCGCTGACCTTCATTATCTGCGGATGCAGTCAGACCCAGACGTCAGTGTAGCCCAGTTGGCAGCTTACTTTGTTTACTTTTTCCACTTCCCATCTTCTATTCCTTTTTTTTTCTCACATGCTTGGAAATAACCTCCCTTCCCTTCGTTAAGCTGACGTTTTAAACGTCAAAAAAATAAGAGAAAGAATTAATGAGATTTTCACTGGCAGCAATGTTTTTTCATTTATTTTATTACTTATTGTTTATTGATGTTTTTCTTTCTCTCATATTTCCAGGATGACAACTGGGGCGAGACCACAACAGCCGTCACCGGCACATCAGAGCACAGCCTCTCTCAGGAGGACATTGTCCGCATCACCAAGGACCTGGAGGACAGCGTGGGGCTCGACTGCCGCCGTTACTTCACCCTGACCCTGGCCGTGATCCTGGGGCTGCTGGTGTTCCTCACGCCTCTGGCTTTCCTGGTGCTCCCCCAACTCCTGTGGCCGGAGAGGCTGCAGAGCTGCGGCACAGCCTGTGAGGGCCTTTTCATCTCTGTGGCCTTTAAGCTGCTCATACTTCTACTAGCTGTCTGGGCGCTCTTCTTCCGGCCGCCGCGGGCCAGCCTCCCGCGGGTCTTTGTATTCCGGGCGCTGCTTGCTGTGCTTGTGTTGCTCTTTGTGGTCTCCTATTGGCTGTTCTACGGCGTGAGGATACTCGACTCACAGGTAAGCTAAGAGGAGGGGAGGAGTAGGGAATGCAGGCAGTGAAATATAATAGCTGTCATTGCTTGTAAATGTACACTCTACTAAAAATATACATGGATATTTAAGTCTGGACATATACGTACATACACACAGGAAAATATTTCCAATAGCACTGGGAGAGGTCTCATATATTGCAGATACATTCATTTTTAATGCATCTAGGTACATATGAACATAAATATTCATATGTTCTACATCTGGAAATGTCTGTGCGCATATTTACCACATGCACATGATGGAATATTATTCCAACTGCTGCTTAGACTTTTCTTTTCATGCCAACCTTTACCTCACTGCCCTCCAGGACGAGAACTACCAGGGTATCGTGCAGTACGCTGTGTCACTGGTGGACGCTCTGCTCTTCATCCACTACTTGGCCATCGTCCTGCTCGAGCTGCGGCAGCTCCAGCCGTGCTACTCTGTGTGCGTCACGCGGTCCACAGACGGCGAGATAAAGAACTATAACCTGGGACAGCTCAGGTGAGAGGCAGCAAGGCACTCGTTTCTAGCTAGCACGTATTCCTGTTGGGTTACTTTTTATCGTGAATCCTTTCAGTTTTTAAAGATGTTTTCAGTCTGAACACCAACTAGAGCTGAAATGAGCATTAACAGAAGCCACCAATGTTGCATATTCCATGTCTGAGAAGTGCGTGTGTGTGTGTGGGAGGTATTTCATGCTTTAAGGGTTTTTCATGTCTTCCAACTGAACCTGAAATCAGCTCATTTTGGTAAATGTGAATAAAGGTGTATCAGTAGTAGGAGGAGATGACTCTGATGTTACTGAGCTGTTGTAGCTCCACTTAGTGATTTATATTTAGATGGAAATTTTATATTATTGGCCATATTGATTACCATAAAATAGTCAAAAGGAGTAAGAGGAAGAGACAAGAGAGAAGGTAGAGGGAGATCGGTTGATATGAAGTTGGAGGATATGTGGGGGATGAAAGGGAGGGAAAACAGAGGACATGTGGGCGAGATGAAGGCAGAAGAAACTGGGACACCTCAAGTGAGAAATGGGAAAGAAAAAGGGAAGTAACTGGTTACATACTTGGAGATGGGAGGAAGGATTTCATACAGGAAATACTCGTGAAAAGTCAAGAAACAGAAGGATCTGCCTGAAGGGTAAGGGTGAAGGAAAATGGGAGGTGATCAAGTCGAAAGAGATTGAATGTTAAACCAGAGATGGAAGGAATGAAGAGGGAAAACGCAGACAAAAAGACGTGTAGACAAAGTGTCTGATAGGGAGAGGAAATTGTGCCAGGAGAATAAGGAGAGGGCGGGGAAGACTTCAGAAAGGAAAGTCCTCAGAAAAGAGCTGAAGACAGAGGGCGGAGTACAAAGGAGAGGCCCAGGAGACCATGGGAGGGAGTGAAAGACAGAACAGAGAAAGACGGATTAATATTTAATGGGAGGGTGAAGGTGTTGAAGAATCCTAAAATGTATGTGTAAATGAAAGAAAGGGAGGTGTGTGTGCGCGTGTAGGAAAGAGCAGCTCAGGCTAGAACGACCAGGTTTTTATGACCTTAACAGGAGAAAAACAGGAAGATCCCATTTTGAACCAAACACGGCTCCTGTTGCTGCCTGGTATCAATACACAACATGGCTTACTATAAAAGCTGATGGATTTATAGATGGACCGGACCTTTTCTCTGACTGGAAGAATGAAATATTACTCTATATCTGCACTTTATGTAGGTGGACTATTTTTTATATTAAATGTGTCCTGAACTCACAGTATTTTGAGTATGTCTGTAAGAATGATTGAAGTTAAACCAATAGTCTTCAACTTTATATTGCAACCAGCCACAATGTGGATATAAAGATAAAGAGGTTCCTTAATTGTATATTTTCTGTATAGTTTTGTTTGTAAAACATATATATTAGCATATTTTCCATGGTGCTGGAGGGAAATCGGTCTATAAGTGTATGACAAGTTAAGACAAACTTTATTTGAATAGCACATTCCATATACAGGGGAAATCAAATGTGCTTTCAATGTGCTAATGCTTGAAATTTAAAAATAAAAGATTTTTTTTAAATAAATGAATGGCTAAGATATAATGCTCTTTATTGAAAGATGATGGAAAAAAGAAACCCATCCAGTAGACTGTTCCAGCAACTGGAAGCATAAAGGATAAAAGCAGCGTCACCAGATTTTGTTACTGACCTGACTAAAGACCTGAGAGATCATCTAGCATCACATTGTTCCCTTTGATATATTGTTAGCAGACATATAAAATATGTCTAACAATTGAGCTAAAACCAGAATATTTTCTCAAACATACACTGAAACTTGAACTTTTTACTGGCCGAAAAGCACATTGATGTCGTCTGTTATTGATTATGCACCGGTGGAACAGGTCAGACAAGTGTGTGTGTGTGTGTGTGTGTGTCTGTGTAATGGTCCGGTTGGTGTGTTGCCTTGGGGGTGTTGTCCCCGCTTGGCCGGCAGCAGGCTCTGCCTCGCTCTGTCGTCCGCCTGTGACTGTAAACACGCAGCTAATTAGCGCTCCCTGCAGACCAGAGCGCAGCATCTGGTCAGCCTGACACACACACAAACACACATACATGTGTGCACAGGTAATTGGACCATATACATGCAAATGACATGCCACAAACATGAGCAATGTAACATACACTTTCTCAGCCAATCTCTCATGTATCTCTCCTCTATTAACAGACTGCTGTGCACATTCCTGTTTTTCTGGCATCCATCCGATGTCTTATCACAAAGGGGACCCTGCCTGGGCCCCGGGGCCCTGAAGGCTTGTCTCTGTCTGCCTGGCCTTTGATGCCAATCTGAGGGCTAGAGGATGTATTTTTTTTTGTTTTTGTTTTTTGTGACCTTGTCAGAACAGACAAGTTGAATATGAACACATTCCTTACAGCCTGGGAGGCGGGGTTCAACTCATTCACTGTTGGAGACTTCCCAGTTAACATTCCTCGACCAGTCACTCCTGACATTAGACTAGTGGTCAACTACCTTGCTCTTAAGGTTTCTAAGAGGTATTTCTTCATCTGAACTCAGTTTACATTCTCAACTGTTTCCGTGGAGCTGCCCAGTTTGAATGGTTATGTGTCATGTTTGCTTAGTTTAATAATTGATCAGTGTTGGGAAGAGGCAGGGACTGACTAAGCACTAAACAATGGTCCCGTCTGTGGTGATCTGAATGTGTAATGCAAGAGACGGCGCAGGAAGGTTTCTTGAGTTGCTATTACGCTCCCTGCTGCCCCTTTGGAGGAAATGAGTGCCGTCTCTGTGGCTTTTCTAAATAATCCTATGATGTCGCTGAAATTATCTGTTTACGTCTGGCAGATTTTCTACCTGTTATTTAATATCATATAATGTAGAAGCTTTGATTTATTGCTGTTTAACGTCATATTTCAAAGCTTGGTTTCATCATTTCCCTTCAGTTTTTCATTTTCTTCATATGAATTAAATTCTATAGATCAGCATGAGGAGCAGCACTTTTCAAAGTTGTGTATTTTTAGTCTTCTGTCTTGTAACTCTATTAGCCTGTTATGATGTTACTGTCAGCTCTTTTACATGTGACTGTCACCAGATGGCAAAGCAGTGAAGATGACTGACATTTTAAAGCTGCCTGGATGTCGATATGTTTTGTGTGTCATTTGTGATTCTGTTAATGGCCCATAACTTAATGTATGGTTTGTTCTGAGGCAGGAATGGATGTTACAATAGAACAGAGGTCAGAAAATATCTGTACGTGCGTTCATATGTGGGTCAGAGGTCATTATGTGGTTCTGATTCGGGATAATCGGAAGCGCATGCTGCAGGGTACAATGTGCTGTTGTTCATGTATATTGAGTTATCTCTCCACGTGGCTCAAAGAACGACACAGGACAAGGTGAGGACTCAGACATGTGTGAATATGGCCACACAGTTTGAATGAGAAGGGCCCACTGTTGAGAAGTAAAGTCGAGTTGTGAGTCAGTTAAACAGCTGTCAGCCAAACGTTGGTCATCTGAACTGACCTCTTGTGGCATCACAACAGCTACTAGATCACTCTGTGTGCTACAGAAATTTCAACATTGAACATTGAAAATTTCACACATATTGTAGCTGTGTACATAAAGACATTTGTGTAATCTATAGACCAGTTAAAAACATGTAACATTTGCTAAACTGTGATTACTGGGTAATAAAACACAAGTAGCAAAAAATCATAATGTTAAAAAAACTTAATGTCAGTTATGCAACAAAATCCAAGTTGGCTAATATAAGATATTATTTGTCAAGGAAGAATGTGTTATTTCTTCTTTTAAAAGTCTTACTTTAACCTGTAATGTAGCCAACTTCCAGGAACATATAAAGCAAAAGAGATGATTTATGCTGTATAATTACCGTTGTGTACAGTTGGTTTAATAGTGCTGCGTTATGAAGGACAAGACATGGCACGCTCTCTGATCCTCAGTGCACAGTATCAGGATCACAGCTATGGTTGCTGATATCAGGCTGCCTGCACTCGTTCCCTCCGTTTCATGCTGCTTCTTCTTGTCAAACATCACATCCTATGTCTTGTTTTATCAGTCTGTATATGGAAACTATGGCAACAATCACATACATATGTTTCAAATAAGTTATCTAAAAGCAAAACATGAAGAGCAGTTGGTTCATTTCACATTATTTTATGTGTTTCTTTTTAGGCTGTAATTCTCTCATCCACATTGCATTTTCTAGGCAGAGCTACCATCTATGAAACTAAATCATATTAATAGGGCTGCAAAGAAATGCAGACGTCTGATTTACTGTTTACAGCCAGGAGCTCTAAAGGAAATGAATTAAGCTCCAGTGACATGTTGGTCATGGTTGCTCACAGTATTAATGCACCATTAGTATCTTTGTCACTCTGCTCTTTCAGTGGCTTCGGTTTTCCATGTTCACATCTGTCTGTCTCTAATCTGGATTAATGCATTTTCTTCTGGCTATGTGAAAGGTGTCCTGATTTATTTAGTACTTAGTTGTTTCATCCTTAAGGGAATTTCCCAACAAGGCAATCGTTAAAGCATTACTGTTAGATCAGGCGTTGTCGTCTTGTTTCTCATCTCGTTCTTCCTTCTGTATCCTATATCCCCTCTGTCCATCCCCCACTCTGTCTTCTTCTCTTCTGTTATAACTTGTTGTTTTGTTTTTCACTCAATATGTGGGGTTTTTGTTTTATTGTGACAAGAGATTGTTCTGTGCTGAGTTCCTCCAGGATTTTCTTTGTGATCATTACAGTGAAAAATGTTGATTTAGCATGAAAATTGCATGTGGAAAAGTTCAAGCTCTCGTCCATTATTGCAGTGCCTGGAGGGATTGTTTAATGCAGAGAAATCACAGGAATTTTGCAAAATTGCAAACTGCCTGGATGCTACATGCTACTTTGCTTTCTCCATTTTTAGAGCTCAACCTCTAATGTCAACATCCAGCTATTTTGTCTGAAACTCATCTTTGTTTCTCCGTCTCCCACATCTTGTCTTCTCCTCTCCAGTATTCAACGGGCAGCACTGGCCATCTTAGAGCACTACTACTGTGACTTCCCAGTACATAACCCGGCTTTGCTTTCTGCCTCCAAGTCCCGTGCAGCCAAGCACCTGGCTGGCCTCAAAGTCTACAACGTGGATGGTGAGTTCCCAGCAGCCCCGGCTGAGGGTGAGTGGGATGGTCTTTGAACTCCATGTTGTGTACTTGTCGGTGCTTCTGTTTTTCTTTGTTTTGCCTTAGCTTTAGCTTCCTAATGCCAGCCTTCTAGATAAAACATAAGATCATATTTTCACGCTATGTATACATATTGTTCCTTGATTTGGATGAGTCACATTGCTTGTCTTGTTTTATATATATATAGTTAGTTTTGTTTTTGACGTGCAGTCCAAAACTTAAAGAAACTCAGTTTATTATCATTAAAGACAATAAAAACCATCAAATATTCATATTCGAGAAGCTAGAACCAGGAGTTTTCAAATTCCTTGACTTGACTTTCTCCTTGTGTGTCCTTTACACTGACGCTAACCCTTAAAGACATCTTTAGAGCTAAACTGAAAGCCTACCTTTTGGACAGTAAGTAAATTTAATGCTGCTTCTAACTAAAACACACTCACAGGCTGCTGGTGTTCACTTTAAAAAAAAAAAAAAAGCTACCCTTAAATCTCTGTCCTTGAAGCTAATTGATAGCCTCCTTTCCCAGACATAAATAAGTAAAACACGCTCCGACTGCTCTCACAATCTCACTCACTCCTCTTCACTCTTTGCATGCCACAGGTGGATGAAAAAGTTCAAAGTGGTCCGTACGACAGCTGGCTGAATGCAACACAAACCCTCTATTAAATTATCGCTCTCCCTTAAGTGTACTCAAGCTTCACAAGTGCACTAACACGACTGCTTCTTCCCTTTTTTCCTGCAGCCATTTGTCTCCCTCCTTCCTCCTTCCTCCTCTCAAATGTTAGTAGGAGACAGTCGCAGAGATGGCTGATGAATCAATAGCTATTACTCCACCGGTCTTGTCATTTCTCTCTTGTCTCATCCTCCCTAATTTTTATCCTGCAGCGGCTGCTCGGGGACCTCTTCGTCTTTCTCTCTCCTTCTCTTGTCTGGAGCTTTTTACTTACCGCTCTCCTCCTCCTCCTACATCCCTCCTTCTTTCTTTCTGCAGCATTGTAATAAATAAGTCGAACTCGGGGACAGACAATCATCTTTCCTTGATTAAAGAGCGGTGAAGCCCTGAGCGCAAAGCGGCCGTAATACTCAATTACGCTGCATCCAAAATGGGTTCAGGTGATTGTATGATGCCTGACAAGCTATTTGGTTCTTATATTGTTTTCTCAGCTTTACATATTGGGAATTGGAATTGAATCCCGGCAGATAAAAAAGGTTTTTTTGCCTTTCTTTTTCATTCACAAAGCAATTCTGCAAAAGTGGTTGAAACAGACTTTTTTTTTTTTTTTTTTTTTGTCTTTTCACCATAACATTTCTCACGCTATTAATCCCATCTAACAGCAGCAGTAATACTAAGAGCAGGGCGTGCTGAAAACTCCCTTCTGCTCTGCCATGAATTATTCTGTTCATGTATGATCCCTGGCCCGCATGAATAATTCACCAGCTCTGCCTTCTTTTAACCTGCATTAACATCAGTCGGTGTACGTCTGCAGCCTGCTCTCCTAATTCCAAAAGTGTAAACTTTTGAAGTTGCCTAAGACGCTTATTTAATTGGACGACCCGTGTCTCCCGAAGGCGCCGAGTGGCAGAGTAATGGGAATGTTAGAGTAGCGGTTGCCATGTGTGTGTGAGCAGTATGTTTTTAGAACAATTAAATACTACGACTTTGTATGGTTGTTGGTGTCAGCTCCCGGGGCTTTGCTTTAATATTGCTGGTGATAAAAGGAAATGGACCGAGGTTTATGTGCATTAATAATCAGCGCCTCCACTCATGTTGCACTTTATGTCATCACCAAAGAATTCCCTGTTGCTTTACCTTCCAGCCTAAAGCTGTGAGACATTCGTATCTCTTCTCTCTCACTCATGACAGGTCCGGGGAACAACGCAGCAGCAGGATTGGCCCATTCCCAGTCCAGAGCCATGATTGCAGCCGCCGCCCGCCGCCGAGACACCAGCCACAACGAACTGTACTATGAGGAGGCCGAACACGAGAGGCGCGTTCGCAAGCGCCGAGCCCGGTGAGTCAAAACAACACGGAAATACAGATTACATTTCAAGGAGTCTGACAAATGGCAGGATAATGTTGGGGATATTATGCAAAAACCCGAGGCGCTAACATAAGCTTTGTTTTCTGTGTTTTCCTCTCAGGCTGGTGGTGGCAGTAGAGGAGGCGTTCACCCACATCAAGCACATGCAGGAGGAGGAGCAGAAGAAGGCTCCAGGGGACGTGATGGATCCACGGGAGGCAGCGCAAGCCATCTTCCCATCCATGGCTCGAGCGCTGCAGAAGTACCTGAGGACCACCAAGCAGCAGCACTGCCACAGCATGGAGAGCATCCAGCAGCACCTGGCCTTCTGCATCACCAACAACATGACGCCCAAGGTCAGACCTTTGACTTTAAAATATGACAGAAGGTTATAAGCATGTTTCTATATATATATTTTTTTTCCCTTCTGCACAGGCGTTCCTAGAGAGCTACCTGAGCCCGGGTCCGACCCTGCAGTACAGCCGGGACCACTGGCGGGCCCGTCAGTGGACGCTGATCAGCGAGGCGTCGGTCACCAGCGACATAAAAGACGGCACCGTCTTCCTGCTCAAGTGCGTGGACTTCAGCCTGGTGGTTACTTCCAAGAAGATCCCCTACATCCAGATGTCTGAGGAATACATCGACCCCAAATCACACAAGTTTGTTCTGCGGTTACAGTCTGAGACCTCCGTGTAGGACTCCAAGCTTCTTTTTTTTATTGTTCACAATGTTGCTCTCAGATGTTTTCATTTTGGGTTTGCAGTTTTTATTGTTTTTTGTTGGAATTTTTATATATTATATATAAATCTATATATTACACACGTTTGAATACATTGATTTTGGATGAAAAACAAAAGAAACGATTTTGACACAGAATTATGGACTTGAACTTTTAAAAAAAAAAAGGTTGTGTGCACATATGTGTGAGTGTATGTGTGTATGTGGTGTATGCATGTGTCATTTTGTGTCAACACAATCGCTCGTTCTTTTTACATTTGACTTGCTGGAGCCAAACAAGACGGGAACATTTGTTTCTGAGGATCCGACAGAGACTATTGACTCGGTCACTCCTTTATTTCCATGGGACAGACGGACAGACAAACCACTAAAGACTGAGATGGTGTCACTTGGATATCGATATTTGAAGCCTGATGGAAACGTGTGATAAATATCCTGCCTGCACAACAGATTGAAAATCAAATGGATTTCATTCTCTCCATGAACAGAAGGATTAATCTTCCCTTAAAAACAAACCAAAATTAAAAAATGAAACTTCAGACTTTACATTAAATGCACATTTATGTATGTTTAAAAATAAAAATGACTCTCAGCCTGCTCAAAAAGGATGTTGGACTACTTTCGTCTGGCCTGCTTGAGGATATCTACAAAGCTCTGGACAAACACTTTTTTTATTTGACAGTTGAGATGACATTTCCACATTGCTTCATGTCCAGCTGAAGGCCCTGAACCCCTTTAATGCCATTTTTATCAGCAGGGGGTCTTCTTCAGGTGCAATGAAACAAAATCACTTTCCACTCCAGTTGGGAACAACAAACACACTTACACACACACACGTGCTATGTTTAAAACGCCACAGTGAACTCGGCATGAACCGGATCATACAGTAGTAAGAGATCCTCAGAGACGCACACACCAAGACAAAATGTCAAAACATTTGCCCTGCGCCATCGGTTCAGTGACCTTCTGAGGACTTTCATATCTGCCGTATCTGCCTGAATGATGGAGACAGGAGGCAGAGCAGAGCGAAAACAGTCGCAATGTCTAAAATGAAAAGTACTACTACTACTAGATTTCCTCCTCTGTGGGTTTCTTCTAAATATTTAAAGTGTGATTACATCTATCAGTTTGCTTATCATATACAACATGAAGGGTGGAACCTCCCACCCAACTGGACCATCTGGTTTTCCTTTACTACCTTGTCTCATCTGTTGTCAGACAAACATGCTCACAGTGAATCCCTCGAGGTCAGCTGCGTTTGTATGTTTTCGTCACTTCACTGGAAGACTCGGAAGGCATTTTTCCAACCATTTAAATCAAGCTAATCCTACAAAAACAACTGTCAGTACACAGACTTACAAGCCCCCCACCCCCTCCCACTACAGTTGTGAAGAAGTGGAATCATATTGCTCTGTAACTCACTCGTAACTGTCATGCTCATGTTTCCTGTGGCTCTGAGCAGGGTTGTCCCCTACTGCCCCCTGGCTGGTGAACTGGACACTGTCAATTTCTTCCATGTTTTTTTTTCCTCCACACAAGAGACTGTTCATTTTTGCAAAATATATTTACACCAACTGGATAAAACTCCAGAAGACGTTATTGCCGTTTCCTGCATAATGCAGCAACAGCAAATATCTTTTTTTAACAGCTGCCACTGGTCATATTTTGTACCTACTGACAGATGAACTTTGTATGATCCCAATGTGACTGTGCCTCCTGTTTTTACACTGTATCTATTTATGTAAACAAGCATGTGCGTTTGTATGTATGTATGTCATTCTAGTTCACGTGACCAGCCCCCCCCCCCCCTCGACATCACCGTCTGTCATGCTGTTGCCAGGTTACAGACCTCTGTCATGGTTATGCTTTTGTTGGACACCTTTATGATGACGTGACATTGCGCTGATAACACACGTTTCGGTTTCACAGCGTTAGCATTTGTAAAAGAAGAAACAATAAACATTTTTATGAACATTTGTAAAAGCGCTGCGTGTCGGGGTTGCTGTTGAAATTGTACAGTAAACGACCCCTGATTTGTCACCAAAATGTCAGTTTTTATTCATCGGGTTTAAAGCAGTGCTGAGAAACGCTTGCCTCAAGCTAAATGACACTGCTGTGATTTCGACCTTTGACCTTTTTGCAGTAGCATGGCCCTCCATATGTACATTCCTGACCCAGATTCACACACATTCACTCCAGCTTCTGAATTTAATTACACTCAAAGGATAATTCCACCCTTTGCAGGTTGCAAAAAATAATTTTTACACAATTATTTTGAGTTTGCTGCAGTTTAAAGTGCGCAGCATCTTTCATTACCTGCTTCCCGTTCCTCCAAACTTCCTTCTCGGCATCTCCATAAGCACTAGTTTGTTGTCCCAGCTGCAGGCCTGCTGACACTCTCCTCTGTTGCTGCCCATTAAACGTCTGGCCCTGCTGTGACACGTCGGCGTAAAAATATCAGCCCTTTTTTTTTTTTCAGCCTTATTTTGGTAGCTTTTTGTTGTCACGGGGCTCAATGGTAATTGGCTTGGCTTGTCAGAGCAGCGCAGCCGGGCCTTGTGGGTAAATGAATGTCAGTGTCCAGTGCTGAAAACGAACAACCTCATCCCTCCTCGAGCACAGGGCGCGAGACCGCCTGTCGGATCTCATCTGTCCTCGGCTTAATCCCCCTCCAGTACCCGCCTGCTCCGCGCAGGACTGGGACGAGGAGAGAGATGGATAGAGAGAAAAATGAGGAGCATTTGCATCTAAATGGAAAGTTTCTCTATCTTTCATTCCTTCCTCTCCATTTGTTTGGTAATGACTTGGTTATGTGCAGATCGAGGCATGAGAGGAAATCCAGCTGATAGTGGCTAAGAAATCTAGACACTGACACATTGTTCTCTTGTCTTTTCTTTGTTCTTTGCTGTTTTTTTTTATATTGAGAGGGATGAGTCCTGCTCTCCTTTTAGTCAGTGTTCATGTAAAACACCATCACACTTGACATTCTCAGGATTACGTAACCTAAAGGCCGTGCAGAACAACGCTTCCACCGAGACACTGTCTGCTTCTCCTTCCTCAGGAGTGTGTGTGACATGTCGTCTTGCCTCGGGTCACATTTATATGCACACACACACAGTTTAGCATCCTCTGTATGTATGTCATGGATTATATGTAAATTCCAATGATACAAATATCCTGTTTACACACTGCATCACATCAACCTCGAGGGGAACAATGATTCATGCATGGCACTGTTATTAATTCATGACCAGCGTTACAGGTTCAGCAGGAGTATGTACGCTCCTTGCGCAGTTTGTTGGACCCCGGTGAGCAGCCTTTGAGCCTCTCTAACCCCCCCCACTGTCTCTGTCCAGG
Organism: Pampus argenteus; assembly: GCA_036937835.1. Classification (NCBI taxonomy): domain Eukaryota; kingdom Metazoa; phylum Chordata; class Actinopteri; order Scombriformes; family Stromateidae; genus Pampus; species Pampus argenteus. The sequence goes on along the minus strand of CM072883.1, from coordinate 2,723,558 downwards.
TCCCTATTCCCATTAGGAGGCATAACGATGCTGAATTATTCACTGGTGTTGTGAATAATTCAAGTTGAAAATGCTCATTGACTGAGAGAGAAGATGGAGCAAATCTGGAGTGTTCTCACATACACATCTTAAGGTAATTCATATGAGACGCGCACATAGTTGGGATGTGTTTTTATTAACTGGTTTACAGCCCAGAAAAGTGCATTTTTAATAGTTATCCATGTTCTTTTGATGCAGGTTTGTAAGTGCTTGTCTATTAACATTTCATATATCAAACTATTTTTTTATTTTTTTTTACCCTGAATCCATCACACGAAAATAGTTCAAGCACTATTCTACTAAAACAAAACTCTTATTTTCACATATGCACACAAAGTCCACTTAAAGCTGCTATAATAAATATTTCTTATATAACAAAGGATCAAATTAATATAATAATATAATATGTCAGTGTTGTGTTTACAGCTTGTATGATGTTATCTTTGTGGTAAATTCAAGAGATTTCCAGCTTCAGGCATTGTGTTGGCTTTATGATAAACTGTTATGTTCCCATAATTTCCAATTATCTTTAATCATTTCTAATGGTAACTATTTAGATTTAAACTAGTCTACAGAATTTTGATATCAGACTAAATTTCTCTTTCTCAGTAATCTGTTTCTGCCAGGACATTCAGGTTAGTCATCACTGTCATCTTCCTCATCTGGCTCATGACTTTCATCGCTGTCCTCTGTGATGTAGCTGTCAGGGTCTTCCTGATCGTCAGCGGACTCGTCATCATCCTCGGTGTTCACCCTCCCTGACAGGACGTCCTCTATCCAGTCCTCCAGCTCCTCTGCTGTGGGCAGGTCCTCGTCGTTGGACATGTCCAGCCACACACTGTCCGCCTGGAGCACAAAGAAAAAGGTTAAAGTCTGTGAAGTCTCTGCTCTGATGTTCTCCTGAGGATTTAACTGTTACTTACATCTGTGACGTTGACCACACCGATCTGAGGTCTGAACAGGTCCAACTTAAAGGTTTTTTCCCAATAAGTTGTCAGCTGGAGGAATAAGACAAATTTACTTAGTATTTTACATTTGAAAGGAATACAATTATTATCATAAAGTAGCACTTTTGAGAGAGATTTTTGATACTCTAGTTAGAAATATTTATCTAATGATGAAGCAGAACCAGAGGGAAGTCATCTGGGTCGATCCAGACGATGCTGAGCTCTGGGTTGTTGGTGTTGTCTCTAGCAACGTCCTTCAGGATCTCCAGGAACTCATACCCATCTGGTAAAGAAAGCATGAAAGAACCTGAACCCTCTTTTAAATGCTTTTTAGATGATAAAAGGAAGCAACTGCTAAACCAACAATGAAATGAACTAGAGGTGACTCAGACCTGGATCTTCCTCTTCAGCAAATGCAACGATATGTATTCCATCCATGTCGTCCTCCTAGAAAATAGGAAATATTTGAGCCTGATTCATAAAACAGTTGGAATACACATCAGTATCTGAATCACATGAAAATAACTATAAAATAAATCATGCAAAATGGTTCAGGGAGCCAGAACATCCACTCACCCATGTCTCAAACATATTCTCTGCCCGCAGCTTCCTCAGAGTAGCCCTGTAAAGAGTATATTTTCCTAAAATCTAAAATGCATAATCAGGTTTTAAGAGTCTTGAAATAACCCCTAAAAGATATAAATCACATCAACCTTCTGTGTTGGTTGACAAAGTCAACAATGTCCATCTCTGACAGAGGTCTGCCCGGCAGGATGGCGGGCTCCTCCATGAACGGCTCGTAGAAATTCACCTCGTTCATCTTTAGAGAAAGATGTTTGGCTACCTGCAAAAACACACAACGCACTGGGATTTCATTACGTGTGCATAAGTGGGTTTCTGCAGCAATATATCCATGATGAGTCTTAGATGTTGACTCTGTTTTGTATATGGAAAAACTTACAGATTTATCAAATGTAGCAAAGAACTTGATGTAAGGTTGAAAACGCTCCGAGGCCTCCTGAAAAGCTTTGAAATCTGAGAGGGAGAAAGGGACAAAGAGGTAGAGAGAGAGAGATGGAAAAAAAAACAGATTGACATGCTGGTTGTGTTCCTACACAAATCTGCAGTATGTGATTAGAAAGGCAAGCAGAGTAAAACACACTCGCTTCATTCAGTTTCCTGTCATGATTCTGTCTTCACCCTTGTACCAAAGTCTCCTTTAACACACTTTTATATGCTCGTAACACGCTCTTGGCTGCCATCCCGAACAAGGTCACAACCAAGGACCAACTTATCACTGGACAGAAATAGGCCCCATAATGAAACTTCATGCCTCTGTCATATTAAACATCTTCCCTGTCTTACTTTTCCTCCCCTTTAAAAAAAAAAAGAAACTATAATTGCAGTTTTGACCTATTAAACGGAGAACTAGAAGCTATTTAAAGGCTCTCCTGAGACTGAGTGAAAGTGCTACAGTCTGGAATCAGGTTTCCCTTTTACATGATGATGTAGCTCCATTAGCCTCTAGATCCCATTAATGTCTATGGGGACACAGTGTAGATATATAATCAACCCATCACACACACACACTCCTGATGTGTCTCCTGCGACAATAAGCACATAAATACACACATCACGCTCACATGCACACTACCACATGTTAACAAACTAACATGAATCCTCTCCTTTGAAGTAGCCAATAAGGCGGATGTCTTCCTCCATCCTCTCGAAGGCTCGCAGCTCCATTGCATTATTGATCATTTCTACTGGGTCCTCCAGCACCTACGGGGGGGGGGGGGGTGTGAAGCTGTTAATTGCTTGAGGATTTTTTCTTTCTCTCAATGTAAACAAGAAAAAGAGTCTTCCACATGCTCACATCCAACAGGAACTCCACCAGCGTGTCTGCAGACAGCTCTCCGTCAAACTCGATGACCCGGTCGTCCTTGAAGACGTACAAGCTGCCCACCTCCTCGAGACCTAATGTCATAATAGTGAAAGTACATTACTAGTAAGGGGTTTTGAAGAAAAGTATACAGTAGTAGGCTATTACGGAATGATAATACATTTTCATACCCAGCTTTTTGGCTACTTTGGCATCCTTCTGGGAGTCCACCATCCCAAAACCAATGTCTTTGTTCTCCAGGACCTGGGCTGTGAGCTGGTTGTTCACACAGAGAAATATCAGCATCAGACTGTTTTTGTTATATAAAAGACAAAACTGAGGTGACTCTTTTTGATTCCTATAATGAAAAACTCAGAAATCGGTTATAGAATGTAGTAAAAAATTGCTAAAGTAAGATGACCCACATTCAAACAGCATCTCAAAGTTGATGTGAAAGTCTGTTAGTGAGCTACAAACGCAGCTCTCTTTCCATTTATATTTCTAGCTCATAATTAGGAAGGCAAGAAATACAAGAGAAGAACTTTTTTTTTTCTAGTTCACAGCCAGATAATAAAGAGTTTTGGGAACGCGCCATAATTAACAAAATGACCTAGAAACAGTCCCTGGGTACATGTGAACCACAGAGGAGTGCACATGATGGGATTAAAACCACCGCTTGTCAGGTAAAACACTGACTCCGTCTGTCAGGCTGTGACAGTATGACAGCTGTGAGGCCTCCTTCACTTCACCTCGTGGTTAAACAGATAGTTTACACTTAAAGGAGGAAGAATCAGACAATTTAGTGGTTTTTCAACCTAAGGGGGGGGGGGGATCACTGACTATATAATGACTTGTTATGACAGGTTAGAGCTCAATGAGCAGAGTGGTGATGCTCCGAGTGTAACCCTCAGGGATTTTGAGCTGTAGCTTATTGAGACATTTTTATGGTATCATTGACATCAGATATATCGGGTTACTGCATGTCATGTCTCGGCTCTGATCAGTAACGACATCTTCTTGGCGGGTATACAAGTGTTTTTTGTATCTGAAGAAGTCAGCTGCAGCTAGTTTTAACCCCCCCACGCAAAATGAGCTATCGTGATTGGTTGTAACCATCTCTCTATGTACAGTTATAGCAATCCAAGCAACATGTGCATCAAAGTTTGGTTGTGTCCCATTCTAAGGATAATCTACATATATAAAATCCATTGAGCAACTATACAGAGTAGCACAAAAACAGTGTTTTTAGCATGTGCAAGTAACTGAACTAGAGAAAGAATATCCACATTAATCTTTGTACCTTTACTGTCTCTTCCTCTCTCCTCCAACTCCCCCTCCTCTTCCCTTTCCTCTCTCTAGCACCTCTTGCTCACCTCCAGCACCAGCTCTGTCATCTGGAACCGCTTCTGCAGGCCCTTGTTGGCAGCCAGTGGTTCATGGTAGAACAGGCACAGCAGGTCGTATCTCTTCAGAGCCTTCTTGTAGTTGCGTTCGTTGACGTCCAGCACTCTGTCCTTCCCGTCAAAATTGGGGAACTCGAGACCTTCCTCAGCAGCACAAAAGTAAACCAGGCGTAGGCAGAGGCCAGAGAGTAGAGAGAGCCAGATTTGCTTCATTGTTGGGGTGGTGTTTTCAAGCCTGAATGAGGTTTGCAGAGAAGGATCTCTAAAGGCCCAAATTCAAAGAGTATAAAAGATCAGCTCAAATTCACACACAGATTTGATCTCATTCCAGCAAATATCAAATATTCTCACAAATATTTCATCACTATTTCCTCCGTCTTTGCTCTCAGCTATTGCTCTTGGCTGGTATCTCTCCCTCTCCACCTGTCTTCTGTCTCCTCCTCTTGCTGTCATTTAGACTCACTGCCCCAAACCTCCCAAGAGGCCCTTTCCTCCTCCTCTTCCTCCTCCTCCTGCTTTTCTCTCCCTGACTGAGAAACTCACGTTATAGAGCACATTTTAAAAGGACAATCATCCATGAGGTAGCCATTCGTGCCCTTCAAATAGAAATGAGAACAGAGAAGCTTTGGGGATTTCATCGGCCATTTAATCAGCAATGACTTTATTCATAGCAAGGAATTATTGAAATTGATCTTTGGTTATGAATCGACAAATCATTCGAATGTGACCCAGAATATTAAATCATGAGGGGGAAAAAACACATTTGTGACATTGATTTTGAATATTTGACCCACATTTATTCAAAAATGTTTAATATAATTCATTGAACTCGTTTTATTCTATTTTATGTGACATAAAACCATTATATAGTGTGATTGTAAATGTTTTTTTCCTCTATAAACAAAAATTTTGTATAGACTATTTTTTACTATTATTTGAGACAATCTTCCAAACTTTACGGTAGCGTATTACATATTTTTGTGCGCGTTACCGTAATGACCGTATTCAGACAAAAGTAACAGATCACAGATCGCGTGTCGGCTATCCAGACAAAGTTGGAGGATAGAGAGAAATGGAGCGGGTTTGGCTGTGGAGGTTTTTATTTCTGTTGCAAGTGGTTGCTGCATCAGGTAATGTGTTTGTTTAATGGAATAGTATATACATATATATGCGTATGAATAAAATACATATTCATTGAGATGGTTGTATTCATTAAGGCTGGACGTGGTTCTGGCAACAGGTAAGCTAAGGCTAGTTAGCACTAACAAATGCTTCTGTTGTTCGTGTTCACACACTTATTTCGGTATTTTGTTAACACAAACTGTTCTTGAAGCTGAGATTGTAACTTAAAGTCATGATATTATGTGTGAATGGAAAAACGAAGCTTACAAAACGTATTTATGTTTTATTTTTCTGGATGAGTTTGCAAGTTGCAACCTGTTGCAAAGTGCATTTAGGTCCTCGTAGTCTTACTGGGAAAAACTGACTGACCCTCTCTTTTCTCTTTACTTCTATTTAAAACCCGATTGATTCAATATTAACATCTCCTCTGACAACATGTGCACATTTTTTTTAATGTGTTTATTTATTTCTTTTATTTTCTAACACTGTTTGCAGGTAAACAATGGAAGAAACTGAGAGAAAAGAGCTCTGATGCTGTTAAGGGTTACACGCCATGCAACCCTGCCAACTGTAGCTGCCATCTCAGGTGTGTGTCTGCTTTTATTCATATATATAATTAATTTTTCAAAGCATGAAATCTTGTTGATTTGAGCATTTTGTCATGATGTGTACCTCAGTGTCCTACAACATGACTTGCGGCCCTTTAAAGGGGGAATCTCTGAGGAGGTCATGGCTTCGACAGTTCAAAGAGGGGTTGGCACCCACTACCAGATCATTGGACATAAGTTGTACAGAGAACACAACTGTATGTTTCCAGCCAGGTAAGGAGAAAAAAAAATGAATTTGTCTGTGACAAATATTATATTTTATTGCGTGGTTCCTGGAGTATAATCCAGTTTGTGTTCCAGGTGCAGCGGGGTGGAGCATTTCATACTCGAGGTGATTGACAGATTACCTGACTTGGAGATGGTGGTAAATGTCAGAGATTACCCTCAAATCCCCACCTGGGTGCAGCCAACACTGCCCGTCTTCTCTTTCAGTAAGGTTAGACTCTAGGCAGTAGCTTGCATAACATTATATTAAACTACACATGAATGTTTGTTGTAGAAATAACTAGTTTTGATGTGTGTGTGATGTGTGAGTAGACTGCAGACTACCAGGACATCATGTACCCTGCATGGACGTTTTGGGAGGGTGGACCTGCTGTGTGGCCCATATACCCCACTGGACTGGGAAGATGGGATCTGATGAGGGATGACCTTAAAAAGTAAGTTTAGCACCCAGCAGAGCAGCTGGTGTGTGTTTACCAGCACTAAAATCATTGAGCGTTAGCTGTCGGTCGGACTAAGTAAACAATTTCTCTGGTAACCTTTCCCCTTGTACTCAAAGTATATGCAGTATACAGTATTATCGCTGTGCTTTACTTCCATACTGTGTTTTGTTAGGTCTGCAGCACAGTGGCCGTGGAAGAAGAAAGAGTCCAAAGGATTCTTCAGAGGTTCCCGGTCAGTCCTGTGAATTTACTAATTTCTGTATTTATTCTATAATTATTTTGGGTAATTTTATTTCTTTATTTATTATTTGTTTGGTTATTCTCTCTGTTTCTGTAATAGAACCAGTCCAGAACGCGACCCTCTGATCCTTCTATCCAGAGAAAGCCCAGAGCTGGTGGATGCAGAATACACAAAGAACCAGGCCTGGAAGTCTGAGAAGGTCAGTCATAAAACCACAGACCCAGAGTCAAGCAGCAGCTAAATGCTTATAAAGCTAAGTGGATCCATGTTGGTTATTTACCAATCATGACACCTTTCTGATGTAGGATACACTGGGGAGACCACCATCCAAAGAGATCCCACTTCACGATCACTGCAAATACAAGTAAGTGTGTATTTAGACTGTATTTATTGTTAAAAGAATCAACAGCATGCGAGAGCTCAACATGATATAAACACGATTTTTGAAAAAGCACCATCTCACAGAACTCCTCTTCCTCTCCTTCCCCTTTTGCAGATATTTATTCAACTTCCGAGGTGTGGCAGCCAGCTTCCGCTTCAAACATCTCTTCCTCTGTGGTTCGCTGGTGTTTCATGTAGCAGATGAATGGCAGGAGTTCTTTTACCCTCAACTCAAACCTTGGGTCCACTACATCCCAGTCAAACAGGATCTCTCTGACGTCAGGTACTTCAGCTCAGCCCAGATGAGAATTGCGTTCCTGCTTTAAATTTTAAATTTAGTCTTATTTGTCTTTATGTGTCTGTGTAAATGTCTCCATATATCCTCAGGGAACTACTACAATTTGTCAAAGAGAATGACGCTATCGCACAGGAGATCGCCACAAGGTAACGGATCCAATTTTATTTTATTTTTACTGTTGCTCCTTTTGAAAGTAGAACTGTGAAACTGAACCTGTGTCACTCTGTGCTCCTCTCTCCTCCTTCATAGGGGTAAGGAATTCATCATCGAGCACCTGCGGATGCAAGACATCTCCTGCTACTGGGAGAGACTCCTCACTGAGTTCGGGCAACTTCTTACCTACAAACCCAAACGAAATAACAACTACAATCAGATTATCCACAGAGCCAGCAAGACTGAGCTATAAGAGAGAGACTCTGCAGGGACCAGGGCAGCTGTAGTGAAGGGAAGCTCTAATGAATGTAATTGCTGCACCACAACAAATAATTTCCTCACGCGCTACATTTACACGTTATTATTGTGTGTTCTTCTTTTGTCAAAATCACAACTAGAATAGAATAGTTATTTTTTACTTTTATTTTTATTGAGTTCAGTGTTGTAGTCTAAATGGCACAGGACTGATTATTATAAGTCATGTGTCCTTATAGAAGTTACCGTTACACTGTAGTATTTTTTTTTCACAGTACACAGTCACAGCTGCAGTTTAATTGTTTTGAGTATTATTAATAATGCCATATCTTCAGGTGCCACCAGGGGGCTTATATGCCAATTCTGAACCATTGATCGCCTTGTGGTTCAATGAGTTTGCCTCTAAAAAATAACTCCTCTATTAAATCATCCATGTGAATCGCAGTTCACATCCACTGCGACCTCTGCTCACTACAATTACTACTTTTTTTTTTCGGGGGTACATTTTGAAAAACAAGGGAATTTACAGGCAGGTTTTCTACTCGGATATCCATGAGTGATATACTAATAATAATAAGAATACTAGTTATGGATGCAATGATGTTTTGTTTTAGAAGAAGTTTCAGTTATGTTACTCTGCCCTCTACTGGACAACTGAAGATACTCCAGTACACCTTTTACCTTTAAGTTTCATTACAACAACATATCTATTGACATGTGTCTTGCAAACAGTGCAAAATAAATGTCTGAATTTCATCAGCTGTACATTTTTAGAACTTGAAAGCACTAAAGACTACCTTGCAGTCAACATTTTATTCCACACAAAGTGCCAACAGAAAGCAATAAAAGAGTAATCAGTTGGTTTTTATGTGGAGTTTAACATAAACACTTATGTCAGTTGATTTAACCTTTTCTTGGTGTTAATGATGCAGAGTAATGTTGAATATGTTGTAATATTCACATTGTGTTGTGAACCCGGCAGATTGTCACCGATTCAAGGAAGTGTTGTGTTTTATTGATTAAAAACTGTGGTAAAGATGGTCCATTAGTATGTTGATTTGACCAAAAAGCTGTGATCATGTGCCTGGTCAAACGGTGACATTCAGGTTTTTGTCACATCTTGTAGCAATTTGTTTTTATGCAAATAAAATGTTTGGTTATTAAAACATCTTTTTTTTTTATGTGTGTTAAAGGTAAGATCAGATGAGATAACATTTATAAATAAATAAAAATATGAATGAAAAGTCTTCTGGCCATCAGACAGTAAAGCATTAAAGCTCCCAGCAGGCATTGCAAATATCTGCACAACAGCCTGACCCACATGTAGTGAAACACACTCTTGGCTACAGATTACTGATCACATATTAACTAACGGTGAAAGAGCAAATTAAAAAATAATTTGACCTCAACAGTCACATGAGAATCTTCTTTGTGAATCAGTGCAAGTGTTTATTTGTTGTCTCATAATGCTACAAAAAAGTAGGATAAATAGACAGTCAAGTCTCTTTCATTTACTTTATTTATTTATAAAACATAAATAGTAAGAATTGATTGAAGGCTGCACTCCATTCTAAATGAGCGCGCATGTAATGTCAGTCCTCCACCGTCGGGTGGCGCTGTTTCCTCTTTGAGTAACCCTATTTAAGGTCGTAATACCGGAAGCGGAAGACGACAGTAGCAGAAAGTCACTTGTGACAAACGGCAGAAGGGCAACAATGAGACGCTGACATGTCGATGTAAAATACTATTAATTTAATATAATATATATATAAGTAATATACGTTAATTAAAGCTGCTGCAATTCATGGAAACTGTTCGTTTTAGCTGAAGTCCGCGCTGCTCGCTGGTAAGCTGCTTTTTTACCTTTAACACGACAGAGTCTTGCTAATAGCATGCTAACAGTTAACGCCACAATGTTTGTTTCTGTTGTTGCGTCGTTTTTCAACAACCAAGACGTTTAAACAGACTGCTAATGTATTTATTTTAAAAATGTAAACTTACGTAAGCAACGGCACGTCGCTGTTTTTGTCTCAGAGAAGTAAATAAGTGGGACATGCTAGTGTGAGCTGACACAGTAAGTTGACGCTTAACATACAAGACAACAAGATAGTCCCTTCTTGTATTCACCTTTTACTGTGGCCCAGCCGGGACACCCTGCTCTGAGGACCAGAGGGGCCCAGCAATACATTGAAAGCTCAATTTTGAAGCCAACCTTTTCCCAGATAGTCTGCTTGTGTGTCCAGCGTGTTTTGATATTGCTGCACCATTTAACAGCTGCTGAGTCGTACAGCCTGTGCCAGGATTTCACTTCCTTAAGGCTATTTGTTTTGAGGATGGAGCTAAAGTCGAAGCAGTGAGCGCAACATCCCAACCAATGGCCATGTGTTTCTGCTGCAGCCCAACGCCAGCTGAAGCATGATGTATCCAGAGCGGCCCAGAACAGGCTTCGCCCTGAGGAGACAACAAGCAGATTCATCCCCCCGGGGCACCCTGAGCACCGGCCTACTGCAGGGCCTCATCCAGAGCGCCAGGCCTCCCTCCTTCTGCTTCCTGCTCCCCAGGGTCCACGCAGCTGACGTGGCTGCTGCCCAGCCTGCACAGATGCCCTCTCCTCATCCCTCCTCCTCCTCCTCCACCACCAGTTCTGCTCCTGTGCCCACCCCCACATCCAGCACCCTGCCAAGCACCATAGGCAAGCCAGAATTCCCAGACTCAGGATGGGACCGCATAAAGGACCTCTTTGAGAAAGAGTTAGTGCTGTTCTTTTTTTTTTTTTTTCCCCTCCCAGCTAGTCCCCCAATTCTGCATCCATTTTGTCATATTATCTTGTCAGGTCGAAGCTCATCCTCTCGTAGTCACTTTGTTTTTTGAAAATGAGACAGATTAATTGTGTGAATGCCAGTAACACTGAAATGGCTCCGTCACTCTTGTGTTACTGTAGTGCCACTCATAAGTACTCAGAGGAGCTGACCAACGTGATGAAGAGCGGGCTCTTCGCCGCGCTAGCAGGCTTGATCTATGGAGGCCTGCCAGCAGCTCGCCACGCCAAGAAGAGGTACATCCAAGTCAGCCAGGCACAAATCTACACCAGTCGCGTGGATGCGGTGGTAAGTGTGCCCTTGATGCCAGTGTTGAATACTTGAAACTAAGGGATGATTTGCAACAGAGAGTTATGGTCATGGTTCAGGAGTAAAGCTACATTAACACATCTTAATGTTGAGATACTTCTGAAGTAGTGTTGTGATTGCTTGAAAGCCTTTTGGGAAAGAAACACAGACAGTATTAAATTCAACACAATAAGTGTTTGCATTCTTACGGTATTGTGTGTCTCTTCTGTTTTAAATCAGCGCTCGGCACACAACGCAGCTATCCGAGGTTTCTTGAGATACGGAGTGAGGTGGAGCTGGAGAGTGGCCGTATTTGTCACCTTGTTCAAGTAAGCAAACAAATACAGTTACTGGATTATTGTTACAGGCTGTGGTTTTATCTCTAAGTAATGTCTAATGTTTGTTGTTCAGTGATCATTTCTGCATGTTCTTGATCTTTCTTACCCTGATCTGTCTGTTTCCTCCTCATCCTTCCTCTCTAGTTCTGTCAGCACAGGTCTGTCTGTGTACCGAGACAAGTATTCCCTCAGCCATTATGCAGCTGCTGGAGGTGAGTCGCTTATTTTCAAATATTTTTTTATGCTGGGGAGGGTTCACATACAATGAACTGCTACACATCTAGCAGGAACCTTTTCTGCCAGTCATTGTCCATATCTCTTCCCTTATTTCCTGTCAACACTCTGCTGTAGATATCTAAATAAAGGCAACAATTATAATCAAAGAAATGATCGAATTATCTCCAGAAATTCACAGCCCAGGAAACATCAATGTTGATAGTGCAGAAATGATTTATGTTTGTGTAATTTGAAATATGCCAGGCTGCGCAGTCTTTCAGCTCCTGGTCAGAAGTCGTGGTAAAACGATGAAGCGCATATAAAAGCTCTCATTTGAACAGATGACAGTTTTTATACATATAGTACATATGCCAGCAAATTAAGTTATGAATGATGTTGATAAAACTTTGTGTGTTTGTGTCTGTGTACGTGTGTGTGTGTGTGTGAACGAGCAGCTGTGACTGGAGGCCTTTTCAGACTGAACCTGGGCCTGGGAGGGATGGTGGCAGGGACAGTCATCGGAGCAGTGCTGGGGTAAGGTCGACCCTTCACAGCCATTTATTACTGAATACAACACACTGACGGAGGCTGCTGTGCATTTTATTTATTTATATAACAGACATGCATATTCGCTCATGTATGAGTGCATGTCCATGTTCACACATGTGTGCTTGAGAGCAGTGAGCACTCTGGCAGCCAGCTGCGCCCCTCCCAGCAACCCTCTGTTGCCCAGCTGAACCCCTCCCATCCCCACCCCCACCTCTAACTCTGTGCTGGGTGCCAGAGGGACTCATGTGCACCGCAGAGGGCCATGTTTTGGGTACTAGAGCAAGGAGGCAGGCCAAGGCAGCAGCTGCCCCTCTCTATTTCTACCATCTCTGTTATTCCAGCCTCTCATCTCCATCTACCATGGTCTGATCTCCCCTCTCTCTGCCCCACTTTCCCCCTCCTTCCTCTGGCCACTTTCAGCCAAGTGCACTGAGCCAAGTGCAGATTTGAATTTGATCATATAATGGTGATTGAGTGTGAAGTTTTTTGATGGCATAACAGGCTGGAGGGGCTGGTTTGGATTGTCTCTGTGACGTTGGCTCAGCCCTAGTCTGTTCTCCTGTTGGCTCTATAGTAGCATTGCCTGCCTCCTCCCCTCCATGTCACTGTCTGCCTGATTGACCAGCCACCTGGAGCGTTTGATGTGCGCAAACCGCCCCGGCCGTGTCTTTGCCAGGTGCAGCCGGGGCAGAAACGAAAGCAGGCGTCTAATCTGAAAGCACATCACGCTCCACATCTCGCCCCAGAATTGTTTCCATGTCCGGACACGTGACAGAGGTGCGACTGCAAGGTTTAAGTGAGGCCAGAGGGGCTGCAGAAGAGATTTTGACATGTAAAAGAAAACTGGAACAAAACAGGAAATTGGACACTTTAAATTGATACAGTTGTGTAAATGATGGACAGTTAGAAAGGTTTATACAATGAAAGTAGCTGCCTCTGAATGCTTGCTTTGTTACACAACAGTGTTGATGTATCCAGCAACTGGTCAGTGAAGTGCTGTCACATGTTGCTGAACAGCAGCTGATGTTTTCATGTTATATTTATAATGTCTTCTACTTTCCTGCTCAGGGTTCCTACTGGTGCTTTGATCATCAGCATGCAGTCGCTGGCAGGAGAAACAGTCCGAGAGAGGAATAGGAAAGAGCACAGGGAGCTCTATGAGCTCAGACTGGCAGAATGGTGAGATTACTGTAAAAAACGGAAACTCATATTGTCATTCAAGTTGGTAGTTATCCAGACGTTTCGCTGTTAACCCCTGACTCTCCTCCTTTTTTAATCACAAGGACGGCCCGTCTGCAGTTGACTGACGAGCTGATCGGAGATCTAAACGCCGGCTCCAAGGCAGAGGAAATCAATAAAGACGTGCGGAGGATCCAAGAGCTGCTCAGTTCACCTCAGAAAGAGGACGTCGCTCAGGACTCAAGCAGACAGTGACAGTAGCAGCCTGACTGCCTGTTTATCTGTCGGACATTGAAGGTGGGACTTCACACACCTCTTGAGGATAAATTGGCAACTCGCCTGCTTGGAGACAGCTTCAGAATTCAAAGACACTGTTGTTGTTTCGCCAACTACTGAAAATGTGCCCTTGAGAGACTCGGCGCATCAGCAGCATTTCACTGAATATGAGAACACATTTGTGTTATATGGCTACAAAATCAAGTCTTTATTTTAATGTAAAACATGCATCTTCTGATCAGGATGAACTGCCAGGCAAATTTGCAATGGGATATTTTTCATTGCATCAACAAAGTTCATATTGTCAATGTGATACGTAATGTTAAAATGGACTCCATGTGGAGCTCCTGTCAATGATGGCCAATTAGTTTTGGATTGTATTGTTCAGATTAATATATATTTCTCTGTCAGGAAATGCATGGTGTTTAATATGTGGGATACAACCTAATAAAACATCAGTTGAAGCAACTAAAAACAGCTTGTTATCAGCTTGTTTTCCAATATTGACGACATAAATAAAGTATTTATTACTTTCTTGAAGATCTGACCTCACTGTTACTGTCATTTTTTCTATTTTTCAACACACGTCAATTTATCTTTGACAAAATGTCGTCTTTATTTTATTTTTTTTCCCCACGTGTCTGTGTTATAGTGAGCTTTTGACTTTGCCTCTTGGGTTTTTCAGCAACTAGGTCAAACATAGCCTCGGCCCCTGGTGTAAACAAGATGTGCCACAGCAACAGCTGGGGCCCAGCGGTGCAGCAGTGACAGCCAGTAGAAACACTCAGAAAACAGCCTGTAAGTGCGAATAACTTTTAAAGTATATCTTTAAAGTTACACTTGAATTATTGTTTGGGCAGGTTTGTCTCAGTAATAAGAGCCAGAACATTTGAATTGAGACATTTTTCACATGCATATGTCTAAAAATCAGACTTTTCTCTTTTGCTTATTGAGTGGCAGTGTTGCTTAAACCTTAATTAAAACATTTTTAGCTTAAAGGGTTTAATGTAGCGTCAGTGGCAATTTGTACACGATCAACATTACCTGTAGCTGTAGTCATCCTCTCCAAATTAAGACAGGAAGGTTGACTGCTATTTATAAATGGCCCCTCAGCACCATCTACTGGTGCTTTTGTGGAACTGCAAATACAACTCAACTAAATATAGATGCCCATAGCCAGCTTTCTCATAAGTCCTGTAAATTAATTATATATTTTTTTTAGTTAATCCAGTGTCAAAACATATAAACCAGTTTGGCATCCAATATTGTTTAATTTGTATTTCAAGTTGAATAGATTGGCATTCAAACAATATGGGATTTATAAACTATATTTATGTATTAGTCTTTTGTCCTTAAGGTTACTTCCATGTGTGGCTTGTATGTGAAGTAAAGAGATGTTAACAGAACATAATTCAGCTTTGAAGTGTTTGTAGTCATTTTCTATAAATGAACAATAAGTGAAAGAAATTTAATAGATGTTTGGTGTTGTAATGTTAATACAATGGCTGCTGTGATGCTCGGAGGGTAATCTGTGTAGTTTAGTGTAATTTGTGGGTGAATGTTTTGAATATGAAGTTACCCAGAGGGATCCCTCTCCCAGGACGGACAGACGTGCAATGATGTCACATGTACACAACAAATCAACACACACATATTGTACACTCACAATGAATTACAACGGATGATAAAATAAGAATAGGTCACAATGAATGATGAATTATTACAGTAGAAGTGGAACCTGTGATAGAGACACTGATGCACAGAAGCAAATCATTAACTAACTATGAGAATGAGAGAGTGTGTGAGTCCCCCAGCCACACTCTCTCACCTGTGTCGTCTTCTCCACTTCCTGTCCAGTTCGTGACGGGGACGTCCAGTATACCTTACGAGGGCTTTGCTTCTCTGCGCGGCAGCAACGGACCTCGCAGGTTCTGTGTGGAGAAGTGGGGTAAAGTCACCTCAGTGCCCAGGTACACACACACACACACCTTACACTACAGTGTCCAAACCTTTTAATGTATGTGACCACACAATTATAAAAAATGACTCTCTATTAACTCTATTAAAATTACTCCAATACTTTACTATGTGCAACACAATAAATCTAACTTGTTACTACACACTTGTTACTTAACAAAATATAGAAATGCTGATATAGAAATGCAAACTTACGCGCTGTGGTCTCTCTGCAGAGCTCACACGTGTTTCAACCGATTGGACCTGCCGCCGTACCCGTCCTTCTCGACGCTGTATGAGAAGATGCTGACCACCGTGGAGGAGACCAGCACGTTTGGGTTGGAATGAGACCATCTGTAGGGTAGCCATGATGACATGTGGAGAGGGTGAAGTACTCACAAGTTTTTGTTGCACCTGCACATATTTCACACCAACTTTAGTAATACACACGTTCACCTGGTGCAATGTGACACGTGAAAACTGGGAAAAAAAAACTAAGTGGATTTAGCCTTTTTTTTTTTAATTCTAGTTTGGATGGACTTTGGAGCGTCTCCTTGTGGCCTGTTGTTGTAACTGCACCTGTGTGGGTGGTGCATATTGTTGCTATGAGTATTTTCATCTACAACAAACAAATAAAAAAAAAAGTGCTTTTCTAACGATGTGGTGGTGACATGTGATTTGAATGTAAGTAATTTGATGAAGTGGGATTTTTCTATCAGATCCTTCTCAATTGACAAAAAAAAAAAAGAATATTTGGCCACCGCTTACTATGAATTAAAAATGTGTACAATGCGACCACATCCTTCACTTTGATCTTATTTATTCAGGTCTGTATTCAAAAACTGTTCTCCTTTGAAGAGCTATCAGATCGTGCAGATTGTAAAGCCTTCTAAGACAAATGTATGTTGTGATTTTGAGCTATATAAATAAAATTTGGTTGATTGATTGTCTCCATTTTTATTATACCCCATGAAATGCATTCACATTTCTTCTAAATGAATCAATTCTTAAGGCCTATTGACAAGTGATGGAAATTACAAACAGATTATTTAGATCTCACTATACTGGTGAGAGGATTTGTTGTGGTCATTAATTTATAGATATAGATGGATATACTTTATTAATCCCTGAACTGGGAAGTTGCAGTGTAGTAGCATAAGAAATAAAAGACAATTAAAATGAATACAATATATATATAAAAAAGATTTTCAGCAGTTATACAATTGATGGCATGACATCCCATGAGGCAGACATGTCAAAATGTAAATACTGGTAGTGCCCAGTTATTCACCTTATGAAGTGTGTTAGGGAGCACAACAGTGTTTGAGGGGCGTGGGTTCGAAAATATAAAATATTTTAAAATAATAAAACTGATATTATTAACCAATGTGTTGTTTCTATTAAATCACAAATTGAGTGGACAGACTCCAACTATCTCTGTTTAAAAAAGGAAATGTTTATATTCAGATCAGTCCCATGAATAAAACTCTACCTGAACTAGTTGCAAACAAATTTAGCTACTGTTGCCTTGACTGAGAGATGAGGCCATAAATAATCTACTATAGTCGGTAAAGAAGGAACTTTTTAAGCAGTAGCATTTAGAAAGCAGGTTGTTTAGCTGCTTTGAAGGCAAAATGTAAAATTTTGATATGTTAAGAGATAAATATCAAAACTCCCGTTAGTTATTCAAAATGGAAATTGTGACAAACCAATTCACACGCTCATGTCGATATTACAAAGTTTTACAGGCCAGACCAGATGAGTCCGAGTGCTGTTTGAGCAGCTGCGTCCTGCTGCGCCACATCCTCAAACTAGAGCCAGCTTGATGTTCCCTATAGCCATCTTGTTTTTTCTGCCATCAAGGCTATAACATGAAGCTACGTTCTAATCATCTGCAGCCATGTGAACATAGAAGACGCCAGATGTTTTCATCTGAGCTGACATGTTGCCATATGGTGAAAGTGTGAGTGTGTGTGTCTGTGAAAAACAGGGAGTTCCTCAGCCTCGCCACTCCCCAATTGTCTGTGCATGGATAGGAGGGCCCTGGAGTGTGTGTGTGTGTGTGTGTGTGTGTGTGTGTGTGTGTGTGTGTGTGTGTGTGTGTGTGAGCTGAGAGCAGAGTGGATGCAGGCAGCTGTTAACCCAGTTTTGGAGTAATTCTGATCACACCATGGTTCAGCACAGCATAATTGCCTGTGTGCGTGTGTGTGTGTGTGTGTGTGTGTATGAAAGATGCAAGTCATGAATCACTCATCACTCACCAAGTCTTCAATTTACTGTTCCTTCCTGCCAGAGCGGATCCCTCTTTAATTATTCATTATCTGACAATAGCCACCAATGTGTGTGTTGAGGTTAGATATTGACTTGTTTATCAAAGGACAGCTTATTATGGATATAATAAAAAAAAATTGCAACAATTAATTTGGGCAGTTTTCTGTCCACTAATGAAAAGATGCAGAGAGAAAGCCAAAAGTGGCCAACCTAAAAAGATATTCAAAGGGTAATGCTGCCATCTGCTGGACAAGCATCCATACTGCACCTCAGCTGGCTCAATCAGGTCGCAAGGCATTCTGGGAGGAAAAAACCCCAATTTGAGCAATCATGAGGAAAATACAGTGATGATCATTACATTTTCGCGGGTAAAAACGTGGTTTGTTTGTTTTGCCGGCCCCACGTCCGTCTGGATCCTGTTGGATTATTTGCGGTTTCTTGGCTTAAATAACAAGGTCCTATAATCTAACATGGCAAACTTTAATTGATAACATTTGCTTTTGTTTGTTTGTTTGTCACAAAGCCAACTTAAATGAAGCCGGTAGTTTTAAACGGTGAAATGTTTGGAGCGAGTCTCCGTTAATTAACAGACAGTGAGCGTCGTGCTGGACGTGTTCATGGAAACGGTGTTTTTTCAGGGGAAAACGGTCAAAACACAAATGTAAATATTTGTTGTTTGTAGCATTAAGCTAATTAAGTAAAAACAACCGGCGCCAGGTGTATTTAAACGGTGGGCTTGACGTCACTGACGTAAAATGGCGTCGCTGCTGTTCCCGCGCAAAGTAGGAAACTAACTTTTTAAACTTTTTAAATGTAAGTTTGAAGTGTTTATTTTAATTTATTTACACGTTTTTAGAAAGCTTTCACCTGTTTGTACCTGGAGAGACATTACATGTCACCTCAGTTTATAAACAATTGAAAGTAAAAACAAACAAACAATTGATACAAACAATTGAAACGATGACGACGATTCGTAGATTAACTAACGAGACAACTTTACTCGTTAAATGCCGACATGTTGTAGTTTATTTGGTTTGAACTGAACATATTTTGGCGATGTTGACTGTTTATGTTGCATTTTGGGTTTTTGATACAACAACAAACAAATTCATTGATAAAATACTGGACAGGTTTGAATCGTTAAAATGCGCATGCGCAGCATTAATATAAAGCTAATATGAACCTCAGCTTTAGTAAATCAGCATATTTACTTCTTTTTTTTAATGTAGGCGCATTAGTTTTGGTTTAGATTTGATATGTTGTTTTAATAATTTAATTTTACAAGTGATCCGCCATATCATAAGATCAAACTCAGTATCATATTATCATTATATCTGATCTGATATTATATCTGAATTTAAAGACTCTTTAGACTCAGAGAAACAGCTTAATTGCCAGATAAATCAATAATGAAATAAAGTTGAAATAAGATTTTAAATTTGCCATAAGTTAAGCTGTCGCATTTTTAAATTGTGCACAAATGTGTCACTAAAATGACGCTTCAGCACGGTGTATCATCTCTTAATCACAGCTCGTATCAGTACTTTAATATGTTGGCGTTGAGACAAAGATGGAGAATAAGTGTGTATCATGGGAGGTGATTCACATTATGAACACAGTGTCCCGCCGCCTCTGGAGGGATACATCACAGTATTATTTTATGTGGTTTTAATTCAGTCTGATATTTCCCAGGTAACGGCGTCCTCAGCAACGATACGGATGAAACGAGGCCTCCGGCGACTCTCCTCTGAGCCCAGCTGATAAAACAACCACTGGTGTGTTACAATATACCAGCTGTTCATACTCTTCATGTTCTAACCCAGACGGCGCATCAAACAGGTAGGAAGTGATTCTTCTTCTTCTTTGCTTTCTAAAGCAGTGTTTTGTCTTTGTGGGATCACATGACAGTGTTTGTTTGCCGTTGGTGCGTTTTGGTGTTTGTGTCTTTGGTTGACTCTTAGTTGCTTGTTTGTTTGTTTGCTCAGCAGCTGTTGCTGATTGTGTGTAGTTGTGTTCAAGCTATGATACCTGGAGGTCAGTGATTTGCTGAGAGGATTGATGGATAGACTGAGTCTCAGAGAGGAATGATGAATGTGAGGACAGATGTTTGTTCTGCACTTTGTGTGTCATATGAGTGATGCGTTTATTGTTGGTGGTTGTGTTGTGTAGCACAGAGGTTTGAATCAGTCACTTCTCGTTGTGTCACTCAGTCGTTTATTGAGGAGCATTGTTTCGTTTAAACAAATGAAGCATATAGACAGATGTGTACATACATCAGCTGTAACGTCGTGCGTCTCATCAGGACTCTACCTCTCATAAAACATCGCGAGCACGTGTTCATCCGTGCTGTGGCAGGAAAGATTTCCTGTTCAGTCTGTAGTTTGGCAGCGGCGGAACTGATGACGTCACATGCTACCACTGCATCAGCTGACGGAGGGATGTAATCTTGACCCAAACACATTGTAAGGGTTAAGTATGACAATGTTGTCCGGCAAGGATTTTGTTATTATAACACAGTGGCCTTAACATTAGCGCTGTGCTTGTGGAGATGAGAATGTTTTTATCCTATAATCATATCTATTACATTATATTGTGTGATATTATGACATGGCATGTGCAATGACTGATAGGCTGGATGTGTTGCATTTGTGCAGTGTGTGTTTTTGCTATGCATTTTTTGCTGTTGCTGTGCTGATATGTTGGTTTTGTGTAATGTGTTGTATGTATATGATGAAAATGTTGTCAGGCAAGGATTTTGTCATTATAATACAGTGGCCTTAACATTAGTGCTGTGCTTGTGGAGATGAGACTGCCTTAATCCCATAATCATATCTATTATAAATATATTGTGTGTGTGTGTGTGTGTTGTGGGGCATGATAAGTCACAGCTTTGAAGTGTTGCATACAACAGCCAGTGTTCTCTGAGGAGTAATATTTGCCATGTAACACCACAAATGTCATGTGTTTTTTGTTGAGACGTTTAGAGTTAACTATGATGGTGAAAATGAATTTTGTTGTGTTAAAATAGTTGTGTTTGCTGATTAGATGAAGTCTTGTTCCAGTACAAATAAGCAAATGTTAATTTTTTCCTGCATAAACTTGAAAAGGAGTTAATCTTGACCCAAACACATTGTAAGGGTTAAGTATGACAATGTTGTCAGGCAAGGATTTTGTTATTATAACACAGTGGCCTTAACATTAGCGCTGTGCTTGTGGAGATGACAATGTTTTTATCCCATAATCATATCTATGCTGCTCTTGCTATGCGTTTGTGCTGTTGCTGTGCTGATATTGTTTGTGCTGTTGCTGTGCTGATATTGTTTTTGCTATGCGTTTGTGCTGTTGCTGTGCTGATATTGTTTTTGCTATGCGTTTGTGCTGTTGCTGTGCTGATATTGTTTTTGCTATGCGTTTGTGCTGTTGCTGTGCTGATATTGTTTTTGCTATGCGTTTTTTGCTGTTGCTGTGCTGATATTGTTTGTGCTATGCGTTTTTTGCTGTTGCTGTGCTGATATTGTTTTTGCTATGCGTTTTTTGCTGTTGCTGTGCTGATATTGTTTGTGCTATGCGTTTTTTGCTGTTGCTGTGCTGATATTGTTTGTGCTATGCGTTTTTTGCTGTTACTGTGCTGATATTGTTTTTGCTATGCGTTTTGTGCTGTTGCTGTGCTGATATTGTTTTTGCTATGCGTTTGTGCTGTTGCTGTGCTGATATTGTTTTTGCTATGCGTTTTTTGCTGTTGCTGTGCTGATATTGTTTTTGCTATGCGTTTTTTGCTGTTGCTGTGCTGATATTGTTTTTGCTATGCGTTTTGTGCTGTTGCTGTGCTGATATTGTTTTTGCTATGCGTTTGTGCTGTTGCTGTGCTGATATTGTTTTTGCTATGCGTTTTTTGCTGTTGCTGTGCTGATATTGTTTTTGCTATGCGTTTTTTGCTGTTGCTGTGCTGATATTGTTTTTGCTATGCGTTTTGTGCTGTTGCTGTGCTGATATTGTTTTTGCTATGCGTTTGTGCTGTTGCTGTGCTGATATTGTTTTTGCTATGCGTTTTTTGCTGTTGCTGTGCTGATATTGTTTTTGCTATGCGTTTGTGCTGTTGCTGTGCCGATATTGTTTTTGCTATGCGTTTTTTGCTGTTGCTGTGCCGATATTGTTTTTGCTATGCGTTTTGTGCTGTTGCTGTGCCGATATTGTTTTTGCTATGCGTTTGTGCTGTTGCTGTGCTGATATTGTTTTTGCTATGCGTTTGTGCTGTTGCTGTGCTGATATTGTTTTTGCTATGCGTTTTGTGCTGTTGCTGTGCTGATATTGTTTTTGCTATGCGTTTGTGCTGTTGCTGATATTGTTTTTGCTATGCGTTTTGTGCTGTTGCTGATATTGTTTTTGCTATGCGTTTTGTGCTGTTGCTGATATTGTTTTTGCTATGCGTTTTGTGCTGTTGCTGATATTGTTTTTGCTATCGTTTTGTGCTGTTGCTGATATTGTTTTTGCTATCGTTTTGTGCTGTTGCTGATATTGTTTTTGCTATCGTTTTTTGCTGTTGCTGATATTGTTTTTGCTATGCGTTTGTGCTGTTGCTGTGCTGATATTGTTTTTGCTATGCGTTTGTGCTGTTGCTGTGCTGATATTGTGTTTGCTATGCGTTTGTGCTGTTGCTGTGCTGATATTGTGTTTGCTATGCGTTTGTGCTGTTGCTGTGCCGATATTGTGTTTGCTATGCGTTTTGTGCTGTTGCTGTGCCGATATTGTTTTTGCTATGCGTTTTGTGCTGTTGCTGTGCCGATATTGTTTTTGCTATGCGTTTGTGCTGTTGCTGTGCCGATATTGTTTTTGCTATGCGTTTGTGCTGTTGCTGTGCTGATATTGTTTTTGCTATGCGTTTGTGCTGTTGCTGTGCTGATATTGTTTTTGCTATGCGTTTGTGCTGTTGCTGATATTGTTTTTGCTATGCGTTTGTGCTGTTGCTGTGCTGATATTGTTTTTGCTATGCGTTTGTGCTGTTGCTGATATTGTTTTTGCTATGCGTTTGTGCTGTTGCTGATATTGTTTTTGCTATGCGTTTGTGCTGTTGCTGTGCTGATATTGTTTTTGCTATGCGTTTGTGCTGTTGCTGTGCTGATATTGTTTTTGCTATGCGTTTTGTGCTGTTGCTGATATTGTTTTTGCTATGCGTTTTGTGCTGTTGCTGATATTGTTTTTGCTATGCGTTTTGTGCTGTTGCTGATATTGTTTTTGCTATGCGTTTTGTGCTGTTGCTGATATTGTTTTTGCTATGCGTTTTGTGCTGTTGCTGATATTGTTTTTGCTATGCGTTTTGTGCTGTTGCTGATATTGTTTTTGCTATGCGTTTTGTGCTGTTGCTGATATTGTTTTTGCTATGCGTTTTGTGCTGTTGCTGTGCCGATATTGTTTTTGCTATGCGTTTTGTGCTGTTGCTGTGCCGATATTGTTTTTGCTATGCGTTTGTGCTGTTGCTGTGCCGATATTGTTTTTGCTATGCGTTTGTGCTGTTGCTGTGCCGATATTGTTTTTGCTATGCGTTTGTGCTGTTGCTGTGCCGATATTGTTTTTGCTATGCGTTTGTGCTGTTGCTGTGCCGATATTGTTTTTGCTATGCGTTTGTGCTGTTGCTGTGCCGATATTGTTTTTGCTATGCGTTTGTGCTGTTGCTGTGCCGATATTGTTTTTGCTATGCGTTTGTGCTGTTGCTGTGCCGATATTGTTTTTGCTATCGTTTGTGCTGTTGCTGTGCCGATATTGTTTTTGCTATCGTTTTTTGCTGTTGCTGTGCCGATATTGTTTTTGCTATCGTTTTTTGCTGTTGCTGTGCCGATATGTTATATGTATATGCTGCTGGACACATTCATTTCCTTGGGGATCAATAGAAAAAATGACATGTGTGGTGTTACAGGATAAATATTACTCATCAGATAATACTTGCTGTTGTATGCAACACTTCAGAGCTGTGGCTTATCATGTCATGTTTTATTTGGTGAGATCTTTAGGGTTTACTAAGATGGTATATATGACTGTATAATAATCATATATATTATGTTATATTTTATTATAATATATTGTATTACATTATATTGTATTAATTACATTATAAAAACTTTAAATATATAATTAAAGTTTTTATAATGTAATTAATGTAGTAATTTTGTGTTTATACTTTTTTGATGCCGCGCGGTAAGTCGTACCGGCGCTCCCAGGCGGCCAGGAAGAGGGAGGCGGAGCGTCATCGTGAGGTGGTTTCTCCGAAGTCGGACCCCCGCCATCCTGTTGCAGGTATGTAGTCTTCCATGTTTAAAATCTTGGTTTCATGTATGTGGTGTATGCCACAGTTAAATGCTCAACAATGGTATTTCCATAACATTGAAGTGCTCACATGTTGTTGTTAAATGCTAGAAATTTAAAGTTGCCTTTTTTTTTTGTCATGTTCATCAATAGGTCGTGGCACAGGGTGGCGCCACAGGGTGCGGGCGTGGCCAACCTCTGTGCACACCGGCCGCCAGCACAAGTTGGTCATCCCTGCCGAGGTACCAGGCAAGAGAGTAAGTGGAATGCGTAAAGAACACATGTATTATTATTAGAATTGTAAATTATTTGTGTTTTGCCTAAAATAATTCCTATTTGTTTTGTTCCAGTTCGTTCTTCTTGTAGGTGCCTCCCATCTGCGCTCCTTTGCAGATGGGATCGTGGCGATGCCAAAGGATCTTTATTCCTTTGGTGTCATGTCGACGCCGGGAGGGTGCGCTGACCAGCTCAGGACCGAGGTTGAGCATGCCGTTCTTCCTCGGACCCCTGATGCTGTCTGCGTCCTTGCCCCCTCCAACAACCTGACGGCCAGCATCAACCCAGAGCGCGCAGGCGAAGCCTTTGGACGTTACCTGGCTTCTGTCTGCAGCGCCTGGCCGACTGCACAGGTAGCGTAATTGATGTTTGTGTTTTCATAATTAAATGAAATCAAATGTTATTTATATAGGCCAAAATAACAAAATACATTTGTCCCAGAGGGCTTTACAATCTGTAGAGGGAGTGACACCCTCTGTCCTTAGACCCTCGATTCGGGTAAGGAAAAACACTGATGTGTACAGGTCAAGAGAATTTAGTAAGATTAACGGTTATTATTCTGTATTTAGGTTTTTGCTGTCGACCTTGTGCCGCGCCTGACGGTCCCGGAGGATATCCAGGAGTTCTTCCGGCAGGAATTTCATCGCGTGGCGGCGCGCCTAGGTTTGTTTATGCAAATAAATATTATATGGGTTGGGTTATATGTGATGGGTTCTGAGAATTATAGAATTTGTAATATTTGTAACCTGATAGTTTTGTGATATGCCTTTTTATTAAGAATTAATGTTCATTCTTGTTTTTTTTCTTCTTTTTGTAAGGTGTTAAGTATTATCACCATGGTGACCGCTTCCCCCTCGCTGACCGCTGGCTCTGGTGCCGTGATGGTGTAAGTACAATACATTATTTATACAGAATACAGAAATGTTTGACAGTAAAATTAAAATTTGTAAAAACGCATGTGTTTTTATGTCATTGTTTTGCAGTTGCACCTCAGTGATGACATGGGGACCCCCCTCCTCATGGAGTCACTGTTGGCTGCTACCACACAGCACCTGGAGACGGCGACGCCAGAGGTTCCCTGCCAGGTGTCTCCCACGCCTAGACGTCGCCGTCCTGCGCGTGTGGTCGTTGTGGGGGAGGTCCGTGCTCCGCGACCTCCCCCCAGCGAGTGGACGCGTGTGGCTCCGGGCAGAAAGGTAAGAGATTGAACACCATCAATATGCTTTATTGAAAGCAAAAGTTGTCAGTTGATGCTAATTTTGTGTGCTATTTGTCATTACAGCATAGCCGCTCTGGTGACCATATTTATGTAACTATTGTATCTACACAGCAGTGATTGTCTGTGTGTTTGCTTCATGTAAGGAAATTACAAGCGTCCTAAAGAATCTCTCTGTTTGTCATACAGGCGAATGGCGCTCCCCTGGTCTTGCGGGAGTGTTTCATTCCACTGAATCCTGTCTGGTTCTCGCCCGGCGTGCTGGCTGCGATGGAAACCCCGGTTCCATCGCCTGTTGATGCCGTCTCCACAGGCAGCAAGGTAATTAACCTTTAAACGCAACACAGCTACTATTATTATTATTATGACTATATTATTATATACTTTTGCTGATTACAGATTTGTATTTATAATTTAGGTTTTTTTTTTCTCTACCTAAGTATTTTGTGCTATTGCATTGTTTTATTGTATGCATACCGGACTACTGTGACAACTTAATTTCCCTTAGGGGATAGATAAAATTATCTATCTATCTTAAAGTTATATGTGATATGTTATATGATGAAATGTTAACAAATGTACTTTCTCTTCTTTAGACATGAAATAATACAACAGTGTTTGTCTATAAGGGCTTGTTATGTGTTTGACAATTTTGTTTTTGTTGTTCTCACATTAGCCTCTATATAATTGGAGTCAGAGTAAATCATTTGTCTGAGAGTTAGACACAGACACACAGGTGTTGGCTTTACATCAGGCCAGATGCCCAGCGGATCACAGCCAACAGATTTTCATTTAGTTTCTTTCTCCCTCACAAACAGGTGACAAGTAAACAGCCAGGTATGCAAATGATTTCCTTTTGTTTCCTTCAAAGGTCTTAGTGTTTGATTTTTGGGAATGAATAAAACAGAAAGCACGGTCATGAAATTAGCTACACACACACGTGCGCCAAAGCAATCTCATATCTGCAGGTACTGCACAGTTTTGTTTATTCCGCATGTGATAGAAGTTCATTATTCCCCCTAAGCGGTGGTTGAATAGTCGTGTTTATCCTTACTTCAGTGCGTCACACACACAAGGAGCAAATCACATTCACCACGATGAAGTAACACCAGAGCCACCCCGGTAGTAGACACGTGACTTATAGAAATCACGCTCATCATGTTCATCTTTTCTTTTCTTTCTTGAGGGTTTTGAAAATGTAGTCCAGTGACCAATTTTTCAAGGTCTGAGAGATATAAATATTTCACTTATAAATATTTATACCCACTATGCGGCATCAGTTTTGCCTCTAGAAATAAATTGGTCAGTGATCTGAGCTTAAGTTTAAGATTCTTTTCAGTGCAAAGTATAATATAATAAAGTACAGGGCGGTATTCTACTTGATCAGCAACGAAGCAAAGTAGAGTCTATTATGGCTGAGTTGTAACGGTGAAATATTTATGGCTAAATTGGTTGACTTGACTTTTTGGTAAATTCATTAAGAAAACCAGACTAAAACCCTTCTATTGGCAATTGAGGCATATTTTCTTTATTGAAAGTTTGCCATCTGAAACTTACAGGCAAGAACATTTCCGGCTCAGTGAGCGTAACGATGTCAATCAAGCTCCCACTAAACACAAACTTAAACATGTTTCCTCTTTCGGGAAGCATGTTTTGGTACATGGATGTGGAGACATCTGAGCTAACTAGCAAGGAGCGACCTGCCTCCATGTAAAAATAATGAGGCTGGATAAGGAGGAAGCTATTTGTTCTGATGCTGTTCAAGTCAAGCTAATTAATTTCAGTCAGACGTGCTTTGCTGTCAACGTCCTTTGGCTTTAATAATAGATTTCATCTTATCACATTCTGTCTTATTTGCATTCCAGAGGGCAGGGCCAAATTTTTTTTGTTTCTGTTTTTCTGCATCAAGTTTATTTGCTGATATCCGCTGTGTGCTGAAAGAAAACGGTGTATTTGATGTTGTGAAGCTCTATACACAGAAAGTGTGCGATGCTCCAATTTTTCCATCATATGCATGGTAATTCGTCATCTGCACCTTGACTTTTTTTCCTCTCCACGGTAGTGAATTGGATTCACAGCTCACAGGAGAAATTATATATTTTTTGATCATATGGAGGTTTCCATAGCACTTTCTCTACCTATCGCCTGCTGTGTATAAAACTTAACACCTTCAATTTCTGACTTTGAAATAGATCCCCAGAGGAATCATACAAGCCTCCGTAGTTAATTTCAGTCTGCTTCATTGTTTTGCATAATGTCCATGAATAATGGACCTGCTTCAGTGCCTTATCTTGTAGGTGTAGTCCCCGAAAGGACCATGCGGAAGCAGAAAATCCCATTTGGGGATTGTTGTGCGAGTTCATCTGCACCAGACGTCACATGCAGCACTGTTACTGTTCTGAATTACGGGGCACGTAGGTCAGGCCTCGTCTGTGTGCTTTTTGGAAAAGGTTAGAAAAGTCACAAAGTGAGTAACACGTGTATAAACTGAGATGTTTGTGAGTTTGTGTACTTGACGTGCAGTATGTGTTATCTGTCGGCACCTTTTGTTGAAGCCACATTAATGAAATTAAAATCTGTGACACATCATTCGTTGTGTCACCTTTAGTAACTTTTGATGAACTGAAGTTTAAAAATGAAACTTGTCTGGAGTAAATCCTCCAGTAATTCCCTTAAACCCAGATCAGCTTGTTTCTCACATAATGGCCTGGAATACCAATATTTTCTTTTCTTTCATATCAGCAGTATAGGAAGTATTTTGACTGACTTTTTTTTTCCTTTCTTTCTTATTTCTCTCTGTCTGACCTTATCATTGAAGTATCAGTGCGCCTTGTTTATATTCTATAGCAGACTTCCAGCTGATGTGCTGACCTTCTGCAGGCCATGTTGGAGGTCTGCAGCTTCTTAGTAAGACGTTTCTATACTGTCTGAAATGTGTTAAAATGTGTTTCATGGCTATGTCAAATAATCCGTTCAATATTATGTCGATGTAGACATTTGGCCTCATTCAGGAATGTTTTGATTTTTCTTCTTATATTTGTTTGTGCTCCGAACACTAAGCGATAAATAAGAAAATCCTACCTGGGACTTATAAAGCAAGAATTTGTGGTAAATTGCTTGTTTCAGTCTGATGAATGCCACCTGTTCATTAGGAGGTGTGCGTTCGTGAGATGTGATCATTAGCATAATGCACGGCCGCTCTGTTTGTACGCAAGTTTTATTCACAAAAAAGTAAAAAAACAACAACTCAGAAATCAGAAGACGAGCACAAAAACAAATTTTAGGAGTGACAATTAGAAAATATGAATTAGAGACACGGAGAGCGACAGGAGATAAACGGGTTGAGACGGCGAGCGCTGTCTTCTATGGAGGAGGTGTGTAAGAGGAGGATGTTAGCCAAGCTGTCGTCAATCTTTTGACAACACCTCTCATTTCCTGAGTGAGACTGTGGGGGCTTTAAGCAGCGACCAAAGCAACAGACTGCTACAGCCACAATCCTTCCAACAGCAGTCAGTCTGTTTACAGTGGCACGCTGTAACACTGATGTTGTCTATGCCACCATCACCTTATAACATCACAGCTACATCGCACAATATATCATGGTTGTTCATTTCTCACTTCATTCATTCATTCATTTATCATATTTATCTTATATTCCACCTTGTGCAATAATGTTTAATACTGTTTTTCTTTTTCTGTTGTGCAGTTATCTAATTTACAGTGCATGTGTGTATTTATTGTAATAACCTGATTCATATCAGTTATTTGTATTATGTCTATTCATGTTCAACTTCTGTCTAGGTATGAGTTACTGAAAGTTGTATACTTTAAGGTTTTACATTTAAGTATTGTAATAATTGTTTACTTTAAGATGGGGTGGGGTTAATGTCTTGATTTAATACTGAGATCGCGCGAGATGTGTGAGAGATGTGTGTGAGAGATGTGTGTGAGAGATGTGTGAGAGAGATGTGTGAGAGAG
Source organism: Pampus argenteus (assembly GCA_036937835.1). Taxonomy (NCBI): domain Eukaryota; kingdom Metazoa; phylum Chordata; class Actinopteri; order Scombriformes; family Stromateidae; genus Pampus; species Pampus argenteus. Next base: position 2,693,904 of record CM072883.1, on the reverse strand, counting down.
ACGTGTGAGAGAGACGTGTGAGAGAGACGTGTGAGAGAGACGTGTGAGAGAGACGTGTGAGAGAGACGTGTGAGAGAGACGTGTGAGAGAGACGTGTGAGGGAAAACAGAGTGTAGCGTTTTTTGTGTGGTTTTCAACCATAAGTTTAAACAACTAAGTTGTCCTCTTTATTTTTATGGACGTTAAAACGTTTGTTGGAGACTCCGCTGAAGACGTAAGAGAGCGGTGGGACAGTTCGCCGTTGCGTCAGTGTTTTTTTTTTTTGTCCGGTGAATCCAGCTAGCCGGAGCTAGCTTATCTTCGTCGCTGTTCTGGAGAGACGTCGGCCCTGCCCTTCGCGGACGAGACTGCATCCAGGAGGCTGTGCTGCGCTGCTGTGGGCTGTGCCGGGATCCAGGAGGTCGTGCTGTGCTGTGCTGCGCTGCTGCAGGCGGACGAGACTGCATCCAGGAGGCTGTGCTGCGCTGCTGTGGGCTGTGCCGGGATCCAGGAGGTCGTGCTGTGCTGCGCTGCTGCAGGCGGACGAGACTGCATCCAGGAGGCTGTGCTGCGCTGCTGTGGGCTGTGCCGGGATCCAGGAGGTCGTGCTGTGCTGCGCTGCTGCAGGCGGACGAGACTGCATCCAGGAGGCTGTGCTGCCCTGCCAGCATTTTAAATCTAGGCTTGAATGAGGTCAATGCCATTCTCATGCACATGTGCAGATGCTTATCAGTGAGCTTGGAACGATATTTTGTTTTTATTATGTTCATTGATATGATTGTTCAAATGCTTTGTGCTTAAGTTTCATAGTGACGCTTGACGTTTAATAAGTGCCACTGTTTCGGAGCATATGAGACAAACTGGTTTCGTGCTCGTGGGCGGAAGAATGAACATGTACGCGTCAGTCCATTCCGCATTGAAAGCTCGATTTTCGATACTTTCCTCTTCTTCGACAGCGCCATATTGCTTACTTCTCTAGTAACGACTAACTTACGCCCTCTCTTCCAGTTTCATCTCCCTGTGTTTAATCCACTTGAATCTCTTCTCGCTCAATTTCCACCTTCATTTCGAGACTGACTGTCTCGTACTCGCAGCACAACTCCTTCCAAGTAAAAATCTGACTGTGCTCGTACAGAGACTCGTAGCACCTCGCTCTGAATTCAAGGTGGCGATTTCATTGGCTAGATAGAATCACATGGGTAGTATGACTCTCACACGATTGGTTGGTGCCTTCCAATGCTTGCTCAGTGCAGTGCTTGGATAGGACGAGACTGCATCCAGGAGGCTGTGCTGCGCTGCTGTGGGCTGTGCCGGGATCCAGGAGGTCGTGCTGTGCTGCGCTGCTGCAGGCGGACGAGACTGCATCCAGGAGGCTGTGCTGTGCTGCGCTGCTGCAGGCGGACGAGACTGCATCCAGGAGGCTGTGCTGCGCTGCTGTGGGCTGTGCCGGGATCCAGGAGGTCGTGCTGTGCTGCGCTGCTGCAGGCGGACGAGACTGCATCCAGGAGGCTGTGCTGCGCTGCTGTGGGCTGTGCCGGGATCCAGGAGGTCGTGCTGTGCTGCGCTGCTGCAGGCGGACGAGACTGCATCCAGGAGGCTGTGCTGCGCTGCTGTGGGCTGTGCCGGGATCCAGGAGGTCGTGACTGCATCCAGGAGGCTGTGCTGCGCTGCTGTGGGCTGTGCCGGGATCCAGGAGGTCGTGCTGTGCTGCGCTGCTGCAGGCGGACGAGACTGCATCCAGGAGGCATTATCTGAGTGTGTGACTGTTTGAGCAAATTTATAGATTACCTTAGCTTCTCATCTGTTGTTATAAAGAGTGTGAGTCATTACGTTACCCTAGACAGTATTTATTTTGAGATGTATCTCCCACCATATTGAAACCTATTGAAAATTAAAGGTGCCTATAGCACGCCACATACCACGAGCCGATTGGTTGGAGGGTTACATTTTTGGGGGCTTGTCCGTGATTTATTTGTAATTGTTGATGTTTTTCATTTTTTTTGAGTTCAGATTGATGTGTTATTAGTAAACTGTCATACAGACTATCTGATTGAGGTTTTTGGTAACATTGTGCTTTCACTGTACTATATTTCCTCTGTTTGAGTACACACAATGGATGCTAATGAGATTGAAGCTTGGTGTAAACGTAAACAGGTAGCTCACGAAAATGCATTAGTCTTAAGTGAGGTTACTTCTGATGTCACAGACGATATACTGTTTCAAGCTTTGAGTCTTGTTAAAGTCTTTGGTAAGGTCAGGATAGTTGATCGCTGTCTAGACATAGCTTCCAAGACTCAGTTTGTGTTGATACAGACATCTGCTGACCTTACTAAGCAAACCATCCCTGATCATGTTGGACTCCCTGGAGAGGTTGGTCCTTGGCCTGTTCATGTGCTCACTGTCCCTGTGGAGGATGAAGGGTTTCAGGCTAAACTGTTGTCATTTCTGACGCATGAAGGGAAGACCCTCACTGATGTTAAAAGTCTGCTCAGCCCGTCGCCCCTCGACATGAACACTGCGCTGATCAATGCTATCAGTTCTTTGGTGGATAAATGTAACACTGTGCCTGCTGATACTCAAAGTTATCGAAAGCTCCGCATGTTTTCTGGTGTGAGACCTACCCCTAGTGGCGAAGAAGAGTATGACGCATGGGCAGAGCAAACGATGCATTTGTTGGAGGAATGGCAATGCAGTGACAATGTGAAAAAGCAGAGAATCGTGGAAAGTCTTAAGAGGACAGGCTGCTGACATTGTGAGATTCGTAAGAGCACAGGATCCAACTGCTACATCATATGACTATATGCAAGCTTTAGAAACCGCTTTTGGTACCACTGAGAGTCCAGCTGATCTTCTTGTCAAATTCAGACACACATTTCAATGTGAGGGTGAAAAATTGTCTGCCTACCTGCTTAGGTTAGATAAGCTACTACACTGTGTTTTCAGGAAAGAAGGTGTGGTGATGTCTGAGATGAATCGACTCCGCATCGAGCAAGTTGTGAGAGGTGCATTGCAACAAGACATGATAGCTCTTCGCATTCGCATGACACACAAGCTGCGAGATCCTCCTACCTTCAGTGAGTTGTTGAAAGAGTTTAGGGAGGAAGAGGATATGCTTCAAAGTAGACATGATGTGAAAAGTGCAGTGATGTCTAAGACGGTATTTATGCTAAAGCCATACTCGATACTGGTTCTCAAGTGACTTTGCTGTACAGATCCTTTTACAACAGATACTTGACACACCTGCCATTGACGCCTATCAGTGCTTTGCAAATATGGGGTCTCAGTCCTGCTGATTACCCTTACGATGGCTATTTGTCACTAAAGCTGGAGTTTTTGGAAGCTGACGTAGGAGTAACTGAGACTATTGATGCCCTTGTGTTGGTCTGCCCCGACCCAGTTGTGAGAGGCTATGCTTCCATGCTTGTTGGCACAAACACACCAACTGTGAGACGCTTATTAAAGAGCTGCAAAGAGAAGGGAGGAGAAAATTTCGTAAGCACAAAGTACATTCATCCTGCTTTTAAAAAAGCTTTTGAAGAGCTTGCAGAACTTCCACTTGATGACGGCAACCTCAAGAGAGGAACTGTGTGGTTTACACAAAACAGACCTGTTACTGTGCGTCCCGGAGGGGTAGTCAGAGTGACAGGTATACCAAAGTTTCAAGGAATGCCAAGCACTCAAGCCATTCTCGTAGACTCACCTGGTGAACCAACAGAGGAGCGAAGGTTTCCAGAAGAGCTCTTGGTCAGGCTAGAGTTGCAGGCATCCACTGTGGTGATGTCCAGAAGAATCACTGTGCTGGTCAGAAACCCATCAGCAAAAGAGATCACATTAACCAGAGGAATGCCCATTGCTCACCTGTTTCCAGTCGACGTGATGTCATCACCTTCTGTGATTAAAGAGCCTGATGTTAAGTCAGCAGAAAAAGTGGCACCATCTTCTTTCAACTTTGGAGATTCACCAGTACCTAAGGAATGGAAGGAAAGGTTGGTGGGAAAAATGCTTCAACGCTGTGAGGTTTTCTCTACCCATGAATTTGATGTAGGATGCTGTAAGAGTACACATCACACCATCAAAACCACAGAGGACAAACCTTTTCGAGAGAGGTCTCGCAGACTGCCACCTGCTGATGTGGAAGCACTGAGAATCCATTTGTCTCAGCTGAAGGATGCTGGGATCATCACGGAGTCACGAAGTCCTTATGCCTCGCCTATTGTAGTTGTAAGGAAGAAAACTGGCAAGATAAGGATGTGTGTAGACTTCGGGACACTAAACAGACGCACTATTCCTGATCAGTATACAGTGCCGAGGATTGAAGATGCCTTGACCTGTCTAAATGGAAGCAAGTGGTTTAGTGTGCTCGACCTCCGGAGTGGATATTATCAAGTGCCCATGAATGAAGCTGACAAAGAAAAGACCGCTTTCATCTGTCCAGTTGGTTTTTACCAATTTGAAAGGATGCCCCAAGGAGTGTCAGGTGCTCCTGCGACTTTTCAGCGAATCATGGAACAGACCGTTGGAGATATGAACTTGCTGGAAGTCTTGGTCTATCTCGATGATCTCATTGTGTTTGGAGCAACACTTGAAGAGCATGAGGCAAGGCTGTTAAAGGTGCTTGACCGCCTGAAAGACGAGGGACTCAAGTTGTCGCTGGATAAATGCCAGTTCTGTCAACCATCAGTGACTTATGTGGGACACATCATATCTCAAAATGGGGTATCCACAGATCCAAAAAAGACTGAAGCTGTAACGGCATGGCCCAGGCCAAGGACTGTGACTGCTTTGCGGTCATTTCTGGGGTTCTGTGGATACTATAGGCGCTTTGTGAAGGACTACTCCAAAGTGGCCCACCCCTTGAACCAACTGCTGTCCGGCTATCCACCCGCTGCCAAGAAGTCAAAAATGAAGCAGGACATTGTCTACTTAAACCCGTCAGAACCCTTTGGCTCCAGGTGGGATGACAAATGTGAAGCAGCCTTTGAGGAGCTGAAACGGAGGCTTACTCAAGCGCCAGTGCTGGCTTTCGCAGACCCACAGCTGCCGTATGTGCTACATGTTGACGCTAGCCAAGAAGGTCTAGGTGGCGTCCTGTATCAAGATCAAGGTAAAGGGTTGAGACCTGTTGCTTTCATCAGTCGAAGCCTTACCCTGTCTGAGCGGCATTATCCTGCACATAAATTGGAGTTCCTGGCTTTAAAGTGGGCAGTAGTGGACAAATTACATGATTACCTGTATGGGATAAAGTTTGAAGTGAGAACAGACAACAATCCGTTAACATACGTGTTAACCTCTGCCAAGCTAGATGCAACGGGTCACCGTTGGCTTGCCGCGTTGTCCACCTATGATTTCAGTCTCAAGTACAGATCAGGTGTTCAAAACATTGATGCAGATGCTCTTTCTCGTCGTCCACACTCTGCATCAGCTCAAGAACAGGAGTGGAAAGACATATCCGCTGCAGGCGTGAGAGTCATGTGTCAGATGACTGCTGTGACTAAACAGAGAAAACCATGTCTGAGTAGGGGAATCAACCACTTAGGTGCCTCTATGCATGCCATCCCACAAGCCTACTGCAATCTATCAACTCTGAGTGTCAAGGAGATGCCTGTTTTGAGTTCTGCTGATCTGTCAAAAGCTCAACAAGAGGATCCGGGTATTGGTGAGATACGGTCAGCTCTCGTCCAAGGAGATGCAAGTCAAGTTGACAAAGCAAAACATCAAGCCTGCCCTCTATTGTTGAGAGAGTGGGATCGGCTAAAGATGCAAGAAGGAGTAATGTACCGAATCACAAGTCCGCCTGGCAAGCTCCGTCGCTTTCAGCTTGTTCTGCCGGAAAAGTACAGGAAGGTGGTAATGAAATCACTGCACGATGACTCTGGTCATTTGGGCCTTGATAAAACATATGGCCTGATTCAAGATCGGTTTTACTGGCCAAAAATGAAGTCAGACTTTCTGCTGACTCAGGCTCAGGTTGTACAGATGTCCCAGTACAGGAGACAGCTGGTTGGCGCAGGTCTTCAGGATCCTGGGTGTGATGCCATCAGGGCCTGCAGCCTTTCGCTGGTGTAGTCTTTCCAGCTGCCTCTTAACCTGGCCTGTAGTCACCGTTGGGCAGGGGTTGCTGCAGATGTCATCAGTAGAGGAGGTTGGAGATGAGGAGGAGGAGGAGCAGGTGGAAAGGTGCTGTACAGGAGAAGGCCAGGTGGGTTGAGCCATTTGGGACAGTGTGGGTGTGTGGAGGGGTGGGAATGTTTGAGGGGTCACAGGAGGTGAGCTAAACCTGTTGAAAAACTAGTTGAATTGGTTTGCTCTATCCAGGCTCCCTGCTGTCAGCCGGTCTCTTCCTGTCATCCCTGTGATGTGTTTCATCCCCGTCCACACATCCCTCACACTGTTCTGTTGGAGTTTGGCCTCCAGCTTCTTCCTGTAGTTGTCCTTGCATGTCCTCAGCCTTTGTCTGAGTTCATGTTGCACTCTTCTCTGCTCCTCTTTATCTCCAGACCTGAAAGCCTTCTTCTTCTTGTTCAGAAGTGCTTTCAGGTCGCTGGTAATCCAGGGCTTGTTGTTGGGGAAGCAGCGCACAGTCCGGGCTGGTATGGTGGTGTCCTCACAGAATCTGATGTAATCCGTGATGCATACAGTCAAATTGTCTATGTCCTCCCCATGTGGCTCACAGAGTACATCCCAGTCCGTTGACTCAAAACAGTCCTGCAGTGCATCAGCAGACTCCTGTGTCCACCTCCTCACTGTCCTGGTGAGCACAGGCTGCTTTCTTACAAGAGGGACATACTTAGGAGACATCATGACCAAGTTGTGGTCTGATCTGCCGAGGGGGGGAGATCAGACCACATTTAGGATTCAGGATTTTCTGATTGGTGCAGAAATTCTTGATTACTAAAAGCCAGTGTGAGTTTAAGGGCTTTAATTACATGTGTAGGCATCTTGATAAAAATAATCTTTGTCTTGTTTAAAATGTCCAACCGTGTGAACATGAACTATAGAGTTTTATTAGAGATCATTTTTGGAGACATAACTGCACGAGTAGACTCTTTTTAGAAAATGTAAAGCTTGTACGTCTCTGATAAGCTATTCGCAGCTTGTAAGGAAACCATCAATCTTTGTGTTACAACAGAACATGAGGCACTTTTCAGACGCTAGAAAAGGCACATAAACTAACTGAGCAGCGAGTTTTTCGCTCAGGTCTGCTAAGTCTGTTTTGCATAAACACGTTGCCGGCCTACAAATTACACATTGCACGGCAGATGGTTTGTGAGATGAAGATCTGCTGCAGAGGAAGAGGGAGACGAAATAGACCAGAGGTGACTTATAGTCTCTCCCAGTCGCTGATAATGATTATGACGAAGAATTTGGGCCCTCGCTTTTATCCGAAGTCCAAACGCATAATCCTTTACTGTAACATCCACTCTCAACCTCTTCAATTGCCACTCAGAAGAAAAGTTATTACTCGAGGTGCGTGGCTGTTAATGTGTTGTGATATTGTAGAAGCCTAATGTAAAGGGCTTCATCATGAAGCAGATTAGAAGTCTCCCCACGGCTGCAATCAATTTAATTTATTGAAATAGAACATCATAAACATGATGAATGCGTCGATGGCTTTGTTAATCTTTCTTATTAATTCACAATATTTTTTTTTTAAATAGCAGATATGTTCCTGACAGACGTTACGCAAGCAATCTGGCACTTTACAGATATGTTTTTAATTCACGGCTTGATTTTTGTGACACGGGAGCTTTTAAGCTTTCTTTTTACTGTCGTATAATATGTTCCAGAAAGAAAAGAAGTCTTTTGACTGCCGAAGCCATAAAAAGCACAGAAAAAGGTGTTCTTAACTATGATTACAAGCACTTTGTACTCAGCTATCCACATCACAGGCATGGCTGTAATCACGTCCTGAAGACACCCTCCGTGGTGCTATATTGGTCACATGTCTACATTTTTATTCCTCGAGTCATTATGTTTGCTGTTAGTGATTGAGGGCCAGTAAGTAATTTAGCAGAAATGCCAAAATGTGACATCTTCGTTACATTTCAGTAACCTATTTCTTGTCGATCAGTTGACAGCCACCAAAAGAAATGAAAGTGTAAGATTACAGTTTTGAGGAATTGTTAGTTGGCATGTCGTTGTCCACTGGAGATAACCGCCAGGGCCCGTGGTGCAGGCGCTCATGAAGGGTCAATCTTTACAACTTTTTTGATTTTCATTGTCAGATTTGTGATAAACTTTTGATTGTCAGTGTGAAGAACAAGGGAAATAATCGTGAATGCTTAGATACTCCCAAAGCAGCTGACGCTGGAAATAAACTGTTACTGACCTTTTATACAAGTATAGCTGTTGGAAAAAAAATCGCTGCTCTGCAATAAGTAAAAGAAAAAGAAATTGTAGAGTCTGCTGTTTTCTTTCCCCTCGATATGATAACTTATCTTTTACTAAGCACACTGTATTTCTGATGAATGAACTGTAATTTTAGAAAGAACTCCACTTCCACCCTTATGCACACATACTGTAATACCGATAGATACGGCCAGCGCACACACACACAAACACAACCACCACATCTTCCCCATTCCCTTCTCCTCCGCGCTAAACAGAGCATAACAAAACACACATCCCTCTTCCCCTCACCGGACAAAAGCACTGCCAAGGGTGCACACTTGGCAGTGCTAAGTCTATATTCATACACGTACAGATGATCACTTACGGAGTGTGTCGAAATACGCCGCCACCGCTTACCTGTCCGCTTCCGGCGGAGAAACAGGGCGTACGTATCACCGTCATTATATAGGGGGATGACGCGCAGAACTATGTGTTTTTATAAATCGAAGTACCCGGCAGTCTTCTATGGAAGACAAACAGTGAACATACAGATATAATTTTTATACAATTATTGTCATTATCACTGTGTATGAAATGGTCGTCATAATGGGGGAAAAGAGGTTTATGTTGGTTTTTAGAAATGTAGTAGTCCGAGTGGGAGGGGCTACCACTATAAAAGGGTCCTAATCAAGAGAGTGTGTGGTTAGGGGGAAAGGAGGTAACAGTGGTCGATTTGTGGTTAGTAAGCTGAGTTATAGAAGAACTTGTTTTTTCGTTTTCTTGTTTGTTTTTCCTTTCTTTTGGTTTTTGTTTTCTGAACTTATATATTGAAAATTTTTTGTTCATTCGCTTTGTTTTTTTTGGTTTGTACATATTTGGCACTGTACATATTGCACCTGGTGAGGTGGAGAATAAACATACAAAACATCACCTTCCGACTTAGCCTGGATTCTTTTGGAACAAAAGAACCACGCCGCTACAATAGTATTGCTCACTATGAAATGTCCTGAATAAATGAAGCTTTGTTTCAGACTGAACTGTAGTCACATCATGGTTTGAGGATATTAGAGCCAAGGCCACAGAAGATTGAGATTTATACCGCCGTGTGAGAACATGTTGCTTCAGGCGGCGTTTCAGGCCATAAAATATGACATTTTGTAGCAATAAAGATGCAGCAAATGATAATACTGTTTGCAGTAAGGATAATTGTACAAACACACCAAGAACAATATGATAGCAGTAATGTTTGCCATCTATATTAATGATTAAGAATAAAAAGACCTCTCTTGCATCACGGTTATAGATGACTATCCCCTAAATGAGACCATTTACATAATTAGTCTGGTTTCCACTACAGGCTACAGCAAGGCTTGCCGCTTGCTCGTTTTTGCTGTCAATCAATCGCTTGTGTAAAACTGCTTAAAGTTGTAAAATGAGCTCTGCTTTATTTTTAAACGCAGGTGTCGTCTTTGGTTTTAAAAAAAAAAAAGTGATCTGTACGTGAAATCCCGCCGTTTTAATGCTAAACACGTTGCAGGCGCTTTAAGATGTTTTCAAGCCGGTACGCACCGATAAATAAATCTAAGATGCATATTTTATAATAGATAGATAGATAGATAGATAGATAGATATACTTTATTAATCCCAAAAACTGGGAAATTAAAGTGTAACAGCAGCATAACACAAATACAACAACAATGAAATAAAAAGAACAACCAACAATTAAGATAATAATTAAATAAGAAAAGATAATTAAATAAGAATAAGAAATTAAGATAATAATTACATAAGAATAAGTAAAATAAAATATAATATAATAATATAATAATATATGTAATAATATAATATATGACCGGATTTTAGCTATTATTGTACACGCTGATGGCCTGTGGCAGGAAAGATTTCCTGTATCTGTCCCTACGACAGCGGAGCTGGAGCAGTCTGTGGGAGAAAGTGCTCCGCTGTCTGTCCACTGTGTGATGGAGAGGGTGCTGATCATTGTCCATGATGGTAAACAGTTTATTCAGCGTCCTCCTCTCCACCACAGTACCAAACGTCTCCAGCCGGACACCAAGTACAGAGCCAGCCTTCTTGATGATTTTATCAAGTCTGTTGGTGTCGCTGGCTCTGATACTGCTACCCCAACACACAGCAGCAAAGAAGATGACACTGGCAACAACAGACTGGTAGAAGATCTCCAACATCTTGCTGCACACGTTGAAGGATCGCAGCTTCCTCAGGAAATAGAGTCTGCTCATCCCCTTCTTGTACACAGCTTCTGTGTTAGATTTCCAGTCCAGTCTGTTGTCAATCACCACGCCCAGGTATTTATAGTCCTCCACCTCCTCCACCACCTCCCCCCTGATCAGTACTGGCTGTGAAGGCATTCTCTTCCTCCTGAAGTCGATCACCATCTCTCTGGTCTTGTTGACATTCAGCCTCAGGTGATTCTGCTCGGACTACTCTACAAAGTTGCCCACCAGCGTCCTGTACTCACCCTCCTCTCCCTCCCTTATACACCCAACAACAGCTGAGTCATCAGAAAACTTCTGCAGGTGACATGACTCAGAGTTGTATTGAAAGTCAGTGGTGTATAAGGTGAAGAGGAAGGGAGAAAGCACAGTCCCCTGTGGAGCTCCTGTATCACTGACCACCACATCAGACAGGACACTGCCCAGACGGACAAACTGTGGCCTGCCTGTCAAGTAGTCAGTAATCCAGGAGATCACTGTGTCGTCAACACCCATCACCTGCAGCTTCTCACCCAGTAGCAGAGGTTGGATGGTATTGAAAGCACTGGAAAAATCAAAGAAAGTGATCCTAACAGTGCCTTCACCACCATCCAAATGCATATGGGCTCGTTGCAGCAGGTAGATGACAGCATCATCGACACCTAAATGGGGCTGGTAGGCAAACTGCAAAGGGTCCAGAAACATCCTCACCTGTGGCCTCAGCTGGGCTAAGACCAGTCTCTCCAGGACCTTCATCACATGAGATGTGAGGGCGACTGGTCTGTAGTCTGCCAGGTCAGATGGCCTCGACTTCTTGGGGACTGGAACCAAGCAGGATGTCTTCCACAGCAGCGGGACTTTCTGCTGACTCAGGCTCATGTTGTACAGATGTCCCAGTACAGGAGACAGCTGGTTGGTGCAGGTCTTCAGGATCCTGGGTGTGATGGCATCAGGACCTGCAGCCTTTTGCTGGTGTAGTCTTTCCAGCTGCCTCTTAACCTGGCCTGTAGTCACTGTTGGGCAGGGGTTGCTGCAGATGTCTTTAGTAGAGGAGGTGGGAGATGAGGAGGAGGAGCAGGTGGAAAGGTGCTGTACAGGAGAAGGCTGGCTGGGTTGAGCCATTTGGAACAGTGTGGGTGTGTGGAGGGGTGGGGACGTTTGAGGGGTCACAGGAGGTGAGCTAAACCTGTTGAAAAACTGGTTGAATTGGTTTGCTCTATCCAGGCTCCCTGCTGTCAGCCGGTGTCTTCCTGTCATCCCTATGATGTGTTTCATCCCCGTCCACACATCCCTCACACTGTTCTGTTGGAGTTTGGCCTCCAGCTTCTTCCTGTAGTTGTCCTTGCATGTCCTCAGTCTTTGTCTAAGTTCATGCTGCACTCTTCTCTGCTCCTCTTTATCTCCAGACCTGAAAGCCCTCTTCTTCTTGTTCAGAAGTGCTTTCAGGTCGCTGGTAATCCATGGCTTGTTGTTGGGGAAGCAGCGCACAGTCCGGGCTGGTATGGTGGTGTCCTCACAGAATTTAATATAATCTGTGATGCAGACAGTCAATTTGTCAATGTCCTCCCCATGTGGCTCACAGAGTACATCCCAGTCCGTTGACTCAAAACAGTCCTGCAGTGCATCAGCAGACTCCTGTGTCCACCTCCTCACTGTCCTGGTGAGCACAGGCTGCTTTCTTACAAGAGGGACATATCTTGGAGACATCATGACCAAGTTGTGGTCTGATCTGCCGAGGGGGGGGAGGGCTGTGACGTCATATGCATCCATGGCATTGGCATACAGGAGATCCAGCGTTTTATTGTCTCTGGTGGGGCAGTCAACATATTGGTGGAAGTTAGTGTTGAATGAGACATGATTAAAATCTCCTGTAATAACCATGAATGCATCCGGGTGTTCAGTCTGTAGTTTGGCAGTGGCGGAGCTGATGACATCACATGCTACCGCTGCGTCAGCTGACGGAGGGATGTAAACAACAATCACGATGGTGGACGTGAACTCTCTCGGTAAATAATAGGGGCGCATTCCCACAGCTAACAATTCAATGTCCGGGGAACAGAGACGTTCCTTCAGGTTGACATGTCCCGGATTGCACCACCTCTCACTCACAAAAAGTGCAATCCCACCTCCCTTCTTCTTCCGGCTTGAGGAACAGTCTCTGTCTCCACGTACCAAGCTGTAACCAGGCAACCCGACGCTGTTAGCATGGATGTGCGAGTGCAGCCAAGTTTCAGTAAAACAAAAAATGCTACACTCGCGGTACTCCCTCTGGGTCTTCACCAGTGCTGTCAGTTCATCCATCTTATTCCCAAGAGACCTCACGTTTCCCATTATGATCGCTGGTACCGCTGGTTTATGTCTTTTTCTTTTATCCCTCCGTCTGCTACCCCGGCGTCTCCTCCGTAACCCCTGCGGGATTACAGGTCTGTCTCCGGGCAGCACCACAGGATTACTCAGCGCCATCAGCTGTTGACGCGTGTATACAAAAATTAATCCGGTCATTTTACAAAACAAAAAATACAAAGAATAACAAGAAAACTACGGAGCTGCTGCAACAGGCTGCCACCAGGAGTGGCGCCAATTTGAATCATAAGAATCTCACATTACAGAAAAAATGTCGAGCTATTTTATTTCACTTTTCTCCATTAAGATATGATTTGTATTCTGAAGAACAATTGACTTGTAAGTGTGGAAACCTGTGAAATGATTCCAGTGAAATTAAGATTTTAGCACTAAATAGTATATTAAATTATATGATTATTTGCTCACCTTGGGTGCTCTAGTAAATTCCAAACAAACAAGTTAACAGTAATTTTTCTGCAGTCCACTGAATTGCCCATGAAAACCTACTGTATAAATGTGTATAAATCATGCAATATCAGGTATAAATCATGCATACAATTTAAAAACTGCATTGCTGCATTAATCTTTCCCGTCTTCTGTGTTCCCCTCATTCTTTCAAACACGCCTAACTGTGTGTCTGTGTGGTTTCTAGACGGCTACCCTCGAGATGAAATTGTGTAAACTCTTTGTCACTCGCTCTCTGAGGAGGTCAAAGGTCAGTTTTGGCTTGAGACTCGAAGTTCAGTCGCGCATAAGATCAGTTCAGCTGGGTTCAGTATAAAATCCTCCCGAGCCGCTCGACTACCTAGGTACCCCGAGCAGGTTAACATTAGCACCGTGCCCGTAAATGTAATCTTATAACTACAAGCTGAAAGCTCATAAGTATTCCCCTCGGGTGTAAGGGCAAATAGGTTTTTCCACTGACATTAATCACCAAGATTAAAGATTTAAAAGGAAGTTTAATTATTCACTCCTTTTGCTTTTCTCTTCCCGTGCTTTCAGTGCCGTTATTAGGCCCTGTGTTCTTTGATGATTTAATTTAAGTTTGTTGTTTGGCTGCAGTGGCAGCTGTAGAAATATTGTTGCTCCAACAGGTGCCAGTAATTATACCCAAGACTGCGGTGGGGGGTGGGCAACTTCTTAATACATTTTTAATGCTTGCACGTGACCCTCGCAGATGAATACGGATTTAAATGGCTTAATAAGCAGAGCGTTATGAAGGAGAGAGACGGAGACGGAGCATGACGCAGTGATTGTTAACCTCTCTTAACCTTGTTTATGAGTTGCATATATTCTTTCGAGTTTGCGCCATACGGTCTTTTGTCTTTGTATAGATTTGCATAATGTGACCCGATTCAGCTTTCTACGAGCTGAACCTCCGTTTATGAATAATTCGAGGAACAGGGGTACTTGGCATGATTAGGAGAGAGATAACAGGGAGTGGCATCAAATTATTAAGGAGCTCAGTGGAAAGTGGTTGTACGGCTCCATTTTGTTGTGTACAATGTGTTGTGGCGTGTTTTTTTTATCCCAGTACTCAAACATTGTTTTGACATTGTAACGTAAAGTATTCTAAACAACTTTTGCAGGAAATGATTTCTTTTTGTCCAAGTATCCTGTTTATCTAATGAGAATCTGCTGTCGCATCTTTGTGACTCTGATCACCAAAAAATAAGGTGACTGATGAGCACTCTCATCCCCGAGACACATTGATGGCCCGATGAATTTGACGTTTTCCCGGTCTCCCGCTGTATCGTCAAAACACAGCCAAACTAATTTTCTGCTGAGATGCTCAAAAGCAACAGCAAACCTACACATCTACCTCATGCTGTTTAAGAAAATTAGCTGTTTTCTCATTTATTACCCCCTTTTTCTTTTTTTTTTTTTTCTTTCTTTCCCTGTTTCACTTGCTACAGCTCCATACGCATGATGATTAGATACGCGGCTAAAAATATCTATCATTAATTTACATCATGACAAACTTCGAAAGTGCTGCGTTTCTCTTCTTCTCCCTCTTACTCCCTCTCCCGGTTTTATCCTTCATGCGTGGCGTCTACTGCATGTGTTGTCGCCGTCATCATTGTTGCCATATCCCCATTACAGTTTATAGTTATGTAATGATTTGCTGCTACTGTAATAATTCATCATTCATTGTAACCTATTCTTATCATCTATTGTAATTCATTATTATTCATTGTACAATATGTGTGTGTTGATTTGTTCTGTACATGTGACATCATTGCACGTCTGTCCGTCCTGGGAGAGGGATCCCTCCTCTGTGGCTCTTCCTGAGGTTTCTTCCACCTTTTTTTCTGTTAAAACGTTTTTTGGTGGGCAAGTTTTTCCTCACTCGAATCGAGGGTCTAAGGACAGAGGGTGTCACTCCCTGTACAGATTGTAAAGCCCTCTGAGACAAATGTATTTTGTGATTTTGGGCTATATAAATAAAATTTGAAAATTTGAATTTGATCCCTCATAAACACATGAGGTATGGGGCTGTTTTAATGAGGACAGAGTGGACAGATCCCTGGCCGCAGCGCCACTGGGGATCCTCGCAGCAAATCCACCGTCATTATCAATTCAGTGGCGTCCTCTTCAAAAGTCCCCGATGAGGAATCCCCAGCTTTGTTCTACAATCTCATTGCATATTCCCCAAAAGCTTCCATTATGCCCTTTTCTGTGGTTACTTTGCAGTAATGCTGATGTTCCTTTTCTTTATTTATGTCCACCATCAAAATGTTTTAAATGTATTTTCTTTAGGAAGTGAAATCTCTGACAGTCTAATGTCCTGTTCTGATATTTGATGTACCTCCTTTACTTTATGTAAGAGATCTCTGTGCCTTTCTAACTGAACCTTTGCTCCTCCATCATTAACAGCACTAAGGTGCCTTTGAGTGACCCCCTGACCCGCTTCACTGGAGCTGCCCAGTAGCCAACAGATCAACCTTTACCTGTGGTGAAAATGTGTAACTATATAAGTGAGACCTTCCCAGAAAAACTAACTACATAGTTGTGACGGAGCAGCGTCGTCACTGACTGCGGCCAGCGCACACACAGACACACACACAAACACAACCACCACATCTTCCCCATTCCCTTCTGCTCCGCGCTAAACAGAGCATAACAAAACACACATCCCTCTTCCCCTCACCGGACAAAAGCACTGCCAAGGGTGCACACTTGGCAGTGCTAAGTCTATATTCATACACGTACAGATGATCACTTACGGAGTGTGTCGAAATACGCCGCACGTATCACCGTCATTATATAGGGGGATGACGCGCAGAACTATGTGTTTTTATAAATGTTTATGTTATCGAAGTACCCGGCAGTCTTCTATGGAAGACAAACAGTGAACATACAGATATAATTTTTATACAATTATTGTCATTATCACTGTGTATGAAATGGTCGTCATAATAGGGGGAAAAGAGGTTTATGTTGGTTTTTAGAAATGTAGTAGTCCGAGTGGGAGGGGCTACCACTATAAAAGGGGCTGCCTGGGACCGAATCAAGAGAGTGTGTGGTTAGTGGCAAAGGAGGTAACAGTGGTCGATTTGTGGTTAGTAAGCTGAGTTATAGAAGAACTTGTTTTTTCGTTTTCTTGTTTGTTTTTCCTTTCTTTTGGTTTTTGTTTTCTGAACTTATATATTGAAAATTTTTTGTTCATTCGCTTTGTTTTTTTTGGTTTGTACATATTTGGCACTGTACATATTGCACCTGGTGAGGTGGAGAATAAACATACAAAACATCACCTTCCGACTTAGCCTGGATTTTTGGAACAAAAGAACTGCTCACTATGAAATGTCCTGAATAAATGAAGCTTTGTTTCAGACTGAACTGTAGTCACATCATGGTTTGAGGATATATATAAAGCAATCTTAAATTATTGACTGCAATGACTTAGTTTACGCAGTGTAGAAAGATTTCCAAACTTAGTATAGGAGAGACAGACATGCCTTCATATACACGTTTTCTTTAAACTCTGCAGAAATTGTGCGTCAGTTTATTGAGGGAGGAAACGGGCACGATAACATTTCAGCTCATTAATGAAAGACTCTTGGTAAGAATTTTCCTCGGAGCTTCCAAACAGAAAGTAGACAAGTGTAGCGCAGGCAACTCGGACTAATAAGTATTCTGCAGGAGTCTGTAAACAGAGGGGTTATTTGCTACAACGCATAGTTGGAGCACAGATGTCTGCACGCTGCTGTGTGTATGCGCACAGCTATAGATTGTCCATCTGGGGATGGCCGTTTCTGCAGCCTCCATACAGTCATTAATGTAAGTTAAACAGTATTATCCTGCATCATTTGCAAGAATAATTTAAGCTTATTACTTAAGCATTTAGGTGTCGATGATGCTGTCATCTACCTGTTGCAGCGAACCCATATGCATTTGGATGGTGGTGAAGGCACTGTTAGGATCACTTTCTTTGATTTTTCCAGTGCTTTCAATACCATCCAACCTCTGCTACTGGGTGAGAAGCTGCAGGTGATGGGTGTTGACGACACAGTGATCTCCTGGATTACTGACTACTTGACAGGCAGGCCACAGTTTGTCCGTCTGGGCAGTGTCCTGTCTGATGTGGTGGTCAGTGATACAGGAGCTCCACAGGGGACTGTGCTTTCTCCCTTCCTCTTCACCTTATACACCACTGACTTTCAATACAACTCTGAGTCATGTCACCTGCAGAAGTTTTCTGATGACTCAGCTGTTGTTGGGTGTATAAGGGAGGGAGAGGAGGGTGAGTACAGGACGCTGGTGGGCAACTTTGTAGAGTGGTCCGA
The DNA here is from genome assembly GCA_036937835.1 of Pampus argenteus. NCBI lineage: Eukaryota > Metazoa > Chordata > Actinopteri > Scombriformes > Stromateidae > Pampus > Pampus argenteus. Next base: position 2,676,233 of record CM072883.1, on the reverse strand, counting down.
ACAGAATCACCTGAGGCTGAATGTCAACAAGACCAGAGAGATGGTGATCGACTTCAGGAGAAAGAGGATGCCTTCACAGCCTGTACTGATCAGGGGGGAGGTGGTGGAGGAGGTGGAGGACTATAAATACCTGGGAGTAGTGATTGACAACAGACTGGACTGGAAATCTAACACAGAAGCTGTGTACAAGAAGGGGATGAGCAGACTCTATTTCCTGAGGAAGCTGCGATCCTTCAACGTGTGCAGCAAGATGTTGGAGATCTTCTACCAGTCTGTTGTTGCCAGTGTCATCTTCTTTGCTGCTGTGTGTTGGGGTAGCAGCATCAGAGCCAGCGACACCAACAGACTTGATAAAATCATCAAGAAGGCTGGCTCTGTACTTGGTGTCCGGCTGGAGACGTTTGGTACTGTGGTGGAGAGGAGGACGCTGAATAAACTGTTTACCATCATGGACAATGATCAGCACCCTCTCCATCACACAGTGGACAGACAGCGGAGTACTTTCTCCCACAGACTGCTCCAGCTCCGCTGTCGTAAGGAAAGATACAGGAAATCTTTCCTGCCACAGGCCATCAGCGTGTACAATAATAGCTAAAATCCGGTCATATATTATATATTATATTATTACATATATTATTATATTATATTTTATTTTACTTATTCTTATGTAATTATTATCTTAATTTCTTATTCTTATTTAATTATCATCTTAATTGTTGGTTGTTCTTTTTATTTCATTGTTGTTGTATTTGTGTTATAATAGTTAAAATCCGGTCATATATTATATTATATTTTATTTTACTTATTCTTATGTAATTATTATCTTAATTTCTTATTCTTATTTAATTATCATCTTAATTGTTGGTTGTTCTTTTATTTCATTGTTGTATTTGTGTTATGCTGCTGTTACACTTTAATTTCCCAGTTTTTGGGATTAATAAAGTATATCTATCTATCTATTAAACTGTCAAATTAAAATGCTCTGCAGTTGCTGAGAGGGAAGAAATAAGTCAGGAAATAATTAATTGATGTTTTATTTACCCCTGTTATATAAAATTGTGTGCACTGTTTTTTTTGTTTCTCTTTTTAATTTAACTTGCATTATCTCTTACTTCTAACAAGCTGCAGTTCATCTCAGGCATAAATTTGCAAGTAGACAGTTTTATTTAGGTGATATAGAAAATTACAGATTTTATGTCATGCCCAATGTTATGTTTCCTTTGTTGTCCACATTGATGTCAAGACAACTGAGGCTTTTTTATTACAGGATCTGATTACATGCATCCTTTGTTAATGGGCCATAGTTATTAAAAAAAGTGCATTGGCAACCATGGGATTTACTGTACTGGGTATTCTGTCACTTCCGGTTACTGGTGTTACTGACACGGTGCTCTCTCTTCTGCTCACCTAGTCAGATTGTCATATATTCCTCACATGGGCGAGTGTCTTTACAACTTTGCACCACCACATGGACTTGTTCTGTTTGTACACGGACAGGTCTCTTAACCTTAGCAACCATACGTTGATAGTTTTCATCAGTTTCTTGTTTGTCTCACTAGCTAGCCTAGCGACACGGTACCGCCGCACCGAAAAATCAGTTGCTGCTATAGTTAGCAAGTCCCCTGTAGCCAGATTGTCCCCACTCAGCGACACAATTGTAAGAAACGTGAAGTTTGCGACACCAGGGACCATAGTTCAATGCATCCCGGGGGCCAGAGCGAGTGACATTGGTGTTGGTTATAAGCTTTTTGATAAAGCTTATAATTAGGGCTGCCTCAAGTCATCCCTTAGTTATGCTGCCATAGGACTAGCCTGCTGGGGTACTCACTCTCTCCTTATCTAATCCATCTATCTAGTTACTAACTAAAACTTATTCCCTGGAGTTTCTGTGCTCTCCCGTCCAGCGTCTTCTGCATGTGTTGTCACCATATCCCTATTACAGATTATAGTTAATGATTTGCTACTGTGCATCTAATAATTCATCATTTGAGGGTCTAAGGACAGATTGTAAAGCCTTCTGAGACAAATGTAATAAAATTTGATTGATTGTCTCCATTTTTATTATACCCCATGAAATGCATTCACATTTCTAAATGAATCAATTCTTAAGGCCTATTGACAAGTGATGGAAATTACAAACAGATTATTTAGATCTCACTATACTGGTGAGAGGATTTGTTGTGGTCACTAATTTATAGATATACTTTATTAATCCCAGAACTGGGAAGTTGCAGTGTAGCAGCATAACAAATAAAAGATAATTAAAATGAATACAATATATAAAAGATTTTTAGCAGTTATACAATTGATGACATCCCATGAGGCAGACATGTCAAAATGTAAATACTGGTAGTGCCCAGTTATTCACCTTATTAAGTGTGTTAGGGAGCACAACAGTGTTTGAGGGGCGTGGGTTCAATCCCAGCTCAGTCTGACTTTTGAATGATGTCACTCAAAGAGATGGTTGAGATGCAATGAGGAAAGTTTAGCTATCAGTCAGCGGTTTAGCTCAGTGGGTTAGAAAGTGCGACAGTGTTTGAGAGTCGTGGGTTCGATCCCAGCTCATGACTTTTTTTATGATGCCACTCAAAAAGATGGTTGAAATGCAATGAGGAAAGCTTAGCTATCAGTCAGGAGTGTAGCTCAGTGGGTTAGAAAGTGTGACAGTGTTTGAGGGTCGTGGGTTCGATCCCAGCTCAGTCTGTGAATTTTTTTTTTATGATGTCACTCAAAGGGATGGTTGAGATGCAATGAGGAATGCTTAGCTATCAGTCAGGAGTGTAGCTCAGTGGGTTAGAAAGGGAGTCAGTATTACAGGATTGTGGGTTCGAACCCAGGATAGGAAAGGCAACACTAAAAATAAAAAAAAAAAAAAAAAGTAAGTAAGTAAGTAAGTAAGTAAGTAAGTAAGTAAGTAAGTAAGTAAGTAAGTAAGTAAGTAAGTAAGTAAGTAAGTAAGTAAGTAAGTAAGTAAGTAAGTAAGTAAGTAAGTAAGTAAGTAAGTAAGTAAGTAAGTAAGTAAGTAAGTAAGTAAGTAAGTAAGTAAGTAAGTAAGTAAGTAAGTAAGTAAGTAAGTAAGTAAGTAAGTAAGTAAGTAAGTAAGTAAGTAAGTAAGTAAGTAAGTAAGTAAGTAAGTAAGTAAGTAAGTAAGTAAGTAAGTAAGTAAGTAAGTAAGTAAGTAAGTAAGTAAGTAAGTAAGTAAGTAAGTAAGTAAGTAAGTAAGTAAGTAAGTAAGTAAGTAAGTAAGTAAGTAAGTAAGTAAGTAAGTAAGTAAGTAAGTAAGTAAGTAAGTAAGTAAGTAAGTAAGTAAGTAAGTAAGTAAGTAAGTAAGTAAGTAAGTAAGTAAGTAAGTAAGTAAGTAAGTAAGTAAGTAAGTAAGTAAGTAAGTAAGTAAGTAAGTAAGTAAGTAAGTAAGTAAGTAAGTAAGTAAGTAAGTAAGTAAGTAAGTAAGTAAGTAAGTAAGTAAGTAAGTAAGTAAGTAAGTAAGTAAGTAAGTAAGTAAGTAAGTAAGTAAGTAAGTAAGTAAGTAAGTAAGTAAGTAAGTAAGTAAGTAAGTAAGTAAGTAAGTAAGTAAGTAAGTAAGTAAGTAAGTAAGTAAGTAAGTAAGTAAGTAAGTAAGTAAGTAAGTAAGTAAGTAAGTAAGTAAGTAAGTAAGTAAGTAAGTAAGTAAGTAAGTAAGTAAGTAAGTAAGTAAGTAAGTAAGTAAGTAAGTAAGTAAGTAAGTAAGTAAGTAAGTAAGTAAGTAAGTAAGTAAGTAAGTAAGTAAGTAAGTAAGTAAGTAAGTAAGTAAGTAAGTAAGTAAGTAAGTAAGTAAGTAAGTAAGTAAGTAAGTAAGTAAGTAAGTAAGTAAGTAAGTAAGTAAGTAAGTAAGTAAGTAAGTAAGTAAGTAAGTAAGTAAGTAAGTAAGTAAGTAAGTAAGTAAGTAAGTAAGTAAGTAAGTAAGTAAGTAAGTAAGTAAGTAAGTAAGTAAGTAAGTAAGTAAGTAAGTAAGTAAGTAAGTAAGTAAGTAAGTAAGTAAGTAAGTAAGTAAGTAAGTAAGTAAGTAAGTAAGTAAGTAAGTAAGTAAGTAAGTAAGTAAGTAAGTAAGTAAGTAAGTAAGTAAGTAAGTAAGTAAGTAAGTAAGTAAGTAAGTAAGTAAGTAAGTAAGTAAGTAAGTAAGTAAGTAAGTAAGTAAGTAAGTAAGTAAGTAAGTAAGTAAGTAAGTAAGTAAGTAAGTAAGTAAGTAAGTAAGTAAGTAAGTAAGTAAGTAAGTAAGTAAGTAAGTAAGTAAGTAAGTAAGTAAGTAAGTAAGTAAGTAAGTAAGTAAGTAAGTAAGTAAGTAAGTAAGTAAGTAAGTAAGTAAGTAAGTAAGTAAGTAAGTAAGTAAGTAAGTAAGTAAGTAAGTAAGTAAGTAAGTAAGTAAGTAAGTAAGTAAGTAAGTAAGTAAGTAAGTAAGTAAGTAAGTAAGTAAGTAAGTAAGTAAGTAAGTAAGTAAGTAAGTAAGTAAGTAAGTAAGTAAGTAAGTAAGTAAGTAAGTAAGTAAGTAAGTAAGTAAGTAAGTAAGTAAGTAAGTAAGTAAGTAAGTAAGTAAGTAAGTAAGTAAGTAAGTAAGTAAGTAAGTAAGTAAGTAAGTAAGTAAGTAAGTAAGTAAGTAAGTAAGTAAGTAAGTAAGTAAGTAAGTAAGTAAGTAAGTAAGTAAGTAAGTAAGTAAGTAAGTAAGTAAGTAAGTAAGTAAGTAAGTAAGTAAGTAAGTAAGTAAGTAAGTAAGTAAGTAAGTAAGTAAGTAAGTAAGTAAGTAAGTAAGTAAGTAAGTAAGTAAGTAAGTAAGTAAGTAAGTAAGTAAGTAAGTAAGTAAGTAAGTAAGTAAGTAAGTAAGTAAGTAAGTAAGTAAGTAAGTAAGTAAGTAAGTAAGTAAGTAAGTAAGTAAGTAAGTAAGTAAGTAAGTAAGTAAGTAAGTAAGTAAGTAAGTAAGTAAGTAAGTAAGTAAGTAAGTAAGTAAGTAAGTAAGTAAGTAAGTAAGTAAGTAAGTAAGTAAGTAAGTAAGTAAGTAAGTAAGTAAGTAAGTAAGTAAGTAAGTAAGTAAGTAAGTAAGTAAGTAAGTAAGTAAGTAAGTAAGTAAGTAAGTAAGTAAGTAAGTAAGTAAGTAAGTAAGTAAGTAAGTAAGTAAGTAAGTAAGTAAGTAAGTAAGTAAGTAAGTAAGTAAGTAAGTAAGTAAGTAAGTAAGTAAGTAAGTAAGTAAGTAAGTAAGTAAGTAAGTAAGTAAGTAAGTAAGTAAGTAAGTAAGTAAGTAAGTAAGTAAGTAAGTAAGTAAGTAAGTAAGTAAGTAAGTAAGTAAGTAAGTAAGTAAGTAAGTAAGTAAGTAAGTAAGTAAGTAAGTAAGTAAGTAAGTAAGTAAGTAAGTAAGTAAGTAAGTAAGTAAGTAAGTAAGTAAGTAAGTAAGTAAGTAAGTAAGTAAGTAAGTAAGTAAGTAAGTAAGTAAGTAAGTAAGTAAGTAAGTAAGTAAGTAAGTAAGTAAGTAAGTAAGTAAGTAAGTAAGTAAGTAAGTAAGTAAGTAAGTAAGTAAGTAAGTAAGTAAGTAAGTAAGTAAGTAAGTAAGTAAGTAAGTAAGTAAGTAAGTAAGTAAGTAAGTTCTTTCTTTCTTTCTTTCTTTCTTTCTTTCTTTCTTTCTTTCTTACCTTATCATTGAAGTATCAGTCCGCCTTGTTTATATTCTATAGCAGACGTGCTGACCTTCTGCAGGCCATGTTGGAGGTCTGCAGCTTCTTAGTTAGACGTTTAGCCATTGAAAATTTTTATAACCGCTGCTTTCACTGCCCCGGAAGGGCGGGGGGGGTCCACGCCCCCCCCGGATCTGGAGGCGGAGGGTGAAGGGGGATTCGAACACCCTGATCACAGGCCTGCGCACTTACAGGTCTGGGTGAACACCACTTTACCAGGTCTCCATCACACTTAGATCTCTTCTCTCAGCGCACTTAACCTTCTCCTCTGAGTAAGAGGCCTTCAAAAGATACAGACTGAGCTGGGTTCGAACCCGCGATCCTATAACACTGACTCGCTTTCTAACCCGCTGAGCTAAACCGCTGACTGATAGGTAAGCTCTCCTCGTGGCTTTTCAACCATCTCTTTGACTGACATCATTAAAAAGTCACAGACTGAGTTTTTCGTTCTACTAGAGTGCAGTGGCCTGTAAAACTTTGTAATATCGACATGAGCGTGTGAATTGGTTTGTCACAATTTCCATTTTGAATAACTAACGGGAGTTTTGATATTTATCTCTTAACATATCAAACTTTCAAAGTTTTACATTTTGCCTTCAAAGCAGCTAAACAACCTGCTTTCTACATGCTACTGCTTAAAAAGTTCCTTCTTTACTGACTATAGTAGATTATTTATGGCCTCATCTTTCTGTCAAGGCAACAGTAGCTAAATTTGTTTGCAACTAGTTCAGGTAGAGTTTTATTCATAGGACTGATCTGAAGATAAACATTTCCTTTTTTAAACAGACATAGTTGGAGTCTGTCCACTCAATTTGTGATTTAATAGAAACAACACATTGGTTAATAATAATAATAACAGTTCTATTATAGAGTATTCACTATAGCAGCACAGTCTTAAAGACGACATTAACTGAGAGTTAGCGCTGCGCTTTTACAACGGTGTGTTTAAGAGGCCCTTTGAATAATAGTTAGATTTGAAGCCTTGTATCAAAGAGCCGATCAGATTAATCCAAATGTAAAAAATGAGGCATGACAACAGTACTTGCTCTCTATACTGACTCGCTACTGAGAATAACAGAAACATACATTTAATATTGCCGGAAAACGAGAAGAACATACCGTATTTTTCGGGCTATAAGGCACTGATCTGATTTACAATAACTCAAGTGTTGGCTAATACAAAAATACAAGTTTAACAGTCATATCCGAGTCAGTCTCTTTGCCGTCACCGGGCTGTTCAGTGATGATACATAATCATAATATGTTAGTAGCCGTAATGTGTACGACATAAAATCGGTTCAAGATTAGTAAACACAACCAAAGGTCATACATATGTCATACACAGAAGGTGCACTGTTGATTTTTGAGAAAATTTATTTTAGATGTGCCTTATAGTCCAAACAATACGGTCGTGGAAAAACTGCAGGAATTCAACAAGGACTGATTGAACCAACAAGATTTCTGAGATTGTAAAGGCAGCTGTATTTAGTGTTATAATTATGTGTCGTGTTGTAAAACACTGTTTGCCCCCTTCCTGATTTTAGTTTTTTGCATGTTTGTCACACTTAAATGTTTCAAATCAAACTAATTTAAGTGTGAAACAAACATAACACAAAATTCAGTTTTTAAATGAAGGTTGTTATTAATTATTAAACCTTATAACTGGTTGAGCCACACTTGGCAGCAACAGCTTTGTGGTAACTTGCAGTGAGTCTTTTACAGCTGACGCCAACTTGGCTTTGAATTAGCAGGACAACTTAAAATAAAATTTCTCGCCAGCTGTAAAAGACTCACTGTAAGTTAGAGCAAACGCCTGATTACAGTTGATGCTGCTCAGGGTCACACAGAGCCATGTACGTTTGATTTTATTCTCCTTTAATAAAAACAACCTTCATTTAAAAGCTGCATTTTGTGTCTACGTGTGTTTGACTAATTAAATTTGTTTGATGATCCAAAACATTTAATTGTGTGACAAATAGGCAAAAAAAAAAAGGATGAAAAGGGGAAGGAAGGGGGTGGTCAACATGTAAACAAAAAGCTCCCTCTGAAATGTCAGTGTAAATGTCTGCGTTACGCAGCAGCTGCTTTCGGGCAAGATGTGTTTGCAGGACAGAAGTGAGCAACAAGCAGTGACCTACCTGTGTGTGTAGATGCTGTGGAGGGTCGTCGCTGTGGACAGCAGTTCCAGGTGTTTGGGGATCCTGAGACTGAAGAAATATAAAAATGTGCATTATATGAAAAACAGTCTTTTTCAGTCCTTGTAAGCATCATATTTCAGACTACAGTAAAGCTAATATTAACTGGTCCATATTGCAGGATTTGCACAAGCTGTTTGTTGTATAAACTGGCAAAATAACAAGTAATGATTTGATAATTGCACTGTTGCATTAAATAAAGGAAATTGCTAATTTAGAGGAATTTGAGAGCAAGGAATCATTTCCAGCTGAACAGAAACACAGAAATTTTTAATTGTAAAATTTCACCACTGAAGTTTTCAGCAGTCTCATGTCACTCAATGAAAATAGAAAGATACACTGGAGGACGGTAGCCGCAGTAAACAAGGACATGATTGATTACGACTTGTCAGAGCGGTGACGTGCATTGAGGATAGCGTGTCTGGCAGGACATTTAACTTTACTACCTTTGACACAGAAACACGATTCTGTGTAGAAGTCAGTTCTAAGCGACGAGACAAAATGGAGCATTTTCTCAACACTACAACTGCATTATACCTACATGTCAAGCTGCCTCAGAAGTGTATTTAAAGTTCACTATAACATTATCAGACTAGACTGCCACAAAGGCTCCACAGCTAAAATTGCAGCTGCAGGTCATTTTATCTCAGAGCAGGTGAGGAAATGACATTAAAACATTCAAACACATGCACCAATACCTGTGAATTACCTTTGAATACAACAGCATCTGTATGTGTGCCGCTGAAGTCTTGGTGGAAGCCATGAAGCACAGCGGGCAGTAAACATCTCACAGCCCGTTTATAAATCCACCGTCAGGAAAATATGCTTAGAACAACATCACTTTCAATTCAAGTTACATTATTAGTTATTAACAGCATTTATATGTGATAATGTGCATCCACGCCAAATTAGTTAAGTCATACACAATGACATGAAAGCAATTTATCATAATAAAAGTTTCAAACAACAGAAATACTATCATTAAAAATTTAAAACAAAAGACGTTTTTTAAACTGCCGTAATGGTAGTGATTATCTTAGGATGCAATATGTTCATATTTAGGACTGTTTGTCGCATTCTGAATGAGCTGCAGCCTTGAGATTGTGTTTGTCGTTTAGCATAGGCGTTAAGCTGAGCTCCAACTGTAGGCGGCGACTACAGTGCAAGTGGAAGCGCCTTTTGCTGTGGCTGTATGTTAATAGATGTTGCCAACATTGAAAAGCCATCAACTCACGCCAGGACTTGAACCTGATTCTTCCGTCCATAGACAGATGTGTTACCCATACACCACAAGAGTTCAGGAACAGCTTTGCCTCAACACTCAGCAAACATCAGTTTACACAGTTTCTACTTGTAGATTAGTTAATAGTGTATACATCAATATTGATATTCACACCAGCCACGGCAATAGCTATAGCCATGTCCATAGTTATTGATTTACATCTCCATATTACTGTATAGTTTTACAGACAGCAAACATGACTGTTGGGTTGCGTGCCTGCAGTCCAAAATAGTGTAAAAACCTTTACCCAGCACACTAATACATACCAACTGTGAGGAAACCAGCCAAGTTGTGTCAGCATCCGCCCTCATTCGGCCCTGCTGAAAATAAATAGTGTCAGGTTATTTTAGTATAAATCTCAGTCCACACTGAATGAAGTGAACAGAAAATGTTTAAATCTTTCACTGCTCCTTTTTCAGGCAGCAAACAGTCAACATCCGGTCAGCAGTGGATAATTGTTTTGATTATAGAGCACTTTAAGCGATAAGCAGAAGTTCTTTCCAGGCTTGAGATATGCAGGATGTAAGCAACATTAGTGACAACTGCAAGAGAAAACAATAAGCATTGTGTGACATTAAAAAAGCCAACTTTTGTTAAAAGAATTACAACAACAGCTTGTGATAAGCACAATATATCTGTAAAAAAGGCCAGTAAAGCCAGACAGTCCTCAGCTGGTTAAACCTCCTCTCTGCTCTGTTAATGTTAATCTCTTCATTTGGGCTGCAGTGAAGACCATTTAATTCGAGTCCCGGACAAGCACAAGCAGCTGAATTCATTGTAAATAACTTCGACAGACGCTGGGAAATATTGTGCAAAACGTTCAGAGCGTTTGGTAGCCCCAGTCAGCTGTAAAATAAACAACAAAACACAAAGGGAACTCTTCCGTAAAAGTTTGCAAGTTAGCCTTCAGTTAGCTAGATAATTAGCTAACTAGCCTTCAGTTAGCTAGCTAAATAGCTAACGGCTATAGCCGATAGCTAGCTAGACTACTGACAAAGCAACACATTGTCCCCGATTGTTAGCTAGTTAGCCATCTACTGACAAAAATATTTAACTACCCTTTTAGCTAAAATGGAAAAGTTTGGTGCCATGTCAGCTGTTAGCTAGCTAACTACCTTCAACTGGGAAATGTTTGGTGCTTTGTCAGTAGCTAGCTAGCTGACGTTTTAACGCGGCTTGAGTAATTAACTTCAACTGGGAAATGTTTGGTGCTTTGTCAGTAGCTAGCTAGCTATCTGACGTTTTAACACGGCTTGAGTAATTAACTTCAACTGGGTAAAGTTTGGTGCATTGTCAGTAGCTAGTTAGCTAAATACTGACAAAGCACCAACTTTCACATAGCGACCGAAGCCGCTTTAAAGCGTCAGCTAGCCAGCTAGCTCTGAACGTTTTACACAGTACTTCCTAACGTTTGTTATGAGTTTGCCTAAAGTTACTTACAATTAAGAAAAACGGTGTCAAACATAACTACAAAACGACAACTACTCAGCTATGAAAACATAAATAAATAAAGACAAACCTTTGTTCAAGAGGAACTCTGCCGCACGTCCATTACCACGACTCTCCACTTCCTCCCGAGTTCTTCTTCGGTGCCTTTGTATAGCAAGGTTACTTCCTGTTTCCGGTTTCCGGTTTGTTGCGGATTCGTCTATTTCATAGTTGTGTTGAATGAGGCCATGAATGCATCGCGGAATACAGACCAAAAATAGAAAAACAAATGAAATAAAAACAATTACAATCCAGTTTATTGTGGGTTCGTACATATAATGAAGTCGTATGTAAATGTGAATATGAGATATACTTTATTTATCCCTCATTGGGGAAATTCACTTATCACTCTATTTTTTTTTTAATTTACATGCATTTACACACACACATGCAACGGCACAGACATGCAGTACAGGCATAGACGGCATATACATGCAAAGTGGAGAGAGAGATGGTGGAGTGATGGGCAGCCCGCCAAACCGGCGCCCTGTGAGCAGTTTGGGGGGGTCGGTGCCTTGCTCAAGGGCCCCTCGGCAGTGCCCAGGAGGTGAACTGGCACCTCTCCAGCTACCAGCCCACCTTCCATATTTTTGGTCTATGTGGTCTATGTGAACTGCCACCCTTCGGTTTCTCAAGCCAAGTCCCTATGGACTGAGCTACTGCCGCCCCCCCTGAATATATGCACTTCTGATATGGCATGAGTCATTTGTCCCACAAAGGTCCATCCTTCCATTTTGTTCTTAATCTATATTAATAACTTTATATATTTTCTGCACATTTCTGAAGCCAATTATGACATTTCCAAATGATTTAAACTGAACAAACCTTCTTAAAATGTTCATAAAATGTAATTTCATGATATTTACTGCCATAAACATAAATATGGTAAATCTCATTGTTGCATTTAAAGAAGTTAGGCCTTATTCACAAGCAAAAAAGAATTGAGTGAGGAAACACGTGGTTAATTTCTCTTTATACATGTTTATTTTTGACGTTATTCAGACAAAATGTTGTTTTGAGGAACAATCTAGTGAGGCCTCTGTTGTGACTAAAATGTTTATTCAGACATTAAACCGACATGTTAAATTTCCATCACAATTATCAAACAAAGCAAATGCCTAAAAGCAGCTCGTAATAAACCTTCACCTTATGGTCACATACAGAAATAAATATAATGGTGATTCGTCAGATCTGTCCTCACCTGAATAAAGTCCACAAAGGTCCACGGCATGTTTGAGTCCAGCTGGCCGATGTCCTTTGAAAACCTGTTTAAAACTCTTCCTGAGGTGAGACAAAAGAAAAACAAACTATGAAACTTAAAACGTTATCGCATTTTGTGCCTGATATAAGTTAATTATTATATTTGTTAATTATTTTAAAGAAAGGCATGAATGGAGAATATATGCTTATTAAGGTCATTCTTAAATCTGTGCTTACCGATAGGATTTATGTCAAAAAAGCGCACGTGGCTGCTGAGGATGGACTTGAACATGCGGTTGTGCAGCGACTGTGCACATCTCACCAGCACGTTGAACAGGAGCAAATTCCTGACAAAGCCAAAAATAATGGTGGCTGCAGACAAACCTGTAAAAACAAGCGGCTCAATACTCTGCTTGGACTGTGGAAATAGCATATAGCGCAGGTGACAACATGTGTTTTAATATATTACCTCCATAAACGGACAGGTAGAACTCTATATCCAGCTCTTTGGTGACATTTTTGACGATGGTGCTGTTAGCGTGCAGCTTCTCCTGCTCTTTAGCCCTGATGAGTCAGAAGGTTACAGTTTTTAAATCATGCAAAAGCAGTGACACACAAGGTAAATCACAATACTGGAGATTAGCGAACATTATATCACAGCCACTAAAGATTCTGGATTCTGATTGGTTGGACGGTGTGTTTGCATGGCCATGGTATAAGCAGGATAAGTTTGTATGTTTCATAATTGTAATGCTGCATGTTGGGTACCTACCAGTAAGCCAGCCACCAGTCCTGCATGATGTACGCCACCTAAGATAAAACACACAGCCAACAGGTTAGTGTCTTTAAAGAGTGGATAGTGACAACTATGGATTTATACTTAATATGATGTATTTATCACTTTGGTCCACATTTCTCACCAAGTGAATGCGTTTAAAGTGATAAAACAGTGACATAACTGGGATTTTTAGTGTTTTTCATACCTGAGCCAGAATGTTGACGAGTATCACAAACAGCAGAACCATGATGTTGGCTCCAGCTCTCAGGTATGTGACGTACAGACCGACACCGATGTTTCCCTGAGCGCGACTCTCCTCTGCTACTGCCTGCACCCGCTCTGCCTGTGAGGACAACATTGTGTTAAGAAACATCAGTTGGTTCAATCTTCAGTGACGCAACAGCCTCCATATGGTGAAGAGTCTGTTTACATATTTTAACTTTACCTTCCTGCACTGCACCTCTTGCATTGTCTGATTTTTTAGTGCATTTTGTGAAAATGTTCCTAATTATGAGCCTAAAGCCACGAGTCAAAGTAGTTTGTCTTATTTTATATGCAGTAAGTTAAACACGCATATGTTGACCAGAATACACAGATACTGTAGACTGAAATAGATATGATCTCATAATGCAAACTAGCTCATGTTGGCAGTGCAGCAGGAAAGAAGTGTTTCATATATGTGTCATTAGTCTGTTTACTGTTGGTACAGAATTATTGCACAAGATCAAGTAATCAAATTCTAATTGTTATATTGTCTTTAATCATATTTATTACATTATTTATTATGAAAACACCTCATTGTCATTTATCCCTGTTGAGTTCCTCGTCACAGAAGCCATTATAATTTCATTTGAGGAGGAGAAATAAAATACAAACCACTAAGTGGTCTCCATCCTTGATGGACTGCACAGAGGAGGCCTGGGAGAGCACGGAGTTCTGGGAAAGCGTTCTGCTCCGGGCGGGGACTTCTTGAGGAGGCTGCTGCTGCTCCTCTTCTTCGTCCTTCTTCACCAGCGAGGTGAAGTCCACCCCGGACCTCTGCAGCTCTGTGTACGTCCCCTTTGCCACCATGTGACCCTGACATGTGCACAAACACACACACACACACAGTTAGATACTCAGCGTAAGTTTAATAGAATATCTGTGTAGCATACAACACAAACATTTGGTTAATTATATAATTTAGATTACATATTTTTCAGTTTTACTGAAATTAGGGGGGATCAAAAGTCAGTACACCCCACTAAAAGTCTCAGGGCAAAGCAAGGTTTTAGACTACAAATGTGTGATTTACCAATAAATCAACTACAGGTGAGTCTAATTATTCATTACACAGGTGTACTCGACTCTAAAAGGGTGTTACTCTAAGAAAACGCCTCCCCTTTTACTGCTGTCAGCAATGGCACCACATGGACGAGAAATGACACAAGACCTGAGAAAGAAAATGATTTCTTTACACCAGAAAGGTAAAGGCTACAAGAAGATCAGCAAAGCTTTACTTATTAGTCAAAATACTGTAGCAAAAGTGGTACCACGATTTAAGAAAAATGGAACTGCGGCCATCTTACAGACACGTCCTGGACGTCGGAACGGAAGTTAACACCTCGACAGGAGCGTCTTCTGATGAGAAGGGCTGAAGAAAATCGGCACACAAGTTCACTACAGTTGGCTAAAGAAGTAGAAAGCCAAACTGGGGTGACCGTTTCCCGTGACACAATACGACGTACACTGCAGAGGGATGACATGCGTGGATGCCGCCCACGAAAGAAGCCTCTCCTGAAGCCTAGGCACAAAAAAGCCCATCTAGAGTTTGCCAGTAGTTTTGTTGGGGGTATACTCATTTTTGCTCCCCCCTAATTTGAGTAAAACTGAAAAATTTGTCATCCAAGTTATATTATTAAGCAAACTTTTGTGTTGTTTGTTATGCAGATGTTCTATTAAACTTGGTCTGCGAAAATTTTGGAAACATTTCTTGTTTTCATGGGCATATTGCTTAAAATGTTACTTTTCAAAGGGGGTGTACTCATTTATGCTGGGCACTGCATTTCCAGTTTTAACAGTGCACATAGACAAAGTAGCTTTGAGCCCTGGAGCTAATTATAAAATTATTATTATTATTACGAAGAACAAGAGTTTTGTACTGTACGGAGGAGTATTTTAACAACCTTAAAAGGTATGTTTAAGCAACCTAGGTTCGTTTCTTAAAATAGATACATCAATAATACCAAACACAAAGCTATAACACTGCAGAAATTATTATTAATTAATTAAAAAAAAAAACTTACATGGAACTCATTAATAAACTGGGCCAGTATGAACTGGTATCTCTCTGTGCTGCTTGGGGCTGTCAGTACGTCCGGCACCATTGTGTGGAGTGGAGCTTTCTTTTGGTCCTCCATACCCTCGAGGTGACAGTCAAATCCAACATTACCCGGTAACTGGAAGCGCTGGTCCTGAGGTCCAAATGGTCCCATGTTCTCGTCAGGCCACACGGTCCTCGGGCCTGGAGAGACGTGAGGATTATATGTTATGCTCTGTTATATTTTGCTTTGCTTAGCAGAACAAAAATCAGCCTTAAAACAAAACGCTGGGCTGGGTTAATGGAGGTCTGTTCCACAAAAGCTTATAATATTATGACTCCTACCGTGACAACATTTATCTTAAAACACTCCCTAATTTTTTTGTTTAGTCCAGTACTGATCGATAACCAATAGTACCTCACCTGAGTCTGCGGGTGATACGTGGACGTAAGGCTCATCTGAGCTTGCAGCAGAGAAGGGTCTGACTCTACCGACCCTGAGAGCAGCGAACGCTTGGCGTCCAGCGGCCCGAGATAGGAGCAGCCTGCCTCGACCGCACAGCACCTACAGAGGAAAAAATGCATCTATGAATAACCAGCTTCACTACATGACATGGGTATAATATATCCACAGTGCAAAGTCATTTAACACTACAGATATTATCAACTATCCACTTATTCATCTTTATAAAGATCTCAGTTCTCTATAATTAATCAAGCCAAACCAAAATGCTACCACGCTTATTTACAAGTCAATTATTGTTTATTTGTCTCCACAGTTTACTAATAGCTCATTTTGTTTACCTGGATTTGTTTTGTTTGTTCTGTTACTTATTTTTCCATTGACTTGCTGTAACAACAGGTCGTGTGTTTCACTATGTTTGTATATACACATTGAAGTTTATTTATTGGCCAAATAAACTGAATACCATGACATGGACTCAGTATCAGAAAGATCCTTAGACATTTTGAGTGTTGTGTGCGTGTAACTTTGACGACACAAGTTTTCAGTAAATAGCCAAATTTGTTAGAGTCTGGTTTCACAACGCAGAAGCTGTTATGTTACTTACACTGCTGGACATTGTAGCTCGCCTCCTTTCGCGTTTAAATATCTGACCTGTTGTACTACACTACATAACCCAAACACTGTTTATTAAACTAAAAACAACAAGCTGTAAGCTAACGCTAGCTAACTTTAAGCATGATGCAATGATTACACGAGGCAGCAAACATGTTAACGTTAGCGACAACAGCAAACATGTTAACGTTAGCGACAACAGCAGGAAACATGTTAAAGTTAGCGACAACAGCTAACATTTTAACGGTAGTGACAACAGCAGGAAACATGCTAACGTTAGCGACAACAGCAAACATTTTAACGGTAGTGACAACAGCAGGAAACATGCTAACGTTAGCGACAACAGCAAACATTTTAACGGTAGTGACAACAGCAGGAAACATGCTAACGTTAGCGACAACAGCAAACATTTTAACGGTAGTGACAACAGCAGGAAACATGCTAACGTTAGCGACAACAGCAAACATTTTAACGGTAGTGACAACAGCAGGAAACATGCTAACGTTAGCGACAACAGCAAACACTTCCTAACGTTTGTTATGAGTTTGCCTAAAGTTATTTACAATTGTTCAAGAGGAGCTCTGCCGCACGTCCATTACCACGACTCTTCACTTCCTCCCGAGTTCTTCTTCGGCGCCTTTGTATAGCAAGGTTACTTCCTGTTTCCGGTTTGTTGCGGATTCGTCTTTATTTCATAGTTCTGTTGAATGAGGCCATGAATGCATCGCGGAATACAGACCAAAAATAGAAAAACAAATGAAATAAAAACAATTACAATCCAGTTTATTGTATGCTTGTACATATAATGAAGTCGCCCAAATTATAATTATTACAGACGGTTTTTAAAGACTTTTTGTTGTGGTAATACAGACAAAAGTTATACATATGGTGTGCATTTAACCCTATAAAGCCAAACATCTATTTGATACATGAGTTTTAGATAGATAGATAGATAAAAACGGAATTATTTAAACTTATTTTCATATGGCTCTTAAAGTCTTATGACTGCAGATCACTGTTACATGGAGTCTTTCATTTACATCCAGTAACATGTGAATGGTACATACTTAGTACAAGTGAAACACTCGTCTCGTCATGGCTGAAGGCGGCCAGCAGGGGCGCTCGTTGTATTTTTACCTCTTTGTCCGACCAGTAAACAAAGCGCCGAATGTATCTCACGCATGCGCAATCGCTAATGTTGCAGTCTGCTGTCACGTTTAGACATGGTAAGAAAACAACACTTATATCTTATAACTCTGTATTGGCAAACATGAACGTAAATGTTGTTGTTTATTCAGTTTGTAGCAACAACAGAGACTTTGTTTAATAATTTAAAAAAAGTACAGGAGAATATAATTGTACAGTTTATCAAAACATCACTTGATATATATGTATACAAGTATAATACAATACAATAATAGTATGATATATAAGTATATGCAGATTATCTTAATGGCGTGCTGATCTCCAGGTGTAGCAGGTGAAGCTCTCAGATGGAGTCCGGAGGTGATGAGGAGGAGGCAGGAGCAGAGGAAGCCATGCTGTGGTCCATCCAGGAGGCTCTGGAGAGGCAGACCCTGCAGATAGGAGCATCAGCCTGCGGGGCCACAGCGGTGGTGGATGTGCTGAAGGCCCTCGGTGTGGATGTGGCCCCGGAGGAGGCTGATCGCTGCGTACAAACCCGCCTGAGGAGGAATGAGTCACCGCTGCCTGACTACCTGCTGTCCCGGAGTGAGGCTGGTAAATGTCCTGATGTGCAGGTGATGCACAGGTGCCAACACAAGACCTGAGTGTGTTATTTAACACTGAACATGCCCCTCACCTGTAGGCTGTGATACCTGTAAGGAGGTTACTGCACCTGTGGAGAACTATTGATCAGGGATCAGAGAATTTGCATTTACAGGTTAGCTGCAAAGATTTATTTAAAATAAAAAATGACTCAATGATTTATCGATGAACAAAATAGTTGTCAGTTAGTTAAAGTTACTGTTTAGTTGTATGTAGATTCATGCTGCTTGAAAAATCACCCACAAAATCCTTTCAGGCGATGAAATATTAATATATAAAAGATAATTTTGTGTCGGTGCTTTATCCAACAGGAAGTTCTATCTCAGGCGTGACAGAGACTATAACTTCACCGCATAATGTCTCGAACCCACAAGCGTTGTTCCTGCATCACAGCTGGTTGCACTGCCAGCATGGAAAATTCAAAAAGCACCCTCTTGAATTAGACGAAGACTTTTATGTCTCTCAGAGGACGGACTGTAATTGACTTTTTCAGCTCTGTTTCACAATTTGTACTTTGACATTTCAGGCATCCCACTCATTAAGCTGTGAGTGGACAAGAGACGCACTTGTGTTCACTGATTTTAAATAAAAAGACTTGGATGTAATGTGTGTGTTGCTCGAGGTGATGATGATGAAGGTTAAATGAGGACTTTATTTCCTTTCAGGGGCGACTCACCTTCAGCTCATTGCAGGAGCAGAGGAGGCCAGTAAAGGGAAGGTGCTAGGTCGCTTCTTCCACTTTCACCCTCGCCGCCGGGTCAAACTGGTCCCCTGGCTCGCACGCTGGATCCGGAAAGGCTCGGTCCCCGTGGCAACCATGAACATGCAGCTGGTTGTACCTGAAGGAGAGGAGGTGCCTGACGCCTGGCACCATCAGCTCATATTTGGAGTTGCACCTACTGCTGTTTTCATGACCAATCCTTTAGATTTAGGTTGGTAATGGCAAAAAAACAATGACTGTGTTCGTGTGTTTTTTTTCAGGAGAAAGACACGTTTCCTTTTAATTTTTCTGTTACAGTAAATGAGAGAGAAGTGCACCAGCGACTTTGTAGCGAATCTGTGCTTCTGATTCGCCGCGAAGACGTGCTGCAGAGACTGACGCCAGATTGCTGCCTGTCCAGCCTGTCAGAGAGTCAGCCTGACCCGCGGTGGAGAGCCCTGGATGTCGAAGGTAAAGCAGATATTTAAGGTCTTATTACTGCACATTTTCACCTAATGTGCAACACATTGTGCGCATTTCTTTCCTGTTCCTAAGGTCAAGTGAGGCAGATGGTCCTGGAAGAGGAGCAGGAACAAGTGAAGTTAACCCACGTCATAATCCCTGCAGCATACAGTTCTGGCATCACGCTGTTCGCCCGACGACATTCAGAGTTAGGACAAGAACTCCTCAATGCTCCCGAACTTCCTGTGTTGTGACTAAACCGCCACACGTGACCTCAAAACCAGCATGAAGAATGATGTGTTGTCATAAGAGAGAGTTGCTCATCTGCTGTTAATCTCTGCTGAAGGCGATCCTGTGTAGCAGAGACTGACCTCTGACCTTTGTGGAAGAGACACAAGCAAACAGATGTTTTAGCAGACAAGACATTTACACAGTGAATATATCATCAATAAACTTGAAAATTAAAACATTACATTTTGAGATATAAAGTAGGTTTCTATAATCAGGTCTCAGTGTTTTTATATGTTTTATTCTCCCCTAATTAGTAAACTGGTAAAATAAAAGAAAAGGTATAATGCACAGAGAAAATGAAATACTGTCTGGATCATTATTGACCACGTTGTTTCTACTGTACATCCACTGGAACTACTATTTGAGTATCGAAGCCTCCTCCTCCTCTTCATCTACACCCTCCTGCCTCCAGACTTTTTAACTACAACTAAAAAAAAAAAAAATCAGATCCCATCGGTCCCTGTTCGGCCACTTTACACTGTCTCCCAGTTAATTTACGAATTGACTTTCACAATTTATTGATTTCTTTCAAAGCAATAAATGGCAAAGCTCCAGCTCATATTTCAGAGCTGTTATGTGCCTTTGTGCAGGATTTCATATCTGCAGACTGAACTCCTCAGATTGCTCCAAAGGCCACATTAAAGAGGATAAAGTCACTGCAGCTTAACTCTGCAGAGAGTTAAGCTAATAAACTACAGTTCCCATGATGCACTGCGCTGTTACACCAGAGGAAGTTGGAACAAAAAAACTTGCTGCAAAAGTTTGTGCATTGAATAAAGGTAAGAAACAGAAACGTGAAGTGAATAGTTTTAACGAAACAGAAACTAACGGCGGATTTGTTGTGTTTTTAACGTTATTTAGCACTTTTAGCTTAACTTGCGTCGCATCTGTTACGTACATCACGGCGGTGTATTTGATCCACGTGTGTGTGTGATAACACATTTTACATCCACGGTCAGTCAGCAGGCTGACGGCAGAGGAGACGCTTCTGACCGCTGAAAGGGGATCCGACTATTTCCTGCTTCATCCATAACACAAACAGACGCACAAAAACACAGGTGAGTGTGAAAACTGCAGAATGACAACTTCACCACGACTTTGTGTGCTAATGTTGCTAAAAAAAAAAAAAAGAAAGAAGTGAGTTAAGTCGTAATTATCACTCAGTTATGCTTTTCTAGCTTGTATTAATTAACAATTAAAGCTTGTTTGACTAAATGCATGAAATATTGTCCTTTTTATTTTGTGCAGCTATTGGAGTCTGTTAAATAAAGCTAAATAAGTGCATGCATTTATGCATTTGTATATCTATGCATGTGCAGCTGTGTTGAATAAACACTGTAAATTTAAATGCTTTTATATTAACATCTTTAACCACCATTATTTTTTTTAATGCAGATCCTACTAACTCCTCATATTTCTACATTAATCTTATTTTAAGGGATATTTCACAATCATGCATTGTTTTCCTCATGTGTCTCTGACATGTGAGTCACATGAGTGGAGTGATTTCAATCAAAGCTGATTTGACTAATTGTGGGACATGTGCACCCACTGTGCAACACTCACCCCTTTGTACTGTGTCCTTTTTTTTTTTTAAATCTGCAAATAGACTTTTCAAGACCAAGAGATCAAGTCGTAGGTTTCAGGTGATTGCAGACCAGGATGGTTTGAACTATGACCCCAGTTTGTTTGAGTTGTTGGGGGTTTAAGAGTGAGAACACAATCTGTGCATGCACTATAGGCTGTTATCTGAATTGAATTTAGTGAATACTGTTCTGTACTGCTGAAAGCATATTTCAGCCTTTGCATGTGCAAATAAGAGAATAAATACACGCATAACAGAACTAGTCATTGCTTTTTCGGTAAATGAAACACCCATAGAGAACAACTGCCTTGCCAAACGGAGCCTAAAGCGAGCAGTTTACTGTATATCAACCTGATAATTGCTTTGGTTTCCGCCTGTTTGCTGCCGGTGATTCGGCCTCGCCTGGTCACCAACGGCATTTAATTGTTAACTTGTGTTTTTGTTCTAGTTGATTGGATCCTTGTTAGTGTGGCGTTACAAGATAATATAAGACCGCAGGCCTGAGAAAAGGTCACCGCTCCCTCACAGCTTGGCCAACTCTTTTTGTTATAGGTCAATGTTTGCATGCAATTAAATGGCCGCTTTATGAACGATAAAAGACGGAGAAGAAGAAGCTCCTGGCTGTGCTTACGAATGCAGAAAGGTTTCGGTCTGATCCTACATGCTGGGGTTTATCCGTCACTCAGGTATAATGGCAGAACGGGTGCTGGTGGTTGGCAGCGGTGGACGGGAGCACGCCCTGGCCTGGAAGCTGGCCCAGTCGCCGCAGATTCAGCAAGTCCTGGTGGCTCCGGGTAATGCCGGCACGGCAGACTGCGGAAAGATCAGCAACTCTGGTAAATACAAACACTACAGCTCTTAAAAGAAAAATATGTATGCTTTATAAATGTATTGCTTGAATGCATGAATATGGTGCTTCATTCTCACTCTTCTCTCCATGCAGAGGTGTCTGTGAGTAACCACACCATCTTGGCTCAGTTCTGTAAGGATCATAATGTGGGGCTGGTTGTGGTCGGACCTGAGGTGCCACTGGCAGCAGGTCAGCAGGAGCTTTCTTTTTTTTTTGTGATTTTTGTTTTGTTTCCTTTTCCCTCCATTAACTTTAATGTCTCTTCCAGGTATTGTAGATGACCTCACGGCCGCAGGAGTGCCGTGTTTCGGCCCCTCTGCCAAAGCGGCTCAGCTGGAGGCCAGTAAGAGCTTTTCCAAGGCCTTCATGGAGCGCCACGGCATCCCTACGGCTCGTTATGGCTCCTTCACCGACCCACAGGAGGCCTGCAACTACATCCGCACGTAAGTGCAGTTATTCGTCCATGAATAAAGTCATAAAAATAATAAACATTATGTGTAAAGCTTTATGCAGAATAAAAAAACATTTTTATCAGTCTTCATTTCCAGCATGGCAAGTCATGAATGTTTTGTTTTGGGAGCCATTAAACACACACAAATTTGCACCATAATAGAAAATGAAATTTTCTTTCTCAGATGGTTTTCTGAGTTAATGATGTAAGATGTGATGATTGCCTTTCATATGAGAGCAACCTCAAAAGAAGAAACTGATCCAACGTAAACAGAGCTGAAATGTTTTATTACTAAGGATGAAAAAAAGTCCATCACATGCAGTGGAAGTAATTTCTTCGGTCATATAAACCATCTCGGGCAGAACAACAGCTGCCGTATTCTGACAGCTTTCATCCATATGGATACCGAACCCATTGCCAAACAAAAGTGTGCTGTGCAAATGTTAAATGGTCCACACAAAACATTTTTATGTTCTATGCAGCATCTGCTCCAGATGTGTTTTCTGTGAAAAGATGTTTCTTCTTATTGCACATCTTTGAGTTCATCTCATTGTTTGTGGTCTCCAGGGCCGAGTTTCCAGCGCTGGTAGTGAAAGCCAGCGGCCTGGCTGCAGGGAAAGGAGTTATTGTGGCGAAAGACCAAGATGAGGCCTGTCAGGCTGTGATGGACATCATGAAGGTATGAAGCTAGTAGACATCTCTCAGTGCAGTGGCAATTTTTCAAAAATACTCGGTGCTCTATATGTGTCTATGTTTAAATGACTGCAGAGGTGTATAAACGTGAATTAAACCCTGCAGTCACTTTCGTTTTCTAACAATTTTTAGTGCAAGTCAACCTGGGGCACAAAAGCTGGTAAATCTTTTTAACTCTGTGATTGACAGGACAGAGCGTTCGGCGCTGCAGGGGAGACGGTGGTGGTTGAGGAGCTTCTAGAGGGAGAGGAAGTATCCGTGAGTCGAAAACTTTAAAATAACACCAGTTCTACGTTCACGTTAATATGCATGAATGTATGGAGCTGACGAACGCTGACGGGATGTTTGTCTTGTAGTGTTTGTGTTTCAGTGACGGCTCTTCAGTGTCACCGATGCCTCCTGCACAGGATCACAAACGGCTGCAGGATGGTGACCTGGGCCCAAACACTGGTGGCATGGGGGCCTACTGCCCCACCCCTCAGGTACTCCACCAAGACTTCTTTCTAAATCTTAAGATTTACTCCAACGCTGTATTGACTCTGCTTCTTTCTGTGGATCGTGTGCAGGTGAACCAGGAGCTGTTGCAACAGATCAGACAGATGGTCCTTCAGAAGACTGTGGACGGGATGAAGGAGGAGGGCGCTCCTTATGTGGGCAAGTGCTCTTTTTCTGTTGTCTGTATTTTGTTCCAAGTGTGACCGTTTCTCCAGTCTGTCATGTTTGATTATTATTTAATGAAAAATCTTACTGTTTCTTTTTGTTTTCAGGTGTGCTGTACGCAGGCCTGATGTTGACCAAGCAGGGGCCAAAAGTCCTCGAGTTCAACTGCCGCTTTGGAGACCCTGAGTGTCAGGTATGTTTCGTTGTTTCTGTCGTCTGTCACTGGATCTTCTTGATATAAGATAAACAATAAAATGTTGCTCTTTCAGGTCCTGCTGCCCCTGCTGAAGAGCGACCTGTATGAAGTCATCTTGAACACCATGAACGGCAAACTGGCCTCCAGCGCCCCCGTGTGGCACCAGGACAGCTCTGCAGTCACAGTGGTCATGGCCAGTGCCGGTTACCCCGGCTCATACAAGAAAGGAGTGGAGATCACAGGTAGGACATGACACAGTAGCACGGCTGTTTGCTAAAACACGCTCCAGCTCAGTCATTGGTCCACGACAAGAGTCTTGTTGAAACATGTCTGAATGAAGTTGTGAAATTGTCAAAGAAATGTCAGTAAAATCTGTCACCACATGTCCTGTAATAGTTAATGAGTTAAGGCTGATTCATTAGGGACAGATCAGGAATCTGCCGTGTGAAATTCCAGTTGAAATTACTCTGTTAAAGTTACTTTGTGTCTTGTAAATTTAAAGCTGCATACATCAAAAGACACTGACAATGCACACATTGATATTAAGATGAACAGAATTGTCTTGTCGCAAAACTTTAATTATCTGAATAACTTGAAAGATGCTACAGTAATGTTAAAAATTATATCAAAGTAAACTGTTATATTTTTAAAATATGTACCTTACACGTTTATTCAGAACTTGAAACGTCCTGACGTCTTCTTCCACAGGCTTGTCTCAGGTTGAGGACACAGGGGTGCAGGTTTTTCACGCCGGCACGGCCCTGAAGGACGGAGGCGTGGTCTCCAATGGCGGGCGGGTCCTGACGGTCACCGCAGTCAGGTCCTCGCTGGAGACGGCTTTGCAGGCGGCCAATCAGGGTGTGGCAGCCGTGGGCTTCCCGGGCGCTGTGTACCGTCATGACATCGGCCACCGGGCCATCACCCACCTGAACCAACACAGGTGTGTGTGAACGTGGTACAAGTTGAACACACATACATGACACAAAACACTAAAACATTCCATTTCTGGTTTTGTATTATGTTTTTTTTTTTGTTTTTATTGTATGTCTGTATACATGTTGTCAATAATAAACTTTAAGCTGAATGTACTTGTTTCCTAGCATTTCTTTTTAATTCTTCTTCTATTAATTTACATGTTTACTTGACCTCCTTTTTTTGTTTTGTGCCAAAAACAGAAATGGAAAAACAAATCATTGTTAGAATCTTTCCTCCTCAACACTTTTTAAAAGTGTCTTTCAGTCAAAGCTTATCAGTTAAGTGAGTGGTATTTCACTGTGTCTCTGATAGAGGTCTGACTTATAAGGACAGCGGAGTGGACATCGCTGCTGGTAACAAGCTGGTGGACATGATCAAGCCTCTGGCCAAGGCGACATCCCGCACTGGTAACTTTATTTTCATGTGCAAAAACTAAAGACTGTGCAAGTGTGATGGAAAGAAAATAATTTAGAGTGCACTTAAATAATTATTAGAGGCAGTGCTGATGCATCAAACACACATACTAAGTACTTTTTCCATTTTTAAGCAGCCCTAATACTAACAGTCAAACTGGGATGAATGTACTATGACTGAAACTGGTATTTTTCCACCAGGCTGTAATGCAGAACTGGGGGGCTTTGCTGGGCTGTTTGACCTGAAGGCAGCAGGCTTTGTTGATCCAATCCTGGTATCTGGGACAGACGGAGTGGGGACCAAACTCAAGGTGGGACTTCAACTCTTTTATCCCATTTTCAGGAGGTTTAGTGAATTCTATTCTATTGTGTTTAATCGCCACTTTCCCATAAATCTTTTTCTCTTCCTGGAACGAATGAGAACCAAACTAATGTACTAAAACCTCAACTTGGTCTAATTTGGCTTTGGTTGAGTCCAGATTGGCCAAGAAATAATTATTCAAATTTGTCTTAGAAGTAACTGAGCAACAGGGAATAAACTAATCTGTAGATGGATTCAAAGGCTCAGACTTTAGCTTCTTAAAACCCCTGAACAGAAATACAAATGCATGCATTTTCATGGACACCAACATTTTGTCACCATCAGATCGCTCAGGCATGCGGGCAACATGGAGGCCTGGGTCAGGACCTGGTGGCCATGTGTGTGAATGATGTGCTGGCTCAGGGTGCCGAGCCGCTCTTCTTCCTCGACTACTTCTCCTGTGGCAGCCTGGACGTGGATGTGGCCGCCTCGGTGGTTGGCGGGATTGCCAAAGCGTGCGAGATGGCCGGCTGCGCTCTGCTGGGTGAGAGGAGACGTCATCCTTTCTTTTGAAGTTGACCACAAAAAATGATTAGCAGTATCTCTAAAGCAAACTTTGCTCTAAAAAAAAAAAAAAAAAAAAAGCAGAGCTGTGGCTTGATTTTGTTGCTTCTCTGCTTCTGTATCCAGGTGGAGAGACGGCAGAAATGCCAGGCGTCTACGCTCCAGGGGAGTACGACCTGGCCGGGTTCAGTGTCGGAGCGGTGGAGCGTGGAGCCCTGCTGCCCAGACTCGGGGACATCGCTGAGGGGGACATGCTAATTGGAGTGGCCTCCTCCGGGGTCCACAGCAACGGCTTCAGCCTGGTTCGCAAAGTCCTGGAGCGAGTCGGCCTCAGCTACAGCTCCCCGGCTCCCTTTGGTAAACCGGGACAGACTGTCGGTAAGTCTCCTCCAAGTCACAAAGTTGCTCACCAAGTGTGCTTTAATTTTCAAATAACTGATTTTATACTGCCTGTAGGGGAGGTTTTGCTGACACCAAC
This sequence comes from Pampus argenteus, assembly GCA_036937835.1. Classification (NCBI taxonomy): domain Eukaryota; kingdom Metazoa; phylum Chordata; class Actinopteri; order Scombriformes; family Stromateidae; genus Pampus; species Pampus argenteus. The sequence continues at coordinate 2,649,810 of CM072883.1, read as the reverse complement.
AAAAATCTACAGCCGTATGCTCCTGCCAATCCTGCGCAGTGGCGCTGTCAAAGCGTACGCTCACATCACAGGGGGCGGTCTTCTGGAGAACATCCCTCGGGTGTTGCCACAGGAGCTGGCAGTTGATTTAGGTGAGATGAAAAAACACTCACTTATTCATCTTTATATGCAACATAAGCATTTAAAAGTGTTGATGTCAACAATTTAAAAGCTAGTGTTCCTCTGTGTGAGGTTTGCATTTGCATTTTGAAAATCAATGCTTTTTTTTATGGTTGCCTAATGCAAGGGAAAGATAGGAGTCAAGACTGTCTCCAGTATAAACATATTTATAGCTGCATGACCTTTGTGTACATGAAGTTGATGCAAATAAAAACATGAATAAACAGCATTGTTCTGGGATCACTTTCCCTGTCTTGAAAATGTACTCTTATTAATATTTACACTTGCCGTTTATGCATGACTCAGATGCCTCTCGTTGGAGCATCCCCCCGGTGTTTTCCTGGCTCCATAAGGAGGGGGGTCTGAGTGAGGAGGAGATGGCCCGCACGTTCAACTGTGGCCTGGGGGCAGTGCTGGTGGTCGCCCCTGCGGATGCTCAGAGGGTCCTGCGCCAGCTACAAGCCCACGAAGAGGCCTGGATTGTGGGTTCACTTGCCCATAAGCAGTCTGGTGAGACACTGTTTGACTGATGTTTTGATGGAACACAGTAGAGAAGTCAGAAACTGTAGTGAGATTCTTGCAGAAAAAAATAAAAGGCAAAAATGTCTAACTCCTGTATGTGGTTTCGCAGGTGCAGAGCCTGTGGTGGTCCGCAACCTGAAACATACCCTGCTGAATGCAGGTCCTGCCTCCAGCGAAGAGTTGGGGGTCAAGCAGAATGGTGATTGCCATGGCAACAGCAGCACACCACACAAGAGGACCAGAGTAGCTGTTCTCATCTCTGGCACAGGTGTGTTGTTGTTCATCCTGAAATAAATAAGTGTAACCACTGACTTTCTGGAGTGTGCAACGGTTTTCCTATTCCTTTTGAAAGTGAATCACATTCTCAAAAGAATTCCTTGAAAATCCTCCGTTGTTCCAGGCACCAACCTGCAGGCCCTGATAGAGCAGGCCAAGCGTCCGTCCAGCTCCGCAGAGATTGTGGTGGTCATCTCCAACAGACCTGGGGTTCAGGGATTGAAGAGAGCATCGCTGGCTGGCATCCAGACACGGGTACAAAAACACAAGAATTTAAAAAATAAATATTTTCTGAGGTTCCTGTCTCTGATTGCATCCCAGATTGCATGAAAGCAGATGTGTTTGCACCCCAAACTAGGTGGTGGACCACAAACTGTACGGGAGCCGAGCAGAGTTTGATGGTACCATCGACCATGTGCTGGAAGAGTTTGGGGTGGAGATTGTGTGTCTGGCTGGATTCATGAGGATCCTCACGGGGACTTTTGTCAAGAAATGGAATGGTGTGTAAATTCTTATGTTTGCACTGTTGATATGATCACCTGGGAGTCACAGAAAGGTGTATTACATTATGTGTTTTTTGTCTTTGTCTCAGGTAAGCTACTGAACATCCATCCATCCCTGCTGCCCTCATTCAAGGGTGTGAATGCCCAGAAGCAGGCCCTGCAGGCTGGGGTGCGGGTTAGCGGCTGCACAGTCCACTTTGTAGCAGTAAGTTTGAGATGCTGTCAAATCCACCAGCCAAGTAATATTTAAAATCTCTTTGTGTAAGTTGAGTAGCTCAAAAAAATCTTTCATTTTGTTTCTGTGTTTTTTAGGAAGAGGTGGATGCAGGAGCCATCATTGTACAGGAGGCCGTACCTGTGTTGGGCAGTGACACAGAGGAAAGTCTGTGCGACAGAATCCGAGAAGCTGAGCACCGTGCCTTCCCCACCGCTCTGGAGCTGGTAGCCAGCGGCAAGCTCGGGCTTGGAGAGGATGGACACATTGTCTGGAAGCCAAATTCACAGAATTAAAACTTAACAAACTCACTACAACTTAATATCACTGCCAGTGTCTACCATTAAACTTATTATGTCTGTCACTTAGAACTGGGTTAAAAAGACTAACAAAGGAGACTGATATACAGTAGATAACACATTCCAGTATCTCAATGTACTTTTTTCATGTTGTCAGTACAGTAAATGGAGTAAATTTCACTAGATGCTTCAGGCTTGTAAAGATACATCGGTCAGATCACCCTCTAGTGTTTGTTTGCTTGTGTACAGTCAAATATCTTTTCTTGGGAGCATTTTATTTAAAACAAGAATTACATTCTATATATACATTTTGAGACGTGTTAGATTTGTGTCTGTACTGGGATTAACCTCTAGCATGGTGTTCTGACTTGTAATGCTGCATGGATGGAGAATTTTTTTGGATGTAAAGCAGAGCTGAAACTATACATTCATTATTAAACCTGTCTGGCCTGGAGTGTGTGTGACAATGAGTTACATTTGTAGGATTTCTGTTTAATTGGTATCAAATGAATGAAAACCAATAATAAGGTGACTTTTCGAAGATTTGCTCAGATGCAGGCGAAATTGTGGGGAAGAGGGAAATGAACTGCAAACTCCTACACCAAAGTATGCTACAATGCCATTACGCCACCAGATCTTCTTCACACTTCTTCTCTGAGCACATTTATCCTTCTCCTCTTGGTAAAAATTGCCTTCAAGATGACTTTTCGAAAAGTCACCCACATGAAGGCGCCCATATGATTAGCCACAACCTTAAGACACACAACTACTAATGCAGAAGAGGGAATTGAACTGCAAACTCCTACACCAAAGTATGCTACAATGCCATTATGCCACCAGATCTTCTTCACACTTCTTCTCTGAGCGCATTTATCCTTCTCCTCTTGGTGAAAGTTGCCGTCATGTGAGCGACTTTTCGAAAAGTCACCCACATGAAGGCGCCCTTTCAAAAAGTCGCTTATATGAATAGCCACTCGACTACTAATGCAAAGGAGGGAATTGAACCACAAACTCCTACACCAAAGTCTGCTACAACGCCATTACGCCACCAGATCTTCTTCACACATCTTCTTGCCGTCATGTGAGCGACTTTTCGAAAAGTCACCCACATGAAGGCGCCCTTTCAGTGTGCAGCTTTAAAAAAAAAAATTGAAGCAGAAAAACTTTGTCTTCCTCACAACTGTCCATACAGGGAGTTACTGTTTCACTCTGAACTTTTTTTCACATTCAATCATGTCACTCAATTTTTGAAATACAGACGCACATTTGAACCCACAACCCCAAAAACCTCATACTGAACTTAGAGGCATCTCTGCAGCTGGAGCAGTGGACTTGATGGATCACATCACATAATTTTCAAAAACACAAGATCAACACAAGTTGATCAGGGCCATGCTACAGAGCTATAAGACTATGTTCATTCATTTATTCATATATCGAGTATTTATAAATCAAGTGCATCTATTTATCTGAATTTGTTTGGATTTTGCAGTGACTGACTGACAAAACAAGCAATTTGAAGTCATCACTTTGAGATTTGGGAAATTGTAAATGTCAGTTTTTCAATGATTTCTAACATTTTATAGTCCAAACAATTAGTTGTGAAAATAAGTAGCAGATTAAGCTATAACCCTTTTTATTAACATTTAGTACAGCTGTAAAGTACTCATACTCTGAATATCATAAATATCTTCTACTTTATACTTCAGTAAAGCGGGAAAAATTGCCTATTTATCTTACTGCTACTTACCACATTCATATTTTACATACTAAACATATGAGGAACATAAGAATACAGTATATATCGTACTCAAAATTATACTAAATGAGTTGTAAAACAATGCAGAATAATTTTCATACTAAGTGGGCCATATTTTTCCTACTTTTCTTTAGTGCAGGAACTACATACAAATGTAGTATATGTATTATATGACTGAATATTCAAGGCCTATTATTACATCAATTTTTTGGATGATTGTGTACTTTTTTTTATTCGCTTATTGTAATTGGTCATTTCTTCAGCGCTCGTTTATACTATATGTGGTAATTTCATCCATTTATTGGTAGATCATTTATACATACAAAAATATTTATGCGTCGGTCCAAATAAATCATCCTGCTTCATGTTAAAATACAGTTTAAATGGTTTTACGTCAACATCAATGATACATTTTCTTGTACTTTTATGGCGGTTGGCCTCCAGCTTACTGGTGCAATAGCGAGTGGATGAAATAATACCTATGCTAAAAATACCTTCAAACAAACAAATAACAAAACAACACACAACAATAAACAGTCCACATTTTATCCTCCATGCTTTACTCATTATCTCTGTCAGCTACCAAGCACCTGTCAGAGTGATGTCAGCCTTGTTGAGGGATTCAGGGCTTCATCGATGGAGATGATGGAGAAACAGACAGACGGGCTCAGTGATGCTTTTAATGTGATTTGCCCTCCTGATCCACTCAAATTATTCCTCATCATGTCTTTGAGTGTCTCATTCTCTGCCCAATTGAAGATGATGAAAACTTTATCAAACTTTTTGATAATTTGGGAGTTTTTGCCACCACGTGTATTACATTCTTTCTGAAATATTTCCAGTAACTCACTTTTCAGTTCTTGCAATCCTTTAATTTATAATAATTTATTGTTGCGAGTTCACTTTTGTTGGCTCCTGTGGAAACGCAAGACAGACAGCCTTTCATTTCCAGCACTTGTAGACAGACACGACTCTCCTCGCAAACCATGTTTGCCCAGTAATTGGAGAATCTCATCTGGTAGAATATAAGAAATAAGAAAATAGAAAAAAATAAGAAATAAATAGATAAGAAAAAAAAATAAATAAGAAAAAAAAACCCAAATAGCTGAACTTGTTATACAGATTCACATGGTTTGAAGTCACCTGAAAGACAAAAGTAAACTTACCTGGATCATTCTCAGCAATGGTAATGAGGTAAAACAGCCCTTTATTGGACAGTAACTTTGACACCACAGGTAGAAATCTATCAGTCACTTCTCGGCCTCGCTTCCCACCAGCCCAGGCAGCTTCTATGCCTGTGCTGCCAACCTGAAAGAAACAAAGAACTGAACTGAAATGGTTTTGCTGACACTCTGCACACATCTAAAGTAAAAACCTGCTGAAGCCAACCTCATCTGTAGGTGTGACCACATAGGGAGGGTTAAACAGGAGGACATCCACTTTTCCAGTCAACCGGGGCAGGAGGCACTCAACCTGAGACGGGAAAACATGACTGAGATGTACAGTTCAAGTCTTTGCATCTGCTTGAAATGTAAAAATAAAAGTCTCACCAGATCTGTGATGACAGGCTGCAGTGACACACTGTTAGAGGAAGCTGTCGTTGTTGTGCACTGTGCTGCTGCAGGATTCACATCAGTGCAACTGCAAGGCGACACACGTGTATTAGGTGGGCAGAGGAAAGGTGTTGCTTTAAAATTTTAATGTTAGGAGTCACTCACAGATATAAAGCTGAAGATCCAACCACAGATGCCAGGAATGCAGACACCACTCCTGACCCGCTGCCGACCTCCAAACACACACATGGGCTGCACACAACAACAAGAAAAACTAGAGGTCAGAGGTCGTATCCAGCTAAAATAAGGCATATTTAAAAAAAATAACGTGGCACCTTATCTGTTGCAGCCTCTTTGCATCTTTCTCCAGAGCATCTATTAACAGGAAGGAGTCCTCCGCAGGCTCGTAAACGTCTCTGAAGTCTCCTCGTCCAGCGTGAGAGTAAATGGGAGTGGGGTAGCTTACAGACATGCTTCACTCTCCACGCTGCAGCTCTTCAGTCATTACCCGCCGCTCCTCACTGTTCGTTAAGTAAATAACTATAAGTAGTGTTAGTTGTGCTCAATGTTACTGTTAAACACTTGAGTCGAGGGTCACTTCAAGTGTTGTCACAGGTCTGCATCCAAAATAAAACGGTGCAGGTTAGCTACCGAAGCTAATACGGCCAAACGTTACTTCCGTGTGTACAACCTACGTCACGGTGACGTAACATAACCCCTTCTTAGGTGTCCAGACGTCACGCACGGATAAAACTCGGTTTATTTTGTTTCCGTTTTAAAATATATTTAATTCAATTCAAATTTGATTTACTGGCATTCATGGTATAACAATATTGCAAAAACATCAAGAATGAATGAAAAAAAAGTAATTAATATCTATCCATCACTCTTTTCCCACAAAATAAGGCATGTCAACAAAAAACATTTAGCAGAAAACACACTGATCAAAATTAGAGAACAACAATGGCTGTATCATGGAAAACAACTACATTTTCTGAAGGTTACAACAGTCAGCTATTAGTAGGAAGTGTACAGGCCTCTGCTCTGAATGACTTCAGTTAGGAAACTATATTGGACTCCAAGCCAGTAAATTCACAAACTTTCTGCTGCACAAATAACCATTTAAAGGTTTAGGAAATTAGATTTCCACTTATATTTCAGAAACTAATTTTCTTAACCATATTTTCTTTTGCATGTTGTTTAATTATCATAACTGCGAATGTTATTTTATTGATTTTGAAGGAGTAATTATAAAATATCACAATGCTTCTTTGTTTTGTAGTAAAACTACAAAATAATTTCAACGTTGAATAAAAAGCGTACCCAAATTTTCAAGTAGATTATATGGATGGATTTTTTTTTGTCTTGTCTTCAGAAGACACTAAATGCTGCAACAGGGTTAATAATGATGCAACAACATAAACAAATGCAACTATGCACAAAGTAATACCTCTGAGATCAAATTACAGTTTCGCACCCTGCAGCAAAACAAGCTTCTATGATAATTAATGGCTGTGTTAAACCGCTGAGGCACCAGGCCAGTCTGAGGTGTTAAAAAAATAAACCGTAATAATGATGCAACGATGGAATAATAACACAAAACAAAACAACAGGTAAACAAGTCAAATAGCAACTTTTCTTGTATCTGACAGTAAGGAAAGTTTTGAAGGTCCAGGCATTTTCTCAAATTTATCTTTTAATACCAAAGATAACATTACTTTATTATTTATATATTACATTGTCTAATGTAATAGCTGCAAGGAATAAACATTTTAATAATGTGGATGCATCGGGTCACACTTCTTCACCATAATGTTATAGTGTGCACAAACGCATTGCCCAATCCACAAAAAAACCTTTAAGATATGATAAAATTTGTTTTTGAAAATCTTCCCGTGCATGTAAATATCTAAAATATTTATGAAGTTAATTTGACTTTATTTACAGATTGTTAAATTGTCCACAGTTCATCTCAAACGTGTGGATTATCTTGGAGTTTTAAAACTCTTCATAATCTCTGATCTATAAATGTATGGTGTGTGAAAGTGCTGGTGGAAAACATCCATCCTATATCTCTTCATATATCTTTGTTCTGACCTTCCTGGAGATGTAATTCTTGTGCAGGACATACCAGGAAAAGATGGCCTGATGTTTCTTGGCCCTCACAGAGATGTAGAACGGGTGTGCCATGTCAGTAAGATGGGGGCGACAGCGCGATGGAGGAGGGGGAGGAGAGGATGAAACCAGAAGGCCTGCAGCTGGGCTCCTTCTCGGATTCTCATACAGGCTCCTTGCTGGCAGGTTTTTCAGCTGGTCTGGAGGACTAAAGGTCTCTAAAGGCTGGAGACATTTGACATTAAGTCATGTTGATCTCAACACTTAATAAAGAGACTTAACACCATGTTGAATAGCAGTGCTGAACCCACTAAAAAACCCACTGACTTCATGAGGGAACCAGAAGTACAAAAATGATAACTCATTTCAGGGTTTTAGGACTCATTCCTGCAGCACTCTATTGGAGCCAATTAAAAAGTAAAGAATCAAAGCCAATATACACCAGTTACTTATATAAACCTTAACTGTAGAAAGTACAGCTTGTATGAAAGATCGAGGAAGAAAAAAATAGAGGAAGTGAGGAAGACAATAAGGGGAAAGAAGTGACGTCAGTCTTCTAGGTTTCTTGGAGAAATGGGAGGGTTGGTATTGGAGGTAGATAAATTAACTGTCAGGTCGTGAGTTTAACCATTTCTCTTGCCTCCTCCTCATCTGTCAATCCCTCCTCCCTGATGGATGGCACTGAGGGTCGCTCGCTCTGCTTCCCTGACTTCAACTCCTCCTGCAGGCGTCTGCTGCGACCTCGCTCTGAGACTGCACTCCTCTGCACCCTGCTGGCCTTCATCTCTCTGCTCACATTGATACTCAACCTGCTTGTCATCATCTCCATCTCCCACTTCCGGCAGCTCCACACCCCAACCAACACCCTGCTCATGTCTCTGGCCGTGTCCGACCTGGTGGTGGGGCTGCTGGTAATGCCTATCGAAGGTCTGCGCTACATGGAGACGTGCTGGCTGCTGGGGAGGCTGATGTGTGCTCTGACTCCTTATGTCTCTTACTGTATGCTCTCTGCCTCTTTGGGCCACATGGTCCTCATATCCATAGACCGCTATCTAGCTATCTGTGACCCACTGCTCTATTCCTCTAAAGTCACCCTATACAGAGTTAACATTTTAATCTGTCTGTGTTGGTCTTGTTCTCTTCTCTACAATGGGTGTATTCTGATAGGACACTTAAGGCAGCCAGACAGGTTCAGCTCCTGCCACGGCGAGTGTGTGGTGGTCATCAGCCATATGTCAGGAACTGTTGACCTCTTTGTCTCCTTTATCGGGCCCTGTAGTGTCATGGTTGTGTTGTATATAAGGGTGTTCGCGGTTGCCATTTCTCAGTTACATGTCATTCAGTCACAGACTGCTGCCACCAAGATGAAAACAGCTATGACTGCTAAAAGATCAGAGTGGAAAGCAGCCAGGACTCTTGGCATTGTGATAGCTGTATTTCTAATGTGCTTCTGCCCATATTACTATCCTTCTCTGGCAGGTCAAGACACTTCCACGGGCTTGTCCTATTATGCTCTGTTATCCTGGCTCATGCTGACAAACTCCTGTGTGAACCCTCTGATTTATGCTCTGTTCTACCCCTGGTTTAGAAAAGCTATCAAACTCATCTTGACACTCAAAATACTGCAGCCTCACTCCAGAGAGATAAAAATCCTGTAGACAGGGCTGAAATCCTCTGTGTTTAGTCATTCTGGCATTTTGTCATTCTTCAGTGTTTTGGAAACATGCTCTCACCTCTGTATGTGCTCTCTGACATATATGACAAAGAGTAAAGCGACAATGACTTAATATGATTTAGAGAAATGTATCTTCAGAATTTAGACTTTTTTTCTTATTTCTTTTCACTATTCATATTTCATCTATACACTCTTAATGTAAAATGTGCTGCTTTTGTCTTCATTTCACTGCCATAAGCACCAACAAATCATAGAAAAGGACAATAGAGGATCATTTCTCGTCATTTTCCTGCTGCATTGTTCCAAAATGAAAAAGGCTGATTCCTACAATGTTCATCTAGTGTAGATGTGAACACCCTGAAAGACAGTAGGCTTTTTTATCCTCAGTGACCCAGCTGACCTTGTTAGTTTCTCTGCTTCTTTACTACTTGAGCTGACTTTATATATTCAGCATCATTTCAAGATAAAGGCTTTAAAGTCTCTGTGGTTTACACTGCTACTATCACTATCATTCAGCATTTAATGGTAAGCCTTTTAGGAAATCAGTTGTACAATTAAAATGATCAAATCAATGTGTTGTATTTTCTTCCATGGCTTAGTCTTTACACTATAACAAAGCTGTCAAATGCAAAATGACAGTGGTCTTTATTTTTTGCCTCAATGCCCACAGCTGACTGTTTAAAACAAGCACAAAAACTTCTAATTTTCCAAAGTCAACATGCAACAAATGTCATGTTTTGTCCCACTAAAATAAAATGTCATACACAGCAAGTTAACCATTACACACATATATATATATATATATATGTTCTATCTGATATTTGCTTTGCATCTAGACTTACCCATAAGGCAACCACACCCAGATGTCTGTGTGAAGCAGGTCTGTGAATCACAAAGGATAGAAAATTGTTAGAAAAAAATCATTCAAAATGGAAAAAATTGAGTACGAGACAGTCCCATGACATACATGTTCTAGCTGTAGCTACATGGAGGTGCTACAAGAGTCTTAATAATAGAAAAATACATTATGCTCCAAAAGATGCTTGCTGCACTTATGTGCAAAAAAAGAAAAGAGTATACAAATATTCTGAAAACCTCCTTTTGCTACATTTTTAAGCACAACACCAACACATTTTATCAACTGCATTATGGTGCTGTACACACTTTTTTATTTTGAGTGGGTGTACGCTTTTTTAATGTTTAATTTCAGTAATTCTATTGCAACTTGTAGCTCGAGTGCTCGACCTTGGTACTTTGAGACACTTTTTCTGAATTTGCATGTTGTGATAACGTGTTCTGTTTAGATTTATTCATTCAAAGCTTTGAGTTGCATTCAAATCACAGTTTGAGTCTTCAGGTGCTTTTTAATATTAGCTACACTGCATGTATATTAAACAGAGTATCATTCATAGTTATGCAATGGAAAATTAGGCCAGAAGGTGAAAGAGAAGTTGCATCACTGCTGTCAGGTGATGTTTGTAAAGAAGGGAGGGTGGCGGCAGGTTAGAAGAGGATAAATTAACTGTCTGGTGGTGGGTTACATCTCTTCCCCTCCTCCCTGATGGATGGCACTGAGGGTCGCTCGCTCTGCTTCCCTGACTCCAACTCCTCCTGCAGGCGTCTGCTGCGACCTCGCTCTGAGACTGCACTCCTCTGCACCCTGCTGGCCTTCATCTCTCTGCTCACATTGATACTCAACCTGCTTGTCATCATCTCCATCTCCCACTTCCGGCAGCTCCACACCCCAACCAACACCCTGCTTATGTCTCTGGCCGTGTCTGACCTGGTGGTGGGGCTGCTGGTAATGCCTATCGAAGGCCTGCGCTACATGGAGACATGCTGGCTGCTGGGGAGACTGATGTGTGCTCTGACTCCTTATGTCTCTTACTGTATGGTCTCTGCCTCTTTAGGCCACATGGTGCTTATATGCATAGACCGCTATCTAGCTATCTGTGACCCACTGCTCTATTCCTCTAAAGTCACCCTGACTAATGTTAAAACCTGTATCTCTGTGTGTTGGGCCTGTTCAATTATTTACAACGGGCTGATTCTAATGGACTACATAAGGCAGCCAGACAGGTTCAGCTCCTGCCACGGCGAGTGTGTGGTGGTCATCAGCCATATGTCAGGAACTGTTGACCTCTTTGTCACCTTTATCGGGCCCTGTACTGTCATGGTTGTGTTGTATATAAGGGTGTTCACAGTAGCCATTTCTCAGTTACGTGTCATTCAGTCACAGACTGCTGCCACCAAGATGAAAACAGTTATGACTGCTAAAAGATCAGAGTGGAAAGCAGCCAGGACTCTTGGCATTGTGATAGCTGTATTTCTAATGTGTTTCTGCCCATATTACTTTCCCTCTCTGGCAGGTCAAGACATCTCCAATAGCTTGTCATACTTTGGTGTGTTATCCTGGCTCATGCTGACAAACTCCTGTGTGAACCCTCTGATTTATGCTCTGTTCTACCCCTGGTTTAGAAAAGCTATCAAACTCATCTTGACACTCAAAATACTGCAGCCTCACTCCAGAGAGATAAAAATCCTGTAGACAGGGCTGAAATCCTCTGTGTTTAGTCATTCTGGCATTTTGTCATTCTTCAGTGTTTTGGAAACATGCTCTCACCTCTGTATGTGCTCTCTGACATATATGACAAAGAGTAAAGCGACAATGACTTTCTATGATTTAGAGAAATGTGTCTTCAGAATTTAGACTTTTTTTCTTATTTCTTTTCACTATTCATATTTCATCTATACACTCTTAATGTAAAATGTGCTGCTTTTGTCTTCATTTCACTGCCATAAGCACCAACAAATCATAGAAAAGGACAATAGAGGATAATTTTGTCGTCATTTTCCTGCTGCATTGTTCCAAAATGAAAAAGGCTGATTCCTACAATGTTCATGTAGTGTAGATGTGAACACCCTGAAAGACAGTAGGCTTTTTTATCCTCAGTGACCCAGCTGATCTTGTTGGTTTCTCTGCTTCTTTACTACTTGAGCTGACTTTGTATATTCAGCATCATTTCAAGATAAAGGCTTTAAAGTCTCTGTGGTTTACACTGCTACTATCACTATCATTCAGCATTTAATGGTAAGACTTTTAGGAAATCAGTTGTACAATTAAAATGATCAAATCAATGTGTTGTATTTTCTTCCATGGCTTAGTCTTTACACTATAACAAAGCTGTCAAATGCAAAATGACAGTGGTCTTTATTTTTTGCCTCAATGCCCACGACTGACTGTTTAAAACAAACACAAAAACTTCTAATTTTCCAAAGTCAACATGCAACAAATGTCATGTTTTGTCCCACTAAAATAAAATGTCATACACAGCAAGTTAACCATTCCACATATATATTTTCTGATATTTGTTTTGCATCTAGACTTACCCATAAGGCAACCACACCCAGATGTCTGTGTGAAGCAGGTCTGTGAATCACAAAGGATAGAAAATTGTTAGAAAAAAGTCATTCAAAATGGAAAAAATTGAGTAAAAGCAAAATAATAAATCACACAGGCTGAACTATTGCTGCAGTGCTCCCCTTAATCAAGATGTATGACCGTTTGTAGATAACAGCAAAAGTTAATTACCTTTACAGGACACATTTTTAGTTAGAAATGGGTAAAAATGATAAACTGTAAGAAATACATTTGCTGACAAAATAACACTTTCTTGGCTCACAATCACAAGACATACATGTTCTAGCTGTAGCTACATGGAGGCGCTACATGAGTCTTAATAACAGAAATTACATTATGCTCCAAAATATGCTTGCTGCACTTCTGTGCAGTAAAAAGAGCAGTAGACATACAAATATTGTGAAAACCTCCTTCTGTTACATTTTAAAGCACAACACCAACATATTTTATCAACTTTAAAAAAAAAAACTATGAGTGAGATCAAATCTCACCCACTGCAAAGTGATGGAAACCTCAATTTATCAGGCCCACTTTACTTTGAAATATAACAGTTGTTGTTCTGTTTAGATTTATTCATTCAAGGCTTCGAGTTGCATTCAAATCACAGTTTGAGTCTTCAGGTGCTTTTTAATATTAGCTATACTGCATGTATATTAAACAGAGTATCATTCATAGTTATGCAATGGAAAATTAGGCCAGAAGGTGAAAGAGAAGTTGCATCACTGCTGTCAGGTGATGTTTGTAAAGAAGGGAGGGTGGCGGCAGGTTAGAAGAGGATAAATTAACTGTCTGGTGGTGGGTTACATCTCTTCCCCTCCTCCCTGATGGATGGCACTGAGGGTCGCTCGCTCTGCTTCCCTGACTCCAACTCCTCCTGCAGGCGTCTGCTGCGACCTCGCTCTGAGACTGCACTCCTCTGCACCCTGCTGGCCTTCATCTCTCTGCTCACATTGATACTCAACCTGCTTGTCATCATCTCCATCTCCCACTTCCGGCAGCTCCACACCCCAACCAACACCCTGCTCCTGTCTCTGGCCGTGTCCGACCAGATGGTGGGGCTGCTGATAATGCCTATCGAAGTCCTGCGCTACATGGAGACGTGCTGGCTGCTGGGGAGGCTGATGTGTGCTCTGACTCCTTATGTTTCTTACTGTATGGTCTCTGCCTCTTTGGGCCACATGGTGCTCATATCCATAGACCGCTATCTAGCCATCTGTGACCCACTGCTCTATTCCTCTAAAGTCACCGTGACTAATGTTAAAACCTGTATCTTTGTGTGTTGGGCCTGTTCAATTATTTACAACGGGCTGATTCTAATGGACCACATAAGGCAGCCAGACAGGTTCAGCTCCTGCCACGGCGAGTGTGTGGTGGTCATCAGCCATATGTCAGGAACTGTTGACCTCTTTGTCACCTTTATTGGGCCCTGTACTGTCATGGTTGTGTTGTATATAAGGGTGTTCACAGTTGCCATTTCTCAGTTACGTGTCATTCAGTCACAGACTGCTGGCACTACGATGAAAACAGCTATGACTGCTAAAAGATCAGAGTGGAAAGCAGCCAGGACTCTTGGCATTGTGATAGCTGTATTTCTAATGTGCTTTTGCCCATATTACTTTCCCTCTCTGGCAGGTCAAGATTTTAGCTTAACTAGCTCCTCCACTAGCTTTACCTATTATGATCTGTTATCCTGCCTCATTCTGACAAACTCCTGTGTGAACCCTCTGATCTATGCTCTGTTCTACCCCTGGTTTAGAAAAGCTATCAAACTCATCTTGACACTCAAAATACTGCAGCCTCACTCCAGAGAGATAAAGATCCTGTAGACAGGGCTGTAATCCTCTGTGTTTAGTCATTCCCTGCTTCACTTGTGTGTGTGTGTGTGTGTGCTCTCTGGCCAGACTCACCGTGTATTTAGTATGTGATAAGCAGCAGGGACTCTCAATAGGCTCAGCTGCAGACTTCCTCACACACTGCTGCAAAACAATAAACACAATATGCATGAAAAAGATGCTTTACATTCGGCTCACCATCATGTTATGTTATCATTATTATTATATACTTTCATATATATAATGTCTGAGTGGCTGAGGTATGAATAAATGCATTATGATTTATTTGTTATATCATGAAGTAATGCTTTATGTGCCCTATTACAAAGATGTACAAACTCATATGCATTTCTTCTCAACGTTTTATAAATAATAATCTATTTAGCACAGTCAGTTTTAGTTACAGGCTGCAATGCTGTCATCCAAAGCAGAAGGTGGCAGTGTTGCATAAACCTCTTTGAAAACCAAAGTAATAGCCTGGTATGAAAAAAGACATTATCTTGGGACAGTCGTGTATAAATTAAATATTTCCCTGAAACATGTTACGGACATTGTGTCGGGCTGGGGGCGCCGTTTTAAAGGTAACTAACCGTTAGTTAGGCTAACTAACCCAACTGACTGCTAACATTAGCTGGTAAAGTTACTTAACCTTGCTGTCGGCTATTTGAACTGCTTGCACCTGATATTTAAGGTCCCTATATTTTGCATTTTACTATATCAGTAAATTATTTCTCCGTAACATAACCAGTAAAGTTTACCTGTAAGCTTCCCTTTCAAACTGGTGTAAACTGGAACTTGTAGCCCATAGCAACCACCGAGAGTAGCTAACGTTAACGTTACCTCGCAACCAATATTAATAAATATAGCCTAATAATTGGTCTGTTATAATGGGGACATGTCCAAAATATTAATAACAATGTCAATTCTATATCATTAAGTTAAATACCTTGTAATTACTGTATAATGAATGGCAATTTAGCTTTAGCATTCAATGCTATGATTTTGCGTGCCCGACGGGATGACGTCATTAACTCATTTTGTTTTTATCCCATATTTTATAAATACTTATATACTGTTTATATACTAAATATTATATAGTATATTTACTGTATATATTTATTAATTTTTTTCTCATTTAACTTATCTGTACTATTTTTTATCCTGTTTACAACAACAGTAACACTGCAATGTATGCTTGAGGTAGTGCACAGATCATAATGCATCAATAAAGGGAGAATGTAAAACAAAATAAAAGCACAAGACAGTAGTGTGTGTTTCTGTTTTATAAATGTGCTTCTTGACAGGCAAAATAAATAAATAAATAAAATTAATTCTGAATCCTTTTTTTGTTTTGTTCAAAATGTCTGAATAAAGTCCCAAAAAAGATTAAAGATTAAATGAAGTGGATACCACCTGTGCAATATCTATAAATCCTGGGTAATAGCCATGTTTTCCCCCCATCTATACTAATACAAGGTATTCCAAACAAATACAGAAGCAGGTTAAGTAATTGTGCTTCTGTGGGTTATTTCTCTTATTATTTTTATACTTGGTAAAAGGGATCACATCTCTATGTCTATGTCTGATGGATAATATTACTGGTTGCAGATGACAGCCTCGCACTAAGAGCTATACAATTATAAGTCTTAGCATTTCCCCTGTGACTTAAAATTATACATTTTTTGAATATTTTTCTCTCATTTCATTTATTTGTTTTGTTGTTTCTTTGTGCATTTTTTTTACATACATGCTGCTACTATCAAAAAATACAATGCAGTAGTCGACTAGATTTGGACAGAGCCACTGATTTGTAACAATTTCCACATTAACAATAATGTGTGATTTTCTGTTTCTGCAGAACACCCACAGGACCGTGCCCAAGCTATGGGTGACTCCAGCCCAGCGCCGATGGGCCTCCCGCTTACCCATGAACACTGTGGTCCTGTTTGTACCGCAGCAGGAAGCCTGGGTGGTCGAGAGGATGGGTCGCTTTCACCAGGTCTTAGAGCCGGTAAAGCTGCTCTCTCGTTTCCTGTGAGCACATATATATTTATGTAAAACAGAAGGAAAAAGCAGCACATCACATCGCTCTTTTTGTTCTTCTTATAGGGACTAAACTTCCTCATTCCCATACTTGACCGTATTCGTTATGTGCAAAGCCTGAAAGAGATTGTAATTGACGTTCCTGAACAGTCAGCTGTATCCCAAGGTAAGAGTTTCCTTCTATTTCTTTCTTATGAACAATACAAAACACTAACATTACCAACAAACAATACTAGACATTTGTGTTTATTGTGGTTTAATCAATGGCAGGATCAACTTATGCTTGCTTTGTCTTTAAACAGATAATGTAACACTACAAATTGATGGAGTCCTTTATTTGAGAATCTTGGATCCTTTTAAGGTATTTGTTGCAATTAAGATGTTCTGTGTTTTAACCAGCAGGTGACGCCACTTAATTAGATATTGCATGAAATGCTCCTCGTGGCGACTGATCAGTAGTTTCTTTCCAGGCTAGTTATGGTGTAGAGGATCCTGAATATGCTGTAACTCAGCTCGCACAAACCACAATGCGTTCAGAACTGGGCAAACTCACGCTGGATAAAGTATTCAGGGTAAGGAGCAAGTGTCCTGCATTCTGTGTGTTACGTTTCTTGCAGAAAGGAAATGACAGATACCTTAAATGTGCTGCTTCTTTGGTTTTTCAAGGAAAGGGAGTCTCTTAATTCCAACATGGTCCACTCCATCAACCAGGCATCAGACGATTGGGGCATCCGCTGCCTGCGCTACGAAATCAAAGATATACAAGTTCCACCTCGAGTTAAAGAGTCAATGCAGATGCAGGTAAGACACAGATGTGGCTGTGGTGGCCACTTAGTTCAAGAAGTCATTGAGGCAGAACAAGCCTACTTTTTCTGGTGTCTAAACTTCTATCATCTCTAATTTCCCAGTTTTTGGGATTAATAAAGTATCTATCTATCTATCTATCTATCTATCTATCTATCTATTATTGTTTTCATAGAACTAAAAAGTTTAGGAAAATTAAAGCACCCTGCCACAGAGTGATTATAGGATTACTTAGTTTCCCTGAAGGTGAAATATGTGTAATCCCTTTTCACGCTTTGTTTCCTGTGTAGGTGGAGGCTGAGCGTAAGAAGAGAGCAACAGTGCTGGAGTCTGAGGGGACACGCGAGGCGGCTATTAACATCGCAGAGGGTTGCAAGCAAGCGCAGATCCTCGCTTCAGAGGGCGAGAAAGCAGAACAGATAAACAAAGCAGCTGGTAGGTGCATTCTCACCCAAAGACCCCCCCCTCCCATTGAGTCAGTTATATGCATAACTTGTGATCATGTACGTAATTAAAGGTTTTGTTAACTTTGGGCTTAGGCCATCATTACGCTAAATCCACAAAGCATTTAATTACATGCCTGTAGACTGTGTTACAACAGTACACAAGGATCTCAAGACTCAGACATGAAACAAATTAAACACGGTTGCTGACTGAGTTTCATCACTAGACTTAACGTGACTCATTTTATCTGTGAAATTATGTAGTGATCCTTAATGTCCTGTGCTTTCTCTAGGTGAGGCCCAAGCTATCTTGGCCAAAGCGGAGGCCCAAGCTAAAGCCATTTGTCTGCTGTCAGAAGCTCTGGCTGAACAGGTATAAAGTAGATTTGATGGTTTAATTCATTTTTTTATAATCACAGAATGAGCTTGTGTTATTTGGAAATATTATTCAGAATATTCACATTAACGTTTGTTGTTTGATTGTGCTCGCGACAGAATGGAAATGCAGCAGCCTCTCTGAGTGTTGCCGAACAGTACATCTCTGCTTTCTCCAAGCTCGCCAAAGAGTCCAACACTGTCCTCCTGCCGTCCAGCTCCAGTGACGTCAGCAGAACGGTCACGCAGGTATAATGTTGTCTGAGACTTGCTTTAAAGATTTACTTACAATCTTGGGATTTGGGTCACAGTTTGGCAAAATATTTTAACAATGGCTTAGATGCCTTTAACACAGTTATATCACCTTTTTTTGTAAATCATTATTGAAACATCAGGACTCTTAATACAGTACTGGTTCACAGCCACATTACTTAATGTTGGTGGCCCCTCTGCCCTGTTCTTCTGCTTTCAGGCCATGACCATTTACAGCACACTGGCCAAACCAACTCCAAAAGCTCCAAGCTTGCAAACCAAGACAGAGGAACCCAGAGAAGAGCCTCCAGTCCAGTCAACATCAGCTCAGTAGCAGAGGATGCCATTACTGCAACTGAACTGCAACTGGCACTGAAAATAGAGGAAGCCGTTTTCCATAATTATGGAGTACAATGGCACGGCTGTGCGAGTTCAGAAACTGTCTGGTGCAAAGGGCGTTCTATCTACTGCAGGGCACAGGATGTCGAGGCAGAAGAACAGCACTTGATATAAACACCAAAGCAAGGACAGCTGGGAGATGAGAGAACCAGAACCGTAAATTAACTTGCTTGTGTCGGTCAGGTGTTGTTCATGAGCTAAATAAACCGTGCTGTAAATTGTATCTTTGATAAAGACGTTTGCTAACTGCAGCTTCTTAATAAGCCTTCTTTAATAGACATTTGGTGGCTAAACATTTTGAGTCGTATTTATTCAGCGTTTGTGTATCTGGTCATGTAATGAAGCATTTGCATTTTTATATGGGAATTAATTTACTACATGTGGTATGAGCTCATGAATCTATTTGGGTGAAGAGAAAACAATACAAGTTAGTAATGTTAATCTTTGTATATTTCTGAGAGCAATGAAGAAGCGCTCAGATGGAGGATTTTGCCTCCTCACAACCTTGATGATGATCTTGTTATAATTATTACAACTATATACCCCCCCCCCCACACACACACATTTTAAGATATTCCAATATTAGCATTTTTCTTTCAGTCTGACGTGTAAAGTCTGATATGAATCTTCATGTGTTAATTGCAGCTCAACACTTGACGTCAAATATTAACAACTGTATCAGACCTGCTAACCTCAGTCAAGGTTTGTTTCTGTTTGATCAGGTTCACCAAGTTCATCTGTCGTGTTGGGAATGGTGGTTATTTCACACACACGAAACAGTGATTCCTGTTAAATAAAGCCAAATAGCTTCAAAACACACAAAATCCAACTTGACCTCACTTTTACGTTTGTTTTTTTGGTTTGTTGTCAGCTTCTGGAGAGGATCATGGTTAAGAAATATTTTAAATTCATACATCCCCCACCCACCACCACCACCAAAACCAGGAAGCAGCCAATCCTTTTGTCTTAGATAAGTAAATACCATCTCAAGCATTATTTTAGAGTACATTTTCAAGCAGCAGGTGAACTGGTTATTGTCACGTCTTTGTTTAAACGTTAAAATTAGTACTCCCCACAAACACAAGTACGACTCTTTGCCAAAGATTGAACAACTGAACAACGCATGACATACTGATAAACGTCCCTTTCTATCATCTCTAACTCTATGCTCAGAGCTCACATGATGAAGTAGAGAAAGCAATGACTGGAATGTGGAATTTGGTTGCACAGATTTCAACACATAAAGCGTACTACAAGCAGACACTTGCCATCGTGTGCATGCATGTGAGTGTACAGGGAAGTACGTCTTTAATCCTTCAAAAAAAAAAAAGACTGGCAGTGACTGGCCCAAAAATCGGATGTTTTCTCATTCGAGCGTTTCCCAGACACACCTCTTTCTTACTCTGTGTCGTTGGCGGCCTCTGTTCAACTAACCTGTGTGTCTCCACTTCTGCTTTCTTCTTCTTCAGGCTGTCTGTCCATCTTCCCATAATTTATTTTACAGTTGTCAGTAACAGCATCGCCCTGGGAGGGATAAGAAAAAAGAAAGAAAAAGATATAAATCAAAGATGTAAGCTTACCTCTCCTTACCCTCCTCCATGACACACAGACACACACGGCCATGGCCTTGAGGCCGTACGGCTAAGGAGGTATGTGAAGTTTGTCTTTTTTAGGACCTTGGATGGACAGAGCAGAAGGAAACAAGGGAGGAAGAACAACAGGAAAAGTGAGAGGGGGAGGGACAGCGCACAAAGATGATGAAGTGTGAGAAAAAAAAAGTGTTTGAAGCTGCAGGTGTGAGACCAATTTCACATTCGTTTTTGACACTGAAATAGTGCTTCCTGAGGTGATCATTATTAAGGAGAGATTTGGGCCGGCACAGCTGACATAAAGCAGAAACAGTGAAGAGAGAGAGAGACACGGCAAAGGTATTAGCAGCTCATAAAAAGGCACTTAGAGCTGCAGTTAGGCAACTAACACATTCATCACGACTGCCTGCTACTGAACACATACTTTTTCTTACACACCCACACACACACACACACACACACACACACACACACACACAGTCTCAACAGCAGTTGCTCCCATTATGAGACACAGATAACGGATGTGTGAGAAAGAGATGAGTGATAAGGACCCATTTTGTTTTCTTTATCCGCGTATATAAACATTATAAAGTCCAAAAGTGAGTATTGAGCAAAATATAAACTCTCCAATAAATCTAAAAATCATATAAAAATATGATGATGGCATGTTTGAAGAGAAAGTGTCAGTGCAAAGGTGCTGCCTGCCACTGTAGACATTGAAGCCTGCAATTTACGGGGGAAAAAAAGAAAAAATGTGCCAGTATAATCAGCTTTTAGCCACGAATCCTGTCTCTCAAATCCTCCACTCCGCCCACAACATACAATCCTTCCATTCTTGTATTTTTTCTCATTCACTCCACCAGTACGTCTACACACAGGACGCAATCCTCCTACTACCACGCTTGTCTTTTTCACTCTGTTTGGATAAGAACCCAACACCAAAATCTGGACTACTTTTTTTTTTTATAAAAACAGGATTTGGAATAAGCTCTTCCTCTTTTTTTTCTTCTCACTCTCTTTGATGCGTCTCTAAGGATCAGACAGTCTGACAGAATAGTTGTGACAGATTTAGAAAGCTGCAAAAGAGAGACAGAGAGAGTTTTTGCCCCGAAGGTTTCAGAGGAAGAAACAGGAGACAGATAAAGAGGCAGTGATAATCTGAGAGTGAGACAGAGGGAGGGAAGAGCACAGCTGTTGTGTGAGGAGAAGGGAAAATAAAAGATAAAGCAAGCAAGGAGGTGCACAAGTGTGAAGGGCGACGGGGAACGACCAAGGCTGGAAAGAAAAAGGGAGATAAATGGGAAAATCAGCAAATAGACTAAGGTATAACTCAAGTTGAAGGTCAAAAAAAAAGACAAACTTTTCACTTCTATTTGATCCGTCTCGAAGACACCTGACATCAATTAAACAACAGCGAGAATGGAAGCGCAGCGAGACGAGAGGACAGACGTCCTCTGAGGTGTAGAGGAGGAAAAAAAAAAAGAGAAGACGACTGCTTTGACACGGAAAAAGAGGAGACGATTCCCTCATCATGTTTTATTCAGCTGATTTCCCAAATTCAAACAACCTGCGCCGGAAGAGCAACTTCGTCCCCGGATAGAATGAAGAGAGGAGTGAAGAGATACCTGCCGAGTCTGTGATACCCTCCTGCTCCTCCTTCTCCTCCTCTTCACCTCAAACTCCTCCACCTTCCTCTCTTTTACTTTACATCCAACTTTAAATTCTCTAATTTCCTCCTCCTCCTCTTCTTCTGCTCTGAATCTCTCCCTCTCCTCCTCTCCATCTCCATTTCCTCACTATGTGGATACCAGCTTTGCTCATATGGATTCTTAATATCAGCAATTTGTGCTCAGGACAAGACTACACAGACTATTACCAAACTGGTGACATGGGCACCGAGGTGAGCCATTTCATATTCACCAACTTCAACACTTTGTCAATTAGTCTCTATATTCAATTACCGTACATGATATTTCAAGGCTGAATGAAAGAGCGAGAAATAAGAAAAAAAGCCCAATATAAGTGCAACATATATAAGTAACACCATCAGGGTTTAATGGGTGAAAGATGCTAATGTGCAGGATGTAGCAGTCTTTTGAGCTTGACTTGATAAGGGCTCAAAGTCATAATATCTCACCCTCTTTTGCTTCAATATAGTTTTTTTAATATGTCTCTTGAGAGTCTTTTGAAAAATGCTGTAGTATCCCTTTAAAAATGTTTTTTAATAAGGGAACATATGCACATTCAAAGGTCTTTATTCTTATTCTGGGGCTCTACTGGAATATCTTTGCATTAATTACAACTCAGAAAACTCCTTACTTATCTTATACTGGCTCTTTATGCAGCCTCTCAGTGCTGCCTCTGTCTGAAACAGGCCGTTTTCACTCCTGTCTCTTGAAGGTCCGCCTTCCTGATGAGCCCACTTTGTTCTGATTGGTTAGCTACTAATGTTGGAGCCCAAATCTGATCTGATCTGATCTGTGTGAGTGGAAAATGCATCCAACCCAAAAAGAACAACTTTAGCAACAAAGGCTACAGAAAGGACAGCTGTTTGTGGGCATGTGTGAACAATCTGACATCAGTTCGTCCTTCTGTGGAAGCTTCTGTGATTGCCTTAAAAGCTTCTCATTTGTCAAGCACATCTTGGATGGCAGGGATTAATGGTGCTCTCTAAATTCAATCAATGTCAGTGTCTCAGTGTTTAAATAGTGGCATTGGTTTACTGTCAAATTGCGCAAATTCAAAAGAAGTTCCTCTTGAAGTTGAATGAATGAATGAATGAATGAATTCCAATTGCATATTTCATCTCAACTGTGTTTCACAATAGTTTCAAATGTAAGATGGGAGATTTAGTGACAAATGCATGGGTGTGTGCATGCGTCTGTGTGCCAACAGTATCTGATGATGGACACACCCTACAGCACTGCACTGAATGACCGGTCATTGGTCCATCATGACCTCATTGTCCCACATGACCTCATGTCATGTGATCATAAAGTAAGAGTAAAAATAAGACAAATAGAGAGAGAGAAAAGTGGGACGAAGAGTCACTCACGCAAGTGCATACATTTCATGCCAATATTGTATATCTGTAGGGAGTTGAATGTATCAAATGTTCACGCTACAATTGTTGTGGCCAAGAAAATCACAATAATCATGAAACTTTTCCGAAATACTACCATAAACACCATAATTGTGAATCTACGACTTGAATCATTAAGTATACAGATGGTATTATTAATATAGATATTAAAACTATTAAAACAACTGATGTTCAGGTACACCAAAAAGTGTATTAACATTGCTACTATAGTTTCAGGTGTAACATCAAGACAAAGATGGTTGTTTTGATGACAAACTAAAAGCGAAATTGATCAGATCTTCACTTGCAAAATATTGCAATTCCACTCAAAAACATGAAGTAATCAATCACGTCTTTACAGATTTGCTGAGGTAGATAAACTGTATATGGACTACATGACACTACAACATGGTGAGATTTATGGGGTGGGGGTGGGGGGGTATTGACGAGAAGGAAGGTGAGATAAATGGAAAGACTGATAACGGAATAACTGAGATCTGGTTTCTGTCTAGGTAATGCCAACAGTGCCAATCTGCTTCCTTTTAGCCTGGGAAACTAAACAACCATTCCCGCTCCCTGGGGGGGGGGGGGGGTTAATTATGCGACACTCAAACAAACTGCCAACTCCCAACTGACATTTAGTCCCCCACAGATAATACTGCAGCCTCCATTAGTCATCCTGTTACACAATTTCCCTATTATCTCTCATCTACTGTATCGTGATGGAGTTACCGTGACGCAGTAAAAATCTGTGTGGGATGACTCACAGTGGGAATCGTTTATAGAGTGATATTGTAAACTGAGATTTCCTGCATGGATCTGGTGCATCACTGTACAATGGTAACAATAACAATAATAATAATAACAACGATAATGATGTGGAATATCTCGTCTGTTTGGTTCATTCAAGCAGGTCTAATGCTGCATTCAAGGACCCCTTTAGAAGCTTGCACTTATGAGCCTGGAAGTTGTCTAGTTATGGGCAGATTTAAGAAGAATAGCATGACATATTTTACAAAATAAATGGATCAATTCTATATAAACATAGAAAATGGATCACGGTGCAGGGCAGGCTAGTGGTTCAGTGTCATGCTCAAGAGCACTGCAGCAACAGGGCAGGTATTTTCACGTTTTATCACTTTGCCTAAGGTAACATCTTCTAAAAATGCAGAGCTGGTATAAAAGCTACAAGCTACAGCGCCGCAAAACGGAGAGAAAGAGGAAGATTAAAACATAAAGAAAACAGTCTGTGCAGCCTCCGTGTGCACCCGAATGCAACATTGTGTATATGTGTGTGTGCGTAGGTGAAGAGAGGACACACCATAATAACAGTAGCCAGCAGCAACATGTTACAACACATTGGTAGCTGAGGTATTCACTGTTTATCCAGCTCAAACCAGCAAACCTCACCCAGTATCTAATAGTTTTTTTCTCCAATAACTCACTCTCAATTCTAACATAAATAGAAGGATTCCTATTAAGTATTCAAATAAAATATAAAAGTAATGAGGCAGAAATCTGTGTCTTATCAGGGTAGTGCTAGTTTTACGTTTCTGCTTGACTTCCAACCTCATATTTTTGTCTCCTCATCTCTGATTTTTAACCCTCTTGGTGAGATTATTCATGAATACAAAGGTTTTTCTGTCTTTTCATAAGAAGGGCTTCAGAGGTGATCATGGCCAAGAGAATTATGCGTTATTAAATCATGACTGAGAGATCATGTGTTATTAAAGCCATTTCATTCTCCACTCCCACCCTCCAGGCTCCAGAGTTGTCAGATGACCAGCCCAGCTTAGAGACGGTGAAAAGTGTGGATCAACTATTACAGCTCCTATACCCTGAATACAATCTGCTTCAACACTGCCTGAGGAGGAAATCATGGCATGCTTCCTCCTCTTCCTTCTCTTTTTCCACCTCTTCGGCGAGCCCTTCAGTCATCTCCGACGATGACGATCTGTGGGGTCAGCCGAGGGAGGAGGCCCTTTACAAAGTTGACGGGACTCTGGGAGGTAAAGGCAGACTAGTGGTATCTGAGATTAGACATTTGTGTATATTTTGCTTATTTTTCTCATTCTGCATCAAAACGTCT
This sequence comes from Pampus argenteus, assembly GCA_036937835.1. Taxonomy (NCBI): domain Eukaryota; kingdom Metazoa; phylum Chordata; class Actinopteri; order Scombriformes; family Stromateidae; genus Pampus; species Pampus argenteus. Next base: position 2,624,406 of record CM072883.1, on the reverse strand, counting down.
CAAATATATTCGTACACGTTCAAGCCTAAATCCAATTCAAGATATGTAAGCATAACATAGCAACAAATGATATAAAAGAGATGTTTGTGGGCCAGGAACCAGGAACCGTGTTTAACATTGACATCCAGCATTATAACAGTATATAAATGACAGAAAATCGGAAAATGTCATTGTGTTGGAGACGAAAACAGAAAGGTAAAAGAATAAAAAATGGAAAAAAGATAGAAAACAAAGGAAAAAGACTAAAATTACATGTTATGTGAACAACCAAATTCCTAAAACTTCAAAAGCAGCTAAAGAGCTGAAGTCCAGTTACTCAATCACATATGTTTTCAGTCATCCTTGAAGAGATCCAGCGAACCTCATGCCAGCCCAGAGAAGTGTGTGTTGAGGTTGCCAAAGAATACCCAGAATCCACCAGTCAGTTCTACCTCCCTCGCTGCGTGGCGCTGCATCGATGCGGTGGATGCTGCACCAATGAAGCCTTTTACTGCACCAACACGAGTCACACGCTTGTCAACAAAACAGTAAGTACAGCAGCCAGACTCTCCTCTTTCCTTCTGGCACCTATCCTTTTTTTCCTTGTCAAGACACATTTTAGTACTTTAATTAATTATTTAACACTCAGCTCCATAGCATGATTGTGATGATTATACATCAAAGGGTCTCAAAAAAAGAAAGGGAAAATCTATCTAGTTATGCAACAAACTCATTCAGATCACAAAGACACCCTTTGGCTGCAACTGGACATCAAGTCTATTCAATACACGCAGTCACACGCAGTTGCACAATTTGTCAACTATTACATCAGCTCCTTGCAAAAACACTTAGTCATAACATTAAATAAGTGATGACAGCAGCAAAAAGAAGAAGAAAAAAAAGAAAAAAAAACGACAACAAAGTAGTACTATTTTTTTTCTTATACGCACACACTTTTCACAACCTTCATCTCTCCTCCTGCTAGTTGATGGAGCTGTCCCCGCCTAGGATGGACCGCTCTGTTGTCATGGTAACCTTTGTAAACCACACTTCATGCGAGTGCCTCTCGAAGCGGCCACTGCACTCAATCATAAGACGGGCCGCGACAGATCACCAGTGAGTAAAAGCAAAGAGCGTGTGTGTGTAATGAATAATTCAATGTTCGGGTATCCATGTATTTATAATAAGTGTATCTGTGTATGTGTGTGTGTGTGTGTGTGTGTGTGAGAAGGTGTTCCCCTCCGGAGCTTCCCTGCGCTTCAGGGTTATTATGGGACCCAGTGAACTGTGTGTGTGTCTCTGCGGACGCCATTAACTACTTTGAGAGAGAGACAGGTGAGACTGCATATGTCAAGTCTGCTCCATTTTAAGCCTATAGCTGTGGCTTTAAACCTTGCATTTGTAAAAAATTAGACTAAAAAAATGATAATAATTCTTGAGGATACACATCGTCAGTGTGGCTGCACCTTAAAACCAAAGTAAGTTGTTCTTGGCATGTGAACAAAGTTCTGCTAAAAAGAATATTTCAAAAAATCCACTACTGCTGCCAGGTAATGACGCCTGAGCGGTAAATGAAATGATTTGGAATCCCCCAAAGCTGTTAATTCAACTGCAACATGAGAAATAAAAGACTTTCTGGCATTTTACTTGTACATTCTTGCCGATAGTGGTTGAATTATTGCTTACCATCTCTAGTTACTTTTTATTTTATCTAATAATGAAACTGACAAACCTGTCTCGTCACATTGTTTTAAAACACAGACTGGACAGAGGCAGGGCAAATCACAACTGAAAATCAAACTAAATACCTTTTTTTATGGCATCCAGAGGCGCTGGACTCAGGACTGCTGGCTCTCTGTGGGCCCAACAGGGTTTTGGAGGAGTCCTCCTGCGAGTGCGTCTGTCGAAACGGACTCACTAAGGACAGCTGCGATCCAGGCTGGAAACTGGACCATGACACCTGTGAGGAGGGTTTTAATTTATTAAAAATATTTTACAATATGGTATCTTTTAAAACAAACTTAAAGCTGTTAATGTTGGTCAATAAATGAATGGAAGAGAGAGAGATTCTTTACAAATGTCCATTTGGTGAGCACAGTTTTAATGAAAATGTCTTAAGTCAGAACTTGACCACAAATATTTAGCCCAGCAAAACAGACAGAAGTGCACAATACAATATCTGACTGGTTTTAATTCATAAAAAGGAGCAACATGGTGAGTCCTGTTATTCTGTCTTGTTGTAGGTGAATGTCAGTGTGAAGGCCAAGGAGAGGGGAACTGGTGCCCCGCTGGTCAGCGGTGGGATAAGGAGCTGTGTGGCTGTGTGTGTGACGCAGTGTGTCCCGGGAATCAACCCCTCAACCCCGACACCTGCCTGTGTCAGTGCAGAGAGAGTCCGGAGTCCTGTCTGCGGCAGGGCAAGAGGTTCAACCCCAACACCTGCAGGTAGGCCGAAGAAAAAGATGTGGTATTAAAAAAGCCAGGAGTTTGGCTTGGTTTCAAGCCCCTCCCATGATGGGATTGGATTTCTCAGCTCCGCGCTCCCTGTGGAGAGAGGAGAATGTTTCCTTTAGGGGATGAAATTATCCCAAGTATCCACAATCTGGGCCTCAGCCAACGAGACTCTTAACTTTTAGAACTTCCTGCATGAGACAAAAAAATGGCAAAAAAAATAATAATGCTATTTTGTTTATGCTGGTTATGTTGCTTTTATGCAGGGAACAACATCCATTCTTTAATGTACCTTTATTATATTGAGCCACCACTTTTTAAGTTATACAATAGACCTAAGCTGCCTGATAACTGTGTGTTTATACATTTAGTTTAAATCTAAGCTAAACAGAGCTTAGATTTATTAATGATATAAACATACAGTTCCAGAAACTTTGCAGCTGTGCAAAACAATCTATTCATTGACCAAGAATCACTCAAACTGCTTACAAAGAGTTTGACAAAAGCATAATTTATATTGGCGGTCACTTGGGTAAGTGATGTGTGTGATGCAACATGGGGTCTGGGGCCAAAAGGAAGTCATGAGCTTGTGGACAACTATGACCAGTACATTGTGTTTCAATGTGTATAACTTTGCCATTATGACAAAATTGCACTGATGTGGTCAATTTCTGAGCAGGTTTTTACAAGGAAATGCACATTTACCTTACTGATAATTACAGTTTTTGTGTGTTTTGTTTATGTGTGCTTGTTGTCTATCTTACAAAGTAAGTAAGAGCTCAAAAGCAGGATTTGTGTGTTTATTATGAGTTACCTGAACCAGTGGCTTATACGGTGAGATCTGGTTCTGTTTGAGGACACCTTCACTGAAGAAACACAAAGAAAAGCGGATGAGTGAGCAATAGAGCTGAGAGAAAGACACTTAGAATCTCAATGGGCACACTCAAAAAAAAAAGACGTTTCCTTATTACCTTTTATGGACATAATGCATCTTAAACATTCAACCATGTTCTCAGCTGCGTGTGCGTGTAATGCATGCGTGTTGTGGTTCCCACAGCCGGCATGCAAGAGGCCTCTGACCCAGGAGGCCTGCAGAGAGACACACAGAAAGATGGAGTGAACTTGATGACAGTGAGCAGAGCAGCGATCAGACAGCCGAGCAGGAACGGAGACAGATGGGCACAAAAAAACCAAAATCAGCAGACATGAGCTGCGAGTACTTGTATTGGTGACTTAATGTATGTGGGAAAGTTTACACGTGACCTTTCATGTTAGAGATTCTCAAATATTTTGAGCTTACAAGGGCTGAAATAAAAAACTTCCATTTCTTTTGTTCAACTTTTTAAGTCTACAGTAGCTGAGACATTTCTTTGATTGACGAGTTTAAAAATGTGCAAACTGATTTTTTTTTACATTCAGGATGCATTTAGCTCTCCAAATCCAAGTACAAGAGTCCAAGTCTTGTACTTGTTCACTGTCAATCATTCTCTTCATTGTTTTCAACATCTGGTCACAGGAGGTGGTGCACAGAAGACCATACACCTACTGTGATTTTGAAGAGGACGGTTCTGAGAACCGGCCTTATTCAGGGCCTCTCTGGAGAAAAACTCCCTCCACATCTCTCTGAATCTTTTGATGCATACACAAATAAAACTTGGACCAGAGTTTATCCAAAAGGGATGTGAAGATCTGAATACATGCCAAGAGAATATAATCTTCCTTGTGTTCTTTTTTTTAATTTATTCCCTCTTTATTTCCATCCTCCTCCTCTCAAATATCTCTCTTACTTTTGTGTCTTCTCACCCTGCATTTTTGCTCCGTTTCCTTCTCCAAACTCTCTCACTTCTACTTCGCCTTCATCTTTCCATCTTCCTCCTGACCTTGTTTTTTCTGGCTTTTCTTCCTGTCTCTCCCTGCTCTTCCTGTCTCTAGCTGTTACAGGTTGCCTTGCAGAAAGCCCAGACGTGCGTGCCAGGCTGGGTTTTACTACAGCCACCAGGTCTGTCAATGCATCCCTAACTACATGAGGCCTGAGTGGAATTAACGAATCACAGGGAGGAGAGCAGCAGAGCTGGAAGTCAGCGGACTACACATGCGAACCTTTTTTGGACGAGGTGAAGTGTGTCTCTTGACTGGAAGAGCAGGAACTACGAATGAAAATGTATTGGATTACAACAGACTACACTTGGAGGAGTTTTTAATAACGCTATCTGTGCTCTGACATGCTTCCGAAAGAGCTAGTTATCCCAAAGGCGGATGTGGGAGCTTCTCCGTGACACATGGAGTAAAACCAGTGAAAAGAAAAGGAAATGAAGATAGAAATTTGACTCTGTGGGACTCTGTCTGACTCCATGTGTTGGCCTCTTTCCAATGTTAATGACACGATCTTGACTGCAAACCAATCACACACCTGTCAGCATTGTGACAGCAGAGCAGGATGGTCCAATCAGACTCAAAGCCAGCGCTGAATCCCCCTCCCCTCCCCTGCAACGTGTTGGAGCAAGACATTCAACCACCGTTCTGCTGCAGAGGCAACGCTCATGACTGTGTGAAAGTGGAATGAGATAATAACAGACCAGATACGAGGCTTTTTTTAAAGACTAAATAAGCTTTAGGCAACTTTTAGGCAGACTTGAGCGATGAGATATTTGAGAGGTTAAAGGAATGAATTCACAGAAATCATTCAATGTGATGTCGCCACATGTTGCTGGGGCCTTATATACTGAGATTGGAAAGAGGGACATCGTTGTTATTTGTACACATTTAAATAATTCCCAACACAGGTTTTTCATTTTAGCAAAAAAAGGCTGTATCTGTATCATTTCTCTATTGCAGCTTGATTTATTTAGGCTGATAATAAAACTCTTGTCAGTTCTTGTCTTTAGACCTCTTTAGAAATTCTAATTTAAAGACTTCCAAGAACTATTATACCCTCGAGTTTCTACTTGCTTCTACTGTAGTGCGGCTCTTTGGTTTTAGACATGACTGAATCATAATGGATGTTAACACTGGTGGTGTTTATTCTGCCTTTTCACGGTTCTTGTAATTTAACTTTACACACTCTTAAGTAATATTATTTGTAAATATTTTTTTTCATATTTAAAACATTGATATTTTGAAGACAGAATCATCCATTGTTGTAATATACTGTATTTAAGTCATTATCACTAAATATTGTTTTGGTATTTACATTTTGCCTGCAGTGCAAAAAGATCAATCTTAATGAGTAATATAATATTTTAAAATATATTTTAGGGGTCAAAACAACACTAAATGTTAAGATGAAGATTTGTTGCAGTGTAGCAGTGATTGTATTTTGCTATGGTAGTTCACCTCTGCTGCATAGATGTAAAGAAAAACCCTATCATGCTACAATTAAATATTTAAAATTGTTCTGAAGTACTGATTAAAAGCGTTGCCACACTGATGCATTTGTGGCCCTGTTTTGTTCATGTTAAATATTATAGTGTATATGATATTTAAATAAACGCATCTACTGTGTTATAATCAAAGTATTAGTCAAAACATTTTTTTAAATAATGTAAACTATTCATTTAATGACCATTTCAATTCATTTTAGAACGTGTGACTGCTACTTTTAAAAACAAAAGAGCTGTTGCATGTTAACTCTCTGGATACTCCTGGGTGAGAAATGAACATTACATGCTCATGTTTCAAATGACAATACAGTGAAAAGCACCACCCCTCCACCCCTCAGGACACAGACAGACACACACACACACACACGCACCTGGGGGAGGGAACTTGACACTTCCTGTGGTCTCCAGACTTTTCTTCTCCCTCCATCTGTGTCTACCACAATAAACAATATTGGCTGGGATGGAAAACAGAGGGATCGCCTTTCTGCCCCAACACTTGCATGCATGCATCATTAGACGATTACTGTGCATATCTACAGTGATTAATGGATGAACAGTCATTACTAACATCAGACAGATCCTAATCTATCAAACACATTTTTAAGATCTGATTTAATTAAATACCTGAAGTCTAATGTGACTCGGCAGGGTTAGTATCCACTTTGGCTGCTCTATTGGCATGAACAGGCAGGTTAATTTACAAGAGAAATGTGATTTATTTCACAGATAAGCGTCACACTGGTCTCCAGAAAATATATATATAGTTATAAAATTACCCTAAAAAAAGTCAATGAAACTTCAGGCACACAGAGTCTGATCCTGAGGCAGTTGGTAAAGCTCCAGGTCGTCTGAGTGCAGCTGCTCCTCTAAATTCAAATAACAAAATATTGTTATGCGAGTAGATTAGTGCAAATTCATTACTCAGATATTTTGATATGAGAATAACAAGATACACCGTGCCATAATGTCGCCTTTGGAAAAGGGCTGCAGGGACTGACAAGTCATAACCTCTTAAAAAGGAGATCATTGTCACTGATAACCATTTATCACTGGGTTATGGACATTTTCATTCCCGTCTTCGTTTTAGCACATGCTAGTACCATGAATATGCAAAAGTGAGGATTTATCTGATGAGTATAATTCAAACCTTTTTTTCTTCTTTAAAAGTGGAACATTACATTTTCTCCTTCTCTGCAGCCCAGTCCAACTCTGCTGTGTCTTATCTTAAGCCAGCAGTCAAACATTTTATTTCCTACTTGTTTTCTTCAGGTCTGTTTATCCCTTGAATGCAATCACATGTCATTACAAGTCAGAATTGATGCCAGTTCAAATAAGTTTTATTTTTCTTCAAGAACAAAATATAAACCCAGCTCCAACACCCCTTATATAATAAGCCATTGAAACTCTTCACATATTTACAAAAGATAGAAAATAAAACAAATAAATATAACCTGCTGCTGCTCATGAAAGACAGGTGTGACCTCCCGTAACACTTAAAACTGTGGTAGTTTACCACTGCCACGTCTGTCTCTGTGAAGGAATCCTGAAAGACAACATTCAATCTAAGAGAGAAATCATTTCTATGGTGGGATAAAAAAAAAAGAAAACAGTGAATGAGAAAATAAGTGACAGCATCTTGCAATATATTTGTGTGGACACTGGCACATTCTGCGGTAGTAGTTATTGCTAAAGGAAATAAAGCTTGGATGTGACTGGAGGTTAAACCATACAGTGATGAATACAGTGGAGCAGCTGCAAATGTAGAAATCTTTCCGCTGCAAAAAGAAGCAAACAATAACATCTTGTGTTTAGAGGGGGGGTGGGTGGGTTAACATAATTAAGAGGTTGAGCGTATGCTGACCCCTACTGGTTACTAATGGTGAGGACAAGCAGCACATACCTAAATTGACCCTAGAGGGAATTTTGTGTAAGAAATACAATTAGTATTTAAACAAGAATTACTCATAAAAACTTTACAAAGAAGACTCTGCAACAGCAATCAACAACTTTTCAAAGTTTAGACGTAGTCTAAATTATGTATTTAACCATAAGATGTTAAAATAGCAGGAACTTTTAGATGCTTGTACAAGTTTAGGCAGAAACAAAATCTTATGAGAAGAGTGCAAAAAGCAAACAACGTCATTTTATGGCTTACTGATGTGGAAAATATGTATTCTAGTGATAGCAGGAGCAGCCTAGTCTTCGTCAGTTTCTTTCACAGCTTTCAATTGTCCAGTCTTTTAAGCCACAATGTTTAATCTCCATTACCAGGTGAAAGCAGCTGGAAACTGGTTCCAGAGCAGGCACTTCAGTACTAGCTGTTCTGCTAAAAAGTCCAACTGGGATTCTGTTCAGTAGTTATCTTATCGATTGGCTATTTCACGTGTTCTGGCCACTCCCGGGCCTTGCTTCACAGGCACATGCTGCAGTGAAAGTCAGGTAACCCTTTTAGTTCTTACTCTCTTGTGTGCAAGAGTCTGACCAAAATACCTAGAAAGTCACCAAGAGATCTGCTGAGGTACGATCCACCCAGGAGCTCCGTGCAGGTCCACAGGTGACTCTGCTATGCATCCAAAAATGTCATTTTGAATTAAGCAGACAAATTGAACTGTTGCCTGAAACAGAAGCAAACACATATAAAATTATTTTCCTTTAGATTAGCATCAAAAATTGCAAAAAAAAGTCAAAACTGTATACTCACCCCTCGTCATCAGAGTCAAACCCAAAAAGGTTCGAACACCTCTGCAGCTGGACGTGACTCTGCAGCTCCTCAGCGCTGTTGAAAGTAGCAAAACAATTGGCACATCGTTGCCTCTGCAGCGCTGCTGTGACAGAAGTCCGATCAGGAGGGAGACTTCTCTGAAACGTCTGAAACGACAGCATCTCCTTCCTTCGTTTTGGCATGGTGATGAACTTCTCGTCGAGGTACGCCGTCGGTGGGAGGCGCATGTACGGCCTCTTTCCGTACTTGGCAAGAGTGTCTATACACACAGAGGATTTTTCATCTTTGCTTTCTGCTTTTCCGTTCAATATCATAGAGTAACCTGGCCTGCTGATTGAACAGCTCTGCATATCCTCTGCTTGGACCTCCTGTTGGACTTTAGCTTCTGATGAGGCTGATGGAGCGTCTTCATCTTTACATGGGCATTTTTTCTTTAAATCACCTTCTTTCTTAATCACCTTGACTTTGTTGGGGTCAGATTTTTTCATAATGTGAGATTTCTTTGCTTCCTTCCGATCGTTGTCCTCAGAGGCAGTTGGTGGGAAAGTTGTTTCATTTACGTTGTCAGCAGTAACAGCAGACGTGAAGGAGGAACCGGGGCTGCTTGCTTCCTCTACTTTTCCTTCCACATTGCCACAGCTCTCTCCTGCTGCTGCTTTGGCATCAACCTGTTGAGCTACAGATTTAGGCTTTGCAGTCTTTTTTGAAGATGCTTTGCTCGGGTCTTTACAAGGCCATCTTTCCTTGACAGTCTCTTTGTTCCCTTTTTTATTTGCCTTACCTGAATCAGAGGATGCAGATTGAGTATTCTTTTCTTTGGGACTATGAGACTTCTTGGACTTTTCCTTTGTTGTCAGCTTGTGGCTTTTCTCCCCTGAGGTGCTATGTGATGAAGTCATTCCATTAAAACTGTTACCAGGGACGTTTTGTGTTGAGTCTGTGTTTTCCACCTTGGCTTTTCCCTCCTCATGAGCAAGACTTTCGCCAACTGCTGCCTGCTCAGATTTTGACTTGGCAGGTATTTTTGAGGCTGTTGAGACGCTGAGATCTTTGCGAGGACATTTTTTGTTGACAGTCTTTGTGTTGACTTTGCAGTTTGTGACCTTGTGCTTCTTTGCTTTACTGGAGTCCAAAGGAGCAGTTTGACCATCTCCTTCTTCAGGAGCACTGCGTTTTTTCGTAATATGTGATTTCTTCACTTTGTCAGCGGTTAACTTGTGTGTTTTATCTGCCAACGTGGTGGTGATTTGTTTCGCATTATGGCTCTTAATCTGCTTGTTGACTGGTTTCTTTGATTGTGATTCATCTGTTGTTGACGTCTCCATCATTATTACTACATCCTCAACATGCTGGCTCTTTTCTTCTTCTACCTTGTTGCAAACGGTTAAAGTCTCTGCTGTTTCAGAAGGGCCTGTAGGAACCTGAGCAGTTTTCTCTTTGACAGTTTCTTCGTTTCGACCTGTAGTAGTGTTTTCATCATGCACAGCTTTCTTTGATTTTGGAGGACGCCCTCTTCTTTTAGGACCTTTTGTGATTACTTTGAGCTGCTTTTTCTTAAACTTGTGTCTCACTCTGCTGCCGTGTCTTAACAGAGATGATGAGAAGACTCTGTGAGTTTTGGGAGCTGTTAGATTTGTCTTCATTACTTGCCCTTTTCTTAACGTTTGCCTCAATCTCAGATTGGGAACAGTTGACTGTGCGGTGGTGTCTTTGTTAGAGAGATTCTTCAACACATTGGAATCCGTGGTCTCATTTCTCTCTTGTTTTAACAGAGATGATTTGACAGTGGAGTGGGGAGGAGCACTAACATTTTCCCCAGCTGATGAAGTATGAGCAGCTTGTCCTCTTAATTTACGAGCAGTTTTGAGACTCACAGTCTTCTTTACAGTAGTGGCAGCAGTAGCATCTTCTGTCTTATAATCTTGTTTCTTCTCCACTGGTGTGTCATTATATTTGTCATTTGTTTGCACATTTGTGTTCTTGATTGGTTTAGTAGGTTTAGAAGCATAGTGCTCTCTTTCATGAAGGTTCAGTGCCCACAGACAAATAAATAATTGAGAACAACAGGGGAGGCAGCACACTGCCTGCAGCGGACTGTGCCTCCTGGCATGGCGTCTCATTTCCATCCCGGTTTTGAATCTGGCAGTGCAACCCTGATGAAGGCAAGGATGCCGAGGAGTGAGTCTGTGCCTTTCAACGTGGTGCTGAAAATGTTCGAAGCTCCATAAAACCCTCATGCAAATACTGCACCTGCTGTTTCCGATCTGAAACGCCAGTTCTAAAGGTTTGACATCACCGTAGTGATCGTCCAGAGCATGATACAGGAGTGCAACGCGGTTTTTCGACAGGTCTGTGAACCAAGAGCATCCATCTGCAGGGCAGCAAACTTTCTCTTGTGTCTCTACGTTTTTCTCTTCTACAACCTTCCCGTTTTGTTTTGTGGCTGTCTTCTGTGGAGATTCTGTCTCCTTTACGTTATTTCCAGTGGAACAGCCAAACTCTTTCACTACCTGCATTGATGTTGTAGAGGAAACCCCTACAATATTATGGGTTTCCAGTAGCCTTGGCTTAACTGCTCCATCACTTGTTTTGTCTTGCGTGATCTCCTGCTGTCTAAGTGGCTGTGTGGCTTTCAAGTTTGAAGTGTCTTGTTTCACTCTGTCAAGCTGTTTCTTTTTGCCAATGTGTCCATTTACCTTGTGAACTGGAGTTTTGCTATCAAGGTTCTTGTTTCGCTTTTTATCTTGTAAAACCTGACTATCCGCCAGCTTGTCATTGGATCTTAACTTCCTGGATTTAGATGGGCTTGACTCTAGATTGCTCAGAGAATTAGGATGGACAGTACAACTCCTTGGTCTCCCACTACTACGACGCCCAGAAGACATATTTGTGGTCTTAGCTTTGGCAGAGGTCTTAGGTGTGGAGATATCTTTGGTCTCAGACACACAGTCTTCTTGGGCTTTGTTACTGACTGACTCTTTGCTCTTTTTCAGCTTCTCTATGTGATCGGACAGGTGCATCATGGCCAAGAGGTCATCTTTAAACGTTGTCCCACAGAACATACACTCATCTTTGCGGTAATGAAACATTGCATGTACTACCACGCGGTGACCCTTGAAGACCTTGTTGCAAAAGGTGCAACAGAACTCCAACTTGGATTCCTCCGATTCAACTGCTGTTTCCATTGGATCACTGTTCTCCGGTGTCTCTGGCTCACTGTCATTGGTTTCCTCGTTCTCCGTTTTAACTTGTGTGTCAGCAACTGCAGAGGCCCCCTGTTGTGGCATAGAGCAGCTGGAGGTAGTCCGTATTTTGTGAGAAACATTAGGTTTAAGCACCGACGTTGACTCCTTGGAGGCACTCCTTTGAAGTTCCTCAGGTGTAAATTTAGTGACCATCTCTGTTACTAATGTCAGAGTAGATAGGTCATCTGTAGATGGACGAGAAGACTCTGAAATTTCATGTGAAGTCCTGATGTTCTCGCCAGAGATTGAGTCTGTATCTGCTGTGTCCCTTTTAAGTTCATCTTTATAGGGCATGTGTTCATTTGAGTCTTTGGGTACCACTGTGGAGAGCACCTCTGGAGAGTCAACTTTAATGTGGTCTACAACATTTTTGCCACTTTCAGAGAGAGAGGAATGTAAACTCAGTTCTTGCTGACCTGGAGCTCCAGTGTTTGAGACGTTGACCACACTGGGGACTGGAGGAATTTCATCAGTAACTACAGTCAGATTGTCGTGAGCAGTTAAGGTATGTGAAACCTCGGCTGATCCTGTCGTGTTTGAGACGTCTTTTATATTTTGCGCTTTAGAAACCTTATCAATTGGGCATTGTGTCACTTTAGCTGCGGTGGGAGTTTGTGAAGCAATAGTGACTTTCATCTCAACGGCAGGTTCTTCACAGAGCTCTCTTGTTGATGTTATGTTTTGAGCTTGAGGGACTTTATCTATAATGAGGGTGTCTGTCACTTTTAGTGCCGCTGATGTCTGTGAAGGAAGAGCAACTTTCATCTCAACAGCAGACTTTTCCAAGAGCTCTCTTGGTGAAGTTTTCTTTTGAAGGACTTTTTCTAAAACAGGGGATTCAGCTGCTGCTGTTGTCTGTGAGGCAATTCCTCCTTTAATCTCTACATCAGGATTTTCACAAAGCTCTCTCAGTGGATCTTTGGGAGGACTTCCCTGTGCAGACGAGCGTGTGATTGTTGATACTGATCCATGAATACTCGACCCATTTCCTTTTCCTTTCTGTCGCCGAGCATAACAATGCAACTGTTGTACAAACATGGTTGCATCCCTCGCTCTCAGAATAACCTCTTTGCGATGCACAGCCTTTACCGGCTGTGATGTGGCAGAAAGCTTCACCATAGGTTTGTAAAGAAGCATTTGAGGGTACCCTCTCTGTCTGTTGCAAGTGTCTTCTGTAAAAGGACCCATCAGTTCATTGTCTGGTAGGGAGAGTTCAAGAATTACTTGTGGATGAAAGGCTGGTTTAAGAGAGTCCACAGAAAACTCTTTCTGTTGTTTGGTGTTGTTTTCCCTCGCCTTTAAATGGGAGTTTACTGACACTTTGTGTTTTGTGTTGTTCTTGATTTGACTAGATTCGGGCCCCTTTACGACAGACGGTCGATGGTGCTTTCCATGTCTCAACCCGTGCTTTTTGATTTTCGGAGGAACATTATTTTCTTCAAGAGTGCCCGAGTCTTCCAGAAGCCACCTGGGTCTTCGAATCCTTCGCTTTGGCGGGTTCTTTTCCGACAGTCGTGTAGTGCGTCTTTGTTCTCCATATCCAATCGCTACATTGTCCTGTTTTCTGTCTAGCCGCCAAAATGAACGCCTCAAAGGTTCAGATGAGGCTTCCTTCATATGTCGTGACCCTTGGTTTCCCTTCTTCTTCACAGCATGGTCAACATTTAGTTGTGTTTCACCCGCCTTTAGTCTTTTGGCCACTGTGTCAGTTATATCCTCCTTATGATGTCTGTCCATTTTATGGTGGCGCTTCCTTGCTGTCCCTTTACTTTCTTTCTGACATAGTGATGTGCTTGATCGTGTGGTGGCCTCTTTGGTGCAATAGTTAGAGATCCATTTTTCATCCATGATTTCCTTGAGAGCAGCTCCAACCACCTTCCCACTCATCAGCTTCAAACAGCTGGTCCGCAAAGCAATGAGGTTCCAAAACTCTGGGTCAAAATACATGTCCTTCTTCAAGACCTGAGAACAGAAAAAAATAGACATGAAGTCACCAGGTATCACAATTTGTGGTAATTACTGCAACTGAAATTAGTTATTACGATGCTCTACCTGCAGGGTTTCAAAGCGGATCTGATTTCTGATGGGGCTGTACTCTACGTGGTACTCCTGGTCAGGATGCATATAGAGCAGATATGCCATCTTGTAGGTGTCGACAGAGCGTTCCAGGAAGAAGACAAGAAGAGCGCATGCTCGGCAAACCTCCAGATCATTGGGCAGCAGGGCTGCAATAGTTTTGTAGATTAGGGACTTGGTGACGACATCACAGGGAAGGCAAGACTCCAGGGCATTAGCACAAAGCTCCACGCAAAACTGGATACCATCTTCACCAGTCTAGGAGGATAGAAACAAAAGACTTATAAAAACATGTAGCAACAATAATTTCAATATCATTTGGTCTGATCTGCAAATTAAAAACACTAATTTCTCACCTCTTGCAGAATCATTCTAATAAATGGGAAGATGGAGTTGACATTGGTGGCAGAGAGCATCAGCTGACGACTCTCCTCAAGCAAAGCTTGTTTGGATGTTTTCAACCGACTGTGGAGTTTGCTCCATACGAAAACAAGATCACTGTAGGACACACAGGATATGACTCTTAATGCTTATTTAAATGTTTTTTTTCAATTTATAAAAGTGGGAGCCCATAAATAGACCCACTTCTCTTTACATAAGCATCAAATTTAAGTTAACCTACCACAAATAGTACATTTCTCCCCTCCGAAGCTGCTGGGAGAGGAAGGCTCTGCTGAGGGCAAGGAGCAACTCGTCCTTTTCATCACACTCCAAACTACAGATGATGTGCACAGCAGCTTTGCCATTGAGGTCAGCCACCTGAAAGACATAGATTGTATAGATGTATGTCAGCTGAGCAACAACAACAATAAAGTTCTCATCCTATCACTCCACCCACCTCTTTATGTAGACGATCGTGCTGTGACGTTTTGTGAAGCCATGTGAGGTAGACCTGGAGGAAGAACAAGTGTTGCCCTGCTGTGGGATGCCGAGCACAACACTCAGCCAGGGCCAACGCCTCACTGACCCGCTCACAGGATAAAAGGTAGCGCACTCGGAGCTCAAAGAACACTGGCAGCTCAGAGCTGATGCATCCATCCACTGCGGAAAGGTCAAACCAGAAAGGAGATGGTTGAAATTATTGAAATTAAATACTCTCAATGCTGCAAAGACTAGCAAGAGTAACACAGAAAAACTATACAGAAAGTCATTCAGATAATCTCTGGAATACCTAAACAATTTATAATGGACTCTGGAAAAGCAGGAGTCTAATTCAGCTACATACTGGATTCAAACTCAGTATGAGGCAGAATGTATTTAGCCTCAGGATTTAATATTAAAAAAATACATCTTATCATATTGTACATCTTGACATTTAACTAAATCTAAATTTTAGGATCAAAAAAAGATTCAAATGTGTGTTCAATGTACACAAGAAAAGCACACGAAGAGGTGACAACTACAAATGTTACCTACCTTCATTCTGAGGTAAACTGGACTCACTAAGGATCGCCTGTAAGGCTGAGCTGGCCCAAGCCCCACCGCCCCGAACCAACCGCTCCACCTGAAGTAAGTGAACATTCTGGTGCCTCGCAAGGGCCAAATGACATTCCTACAAGGGACAACAACAGGTACTTAATGTGCACCATCACTCTGTGTTACACAAAATGTCCTGATTGGTTTCAAGCACACAATCTGTGACAAGACAGTTTGTTTTTTTAAATTTATGATTCACAAACAACAAATGCGCACCTGGAATGTAACAGTGAAATGTTTCAGTGGCTCTTGAAGGAAGTCTTTCTGGTCAAAGAACAGCAGCAACTCAAAAACACTCCTGTAAGGAGATTAAAATATACATTTCAAAACAGTGTAAATATACTTAACAGCATTAATCTGTTGAGCCAATCTAGGCATCAGTAATTCACCGTTTTGTGACACTAACTATGATAAAGAGACAGTGAAATGCAGTTAACTGAGAAGATGTGGGGAACCCTGTGAGAGACGGGATAGAGGATTGAAGGTTTATGGATGGAGAAGGGTCAACACATGGCAGCATGCCAGTGGTAGCATGCCAGGGTTTTTCTGGCTCACAAATGTGCTTGTGTGAGCAAAATCAACTTTCAACTGGCCCAGAATAAACTAGACTGCTACAGGTGTGTTCGAAAAACAAATGTTTGATAGAGTCAATTAAGTTTTCAAATGCTACTAATTTTACAGTAAAGGGTTTTATTCATTTATTAACATTAAACCAATGTGAAACTTGGGACAGAGAAGTAAAACTGAAGCCTAAACGAAAACATAAAAGTGCAAGATACATTTGATCATCTTTCTGTTATAAAGAAATGAGAGAAAACTCTGCATTTATTTAAGGATTTAAACAGATTTGGATAAATGTCCAGTTGTTCTTGGTAAGCAATTCAAACAAGACATTTCAGCAACGCTCCTGTCAACGCAGCACAATGAACAACTAGCCTGTGGTTACAACTGATGTATTGGTCAATCAGTTTTATCTAGCATGAGTTAAACATCACCACAAATGGCTCAAGTATAATTTGCAGGTGAGTATTACATTTATGGAGATGACATTGTGTGTTAACATAATAAAACTGCACTACAATAAACCTCATATCACTGAACAGGCAAGAAAACAAAAGATGATGATGTAAATGGCCGCTGCTGTTCAAAGCCTGATTTTAAAGGAATAATATTACCCAAACAAACATGTTATCTTTGCTCAGAAGTAAGATGTTGCCGTCTCCACTGTGGACTCCAAGTGTACAGATTCAAGAACGATGGCAAGAGATGAGAAAGCATGAAATCCTAGCTGTCAGTCACACAATATGTTTCACCTACGGCACTTTCAACTAGTTTTTTTCAGATGTGTATTATGGTCACTAAATTATACTGTCATGTCTGATGATGCACGTTTATCTAGCAATTTGTGCAAGTGTAAATCACACGTTGCTTCTGAACTGAATGAGTGTGACTTCAACAGCCCTACTGGGTGGAATACCATTTAGCAAGAATATAAAATTTATTCACATTAACATTTAAACCTATATTTAAATATGTGGCCAATATTTAGGTGTGCAAAGATTTTAAGCAACTTCTCTGTGGAGGTCTATGTACTTACAAGGCCAGACTACTGAGTGTGTGGAGCACATGATCACAGTTTGATGTGAAGAGGGTGGAGGTTCGAGTGAAGTAGCAGAGAGCCACCTCTAGGATCCTGAGCTGAGGCAGTGGCACCTTCCAGCGAGAGGCATACTCCTCCACCAGCTGCAGGGAGAAGAAGCAAAACAAAGGATGAGTCAAAAACTGCAATACAAGGACGATTAATAGCTTGTATTGTTTAGTATGTTTATGTCTGCAGCAATAATCAATGTTTTGACTGAGTGTGGGAACAACAGTGACGCAACAAGGACAAGAAACAAACTTGTTAGGATTTATGCAGCGTTACCAACACATGTGCAGCTTTGTATTTTGTTGAATGCATCGTACATGTAATTAAAAAGCAAGATAAAACAGACTGCTACCCATCTCACTGATTAGTACTCCGGCTCCAACTAACAGCTTCTCAAAGCCCAAGCTTATGTCCTCAAATGTCTTGTTGTGTCCTAACCTAATCTTAGTTTTTTAATTAATCGATAATCAAAACAGTTGGCAACTAATTGGTTAATCCTTGCAGTTTTAAATGAATGAAAATCATTGTACAGAAGATGAAGGCTTGACACGATCATCTTGTTTAGACAGTTATATCCATGTTTCCCCCCCTTTAAATGCTGTATTCCTACAATAAACAATGATACACTAGTGAAGTTGGGGCGGCTGTCTACATCCCAAGTGTGGCATCCATTGCTGCTTTACACAATACTCAGACTTAGCCTGTGGTACCCCCCCTCCACACACACACACATACACACACACTTATGCATGTGTATATATTGCCCTCTATTGGTGGAGATCCAGAAACCTCACTCTTGTGCACCACTGGAATCTGATGAATGTCAACTGTCAATGTTGTATTCAAGCCTTTGTCCCATTAATGCAACCAGTATCCTACTGAATGAAAACGCTGCAAGATACGCAGCATCACAAGTTAAGTTGACTCAAAAGCTGATCCAGCATACTCATTGTGCTTCATGAATTTACCATTATGACTGTGAAATCACAATAATTCACATTTTGGTTTTGTCAACAGGTAAATTTGGTATATATATATATATATATATATATATATAAATTAGTTTAGTTTTTTAGAGTTAAATCCTAAATTTTAGACCATTTCCCTGTGTTACTCATTAGGTTGTAGCCTTATTTAGGACTCTATTTTGAGACAGTGAAAGATTAACAAACAATCCTTGACAGATGACACGTAAATAAACTCCTCCATGAGATTTAATGACCGGTTTTATTCCTCTAACGTCAAGCTAACAAGGAAAAGGCGATGATATATAACTAAAAGCACATGCATGATACAGTAAATTATGTTGTCTACTATTGCAACAGCTCATGAAGAGTTAAGCTACATGTCCTGTTGTATATAGGGGTTAAGACAGGTCGTTAAACCAGATTTCTAAATTAGGCTATTTGGCAAATGTTTGGTAATGTCAGCTACTTATCACATGTGACATGACACCCTGAAATTAGAGATTAACGCTAACTAACACACTTCTTTCTGATTAATGTTTAACGAATGTGCTTTGTGACTGTAAAAAATGTGTCCAGTCGGTGGTTTGGGAAACATTCAGCCGACTAACGACGCTAACTTGCAGGCAAACGTAAGGCTAGCTGGGCAGTTGGATCAAGCGTTTAGCCGAGTTAGCTTCCTAGCTGTATAGTCACAGTGAAGAAACATTATCTAAATATGACTCGGACGCATCGAAGGCTTCACCTGAATCTAAACCTAGGTTGTCGGCTGTAATGTTAAGAAAAAGCGTTATAGCGCTATATTTGCGTGTAAAGCCCCAACGGCTCGTTCCGACTAGGTGCTAACCGTTGCTAACGTTAGCCGTGGTCTGGGGGAGGGGAGTCGGCTCCTATCTTCGACAACAAGCCTGTCACCAACTTCAGTTTACGGCTCCTTACCTTGCAGTAGTCCGAGCAAAACGTTTTACTGTCGGCTCGCAGTTCGTCGCTTGAGTAACGGCTTAACAAACTCTGTAGTTGTTTTTCAAGCCCTTCTAACTCGCTTACACAGCCCTCCTCCGCCATACTGCCTGTCTAGCCGTGCTCGTAGCAGCTACCACACAACACCATACATCGCCACGGTCAACGGCTCGCATTGACAGCGCTGATTGGACGGCGTAAAGCGTATCGCTTCTTTGCGATGTCAGTTTGCGCCGAAGAGTAGCTGGTGAGGGCGGAGTCGAATGTTCACCCTTTCAACAAATTGCCGCCCACACGGTGTTAGCAGTAGGGCATTACATGCGCCACAAACCACATGGCAGACACAAACACAGCGCGTTAATGACTCTTATTAAGCTCATAGTACAAACATGGTATATTAATAATCAATGTGCTGTGAACAGTGATGAAGGAGTATTCGGATGATTTACTTAAATAAAAGTACCAATACAGCAATGTATAATACTTCAATATGAGTAAAAGGTCTGCATGAAACATCCTATTTAAGTGAGCAGCAAACCATAGTATTATAAGTATTGCAGTAAAAGTAGTGGTTTGATGCTTCTGGTATATTATTATATATACAAAGAGTTTAAACTACTCTGTATTTCGCAAGAAAATAAAGCAGAAATCAATTTAAATTTGTGAATCTCCTCAATCATCTTGTGGCCCCTTAGATTTATCTTTATTTTTAAATGATGTAGCTATATTTTTATTTGTTATATCAGCTTCAGTTTGCCTTTTTTTAAGATTACTTCTTCATGAAAATAAATTATTAATATAAAAACAGACAACACTCATATTGACAACTACTAGAATTAAACCTTTCCAGCAAGACTAATATTTTTAAAAAATATAACAAAAATCACATTCAAGGCTCAATGGTTTTTATATTTTATTTTATTTTTTACTTTTAGAGCAAACAGTTACAAAAATTAATACATTTCAAACTCCTGTTGTCCTTCAGCACTGAGGGTAAAGCAGTATCATCATTGCATCAGTCGGTTTACAATAATACGGCAGACAGCTACAGAATGTCTTTATTAAAACTTTATTTAATCATACACATTCATAGAGGAAAAAAACATTCAATACAAAATATTTCTTCCAGACACAAGTAAGATTAAATAGTCAAGACAACTTTACAGTCACTGAAAGAGGAGAGGGAGATAAAATCTCCTGACTGTGTCCCTCACACAAAAGGAAAAGAGCAGCACTTGCTTATATACAGCAAATATCTACTCATCTTATCTTGATTAACAAGATGAGGCTAATCTGTCTTTTTTCTAGTCTTTGATTGACACACAAGGCCACAGTGAAACAATCATGGAGTTTTTAGACAAATAAAAAAAACACCAATATTTAAGATAATATAAAACAAAAGCTTTCTACAAGTTACAAACTTATGAAGGATTTGCTTTGAGCACTACAAGCAGATGTAACAAGTAAGAATCAACTGCTTCAATATGTTGACCGATTGCCATAACAAATCCCCATCACATCTTACTTAACCATACCTTAAGACGCAAGTTCAAACATTAAAAAAAAAAAAATCTACTGATTTCTCTCCTTTTTTTCTTAAATGGAAATGAAGAACTAACCTAAATCAAAATCTTCATAAGATGATTTTTGTGCCATCTTCAAGACACTTCTACTGTTTGTCATGGTAGAGTAAGAAATGTTTACATGCGTTTTATTCTGCCGGTCACATTTCATCAGTAGACTCTGACAGAGACCGCTCTCTTCTTTCCACGCCCGTGACGAAGTTAAGCAGGTCCACGGCGGTGACCACCCCGAAGACCATCTGCTTCAGACTGGGAGAGCCGTCCGTTAAGTCTGAAGGAAGAATAGAAGAGCAGAAAGATGATGGAAGTTATTTCCAAAATCCATTTCCCTTTGTGATGCTGCCTTTCAGCCGGACTTTGACAGTCATATATCAGAGGGGAATGATCAATGGTGTGCCGACTCACTGAGCTGGACCTACTTTATCTTAAAAATGTGGGTGTGGCAGGACCAGTTAATACTGTGTCCTTGAGACAGACTGTGACACTGCACGGGTATATCCAGACACAGTTCCTATGACGCTGACTGATTGCAACACTGTTTCCTACTTTTTTTTCATGTTTTAAATCCTAATCAATCATCAAGCATCATAATCAATTTTCACATTAATCTGAGCATTGGCTCATAATAGCTGGGTCACATACACAAACCGCAACTTAATGTCACCACCAATTAGTATCCATTTGGGAAATGCAGATGGTGTAGTTTTGTCATACTACCACTGGGGGGCACCAAAGTTTGAAAGTTTCTACTTGTACACATACTGGGTTTGAGGCGAGTTGAGTTGTCCTACTTACACTGGATCTGTTCATGTACCACCAGGGCAAAATGATCCGTTTCCAAAATGCGGGATAACTTTCCCAAGTTATCGATCAGGCGGATCTGAGAATGACGAGAGGATGTGTTGGGAGGAAGAAAGGAGGAAAATGTTATTATTTCAATGATTAATAATAACATGAAAATGGAAAGTAACAATATGCACAAGGAGCATATGATAATGCCAAAGCTTTCAAGAGTAAAATGTCTGTGAGCCAATGCCAATTCAACTGATAATGAAGGAATTACTTTTACACATTTGCACATTTCCTCATAGACGGCAGCCGGGAACGGAGCTGTTGAACTGACCTGTTTGAACTGCTTGTAGAGCACTTTGCTGACTGGGTCTGACAGCTTGATCTTCCCAGCCAGAATAGAGGCCAACACGTTGCCTAATGTCACCATGCCCAGGATTCTCCTGCACGCACACACACACGCGTACACAGGGGTTAAAAAGGTTCCAACAACCGTTTCTCTGTGTGGCATTTCACTCATTTCCATTTCAGGACACTCACCCAGCTTCATCCACCACGGGTGCCTGGTCGAAGCCTTTCTCTTTGAGGATTTTGATGGTCTTCTGACAGGTGACGGTCGGCAGCACGGTGAGGGGGGCAGACAGGTTCAAGCCTTGTAGCTTCAGGTTCCACCACCTGATGGATGGAGAGAAAACGGAGCCATTTATGTCATGAAAAACCACACATGGATATTTACTCAAAACTACACCACTACTTTAAAAATGAAAGTTAGACATACCAAGGTTTTTTCACCATGATGTCCTCCTCCCTCAGGAAGCCTTTCTCGACCATCCATTTGTCATTCAGGAATTTGGACCTTGAGTCAGAAAAAGTTTAAATAAAGAAACAACTTATTTATACAATGAAGACAAAGGCCCAGTTAATCTGAAAGACCTTGACCTTTAATACTTGATTGCTGTGTTTATTCTGGCACCATTTGGTCAGCGATTATCTTGATAATCAAACCACAAGACAGGTTCAGAAGCTTTGTATGATTGATCAATGACAAATTACCTTGATTGGCCACATGAGGGAGCTAAACATGGCTTTGCCCCTGTAAAAATCTTATCTGCTCTCCACAAATAAGCTTGTGCAGTCATAAAGGTCCTTTATCTGTCTGTCTGTAATGTCAAGTATCACAAAACCAGCATTGTGAACCCTTTACTTATTAGATCATCCGTTCATCGGATGTGTGGAGATGCTCACATGTAGTTGCGGATGGAGTCTGGCAGGATGACGACACAGCGTTGTCCTTCCTTCAGTTCTTTGGCGACATTTACTGCTGCAGCCATGGCCGTCCCAGAGCTGCCTCCTGTTACGGAAAAGTGTGAAAAATGAGTTACCTTTAACCAACACATTAAGACTAATAATTATAACGAGTTTTTGTTTGTCAGTAGGAACGAGTTCTTACCACACAGCAGACCCTCGTCTCTGATTAGCATACGAGACATGTTGAAGGACTCCTCGTCGTTGGACTTGTACCAGGCATCAATCACCTGAAAGTATAAAATAAAAGACACAACCGTGAGTCAATGCCACATAGAAACTCATAAGAAAATAGAATATAAATGGGGGAAAAAGCCCCTGGAACTCACTGATCTGTCAAGCACGGTGGGGATAAAGTCGTACCCGATGCCCTCCACCTCGTACTGGGTCTTATCGGTCTTGTTGAGCTCCTCTGGCTCAGCGAGGATGGAGCCTTCTGGGTCGACTCCGACAATCTGCACACAACACACAGCATTCATAAACAACATATGGTTTAGCCGACAGCTGCTGCTACTTATTCCACTTTTCTTTTTTAGCCATGGCTCATAAGAGTATGAAAGTAATAACTGTAGCTTGATGGCTTGGAAATATTCAGAATCGGAAATGAGGAGTTTAGGGTCGGGGTTACTACCAACTACTACTGACTCCCATGTGACTTCAGGACGGAGACGACTTACTTTGATGTTGGGGCATCTTTCCTTTAGTTTGCGGGCGATGCCTGTAATGGTCCCACCTGTGCCTGCTCCTGCCACCAGCATGTCCACTTTACCTGTTAGGAGAGGAGGTCAGAGGTCAGAGAAAACCGTTCTTTTGTGAACTGAGATTATCGCTGAACAGCCGAAGAGCAAAAAAAATCAAAGCTTTCAATGTTATCATCACGACAGCATCACATCGTGTTCGTACCGTCACACTGCTCCAGGATCTCTTCGGCTGTGGTGTCGTAGTGGGCCAGGGGGTTGCTCGGGTTACGGTACTGGTCCAGGATGTGAGAGTTGGGGATTTCGTTTTTCAAGCGCCAGGCCACGCCCACGTGTGACTCCGGCGAATCAAAGCGAGCGCTGGTGGGTGTGCGGACGATCTCGGCTCCGAGAGCTCTCAAGACATCCACCTGAATAGGAAAAAAAAAACATATTGGGTGAATATTATGTCATAGACTTGCAGTACAATTTTAAGCCAATATTTAATGAATTAAATTATGTCTTGATTGACAGCCAGAACAGTTAGAAATGAAGAATCTCACCTTCTCCATGCTCATTTTCTCAGGCATGACTATGATGCAGCGGTAGCCTTTCACAGCTGCAGCCAGAGCCAGTCCAATTCCTAAAAACAACACACACACACAAGCACGTTTTACAACACAGTAAATCACATACCATTAACATTTTTAACTAGCTTTCGTCATAGCAACACATGCATTTGTGAGCACAAACATGTGGTTAATCACCAGTGTTTCCAGAGGTGGGCTCTATAATGGTGTCTCCAGGCTTGAGGAGTCCAGCTCTCTCAGCGTCCTCCACCATCCGCAGGCTGATCCTGTCCTTGACACTGCCGCCAGCGTTGAAGAACTCACACTTGGCCACTAAAAAAAAATAAAAAGATACATACAAGTACAAAAAATTGTTTATTTCAGGGTTACATTAAAGGCCACTTTGAAAAAGAATTGAGTCAGAAAGATGATGCAATTGAGCCTGAAGCATCTCCATTTGTTCCATTCATAATCTCCTCAAACTGAAACAAATCTTTTGACACACATACCACATCCCACGCCCCAACTCGCTTTGTGTACATGTTGGTGGTGTTAAGGAGTCTAGTCTCAGCATGGGTGACTCACATATTTCACATTTGAGTCCAAACGCTTTGGGGATCTTGTTGATTCGTACCAAGGGAGTGTCACCGATCCTGTGCAGGATGTTTGGAAGTATGGTGGGAGTAGCCGTTCTGGGAGGAGAGAGTAGCAATGTGAAATAGACTGAGACACACCTCACATGTCTCGGTCAAAGACAAACTAACAGATGATAATTAAATCCACTTCCTGTTTTGCTAGTTTGAGGAGTTTTGTAGCGAGTATTTTTATGCCACGTGTCGCTCCTGAGGTGTGTAATGAAACCGGCACAGATCTGTACAACAATACATTTCAGGTTCCTATTTTTTTTAATAGCAAATCCAAACGTTTCATATGTAACGGCAGTGGACATTTGTCTCACCTTGGAACCTGCGTGTGAGGCGAGTCGGCGTTCGAGGCTCCCAGGCTCCACTTGCAGCGGCTGGGCAGGTCGGGTCGGATCCATTTCCTCTCAGCAGGAACGCTCTTTGTGTTCAGCTCCTCCTCAGCGTCCACCACTGCAGGCAGCTTGTCAACCCCATTCAGTGGGAATTTGCCTTCTCCGTTGGAGAGGTTGAGCATCTTTACCACTTGGGGGCAGACGGGTCCCTTGATGGGGGTCTCTTTGGATGAGGGAACTGACGGCATGGCTTACCCTGAGGAGGAAAAAAAAAACTAAAAATGTTTTTGACTGATAGCCAAAAAGAGAAACTGGGAACAGAAAATCCTTTAAAACAGATACTGAAAGTCTGAGCTTCATTTCAGACTAATATGCAACAAAGAGGAACCACTCTGATGCTCTCCTATTAATGCTGAGTCAGCGTCAGCGTGCTTCGTCATAGTGATGATCAGCAAACACTGCCATTGGCGAAAAGAGAATTTGCAGCAGGTGACGATTGGCTAATCAAGCTTTAGTTAATATTATATCAATCAATCACTCGCTACAGGAAAAATAAACAATAACTTTTATCACCCAACTGTTTAACCTCGTGTTATCTCTGTGAATTTACAAGACAGTCATTTTACAACAACACAGTAAACATTATCTTCAGTACAGCAGAGTGACTAGACTTCAAAGGAGGCTCTAAATTCAGTCACTGACTATCAGTGCAAACACTACTGTGCAGTATATATATATATGATTACATATCTTATGGGTCAATTAAGTCAGTAGTAAAACATTTCCTACAACACAACCGGATTATTATCGTTTATGGCAGTGTTAATGTCTGGCAGATAACATTACATGAGACTACTTCATTTTTGAAATGCCTCTGACTACTTAAGCCCCTCAACTTCTAAAAATATAGGAGACATCCATTCGGTTTCTCCCTCGTGCAACTGAAGTGACAGCAGATGAACCTTTACAGACTGAGGGGCCCCGCCATGATGTGCACTCAGTAAGCAAACCACATCTTCTTAAGCAAACAGCTCTCTGTGGGGAGATAACTGCTGCATTAGCGTTAAGGACACACTGATAAATAACACAGGAGACATGTATATTCACACTGGTAATCCACTCAAAACACTATTCTTAAAAAAGAAGAGGTGCAGAGGCCGATCTTACATGATTATAAATTAATCTTGATTTTTAAATCTCAGCAGTCCGCAGCCACTTTAAAGTCATGCTGCTAATTAAAGTTACAGTGGGTACAACTCCTGTGGCAAATGTGTGAACGGAGTAGGTGTTATGTGGTGACCTGAGGCAGGGTTCAACAGGGCAATATGATCCTCTGAGAAACCACATGCAGCACCGAGCAAGAGGATTTCATTTTTCAATTTTTATTTAATACTCTGCACTTGAGCCAACAACCCAATCCTCAAATACCTACCAAGCTGGAGAAATAGAGTACAGAAAATCACTTGATCTGTCTGGCACCATCAAACCCAATCTAATGAGTAATCTCTGTAATATTCTTAGTTTATCAGACTGACTTAGCTGCTTAGGCTGTTGTATTTCTAATCCTCTGTGGTATGTTTGGTGCACTCGAAGTTTAACGATTTATGTGCACCAAAAAAAAGAAAAAGAAAGAGTCATATGGTTGAGGTTGGTAATGACTCTGCCAGCAACAAATACAACCAAAGTATCAGCTGGTCAACAGCACAAAAAGAGCAGACTATAGATATTCAGTCAGCCATAACAAACCATGGACTAAATGAACAGCAGGAATGCTCGCCATAGAAACACAAGGTAAAGAAAAAACCCTGCAAACATGTAACCCACACCTGAAAAGCCAAGGTGTAATTTATCATGACCTTTTGCATTAGATACTCACATGTGATCCTCACTGTTATGAGCAGCTCCAGTGTCTCATTACAAGTTGATTAATGGCTTGACAGAAATTTCAATCAGTAACAATTAAATATATTATATTAAAAATCAAATACCTTTAGCCTGTTGGTCATATAAAAAGGGATTTGAATAAGTCAGCTGTTTCAGGAAATGTCACTATCATCATTACTGTCCTTTAATATACAAATATAGCAGTGAAATGTAATGTTCTAGCATGCTACAGACATATTAAATATAAAGAATAAATATTAAAACAGGCTAATTAATATATTGCGGCAAATATGGGGAAACATGAGATGCCCAATAAACAAAAGTCGCTACTGCGCAGTTACATTGTTGAGTCAGAGCTGCGGCTCAGCAAATATCACAACACACTCGTTTTCATCCATTAATGTTACATATATATATACATATTTCATCCCATGGTGCCGTTTCTCGGTCATTTTCACTCACCTGATAACTCAAATATACCCAGAGACGTGTGCTTGAACACCGCGGACGACGCCGACACACATGCAGGTCAGGACAACGCCGCAGACTGAGCAGTTTCCGACAAAGCCAGCAGATTTCGTGTCGGAACACGTGGGCCAAACGGGGAACAAGACGTGGGCAAAGTTCGAGAACGTTCGCTGATTGGCTGCGGCGAGGGCGTCAGCTTAGAAGCCTGAACCAATCAGAGCGGATATTTCTCAATAAGGGTTCGCGAGAACGCTGCGTTAAAGTTGTCTCCGCCATGTTTACCTTTTATCGACCAAACTGACCCTGCACGTACTGCACGTGACATCTGGAGAAGTATCGCATGTGCAGCGTGTTATGTACGTAGTATTAATACACCAGTAAGGAGTTTTTAGATTTCTAAAGCTATTAAAAGGGATTTTAAAATAGCTTTTAAAGCCCATATGGCTGTGGTGATTTTAGTTTTTCATTTTGATTACTAATAACTAACTACTGCATTATATTCTAACAATAATATTAAGCAAAGAAATGAGTCTGACTAAAAGAAAACAGAACAGAAAGTAGAGGAAATGAATGAAGGAGTGGCTGATCAAGCTTTGGGTAATGTTGCATCATTCACACACTACAAAAAATAACTGAACAATGTCAACACCAGTTGTGATCTATCAGAAATATGAAAATAAATGGAAAACATTATCCTAAACTAGGTGGTGATAGATATATTTTAACTGGGCGAAAGACTTCAAGTGACCACATTTATTATGTATGTCTTTCCCTTGACTTGTTGAAGACATACTAGAGAAGAAATAAACTGATTTTCATGTAAACAAATGGTGCCAATGCAGAGTTACAAATCTGTTTTATTGAGAAAGCGACACAAGCTCGTCTTAAAAAAGGAATAAAAGAAAAACACTTCCAACAATTCACCAAAGAAAAAAATGAAAATAACTTTGTCTTCACTGCTAGGATTAAGAGGGAGGGATTTGGTAGGAGATTGGATCGGTCTCGGCTTCCTTCAGAATCGCCCTGAACGTTCTCGGTCCCTCGACCTCCGCCTCTCGCGGTCCCTTCGTCGATCCCTGGAGCGGGAGCGTCGTTCTCGGGAACGCGAGCGAGAGCGGTGCCTGGAGGAAGAGAAGAAGAGATTCATTTAAAAGTATTAAAAAAATATATGAAATAAATATAAACATGATCATGAAATAGAAATATTGAAGTGGACTAAAATACCTTTTCCTGCGGCGGCCGTACAGCTCCCTACGAAGTTCTCGTGATATTGGTTTCAGGTGCATGAAGTTGCAGAAGCCGCCTCGGGTACACTCCCTGTCATAAAATAGTACACGAAGGGTTAATGCTTACTTGGCAAGGGTTTGGTTGTTCAGTGGCACAAGGAAAAGCTGGTTGAAGGAACATGCCAGCCAACCAAGCAGGACACCTGATGTTTATCTCCCTGCACACTAACTAGTCCTATCACTGGCTGAGTAAACAAGCCCCGGTCCAATGGAAAATTACTGAGGGGCTCATAAAGCAGGATCACACTGTGCAAAGTTTATCTTTGTATTTAAAAGAAAATGTTCACGCTGTGTCCATGCAGCTGGCTTTCAGTGCCTTGCTCAAGGACACGTCTGCAGGCTGCATGCCGTCAACAGAGAAGACTCCTCTGACACGGCTGGATTAACCTGCCGGGTTTGTTATGCTGGAAGACGACCTGGACCTGGGTTTACTGTATAATTATGTAGTAATAATCTTGCACGCAGGAACAGTCTTTAAGTCAGGGCCTCAATTAAATCTTTGAGATTTGGCTTTTAGCAGGAAACTGTAACTCACCCCATTTCGTACTGGCGGCAGCAAGCTTCCCTGAAGTCAGTGACGGGCGAGAGCTCTGCGTGGATGGGTTGGGCATTGAACCAGCGGTTATTCAGGTCCATAACAGCTTTCTCTGCATCCTCCTCACGACGAAACTACACACAGAACAAATGGAAAACTTAGGACTTGATGAAAAGTGGCCCATAAAAATTGATTCGGCAGCACTTTTACTACCCCTTTTTCTGTTCTTCTTATTTGCATCACCTCTTTCTCTCAAACTCGTCACATACCTTAACATAGACGTTGCCGACGAGGTGGTCGCCCAAGTTATCGCACACGTTCATCTCCTCCACCTCTCCATACTTCTCTTCCATCTCTGTAAACACCTCCTACATCGAAGAAAAGAAACATTAATCTGTGCAACACTTTTATCTCTTATCTTATTACAATTTGTGCGTGTTCACCAGGAAATCGGTTTACCACACAAGCTAACCAACTTCCTGTGGAAACCCTGCAGAGGTTATGTTTAAGCATAAAAGAAACTAATAATAAATCTGCTACCAGTCCAACTTTCTTATGTTTCGACTGAACACCAGATGAAAAGCTGTGTTTAGTTATGAGTTGGGTATTGAAAGTCTGCCTGGTTATTGCATCATTGCATTCATTTTATTTCAGAGGCATCTGAGAAATGTTAACAATCCTCTATCATCGTCTCCTTTAACATCAACATGTAGAGTATTCGTGTTTCTTTCTTCAGATTATCATCTATAATGAGTTTAGTCACATTTTCACGACCTGTAAACAAGGTCACAATTCAGCAAAGAGAAAATAAAGTGAAGGATTTCTTTTTCCCCTCTGTGTAAAAGCAGCTGTTACATTTCACTGCTGTGTAAATATTTGCTCCTGAACTCAGAAGATTGTTGCCCATCAGCAAAAACTGAATACATTTAGGCAATACCATGTTGCTGCTTTCAGCTGCAATGAGTTACAACAGATAACGAAGCTGTGACGTCACCCGGTGCAATATGTGAAGATGCGCAACAAGCACAAAAGGTCACTTACCTCGAAGAATTCATCGTAGTGCTCCTGCATTTCCACATCACTGACGGCACCTACAAAATGTCAACAAGGGAGAGTTGAGCCGCAGCAACACGAGCCGCGCTTTACACAGACACAGTTAGACAGCTTTTAACAGAGAAAACTAACTGTAGCAACATAGCACGGCACTTCCCGCTATTATAGTTACACCCAAATCCTATAACTTTACCTGTAAACATAAATCAAAACTTTAAAATTACAAATGTACATGTACATTATGTGCAGAGGACTTGATGTTCAGGTCAGTTATTTCACTGGTCATAACAACCTGCCTATTACATGAAGGAGAATCTCCTCGCACTAGTAGAAACCTGCTTCACTGAATCAAACCCAAAACATTATGTACTCAGTGTGAAACTGTTAAAAACACAAAGCTAAACATCTGTTTCACGTCAGCAAAATGAGGGATCTAAAACCAAAAGCTGTGCACATTATTGCACCGCATTGTCTCAGGTAGTTTGAGTTCAGCCAGGAAAACATGCAACAACAGCATGTGGCCAGTTATTCTACCTCCAGGAAATGATGTGATGCGTTAAGATGTCTCTAGAGGACATGTTGCTACACTAAGCTAAGTAAAGTAAGTGGAGTCGGTGCCGGAGGGTCCTGCATATGAAGGGAAGACTTACAGTGTAAACCATCAGCAGACTGGGCAGAGTTTTGAAGGTTATGAAGGGAAATGTTCAAGAGGGAAATGGTCTGAAATACAAAACGTAATATTTCTGTGAACCAAAATATAGAGCTGGGGAGGAAAAAATGTCATTAGAAATTTTTCTGTCAGTAAATTGCGCGCCTTCGTTTATTACATCTCGTGAGTTTCCAGCTAATTATGTGATGCATAAAGCTGCGTTCAAGATCGTAGACATGGCTTCATTTATTGGAAATGAAGCTTACTTCCTGCACCCCTTACTGTTTGTAGATTATTTCAAAAAGTTTTCATGTCTTAAAAGATTTGCTCCTTCTTACCTACTTTTAGTTTTTTTATTCTTACTTTTTTTGAAACATCACAGATAATCAGTGGAAAACGGGCTATAATTGTGGGCTTTACGTGTGTATACACTCGCTTTGATTCCCATTTTACAATAGAGACTACGTAAGGCACGACATACTGGTTTAGTTTTACTAAACCTACAGAACATAGGTCCAAAGAATTTATTTTAGACGTGAAAAACAAGAGTGATGGGTATGGATCATCTTTACTGGGTGAAGAGTAAAACCGTGTTCATGCTCAAACTCTATATCAATAGCAGAGTGAACGCAAGACTTTTCAAATTCACTGGATGCAAACTTTTAATGTGGGACTTAAAGGAGAACTGATGAACCGATTCTAAGAAAAAAAACAAACCCATTACCCACCTACCTGTACCAGAGGTCCCGCATGAGCTCTGCTAGACTGAACTTCCTGTTCACACCTATAAACAGTTCTGGGTATCCTACTATACTCAGCGCACCTTGTTTTTGTTATTTTTTTTTTATTTTCACTTGCTGAAGAGTGCAAAAACGATAACCGAAAACAAGCTGCAGCAGAGGCATTACGGGCCGTGCATTTAATAAGTCGCTAACAGACGCTGAAGCGGTGCCTCACATCTGCTGTTATAGTTGAGTCGCCACGTTTAAGAAACAGCAAGACAGTTTGCTGACAACATTTTAAACTTACAGCGTGAAGCGTCGGCTGTCTGTGCACTGTTCTGAGGATTTCGGTAGATGTTTTGAATCAAGATGGTCTGCAGAGAGAAGGAATAAAGAGGCACATGGTCAGATAACAACAAACAAAAAAACAAAGCCCGTCTTTAAGATTGACAAACGTTGTGTTGTCGGCGTCCTCACCTGGCTGAAGGTTGGTTTGTTGTGCAATCTCGAGCAGCGGTCTCCATGTCTACAAGCTCCGATTTTAAAATAGAAAGAACAGTTGACCCTGGAAGACAAGAAAGTGACACCACACTCACATTAATCACAATGTTACAACACACAGACCTGCTAACTGCTATGAAATAATGCTTAATATATATATATATATATATATATATATATATATATATATATATATATCACAGGTTCAAACCTTTTAAACAGGTGTGTTCATGAACTGTTCTGTCTTAGTCAATTTTTAAAGAAAAGTACAAATTTATCAATAATAACAAATATTTTGGCCCTCAACCAATTAACAAAAAAATAACTAGATCATGTGTATAAATATCATATTATATTATTGAGATCAAGACACAATACATGTATCTGAATAGGAAGCATGTCAGATGCTTTCTGCTGCTCCCCACCGGTCAACAAAAACAAAAACAACCAGTCCACTCTGCTAACAAGTTCGTTATTTAACCAAACTAGTTAACTAACTACACTGTGTGCTCCCAGTAGTTCAGGTTTGTGCCAACAGTCTCCTAAACGACATATTTTATAGCTGCAGGTTAGAGGTTCTTGAGTTTCATTCAATGCGTTAGCCGAGTGTTAGCTTCGCCTTGCTAATGTTAGATTTAGTGGGGCATTCACTGGCGCTACGGCTACAAACTGAGCCTCACCGGCGATAAAGCCCACACAGCTGCAACATCAACGCACAACACTCGCTGTATAACTCAATATTTAAATAAAACTCTAAATACAACTTACTTGTCTTTCTCTGTGCCGAAAATGGATGCCAGGTACTCCGCCATTTTCGGCTCGTCGCGGACGTTACGACGTACGTCATTACGTAAAGGGAGGGAGAACGCGCAGAGGTTCTTTTCCGACGACTTGTATTGACCCTGAAGGCCACACGTGTACGCTGTTGTTCCAGAGAAATCATTTTAATTCTGTGTAAAAACTCTTCTTGCTCGAATTACCTCATAAATTATTGAATTAATAAGTTTACCAGTGTATATAAGTAAAACAAATAAAATAAAATAGTGTATATAATACTAAAACACTCTATTATAATAATAATAAATGTGGTTTAAGAGTCAGAACATCAATGAAAACTGTTTTTAACATTTAGGAAAAAAAGGTTGCCCATCAAAATGGGTCTAAAATTTATTAATTTTGCTTTTGCACTATTGTGGAGACTTTTATTGCAGTATTTTTCACAATTATTGTACTTTCCCTTCACGGCTATTATTTCTTCTGAGCTTTAAAGGGATGCAAATTGGTGGAATAACCGGAGAAATAAATAAAATCATCATCACAAGTACACTGAAGGTTAATACCCCAAAACTCTGGATCCTACATTTCCTGAACTCCACACGCCTAGTGTGCATCACATTAAAGCTCAAGAGGTCACAGCATCCCTATCTCCTCTTCAGTGCACGTTACGTCTACCATTGTAGCCACGCCGCTGTGCACAGGGCCGCACAAGTTTGCAGGAGATGCATACGGCAGATCTGAAAGGAAAGGAGAGGGGAGAGGAAGTCAGCATGAAGAAGGTGAACCACAGACACTGCCAAAATGTGATGACGGTACACAGACTGAAAGAAAAGCAGAAAATGAAATGAAAAGAGAGCGTGAGACAAAGACATTGTAGTAAATCATCTTATTGTTGTGTCAGAGTCAACACCAGAAACTATGGGAAGCCCCTAATCATCACTGAAACACTGCAGCATTTGCAGAAGCAAGACCACCCATCGCTCGACACTCACCTCTACTACTACGTTAAGGGGAAGGAGACAGTGATATGAAGGGTGGGAGGTGAGATCGGAAAGAGGAAGCAGCATGTAGTTGAACAGCACTGACCACAATTACAGCACTTCTCTGTATTGTTTAACCTAAAAATAATGTTCTCAGAGGAACGTTTCCCACTTGGATTGGCTGCGACTGGATGACAGGAGGCTATCTGAGAGTTTCCATCATGAGGCCTAATGGCTGCTGGACCATTCTGCATTTATCCATCTTGGCCGGGCTGCTTCTCACCTTGAATGCTGAGAGTAAGTGGGGTTTTTTTGTATATTATGCTCTCACCATGTCATGTTTTGTGAGGAGAACCTGCCGTAACCACGATGGACTCATGAATTTTCAAAGTCTAGATTCACATTTAATGTTCAAATATAATAATAATACATAATAAGATACTGTATGTCTTAGATGCTACTTTCTTCTGAAACACGGGGACGTTTTTTTACAAAATAAAACAATTTATATAAATGAAGAAAGTAGAAATTATTATAAAAAACAAAAACAAAAGACATTATTATATTCTTTTAAACAGTGTGAATTTTTTAAAAATTTTTTTATTTACAGTCGTCAACCACAATGTTATTTATATACTTATCATGTCCTGTGGTTTTCTTGCGCCTTTAACGTTTTCTTTGTGGTCTGACGAAAGAGAGCGACTATTTTTAAATATACTTCAAAGCAAAATCATAATCATCCATGTAACACTTTCTTAATATTAATTTTACAGCTATGGGAGCGTCTGATGTTAATCAGAAGGTTATTAGGTTCATACTGTAAGAGGTAAAATTTCCCTTCAACACAGTGTACTTTTGGTGGGGTTCACTCTCAGTTTCTCTTACAGCTGGATCTCATACAAATTATGTTTCCACTCGTCACAAGTCGTTGCACAAACTAAGAAATATATATATATATATATATATATATATATATTAGTTTGTTTAAATGACTTTTCCGTCTCTTATTTTTCTTCTTTACTATATGTAACTACGTTTATTTGATGTTTAATATATGTTTTTTTTTTTTTTACTGTATATGATGGTATTTTCCCCTAAAGGAAACGTTCACTGTTTTTCATAAAACAACAGTCAGGTGTCCATATGAGGTTTTTTACATGCCTCAGCTTCATTATAATGACCCGTGTTAACAGGAGGAAGGATTACAGCAAGTGTTCATGTGTTTTTGGACAGACTGGAAAAGTATTTTAAGATGTTTGATCACCTTTAACAACTCCCCTCAAACATTTCCTATGAAAAACCTTTTGTTGAATGAATGAATGAATATTACAGTATCTAAGTATAATGTCAAGCAAGGATGAATAGCTTTCTCATTCACACTTGTGTATGTGTTTGTTTTCATTTTTCTCCTTCAGGTAAAGATCCTTTCTGTTCCCCAGAAATTAGAGTTCGTCGCAACACATTTTATGAGACTTTACTTGGGACAGATTTTAGGATTAACTGCACTTTTACTTTCTGCAAC
Organism: Pampus argenteus; assembly: GCA_036937835.1. NCBI lineage: Eukaryota > Metazoa > Chordata > Actinopteri > Scombriformes > Stromateidae > Pampus > Pampus argenteus. The sequence goes on along the minus strand of CM072883.1, from coordinate 2,589,228 downwards.
GATTCAAATTCATTAATCTCCTGGTACAAATCAGAAGAGTCAGACAAGTTTGTTCCTGTAAATTTTAAACAGAGCAATCACATTAAAGCAGAAGTGATTGTTAGAAATAATTCAGGGATATCATATTTGATCTTCAAAAACATAAAAAGAAGTGACTCCGGTCTGTATCAGTGTCAAGGTGGAGGCAGGGTGAGTCACGCCATCAATGTGTCCGTCTGTGGTAAGTGTGACTTTTTCACTAATCATCTACATCTACACTGGACTGTACTTATCTAGTATGACTAATTAAACTCTGTTTTGTTTTATAGATAACGCTGAACTTTCCACTACTACATATACGAATGAAACAAGTAAGAAAACTATATATTTTCTGCTCCACATGTTATCTATGAGTCAAATCTGAATCCTAAAACGTATTTGTCTTCTTGATGACTCTCAGATGAAGAACAGCCTGACCTTCGTATTGACTCAAACCTCATTCATTATCTTGCAGACACGTTAAATTCGACTGTCGTTGAAGATGGATGGATGTATGTGTACTCTGCTGCTGGGATAGTGGGATTTGTCATCATGGTGATAGTCATATCTGTCATATCAATGCGAGGGTGTAAAGGTGAGATCAATTCTCTTGTCCAAATATTGAAATCATTATTATTATCATCAATACATATTAACAAGTCTGTCTACCACGCAGGTAAATCAAAGGAAGAGACTCATGTAAGACACAGATACATTTTAAAGCTTCCTTCATCCTAACAACATCCAATCTTTAATCCTTTAAACTTTTTTAATGCAAAATGTTTTTTTATTTAATGTTTCCAGTACATGGAAATCCCCATGGTCAACCAACCCGTCCCACATGCCGGCCCCCAGCTGTCTCTGAGACGAAGCCCCTCTGTCCCACCACCATATAGGCAATCGACACGGAAGAAGCCGCCTTCACAACCCAATGAGACGACGCCACAAAGAGGCCTTGTTCACAGCATGGAAAAAAGGGACGAAAAGAGACAGAGCAATACAGTAGAAGAAGAAAATGAGGAAGTGTGTTCTGTTGTGTACGCTGCTCTCAACCATCATCATCAGCCAACAGGAGCTCCTGCTCGGCCACAGAGGCACATAGAGGAGAGTTCGGTGTATGCAGCCATTCGTGTTTCTTAAAGACGTCGTTTCAAAGCAGTGGAAACAGACCAATGAGCTCACACTAGAGGATCACAGTGGATGCAATGACCATAAAAGCAGGAAAGGGTGCAGGAGGCAGATTCTGAAAAGATTTGCTCCATAAAGTAAGTGCATAAGTTAGCATCTCCAACACATGCATCAGTTTTCACTGATTAGACCTCTGCTTCAGGATGAGGTTGGCTGGAACTATGCTGGAAATGAAATGATCATCTTTTCATCATCAAACAGCAAAAAAGTACAATGTCCACCTGTTTCAAAATAAAATGACTCATAATAAGAAATGTACTGAATTAAAACACTGTGATCTTGTTTTCAATGTTTTGTGTCTATATGGTTAAAACTGTGACCTCGTGCCGTTTGTGCACGTTCACCACTTGAATTCGTCACATCAGATAACAGTAATAGTTTCATTTCTTGCGACCTGTGTTATATCAACTGTTCACTTACTTTCTGACTATATGAATGACCAATGAGCTTCACTGATTTTCTTGTATCATTTGTGCTGGGAGATAATAATGAATGTAATAGTGATGTGATCATTTTGTGCAATCAAATGACAGCATGCATGTATAAATGAACTGTTTGATTACTGTAAATTAAGATTATATGATGCAATCACTGCTGACTGCTGTGTGTATGTAATGTATTAAATGTATTTGCCTGTGTACATAAAGTATGCCACAACGCCTCGTCACTTCTCCAGTTTATGGACCTTCACGGCATGAACTGAACTGGGGATACATGCAGACCAAAGACCACGGTAATCAAAAACAGGAAGTAAAATCAACCACCTGTCATATACTGTGATACGTAGAGGAGAGACATCAGCAATAGTTGTTTGACAGAAGTGGATTGCTGCTCCCTCAAGTGTTTCCACCATGAGATCTAACCACTGCCTTACCATCCTTCATGTGTCCATCGTAGCGGCGCTCCTCCTTCCTCTATATGCTGAAAGTAAGTTATTGTTCTTCTTCTCTGTCTGCGCAGGTCTTTGCTCCAGTGTTTGTGTCTGTAGTCACTAATATGAACCAGATAAATGATGTTAAAGATTATAACGACTGAAAAAGCTTCAGATAGTCTTATTATATCTCAGACTTATGGAAATAGTAAATATATCCATAATGTACAGTCTTTAGTCTGTGAAAAAAGAAAGTTAAAGGATGTAAAATGCGTCTTTGATGTGAGATTTTGGTTAATTTTTTGTATTTCAGGATGATCTTTATATATGATGTGTAAATAGGCGAGGGCAAATATTGGCAATATCTCCTTAAAACCATTTAAAAATGGTTCATATTAACTATTCGTTAATATGAACTTAAACATATATGATTGGAATAACTTGTTACAGGAAACAGACAAACCAGAGTGCTTCCACCACATCGATACCACACATGACTTGCTAACCTTCCTGGCTGACCTGTATTTTCACAGCTGCAGCATGAAAAACCAATAAAACTTATATGTATTCATTCATCATTAGCTGACATGAAATTTTCATTTTAAATATATAAACTGGCCGGTCATTTCTAATGTCTTTTTCCTTTTGCAGGTAAAGATTGTGACTCAGACGTTAAAGAGGAAAACACGGTTCATAATGTTTTACTCGTGGAAGATCTCAGGACTAACTGCACAGGTCTTTGATTGATCACAAACAGTGTCCTGCTATAAATGCATTAATGAAATTTATGTGCTTCTTTGAGTTAAATGTGCTATTTCATCTTGCAGAAATCACACCAAGTCAATGTGCTTTGTGGCCACATTTGTACCGTATTGCTGGAATCGTGGTGTTGGTCGTCATAGTGATAACGGTATATTTTGCATCAAAACATGTGTGTAAAGGTGAGGATTTATGATTTTTACAGTAATCACAAAAAACAAAGCTGCATGTGGTGGCACATATTCGTGATTGTGATCTCGCCTGATGTCAATCCAAGGTGTCCATAGTGCAAGAACATCCAGGAACACGGCAGATCCGAGTCTCCAGCTTCTCCCAGGACGAAGACCTGCTCACCAGCCTCATATCCACGACAACGATCCCGATGAGCCCATCTACACCAATCTGCTGATGATAAATCATACAATACCAGGGTTATGATTGATATCAAAACATATTTACAATCAAAACATTATATAATCTGTAACTTGTATCTGTATTATTATATTGATTTGTGTGTCAAATGACTTTATCTATGCTATAACTTGTGTTTCTTCCCAGTGTGTGTGTCTACTGTACTTTATCCAGTTTGTGCTTTTGAATTCCTGTAAATCAAGCTGTTAATAAGAAAAGCGAAATTTGTGGCCTGAGTAAGCATGATGGTGTGTGTGTGTGTGTCTGTTCGTGTGCAGAATGTAACACATTCACAGGTAAACAGTTTTACTTCCTTTACAGGTAACAGGCTTGGTGCACACATCCGGTTCAGATACCTTTTTGTTCTTCTGACTGTCTCTCTGATGATGTTCATTGAGGTTGCCTTTCTTCTTGAGTACAGTATCTTTTGTGCATTTGGGAGCAAACACACTTCAGACTGATGAACAGGAAGCAGAATTAAACCACATGTCACGTAAACATGTTAAAACAAAGGCGAGACGTCGTTTTACACTGAAGTATATTAGTCATTAAAGACAAACGGTTGAGGATGATGGGAACTGCGTTATTTTTGCAGGTTTTTTTTGGTCATAAACTAAAGTTTTGGAAAAAATAAGTATTTTTATGATTAGCCTAACATAAGAGTGACTTCCATAATAAACAAAAAACATCTTTTACCATCACTGACATTATGCTTACATAGACTTTATGGTATATTGGTTAATTCATTTTAACACATGGACACTACTGTACTGAGATTGCAATCACTTTAGTCCAGTCCAAGATAAGAATAACTAAAATCCCAACGTGACAACTGCCTGATTTCAGTATGAGTCACCTTTAACCTGCAGACGTTAAAAACTTCTGTCTCCCACATCGAATCCAGGAAATGACACCTTTCACTTCAGACTGAAAAAAGAACCAAGAATCTGTGAAATTAGAGTGTAAATGTCAAACGCTGTCTCAATTCTACAAAAGGAAGGGTTGCAGCTGTTGGCTACACATGAGTTGCTGGTTAAATGGACAAAAATACAGCTGCAAATTGAGCTGTAATATGAGTGGAAAGAGAAGTGGGCATCCTGTTGCTGGGGTTTGGCCTTTGGGATGTGTTACCTATGTGGTTGTGAATGTGCTAAAAGCTGACAATCATTGCAGCACGTACAAGCATGGTTATGTACAAGCACTTACACCTACTTTGTCACCCCACATTGAGTGTTGCATGCAGTTAGAGGGGCATCTCAAATCACTAAGAAAAACAATGTTTTTATATTGTATTATATGTCATCATATATTTAGAGGTTTTTATTATATTATTTAGTGAAGCTGTAAAGTGAAAGGGAAGCAGAAGTTAGAGCTGAATGGGACAAGTGGCAAACCTTTGAATTAATCAAGGTTGCCACCTTGTGGTATAAAGGCCAAACTCTGCACCTGAACTCACCAGATTATATCTTTTTATAATGCAAGTATTAGGTTGCACGTAGGACACTGATAACAACTCCTACTAGTCCATAAACATTTAAAGCCCACTCAGGTTTCCTGTCTATGTTTTTAATAATGATGCATTTATTTGCTTTAATGAGATCAATATCACCATAGAGAATCAAAATAAGACTTCCCGTTTCCTGGCTTTGTGAGGTGTGTGGAAGGAAAAATGTACTGTGTTTGGAGAAATAGTCACCATGGTTCAATTCAGTTCATTTCCAAAACAGGATAAATTAAAAAGGAAACACAAAAAAACTAATATAATTTTAGGTGTACGACTTTTTGGGAAACTAGTAGCATCTTTCATCTAATCAGATGAATGAAACTTAAACCTTTTTTTTCTTTAATCATTTATTTTTCTTTCGATGTGTTCAAACTCAAACAGCCAATTTCAACATGTTTCTCAAATGATTCATTCATGGAGGGCATTTTTCAGATATTTGCATTGGTTAGTCACACATAGACCATTTAAGACAAAGCGCGACAAACGCCAACGTGACACACGCAGGGGTTTTGAGAATGAAATAGTTACAGTCACTGGAGTGGGCTGCAGAGGAAATGAGGTTTTCTATTGTTACATACATTACCACCCACAGTCTTCATCTGTCATACTCAACTACCCAACCGTCTAAAAATAATAATAAAAGGTTGAGAGTTCAGTTACAAATTTGAGCTATTACATAAAGACTATAGAAATAATACTGTGATAAACATAAGCAGTGAAACAAGATTTTATTTGCTTCCACTTTGAAGATTCATTTATCTCCTCAGCACACATAAAACAAAAGACGAACACTGTCGAAATAGGATTAGACGGACTGCACCTTTAGTATCTCAGCTAAGTTTTGTAACATCACAACAGGCATTAATTAAAATGATTTAATTATTACTACTTTTTTTCTGATAAATGAGGTTTCTGCATAATAAAATAGACTGTACATGGCACATAGTATAAGACCATGATTATATATTTACCCACGTTTGAAAATATAAAGTTACTCTTAACACTGGTGCTCCCTACAGTTCAGCTCTAAGTTATCAAATACTGTACAACAATGCACATAAACACACACACACACACACACACACACACCCTGTTTCTCTCACCTGGGTTCATCCACACAGGCATCATTTGCACGTTGCTCAGTCTCTCAGTCTGAGTCATAGGAGGCTGCTTCATTTTAACCTCATCCCCACTGATCATTCTGACTTTCCTGTAACTTGTAAGTAGAGTTTAAAATTGGCACAGCATCCTTTTAATTATCCCTCTTGACCATTATAGTCTATATAAAGCTCGCCTCACTGACAACCTCAAACAGAGAGCTTTCAGGAGATGTAAGACCAAAACTATATGACTGTGTGTTAAAGTCTGTTGTTTTTATGGACATAAATCAGTCCTGAATGCAGCATTAAAGCACAATATAAAGTGTAAAGCTAGGGGTAACTAAATAGCCTGCTAACATCAGTGGTGCACTCTTCCCTGGTGAAAGGAGAACACAAATAAGTGAGTTACAGAGCAGGTTTTTGCCTATTGGTTAATATATTTAATTGCTCAATAAATTAAAAAAAATACTTTGCTCATAACTAAAAAAGCTCTTCTCAACCTACATATATCAGCCTTTAAAAACAATAATAATCTCTCTAGTAATAACTTTCATACCTTTCATACTCAATTCTCCATTTGGATCTTCATGCTGATCCAGAAAAAGCCTCAGAGCAACATATATATATATATATAGATATAAATATATATATTGTAAGTGTAATTTCTAGCATTAAATAAAAAGTTTTGTTAAGTGATTTGTGTCCCCACTATCTTCCCAGCTCGTGAAAGCAGAACCGCCAGGTGTCAGCTCAGCTCTGTTCCCGTCCTCTGCACACCGAGCAGCAGGGAGGGCACGGTGCTGAGCAGCCAGGTCAGGCTCAGAGCTCCACTGGACCTGCATCAAAGCAGCAGCGACCGCCGGGCTGCAAATCAGTCTGGACAGAGAAGAGAGAGAGAGACACACACACAGTTAGTTGATCAGCTTTGTCCTGAAACGAGCAGAAAATGTCACCATTTCCTTTTTGCATGAATGACACAGATCCAGTCCTTCCTGCGTGTTCCTAGTTTTACACATACACGTCTCTATAGTCCCCAAAAAACACCCACTCAGAGCCGAAACACCACAAGCACAAAACAATGAAAACACTGCAGGAATTCCTCAGCTGTAATTAAAGCGCCTGCCACACCTCATTCGAGATGGCTCACTAAAAGCATGAAAATGGGATTCACACATGTAGCCTAAAAGACAATTAGAGCGAGAGTGACAAGCTCACTTAGTTGGAAAAATCTAATTTTTTTTTTTTTTTGCGACCAGCAGGTGTCACCTTCATCATAACGGACTACATGTGCTTTTCTTGGCTCCTCTTTCCTCTGTCTAGATTTACGGGAGCAGTCAGCGTTGCCCTCAGTTCTACCCTCATGATTCAAAGGCTGACTGTTTGTCTGCCGGACAGGATGTAGTCACTCCCCTGCACTTCCTGTGGCTCCACTGATTGAAAGGTGCCACTGAAAACATGCAAAGAGCTGGTGCTTATCTGTGGTCAACTCCCTGCCCTTGTAGATGTGCCACCACTGCACCTTATAGTCTGTACATTTCCACCCAGGCCCAGGCTATTTTAGTATTTTACTGGAAGAACCTCCCAGATTTCCCAGATGAGACTTAAGCAGAAAGAAACTGAATTACGCCCGTTGATCCAGAAGAGACCACAAAAGCCTACTCGGGTTGAAGTCGTGGTCTGACTTCAGCCGCAGACATCACAACTCTATAAAACTGTCCACAGCGGGTTTCTCTGCAGCCGAGCATTTCACAGACACTCGAAAGATGTATCAGCTTAGCTCTCCTTTCAGATAGCTGCTACATACCAGAGGATTTCCCGTCTTGCTACTGTGTTATTAATATACACGCTGAACCTCTTCCCTGCAACAAATGTACCTGCATCACTCCAGCAGTGGCTTAAAGGGCCAGTAAACCAATATTTTAACATGCATATCCACAAAAAAAAACTCCTGCATAGTATGTCACTCATCAAGTATGAAGGTTTCTTAAAATAGTGTTTTCATGATTGCAATGTAATAAAATACCATTAACCAAAGCCCAAGCTGATATATTTAAATGCCTTGTTTTGTCCGACCTATCAACTGGGCAGCCTTTCAGCTTTGGCCCCCCCTTCGGGCCCCCTTCTCTCTGTCTTCTTCCTCCACAATCGAAGGGATTAGACACACAGACGGGGGTCTTTTCTTCAGGTTGGTAACTCCACACAATCAGCACAAGCACTTGTTATTCTGCTCAGGATCCACAGAGTTGGAAAGCAACGACACTTTGGCAAAGAGTTTCAGGGCAAACAAGAAATGTATTTGCCTGAAAGAATATAGTTTTACAGCTGCAATCTTTTCAAAATATCCCTTTTGGCCACAGGCCCTTAAGCAAGTTCTGCTCCCACACAAAGCTATCAATCTCATGCAAACGCTGTATTTGAGAGTGTCAAGACTGTGCCTTATGGTCTCATGAGTGCAGGATGGAAAAGGACACAAACAGTCTTAAATCAACTACCGAGTGACAAAGAACGAGGGTTTAAGGGAAATGTGTCAGAGGGTTTCCAGCTTTGAGACATCAGGGAAGGGTTATGGTACGCGCCCTTTTCTTATCGCACGAGAAAACAAAGGAGGAACGTGAAAACATCTGCATGAGGTCTATTCTAGAAATTGCATACCTCTAGAAGAATTTGTGGGCTCTTTTGTAACCTTTTAAGGGTTTTTAAAACCTTGCAAACATCTGAGCATCCATGCAAGTATGACAAATATATCAATTTACTGTGATTAGTGTTTACTTTTGTCCCATATTGTACGTTGCCAAATGCAGAGTAGGCATGGGACCGTCCTGACCTTGACTCACACTTTTGTTTTTCTTCCTTTGCGGCTGTGACCTTTGTTTGACCAGTAAAGGTGCCAACATTAGCTAAAAGCCTCTGTCATTACCCATTAGAAGATTGGTTTTCCTTGTATTTTGTGGGCATAAATTTTATAATAAAAAGGGGAAGTGAGCAGAACATTTTCCATGAACCTCAAGAGAGGATTGTGACAAAGGTGTTAACAGGAGTCACTCTGCCACCTGTGTGTGGAAAAACCGCTGTGTGTTGACCTTTAGAGAGTGTTTTTACTATCAGCTGTAGTCTTTACGATGTGTTCAAATGCAACTTTTTACAGAAGAAAAATGAGGTTTGCAGCATGTTTGTCAGTTTTCTTTTTTTTAAAATATAAAAATATATTTTTTCTGTTTCAGTTTATGTACCAGGATAAATGTGAACAGCCTATTATAATCATAATAGTGATGGGAGCCACCTAAAACTTGGCCAGCAGACAAAAACAATTTTCTGCATGACAGTGGAGCCGTTCTCACAACACTGACCACAGTCCTCTGCTGAACTCTGAAGCTGTTAGGACCATTAACAACTTATAAAAGCCATTTACCTTCTCCGCCTACACTTTCCTGTGCTGTTGCAGGATTAAAAGTGGCAACCATAAAAGGGAATGACAACAAGCGAAGCCTTGATGTAAGTTAACTGACAGAGATGCATTAAAAAAAAAAAAAAGTGAAGCTGCAGAGTTGATACTCACCGTCAGTGCAGATGAAGCACTTGCAGAGACACACACACAGACACAGGAGGAGGACCGCGGCCACCCCACACACTGAGATGAGGATAACCATGGCTGGACTCACTGCAGCACACAAACACACACTTACTTACTCACGCTGTGAGTGTCTGGACTAAACATGTGAGAAGAACAATATTTCCTAAATATTGTCTTTTTATTGTCTCTCAGTTTTGCACAGCAGACGGGTTTAAATACGACAAAGCCTCGGTTGCCGTTGCTATGGAGAAGAAGCCAGGCAGAAAGCACTTTGTTGCTGCAATTGAGAACAAAGCGCGTCGCCATGGTTGCTGAATTCATCCAAGAATGTAAAAGGGAATTGATTTAAGTTTATCCTCCGTTAAGTTAGGAACAACTGTAACCTCTGTGAGAGCGCAGGACTTTTAATACGTTCATGCTTTAAAAATGATTTTTAAACTTCTCACCATTTGTGTTGAGGGACACTGAGAGGGGTTTCTGCAAACCCTGGTGGTGCACGATGCACTTGACGTACAGGTCATCGAGCAGCGCTGAGTGAAAGTGCAGCGTGCTCGTCACTATCGTCGTGCCGTCGCCCTGATCGTAGGCCGATGAAATGGACGGCCCCAGCGTCCGGTTTTCACCCTCAACGTTCCACGTGATCTCCGCTGCGGGCCGGGACTGGGTGGTGCAGTTGGCCTCGGTGACCCCTGAGGGTGAGGTCACATGGTTCACCTCTGGTTTGGGTAAAACTGGAGAAAAGAAAGATTGTTGAGTGCTTGAAGATGTTAATAAGCTGTGGTTTCGTTGAGATATTTTGCATGCGTTTGTATTTTTTTCTGAGCCTGCCAATCACACAGACAGCAGAGAGCAGAGAGCAGAGATTTGTTCCTCTGCCTTCATAATGGAGACGGAGAGACAGAGCACATCGTCTGTCAGTCTCTTCTAGAGGACACAATGACACAAATCGTCCTGCGAGAGGCCGGCCTGGAGACAAAACCCAGACAGAGAACAGAGGCAAAGCAGCTTTAACGGACGCTGCGTGTGTGTGTGTCTGGATCTTTGGTTTCCGTTGAGACAAAAGCAACGCTTGTTTAGCAGAGCAAGATGATGAACGTATGAGTTTACACGCACACACACACACACACGCACACACACACACACGCGCACACACACACACACACAGAAGCCTTGTGTCCAGGAAACAGGGAGCCACTCATCCCCTGGGCTTTCACCCAAATTAATCACTGCTTTCTCCTCAATGACACCCTCTGTCAACATTATCACTCCAAACACACACACATCAACAACCACTTACACTTCTGGAAGGTTGGAAAGTTTGAGTGCGACTTGTAAAAGTCTATGAGATGTAACACTGCCTTAACATTAGCAGCACTAGTGGGGGGGTTAATTCAGTGCTGAAAATCGCTGTGGCGAGTCTCCAAAGCAGGTCAGAGCGATAGATTAATGACCCACGTCAGCACCGTCACCTCAAGGCCGCCTGTTTGTTTATATGCTTCCTTCCTGAGCTACATCTGGAGCTTTCCTCTCAGTCTACAGTATATTTCCAGTCAGTGTGAAGATTGCTTGCTAAATAACTGCACAGTGTGAGAGCAAGTCCTCTCCAACTAATAATGATTTTCATTATCGATTAGTCCAGACAGTAGAAGAATCTTATGATATTATTTGTGCTATTTAATCTGTATTTTCTTGTTAACATTTGTGTGTTTGTATAAAGGCCAATCCAGTGATATGAACTGCAATCTAGCTGAGGCTATAAATGCTGTCATATGTGAAACTGGTTCATGTCAGAGCTGCAAAGATTAAATTAATCTTTGTCATCAGACTCACCATAAACAAAGAGGCAGGCGGTGGCGCTCCTGGTGCCGTCTGGGTACGTGTGGAATTCGCAGGTGTAGCACGCCTCATCCTCGGTCCTGACCGCCTGGATGGTCAGCTTGGTGTTGTCCACGGTTTGGCTCAGACTCACGCGCTTCCTGAACGCATCCTCTACCTTCGGTTGGCCGTTTCTGACGTAGGAAGCCACGGTGGTGGTGTCGCCCTGCTCGGCAGTCTTCCTCCACAGCACCTGTTGCACCCTCTTTGGGATGCTGTACCAGCAGGAGAGGGTGGCCGGCTTCCCGCTCACGGCCGTCTTGTTACCATCCAGACTCACTTTACCTGCAACAAAGGAAACATTTATATATGTTACCTGTATCTGTCAGTGGATTATTTCTGCCGGCATCAAAATGTGCAATAAAAACTTCACATATAAAATCAGTCTGTTTAATAAAACATACCTTGCGTTGTAGAGACAGCTGATCCTACCGTCCATAGCAGCAAACACATGGGCAGAGCGAGTCCACACATCGCACACCGAGGCAGGTTTACCAAGTATCACATCCAGGCTGCAGCTGCAAACACACAAACACTGTCAGACAACAGCTTTTAACCACAACCTCAACACTGAGCACTTTTTAAACAGCGTGCGGCTGTTAACGTGAACCTTAAACAAGCAGAAGATGTTCAGTCGGTCAGTAAGAATCGAGGTTGAGGATGCAGACGTACCCGTCAGCTGTCCAGTGGTCTGACTTGATGGTCAGCGCGGCTGTTGCTGCATCGTACAGACACACGGTCTGCTGTGAGACATGAAGACAGAGGATGACATTAGCGATGACAGCATCTCCAGATGATCCTCTTATGTGTTGACCAACTGGCCACATCTCAAACATATAGAAATATATTCACATTTGAGAAGTCGGCAACTAACTAATTGCAGTTCTACAAATATTTTGTGCATCTGAGACAGCAGTTAGTACACTTTAAAATGTGTTGCCATGGAGGCTGCTGATTCAGGAAAACATCACCTGGGGTCTAATTGGAGTTTTAGATGTTAATCCACAGCATGCACCCGGCCTCCGGTAAACAGCCCATAATTATCCAGCAGCATATAAGCTGCCACTTGTCTAGACAGCACCAGCTATTAGATTTCAAAAAAACACACCTGAAACCTCAATAAAATCCAGATGCCAGACAGGAAGAGGAGACGTTAGTCATGCAGGTTTGAAGTAGGTAGGGTGGGTGTGTGTGCTGCGATACCGGCCGAGCCCTGCGGTGGGTTGATGCAACTCCACAATCTGAGTGTAAACAGCAGGGGTCAAGTTTAAACTGGCCTTTGATGGCTTTCTGTAAGTGAAGTGTAGTTGACTTCCTGCCACAACCACAAGGTGCAGAGACCTCAGAGCTTCATGGGTGGCTCCCCGTCGCCACAACCATCTGGCTTCAAACTGTTAAATCACTTTTCCACTACAAAAGCACTACTGTTAAAAGGATTGGTCGCTCAGATGTGCAGATTTATGGGAGAATATATTTATTGTTCTTCATCCAGATACAGTGAACATTTTCTCCACAGCTGGTTCGACTCAAGAAGAGAGGATCTTTTTAAGGGCGTAAGGCTAAATCCTCAAATTATTTCCCACAAGAAGAAGAAGAAAAAAAAAAAAAGTTTTTCACATACTCGATCCAATTTTTGTAGATATAAATAAATAAATGAAAATCTAATGCATGAAATGATTCACAGATACCACAAAGTGACACATAAGAGACAATTAGATGAGGTTAAAAGTTAATTCAATCCCTCCCAAAAAAAAAAGGTGATAAAAAGTTTTTCTGTTTGTATAAAAAAAAAACAAGAAAAATGACCTGCAGGAAAAGTTATATAACAATAATAATTAAAGTCAACTTCTTAATTAAAACAATGACACAGAAACATGAATTTATAAAACAGGAAATTATAATAAATGTTAATTTAAAAGTTATTTTTTTTTAGTAAAAACAGGACGATCACAAACAAGACATGAAACTTACTCAGACAGATGAAAGTCGCTCAGTGAGAAGCTCTCAGTCTGTGAGGTGATCCTGTGTTACAGGTGATTAAGAAACTGGAGCTCAATAATCCATCCTCACCACACCAAACTACGACAAGCCAGTGTTGACTTCCTGCTGCAACATTTCACTCCCTGATCCATAAAAAACACGCCTCAAATGATGGAGAAAGGCGGCCCTCTGGTGTCCATGTTGAGCCATTGCATCCAAGTGTTATCATCACAGCACACATCTGCTTCTAAAACTTTATAATAACATAGAAAAAACTGCACTTCAAGACATTTATAGTGAACTTACAGTTGTTGAGTGTGTCATGACCTGGCTCTGAGAGTCATGGCAAAAAGGGAGTTCACACCATGTACGTTTGTTTAAACAATACTTTATTAAATCAAATTAAACAATCATAACGGATTTAAAGTTATGGAGTGTGTAGAAGCAGTGGTATCAGTGGTGTAGGGTGTGCATGAGTGACAATTACAAGTATGCATGTGTTGGTAATGTGGAACAAAAGCAAAGGATGACCAAACATGACAAACTGAACCAAACCAAACCAAACCTGACCTGACCTGACCTGACCTGACCTGACCTGACTAGGGCAGAAGAGACAGAAGAGCCCAGAACAGGGCCCAGCCCGAAAGAGATCAGAGAAGAGAGTGAGTACCAGCCTGCAGTGGTATAAATACCCAAAGTAATTAATGGAAAACACCTGCAACCAGAAACCACACCCAGAAAAGAGGAGGAGAAAGAAAGAGACCACACCCAGGAGAGGAGGAGGAAGGTACACACACTCAGGATGCCTCATAGGGCATCACAAGTGTCATTAAATAGTCTTTGAGCTTTACTTCTGAGACTGACTTCATTCTCCTGATTAATTTAAGGTGTTTTAGACCTTCAGATAAAACAAGACATCAGGAAGGAAGCGACAAGTGAAACAGACTTAAAGAAACAGTTTTAATCAGAATTCATATTCAACGATATTTACAGCAAAAGATGAAATAAATGTCTTTACAGGAATAATACACACTCAATGTTTACCTGCAGTGTAATTTCATTTTTGGATTAATTTAGTGTCTACAAAAATTAAAGTAAAGCAGCAGCAGCAGCAGTAAAGAGACAAAAGTAACAAACTTATTAAATATTCTTTTAAAAGGTGGATGAGTCTATAAACTGGTATAAAACAATATATATCCGAATTGTATTAAACTGTAATACTTTAAAGTCACAAGAAAGAAGAGACATTGATTGTATTCAACATGTTAAAGAGGCATCAGGGCAGTTCCTCTGAGTCAAAGGTAATATCATCACAACTCAATGATTTCTAGTAAAATAGTGTCTTTGTTATAGGAGAAAGTGATTCTCGCTTCTCCTCTTTTGGACTTTTCTTCTGTGATGACCGATTCCTGACATTCTCCTCCATTATTAAAGGTGTTGTAGACCTTCAATATAAATAAAACAAGACATCAGTCAGTTTCCACTCACATTATTACAATACGTCATATATATATATATATATATAATAATTATAAACATGTCTTACTCATCTTGTTCTTTCATTGGTTTTTGTGGTGTCTTGATGTTCTCAGCGTCTCTGTGTGACAGTCTGAAGGATTTAAGAACATTTATTCATAAATAATGTTTATATCTGTAAGCTCTGTGTATCCTCATAATGTCAATAAATTATTACCATATTGATTATGAGACACTGGTGTCATAAAAAGACAGATATTGAGCTGGAAGTTAAGCTTACTTGTTCTTAAATATGAACATGAGCAGGACAGTGATGACGACTACAGCAGCAGCAACAAAGGCCACGGACAATGAAAGGATCAAAGTGAAATCTATGAGAAACAGAGGAAACAATGTGATATGTAACACTAAACATTCATGAAGCAACTACAGAGCAAATGTGACTTGACTCATCAAAATCTGAAAAATGAAACCCAAACATCAGAATCATAAAGTGATAATCAGTCTATGAATCTGTGGTTCAGGATGTGTTTCTCACCATCAGCAGACGACTCTTTGACTGCAGGAATCGTCTCAAACACCTGAATTTCAGGGACTGAGAGCAGTCGTGCTGCACATCCAACCTGTGTGCTGTATCCATGGAAACCAGACAGCACAGCTGTAGTGGTGACGGTGACTGTACTGTTGGTGTTGGTGACACTGACTGTGCTGCTGTTGGACAAGTTGAGGCCTTGATGTGAGACAGTCAGAGTTACTGTGGGAGCAGGACGACCTGTGGCCGAGCAGGACACAACTGTCTCTTCAGCAGAGTTTGATTCACTGATTTGCAGAATGGGTTCATGCAGCTCTGCAAAGACAAGACGACTTTTTAATTTGTGTTTTTGTCCAATTTTGGAAGTTTAACCTCATTTCCTATAATAATCTATAATGAACTGTGTAATGAAAATGATGCATTGCAACATATCAGACTTTAAACTTTGAGCCCTGCTTCAAAAGTGCAGTTCCTGCTGTTGTCCACCTGGTTGAGCTACTGTCTCATGTTTGCTCTACGGGGCAAATACCTGCTAGTTTCCTGGATTCTACTAATGGGTTTAAGGCAAGTCCTGCAGGTGGAGAAGATGCACCACCTGAAACAGGCTGAAACTGTGATTTACCATGAATATGTCTTCAAGAATAAAGAAAGTACCTCACCATACAGTTGGAGGCAGGTTGTTCCTGTCACAGCTCCATCAGGATATGTGTTAAACATACAGCAATAGCAGCCTTCATCCTGCTCCTTCACCTCCCTGATAACTATGGAGCAGCTCTGCAGTCCAGCATCTTTAAACTCAACTTTCCCCTGAAAATCAGCATTCACTGTGGAGCCAAAGTATTTGTTGTAGGTAGCAAGAGTCCTCTTAATCCCCTCAGGTGAAAGTTTCTTCCATGTGACCTGCCGAACATCTCTAGACTGCAGGAGCTGACAGTCAAAACTGGCATTTTGTCCTACAGTTGACAACACAGTCTGCTGTGTTTGTATCAGATCTGTTAGAGCTGCATGCAAGAAAAGAAATGACAGTTACAGATGTGAGGCTGAGCTTAACATTGTGACACATCTGAGACACTACAGTTATGTTTAGGTTTAATTCACTCATAAGGAATGACTCAAACCAGCTGTAACGTGTATTATTATTACAGAAGTCTTTTTCTTACCTTTTGGAAACGCATCTAGCAGAAAAAGTAAATATAAAACTGCACGCTTCGCCATTTCTGCTGCATATGTGCGCCAAAAATTTAAACCTTCAAGCTCCACCTGCAGAAGATTACACTGTGCTGTAACACGGTGGGTTTTCAATATGAAATCAATATCCTATCAGTAGTTCCTAAAGTGAATCCTGGCCTATAAACAACATACGAGGATCCATTTCAATGTTGAATAAACTGATGATTCAACAGGTTCTTCTAAATCTGCTCTAAATGAATCTATATTAACAGCACATGAACATATTTCCCCCCTTTTTATATAATGGAACAACCCACAAGTTACTAGATGTGAAGATAGATTCACTTTCACTTTCACCAACAGTCGTCCTCAAACAGTATTTCCAGCAGTTAACCTGCATTTAATATTGTTGTTACACATTTAAAGTCTAAAATGACCTCAGGTAGGAGGTTATAGTAGTAATCTATGAAATGCATTAAACATAGACGGAAATGAAATGCATAAAACATAAACATATACGTCTGAAAGTGTCACATCACAGCATCAAGTTTATTTATTTCAGCAAACAGAGGCAGGTTAGATAATAAAGTGGACTCCAACAGTACAAAGGTCAAGTTAACAGGACAACAACAGGTGAGACATGAGGGGTTTCTGTTAAAATAGTGTTGTTGTTATGGAAGATGATCGTTCTCGTTTCTCCTCTTTTTCACTTTTCTTCTGAGATGACCGATTCCTGACTTCATTCTCCTCCATCAATAAAGGTGTTTCAGTCCTTTAGATAAAACAAGACATCAGTCAGTTTCCACTCACATTATTACAATACGTCATATATATTTCTATCAGTGAACATGTCTGAACAACAGTTATGTGGATAAACATGCTGACTATGAGTACAGAACGGTCCATGAGGAGTAAAATACATCAGAATCAGCTTCATGTATAAATGTATGAATTACCATATTGATTATGAGACACTGGTGTCATAAAAAGACAGATATTGAGCTGGAAGTTAAGCTTACTTTTTCCTATATATGAACACGACCAGGGCAATGACAGCAGCAGAAACAAAGGCCAGGGACAATGAAAGGATCAAAGTGAAATCTATGAGAAACAGAGGAAACAATGTGATATGTAACACTAAACATTCATGAAGCAACTACAGAGCAAATGTGACTTTAGACTTGAGACCACTTGAAGGTTAACTTACTCTTATCACCAGATTCCTCATCAAAATCTGAAAAATGAAACCCAAACATCAGAATCATAAAGTGATAATCAGTCTATGAATCTGTGGTTCAGGACGTGTTTCTCACCATCACCAGACGACTCTTTGACTGCAGGAATCGTCTTGAACACCTGAATTTCAGGGACTGAGAGCAGCCGTGCTGCACATCCAACCTGTGTGCTGTATCCATGGAAACCGGACAGCACAGCTGTAGTGGTGACGGTGACTGTACTGTTGGTGTTGGTGACACTGACTGTGCTGCTGTTGGACAAGTTGAGGCCTTGATGTGAGACAGTCAGAGTTACTGTGGGAGCAGGACGACCTGTGGCCGAGCAGGACACAACTGTCTCTTCAGCAGAGTTTGATTCACTGATTTGCAGAATGGGTTCATGCAGCTCTGCAAAGACAAGACATTAAAAACACTGTTTGAACACATGATACTTACTGTCCAGTATGTTAGTCTGTGTGACTGAAAATGAGCCACCTGCTACTAGTGATGCAGAATCGCTTACTTTCGTGTCATCTCAAAGTCCAACGTGTTGTTTCATTAATCGACATTAAGTGTCAGGCGTAGACCTCACCATACAGTTGGAGGCAGGTTGTTCCTGTCATAGATCCATCAGGATATGTGTTAAACATACAGCAATAGCAGCCTTCATCCTGCTCATTCACCTCCCTGATAACTATGGAGCAGCTCTGCAGTCCAGCATTTTTAAACTCAACTTTCCCCTGAAAAGCAGCATTCACTGTGGAGCCATAGTATTTGTTGTAGGTAGCAAGAGTCGTCTTAATCCCCTCAGGTGAAAGTTTCTTCCATGTGACCTGGTGAACATCTCTATACTGCAGGAGCTGACAGTCAAAACTGGCATTTTGTCCTACAGTTGACATCACAGTCTGCTGTGTTTGTATCAGACCTGTTAGAGCTGCATGCAGGAAAAGAAATGACAGTTGTGGTTTCTAATGTAATGAAGCACTCACTGACAACATCTGAGACACTACACAGTTATAGATGCAGAAAGGCTGTAAGTATAACATTGAGATTTGTCCACAGCTTTCCTGAAGAATAAAAAAAAAAAAGATTGTATAGGATTGACTATAAATTGAAATAATTTATAGTACATAGAGTAAAACATATTTGGAAAAATTTACTGAAACCATGTGCCCCGTTTTGGAGGGAAAAATCTATCTGATGGAGCCGGTTACAACTTTGTAAGACGCGCATTTAAAACGCTTATCATCATATATCATATTATCATGTGAAAAGTTGTCCAATGTAGTATAAAGTATAAAGTAGCAGAACGTGTACTGTACATATTCAACTAAAGTATGAGTACCTCAGCATTGTGCAGAAGTGCAGTACTTGAGCAAAGATAAGTTATTTCCTAACGAGTTGATTTTAAAACCTCTCTTACCTTTTGGAAATACCGCAGACAAAAACAAAAGGTAATACAAGTCCCACATTTAAGTTCCTCTTCTTTCACCATTGCCCAACACGTGTACCTTCAACCATGAAGAGGAAGTAATGAAGTAACGTCACTTCCTCTGCAGTCTGACGATACAAATGCAAACACTTTTTTCTATTTTATTTATTTATTTATTTATTTTTTAATGATACAGGATAACAAAAACATTTCATACATGTGAAAACATTGATATTAGACGAAGAAATAAATACATAAATAGAGAGAAATGATTGCAAAACATCTTGTTAGACAAATGATATCTTCTTTAATAATAATAAATAACAACTTAATTATTTCAGCAGCATATGGAAGGAGTTCAACAGTTATCTGAATTGTATTCCTTTGTGATACTTCATTTGATTTTTTTTCATTGTCGTCTTTAGTGCCGGTGGGTTTTAACTTCAGATTCTTAAAAAAGAAACTCTAGATGACGATACAGCACAAATTATATCTCCCTCCTTCATGTTTCCTGTGCCAACATCCAAATATTTAGCATTCCCTGAAACATTGGTCGCATCTCCCCTCTGAATCACATCCCGTCTCCATCATACTCCTTTCAAACTTCATATTCCTTGTGGTTTTTTTACATTCTACATTTAGCTGCTTGAATCTTCATAAAGAAAGATAAAGAGCTGATGAAATGTATATTAGACAGTGCACAAGTTAATGCATCTTGAGTTGCAGCCTTTAGCTTAATTCACTGTTCAGAAGCAAAAGAAGAAAAAAAAAACATGCACATTTTTCATAATGCTTGCATGTTTGCACAGATAGAAAGTCTCAGTTGATTGAGTGAAAGGTCAAAGGTTACTCATGTAACATTTTCAATTCTTCTGTTACCATTCGACCTGCGAGGGAGAAAGAAAAGTAAAAGTTTATTTCACACACACAAAAGATAAAAGATACCGGACAACTGGGGTGATGGATTATGTAAAATCTCACTTTTTTCTCTTGATCACAGCAGTAGCAACAACCATGCTGGAAATAAACACAGCCGTAAGCACCAATGCAATCCCGAATGAAGACCGTCCACCTGGAGAAAAACAGCTTGTTTCAGTGTAGTAATACATTAAAAAAATAAAAGGACATTCATCTAAAAAGAGGAAGGAGAAACCCCCGAACATTATCCAAGCATCGATGTATCATATGATTAGATCTCGCTGTGCTGTGACACGTTTCTGCTGAAGTGAAACTGAACCACTGAGTCACTGCACAGCTGACAGGGAATGTTTTATACTGCTGTAGATAACAGTTAAAGGCACAGTCTGTACAAAATGACTGATATACATACCCTCCTTTTTCTTTCTCAAAGGTAAGTCAAAAGGAATCGGCTCCTGCCTCTGTCCCCTCATCCCACTGTTCACCAGACAGGCCACATGTCCCGTCCAATCTGCAGCTACTGTCAGCGTCATGTTGCAGCTGCTGGTATACGTGTGATCACTGTTCGTTTCAGTGCTCGCCTGTGATTCTTCTTGGCTGGTCGCAGCAGGTGAAACGACCCACTGAATGGTCGGAGCTGGTTTACCTGTTGCAGAGCAGCTAAACACAACCTCCTTGTCTTCCCCCTCGTGATCTTTGACAACATGCCCGTGTGTTTTCACCTCAGATATTCCTTGATGGAGAATTGAAACATTATTGATCATATAGAAAGTTTAAATAGCTGCATGTCTCTCTGTAATTTACCTTCCACTGTGAGGCAAGTCTGCTTTCTTTGGGATCCATCAGGATACGCGTTGAAGGAGCAAATATAACAGCTTTCATCCTCCCATGTTACATTCTTCAACATGATGGATGTTGAATTGAGAGACGCCTTTGTGAACACCACTTTTCCCTGGTAAGGCTCGTTCACCTGCTCTCCGAAGCGCTTGCTGTATGTTGCTAAATTCTCTATTGACTCATCCTTGAACAGCCTCTGCCATGTGACCTGGAGCACACCTGTAGGGAAGTCCCAAAATGGTAATCCCCCAATCAGTATTCACAGAAAAACAAACAATTTGAACGAATTTTACTGAAGCTCTTCTGAAGTAAAACTTTAAACACATTCAACAACAATTGCATAAGGAGAACTGGATCACCTGTGGGGTTATCCAGTGCGCACCTGTACTGCGCATCCCCGCCGTAATCAGCTGTAATGCTTCCATGTCCGATAATCTGAGATGCCCTGGCTAAAAAATAAAAACAGAAACACATAAAACGTGTTGTAAAGGATATAAAACGCCTTTTTTCTTGTGCTCTATTCAACAATGACTAAAAGGCGACATAAAAACATCAATAATACAACTTTCAGCAGTGGAAAAAATGAATAAAAAACGCTGGATGCAGTGCAGGTTCCCCTCTGCTGCGTCTCCACTGTGTCTCACCGTTGAACAGGAAGCCTGTAATCATCAGGATCTTGAACATTTCCTCTGCTGATGATGGACCAACACTGTGACTCCACCGGTCAGAGCAGCTGCAGCCTTTTAATGCCTCAAAGTGAAACTGAAAGCAGTGGCTTTCCCTAGCTTTCTGCATGACGTGATTGGATTATTTATACATGAAACTAGTTCATGTAACTAATGTAAATAGTAATTAGCATTCAATCCATAATAAAACACAGCTTACATATTAAAATATCAAT
Source organism: Pampus argenteus (assembly GCA_036937835.1). NCBI lineage: Eukaryota > Metazoa > Chordata > Actinopteri > Scombriformes > Stromateidae > Pampus > Pampus argenteus. The sequence goes on along the minus strand of CM072883.1, from coordinate 2,567,471 downwards.
AATAATAATTCAGCATAATTAATATACATTTTGTTGCTTATACTTCCATACTTACATTTTGAATGCAGGACTTTTACTTGTACAGAAGTACTACTACACTTAGATATAATATAACTATTAACAGGACTAATAAGTATCATGTATTATTTGATTATCAGCTAATAATGAAGAATGTTAGAGAAGTAAAATTAGTTCAAAACAGTGTGAAATGACTCCTGTAATGATGAGCAAACTGTATACTTACTGTAATGTTTCCCAGTCCAGTAATCAACTGCTCATAAGAAATTCCCTCAAAGATAAGGGAACTGCAACTCCTTAGGTTTGAGGTTTTAACACTTACTGTTTTCCCGTTTGAATCATGTTATGATGGTAAACCTAAAGTGTGAGCCAATTGTTCTTAAAAATGAAATGAAAAGGAGAAAAGTCCTGCGTTGAATTCTGTGTCATGATCTATGAGAAACATGAATCATACATGCATCAATTCCCTGCTAATATAATGCAGTTTTACTTTTCAAAGGTCTTGCAAAGGTCAATGACATCAGTGATATTGAGGATATTCCAGCCAATAACTGCACCATAGCACAATATTACAGTACAAGGTTCATGTTTAAGATTTATATTTATATATTGATTTATAGGAAAGTAACAAAAGTACAGGCGTGCTGCTGGATTCTTGTATTCTATATTTCCTGCATTTTTCAGAGGATACATCACATCAGGAAAGAGACATTTCACATGCTGAACAGAAACATAAGTGGACCCAGGATGGTGCTTTGGGTCATAGGTCAGGCCTCTATATATATTATATAACTTTACTGAGTGAAAATAAGGGGAAATACATTTATAAATACAGTACAAGGTCTGTAACAGTAAACATCATGATGAAATAGAAAGAAAAAAATCCATCTGTGTCAGTAATGAGATCTGGGAAGTACCTATGTCATTTTAAACCAGAGCATGATGCTAAAAGCGTTGCCTGGGGCTTGTTGTTGTGAACTATCACACACATTATAATCTAGATCAGCGTCATATTCCACGTGATGATAATAAGCAGCAGATGCTCATGAGAGATATACAGAGATGCAGAGATAAAATTGATATAATGACTAGTGTCAGCACTGATATAGAGAGATAAACATGTAGAAATAAAGGATGGCCTCTGTATTGAGATTGGTAGAGAATACAGTGTCGTCTTAGTCAGCTGGAGCCAACAAATAGCACAGTCATGGATAAGAAATGCAGACGTTTGTCACTTAATCAGATTAAAGATGACTCGCTTCCTTTAATTAAACATCCTGGAGCTCTGAACTGGTCTGATCCAGATGCTACTTTAATAAAGGAGAATATAAAAGTACAGTATTCAGTGAACAGACAGGGGGGTTTTTAGACCTTGTAGTTTTTCCTTTGTAAATAAAGATGATCGTCACACTGTGAGCAGGGGAAGACCAGACGGGAGGAAAACAACAACAACAACAACAACAATAAAGTCTCTGTGTGAAACGATCCACTATATGTCAGAGTATTCATACAAAGCAGCAAAATAAAATGTTCGAAATAAAAGATGGTGACGACCAGAAGGCTTCAGAGCAAACAGTTATTATGGAAAACAGATTCATGCATATTTAAACTGTCGCTCTTCTGCTAAAACCAGTAAATAATCGGATTTACAGATCTATATCAACTGAAATCATTCAGAAACCAATTAAAGGATAATTAACCATTCAGCAAATATTAGAAGAACAAGAATCATCTTTAATGTTTATTTAACAGATAGATAAACTGAACAATACAGAGTGAAATATTAATGCATACATTCAGCAAAGCAAAAATAGTGCCACCATGTGGACATTTTAAGCCATTTCACATTAAGTAGATGACACTTTTCTGTACTCTACCATGTCTGGATGACTGCACGCTGGCTCCTGTTGTCTTCTGGTGGATGAAGAGACAAGACAACACTTCATTAGAGATGCATCTTAAAGTTACTGCACTCTGAATCCACGCGTCTACTTTCAAAAGGCGACACAGGAAACTTAACACCACATCTTCCTTCATAGTTTCACTTCATCTTGTTATATGTGACTGCAGTCAACTTAAAGTTGCATGGAAATAAAGCACAGTCGATCGTATTGGTTAAGAGCATCTGATGAAGTCATGAAACAAAAAATAATACAACTATGAATAAAACTATGATGAGAAACAACTGTTGCATGTATGCATGTAAAGATCAAAGGTTTTATTATTAAACTATGAGCTTTATTAAAGATGGTCTGATCCAAACATCAACTATGAGCATGATAATCTCACCTATGATGCATTTTTCTGTAGAAAAATCCCACGATGACTCCGACTATGATGAATAATATAATTACACCAATAACAACCAAAAGTTTTAGCATATCTGCAGAAATGCTGTCGTCTTCTTCTTCTTCTTCCTCTGAAACATTTGTGTAATAAAAGAGTTTGTTACATAAACGGCTCCATATGTATGATTATAAAGTCCAGACATACTGACATTTATATTATTTTATCAATGTTACCAACAATCTGGAAAATAACCACTGATGAGCATTTACCTTCCACGGTGAGGTTAAGATGGAGAACAAACGTTTCACCAGGATATGAACACTCACAGCTGTAGTTTCCACTGTCTGCTGGTGTTAAACTGCTCAGGTGAAGAAGAAAAGTCTGATTCTCCGTCATGAGTTCAAACGTGGAGTTACATGTATTCTCAAATCTGTGTTCAATGGTATAAAACAGGGAACAGCCTCCTCTGATCCTCTCTGATCTGATCTTACATATTATCAGTGTGAGCTGCATGATGTCATTGCTGCATACTGGAGTGATATATGCTTCTCTGCCAGTAGTTTGCACATGAGTCTCTGCAAAACAATCAGTCATGAAAGTCAGTATGAAATACTGTGTTCTTTAAACCAAAGATTATTAGAAAAGTCATATAAATGATAAAAACTAGTTCCTGTACTGTACCTTTACAGTTGATATAGACGTGTAGCAGCAGCAGCAGAACAAACCACAGTTCACAAACACCCATGTTGGTCGATGTCTGAGCAGCAGTTTACGTGCTGCTGGCCATGAAGAGATTAATATAGTGAAGCAGAGAAACTGACGAACCACTTTGAACCTCAAACTCTGTCACACATACGAGATGATGTCTGTTCTCTTCTTAGAAGGAAGTGCAACACATGACTATTTATGCTTTTATATGAAGACACTCTCAACGTGGAACAAATTATCTATATGATAACTAGAGTGAAGAAGTTATGACTTGCTCATATTTTAAAATGCATGTGAATAATGCAAAGAAGAAGAAACAGCATGTTAGTGACTGAGTCTTCTTTAATTCACACGTGTCTAAACTGCACAGTTGAAGCTGAAGGCAGCAGATCAGAAGATTTAATGAATGGAAACATAAAGATTACAGTCAAAAATTAACTCAACTTTTATTTTATTTTTTAAATGCACAAACCACAAGATACAACACATTTACAAGAAGCAAAAAAATGCATATAAAACAATTATTCCTGAATGTTTTAGGATGAAATGCACTTTAAGCAACAGTCCTGCAGGAGAGTCAAACACCTGCAATGCAGAATAGTGCCACCTTGTGGACACCAGGCTTTGTTTCACTTATTAATCAACATGAAAACATGCATCTCATGATACTGGATATTGTTTAAGTCCTGCAAAGTCATGTCTGACTTCATTTCCTCTCATCTCGACACATTTGAATTATTAATATTAGTTTGCAGTCTGGTAATTGAATAAAGCCCGCTATTTGTCCGCATGAATGTGTAGTACGCCTCGATTTCTTCTGGTTCCTGTAAAATGACAAATTTATATATATATTTCATTACAAGTTAAATGAACAGCACAAAGAACAACATTTTGGTGCTCAGTACCGTGTTTGGAGGACTGGTCATTGGATCAGATTGTCTTCTATTGGATCAATATGGAAACAACACCTCGTTACCAAACTGTGTTAATGTTGCATGTAAAGACCAAACGTTTTATTATTAAACTATGAGCTTTATTAAAGATGGTCTGATCCAAACATCAACTATGAGCATGATAATCTTACCTATGATGCATTTTTCTGTAGAAAAATCCCACGATGACTCCGACTATGATGAATAATATTATTACACCAATAACAACCAAAAGTGTCAGCATATCTGCAGAACTGCTGTCGTCTTCTTCTTCTTCCTCTGAAACATTTATGTGACAAAAGAGTTTGTTACATAAACGGCTCCATACGTATTATTATAAAGTCCAGACATACTGACATTTATATTATTTTATCAATGTTATGAACAATCTGGAAAATAACCACTGATGAACATTTACCTTCCACGGTGAGGTTAAGATGGAGAACAAACGTATCACCAGGATATGAACACTCACAGCTGTAGTTTCCACTGTCTGCTGGTGTTAAACTGCTCAGGTGAAGAAATACAGTCTGTTTCGCCATCATGAGTTTGAACGTGGAGTTACATTTCTTCTCAAAGCTGCGTTCAATGGTATACATCAGGATACAGTCTCCTCTGATCCTCTCTGATCTGATCTTACATATTATCAGTGTGAGCTTCATGGAGTCATTGCTGCATACTGGAGTGATATATGGTTCTCTGCCAGTAGTTTGCACATGAGTCTCTGCAAAACAATCAGTCATAAAAGTCAGTATGAAATACTGTGTTCTTTAAACCAAAGATTATTAGAAAACAACGTCAGGCTTAAATACAAATGATAAAAACTAGTTCCTGTACTGTACCTTTACAGTTGATACAGACGTGTAGCAGCAGCAGCAGAACAAACCACAGTTCACAAACACCCATGTTGGTCGATGTCTGAGCAGCAGTTTACGTGCTGCTGGCCATGAAGAGATTAATATAGTGAAGCAGAGAAACTGACGAACCACTTTGAACCTCAAACTCTGTCACACATACGAGATGATGTCTGTTCTCTTCTTAGAAGGAAGTGCAACACATGACTATTTATGCTTTTATATGAAGACACTCTCAACGTGGAACAAATTATCTATATGATAACTAGAGTGAAGAAGTTATGACTTGCTCATATTTTAAAATGCATGTGAATAATGCAAAGAAGCAGAAACAGCATGTTAGTGACTGAGTCTTCTTTAATTCACACGTGTCTAAACTGCACAGTTGAAGCTGAAGGCAGCAGATTTAATGAATGGAAACATAAAGATTACAGTCAAAAATTAACATTTTTTTAATGCACAAACCACAAGATACAACACATTTACAAGAAGCAAAATAATGTATATAAAACAATTAATCCTGAATGTTTTAGGATGAAATGCACTTTAAGCAACAGTCCTGCAGGAGAGTCAAACACCTGCAATTCAAAATAGTGCCACCTTGTGGACACCAGGCTTTGTTTCACTTATTAATCAACATGAAAACATGCATCTCATGATACTGGATATTGTTTAAGTCCTGCAAAGTCATGTCTGACTTAATTTCCTCTCACCTCGACACATTTGAATTATTAATATTAGTTTGCAGCCTGGTAATTGAATAAAGCTCGTTCTCTCTCTGCACGAAGGTGTCGTATGCCTCAATTTCTTCTGGTTCCTGTAAAATGTTATATTATTTTAAAATATATTTCATTATAAGTTAAATGAACAGCACAAAGAACAACATTTTGGTGCTCAGTACCGTGTTTGGAGGACTGGTCATTGGTTCAGATTGTCTTCTATTGGATAAATATGGAAACAACACCTCGTTACCAAACTGTGTTAATGTTGCATGTAAAGATCAAACGTTTTATTATTAAACTATGAGCTTTATTAAAGATGGTCTGATCCAAACATCAACTATGAGCATGATAATCTTACCTATGATGCATTTTTCTGTAGAAAAATCCCACGATGACTCCGACTATCATGAATAATATAATTACACCAATAACAACCAAAAGTGTCAGCATATCTGCAGAAATGCTGTCGCCTTCTTCTTCCCCTGAAACATTCATGTAATAAAAGAGTTTGTTACATAAACGGCTCCATATGTATGATTATAAAGTCCAGACATACTGACGTTTATATTATTTTATCAATGTTATGAACAATCTGGAAAAAAACCACTGATGAACATTTACCTTCCACGGTGAGGTTAAGATGGAAATCAAACGTATCTTTAGGATGTGAACACTCACAGCTGTAGTTTCCACTGTCTGCTGGTGTTAAACTGCTCAGGTGAAGAAATACAGTCTGTTTCTCCATCATGAGTTTGAACCTGGAGTCACATTTATTCTCAAAGCTGCGTTCAATGGTATACGTCAGGGAACAGTTTCCTCTGTTCCTCTCTGATCTGATCTTACATATTATCAGTGTGAGCTTCATGGTGTCATTGCTGCATACTGGAGTGATATATGGTTCTCTGCCAGTAGTTTGCACATGAGTCTCTGCAAAACAATCAATTATAAACCAACATGAATGAAGTAGCATTTACGATATTTATGCATTTGTTAAATTGCATAGCCGATGGAAATTTCAACTATCACTCGAACAAGCAATCTACAGCAAAAAGTTAAGTTTCCCTCCTTTAAACAGAAGACAATAAGATAAATAAGATACACATAATGAAAAGTAGACGGTGTACAGTACCTTTGCTGTCAATACAAACAGTTAGCGTCAGTAGCAGCAGAGCGAACCACATTTGGCATACAGCCATGCTGGTCAAGACATCTAAGCTGCTGTTGCTGGTAAGGTGCTGCTTGTGATGTACAGTATCTGCCCCCCTAAGTGTGGGAGGGTTACAGACCACTGCACTGCAGTTCAGCAGAAACTTCACACTCTCACAGAGCAGCCAAGTATGAAACCAAAGTATAATATACACATGCCAGTCAAGGTTGCACACCTTGTCTCCTTTGTTTTTCCTCATCATCCGACTGAACCATCCCTACATTGTTGCTGCCTGAATTCGTGTCGGTGTCACGTTGACGATAGTGCATTAAAGGAAATGGTTTGGTCGAGATCATTCGCTTGCAGCTGGAGGCTTGTGTAGGGGTTATATAGGTCATCTTCACCCGATAAAAAACACACGGAAGTGTCCTTTAAAACAGTTCCAATTGTGAAAAAAGGTAAACAAAAAATAGGGGCATAAAATGATTATAAAGAAAGCATTAAGACATTAGTTCCCTCATATAGAAAGTCCTTCATGTAACATGTTGGCAGATCTGATTTACATTGTGAAAGCGTTTCACATCCTCTCTCACTCATCAACCACTGACCTTCAGTCGACTGTCTCCTTTCTTTAACCTGTACTTATTTTCTTTATTATGTTCACGTGCTTGTTCTTGCTGCAGATCACACGACTGCAATGCACTAACTTAAACGTTATAACATTTAAGTGTTATTTAAGTACCTCGGATGCAGCAACCTTCTCTGCAATTTTAACACATTTCCGCCATATATGAGAAATTGTTGTCACACCTTTTCTCTTGAATGTGATAATCTGTAGAGGAAATGCGACTCACCAGCAGCAGGGGGTTTCACGTATAGATCCTGACCATGTATCTTCTGAGACATCAGTGGTGGAACAACAAACACATGCATTAAATAAAAGAAATAACACAAAAAACACAACACAATGTAACGCTGACAGGACTGATGGAAACTAGGTGTGATGTAGGTGTATTTGGACACAGTGCACAACATTAGGTACATTACACATGATCATATGAGCAGAAGGCTTTTGCTTGTTGTTGTGGGGTCGTGAAACAAGTGGAAGAGCATAGCTCCTCTTCACCCTGAAAGGCTGGTGCTAACAGGTTGGTTGGCCTGTTTTTGTGTGTCTCAACCGTGGTTTGCATCTCGCACTTAACGCTTTGATGTCATCATCATCACCAAGTCTTTAGTCGATCGTTGACAAGAAAACATCTACACCCACTTCCTGAAGAGCGCCTTTGACTCATTGTGAAGACATTTTCTGTAAAAATCTAATTTCTACAATTACACATTGTGAGGGACCGAATCAATGAAGCAATGAGGACAACAGGTAGTCTTTTTTAATTTACTCAAAGTATGAAAAAACAAAATTTCCCAACAAAAGCAATAAAGAACTGAGCCTATAAAAGAGGTCACTGTGTAAATGCCAACTGAACAAACAGACCTCATGACTAAACACAAGAGGGAAACTTCAAATAGGAGTGTGTTGTGTTGTGTGTTGTCTGAAACAGAACGTGTGTTTTGCTGTGGTTGTTGTGGTTGTTGCTCTTGTTACAGTAACGTACAGTACGTTGCACACAAGGATAACATGATATGATTGCACAACTGTCTATAAAAAGTCTGTTCCTTATGAAACCTTTGAAGCCTCCAGCCACAGCATGACCCAGATATACAGTCAAACAGCCCAACATATCACAATGTGCTCACTTTTCTAATGTTATATTATATTGACCCTCATATTGATCACATGCATCCCTCCGAAACACGCTTTATAATCTATAATAGACTGAAATATGTCAATCAACCAGCATTCGTGTATTTGTCTAGTTTATGTCCAATTGCACTAATTAAAAATGGGATTATAAGTACTCATCCTTCTAATCAACCATGTGCGAGTTTTGCAATAAAAAAACAACTGAAAGCCAAAGTATTAAACTCCAACTCACATTTATTTCAACCTATAAATGACAGAGGTGTCATTCTTTCATATTGTTTTACATGTGTGCCTTTTTATTCAGCAAACAATTTATTAAAAATTATATGTTTTTACAGTTTTACAGGCGCACTGTCCGATATTTGAAACACAGCGTCACTGCATGTTCGCCGTAGTGGCCGCTGGGTGGCGCCACCCAGCCAGCAGTGACGTTGCTGTGACTCAAAGGCTGCTGGGAAATATTCTCCGAAGAAGAAGAAGATCCACTAGCAAGTTGACATCACAGGTAAACGAGAGAAATTCAGCCTATAAGACACGACGTTACATGTATTTTATATATATTTATATATATTTATATATATTTTTATTATATATTTTGTTTGTGGTGTTGCTCGTCGTAAACTTGGACATATTATTGTTTATTTTAAAGATGTCAGCGTGTTTCTTTCATTCAAACTGAACTCACAAAGTTAGCTAAACTTGTTTTTACTATAGACGAGTATTTTACCTTAAAGTTTGTTCATCTCTGCTCCTCATGTGCTTGTTATTAAAGTCTTTATGTGTTTAACTTTCAGGTTTTAACCACTAACTGCAGGTGTGTGGATGCTAAAACGTTAGCAACGTTAGCAGCAGGCATCTCCAGTCATGGTAAAACAATCATTTTATAATAACATATCTCTCACTTATATATAACCTTGAATTATTCTGTAATGTTCAGGTTTCTGATGACACTAATTAATTTATATTAATAATAAACCTAACTTGCACTGTTTTATCTTTGTCTTTGGCAGGAGGACATAAGCACTGTAATGTCCTGGTTCTCCAGCCCTGTGTACAGAAGATACTGGCAGCACTACCAGCAGGCTATGGCTTGGCACCAGAGACACAGGCGTGCCTACCGAAAGGCCTTGGAGGCTGCCTACGGCCCCAGCTACCGTTACCAGCAGCATCCCAGCAGCCAGCAGCATCCCAGCAGCCAGCAGCGCTATGCCGACTGGCACGCCGCCAGGGAGAGAGACGGCAAAGATGGAGACGAGGAGAGCAGCTCAGACAGCGAGATCGAGTGTGACGTTAGCAACATGGAGATCAGCGAGGAGCTACGTCAGTACTTCGCCCAGACAGAGAAACACAGAGAGGAGCTGAGTAAGAGAATGACACCATATCACGTTTTCTTGAGCTCTCAGATTGTTTTGCTTAATTGTAGTCACATATGATCGTTTTAATTAAAAAATAAGGTGCAAGGTGAGCAGACTACCTGCTGTGTGTCTATAAATAAAGTGTTTTCTTGTCCTTGCAGAGAAGCAGCAGCAGATGGAGGCTGAGCAGCATGACAGCTACGTGCCAGCCGACCGGGACATGCACGCCGTCTCATGGCGGAGCAGTGCGGCACCTCCCTTGGAGCGGCCCGGCGAGAGACGCGGGGCTGAGATGAAGAAGCTGTATGGCAAGGACGCAGCCAAGATCCAGGCCATGGAGGCGGCGATGCAGCTCAATTTTGACAGGAACTGTGACCGCAAACAGCCCAAATACTGGCCGGTTATCCCGCTGAAACTCTGACACCTCAGCTATAAACTGTTTGATTCCCCCCCGCGCTGATCTCTCAATGAGACGGCAGCTTTGTCGTGTAATGGATCGTGGCTGTCAAAGCTGCTGATGTCGGGCAAGTGGTTTGGGTAAGCTGAGGGTTAGGAGTTATTTTAAGCACAAAAAAAAGTTGCATAAATTAGCTGAGCTTCTGCTTAGGCAGATGCAGATGTCACTGACCTGACAGCTGCTGTCCCAAATGAAAACTTATGGTCGGGATAATACATATAACGCTGGATCTTATGTGGGTTTACACTTCTACGGTATGTTAAGCATAAAAACACGAGTACTGCCTAAACATTCAAGGGATTGTATTTGTTTCATGTCATCCTTTAACCGTTGTTTCTTGATGTTAGGACATAAAATTGAAAATGCATGTTAGCTGAGGGCCAGAGGTACAGTGCCTGCGTGCTTCCTCCCAATCTGTTTATGTTTACCTCCATCTTGGTGACGTTTCATGCAGCAGTAGCTCCTCTTATGCCTGTCAACTTTTAACCACAAGAACAGTCAGAGGCCTTCCTGCACGCCTGCTTCTTCTTTACACATAAAGAGCTGTTCATGTGGTCTCACAGGGGGAGATGTTGAATATTCTGTTATGTTTTAACCACACTGCACTCTTTTTTTTGTGTGTGTATTTTAATATAAATTCTTTTTCTAATAAAGTGTTTTATGTCTGGATAAAACCTGCTTTTTCAATGTTCATTTCTACATGCATTAACCCAATATTGTACCTTCAATTAAACAAGACATCGTTAAACTCAGTGTCAGATTTAGTAAGCTTGATTTTTGCCGTCCGCTGTATCATACGAGTGCAGCATCTGCACACAAGAGGGCACAATATAGTGCTCACACAGCAACTTCATCTGGACCCTTCTGACTCTGCAGAGTGAGGTTGGTGAATAGAAACAGATATTTCTTCTATATTTGTTTTTATTATTTTGGGTATGTAACACAATAAACAGTCAAGAAGGTTTGAAACACTGAAGTAACACTCCCACTCCCTTTTTATTGATCATTCATATCCTTCTCACTGTGTGCAAATTAAAATCCCACTAATATACTGCATAATTAGCTGAGAATATCCTGTGTTTATCAAATACATAATAGTGACGCACAACTTGAGAAATATTTATTTATTTATTTTTTTTTTTTGCATTTAAACACTCCTCATTTAATAGCAGCAGGAGAACCAATCAGGACGCTTGTATTTGGGTTAATTAAGTCTGATCCGTGACGTCACTCCGCACCCTCCACCCCGGTGATTCCGAACCGGGCCGTCCGGTTGTTTACATGCTGCCCTCTTCATACAACCTGTGAGCATCATCCGGGAGCTTTGCCACATTTCTGCGTCTTTTCTGGGAGTTTTAAAAAAACCAACACAAACATGGGTACGTGAACTACTTTCTACATTTATTTAAATCTTTTATCTTTGGTTAGATTCTTCTTGTCTTCTTTCTATCTGGATGTTGTCTTTGCTGCAGGACTTCTGCTGGATGTGTGTTCAGTTTTATTTGCATCTCTTGTTAAGTTTAAAGGCTCAAACGAACCTCAGTCTGCTCACATTCATTCATTCATATTTGGGTCAGTTTTAGATGTGCTATATGTCCACATGTGTGTTTGGTTTGTTTTTACACACATAATATGTGTGGCCCTGTTTCTGTGTGTGTGTGTGTGTGTAAGAACAGGAGTTTAAAGATATACTCCATTATTTCCATTATATACATTTATTAAGGTTTTTTAATGGTCTGTAATTGTAGGATATGGTCAAACACACACACACACACACACACACACACACACTTCTCCTGTGCAGGGTAAAATGTGAGAGAGTTGATGTTGATTGGATTAAGAGGAAGTGATCCGCTGCCTCGCTGTGGATTATACAAACTGGACGAGCTTCCAAACACACAAGATAGTCGTGGCTGTTGTGTTGAGCTGCACATGTGCTGCGAGGCGTGAATGGTTTTCACCATCATCATTAAAGCAACAATAAATGAAACCGTTCTACCAGTTGAAATCGTGGAAAACAGCTGATCAGGCTGGTTTCCACTTTGTTCAGGAAGAAGTAATCAGGCCAGAATATCTTGGCAGACGTGCAGCATTGAGCCCGTTTTACTGGAGGCCAGGCTGACCTGAAACCAGTAGCGTTCAGATTAATCTCATTAGGACGTTGATTTCTATGTCTGTCCATGTTTTCTCTCCTCTTTCTCTTTTCTTTCTTTCTTTGTCTCTCTTTCTCTCATTCACAACATCTGTTTCCAATAATTCCGCGTCGCCTTCAGGCCGGTGAGAAGTTGAGAACAGACAGGATGTAGCCAAGTGACATGATTTACTGCAGCGGGGAGCTGGAGCCATTTCTTCTGCAGGAAACCGTTGTAAACTTCTCTCCTTTCAGCTCCCCCTTGTTTCATTACTCCAGCAAAAAAACTCCTGCTACTTCCACCTCATCATCGTCAGCATCATCATCCCCGTCTCTCATCTGCTCCTCTCATCATCTCCCTGCTCATTGTCTTCATTATTCTTTCCCCTCTCCCCCCTCCCACCCCAACATGCGTCCTCTTTCGTGAATTCGCTCTTTGTGCTCTTTGCTGCAGCTCCGTCTCAGCCGCTCAGGCTGCGTGTGAACACTCATATCCTCTCTGCATCCTCTCCTGTGGATTTGCATGCACTGATCTGCAGAATAGATACTGAATGTAACAGCAGGCAGGCTTCAAACGGCTGCAGATTTTAAAGATTTTTATATATATATATATATACACATACTGATGGAATAAATGATCACTCGGCTTGGAGAAGAAAAAAAAGGAGAAAGTGGAACAATCCACTGACCTGATTAGAATAACTGCAGCACTTAAATTACAGCAAATAGTTGGAACAGGAACACAAGCCATGAAACTAAAGAACCAAAAACTTTCTTAAATCTTATGTTAAATTACTAATCAATCATCAAAACCCTCAAAGCTCTCAAGCAAAACCTTTTTTTCAGTATTAATTAACAGGAAAATGACGGCTGACAGAGCTGATATGACTCCGGGCCAGTTTTTCCAAACTATCTCAAAGTGATAAATTAAATCTGAACGTTGTGGACTGAAATAAACACTTAATAACTTTTGATCTTTATGCAACAAGAGTGAAATTAAGAACGGCAAGTAGGAATTGTTGAAGTTGGCATCTTCATAGATTTAATGCTTTCCTTTGTCATACATGATGGTAAGATGAATATATATTTGAGTTTGGGACAAACAAAAAGAAAGCTAAACTAATTTGCAGCCCAGCTCAGGATTGTACTGTTTCATTCAACAAAGGGAAAATAAGCCTCGTCTGCAAACCATTGATGGGCACGCTCATTAGCTTTGTATCCAGTAGGACAATAGTTCACACAGTTCATTCTCCAAATGTGCTTGTGCTCTTCTGACTGGTCTCATTAACTATCTGCAAACCGTTTCTCTTGTTGAGCAGTTTATTCTCCAACAGAGCTCATAAGCTACAACAGCTTCCTGCATCCGCCGGGCAGGGAGACAACAGCAGAGCCTGGAATGACAAATAACAACAAGTTAGAGGTGCAGAGAGGAATTATGAAACGGCCCCGACACCCTGACAGATAAGAGCAGGTGACTGATTCACCATGCTGGTCAGCTTTGGTTTTCTCAGCTAAAGAAGATTCCCGACATGAATCATCCCTTTTAGCAATTTAGAGGATGTCATGTTTGCTTTCATCTAGCGTCACTTCAATCAGCATCAGCCAAATAAATCTGTCGTCCACAACGTCTCCGGCATCTGTGCTCCATCTTTCTGCCGCTCAGAGTGGATTTCACGGTTTAACTGATCGCCTTCAGGGCGCAACGTTTTCACTCCTGCATCTATACTCTTACTCTATTCACACCCACCTCCCATCCCTTTTTTATTTTTGTTCTGTATGTTGAGCTTTTTAAGATCAGCCCAAAGGCTACTCGGATGTGTCGGGATCGTTCGCCGTCGAGAGGACCTGTTGCCATGGCGACTCGGCGATGCTCAGAGCTCCGAGGCGGGCGTCACCTCAGATCCCGGCACATGCGAGCAGTCATACATCTGATCAGAGGAGCCCACACAGGCAGAAAATAGACAACATATAAAAATATATGTGCACATGACCCACAGACAGCAGGGGATTAACATTCTGCATCACCTCCCCTGCTGCTCTCCCACCTCTGCACTGATGATGATGATGATGATGATGAAGATGTTCAGCCCACCCAGCTTTGCATTTCCTCCTCATGGTGACTCACGGCGTGCTTGCATACTCTCTTTTCCAATATTGCTGCTGGCGTGTGTTGTAGTCCGGTACAGTAGGTCACAGGTGCAGCAACCCCTGAGTCACATGACTCATAGAGGTCACATGATGCAGTCTGAGAGGGGGTAGAGTGGAGGTATATTTATATATATATGTGTGTGTGTGTGTGTGCGTGCAGTTATTGGGATGACGACGTTACAACATGTGGAGCAGCCTGTGGACCAAATCTGGGCCAGTGGGATTAGCGGCTCGTCGGATAAATTGCTGGACGGAGGGGGTGATGGGGGGATGGGTGTGTAGGCGTGTGTGTGTGTGTGTGTGTGGAGGTGTGTGTAGGTTAAGCCATCTGCACTGACAGGAGTCAGATATTGTAAATAAGGCGAGCTGTATCAGAGATGCGCCCTCACTTTGATCTGATCCCTGTACACAGCTCCAGTAGAGGGAGGGTGTTCAGTCAGGTGTGTGTGTGTGTGTGTGTGTGTGTAGGAGAACACATTCACCAAAATTACACATTAAAGCAACACTTTGCAGTGGTGTGTAAATTCAGCGAACACACAGACGTGCAGGTGTTTGGAGGCCGAACAGATGATGACGAGGCATGATGGGATTAGTTTGCATGAATTTGCATTAAAGTTGCACGTTTGACTGCGTTCTGGTTCAACTGTAGAGAAACTCAGAGAAAGAGATAAAAAAGAGAGAGACTCCTGATCACAAGAAGACTGAATAAAGTTAGAGATGTATGATGATATGTTTAGATTATATATGTGTGTGTGTGTGTGTGTGTGTGTTCGAGATGGATTAACCTTTGTCAGTATCTGATGGTTCCGTTCAGAGATGAGAGGGAAGCGTCTCCTTGGCGACCGACGGCTGAGGGCGGAGTGGGGGGGGGGGTGAAACTGGGTCATCATCACAGATTAAGAGCCCGGATCTGGATGCACACACACACACACACATGCACCACTGAACAAAAACACACACATACACATTCTTATATACACACATGCGCGGTAGAGAAATTAGAGGAATCCTCTCAGGTGAGCAAAGACATGATGGAAGGTACATTTCTCTCTGCCAATGGTTTCCCTTTTAGAGGAAGCCAGAAGCCCATTAAAATGACAAGGATTAGACTAAAGAGACAGCGGGAGGCTCGTAAAGCCGTCGCTGAGACACTGCATGTTTCTGTGTGTGTGTGCGTGCGAGTGTGTCGTTGCATGTTTATATTTGCTCAAAGTGATGGCCTGTTTCCAGCATTACTGATAAAACACTTCTGTTTGACTGATGGAAGCAGATAAACAGAGAGAAACAGAAAAGGGTGAGATGTGATCAACAAGAAGGCTAAAGGCGTTTTTTGACTGCAAGAAGAAAAATGTGCAAAATCATGAATGTATGCAAGAAGCCTAAATGAACCTCTGTAGATATAAACAGCAGTGATTTCTCAAGGCGTGGCGGGACAATGGATACTTTAGATCATGACGGGGGTCAACCTCGGGGATCAGAGCTCAAAGCCTTGACAGTCAGTGTCAGCGCTCAACAACAAAGATGCATAAAAAAAAGCAGCAGTCTTGAGCAGCGTGTCAGGAAGGCAGTTAAAAGGTCAACGTTGACGCCTGTGGTGGAGCTGAGGGTCACACAGGAGACTATTGAAACCATCATCTGGGGACTATGAATGAGATTTCATGGCTTATTTACACCCGACAAGATTATTCTCCCTCTAATGTTGTCAGACAGAAACACAGAGAAATCAAGCAACAACAGGAACACATTGGCTGCACGTCGACAGCTGTAGCCTTGAGCTGAGCTGTCACACAGAAAGCATCTCGCTGATGGCTCATTGATAAGGTTTCTTTCTTATTCATTCGGTTTTGGTGGTTTCAGGCCGCGTGAGAATTGATAGCATCGCTAAAAAGATCTGAATCAGTGTAGCTCAATGTTACACGTCTCCATGGCAACAGCACAGCCTGTATCACTCTCAAATCAGCCCGCTCTGACGTTGAGGATGTCACCGTCTCGAGAGTCGGCTTTTCTTTTAAACAGAAGTTTGAAAATCGATTTGAGGCCAATTATGCTGTTCTTTACAGAGGTGTCCGGGGACAGACTGTCCTTCTGCTGCTGCTGCTTCTCTAACTCTGCATCTGATGATATGAAGGAGCTGCAATGTCCTCATTACTTTGGGGACGACCCCATTTGGGCTCCACTTTCCTCGTCTCTTGTCTCGCTTTAACGAGGGAAGACGTGCATTCGTCCCTTTAATGGACGCCAGGAGGAAGATGAGGAAGTTTGTGAAGCGGATCAGGAGTTGCAGCCCTCACTGAAGCTTTAAATTGGCAAAGATGACACATGATTCAGCAGAGTCAGTGAATGCACCGTCAACTCTGAACATAAGTCGTCAAAATGCGACAGTTATCCGGCATTTACACACATGCACACACACAAACAAACTCTGCTTCTGTCCTTTGTCTGGTCTAAACTTTGCTCTACTGTTAATCATTTATGGATTGATGAGTTTTTCCTGATCAGTTCATGCAAACCTCATCTTCGTAGGACAGTGGAGATGAAGAATGCAGTGGTAAGAAGGGAGGAAAAATAGCTATAATGAACCATTAACCATTAAAAAGCGTGTAAAATCAAGTATTGACGAGATTTCCAACTTTCTGATGTCTCTTAAATGCAGCATTACTGTAGTCATGGGTTTAGGCCCGAGTCCAAGCACTTAGCATTATGTGTGTGTGTGTGTGTGTGTGACAGGGTGATGGTGAAGAGTGCCAGGCAGTACTGTGTCTCATCTTCTGGACAAGTCCTTAATCTGTGTGACCCAGCAAAGGATTATGGGGGTTCTGGGAGAAAAACAGGAGCTGAAGTTGAAAGCGTGCGTTCTTCGTTGTTACGACAAAAGGGAGGATTTTTTTTCCCTTTAATTATGTCATTTACCAACGAGGAAGACACCATGACAGCAACACAAACCATAGTGATGACTTTAAACTGTAATGCATCCATGCGGTGGATCAGGTTTCCTCATGGCTCAGTATCACAGAGCCATTGAAATGTCTAAAAGTCAGCCCGCTTTGATTTACCAGCATATGGTGCATAGTGGGTGTTAATTTCAGCCCTCTGGGTAAGTGCAGCCACTAAATGTCATATATGTCATGTTGGCTGTTCTGGTGTCTGATGTCGGGGGGGATGTTTTGTGGGATAAACACATCAGGGGCTGTTGGGGTCAGAGTCTGCAGTGTGGGGGTTATAGGGGTGGGGTTATGGAGGGGTGGGGGCTTCCTGGACTGTTGTGTGGGCTGAGCTTTGTCTGAAGCGGAGCCACGTGGGCCTAAGTTAAAACCTTATTTAAGAGGATTCGGGACAGATGGTGTCCCATTGTTTCAGGATGTGTTTATTATTAGAAAATGGGGTGAATGAAACAAGCAGCCCCCCCCTCTCTAAAGACACACACCCACTTCCCAGGACTCATCTTGCTTACTTGCTTTCTTATTGGATTAGGGGACCCCTGCACTCAGCCAATCAGTGTCCTCGGAGGCAAACAAAGAGTCTCCTCTTAAACCAACCACATGGTTTGTTTGCTGGTTAAGAAGCTCTGATTGGTTAGATCAGAGCCAATGGAAGTTCATATCAATTTAAGTAAACACTATTTAAGTAACACATTCTAGCTCAGGATCAGATGTTATTTTCAGTATATTAATAGATTATTGCAGAAGAGAGAAAAAGGAAAGTAGATTATAAACTAAACATACAGATGAATGACTTTTCCTCTGTGTTGAGTTTATCCAACAGGGTTTATTATAAGACGCTGTGATTGCAGAGCTGCAGGCTGCTATAACTATAATGACTGCTTTATTATTATTATTATTATTCTCAGATTAATTTGAGCAGATTAAAAACTACAGTCAGTCCTCGTCTCTCGCCTACATTCTCACTTTTGTCTTACACACTGGATCTTCTTTTTCTTTCTCTCCCTCCCTCCTCAACTCTCACATCACCAGATGGAGAGGGGGCGGTGTGTGTGTGTGTGTGTGTGTGTGTGTTTGTGTTTGTGTATTCATGCATGCATGGTTACCCATGAGTTTGCATATTTAGATCTTCTGCACATTTTTTTTTTAATCTTTACATCCTCCTCTGCTTCACCGAGGCTGTTTCACCTGTGCATAAAATGACATTTAACAGGCTCTTAATAGGAGAATAAGAGGAGCAGAGACCCTGCAGGGGAGACAGTTGACCACCAGATACACTTTATCCACAGTCCACAGTCAAAAGCCTTATCTGACATCTTTTGGGGGGCAGTAAGCGAAATAAATCCAATCTGACAGCTGCCTTTGCATCTTAAAACTGGATTGTTAATATATAGAGAGACTAAGCTTTAACAGGGAGAGAGAGAGAGAAAGAGAGACAGAGGGAGAGAGAGAGAGAGAGGGAGGGTGTGTATGAGGCGAGAGAGAGAGAGAGAGAGAGAGAGCATCAAGGCACCGTGATAGGATCCACCATCTACACACTGTAAGGTACAAGTGCCACAAGGAGACTATAATTCCCTGAAATAATGGATGGGACAAAGCCGGCCATGGACACCAACGCAGAGGAGACTCAGGACGAGGGACAGGAGAGCAAAGGTACGCTCCACCAGCCGCTGACATTTGCGCGTTTTTCTCTATATTCTTTGGAGACCTTTGCGTCTGCGCCAGCCTGAGCGGTTTAACCTACTTGCAATGGCTTCTCTTGTGCATGAGGGCGACACAATAGCGGCGCGTTTTCTCCGTGGAAAGCAGCGATGGTCCCCCTCTCTCTGTCTAGATGAGAGCCCCATTTCTCCTGTTAGTTTGCGCCTTCAGAGGGATTTGCAGGCTGGTGGAGGATAATAAGAGGAAGATGCACGGTCTGGTTTTATGGACTGTATATTAATGCCAATTTGCTCTTGCATTGCTGTGCTATTATGAGCTTATTGCTGCACCGTTGAGCGGCTGATGAATAGACGGCTGCGCCCCGCATTGTTTCCAGTCAGGTGTGGATGTGATCACTGATTATTATCGGTGATTCTCTCCACGGAGTCACCGTGTGATGCGTGGACGGCGTCTGGACGTGTGAAGGCTGCGTGTTTTTTTAGTATGACCGCAGTAATCAGGTCCATTAGTGGAGCAAGCAGCGGCGCGCTTGACGCAGAGGGACGGCTGAGTCCATCAGTCACTACAGAGCTGATAACCACAGTCTGTATTTTAATGATAACTCCATGCAACAAGCAGCTTTTAAATCTTACAGCATCAATTTGAGGGAAATGCTCCTTAAACCCATAAATGTCAAGGTGCAATATGCATGCAAAATACATTCAATTATGACAGATTATATATATATATATATATATATATTACCAATGATCAGCAAACTGTTGCTGTTTCTCTGCTCACACTGAGTCTGTGTTGGAAGGTGTGTCTTTGTGCTGTGCAGGAGATGTGACTGACTGACTTGTTTTCATTGTGGTTTGGTAGTAAAATCCACCTCCTTCAGTTTAGAGGCAGCTTGTTAGTGCAGACAAGAAAGCAAAGATAGTTGATACCAAGTCATCAGCCACACACTGACCCAACAGCAACATCCAGAGTGTTTCAGGTCAGGTGAGGAGAAGCAAAAAGACTTTACATCATCCTCTCTGGAGCCCGTACCATAGAAGTTGACTCGGGATAACTGAGCAGGAGGGCATGCATATTTATAGCGAGGAATCCCTTAAAATCACCATTTTATGTGGAAGCAGTAAAATCATCACCCGGTTCAACCTCTGCAGCCTGGACCGTTGCAGTCCAGGTGTGATGTTGCACAACCCACAGCGGCGTACCGAAACATAGATCAGATTGGAGGATGTCATCATTTTGTGTGCCTTTGACATCTGGACCATAAGCTTCCACTTCCGCTTCTGTTTCAGAAAGCAGATGTGTATATATATATATAGTTTGAGAAGATTAATAGATTTCACATATGTGTCTGTTCGCCATGAACGCTGCAGCCAGGAGACGGTTATCTTTAAGCATAAAGCACATGTGACTTATTTTACATCAGATGCTACATTAGCAGTTTAGTGTAGCATCTCTGCATGACATCGAGAGTATTTACAAACTGGAAAATGACCACAGCACCGGCACGGTTTATAATCCGTTTTGTGGGTATGGATTGATCTTTATGCTTGATTACTTCCTATAATCTCCAATCTGTGCGTCTATAGAGGAGCACCTCTCTTACCTCTTTTTCATTGTAACACACACACACACACACACACACCTTCCTTCCCTGCATGTGTGCATGTGCCCGCTCTTACATAACGCAGCGCTGGCTCGCCGTCCTTGGTTATGATGTTCAGATCAGAACCATAAGAGATTACATCATTGTCTGGAGGTGCAGGTTTTCTTACATTTTCTGCATGGAAGGGCAGAGCAGCCACTGATGCACAGAGAGACATCCTGTCCATCTACTACTTCTCTTTTTACACAACATGTGTCTCCAAAGTGGCATTAAATGGTGATTAATTTAAGAACATATATTGATAAATCGTTGCAGCCCTGAACTCACCATTTCGCTCAAGCCAGGAAGAGACCTCTGAGAAAAAACAAAGCTTGAGGCGCTTCGGTCCAGCTGAGCCCGGGTTGAATCTAAAGGCCAACCCTCGTTTGATGCTCATCAGCCGGGTGAAGCGACGGAGGAGCTGGGTTGTTTTCCCTGCTGCTGCTGACATTTGGTTTGTGTTGCTGATAAATATTGGACAGGTTTCCTTCTCCTGCTCTTCCTTGACCTTAAAGTAGATCAAACATCGTATGTTTCATGTTGCATGAAACATTTTAATCATTTATGGATCATTGTTGATAAAAGTTTAACTAAATTCCTCCTTTGACCACTTTAATAGTAACAGATTTACATATTTTCTGCCATTATTGTGCTGCTCCATCTCACTCACACACACACAGACTCCTACACACACACTCCCATATATATCGACTTGCTGTTATTGGCATCCGTCTACTTGACTTTGTTACAAATAACCGCCTCTCACATGTGGGCTCAGGCTCTCGCTTCGTGTCTTTATGGCAGTTTGTCAATGACGATACGGAAAAGAAAACGCTCCCACGCGCTGAATTGATGCTCCTTAATCAGGTAACACTCTTAATGACACCACGAAGGTCCAATTAGTTTGTTTTATGACAAAAAGTATTGAGTGAGATCACGTCTTCTGAGTTAAACGTGTCGCAGAGAAACGGAAAAGCAGACCACATTTGGAAAAACGCCGGATACGCCTTAACTTCTTCTGTCTATTCTATTATACTGCTTCTTATCTCTTTCCCACATGCACACACACACACACACACTCATGCACCCTTCGCCTACCCCCCCCCTTCTCGCCCTGGAGGTGTGTGAGGTTGTGGGAGCATGTGAAAGCCGTCACACAGGGAGAAGCTCATGTGTTCCTCATTTGAAGCCATTTGCCCAAAGCGTCCTGTCAGCCTCCATCTGGATATATGTATGTGAGTGTGTGTGTGTGTGTGTGTGTGTGTGTAGGCGCTTGTATTTGTTTTCGTGTCATTGACCAGGAGTGGTCGAGGGAAATGTCGGTGCTTTGCGCTCTATTTTTATTTTTGTGCGTGCACACACACACACACACGTGGGCGATACTGTGCGGCACGCCGTAGCGTTCACATCCAGCACTGTGGTCACATTTAGATTTAAACGTTCTTTCTCTGCTCGGATGTTCAGGAAACAAATGCACTCAACACAAAGTACCACAACACAGATTACTGTATCTATGTTTGAACTCCAGTCTGCGGTGGGTATATGAATAGCAGGAAGTGACAGGTTGGCACAGCATGCCTTGTTCCTGAGTGATGCCAGCCTCTTCTGGCCTGCCTCCATTACCCACTGATGCCCAATCTGCTCCTCTCATCCAGAGCCCATCAAACACCTGATGCTGATTAGCACTCGTCATCATTAGCCACGGCTGACATTGATAACGGTCTATGTAAAGTCTGACTTTTAAGTGCTTCTTACATCTTACAGTAAAGCTCTGAGAGTTCACGCTCAGTTGGACTCTTGTACCAACCACACACATCATTTTCAGCCCTCGAGGCTGCTGGGAAGTGACTCTTCATAATCAGGGGCGGAGGCAATGCGGCCAGGGCAGGGCCGGAGACTTCTTTGACATCTCAGGGAAAGTGACATTAGTTGGTTGCATAATCGCTGAGCCGTTCATTTCTAGGCCGGAGCGTGCAGACGTTGGAAGAGTCGGTGCCGAAACACGGCGGTTCAGTTGCAAACACGTAAACAAGTCGATGTAATGTAGACCAGATGGACCGTTTGTGCCTTAAAAGTTGTGCCAGCTGTTAAAGTTTAACCCAGAATGAGAGAGGTGCATCCAGCAGATCAGCGTGATAAAAGTATTGATCATCACGCTCAATTACGCCTGGCCAGATGCTGACCCTTTAAATTTAAGACTGTTAGAAAGTTATGAGTGTAACTAAAGTGGTTTGGCCCTGAGCACTACTAAAACCTACACTCAGCGTTGCCTGAATGCAACACCTGTAGACACCAATGGAGGCTGGAAGCTGCTGCTGTCCTTCTGTCTTACCTAAAATAATTGGCAATTTAATCGATCAACAATCATTAGTTGCAGACTTAGCTTTGACATCTTTGTGTAATGAGGATTTATTTATTTCCAGTGTTTCTGCTCACTTCTTGGTTCACATCATCTGACTAAACAGCTTCATAAGGCATGACAGCAAAGAAGTCAGGAAGTGTTGCCGGGGAAACACAGAAGCACATCAGTTCAGGCAATCACAAAGGATGTCAGCAAGCGGTGACAAGTTGTGTCTCCTCCACGCCTCGTCCAATAAAAAGAGACTTTTGCATTGAGTGTATGGATTATCAGGGAAATCACAAACAGAATCCAGGACTAATAAATAATGATTACACCACTCGTATTTTACTCTTCAGCTGCATAGTTTCCTACATATCTATCTCTGCTGTGTAACGTTGTGTAATCTTTTTGGAAACGTATCAAGTAGAACAGAAGTAGACTTCAGCTGCAAAAAGCAAGAACAAGAACAATGCTGCGATGCTTCATACTCTTTTATATCAGCAGCGGAGGAAATGAGAGCTTTTTAGTTTCAACCTTTTGGTAGAGCAAGTCTCTACTTCTGTCTTTAATGTCAAATAACACAATTTGTTCATGACCTATTTCCCAGACCCGGAGCAGAGGACTATAGTCGGAGCTTCTATGCATCTTCCTCGTGTTTTTTCTTCTCATTCCTTCATTGCTTTTTCAAACCGTCGTCACCGTTCAGCAGCGATCTTTAGGTTTTGATTGAGCTTACATCACTCTACAATCGCTGTGTGTGTGTGTGTGATAAGAGTAAAGCGGCGGTGAAGCACTACGCTACTGCTGAACTGGGTCGTGGGTAACACGTTGCTATGGCAACTGCTATTTGCCGGCCCTGGGGCCAAGAGCTGCTTTTTCCGCTTACACTTTCTCTCGTTCTTTGCTCTGTTCTTCCTCGCTTGCTCTGCCTTCACCTTCTTCTCGTTTCCCTCCTCCCTTTGTTCCTCTGCTGACTCTCTATGACTCTCTATGACTCTCCATTCACCTCTTGCTTTTCCTCCATCCCTCTCCTCTCTCTCTTACGCCGTCTTTCCTTCTCATTTCGCCTACATCCCTTCATTTATCTCTCCCTCTCTCTGCAGAGAGAACAGAAAAGGACAGACATCTATTATCCGCCTCTCCTTTCACCGTCACCCACCGACGCAAAATGAAATCCTAATTTAAGCGCGGGAACATTTACTAGTTTTGTCCTGCATCCGTCCCACTCAGTCACACGGCTTTTTCTGAAGGAGAACAAGCTTTTGCACACAAAGCGATGTTAATCCTTAATTACAGCTCTTGTCTGTCAATATTTTTGCTTTTCTGTTGCTTGATGACATTTCATTCTCTCATATTGGCAGACAGCCGCTTAAACTTTCCCCAGAAACCGATGCGTCATCCTCGGTCAGAGATAGTTGAGATGATATACGACACAGCATCGTAACATATTATCTCAGAGATTAGCTCCAGCTGGCAGCGCGGGCTTGCACTCATATTTCAGGAGGAGAAGAAGACAAAGGTAGCGAGGTATAAAACGAGATAGGCCGACCTCGGTGTGTCACCTAAATTCTGCCCTAATGAATAGTGCATTGATTTCCACTAGGGCTGGCCACTACAGCCTGTCTGTTTCCCATTAGCGTACCTTTAAAACCGAGGCTGATAAACAGTCATAGCCACAGGCGGACCGGATGAGGGGCCCCGTTGAGTGTTTAAAAGGAACCTGTGAATTCTTCCATGAAGCTGCACGGAGGGAGACGACAGCAGAAATAAGACTTCAAGATCAGTCACGCGTATCAGTCCGACGAAATCTGCAAACTTTGCCTCCGTCTGTTATCTACTTTGAAATGAGTCCCGGGCAAAGTTAATGCCACTTGGAAATTTGCATTTGAAAAAGCGGGATTATCACATCACGCTGGCAGGTTTAATTCTCTTCTCTCTGCATAAAAAGAGACTGTGAAACTAGAAAACTAAATTACCTGTTGAGATTGACCTTTTATACTCGGATAGAGAGCCTCCTGGTCATCATCATATCGACCAGTGACTGGCCTGTTTCTCGGCTGAGGATTTCAGAGGCATCCACCCTTAACAGCTCCACCTCTCCATCAACCCGCTTCCCTCATTAACATTAATATGATTTGGATCTATTATGCAACTCACAGCCTTCATCAGCTGGGAGAAGTTGCATGTTAGATTCATGACTTTGTGTGTGTGTGTGTGTGGTTTAATTGCTTCGTGTGTGGAAGGATATCACCTCATGTCATCAGCTGTCAGAGTGCATTGATTGAGGTTGATGTTGATAAAAGCTGTCGGAGGGTTTTAGCTTCTGCTTGTATGGATGTTACAGTGGATCTCATGTTCTCACAGGATCACCTGTCATATATACTATATATCATAAAGCACCATGACTGGCACTGAGTGTGTGTGTGTGTGTGTGTGTTATTCTCTCATTCAAGAGCCGAGGATGTCAGAGCAGATAACTTCACGTCTGCACAGATGCATAGATATATACATATATACATATACATAGATATATATTTCAGCTAGTCATGTCTGCAAGGCTTTACAAATCCAAAATGTTTCGATTCAACAAACTTCTAAACACGAAATATCGATGCTTCAAAGTCGGAGCGTGTTGTCATGGAAACAGCAAAGTGGCACACGCAAGACAGTTCATTTTGTCTCTTTTTTTTTTCCCAGAGTAACTTCCTGCTTTGCTGGGAGGAGCTATTTTTAACGCGGCCGTTATATAAGACACGAGTCTTGTGCTCAATACAGTGTGCTACGTTCCCTCCTCTTCATTACACTTCTTTCTTCCTTCTTCTTCTTCTTGACTTTGATGGGAGCAGAAGGCACCGCATTTCCTCTGCACCTGCATCCTCGCTCCTCATGCTTAAATCATGAGTTATTCACGCACTCTGGTCATGAGAAAGAAACTTTTGAAATGTCTCTTTAAAGACAGACGGGAGCTTGTGTAGGTTGAGAGTGTGTACATGTAATATTCAGCAGCTGAGCACAAAGTGAACACACACACTAACTGTGAGAGCCGCTCGACACGGCTGACGGGGAGACGTGTTGTCCTCCCCTTGTAGATCTGCACGTGTTTTTTTCACCGTCACAGCATGAACATAAACACATGAGTAATCAGACAGCAGTGGACAGAAGGCTGCCGAGCGCTGCAGTGAGTGTCACGTCGCAGCAATCTGCTTTAAGTTTTATTTTAGCCTTTTTCAACAACAACAGGTGACTTTTCCTCTGTGAATTAACGCCCTGTTCTGTCCATCTGCAGGATGCTTCGAGTGCTGCATCAAGTGTCTGGGTGGGGTACCCTACGCCTCCCTGGTGGCCACCATCCTCTGCTTCTCAGGCGTGGCTCTGTTCTGCGGGTGCGGCCACGTGGCGCTGACCGGCACCCTGACCATGCTAGAGAACCACTTCTCCACGGTCACCAGCGACCACGCCACCCTCACCATGGTGTAAGTCCTCATCATCTCATGCTCAACTACGTGCAAACTATTGGTTGACTGATGTACTTCTATGGAAAACACTCTGTGTGTGTGTTCAGGATCCAGATCTTTCAGTACATCATCTACGGCATCGCCTCCTTCTTCTTCGTCTACGCCATCCTCCTGCTGGCTGAGGGCTTTTACACCACCAGCGCCATCAAGAAGGAGCTGCAGAGCGACTTCAAGACCACCGTCTGTGGCCGCTGCATCACCGCCTTCGTACGTCAACACACACACACGCACGTGCATGCACGCACGCACACGCAAAAACAGCTGCTGCAAATCATCACACCCACTGACCCAGTTCCACTCCAAATTAAAGCCTCTAAAAGAGATTCACAGTAATTACTTTGATGTGTGTTTTAGAGTGTTTCTGCTTAAAATAGTGTTTACTGGCTGAAAACAATCATTCATTGTGCTTTACAAGCCGCGACATTAAGTGTCAACATAAAAAAAGCGCTCACAAACCTCTACACATTTATGGACACACACACACATATAAGCCAGATAGATATACACACACACACACACTAAAAACACTCCCATTTGAGCCCTTGAGGGCAACTCTGGCACAGTTTGTCCTTTCTAGCCTGATTACTCTAATTGCTGCAGATGTCCTGTAACATTAGCTTAAACATGGACTCTGTGTCCATGTATGTGTGTGTGTGTGTGTGTGTGTGTATGCGTGTGTGTGTGTGGTAACCTATTTCTCATCCACACCCAATGCAACTCACTAAATAAAATAAAAAAAATCTCTCCTTTGCTCTCAGTTCATGTTCCTGACCTACATCCTCGCCCTGGCCTTTCTCGCCATCTTTGGCTTCACGGCGATCCCAGTTTTCCTCTTTTTCAACATGTGGAATACCTGCGCTGCCATGAGGTCTCCTGATGCCAACATCACCTCGCCTGACTCCATCTGTGTGGACGTCAGGCAGTATGGTCAGTGGAGCCTCATATACAAGTCATGTCTACCTACACGTGAGGTTTATGGGCCTCAAAAACTACAATTTCATTAAATCAGCACAAGAAATATCTCAAAGAAATTCAGAAATGAAACAATTGTGTTGTGTTGCAGGGTGTGTTTTCCACTTAGTGCACATAAATGTTTGAAAACTTGATAAGTTAAAAAGCTTGTCAGCCTCCTAACAGTGTTTCAGCTCATCCTCGAGACATCGAGGCCAGTCTGCCCTTTTATGCCGCTGCTGCTCTGTTTCTGCACACCTGATCTCATTAAGGATGATTGTGGTTTAATTGGCTCACAGGTGCACAGGTGTAGAACTTGTTGCAGGTGTGTTGAAAGCATTTAGCATTCAACTCTTTATATGCACATATTCACCAACAGCTGCTTTGGGTGTCGTTTTCTATACAGCAAAAAATAAAATAAAAAAGCATTTAGATTATTGAGATCCTGATTGGATCTCCTTCCTGCAGTATTACAGCACAGCAACACTCCCCTATGATTGCATATCTAGATATCTATCTGATGGCCTAATGTACAGTATGTGACCCACATTTGAAGGGCAGCTGGCCCGCTTACAAAGTAGGATGAGGATCACATATGCTTCATTGGCAGTCGCACTGTACTACACTGTATGAAATATTAACCCTGATTACTGGCAGCCCTCAAATGATTATCAGCAGTTCAGCTGTAGTTGGTCAGTTTTTGATGAGCTTCTTGTTTCTTCTTCTGAAGTCTGTAAAATGTAAAGAAATGATTCAGAATAATGACCCATATTTTCCCCCTCAGAGGCCACGTTCCCTTTAATCTTTATCTGAGCCTGATTCATAATGCCTTCAATCATACAGTCTGAGTGGAGGAAATAAGCTTCTTGTATGAGATGAGAGAGCGACCTCGGTCCGGTGACGTTTCATCTCTCTGATCCTGCAGGTGTTATTCCCTGGAACGGCAACCCGGGAAAAGCATGCGGAGCCACACTGGGAGACATCTGTAACACCAGCGAGGTGAGAGGATGCTGACCTGGACCTCTTTTCTTTTTTCTTTTCTTTCGTTCACTAACAGCCTCGTCTTCATCCACAGTTCTACCTGTCCTATCATCTCTACATCGTCGCGCTAGCCGGCGCCGGAGCCACCGTCATCGCATTGGTAAGCGTTTCATGATCCCGCTGATAATGTGCCTCTCAAAATATGCATGTTGCCATGGCGTGCGTATCTGTTGCCATAGCAACACCGCCTCTCACGTTTGTCAGTGTGTCATCCTATGGGTTGAAATTCTACCCTGCAGCCTGCCTCTGTTGTGTGTCTGTGTGTACAGAGGGTCGTTGCGGAGGCGGACTTTTTTTTGTTTAGTGTTTCGAGAAGAAACAAACACACACACACACACACACACAAAGCCCTCTGTAATGTGGCTTTCAGTAGGACAAACGGCCTAGTAAAAAAACAAGAAATAAAGAAAACTGTGTTTCTCTTCAGATTCACTATCTGATGATTTTGTCGGCCAACTGGGCCTACCTGAAGAGCGCCGTCTCCACGCACGAGTACCAGGACATCAAGACCAAGGACGACCAGGATCTGGAGGCCGAGGCGCGCTCCAAGGAGGGCCAGAACTCCTCCTACTCATAAGGACACCACCCATCTCCCCTCCACAGCTTAACCCCCACCTCAAAACGCCACCCAGCGCCCACCCCTCCCTCTGTTAAATCAAACCACCTCGGCCATGTTTGATATTCCTCCACCCTCCCTCCACAACCTCCAGATTCTCCATCCTCTTCCCTTCTACGATGTTTATTGGAGACGTGGGAGCGTACTCGCACCAAGAAGGGAAGAGAATTGAGGATGAGGAGTGACGACAGGCCCAGACGGAGGCAGACGCTTCAGAACGGAGAGCTCGCACGCCCGGCCCCGGGAACGAGCTCAGGTAAGGTATCAGTTCAGAGGCGTCTCCGCCCCCACACCCTTCGTGCTTTTGGGCAGCAGCTCGTGAAAATGGCCCGGCTGTGATGGCCTCGCGCCCTGAGCCAGCACAGCCTCTCGACCACACAGCTCCTAAAAAAAAAACATTGTTCACTGTCTGCTTCAGCCACAGGGAAGCCAGGCAGAGACCAACTTCCTCCACTTCTCTTTTCTTTTTTTTTTTGGTGTTTTATATGCATATATATATGAATATGAATATATTGTGCGAATGTGTACGAATGTTGTTGTTTTTTTTAAAAATACTCTCTGAAAAGTATGCCAGGTACTATAACGATCTTTCTTCTTCTCTCACGTTTTTTTGCGCTCATTTATTTTCCTCTCCATCTTTAACTTTTTATTGCTAATGCTCAATACGTAGTTGCACTATTTAAAAAAACAAAAAAACAAAACAAAAAAATTAATAAGGGATAGTTAAAATCCTTTAAAAAACATAACCCCCTCCTTTCATAAAAAGATCATGTGGTATCTCAAGGATTATTGTGTTTATTTATCCACCAAGGTTAACAGTTTAAGACCAGAGGTGTAGCAGACTCATGATTATATGATATTTTGGAAAATTATTTGCTTTCTTTCTCTGCAGACTGGAAACAACATTTATAACTAAATCCACCTACCAGAATGTTTAATCCACACAGTAAAACAACACGACACCTTAGCTGCTCCGCCCTGTTTCCAGGCTTCATGCTAAGCTAACTTTTTCATCGAACTCTTGGCAAGAAAGCGACTAACAATCCCCAAAATGTCAACCGATCCGTTTTCACGATCTTTTACTGTTTTTATGCTACACTCGTCACCAGCGACAGCAGAAACCTGTTAAATCTGTCCTGGTCTTTAACATAAAAGACACACACACACACACCTCAGGTATCAAACCAAGTCTGACTGTATCCAGTATCCATCTAAAGCACTTACCTTTACGTGAAACTCACCTGTAAATAGGCGACTCACCCCTTAAAAAGATCTCGTAAATGTTCCCTTTGAGACGTGTGTTTAGCGCTCACATACTAGTTCTGCATTTGATATAACTGTAATGTAAACATCTTAAATGATATGTCGTCAGAGGGATGCAGTGCAGTAATGATATATATGATATATGATATGATGGATTGAGGTGCTTGTGATGTATACATTTTTAAAATGTGAAAAAAAAATAATAATATGGGAATTGATTTTTAATGTTTTATCAGTTTTTAGGCAGCTGAGCTCTTCTTGTGATTCAGTAATAATAATTTTGTTTGTGTTTTTTTTATTTTTATTTTTTGCCGGCCAAACAAGTGACTTGTTGAGGAAAGTCACTTATTTTTTTTTATTTTATTATTTTTATTTTTTTAACGTCATGCCTCTCATATGAGCCACAGAGACTGTTTTTTGGATGTTTACACTCGAAAATAAAAACAAGTCAGGAATTTTCATACGTTCATTTTATAACCAGATATTGTTTAATAATCATGAACTATATTCTATACCGATCATCACTGGTTAGTTTTACCCACAAAAAAAAAAAAACACTGAAGAAGACTAAATCTTTGCTCTTTGATGAGATGAAGCATGTCAGTATTGTCCATGTGTGCAGCTGTCTACTCTGTATAAAAAAGGACTATATTGCCACGTGTGTTATGTTTGATAAATATACGTGCTTTGCCGCCAGGTTGATGTAAAGGCAAACTTGAGTTTCCTATAAGACGATGCGTGTCAGGGTGTTGTCGTTTCCTCGTTATTTGCATGAAGGAGACATGACTGTGTCTTTGCAGTTTTTCAGGTGATGTGTAGTCAATTGTACTGACAACTATGGTAGGCGGTGTTTGCCCCCTTTTCTCCCCCTCCTCACCCCTTTCCACCCACTCTTTTCTAAAGAAAACTCCATTGTACTTTGATGGCATTGTAGTCCCTGTAGGTGTTTCATTATGGTTTTATTTTTTAAGTTGGAAATAGTTCTATGACTCCTATATAGTGATGATTTTTGTAACCTTCTCTAGTAAAACCGATATTTTTTATTATCGTGACACTGTTGTCTCCCGCCTCTTTCTTGAGTCTCTTAAGTGCTTTGAATTTGTTTTGTTGTTGTTGTTTATTTTATTTCCTGTTTATTGAAACAAACTACAACACAGTTCATAACATAATAAATTAAACTAATGTGAACATGTTTCTGATGTTAAAGGCATTTTGTCTCATGCAGTCATTAAGTTCTTGTTGCAACATTTGACGCTAGTTGAGTTAATTAACCGACAATAAAATTAACTTTTAAAGAGCAAAATGTCAAACTCACCTCCACAATGAGCCTGCAGCTGAAGACAATCACATTCACGCATTGATTTAATGATTTACACCTGTGCTTTTCCTCCAGCAACATGTCAAATGTTGTCTTATGATACATGAGCACCATCTGGTGGACAAAGCGGGTACTGCTCTTCAAACATCTGCTGTATTTATTGACTGATGAGCAGAAACGTTTTGTTGCCATCCACTGTTTTATTTCCACTGTTAATGTTGGGGTCATTTGCCTTAAAGGAGCAGTGCAGTTAAAAATCACACAAGCTCTCAGTGTGATTTTATTACAGTCATCTGAAATGTACAGCAGCCGTTGCAAATTCATTGGTGTAGGGTAACCCATCAAATCGCATAGCAGACTACTACAGAAATAAAAAAAAATAAATCTAAAATATTAATTAATAAATCTAGTTGATCACATGAACATAACACAGTATCATTCATTCATTCATCATGAGTAGCGGCTAAATTTAAAGGTTCATATTTGTTTAACCACGTACGTTTTTAGGTACCTTCTTATATAAACTGCATATGAAGAGGAAATTAACATTTTATATTTCTCAATGTAAAATAATAATAAGACAATATTGGCCTGTTTATACAAAAAAAAACACAACAGCACCAGAAGAACATAAATAACTTGCATGTAGTTGTTGTCTTAAAGCATTATGTGTGTTAACAGACTGCCGGTTGTTAAATTAATGTGCACTAAATGATGTTGTAGCTGTAAACACGGCTGTTTGGTTCCTGCAGAGTGAGAAGTATTATTGCTGCACTGTATTTCAATATGAGTCATGCGAACGCCTCTAAAGGGGGAAATAATCACAGCACTTCTCTCTCTGTGGGTAAAAGTTGCAGCCGCAGCTCCATCAGTGACATCAAAACGGTTTTTCTTTTGGTTTTTTTGTCACCTTTCAAAGTGCCGATGAGTCATTTTCAGCCATTCATGTCAACCTCAGAAATATCTGAAGTTCATCTCAGAACACAAATGCGATTTATAAAACCTGCAAACATCAGATTTATTTCGTTGGTTTTTTTCTCCCTTGTGTGGTTGTAAATCCTGAATTTTGACACAACATATTGTTCTAAAAACATCATGCTGATCCTGTTCAAAGGTCTAACCGTGGGCGTCGTGCATCTGCTGATCAGACACCAGTTCCTCTTTCTGCAGTCACAACACACTGGGTCACATCACAGCTCAGCAGCAGCTGGGGTC
This sequence comes from Pampus argenteus, assembly GCA_036937835.1. Classification (NCBI taxonomy): domain Eukaryota; kingdom Metazoa; phylum Chordata; class Actinopteri; order Scombriformes; family Stromateidae; genus Pampus; species Pampus argenteus. The sequence goes on along the minus strand of CM072883.1, from coordinate 2,534,448 downwards.
AGACTGAGTCTTCCTCTGTAAGTCCACTGTGTTGGTGTTTATGAGGTGCTCGGCTCTGTCGTCCAGCGCCAGAATGCGGCGTACAGCCTCCTCGAAGGCCGACGCTACATTAGTAGCATCTTTGGCGCTTGTCTCAAAGTACGGGTGACCGCCATTCTCACGGCACCACTGCCGCGCATCCTCCCCTGACACCTGCCGCTCGGGGACATCCAGTTTGTTACCCAGCACCACAAAAGGGAAGTTGTCCGGGTCCTTGACGTCTGCGTAATAAGCGAACTCATTCTTCCAGTTGGACAGGTTGCGGAAGCTCTGTCCGTCGTCCACGCTGAAGGTCAGCAGGCAGCAGTCGGAGCCGCGGTAGAAAGGTGTACGCAGGCTGCGGAAGCGCTCCTGACCCGCCGTGTCCCAGATCTGCAGCGTGACGGCGTGGCCGTCCACCTGCAGCTCCTTGTTGAGGAACTCCACGCCGATGGTGTGGAAGAGGTGCGAGTCGAACTTGTTTGTGACGTAGCGGTTCATGAGCGACGACTTGCCCACGCCGCCGTCGCCCAGAAGGATCACCTTCAGGAGAGCTGACTTGGACATCATGGCTGAAGGCTTGTTTAGGCTGCACGGACGGTTCGGAGACGCCAACGACGAAGAAACCTGCAGGACACAAAAAAAATAAATAGTTAAGAGTTAAAAGATGTGACTTTTAAAATACGATATGAGAATCAATCATTAGTGGTTGTGTGTCATTCAGCAGTGACCTTTGCCCTCACAGATAAAGTTGTGCCTGAGATAAGAACAAACTGCTTCTCAGTTAACTTTCACTTCATCCTCGACCGCCTGGAAATAAAAACTCACACGGGCCGTTTACGTCGCACTAATTAAAGTCAGTCGGCTGGCTAATCCTATTAAACAGCCACGGCCTGCTCATTACACCACGCAACTAATGAACTTCCTACGCCGCGTGTATGCATGAAACGATGCATGCGGTTCATCACATGCACGCTGATCACAGGACCAGTGAGGAAACTCAACAACAGACGAGAGATGATTTAACATCACAGGCTCAGCTGCAAAAAAAATAGGAAAAAAGTGCACATTTATTCCCGTACTACACTTTTTTTTTTTTTTTGCATACTTTACATCGACTTTACTCCACCCACATCCCAGAACACATGATGAGGTGGAGGTGGGAAAGCAGCTTTGGATCAGCTCATCCATCACAGTTCAGATAGTAAAACGGAGCAGAGTGAGCTCATCCATCACTGCCTGTCACATGATCAACAAGTGAGTGGGCTTTTTTTTATGAACTCTTAATCTGCTGCTCATGTGCTTTTTCAGCCTGTAAAGACATAAAGTTCAGTAAATAATGTCTTTATGTTTTGGGACCTTTAAAGGACAAACTCCTGTTGTAAAAGAGCAGAATTGAATGAATGAACACACACACACACACACACACACACACACACACACACACACACACACACACATATACATATAGGAGTCATGTGCCTGGTTCAACAGGAAGTTACTATTTATAAATTAAAGAGAAAGATTTGTAAATATTTATGTTGTTTGTTTGTTTGTTTTCTACAAACATATTTGCACAAAACAAACATGTCAAAGCAGCAGAGTAATAACATGGAAACAGTTTGGTCACGTGATACCATGGTTACCATCAATAAAAGTGTAATAAAACAATAAAAAAACGACATTTTAAAGTTGATCATGCAACTTTGCTAACTTTAAAAGTATCATAAATCATAAATATCATATATTATAATTAGTTGGAGTGAAGAAGGGACATAAACTTTAGTTTAAAAATAATCTGAAGAAAAAGCAACGACGACAACTGGCGAAAAAACTGACTCGTCTGACAGATTTCAGTTAGCATAAAATAACTTATAAAATAGTCATTTTTTAAGACAAAAACCAGCCTCATGCATCCACGAAGATGTCTAAATATTAAATATTGCTTACTTGTGTTAAATAGCCGTCAAAACATTGAAGAAAACAGATGAAAAAAACACGACTGTGCGCGATTCGTCCGATAATGGAAGCTTTTTACGTTAGCTGTAGCTGTCCGATAATGGGCACGACTTTACCAGGAGATAAAAAACGACAGAAAGCTCTCCGTTAACCGTACCTGTCGGTGTGATGGTCTGCCGTTAAATCCGTGACATTCATGCCGGCAGGGTGTTGGTGTCTGCCGGTGACATGGCGCTCCGGTGTCCCCGCTGCTCCCTGCCCCTGAGCCCGCTGATGACGCTCATATGACCCGCTGCGTCACGCCTCTGCTCATCATGCGCTCTGCTGTGGTTACATGTTAAACTAGAGGCCTGGTTTACAGGCACATTTACATTTAGAAACATGGAAAGCCAACTGGGTTAAAGCAGAGGAGCTAGTTAATAATTTTAAAAAAAAGTATTTAATTAATACATATTTATGCTGTTTTTGCCCTTTTCCTGCGACATTTGTACACATTTACCTGAAAACTAGAAGAGAAAACCCAATGTTACCCAGAAAACCACTTTATTTTAAGGGGTCAATATAAAATACTGTATAATTACTGCAATATTCCTCATGCAATACCTTTATCCTGCATGAACGTGCAAAGATTATAAGTAGAAGAGAGATAAAGTCAAACTACAGGCCACCATGATGGATAACACCCAAAAGATAGCGAGCATCTGAGAGCAGACACAACGCAGAGGAAATACCAGAGAGAGAGAGAGAGAGAGGAGACAACACAGACACACACACTCCTGCTGCACATCTGATGGTCTTCATTTAACCGTGAAAAAGGGGGATTTATGTCCCACAAATATAAGAAATGAACAGAAAATAAACCAGGAAACCGGTTTGTGCAGTAAAGGCCCTTTGATATGACGTCACTGTGACGTGTAAAGGAGGCATTGTGCCACGTCGGGTTACTGCACAGAGAGCGGAGGACCATGGGATATCCACCCCAGAGGCTGCACGGCAGGGCAGATTACTGACTCACATGCTCGCCGTTTTCTGAGGTCACATGTCTCACACATTGCTGCGAATGAATGGGATATTGTAGTCAGCTGGAGGCACGATTGTTCTTCTTTTCTAAAAAGGAATTTACCCAGAATTCATGTCAAATAAATAAAAAAGAGACTTTTAAAAAGAGCAACACCAGTGAGGGCAAAGGTCAAGGCCTGTGTGGCTTTTCTTCTGAGCAGAAATGTTCATATAAGAGAGAGAAGCAAGAAACCAGAGTATTACAGAGCAGACAGGAACTGATTCAACAGGAAGATGACAACAGCTACTTCTTGAAAAGATGGTTGCAGCCTGCGACTGCAATAAGCCAGTGACTCGGCTTTTCTTTTTCTGCTTGCAGTAGAAAGATTGTTATGAATTTATTGGTGAATATCCCTTTAAAAAAGACCAAAATAAGGATAAACCCTAAAAAAAAAAAAAACACCCAAGTATGCGCTCCATACTGTGAGGACGTCTTTTGTTTCCTCGCTGCATTCCTCCCGTTGCAGCAGTAAAGAAACATTTTTGTCAGCAGTTTCAACATCTTACACACGAAAACTGTTGGTTGAACAAAACAAGCAATGATCGGATATGAACAGGAGGAACCTGTCCTTTAGTTTAGAGGCAGACCCAGCTGCTGTGGTACCACTGCTGCCCACATTGGCTGCAGGTCACAAAGGTCATTGCGTCCTCATCAGGCCCACCCGGACGCACCCACGCAGGCAGGAAGAGGGCGCCCCGGGACACCTGCGTCACCCTGCAGTCTGACCCGCCGCACCGCTCGCATCGGATCTTCTGCGTCTCCGTCCCCTCCGTACCCCGAGGGAGCTGCCTCTCGCTCACACCCTGGGATGAGTATTTCTCCCTCAGCTGCCGGAGCTCGGCGCCGGCCATCTCCTCCACCGACATCCAGGCGAAGGCCTCAGGAGACAAGGAGCCACGCAGGAGGCCCTGCCGTAGATGCCCGCTTTTGGGATTCCTCAAGTTGGCGACCTTGCTTCTCACGCAGGCTTTATATTTGACCTGACTGGATGTGTAGAGCTTGTGGATGTGCTGCTCCACGTCTCCCGCCAGCTCTGCAGCTTTGTCCTGATCAGGAGGTTCAGGGCTGAGCGCGGCGAGGAGCAGCTGAACACATTTGGCTCTTATAGACGAGCAATCAGAAGAAGCAGCCGCTAAGCGTGGAGTTTCTTGTTCTGCAGGGGCCTTCACATCCTCCTCCTGCGTGGAAACTCCTTCACCTGCAGGATCCTTTCCTTCCTCGGTGCATTTCACATTTCGTGTGTCCTCGCTGTACTGTCTCTTCCACTTAGACAACAAGCACCTGGCCGCTTTCTTCACGCCGCCGTTGCAGCAGGTTTTCAGGAGCCTGTAGAGAACTTGCACAACGTGCGTCGTTTCCAGCTGCTCCGCGGTGACATGAGACTTATCAAGGTCCCCGAGGAGAGTCAAGATGTTCCCGTAGCTTCTGTCTGCATTGGATTTCTCTATTTGCAGAGCACAGTGGACTATTTCTTTTGTGTCCATAGTGGCTGCAGAGAGAAGGTTAACATTAATCTACCATTAAAGATGCGTGACTTCATGTATAAGGCCTTTAAACCATTAAACCATTTATCTGTGCTGGTTTACCTGAACTCGCTCATGGTTCTCACAAACAGGAAATCCCAGAAACGTCTACGAGGGAGCGGCCATGTTGAATGTGTCTGCAGATGAAATATGAAATATCATGAAGTGACCTCTAGATGGTGCTGTAGCCTCACAGAATCAGACCCTCCATGAGCCTTTTTGTAGGGTCATCAGTTTCTTGTGATGGGACTAAATGTACTTTAAGTTTAACCCGATATTAACGGCTCGTTTTGAAGTTTATTTTTTGCTTGGTTTTAGATTAATGTCATATTTCAGGAGCAGATTTACTGCAGGATTAGCTCTTCATGTGAGGATTTAGGTGAGTGTGTGTATTTGGCTTTTTTTTCGGTTTACTCCCAGAAATCGAGCGTGACGTTGAACACGTCTGCGGCTCGATGCATGTTTGTTTTCACACATCTTCTCTGTGCTCTGACAATGACAACAAAGCTGGATTAACCTCAGCAACACAGCATAGAAAGAGCTGTAGACGAGGGATTAAAGTATTCAATAAATGTCGTTAATCTGTGTATCTATACCTCACCTTTCATATGCACGGTTGTGATGCAGACTGAGGTTCTTGCATGAGCTATAGTGTCGCATGTTGGCGTGTAGAAACATGCAGTATTTACATACATGCAGCCGAGCGGCCTCCAGACAAGAATTTGAAAGTGAACGGTATCTCACAGCAAGATGAGGCAAGTCTTTCCGCTTTTTGTGCAATTATATGTTACGGAGGAAGAAAATGAGTGTTTAGGATAATTAACGGTTGTAGAAATGTTTCCGTGCATCAAAACCACGACAGCGGGACGGTCTCATCTGCAGGTTGTTGTTGTCATTATGATCTCAGGAGCCAGCGGGATAGTTTGGCATAATCACACATCTGAGAGCGACTTCCTGGTTAAATATAGGTTTGTTATTTTCAATAAAATAAATGAAAGCAGCAAGTTGTAGCAAAAGTTTGGTTAGTTTTTGGCTAAAAAAGAAAATCAGCTGAGATGAATTAATCAGATCATTTATAATTGGCCAGTCGTTTCAGCTCAAGTCATTATTCACAATACGAATACATCCATGACATATAAATAGAGGAGCAGGGTGTCATTAAGTATGACATCAACCTTGTAATCTTATATTTTTAAAAAAGGTTCATGCAGCTGGAGCAAACGGAGGCCCTGAAGGGAAACTGATGCAGCATCTCTTCACTTAATAGCTTCTGGCTCTCAAGTCTTCAAACAGCAGCTTTTAAAACCTCAAAGAGAAGTCGAAGCTTCCAGGAGGCTTTTAGCAACGTTAATGTTTAACTTTTCTTTGCTGAACGCCAAGCATGCATGGATTAATGATATGTCTGGATATGTCTGGTGCTGCAGCAGTGAAGCAGAGAGCAGAGCTGCAGTGTTAAGATGTTATAATGTTGAATATAAACCTGCAAGCTTTCATACAGGAGGGTCTGCTTGTATGTGTGTAGACTGAGATGGGTGTGGGGGTGGGGGGGCTGTCTCGGCCTTCAGTGAACATGTGTACGAGACAAAAAAGCAGCCCACACACACACACACACACACACACACACACACACTCCCACCCCTTTGTCCCTCCAAACACACATAACTGGAATACCCCAAAAAACCACACTCAAGCCTCCTCAGATCTTATCATCAAATAATTTCATAATGATTTCACTGCGGCCCTTCTGCACTCCTCCTTATCTGTGGGAATGGAATTTTACCAGCACGCCGTCGCCGTAGCAACCGAACACCCGCAGGTGGCGCTCTCTGCTCTCTCTGCACTGTGCTGAATGCTCATCGGAGCACTATGAGGAAATAGTGTCCCGCTATATCACATCCTGCTTTTGTTGTCTCCGCCTCTTGTGCAGACCACGCCACACTTGACAGCGTGTACGCATGAGCGCACACACACACACACACACACACACACACAGCCCCGCCCTGAGCTGAAGAAATCCTAAAGATGAGGAAGGAGGCTTTCTTATTAAAGTGATCAGTTTCTTCATGGGCAGACATTTATGACAACATGGTAATATCCTGCAAGTCCCCCCACAACGTGTGTGTGGACGGGGCGGTTATCCATCACACACACACACACACACACACACACACCATCCCACCCATCCTGACCTTGATGGCGATCACAGTTGACAGTTTTTTCTTCCCCCTCCTCTTTGTCTTTCTTTTGCCACATGCTTTCATCGTGTTTTGACTGATAATCTGGAAGGTTTTCTGTGTTTCTTGACTTTCTATTTTCAGAGTCACTGTTGATACCAAAGACAGGAAACGAGAGTCCCAAAACACACGACGACAACAAACTAGAGGCTGTTATGTCTGAGTTGGCTCATCACAGCGTTGTGTTTTTCTGATAAACCTCTTGTCAGAAGCAGAAGGTTTACAATAAGTACAACTGATACAAACACAGAATCACAAGACACAGTGTCACTTATAAACTGTTTTAAATTTGTGACACCTCTGGTGGTGTGTTGCAACACTTCTCTTGGTAATAGTTGCATCCTCCAACTGCAAACTGTAAGAATAATTTCTGCTTCTTGTCAACGGACCAGCTTTGTTTGGATTTTTAATATCCTGCTCACATGTGAGACTTTTCTCTGGAGGACGTGACGTATTGATCCTTTTGACCATATGTTCCCTTATGCTGCACAAACATTATCCACACACACACCAACTGGACACATGCTTGGCCTTGTGGGAAATCCTCCACCAGCGGGTCTGGGTTACAAATAACTACATCCTCCTCCATCGCAGTTGTGCAGCATCAACCGGACGGACGTTTGTAACGTGATCATAGTGTAAACTGTGCACAGGTGTGAGTGGCTGTTGGAAGAAAGTAGTCCAACTACGGGCCTTATGTCTGCGAGCCAATGTTTCTGTCTGTGTATCAAATAGCTAAACACTGTTTTCCTGTTGTGTGTCAGGTGTAGGTTATACAATACAACCTGGCTGATGTTACGTAAAGTGCAGGTGACATTAGACACTGATTTCACGGGGAGCTGTAACCGCACACTCACTTAAATACCTGTAATTCAAAGGTTTGAACAGGTGTGATCGAGTGCAGGGCTGATAAGAGCTCAAAGTGCTTCAGTCCGGGCGGGCGGCGCCCTGCGTGTTACAGAAGGCTTTTGTCTAACATGACTCATTGTGTCTCATATCTTCTCTCACTGGAGCCAAGTAGATAAGAAACTGAAGCGAGAAAGATCATTTGTTTTACGATCAACTTTGAAAACTTAAGATTTTTAAGTTCTGATCAAACATGTCCACAGTGAAAGCACAGAGACAGCATGTACTGTCCTTTTTACATTTTTAGCCTGCGATCTCCCCCTTCTCCCCCCCTTCTCCCCCCCTTCTCTCCCTCTTCTCTGGTAATTTCCGTTGGGTGATTGAGTCTGAATTCCAGATATCCCACAGCTAAGATTCATGAGCCTGCGGCGTGCGTGGACCGGACACTTTTTAACCCCTTCAGTCACTTCCGCCTTTCATTCTCCTCTTTACCTCCTTCTTCCTCTTTCTCCTTTGTTTCCTTCTCTTCACCTTCCTCTCTTCCTTTTTTCTCTTCCTCCACGTCATTGCTCCTCCAAACCCCCTGCAGATTTACCAAATACATTCCTCCTCCCCCCTCTTACATCCTCCATTTCTCCTCCCGGCGCCTGTCCTCTGCTTCAGCCGACTGATGGATGCACGCTTAGAAAGCCTGGAAAAACAGAATTGGTTAGCCGCAGGGCTGATATATGGTGTGAGAAAGATAGTTTGGGATGAGGTGTGTGTGTGTGTGTGTGTTATCAGACTGTGATTGATCACAAGTCATGGGAATGTACACACACACATGCATGTACTGTATTCATGCACACAGACACACACACACACACTTTCACAAATTCCTGCTTGGTCATGTGGCAAAGTCATCAACCGCCAGCTGAGAGTAGGAGTCACCGCATCTCTTTGTCTTTCTCTCTCTGAGCGATCGACATGAGATGAGATAAGAGAGCGATCACACCTACAGCTGGTTTGTTTGGGCCCGAACAAAGACTATACAACGTCTGAAATAACTAATAATAATAACATAACACTCATATTTTCATATCCCTGCTGCCTGCATTACAAACAGCAGCTTCAAGCGAACCCTTTCACACACATCATGTGATCCATTAACATAAAATAAGCACTCAAACGTAACTTAATCTGATGCTCTCTGCTAGCATCAAAACAAATCCAATTATAACTTCAGCTAAAAAAAAAAAAAAAAAAGATTGTTGTTAATTTGTGTTAATTTAAACTCATATTTCAGGTTGTAATTTTACTCCGGTCATGAACAGCTGAATAAATGCACCGCTTTGTTCAGTCAAACTAAATTAAAGGGGTAAAAGCTGCAGCGGAGAGGTCAGAAAAACCTCTCCAAACACAACACACACACACACCCGAAAAATCAAGACTCATCCAAGTCACACACACACACACACACGTCTAAGTGGGGACATCTGAAGACAGAGTGCAGGTCATGCACTATTCATTCCTCCTCTGGCTTTGAACTGAAGTCCTTTGTTACTCAGTTGATGTGTCTTACTTCCTCGCTTACAGCCAACATTTAGCGCTCGTCTCATTTCGAAAGGGGAACTTTAAAGTTAAAAACATTGTGCTTGTTCACAGCTTAGAGGAAGTAACACTAAACAGGAAGACGGCAGGCACTATGAGGTCTGATGGAAACATCTGGGCGGGTGTAAATTCATGTGCTAGCACTCTGAAATGAGACTTTTCATCATATGATTGTATGCAGCATCAGGTGGTTTCTTCTATACTCTGTCTCCTTCTAAGACAACTGAAAACGTATCGTGAAAACTTATTTAAAGGCCAGAAGTTACATCAGCTGTTGGGAATCGGTGAATTTCCATTTTAGGCCATTTTCTTTCTGTTGGGTTAATTGTGATACTTGTGATGTTTAGAGTCGGTGAGACGAAGCAGCTGTGGTCAGAGGAGGAAAGAGGGGGGAGAAAATGTTTCCCCCCGCACAGCACAAAGGCTCACAATCTCACCCTGGCTGCCTCGTCAGGTTACATAACAAGAGACATGTGAATTTAAAAGAAAAAAAAAAAGAGAGGACAGTTAGAGAGAGGAAAGAGAGAGAGAGAAAAAAGGGGGGAGGAGGTAAAGAAAGCAGATGATGTCACACATTTCATAGTAAAAGACGGGAATCAAGTCAGCGAACACAAACATCTTTTTTCTCGTTCTTTTGCAGCGTCGTAGCGAGATGCCGAGACGTTGAGCGACAGCTTCAATAAAGGCCTCGGATTACAGCAGATGTTGCAACGTTAACTGGCCTTATTTGGCATCCTAGAAAAAAAAAAAAAAAAAGGAAGGAAGGAAGGAGGCAGCGAGGGCCAAAATACCACATCAGGTTTTTATCAAACCGAGAAAGACTGTCAGCAGCAGCAGCAGCAGCAGCAGCGTGCTTTCAAGCTCCGTTTGTTTGCTACGAAAGCTGAATAACAATATCTGGAAGCTATCAGTTCAAGCCTATTCAAGTAAACAATGATAATAACTCCTGACTTTCTTATTTGATGGCACAGGATAGGAGGTAACAAGGGTTTAGAGCAATCCAGAGAGATAAGAAGCTGCATCTGAGGAGGAGGAGCTCATGTGGAGGTTGCTTTGTCTCTCGCTGATTCGGTGTTGGAGACTTCAGAGCACAAACAGTTCATTTTGACACATAAAGACACATTCAGCCACTCACATCTGACAAAACAACCAACAGGAAACAGAACAAACACCTCCTTGTCTGCTTCGTTTTCAGAAATAGCCACCCACCTCCCCCCCCTGCTGTTATCAAGCCTGGGTCACACTTCCTGTCTTTCTACTGCTTAAATCTCTGCAAGGGATTCTGGGTAAGGACCGGAGGTACAGTAGGTCCCTCCTCCCTTCTCACTCGACGAGCAGCAGGAAGTCAGTGCTCCCACTTCCTCCTCAGAGAGAGCAAATGCAGAAGCGGAGGCAGGACAAAGGTCGCTCTCAGTTCTCTATCCGAACCCTCTTCATCATCATCCTCTTCCTCGCCGTCATCAGACTCTTCTCTTCGTTTCACTCTTACACATCCGTTAAAATACTGGTTTTGTGTGTATAATATTTCACTTCTCTGGCTTATACATTAACTATATGGCACTTCCTCCCAGCAGTTGCCATGACAGCTTCACTATGATCACACACATAGACAACATGAATCTATGAAAACACACACGTTCGATGCTGCTGGAGGACTTCTCAGGCCTGTTTTTTTGCCTTATTAAACAAACCATCCCTCCCACATTCCTGAAACAATGGCTGCTCTCTATAGCAAAAAGCTCAGGGCCGAACAGCGTGGAGGCGGGAAGAAGTCCCTCCTGGTGTGGCAACATGTTGCCCTTGTAAAGTGCAGGTTATCTGGCTGGTTTCAGTGTAACAGAGGAAGGGACCGGCCCACATTCTTCAGCGCTGACCTCATGCTTGAAAACCAAAAAAAGAGTGGATGTGAATGCAAAAAGCAGCTGAGACTTTCATACTTTCTCTAATGAATGTTCCTTGTGTGTGTGTGTGTTATTTATTTCTCACTTTCCCTGGAAGATGCCCGGAGCCCCTTAAGCATCCGTTATCATAGCTTCCATTTACCAGAGATAAGACCCTGGATTGAGAAATTCCTGCACACAAAATGGGACCAAGCTCATTCATGTCCAAATATGGCTGCATGTTGGCACTTATCAAGCAGCCAAAATGAGGTGAGAAGTGTCCATGTGGATGTCCCAAAAGGACACGCCCACGCTATGAAAACAGGAGAACAGACCTCCGACCTCAGGTGGAGTGACACGGCGAAGAGACGCCTGTTTTCAGCGCTGCTCGGTGCACCTGCTTTGCACAAACAGTCTCATGCATATTCATCTTCTTCCTCTTATTTTACCTGCCACAGCCAATTCATCAGTGAGCTATGTGCACACACACACACACACACGCATAACGGACAACAAAGGCTGCTAATGAGCAGGAATGCCCACAGATCAGTGAAACAGCACGACAGCTGTCGCAGCAGGGGGGCTCTCTTATTGGTCGGCTGTTGTCAGCAACCAACGGTGCCCCCCAATCAGACAATGGCACGCCTGGCTTTTCCCGCCACGGGTATGTTAATACTGTACAGTGAGATATAGAAAAGAGCTGAGAGGAGGCCACAGGGTGAGTCACTTCAGCTGCTTCAAGATGGAAAAGTTTCTCTCCCTCGTAACGGCTGTGCAGAGGAACAACTGGCCTGAAATAAAAGCTGAAATAAAGGAAACGGAGAAGGACTGTTGGGGGCCTTTATCAACTGAAGGGCAGGAATGACAGCACACTTCTTATCGCAAGATTAAATGCTGCACATTGTAGTTTGTTGTGTGTCCTGTCATGGTGAATGATGTTTCTGGTGTCAAATATTATCATTTTTAGTTTTTTTCACTCTAAATTTAGTGCAACGTCTATACCTTGCAGCCAAAAACTGCACTCTGGTACTTTGGTGCAGCCACAAAAAGACAAAAAATGACATAATGGAACTCAATATGAGTGCTTTGGCATATAAGCCGCATGATAACAGTCTCCCTGCAAGCAACATATAAACATATTGAAGGATTTATGCTGGAAAATGGGCCTCATTCACATTCACTGTGGCCAGAAGAATGTGTCAAACAGCTTTACAGCCATGTTCCCCCTGCAGTGTAATAAATGCAAGCGTTACTTTCCACATAGACCATCACACCGGCCACCGCCTCGCACAATCAACAAACACTGTCGTCATTCATAACGTCCACAGAGTTATACGTCACTCTTAATTCACATTCAATGTGTGTGATGACACAAGTGGAGCAGGAGCGAGGAATGCAGGCGCTGGATCACAGGAGAATCTGTGTGTGTGTGTGTGTGTGTGCGTGCACCCATATGCAAACCACTCCTCCACAATTTGTCTATGCCGTTAGATGGATGCAGGGATTACATAACACAAGGTCTGATTGGCTGCTTCGAAAGCATGACAACCAGCCTGGTCTGTGCAGATGTATCCCGGTGGATTTTGGGTAATCACACATACATATATAATGCCAAACATTATTATTATTATCTTACTGGCTTTTCCCTGGAAAGTAGAAGCTAGTTAGAGCAGCTGGTAGTCATATCAAGTGGAAAACATTTACAGTATTTTTAGCAGAAGGGATGATTACGGCAGGAAAATCTATTTCATTGTTTATTTGGGTAAATTGTGAACCCGGCCTTTTAAAACAGCTCAGAAGCTTTCACCTAAAGTCTTGACTGAGTCTCAACCACCACTGACATCACTGGGAAATTTCCCCGACTTCATCAGAGCCAATACGGGAGACAAGAAACCTTTGAACTGGGTGATTTGTCCCAAAAAAACGCACTCCCACATACGACTAGTGAAACAGAAGCTGAGAGCACAAACACTCTCCCCCCGCGGGTACCAAGCAAATCAGTGGATCAGCTACAGGCATCGATTTCTCAGGCCATCTGTCCCCCCCGACGACCATCTCCATGACAACACAGTGTTGATAAATGGAGGCGAGTCTTATTTAAGTCTGCAATCTGTTCATGTGGTGAAGTTAATTCTTTGGTTTTCGTTGTATGTTTATTAAAATGACGGTCGATACGAGATGAGCTGTAATCCTGGATCAGCGTTTTTCATAACAGAGGGGTTGATGGGAACATAAACACATATTTATTAAGTATTATTTAAGTTTAGAGGAAGTTTACACAGCGGTTTTAAAAATGCACTTCAGGCCCAGCAAACAAAAACTGCTCCAGTTCCCATGAAAACACGCTGCTCCTCTTTTTGTCTGCACAGAGATCCTCTTTCTAAGTGACCTTTCCTCTCACGCTTTAACCACACGTTTTCAATTCCTCCGCGGTGCGTTCACGCCCACTCATGTATGGCAGCTTTATTTACACGTTGCAACCTTCAGTCAAACTCAATTCAATACTCTAGGTTCCCTCGTAGTGAAACTAAACTACTCAAGGTAAAACACGTCAACTGAACGAGGATTGTGTAGCCCTGAGGTACCTCAAAACCAATCAGTGGTGCTGTCTGTCTTTCTGTCATGAGTTATATAAGATCCTGCACACAAACACGCTGCATGAGTCTGACAGGACCTGCACATCTTTCTCAAGTATCTTGCAACACTCTCCTCTATCTGATCACCATCTTGTCAGTGTGCATTAGTGTGAGTGTGTGTGTGTGTGTGTGTGTGTGTGTTTTCCTAGACGGTCAGGCGGGTGCTGGGCGAGTTGCTTGCCAATTAAGACTTGATTCGGTTCATTTAGTAGTTAACACTCGCCTGGTATCCCTCGACTATACTCACTGAAGGCACATCCAAAAAAAACAAAAACACAAGAGTTCATTATTTTTACATAACGTTACACAACAGATTCTGCATCGTAACAAGACTTCGAGTCGAGGTTCGAGGCCGGATTTAGCTGCAAATCAGTCAATTTGCATGAAAACATTATGCTCTTAAGCTAACAGTTGAAATCTACTTAACCATAAAAGCATCCTAAGCTCCTGTGGCTGTCAGGGCTGTGCATCAGCATGAGAGCTTCCCGACATGCAGCTTTTACTGTAGCTGGAAGCGCCGGTTGTCCTATTTATCAGCTCTGAGTCCGGCCTCACTACACAACTAAACCGCTCGACCCCTCTGGCAACTCCTGCTGCCGATCCCGGCCGAGCCCTGCTATGACATAGACGTGCAAAAGAGAGAATCCATTTAGCATCGCTGTTCCCGTCCCTGTGCAAATTGATTAGCTCCTAATGGCTGAGGGTTGTCTGCGGGCCAATCTGGCTGCTGGACGGAGGAATGTGAGAGGCTGCAGTCTTTAACATAAGCCTTTTGTCTCCATATCAGATGCTGACAAGCTGATAGAGAGCGCCTTGTAGGGAAACTCCACCAGCATCTAATCTCATCATCATTAAAGACCTTTTTTTACCTTTTGAGTTTGACTTTTTTGCTCTAACAATATCAGCAGAGTATCAGTTAGTTTTTAACTGATTGTTTATATATTTATCTTACACTAATGTGTTTGATTTAAGGATAATAATACAAACCGCTTAACCAACAGTGGAAGGTAATTACTTCAACAGGCATTATGCAATGGCCCTGGATCTGTCTGCAGCCTGCACCAGCCAAAGCTGAAGTATTAACAGGATTTCTGCGTCAGTGGATTACGTAGATAGATCAAGATGCAGATGCATACATGCATATGTACACATGTACAGTATCTGATCTGTGACATGCACATGCAGACACACTGTCGACAGACTCGGGTTGCATTAATAACAATAAAAGAATAACACAACAGCAACACACAGATCTGATCCAAATCCAGCAGTACTGATTGAAGTAGAGCTCACATTTAGTTTCAGTATCAGAATACAAATTAAAATTGGCCTGCCAGGTGTTTCCTGTGTTTATGCAATGAAAGAGGGGCGTGGTGTGTGTGTGTGTGTGTGTGTTTTTTTGCTTCACCATTACTTAGAGAAACCCAGTGGTTTGTAATACTAGGAGACAAACTGATGTAATGAAATCGGTAAACACAGCTCGACCTATAGACCGTCCTGACACCATTCAGGTTTTATTAAACCTCCTCCGCCGACAGCGGACGACACATATCACTCCTCACAAGACGTTCTGTCGCTGTGTGAAAAGCGTCCAGGTTTTGTAGCTCGTGTGTTTTGGAGATTTGTTATGGAAAGAAAAGAGTTGGAGGGTGGGCTTGTTTCTGGGAAGTAACCCTGCTCTGACCTCTGAGAAGAAGAAGCTGGGGGATGGTGGATGAAGGAGGAGAGCCCCCTCCCACCCAACTTTCTCTCTCTGTTTCTCATGGTAATCCTCTGCTATTTTGTCTCAAATTTCTCATTGGGCCCGAGGACCAAGTAGTGTTCAAAACAAGCCGCAGCGAGGATAAAAAAAACTCCTTCTTAATCAAATGAAAACAGGGGAGGCGGGGCGGGGTGAGGTGGGGGTGGGTGGGGGTCGACTTGGGATTCACTCAGTTGGCAGGAATGTGGAGCCAGTTTCATTTTACACATCATCATACTCGCTGCTTTTTTTTTCCCGGCTTCATTCTGCTGTTTTTAAGTCAAATAATTGTCAGAGGAATGTCAGCCTCTGAGGGAAACATCGTCCAACCTTCGTGGATTTGTTATTCCGGCATGGCGGGGGCGCTCCGGTACTTGGTCGGCCTCACATTCCCTCTTATCCCACGTCAGTTATTCCCGCCTACGTCCAGTCCAAACTACACCGCCATGCTAATCTATTGTGTAACAGATGGGATACGGGCCTGTGTGTATGAGTTTCACCTACAGTAACAGCAGATCTTTAAAACATGTCTATGCCTGGATGATATAGAGTACAGATGTCATGTTTTAGTCTGGACAACAAAGCGTGTGCACTGACGTTCTGCAGCGGAGCAGCTTCTGCACGCCGCTTACACTGAGCACTGACGCCATTATTGTTGTTGTGTCCGTCGTTGGCACAACGCCTACGCTCGGGTACAGGGAGTTTCTTTTGGGGGCAAAACAGGTCACAGAGAACAATAGTGGTGTGGGTGGCGTTTGGATCTTGGCCCACGGTGCCAGTTGCCAGGGTGGGTCATGTGCCAAATCTGGAGACAAAGAGGGTGAGTTGGTGCTCAACTGGGCAGGAGTCCAGTTGCCGGTGGATGTGGGGGGCGAGGGAATGTAGGCACACGTCTGACCAAAGCCTTTATCTAAGGAGGGGGGGGCCTCAACGGACAAAAAGACACAGAGACCGGCTGTTTGCCCCTGCAAAGACGGCGAGGCACTCAGGCATCTGGGATTGTGTTCACCCAGCAACGGCTCAAATCTTTAAAACCGAGCATTTGGGGGAATTACAGCAGCTCGCGGCTCGTCGCCGTTTGCTGATTTGCAGTGTTAACATGTGTGCTTCAGATACCACAAACATCCTCATTAGTGCAGTCTCATTTCTCACTGGCTCCTCTCCCTCAGTTGTGTGAAACCTCTTTTCATTTTGTCCCTTTCAGCTTGTTGTTTTTTTTCATTCATCATTCACCGCTATAAACACACGCTCCATAATTCATTAATCCTGCTCAGAATAACACGGTTTTCACCTTTGAAACTCAGACGGAGGAAACTTGGCAGGAACGAGGGCAGCTCAGCCAGTGTGCCTCGCTAGAAAAAAACAGGAAGAGCAATCAGCTCCTCGACTTCCTGCTGCAGCGAAAACAGTTAGTCCAGCAGGTTTGGGTTTTTTAACCTGTACGCTGCTTTCTTTATCTAAAACTATTCCAATAATAGAAACCGGAGAATGTAAATATATATATATATACTGTAAGTAAATCAGGTGGCGTTATCTTTATTGATTAGGTTAACCTGAACACTATCAGTGAGTCACAGTCAATAACACAATAAAACATTAGCACATTTTTCCACATTAAGTTTCCTTGTTTGATATGCACAGTATGTACTTTGAGCGACACACACACACACACACACACACACACACACACACACCGCTGGCCTTAATGAGCACGCATTAACGCTCCCTGAGTGAACACATGAGGTGAGATACAGTTATTGTATTGTAGCGAGTGCTAAAAAGCGACAGGCGAGCGTTGCAAGTCTGTTGCCATGGAGACAGCGTATAGACCATCCAGTCACATATGATGATATGATTGTTTCGTGGTGTAATGCCCTTTCTATATATGTCATGATAAGTTTTGTCATTACAGTATCAGCTGCTTCAATAAATAACTGGAGTTATGTTGATGTGCAACTTCATCCTTCTTATCAGCTCTCAGAAATCACCCGTTAACAAGAAGCTACACGCTCTGTTTTTAGAAATTTAGACATCCTGTGACATTTTAAAACTGAGTTGAAACACTTCAGTGTGAGAGAAGAAGTTAAAGTCCAGCTACACTTCCCCTTTTTGGACAGAGAGACCAGACAAAAGGCCTTATTGATTAAAAAAAACTGGACTGGAAAGGCATGCTGGGACATTCAGGAGGATGAGGAAGCTAGGCAGATCTTGGCTATGATCAGGGCTCATTCCTCCACATGGGATAAAAACCTCACAGGATCCTGGAAAGAAGGAAAAAGCAGACAACACTGCGGCTTCGGGTTTGACTTCTGACCTTTGGCAACATCAAACTGGACCAACACCAAATCTGACAAATCACTATCCAGATAAGATCGGCTTTGGTTGCCGAGGCCCAGAAAAATCCACTCCAAATCAATTTAGCAAACTACTGCGATGATAATAAATCTTCTCAGTCGGTTGATCTCTGCTGGGATATTGGTTTCACTCACACAAAGGTCAGGCACCTCTCCAGGAGAGCTCGAGGATCCCTGACAGATAAACATTCCTGAATATGAGCCCTCTCGCTGACGGATGCCGATCTCCGCTTTTTTTGTTTTTCATCCATCCATCCACCCATCCATCCTATCCATCTCCATAACATTTGTGTTTGGCCAAAATGAGCGTATTGACTTCCTCAAGACAAAACAACATGTGGTCCACAATTCCTCGGATGCCTGTTGACAACAACAGTTGTTGTTGTTGTTGTTGTGCTTCTTCGTTGACGTCCTTGACTGAGCTGGACGAACTGATGGATTTAAAGACACCGTCTCCGTCTCACCTTTCAAAGCTGTAGGATTGGTTTACATTACACATCCGAGCTCATAATCACCATATCTAAGCTCCTTAAACAAGCATGTGTATCTATGAACACACATTTCATTCGGATGGAGCCGCTGTAGCTGTTTCTCAGATGTAAAGGCTTCAATAAATCACAGGATGAGACAAGAGTTTCTGCTAACGAGCGGAAAAGCTGCCAATTCTCACTCTTTAAGATCTCACAGGGAGTGTGTGTGTGTGTGTGTGTGTAATAATCTGTCTCCTCTATTCCCTCAATTCTCACAACAGCAAACCTTGTCATCCCTTTTCCCTACATACATAGCAGGAACGGCCATAATGTAGTTATGTAGTTAGTTATGACTGCATAAAAGCAGCTTAGCTCAGCATAAAGACTGGACGCAGGAGGCACGTATCACTCTTCTTCTCATCTAATGCTGGGAAATTTCTCAGACTGTATCAGGCTAAAACTGGAAGCGGGTTTTCACCGATTACCACACAACCGCTGTGTTTGTGTTTATTTGATCGTATCAGCGTAATCTATGTTGGTGCCAGCAGATTCTCAGGACACAGTCAACTGTAATAATACATAACCATCTTTATGGATAATGTTGACAGTATTAGGACGAGTGCTTTGTTGAGTCCTTGTACGACGGCAGCTTCCTCGTCGTCCTTCCTTGTGCTATAAGTGTTCTGCTTTGCTGTTATTGAGATAACTCCGCGCTGACCTTGGCCCAGTGTGACTCAGCGCCATGCCAGCAGGCGTTATCGCCACTGGACTGACCTCACCAACGGGGAAATAAAAAAATAAACACCGTGTCAAGCAACTGTGAGGCTGAAGTGGATGACGGGTGTGGTGTCTGAGAATCAATCCCAGCTGTGGTAAAACACACACACACGCACACACACACACACACACGGCGCTTAACGCATGGCGCATCGAAGCCCACGGTGGCAGGATGCTGTGTGTGTTACAGTAAGGTGTTACACAAAAAAAAGCCTTTGAGCAACAGTGTTTGAGCAAGTCTCATGTCACACGCTTCCTATGATGTAACACTATGAGGAGGCAAAAATAAAGATAGTGAAGTGATAAATGGCACAAAGCACATTTTGCATGCTTCTCTGTTGCTCATAATTGGATTAATGGACATATGTGCACATTTTTTGCATCTTTAAGCCCCAAAAGGTGAAAAGGAAACTAATTCTTACTGCTTCTATCACCTGCGTTTATATCATTCTAACTAAAACAGAGCTGGTACTGCCACGCCCAGCAGAGAGTCCATTAGTCCATCCTCCATAATATTAATAATGCTAATATGACGTTATTATTGATTACCTGCTTCTGCTTCCCCCTCACATCTCATAGAGGTCATAGGTCAGAGATTAAATTACAGATGTAATGAGCGGCTCACGACACACAAACGTCTGAATCTCTGGTTGGAAGGTTCCCCTGACCCTCTGCTGTGTGCTGCATGTTGGTCTCATGCTCATTAATAAAACTCAAATAGCGACATAACATGACTCAGCTTGTTATTAACAAGGGGGCAGTAATTAAGAAGCGCTCTCCCGGGACTGCCGGGGTAATTAACGCTCATGATCAACATTCTTCCAGAGAGCAAGCGGTCCTCGGAGAGTCTCAGGGTGCTACGATCTTCCCAGGTTGCATTTATGTATTTATTTTATTTTTACATCTGCTCTGTTTGTTGTTTTTTTGTTTTTGGATTGAACTGATTCGTAAAAGGCCGTCTGGTTTCACTGATTCCAGTTCCAGGTTTATTCTGGTCTAAATAAGAACTGTTTGCTTATACGATCCAATAACGATGCTCGTAAACAACCTTTGCTTATATGGTTTCAAGAGTCGAGAGTCAGTGTGCGACTTTTATTTTTAGAGATGCTGCTGAACTTACAGTAATCGACAAAAAAGGAGTAGTAAGGGTTACTAATTATATGTTAGATGGGGGTTTTTACTTTTGCATCTCTTTGCATTTTTAAAATAGAACATAAATAAAAAATGCAACATCCTTAATGCATTTGTAGATGGACTAGACATCTTCCCAACGTAGAAAGAGGCACAGTTATAGGAGTCAAAGGTACTGTGTTACTGTGCAGAATACGCTATGACTCCGACAGAGTTTCTCTCCTTCTCTCGCTTGTTTTGTGAATAAGAGAAACCAAAACTGTCAGGTGTCTGCAGCACCAACATCATCTCTTGTGAGGTTGAAGAGGAGATGCACACAGCGGCCAAGATGTGTGCCTGCGGCGAGGGTGAGGAGGAGGGGGGGTGAGGGAGAGAGGGGGGTGTCTACTCTGCAGAGCGGCGGCCGCAGCCACTGCGCTCAGAGGAAATGTCAAATCTGTCGCTCTGCATAAGTCCTCTGGAGAGCAGCTACCACAGAGCTGCTCTGTGTTTACACCAAGGTGACTCATATGAAAAGTCAAGCACAAATGCCCCCCCCCCTCCCCTACTACCGCCGCCCCTGCCCCGCCCCCGGTACGTGCTCACATACTCGCTACATGTTAGCATTGTTGCAGAAGCACACACACTCCTTTGTTTACACCTCAGATTGGATATTTTCACCTCATCAAGTCACAATGAGTCAATCTGTCACACTGTGATGTGTCAGCAGCATTGATTCTGTCTAATACGTCGGCTGATGCATTTACAAGCGATGGGGGAATGTCAACACCATTTAGACGCCATTGATCGGGGCCCTACCTGGGGGCCAGAGTAATAGGACATGTCTGGGATAATCAACCCAAGCTATAGACCATCAGCTCAGCCTACTGCTGCAGTAAAAGCTCTGCCAGTAATGTCGGACCACGCCCCGCTCTCTGCCCCACTGACCCCGCTGACTCTCAAGCAGCCAGCGTGTGTTTTATGCATCAGTTTGATGGTGTAATTAGTGGTTATAGAACCGCTCAATGGACAAACGCACAGGATCCGCTATAACTACCGTTTATGCAACGATAGAGAGAGAAAGAAGTAGCATTGGTATCACAGGTGGTGGTGTTGGGGAGGGAGGGGGGGTGTTGAACTTTTCTGTTGTGCTTCCTGTAACCAGCAGTGCATGTGTGTGTGTGTGTGTGTGTGTGTGTTGCAGCGCTTTGTGTCTTTGTTCACAACAGTCAGTTCCTGCTTTTCTGATCGAGCTGTGGATGCAGAACGCTGCTGATCTGTGAAAAAAAGGAAGCACTGTTGAAACAGTTTGTCGTTAGTATGTGTTGATCTGCACATCTATTAAAAAAAATAGAAAAGAAAATACAGGAAGTCCAGCAAGTAAAATGAAGGCAGCACATGGAGAAAAAATATCTCCATGGCAGCACATACCTCACATGCATGTCATTGCTTCGCCATGTGTGGATGAAGAAGCACCTGTGCTGAACATTTGTATCAGATGTCTTCTAATTTTAAAAAAGCAGCACATGTGAGGACAAGTGTTGCACAGATAACCTGTGTTTCCTTCTTTGTATCACTTTGTATCTGTTGACAACAAAGATAACCAACAACAACAACAACAACAATCAATCTAGAGACACATGTAGTTTTTGGACAGGAAACGCCAGGAGTCTCAGCGCATTAAACGTAATGATCAAGTGTTGACATTTGCTCAATGGCAGGCACATCCCGCTTCACTAGCGATGCCAAATGAAGCTCCTGGGTGGGTGGTTGCCATGGAAACCCACAGCAGAGCCAGTGTTTGCCTCTGCCTGCGAGTGATAGAAAGATAATTGACTTGATCGTTGGCGTCGGTGGAAAACCAAGCAGTACCTGCAGATAATAATGCAACACTAACAGGATGAATGGAGCACGCTGATGAGACGTCTGCAGTCATCCTGTTTGCTAACTGGACAAATTAAATGTTTGACTTGGTAACTGTGTTAAATGAAGAGTTAAAACTGCATTAACTTATTGGATTTTGGCCGCTTGCAGGCAGCAGAAACAGATAGTTGACACAACACCGACATGTCATCACTTTTTTAAGTTGCCATATTGAACTTATTGGCAAACAGTTGCTGGTTTCCACACGCAGCGGTTGCAGAACAACATTATCATTCTCATTCATCTAAAAACGGCTCCATTAGCCGACTAGCATTGAATCCAAAGATCCACAATGCCAGAGTGCAACAGCTAAATGAGCTTCAACGGTGGCAGATGTCGGCCTGGCAACCATTAATCGACCAATCCCTGCGTTAATGAAGCCAGTTTCAGAGACGTGCCTTCAGTGGATTGGCTGCAGGAGACAGATGGCCGCGTATATCTAAAGACGGACAACGCAGCAGAATGTTCTCCTGAGTATTCAAAACATGCCAGCAGGACAGGTTTGATGACGGTGTGGAGCGCTCGCCAGGAAGACACAACCTCCACGAGGATAACAAGCATCCCACCGCCCAACCCCGAGAAGTGACTCAGCAGCAGCTGTTGCCATGGGTTACCAGGCAGACAACCCATAGCATCCATCTAAAGCGACGGACAGGGACTCCACCCCATCTGCTGCTCCACGTTAAACCATCGGTCACTTTCTCAGGAGGCCCTGACGCAGGCCTGCGTGTGGAGCCGTGCAGCCTGCAGATGACAGGCGGGGAGAAAAATGGGAGAAGGGGGGAGTTAATCCCCTCAGAGCGAGGACACAGACAGCCCATGAGAACAAGGCCGCAGCCTGCACTAGCTCGCTAACTTCCTCCTCCTCCTCCTCCACACAGATTAATGCCTTATTAAGAGCAACTGACTTAAACCCAATCCACTTACACTCACATGTAAGATTTATGGACCATTACGTGGCCTGAGATCAATCACACCATCAGCAGGGGAAGCGATGCAGTCTCCTCTCCTCTTCGCTCGGTTGAGTGCAGCGGCTAATCGCAGTTAGAGGAAACGTTCACCCACAAACACGCACCTGAGTAGCTTAAAAATGTGAATTCATGTCCCGCGTGTGACCACACGAATGCACGCTGTTTAGAGGAAATGCAAGCAATGCTAATGCTAATGACATTAAGGCTTTGCGGCTAATTCAGGATCGAAGGCAGTTAAGGACGAGAGTAAATCTCCCGCTGAGGCTACACTTTGTGTTCTGGGTCAGGGAACACTGTCCCATAAGCCACTGCTCCCCAGTGCATCAAAACAGCTGCGCAATATGACTCAAACATGCATCAATACTTGTGTTTCCTATTAAACGGCTCCTTATAACTTGCAGCTTAGTTTACTAATGCCTGAAACGATTAAAAAGCCCCTCCTGCTGTTCTGCAGGAAGCAGAAGCTACTTTTCTGGGTTGCAGGATCGTTTTGTTCCCATCACTGGCTTTTAAGTGAGCTTTGTGCAGACACAACTTCCTCTAGAGAAGACCTTCATGACGGGTGGTCTGTAACGAGACACTTTAATTTCACCTCCTTCACACACACACAAATGTAAAATTCATCCCCTGTGCTGGTAAATCCCTGCACGGCTCGTTCTGGAGACGTTTAAGCCCTTCAACAGTGCACAGCCTCATCCTTTAAGTAATGCTGAAGGACTGTTTGGCAGCTAAGGAGTGTAAGATAATGTGGGAAGTGTGTTAGTACGTTTTAAAGTTTACATGAAGTTTGGTGCAGCGATGTGGATGAGTAAATACTTGAGCAACACACTTCTTAGTAACAAATTCTTTTTTATTACAACATTTTCACGGTTTGCCATTTTTCTGGTTGGATGATTTGTGGCAGAGTAACATGACTGTTGGGACAAAACTCCAAAGAAGTTTGATCTACGGCTGAAAGCAAACACATGGATTCAATTGCCGATATACATTTTTGTTTTGTTTCCTCATTTGAGACAATTCAGAGACAGATTGCAACACAAAAGCTATCCTGAATCCCTCTGATGAGAAGGGCCAAAGTACGGTACACTTTAACCTTAAATAAAGGTCCATTTGAGCATCTCCCAGATCTAGTTGGAATCTGTTAGCACTTTTCTTTTATCCTCGTGTACATACAAGAGAAAAAAACATCGTGACAGTCAACAGTATCAATTTTTTTTGGGTGGTGGGGGGGCATTTACATTTTGGCATGTGCATTTTAATCCGAAAATTAGAGAACGAAGAAAACAATATAAACAGAAAAAGCTTGACGCCTCAGCTTTGGCGCAAAAAAGCAGCTACACAGGAAGTTGGTGGCGGTGAGACGATGATGAGCTTCCTGGGATGCACGCCACGCCCGTCCCTGCTGCACGAAGATGTTGATAAAGGTGGTGGAGAGGAAAACGTGCACCTCGGGACCGTCTTCTGCAATCCACCCTTCCTCCTCAAGACAAATCTTCCTCATCTCCACCAACAGAAAGACGAGCATGTCACCGTGAAGGTGATTTAAGGTGGTGCTCGCTGAGGGGACGGGTGCCCCCGCTGCCCTGACGGAGGCATCATCCTTCGTGCACGGATAGTGCAGCTTGGTTATTGTCGTCGTTTCATAATTTCGGTTACAAAGTTATACAGCTAAAAGAAGTGACTGAAAACAAGGCAATGCAGGATAGGGTGGGGGGGTGGGGGTGGGTTGTGGGGGTGGTGTACAGTGCATGATGGGAGGGAGGAGCTTCACGATTTCGCAGCCTTCTCCTGCTCGATGACTGCAGGAGAGAAGAGAAGGAGAAAAGATGTGAGATTCAGACTGAAAACCTGGACGGAAATCATACACACACACACACACACACACACACAGCTGCAGGAGTCTTTGAGTCTTACCTTCTTGTGAAGGCAGGGGGTTTTTCTCCTCCGTCTCTGTCTTCCTCAGCTTGCTCTTGTCAAAGCTGGTCACCTCTGAGATGTCTGGCTTGTCGCTCATTATTGCAGGTGGTCTGTGAGAGGAAGAGAATAGGTGAGAATAAACTAGATCCGGTCCTAAAAAAGGTATCAATGCGCAGACTACAGGTGTTATATATTAAAAGCGCTTTTTAAGCAGTCGAAGGGCGTTGCCTGTAAATCTCACATGTTTAAGTACATGAGCGACGGCAGACTACTTCATCTACTTCAGCCTCCACTGTGCTCGGCTGCCTCCGCCTTCTTTTGTTCACCAGCGGCTGATTTGGGGGCCAAACACCCCGATATAAAGCGCGCTGGCCGGGCATGATGCGCACAATGAAGCCCCCGTCCGAGACATTTACATAACAATACGAGTTCACACGAGAAATAGAAAATGGATTTTCCTGATATTATATATAAAAAAAAAGATAAAATTTAAAATGATTTTTTTGTAACAATAAAATCTTATCTGTGTAAATTCACTTGTCACGTACTTCTAACCCATCGGGGCTCAATCTGGAGGAACCACCGCCCAGATTTGTGCTCAATCATCATCCTCTTAACAGCCAAGTTCAAACCCCAACATGTTTTTTTAAATTGTATTTTCAAAATCCCATGCGCCGTGAACGCCTCAAGTCTGCAAACCTCACCGACAACAAAGGAAACGGGCTGATATGCAACCATGTGTGCGCCTAACACAAAGACACACACACACACACATCTCACCCTCCTCTCTACAGTAAAATAACCCTCATTAATCATCTAATATTATGTCTTTGGTTATGAATATTTTGGCACAATCATCCTTTTTAATCACATCTCACATGTTATATTCCTGCAGACAATAAAAGCTCCATTATAATAGTAATAATAAAATATATATATATATATATATATGATGTGAACAGCGCTTACCGAAGTGTAGTCTGGTGAGTAGATGCTCTCTGGTCAGTGCGTTGCAGCAGTAGTGGTGCGTCTTTGCGCAAGCTTTAGATATAGTCAGAAATATGCTAATGACATCTGACATCACCAGCCTCCGTCCTCTCATGCCCCTGGTGGAGAAGCACAAACCTCCACCCTGTCATGCCCCTGCTGGAGAAGCACAAACCTCCATCCTGTCATGCCCCTGCTGGAGAAGCACAAACCTCCACCCTGTCATGCCCTAAAAGAGACGCCTTATAGCGTTTCACAAAGAGGAAGGAAATGTGGATATGCGGCTTATACTCTGTTTGTTTCACTGTGTGACGCATCTTTTATTGTCATCACTGCATTATGTCGTTTAAATACACACAGCGTTGTGTTTTATATACAAGTATCATTAGTTTGAAGTGTATTTCTGCTGGAAACGACTTCAACAGCACATTCATTGTCATGACTTTTCATATGTCTGCAGCACATTTATGCAGTCTGAGCGCCCCCTGCTGGCACATCAATGAACTGCATCAGTATAATATCTCCACTAACTTTAAGCAGGGGTGTTGTGAAACTGACCCTGACCTTTGACCTCCTCAGATGGCATCTTTAAAGTTTGACATTAGCTGCATTTCAAGTGATTAACTTAACTATATATATATATATATATACACACACACACACACACACAGGAAATGAACGAGGATCAGGACAGTGTCTCTAAGCCATTGTCAAAGCTTTATTGTTGAAGAAACAGTGTTTTATATATATTTATATATATAAAACAACAAAACATTTATTCCACCAGCGCTTTGGTGGAAAACCTGCCTCATTCAAACTAAAGTGACCCGTTAACAGCTGTCACAATTAACCCAGTTTTTCTGCTTAAATCACAATCTTGACTCTATAACGAAGCGTTGGGCTCGATGAGTTTTCGTGACCTTTTCAAAGAGTGTGTAAAGTACCCACTACACCTCATACTAGACACTATTAATCAACAACAGACCAGTGTGGAAAGTTGTCACTCGGGGTTACATTTTATTTATTTATTTATTTTTTAGCAGAATTTAAAGTATTAAAGCAGCAGGTTGTCATTACAAACACAGGTGAGTCTAATCTCTCCCATTTCTGTCTGGATACAACGAGACTTGTGGTGCAACTTTTAAAAACTACTGCGTGTGGCCTGATGACGACACAAAACAGAAACTATCATTACAATCAACACAGAATTAGCTATACGAGGCGAGAACTATTATTTTAATACTTTTAGCAGCTGTTAAAGTGAACAGGGGTTTGCACATTTTCACATTTTATTTCTTTGTGAAGCAGAAAAAGCCAAAATATTTCCAATCACATGACGTCATGGATGCTTCACCTAAACTGAGATCAATATGATGCACAAATAATACAATAATGTTACATGAATGGACCCTTTGGTTAAAGTGAAAGCCAGGCCTCTGGAGTTCAAGGTTAGCAACACCGCGACTGAAACAAAAGAAAATAATCAACAGGAAGAAAAATAAAAATAAAGAGAGAGATACTCATAAATACAAACTTGGTCTGCTGAGAATAAAGTGATATTTCGCTCCGTCTCCTTGGTCTCTTAAAGAAGATGTGTGGGCATGACCTTTACAAAGTCACGTGTGGTTTGGCTATTTGCAGCCTTTTCGGGAGGAAGTTTACATTTTTATTTATTTATTTTTTACAAGGGTACGTGGCTGAAGAGGTAGGACACTGACTCGCCGTTGTGGGTTCTCCTGATCGCCTCCGCCAGGATCATGGAGATGTCGATGACCTGGATTTAAAAAATAAAATAAATAAACAAACAAACAGCATGTGAGACAAATGAGACGAAAAGTAAGTGCAACATTTAGCACCAGAAATATGGAAGATCAAATGTAATTCACAAATAGGGACCTGCATTAACCCGACGAACCACTTGATGTCACTGTTGTCATTATAACAAACAGCATATGCATGTGTGACCATGTTTAATTAGTTTAACATGAAGCTTTTATCTTTTATTATTACTAAGCTGTGACAATGTTCACTCTACACACGCTCAGAAGGAAACGATGAATCAATAAATTCAGAAAACAGCTGAGAAAACTGACAATGAAATTAATTGTTAGGTGCGGCCCTTATATGAGGTCAAAGATAAGACATGACAGAGAGTCATGGGCAGGACCTGAGTGTGTGTGTGTGTGTGCACCTGTATTTTCGGGCATGCCTTCATCTTCTCCTCCTGTGGGATGGTGTTGGTCACCACCACAGCCTCGAACGGGGCGTTGTTGATACGAGAAATGGCCGGACCGGAGAAAATGCCGTGCGTGAGGATGGCATAGACTTTCACTGCTCCAGCATCAATCAGCCTGCAGGTGGGATGAAGAGAGGATCATTGAAAACACTGAATTTATTCTCCTTCTGCACAAGTCTCGAGGTTGTCATGATCAGGTGATTCGTTTAATCACATTTACTGTCAACATACTGGAAGTCAGAGAAAGACCAACGTAACAACTGAGACCAAATAATAAGACTTTTATGACACCGACTTGTCGGCAGCGTGGCAGATGGTGCCGCAGGTGTCCGCCATGTCATCCACCAGGATGGCCACGCGGTCCTTGACGTCACCCACCAGCACCATGCGGTCCACTTCGTTGGCCTTCTTCCTCTCTTTGTGGATGAGAGCAAAGTCCACGTTCAGACGGTCGGCGATGGACGTCACGCTGAACAGAGCAGAGGAAGAGTCACTTTTATTGTATCCTCACACTTTATAAACTGGGGCTCAAAATGGTTCAGTCTGCAAACCGGGAAGATTTAACATCAGACATCAGAGAGTATGTAGCGGCCTTTAACTCAGACTCACTGCTGTCTTACCGTTTTGCTCCGCCAGCATCCGGAGACACGATGATGCCGTTTTTCCACTCGGGAATGTTTTCTCTGATCCACTGCAGAACAGCGGGTTCTGCGTATAGGTTGTCTACGGCGATGTCAAAAAAGCCCTTTAAAAAAAAGAGACACAACAGAGCAAAGATCCTTGTTTTTATTCATGGAAGACAACACGTCCAAGTACAATACAATACAAAATTCAATAGAACTTGATTCATGTGAAAAACGTTGACACTGACCTGGATTTGCGAGGCGTGGAGGTCCATGGTGATGATGTGGTCGGCGCCGGCCACAGATAACATGTTTGCCACCAGCTTGGCCGATATAGGTGCTCGACTCTGGGATAAGCATCGAGACAGAGTCGCGAGTTGAGCGAGTAAAAATGTAAAGTTAAATGAGTCCTTCCACATCAACATGTGCTGTTTTTCATTCTCAAGGTGCAGCATGTTGTTGTTGTTGTTGCTGCAGACACTGGATGACAAGTTCATCCGAGGACATTTTTACCTTGTGAGCATTTTCATTATGGTCCGTCACTCAAAAAGACAAAAATAAATAATGAAATGTAGACCCTGCTGCCGCCACAGGCTTGTTCTGTAAAGTGTATGTACGTTGTGTAGATGTACACGTCAGGCCCCGGGCTGCAGGGCGTGTTGACAAAACACTCGACTACCTGGGAATGATGTTGCATTACGCTCCGAGCATCCCAGCTGGAAATTGTGTGCATAAAACTTGTGGAGTGACAGTTAAATTTCAAATTTTTTCTATTTAGTCTTCTTCGTGCTTCAAGCTGTGATATAAATAATAGGTTAGTAGTCTTAAATAAAGTTGGTTTTAATGTCACAGCATGTACACATTTATTTATTTTAAAGTGAAATCTTTATCTGTCGTTAACCTCTAAGTGTTTGCAGAGCTTTGACCCTCGTGTGTGTGTGTGTGTGTGTAAAATGAGATGTTGCTCTGAAACAAAAGAGAAGAAATAGGTGCCAACTGGTTTGAAAAACTCTTGTTACTTCACGTAACAACTGAAGCAACGAGATAATGATTTACAGGATTAGCAAGCTGCACATATCAGTTTATCAGCCTTAATACGACCTGGTGTTTCAATTCCAGACTGCAGGAGCAATAAATTATCACAAACAAAAAGAAAAACCTGACGTGTCGTTCTGGAGTCATGTGACGTTTCTCATTTATGTGCATCTGTGTTAAAACGAGTTAACGTATCCACCTGCATCATAGAGGTTTTCAGGTATGAATTGCAGCAACCCTGTGTGCAGATTAGAGTAGGTAAATATCCAATATTGTACTTTGTGTACTTTTTGTGCACGTCTACCTTGTCCTTCTTGTCCTGCCGGGCGTAAGGGAAGCAGGGGATGACGGCGGTGACGCGGGACGAGGAGGCGATCTTGCAGGCGTTGATCATGATTAGCAGCTCCATGAGGTTGTCGTTGATTTCGCCACAGCCGCTCTGGACGATGTATACATCCTCGCCGCGCACACTCTCACCGATTTCAACGCTGAAGGGAAAAAAAGAAACAAAGCTCAAGTTTAGATGTAATTTTACTGAAGATTTCCATATGGATCAGATAATCAATAATCCTTTTCACATCATGAGCAGCGAGTGTTCACCGCGTCTGTCTAAACCGAGACAAAACCTGTATGTCAGGTTCGTCAGCGCAGCCTCGAGTATTAAGGAACAAGTTCAGGCCGAGTCTCTCTGCTCGCTCGTCTCGAGACGTCTGAACGCGCTGAAGCTAAAACATGCGACATGAGTGTGTCAAACATTTCTCAGCGGGACGTGACCAACACGGGTCGGCTCGCTCATGTGATCATAATGAACACGTCTGGTTTTTAAGGGTGAGAGTCAGGCCTGTCATGAGGCTTTATTTTAAAAAATGATTTTTATGAGAGGCCAGCGGTTAGAAATCATTCTCAATCTGTCTGCAGCTCACACTGTTCGTGTTTTCCAGCTTCTTTAGCAGGAAACTGAATATATGTTTACGTTGTTGACTAAAACAAAACACTTGAAGATGTCATCTTGGGATTTAGAGAAACAGTGATGGACACGTGTCATCATTTTCTGGGATCGATTTCCCCCGAGTATCATCCAAGTAGTGCCAATTAAATCTTTATTTGGCCAGGACAGCATTTCACTCCCAGAGATTCAATCCCATTACTTCTGTCCTTGAACTGGCAAAACGTACGTGCCGGCGCTATGAGAAGAGCTGTTTCAGTGTGCTGTTTTCACCTTCCTGCTTGTCTGCAAGCATGAGAAAAATAATCTTTGTTTTGCACTTTGTGTCGCCCCAAACAGTCGAGTTCCCTAGAGAGAAACCTCAGCGTAGGTAATCATAGTTTTTCCTGGATTTTAAGAGTTTTGGAAGAAAACAACAGACTGTTTTTCTCGTGCAAGGGGAAGATTATAAATGTAACACCATTCAGTAGAAGCAGGCTGCTTTTATCCAGGGTGCATTAATGTACAGCGAGTGACCCTTTGACAGTGTTAATGCAATGCTTCACTGAGCCGCGGGATCACAGGACACATCCATCTCATTGTTGGAGAATTAAAAATAAAAAAAAGCACTTAGATTAATTGGTTTAAAAAGCTGAACGATCAGAGGAAACTTTGCCTGAAAATGCATTCAAATATATGCTGGAGTTGCAATGCAAACAAGGCAGCGTGAAGGCAAAAGGTCAGCATGCAGAAAGGGTTTAAAACAGGCTGCAATGACCTTAAAGTGTTCAACGCAGGCAATAACATCAATACAAAAGTCCTTTGCAATGCTGATATTAAAACAAGGCTTTTCTGCAAGCGTGCAAACACTGATTCAACTAGTGGTGGCTGCTGTGGGGAACGAGCACAAATTAAATGCATGTGATTTAACCACCTTAACACGGTGAGATATTATTATTTAACCATGTCACTGTCAGCTAACGTGAATCCCTGCTTAACGAGAGCAGACTAGCCAACATCCATTATCGGACGCAGTCATTACCCGTTTATAACTATATTTTTTTCGGTCAAAATAAGACAATAATAATCCCTGAACCACCGTGTTTTAATCATGTGTATCAATACATGCAACTAATTTGCCTTTATATCCACAGAAGATAGCGGTTTAGCTACAACGGTTAAAATCTGACGGTTGCTAATTTTTTTGAAAAAGGTGTAACGGCAAATTATGTATACCCGTAACAATCTGTTCCCACAACAAAACAAGTAGCTTTTTTTTAGCTCAAGTTAAACATCTTAATGTGGCTATAAACTAAACACTGGACTACTACTCATATAAAAAGGGGTTTTCCACATAGTTTAGACTAGTTAATTTGAAATTGGGGAACACTTTAAGACACGCACAAAATTTGGCCTGACACCTCCACAATCTGCTGCTAGCTACCGTGATACGCAGCTAACAAAACAGCCTGTAACATTACGTAATTGACAGCTACTCTTCTCTTGTCAGGCCTATATTATTTTAAAGGCTACACACACTCTACAGGTGCACTCATATGCAACACTTAACCAAAAATAATTCACTAGCAACGCGGACAGAAAAGCGGTGTCCGATAAAGGGCGCATTAGACATTAGCCCGCTAGCTTGGTGTGTTTACATGTGGCTAACTAGTCACGTGCGGACGTTACAGCGCTGCCCGCTCTATAGTAAACTATTGTTAGCTTCAAGCTAACCTTCCCACATGTGACACAGAGGCTTGAAAAGATGCAAAAAACACACCAAAACATGCAAAAGTCAAACGGCTAAAGAGGAATAAGCGTCACATATAGATGCTACATCTACTCACCATGTCTCCTGGTTGCTGAATTTCTTCGTTATCACTTTGCCCAGCTCCAATCCCAGACGATCAGCTACTTTCTGGGACAGGTCGTGGTGAGAGCTCCCGCTAAACAGCACGATGTTAGGCATGTCCGAAAAAAAAAAGTTTGCTCAAGAGAAGGAAGGAAGGAAAGGGGGGAGAAAAAAAAGGAAAAGTGGAAAAAGAAATACGACAGGGTTGTGAAAACCGGGGGGGAAATTAGCTTGCTAATGTTGCAGTCTTGGCATTGCACTGGTGCAGCACTGGGACCGACGGCAGAGAGGAAATATCAGCTCTGTGTTTGCATGGTAAAAGGGAAGTGGCCTCCCCTCATTGGACAGTGCAGCATCTCATTATCCTGCTCTGATGTTGACTTCACACACACCATTCAAACACCTTTGTCCTGGTATTATTACTTATTATACAAATGTTTCTGATTGCAGGAAGAAACTTTCCTTTTTAATCTGATACATGGCTTTATTTATTATATTATTGTATTCTCATGAGCCTGTGTATATGACAGCATGGGGTAATACTCCTAATTATTATGTTTTGGACATTTTCAACATCTTTTGGATACAAACTGAAAGGATTACTTGAAAAAAATAACTGTTAAAATAATCAATAATGAAACAAGCTGCAAGCCGTATAGTTTTGAAACTATCAAGTATGTTTTCCTTCTCTTCTTTGCAGCCTGACGCTTCCTCATTTTGCATTTGAGGTCACCTGATTTGCACACTTGTGATATTGGCTCTTGTAATTAGATTTTCCACTCAGAGGGAAGTCAGCTGAGACTTCATGCCTCTCCTCGTATGTCCCTCAAACCAGAGACCCGTCTCCTTCACTCTGGTGACATACTTTCTAACATCATTGCTGTCATGTGCCAGGCAGCTTATTTACTGTCTTTCATAAACCTGAAGAATAAAGCTGAAATAATAGGTTAAGTCTGGCCATCAGTAATTCCACTACAACCAGCACTATTGATTATTTACACTCGGACTGCACTAACATGGACTTTGAGAACAATCAACTCAAAATGATAAAAGCTGAAACACTTCCTCAGAGTTTCAGGCGGATACTTAAGAGGATCTCTGTTAACTGTGAAATGTATTTGGTGAATTGATTTCATCCAGACGGCTCATCAAAAACAAATCAATCAATCAATCAATCAATCAATAAACGGCTGAATGAAACAAACCAAAGACGATTTGTATTTTTCAGAAATATATTTTATAGATGATGTCAGAGATGAAATGTCCAAAGCGTAGGTCCCAAAGAAAGATAACATTTTCATCAATAGAGAGACAAACAACAAACAAAAAATAACTTTTTTTTCCCCCATTTACATGTAAACCAAGATTTGCTCTTGAGCCACAGTGGTTATATATAGAACTGGCCGAGGTGGTGGGTATGACAATCAATAGATGCCCTTTTTCCAATCCTTTGCTCAACCGATATCCGTCCTTTTCTCTACCGTCATAGCGCCTGGTTAAAAATCTTTGAAAGAGGAACATTCTTTGGGAGAGTCTTTTATGGTGTGAATGTAGCAGAGGTTTGGCAGAGCATGTTTCTCTCAAACACAGTCCATACATGTCATAAGTGCTGAATCATGTTAAAATCACTTATTGGAAACAATATTCAATAAGAACAATATCAATTGTGTCTCCGCGAAGTCATTTGGACAAAGTCTTTTGAATTGTTTGCACACCAGAGCGGAAGAAAAAAACGACTCCGACCGGCTCCGAGTTGCCGTCAGGGAGTTTTTTTTCTATTTAAGCCCTCTAGTGTTTTTCTTCTATTGTGCAAATACATTTTTGTTACATAGACAAGCAGGCATGCTGACTCACAAACCATGCAAAGAGTTAAAGTTGGCAGACGGCAAAAAAACAAACAAAAACAACAAACAAAGAGTAGTATTAAAAGTTTCTACAAATTCATCTTAAAAAAACAAAACAAAACAAGTTAAGCCAAATTAAACGATAAAAGTGGAATGTTTTGTTAGACAAGAAAAAAAAAAGTTTGTAAAAATGATATAAACTTAAAAGAAACATGATAGTCGTCTTTAATCAGCTGTTTATAACAAAGCAGACTGGGTGGGGGGGGGGGTTGGGTTTGAACATAATTTACTAATAGTGTCAGATCAGTTGAATTAGAGCAGGAAGAGAGGAGAAGGAGACACTGATGTTATGGAAAGTCAAACATGATAGTGCAACACATGCTCAGAAACGTCCCAACGTCTGTGTCCCCTTCTGTTCTTTTCCTGCCGAGGAAAACTCAGCTAGCTACATAAAACGGCCTCTAAACCTCTTTTTTTTTTCTTCTTCTTTTTTTTTTGGATGTCGTCACAGTTGAAAGGTAAGTGCATATCACCCATGCACAAGAGGAAAATCTGTCGATTAGGCAACAAAGTGATTTTTCTCTGAAGAAAGTCAATTGCAGTGCCATGTAATGCTTCACTTTTGGGCAACTTGAAACAGTGCAGTTGAGTTAAATATGCTGCTTTTTCTTTTTAAGTCCATGGAGTAATATCATACACCATACTGTTTTTTGTTCACAATATCATAGCTGTCATTAGTTAGAGTACATTTATAAATTTTTTCATATACAAATCTCCTATAAACAGTACATGTTATAAATACACAATTGATGAAAATGCAGAAAGGCCTAGAGAGCCGAAGAAAGAAAGAAAGAAAGAAAGTGTTGCTCCTTATTTCTGATAGTAGTGACAATAGTAGTATGTGAATGGCAGCCCTATAACTATCCTGAAAACGGATAAAAACACAGAACAAAATCTATGGATGAAAAAAGTTAGAAAAATAATCTTATACAATAAAAAATAAAAAGTGGACACGCTTACCAAACACATTTTGATATTGTAAATTGACAACTTGATGTGGAAAATCATACATGTAGATACAAACAGGCAATACTGCCTCTCAAAATATATTCAATTCAATATACATGACTAATGTTGAGCTCACACTAGTAACCAAGGTAGTTGCCAACCGGCAAAACATGGGAGGTCAAGAAATGCTCGCTTGATCTGTGAAGGATTAAATTTAAAGTAAGTAAACATTGAACCGGGTACTTTGAGCCTTATCTGAAAGCCCAATACAAGAAATGTTGCCAGTGAAGTGGAGTGAAAGTACTACGATAAATGCAAACTCATGCTTTGGCTTCTCTTGGCTTGGCTTTCTCTTTTTCATAACATTCAAAATCCTGCAAAAATGTCTGGACTCTCTGCTCAAATGCATGCTTTATGTGTCCAAAGCGATGACTTCAGTTAAAGGGAAGCTACATAAAAGGCTAAACCTTTTGACGGTTCTCTAATTCCTTGTTTGAAGGTCTCCATGTTTTTTCTACTGAAGCTGGCAACTACCTTTACAAAGCGTTTCCTTTTTTTTCTCTTTTTTTTTTTACAGAAAAATAGATCCATCCAAAAGTAAAGTAACTCTTCAAGAGAGGCTGTGACGGACATAAATGTTGTCTGCGTCACGTTCCAAGTAAACATGCTGAAAGATTGTTTGCTTTATTTTTCATCATTCTCGTCCCTGTGAAGGACTGGACCCCACCCCCCTACCCCGCCCCACCCCGCCCTCGCGCCGATTCCGTAACGAGGAAAAATCTTTTAACTTAAGGCAATCTTTTCCTGAACAATCCTGAAATCCAGCGGACCCTCACCAAGGCACTCCTCCCGTTCATCAACCCTTCAACGACAGCGAGGTGACAGTCTCACCGCGAGATCATCGAGTCTTTGTAAAAGCCTACTTAATCTTCGGCCAACCAAAGTCCACAGTGAACTTGTAAAACATTATCTCGGTTTACTGCGATGCCCTTGTTTTGGCGGGAAAAATAGTCGAGAAAAGAGAAAAGAAAGCTCCCGAGCTGCGTTTGACAGCCGGGAACGTCTGCTGTCCCTGGTGTCCATACTATATGTGGTCAGAGGGCAGCTGTGTAAAGCACCGTATGATCCCATCTTTCTGTGACGAGACCTGATCTCGTCCCCGCTCCAAATAACAGCCGCGCCGCTGCCGCGGTCACTTGGTTTTAGCCGCTGTGGGCTAACATGGAGGTGGTGCGAAGACTGACAGAAAAATGAGTGTTTCTGAACGAGTGCCGCCAAGCTTTCGCTTTTATGTTCAATTATTTTTTTTCCCCAATTCAGTCCTCTGTCTCCTGATTGGCTCCCTACTCTGAGGCTGAGCCCACCCCCTCTTCCTCGTTTTGGCCGAGGGACCGCCAATCAAGGTGACTGACGTGGTGAGTGGGGTTAGGGGGGACTAAATGAAGGGATCAGTCGAGACTCTTCTCCGGAGAGGTCAAAGGTTAACAGTGTGACGCCCTCGTGTTTCCCTCCGTTACAGTGGTTCCTCCTCTTCCATCGGTTCCTCCTCCGGCCTGATGGACAAAAACACACATCAACAACATATACAACTTATATTTCCTCCGAACCGGCCGCTTTACACACAGATAACCTCCTGACTTTGATGGACTTGGGACTCAACCCACCCTGTCACTGTTTGTAGAGCCAGTACAATAACTCGGATACATCCCTGCCTTTCTTTGACCTTTCACACATTTGTATTTCGGGAAACTAAATTTGGGTCTGAGCATAAATTTAAAATAAACAAAATTTGTCAAATAATTTTTCAAATCACCTTATTTAGACTGAACTTAAAATGCACTCATGAGATTTGAATTTTAAGAGTATTAATAATAATAATAATGGGGTTATCAGTGATTCAGTGATTGGGTCCCTACCTGTGATCCATGGCGTTGGTGTTGGCCACGGACAGAGAGGCCATGGCGCTGACGGCCTCAGCCTCCTCAGAGTCTCCTCGTTTGGCCTCCAGCAGGGAGAGACCCAGCCGCGATGAGTAGCGATGCACCGAGCGCCAGTACTTACCTGAGAGAAGAAAAACACTTTGTGACCTCTGACTCATCTTTGTTAGTGTTTTATTAAAATGTAAGTTACCTAAAAACGTTACTATAATGTAAAATAAAAACTAGAAATCAGTTTCCAGGTGGTGTTTCTTGTGTAACTGAGGGTGAACTCACTGTGAGTGTCTAAAACTTTCTCCAGAGAGCGAACAGCATTGGGGTTGGGTCTCTGCTCCAGGACGGCCTTTGGCAGCGGGTCCAGCTGCACAAAACATTATGTTGGAGTTAAGATGAATGCAATCACTAGTTATTAAACTAAAGAGTCTTGTCTCGTTAGGATCCTGATCCTGCGTGTCGGTAAAGTGACCTTCTTACCTCCTGGCCGAGCAGGGCGGCTACGCAAGCCTCAGAGGCGTCACAGATGGCGGTGAGGTCATGACCCCCTTCCAGAGCCAAGACCACCCGGCCTCCAGCGACCGTCATCAGCTGCCTGGTCAGGTAGCCAAAACCTGAAGAACGATAACAGAAAGGAGATGAATATACAGTATGTATGCACACATTTTGTCTTGTGGTTTGACTGAAGCAGAGCGAGATAAGATAAGTGCTTCAGATAACCTCGTACGCACATTTAGACGACAGGGTGTAGCCTCCCAGTGGCGGAGGGTGACCCTCCACGGCGTCGAACCCGGAGGACACCAGCACAATGTCCGGAGCAAACTCGTTGGCAATGGGCATCACCACCGATCTGAGAGTGGCAGGGGATGGCGTTAAAAGGTTAAATAGTGCCAGTATCTCAATGACCTCAAAATGAATCCTGTCCTCTGAAACTGTTTAAGTGCTTGAGTGAGATATTTAGAGTCTATCTGATACCTGAAGGCAGCCAGGTACTCTGCATCTCCCATGGGTGGGTCAAGACCTCCAGTGAAGGCGACGTTGACGTTGAACCCGACTCCAGGACCACTTCCCACCTGCAGAGGGAAGCACTCACATTCAGGACAAGAAGCCACGACACTGTGAACTGAATATTTTTGGGGTTTTGGACTGTTGTAATCACGCTCACCTCGTCAGGTGCTCCGCTTCCAGGAAAGAAGTTGCCATCGTCATAGCGATGAATAGACAGGTAAAGGACATTGGGGTCATCGTAGAACGCCTGCTGGGTGCCGTTGCCATGGTGAACATCCTATAGAGTAGGAAGCACATAGGATGTAATCAAACAAACGTGCCGTGCTGCGTGCACTAACTGTTCCTCTAACCGACCCTGTGAAATCAGCCTAACCGCGTCACATGACCGAGAGAAGAGACATGTGGTTACTCGGGTGACTCACCCAGTCCACGATGAGGATCTTGTTGACGTTGAGTCTCTGCTGCAGCAGTTTGGTGGCGATGGCCACAGAGTTGAAGTAGCAGAAGCCCCTGGAACAGCGACAGACAGTAAGAAGCCAAGTCGTCCTCTGCTGTGCCAAAACACTTTCCTGCTTTTATTCCCATGTTTTTATAGCTCATATTAAAGCAGATAAAAAATAAATAAAACAATTCATGAAACAGCTGGCAGAATAAAAGACACTCAGTACTTTATGTGCAAATAAACTCAATGGTTTATGGAATTTCTATTCCAGATAAGTCTGGTATTTGTATATG
Organism: Pampus argenteus; assembly: GCA_036937835.1. Classification (NCBI taxonomy): domain Eukaryota; kingdom Metazoa; phylum Chordata; class Actinopteri; order Scombriformes; family Stromateidae; genus Pampus; species Pampus argenteus. Next base: position 2,495,255 of record CM072883.1, on the reverse strand, counting down.
CGTAGATTAAATGTTTCCAGCAGCGTGCAGTGATGGCTGTGGCCTTACATGGGCGTGCTTTCCTCCGCGTGGTGTCCAGGAGGGCGGACCACAGCGAAACCGTTCTGGAAGGACAGACAGGGAGGACGGGACAGGAGTCTGTTAGCCACTGTTCACTGTCTCCACTGCGTTTACTGAGCAGCGGCAAACCAAGCAGAAACACACTCAAAAGCAGGAAATACTGATAAATACGGTTGTACCAGGACATAATAACATAACTACAGTTTAACACTCACTCTGATGTCTTAGTGACGTATTAGTGATTTTCAAAAACCTTCAGGTAATTTATTCCGCTTTTTTTACTCACTTGTATTACCCTGAGAGAACCCTACAATATCTTTAAGATAATAAAGCAACACATATGTCTTCTTTATGATGTGGAAAAGACATAAAGAGACTGAGATAATAACCAGACATGTGCCATCGCGGTTACCTTCAGCTCCCCAGTGGCCACTTTGAAGACCAGCTCCACTACGGAGCCGACGGCGAGACGAGCTGCGCTGGAAGAGTGGACTTCGTTCCAAATGGTGTCACTGTCGACCTACAAACACACACACACGGTTATCATATCTGAACCAAATCTATAATATTGAAAGAACCTAAAGGAATTGAGGACACTGTAAAGAGTGAGTGCTGCTTACCCCCACTCCTCCACACGGTAACCGTACAAACATGGGGGTGACTGAACCTGATAACGGGTAAATAAACATTAGATTAAGGACAGTTAGTAACTGGAGATCAGGAGTTGAGTAACGCTGCTGCTGCTGCTGTGTGTGTGTAAACGTACAATCAAGTTTCTGTCGGAGAGGGTTGGTTCCATAGAGCAGCACGTGGGCTTCAGAGTGAACCGTCTGAAGCTCTTCCAGAGTGGCCTTTCTCCCACGGATGCACTACAAACACACACACACACACACATTCAGGAATGCAGCTCTCATACAGTATACAGTTTACTACTTTGTGTGATGTACAGTGTGGATATATTACGTACTTCACACTGCGCTCTGAGTCCGGTCTCCTGCAGCCGCGACCAAATGCTCTGAATCCGGCCGGCATGCTCCGGGTGACTGTTGGTGTTGCCGCACATGCACTGGTGCTTCTGCATTAGAGAGTCGTACACCAGGCCTGAGAGGAACACACACACACACATATACACTTGTTAAACAACATCACCTTAATTTGTTTCCTGTATTCTTCAACTTCTATGTCACTACAGAAGAAGAAGATGCCAGTTTTAAGCTTGGCTTGTAGCACCTTCTCAGTTGAAATGTGCTTTTAAGAGTTTAGCTTCTTTCCTCTAGAAGGGTGAATGCATGTCTACATTTAGTTATTTGTTCTTTGTTCTGCGTCAGATGTCTGAGAAGAAGAAAGAGTGGGAGAGCAAATGTTCTCATTGAGCTCGATTATTCTGCTACCAGATGGAAGCCGGAGCCATTACACCATTTTTTTGGCCAATTCGCCTGCTTTTTGGATGGAGGAAGGAAGTGCAATTTGGAGATAAAAACATCAGAGAGGCTATTATTATCAATAAACTTGGAGATGTCAAAGTGACCTGTGGTGAAGCGAGGCTTGACAGGCGGATCAGGCACTGGGACGCTGATTGGGAAGGAGGAGGCCGAAGCTGGAGACGACTGGGCCCTGGACAACGGTCGGTGTCCCGGGAAGGAGATTGTTAAGCCGGCAGCCTCCATGGAGGCCTGGTAGTTTCTCAGCTGGTGAATCCGCTGCTGCTCCAACAACAGTGCCTGCTGCTCACACACAAATACACAAGACGAATCCTGGTTATCATGGTGACGTGTTTACTGAAATGCTTTAACTGCAAATGCATTACGAGAAATCACTTTATGACATGTTTTTCTATTGCAAGTACAACTCATGGCCAAAAGATGGCAGCCAAAACAAATGATGCGGCTTCGATTTTCCCTCAGCGTTTAATCACAGGGATGCCATGGGACACGGCGAGAGGAACATTTCCACATTACATTTCTGTGTCTGGTTGTTAAGAGTTTTGACCTCGGCATGACTTCCAGTAGCACTTGTGATACATTAGTGCCAAGTAAAGTCGAATCGATTCTCCGACCCTTCATATCGATTAACTCTCTTATGTTATTTTACAGCTGTTAACCTTTTCACTCTCCTCACTCTCTGTGCTCTACCTGTCTGAAGAGGAGCTCCTGCTCCACCTGCCTCTCCCTGTGCTGCTGCAGCGCCTCCTCCTGGAGCTCCTGCGGGTCGGGAGGCTCTTGCTTGATGGTGACTCCTGGCAGCAGGCAGCTGCCATCCTGGTGCTCCCGCAGCTCCTCCTCCGTCTCCTCCGGGTGGCTCTGGTGCTGACGGCTCACAGGCGACTCGCTGGGCTTAGTCATCATCTGCAGGACACGAGAGGGAGGAAGGAGGAGGGTGATGATTGTAAAATGTGAAATTTATTTCATAATCGAAACAGAAGGATGTGACAAATCCCCTCAAATGTGTGCGGCTGCATTCAGAGAAGGCGGCAGACAAACGGACGCGTCCTCTGCTGAATCAAACTCCCGGCAGATCATTCCTTTCACCAGAGTATTCTTCTTTTAACAAGCTTAATTTGGATTACACAGTCAGATTGGTGTCTTGCTCATTTCAAACCTATCTGTCCTAATTGAATGTGAGTAGCCGCTCTCCGATTGTACTCGGGAGGGGCGACATTCCACACTTCCCGTTGTGCTGCTGTTCATCGACTCATACTGAGGCCTGCTGTTAACTGTGATTCAGCCGTCTATTCATTCGCTTTTACTGACATGAGCCATTCAAACTGTCATTCAAGGCTGCGGAGTACTCGCCTCCGTAGGTTGTGTGTGTTTATGATGTAAAGATGTGAATAGTGTCTCAAGAGTGGGCTACAGCTACAGGTGTGTGTGTGTGTGTGTGTATATGCTTGTGTGTGTTTCCCAGAGCTGTAAGCCTCTGGGCCCTCTGGCTCTGTGCCAGGGGACAGCATTGACGTCAGAGCATTCACTGGCTCTCATTCACGCCCCCCGCTCCCCTCCCCCCCTCCTCCTCCCCCTCCTCTACTGTTCTTTGCGTCCAAACAAACTTCTCTTTCCCCGACATTTTTCACCTCTTCCCTCAACCCCGCTGCCCTCCTCTGCTCTACTTTCCCAGAAGCCTCCTCCTCTGAACTGATGTTCTTTCTTTTCCCCACCAGACTGGCAGCATAGAGATACTGATGAAAACACAATAAAGACACATTTTCAAGCCTAGAGGGTATATAGGGCATCAGATACTCTATTTAAAAAAGTTCTGTCATTTCTTTTTGTGTGATCGCTTGTTTTAACTTGATGAATGTCACCTGTTCAGATGTGATCATTAGCATAATAAACGTCCCCAAGCTGCTTTATAAGATGACTTGATCCGCTGCGTTTGTGGGAAAAGTTCATTCACAAAAATGTCAAAAGAATAGAGTAAAAATAGACAGCGGAGCCAGCTTAAAAACATGTGGGTATATATAATTATTTTTCCTTTTTAACGTATTCATTAATGCTACTTTTATATACATTATTATTTTTTATTGGCAAATTGATAGTTATGTTTGTGTGAAAAGCTGCCGCTCGAGAGCACTGAAACATATGGCGAGAGTGAGAGCGGAGGAGGTGGAGGAGGAGGAGAGGAAATCCCTTGTTTCATCCACCCACCTCTCCTCCAGCGAGTACTCTGCTTGAATAGGTAAAGTCATCCAGAGCAGCGGCTGCTCGCTTCCTCCCTGATCATATAAGGCAGGAGCTTCCACTCTGTTGCCATGGCAGCGCACAGTTACCTCGCAGCCCGTGGCAACTGTCTCGGGCCACAGTCACAGAGACGTGGACGCAAACATTCAAAGACGAACGCTGCGATACGTGTTAACCCGTACCTGCCTCCACCTACTCGTAAACAAAAATACTACAGAGAGCGAAGCGGAGAGAAAGAGAGAAACGTGTGCAAGAAAATGCCAGAAGAAAAACCAAGGACTTCACACACATAAACAGCCAACATTATTGGCTGTGTTACTTGCTGCCACCTACACAAACAACTACTCTATAGCTCCTGTGTTGGCCCACTACGGCTTATAGGCTGAGCTAATTATTCATTTTATCTGAATGTGATGTGAGATCAGCTACCTTCATTAGTACAGCTTATAACACGTAGTATAATGTATAAATTATAGAAGAATATTCTCTTCATACTCAAAGCGCGTTTATATTCAAAAAACAATCTTTTAAGATGTTGATAAAGTGTCTTCTGACTTGTGATGCTCACACGGGGCAACAGTGCTTTTATAAGCACTCAAACTACGATAATGGAGATAAGAAAGGTCATTTTCACATTAAAAGCTGCAGCCACCCAACGTCTCCACTCCTCTCCTACCTTGTTAAGGTGGAGCTGCTGCTGCTGGAACTGCTGCTTGTGCTTTTCCAGGAACTGCTGGTGCTGCTGCTGGACCACCAGCTGCTGCAGGGCCAAGGCCTGGGCATGGGCCTGGGCTGCGCTTCCTTGGGGCAGCGGGGCTGACTGGGTTCGCCCCAGGGGCCGGTGCTGCCGCTGCAGCTTGGCCATGGACGCTGCCGACGACATGGATAAGCCGCTTACGCCTACAGTGGGACACGGACGAAAGAGAGGAGATGTTAGAGAGAGGAGGAGGTGGGGGGGTGACATGAAACCCAAGACCAGACAGCAGATACTCATGTCCCTGGTGAGAGCTTGCTTCTCAAGAAAGCAAGAACAGAAGATGCTTTGTTTCAGTCTAACATGGGCTGTGTGCTTGATTTATGTTCAACTCAGACACAGTGCCTTCCATTTTCCTGCCATTTTATCCGTCTTTACTTTTAACTGTGTCATTCTCACATTAAATCTTGTCGATTCCTACTGTCTTCATCTGCCAGTGAATTCTTGTTTACCAAGTAAACATCCACGATCTCATCTGCTTTCCATTTTCTGTCCTATTCTGCATAACGAAGAAAACAAAATACACTGCAAGTTATTTTTAATTAGCGTCCACGACATCCACTGATCATCTAGTAAACCCTCCTTCTGCAACGCAAGACATGTTTCAGGCTTGTAAGATGTTACTGGACTTATGTTAACATGTTTTATCAGATTAAGACTCAGAAGCAAAGACTGATGTCAGCTTAACAAGATCCTGATCTCTTAATGTCACCTTCACTGATGAGAAAACCACTAACTTTCTAAATACGATGTGCGTACATCAACACATGGATTCTACTCTTACTGGTGTTGGACCTAAGATTAGTTAACAGATGTATTTGTGAACCAGATAAAAACTACCATCTGTGCCGCCACACTGCGATTTTTATTTTATTGTGATGATCGGAGCCGGGAAACATCTTAAGAGCATTTACAGTGTTTTATTAGTAAGAGAAAAGTAAGAAAACAGACTCGATCAAGTCTGGGAAATGATCTGAGGAGGTTGATTACTGAGCAAATGACTTGCTTTAACAGAGTCTCTGCTGATGTTTAGCTACCACATGTCATAGTGGAGAAGGAAGAGATAGAAGCAAGCAGGCGATTGGTTTTTATGATGCATATCTGAGTAACAACATGACCTTCATGTTTTTATTAATATTATGTCTGAACTGAGAAGTAATTAATTGCATTTGTACTGTAAAAATTCACTCTCCGCTTCCAGATAATGTGTGGGGCGTGTTTTTTTTTTTTTGTACGTATTTTTTTGTGCAAGGATACACACATACATGCGTCTGTATGTGCGTCATTGCTCATTCACTGCTAATGCCCTGCTGAAAATAGCAGCAGCGATATGGTAGTCAATGAATGAGCTGATGGGAAAGGGTGCACAATGCAGCCATGTCACACTCTCGTAGCGGACACTGACATATGAAAGGAGCTCATTAGTTTGAGTTAATGAATGGACGTCTGTCAGCGTGAGGGGGCACACAGTGTACCACGAACACACATCTCTGTCAGTGTGGAGATGCTTTTCTTTCTTTAAGCGAGAGTGAAACTGAACAATACTTTCAGTCACAGCTGCATTGATGATTTGCTGTTATTCCTATCATTAACATTAATTTTACCCTTTAATGTCACACGTTTTTGTTACTTTAATCATGTTTAATCATTACTAGCTTCAGTAATACGGGCATTACTACTCCTACCTGTCACCAGGGGGCTCTGTGCTGGACTCTGCTCCATGAGCACCATGTGTTGAAGGAGTGGACTGTGCCCGCCGTGCCCACCTGTTCCCGCTCCCGCCTCGGCCAGGTAGGGGGTCAAGTGGGCACCGGAGAGAAAGGGAGGGCTGAGGGAGAGGGCTGGCTGCAGACCTCCATCCTGCTGGGCTGAGGTCACCTGGAACGGAAAGAGAGAGAGAGAGAGAGAGAGTGAACAAAACACTCCCAACGTTGAAAACAAATGAGAAACACATTCAAATAAACACATTCACAGCTCAAAATATTCAATCTGCAATTTCGCCAGCTTGGCAGCACTTTCCTCCTTACATTGGAAGCAGCGGTGGCCGTGGCCGTGGCGGGCAGCCCCAGGGTGATATTGGGTAAAGATGGTGAAGTGTAGAGGGACAGCTGGTTAATGGAGCCCCGCTCAGCACCGCTGCACAGCCTCTGGGCCAGAGACGCCTGAGAAGCACATTTAAATGATAGATCTGTGTTTGCATCATGATTGAAAAGCCAAAAACGCCAGCACAGGGGCAAACCCTGCAGTCGTGAGCTACACTGGCTCCTTGGCAGCATAAAATCATCACGGCCACATAAGCCTCCTCCACACTGCCTGAGTGCCCCTAATGGCTGCCACAAATAGCATCTTGCCAGCTTCTCGGCCGTCCTCCTCCTCTGCAGAGCCATCACCTGAAGATCACTCACTCATAGCCTTTGTGCATGCTATACGCTGCTAAGCTAATAGCTAGCACCTGTAGATTAGCACCCACACAAAAGAGCAAAGCTGCTCTGGCAGAAAAAGGTGCATCTGTTTTATTTGGTTTTAAGTGTTTGGATCCCTGCATATCTTCTGCAGGGTAAAAATACATTATGTGACTATAAACAAGTGACTTTAAATTGGAACTAGATGCAAGCTGACATGACTGGTTACTTGTTGTGAGTGTGCAAAGTGTGTTACCTCCGTGTTGTTGGAGACTGACACAGTGATGCCGTTCTCATTGGGGATGTTGTTGGAGCTGTTATTTGGGGAGCTTGGGCCTGAGCCAGGAGCGCTGCTACACGCAGAGTCTGAAACACACACAAACACAAAAATCAAATACATCCAGTCATAAAAAAAAATAAAAAAACAACAGCCTAAAATCAAACTTTCTAAACAGAGGTGTGTCTCGTACCTGCCATGTCGAGCGAGCGTTTCTTGGCGGAGGTGATGGGGCTGTCTCGGCGGCGTAGCAGCGGACTGCTCCTCCGCTCGCTGACCTTCTGCTTCAGCTTGGAGCGCAGCTTCAGGTTGGGCTCAGAGGCTGAAAGGAGGAGGAGAGAGATGATTAATTCAAGTTTTCACAATCAAACCTTTTCAACGTCCATTAATTAATTTTTTGGAAAGACGTAGCAACAAAATGATGTAATCTGTAAATTTACTTTTTGGGTTTTATATTGTTAAAAAGGTAAAAAGGCCTATAAAAGTGTCTGCACTGCTGGTGATTAAACATTTATTTGTTGACATTTATTCAAAAGGCATTTCTGGGAGGCATTTTCTGTATGAAACTACAAATGTAGAGATTTATGTTTGCCAGACGTCAACACCTCTGTTAAACCTTAAAGTTAAAACAGATGACTGGCGGCTGTGCAGCTTTGGATGAATCAATCCAGAGGGTGGGAGAGTTACCTGCGCTACAGTCTCACAGGCTTTCAGCTTAAAGTGGGAGCTCTACACATTGATCTGTCATGGAGAACCTTCCACAGAGCCGCTCTGTTATGAAACCTGTTTGGTAGACAAACTGTAACACGCTGCTATTCATTCACTGTACGATTCGTCTCTCCTCTTTTAGATAAGCCAAATTCTGATCTATTTTCCATTGAAGCTAAAGAGCAATTAGCTCCAATTTGGGAGCCATGTCTGATTGCCTAAAGGCCTTTTGGTCTTTTGTGTACGCTGACACAGACTTGTGAATGGAGACAACAAGAAGGGAACAGCATGTCACCTTGGCTCCAGCCATAGACGCTAATGCTCTGTTTACTTTGCTCTGCCAATCAGCGGCCTCGGATAATTTTAATATTCATTATCCAATTTTTTAATCATCAAAGGAGAGCTCCAAATGTAGTACACCATGAACCCTGATAATGACATAATGACATACCCAGATTAACCTGCTACTATATTTCTTACAGGTACAAATATCAGCAGGCTACCAGCTACTTTTGAAAAATACTTTCAGGAAACATTCGTCAAAAAAAAAATGAAATGCTCCAATTTCACAGTGTCAGGTAAAAATAAATGTGTGGAAAAGAGTGAAGTGTGAACTGTGAAGTGTGAAGGTACAGTAGCGCAAAGTGGGAGGGAGCGCTTAGTCCAGATGGAGTCAAAACTAATTAATGTTGATGGAAGTTTCTGAAGCCAGTTTACTACAAATCAGGATTTCTGATTTGAATGTACCAGATTTGAAGTTGTATTCTGCAAACACAATGTGTAAGGGTCCAATCTGAGACAACACGGACACACAAAGGACCAACTAAGAGATGAAGCAACGTCCCTGAAGATGACTCAACTGTCTGCTTGGTTGGCTGAAGCAGAAGTACAATGCCACCACCAGTCAGTCTATTATAAGATATATACAGTCTATTAGTTTAACTCAATTGTAATAAAGTATGATATTAAAATCCTGAAAATTTGTCACATGAATTAAAACTAATCTGACTTTTAAAGTGATTCTTGAAATCTATCACAAAATAAAAATGTATTATTAGACGTCACCGTTTCATTTAGAGCTCACAAGACTAATGACTGAACTTATTGTCTTTGGATTTGATCGATGGACACTGAGGAAAACTCAGCAAAGGGACAGTTATCAGCCTGCTGGAGGAGAATAATTATTAGATTTTTGTTTTCTTTCAGCAGAGACAAAACAAGATCCAGCATGACATCACCCCAATAATCACAGCAAAGACATATTGAAATCGATGGAGAAAACATCAATACCTTCAAGGAAAGTAAGACAACACGACTGAGCAGTTATATCTAGCACTACATGAACTATTCTATACGAAATTAAAGGCTTTGTTGTAGGCCTTATTAAGACATGAGCACATATAATCACTCATGATATCAATGCACAAATGGTGCATTGTCACCCTGTTAAAATGGGCCTCACAACGGAGGTGAAAACGGTGTGTATTCACTGAGTGATGTTCTTTGTAGTCACGGGCGAGCTGTGCATTCTGAGGCCTTGTACTGTAAATTACCAGGCTGCCTATGTGCTTTTGTACCCATGTGAATTGCCCCAGTTAGGCTACAAAAAAAACACATTTGCTCATCAGTGAAAACACAGGAACAGTGTGTCTCGCTGTCTTGCTATAAAAGAGGAGCACAGTGAGTCAGAGGCCATCAAACTTTCCCAGCATGTCTGCATCTTTCCAAACTATTCGTGCATGTGTGAGCACATGCTGCAGACCAGGCATGTTGTATGTTCACGTGATGCTTTCTCACTGTTATAAGGAGGGATAATGACTTTAAAGTATGTCATTTGACTGAGGCTCAGGTGTTCAGGACGCACTTCTTGTCACGCTGGTCTTCTTCCACTAACACTTGATCTATGTTAAAGTCCGAAAACAAGAAAGCCGTTCATGTTGCTCAGGTTGTTCCACGTTGTCGTCTTGCAGGTTTCAGATCTTCTTTATCAACGTGAGTGTGTTTGACTGCACTATAAATAGATGGTTAAGAGTATCAGCTGCACTACTTTTCAAAAAATGTAAAGGGAGAGATGGGAGATGCACAAAAGAGCGCTGTTGCTTCTCTTGACCGTTGCTGAGAGTCCTGGGTGCCAGTGCTCTACTTTATGGCCAGGCGGTGATATAAAAGGGCCTCTAACCTCTCCCAAGCTGGCATTACCATAAGTAAACCCCGCAAAGCACGTCATCACTGTAGGCAAATATCAGGGTGGCACAGGTTTTATGCTCTCACAATCCTAAGCCTTATAGAAACCAGACAATCTTTCACTCCTTCTCCATCTTCCTGTCTTTTTGTTTTTCTCCTCTTCTTTTCTCTACATGAAGCAAGTTTCTGGGATTGTGGCATCATCGTGCCACTTGGTGGGTTTAGTTTAAATCATGCTTGCCAGCTCTCATCTTCTGTTGCTCTGCTTTCAACAAGAAACCAGCACTCCCTCCATCCTTTGCCTCAAATGTTTTTCTTAACAAGAAACAAAGTGTCTTGAGGTCTTTTTAAATGGACAGTGAAGCCACCAAAAGCTTCTCTACTCAGTTTCTCTCCATCTTACCGATTTTCACACTTCATCCTTCTCACTTCGACATCTCTCTCTTCTTTTTGTCCTTTCTTTCTTCTTCTCTTCCTCACTTTCTTCTTCTTCTTTTGCTCTCCCGGGGTGGAATGTGGCTGTGTGGGCCAGTGTCAACTGTGGTCTATCTGCTGTGGTGGCCAGCAGCCCAAAGGCTCAGAGTCAACAGGGCTGAAGCGCTGGCTGTAGCCGCCTGCCGCCGCACTAAGTGAATAATTGCGCTGTAAGACGACCGCTGCTTCACGACTACACCACCGCACACACCACTCACACTTCACGGACGCATACACAGACACCTGGCGAAAACACACAGCAAACAGCTGGTTTTACTCTGTAAAGGCTTCGGTACTCTAAGACGTTAGAGTAAGTTGTTTTCCATCTGCACATTCTGCAGCATTTTAGCAGCTCTAATGACTTTTGACAAGATGTGTCACCTATTTAAAAGAAATCCTTGGATCTGTGCAGAAGCACTGTTACTAGTTCACATGCATTCATTTAATATGTTAGTCGATTAAAAGACAATTCATTTGTTGTTGTTTTTTTCATGTAAAAACAGCAAATTTGATAGTTATATGTTATCAAAAGTATGAAGTTGCACCTTTTTTGGGCATATCAGTAAAAAAAATTATATTTTGGGCCAGAGCATAACATTACTAATATTTACTTTTGCTTTTTATTGAATTACTGGATAACCAGGATTTAACATCTCAAGTTATCAGAGAAAAGGTCCGATGGGGTTACTGTGAGTGTATCGTCAGCATGATGGTTAAATGGGTAAATATTGCAGTAGTGAATTACTTGACACAGAGGAATCATGTAGATTGCAAACAATAAAAAGGCCGTGAATAACGGCCCGGGGAACCCTAAAAATAATTGTTGCACTGCTCAAGGAGAAGTTCTCGACAAACCCTCAAATTAAACCAAAACATATTCATTTTATGCGATGATGAAACCAAATCAAAGGCAACAGAAAGGTTATGCAGCACAAAACCAATGTAAGAGCTAGAAATCAAGTTTAGCTGAATGTCATAGACGACCTGAAACCTGACATAAGTCTGGACTTATGTCAGGATTTGGTTTCTTAAAGACTTGCTGTTTCAAAAAGCCTTGATGATAATGAACTATTCTCTCTCTAACTGTGAGCCTGCAGCAAAAACCAAGTGTGTAAGTATGTGTGTGTGAGATTTACCAGTCTTTCGGAGTGGGAAGTCATCTCGGGGGTTGTAGACGCCGAGCACAGGGTGGTTGTAGGTGGACACACCAGTCTGAGGAGGCGAGCTCTGGTCTAGAGAGCTGTGCTGAGTTTTTCTATAAAATTAAAAAACAGACACACAAAGTGTTAAAAGTGCCACAAGGCCAAACGGCGTAATCCCAACAAAGTAACGAACTTCATGCCTGTCATAGATCTGTATGATTAAAGCATCATGCAAATCCCTTGGCAAGGCTGCAGACATGTGCTGCCATCTGTTCACCTCCTGCAGAATAAGGTGGAGTTTGTAGGCAAAGTTAAGCCGAGTTGGATTTGGCCCAAATGCATGTTCCTGACAAGCGGATGTACATACTCTTTTCTTCCAAAACTGAGAGAACGACGAGTCCAGTAAGTAGAGAAAGAGAAAAGAGAGAGTCATTCTGCTCGGATGAACGCTTGTGGGCGTCTCATCAATGTGTAACATTACTTGTTTGGTTATGTATTTGTATTTTATGGCTGTACACCTTTTATTGTGCCAAAACAAAATCCATAATTATGGAGAGTATAATTTTGAAATGATGCCCTACTACCTCTCTCTCTGTGTCTCTCTCGATAGCAGCTTAAAGATACTTAATTCAAGTAACATCCAACTAACATCTTTCATTTCAAAACCTCAAAAAACAACAACAACAGAGGAACAGATTGTAATCCATTTGATAGCCGGATTTTTTTACCTAAAAGTGCTTGATGTGTTTATTTGCATAATAAACTGAACGACATCTCCAGTCATGCAGTCTGCTACTCACAGACAATAGATGCATGTTATGATGGCAAAGAGGAAACAGCAAGTGTACACACCTGCAAAGGGCTCCAGAGATGCTACAATAAACATTCAAGGCTGCGCTTTCGATCTAAGTGCCCCTATCATCAGGTTCCAATATCCTGCTCTCACGTGTGTGTGTGTGTGTGTGTGTGTGTGTGTGGTTATTATAACCCTGTCCGATCCATCTCCCAGTTCAGTCTCATACTGGACGTGAGGGAGAGGGAAACCTTGCTGACAGATTACCTGCACTCAGGGAGAGAATTGTCGTACGAACTTGTAATGATCTACACATATCTTCAGATAGTTTCTGCATTACTGTATTCTTTAATTTCCCAGTTTTTGGGATTAATAAAGTATATCTATCTATCTATCTAAACAGCTAGTTGAGTTGATCTATTCCAGCGGTAAATGCTCCTCACCGGTACCAGTAGGGAGCGTCGTTGGAGAGGCCTCCTTGGTTGAGGCTCCGCTGGGCCAGAGCCTTCTTCTTGTTTAGGACGAACTCCTGGAGACGCATCTTTACCTCAGTACTGGCCACAGCACCTGAGGGGGGAAGATGGAGAAGATGTTGAGAAGCCAAATACCAAACAATCCTACAAAAAGGATCAAAATGGAAATCCTCCTTTAAGGCTGCATTGTCTATATTTTAAGGCACAATTTCTAAAGAAAAACTTGGTCGATTTACCATGAGCAGACAGCACATGTTAGGTTGTAGTCTGCCATAATGATAAAAAAAAAAGTTTTATTGGATATTTTTGCTTTTATTGTATATTGGACAGTAGAGAGTTCACTCGTCAGACTCAAACCAGGAGCCCTGTAAATACATGGTGAGCTTATTAAACACACAAGGCTGCAAGGATGACTCAATGTGCAGAAATATAACAAATATGCATACAAAATAATCAGCAAATGATTATTATATTATATTATTTTTATCACAACCAGAGGACTTAAGTATAAAAAATGCAGGAAAAGAAAAAAAGTGAGCTGCAGAGAGAGAAAATTAAAAGCACTGAAGGAGCACACATACAGGTACACGTGAGAGTAAAACACACGCGTGTGGATGCAGCCTCAATCTGTAACCACTTTCCATACAGTGTGTAAACTGCTCTCAAGGACTCCTGTCCACTCGCTTTCAATGAACTGTTGAGAGACATCCAGCAGGCAGCGGTAATAACGCGGCTTAGCCCCCGCCAAGGCCACCGGCTAATACAGCTCGTTTACCACAGTAAATACTCAGGTTCTCCAAATAAAATAGAAACACACACACTCACATGAACAGAAACACACAGACACACTGATCTCAATGCTCAATGTAACATTTTGAATGAGGAGGTCAGAGGTTCAGATCCCCGGCAGTGGGGGAAAAAACAACGATTGTCGAACAGTAGGAGATCAGCAACTTACTCTCTTGTCCCCTCTCCTTGTTCTTCAGCAGCTGCAGTTTCTGCTCCCGTTGCTGTTTCTCCAGCTCCTGCTCCAGACGGTGGTTCTCCATCTTCCTCTGGTGCTCCAGCAGCTCCTGCTGGTGCTTCAACGCCAGCAGCTCTTGTTGCTGCTGTAGGCAGAAACATCAGCGTCGCATCAGTAAAAAACGTCCACAATTCTCCGTCTCTTCTCATCATCTGTTCATTACTTTCTCCTCTTTTTTTTCTTATTTACATTACTACTTCTGGTCTGTTTTAGCTGCCATCCGAAATAATTCAGTCGCACAGCTGTTTTTGAAGCAATAAAATAAACCCTTTTGCAATACTATAAAAACCGCAGCCCACAAGCTTGAGCTATTAAATAAATATAAACAATTAAACTGAGGATGAGGCTTTTTCAAGACGCATCGGCCCATCTGCTCATTTTTTTTCCTTTCAAATAAAAGAAAGAAAAATGTCAGCTTTATACGCTTTAAATGTAAAACTCTGTGTTCCTCAGCCCTTTATGTCAAATGAACACAAGCCTGGCTGTAGCTTGACAGTTTGTCCTGTAACCAAAAGGTCAGACATAAAAGCTGAAACATGCTCACAGACACCTCTTCTCCCCATTAAAGTGTCCTTGAATTGAAACTCACTGTGAGTCACTGTGGATAAGAGCATCAATTAAATGCTAGAAATGCCTCAATTACTCTTTAATATAAAATAAAACGGAGAGTTGTCTCAAGGAACACTTCTCCCTCTTATCATCACACCCAATGGCAATATTTGATCAGTTTACTGTAACAGCATTTTTTTTCCCCCCACACGCTCCATAAATAGATGCTAAGAAGCCGGGACATGCACTTGTGTTTGCCGTGAGGGGCAAATCAAATGTTTGAGACAAGTCTGTGAATAAATGAGTGGCTGAAGGTGAGAGGAAGGTGAGGTGGGGCTCGTGAGAAAAGCTGGAGCCCTGATGAGCACATCGGTGCTCTGGCTGGCACGTTTCCATCCTTTTCTTTTTCTTTTTTTTTGCCTTTCAGTCAAGGTTGGGGATAGGGGATTGAGTGGGTGGGAAGGCTTAAAGTAACCCTCTCGCCCACACACACACACACACACACAAAACCTTTGTGACTCGATGGACCAGAGATGTGCACACAGACTTTTTCTTTTTCCTTTTTAGAGAGCTTCAGGATACCTTTCGCTTTATGAGAGTTCTGCCCGTAACGTGGAAGCAAACTGGGCATGCGTGTGACTGTGTGTTTGCTGACATTTGAGAGGATGTGTATGTTTCAATGCCTCTACGCCTGTGTGTCTATGTGTGTGTGTGTGTGTGTGTACACAGGGCCTGTGAATGGGACTGATTGAGGCTGGGCCTCCCTGGCTGAGCTGTGCGTCACTGGCTTCCACCTGAGTGGTCCTGCAGCCCTACCACAGGTCAGACGGCCCTTCAGACAGCATCACTCATCCCTCAACATCACTAAACGAAAGGGTAAGAGGAAATGAGAAGAAGAAAGAGGGTCAAACGTGAAGATGACTGAAGATGGAAAGATTGGAGAGAAGGAAGAGAGAAAGCAAGAAAAGGAAAAGAATAAATAAGAAGGGCAGGATGTGAGAAAGAAGAAGACGAGAATAAAGAAATAAAGAAAGACCACCAGTATGAATCAACTTGTACATGAGAAAAAAAAATCCTGCACGTTTCAATCTAATCTTCTTCCCCCACAATCCATTTTTAGATATTTGATCCTAAAAAAATAAGTAGTTCAGCTGTTACAATTAATATTACAACGGTTTAAAAAGAAAGAACAAACAGCAGAATATTTTTATATGACATTTCAGCCCCACAGGAGCGCTCCGGTGCTCTCAGGAGCTTCGGTGTATTAAAGCTTCACAGTGTGGGCGTGTTGAACTAGATTCACTTTGTATTTCCAGGTCACTACGAACACGAAGTACGAAGTACGGGCTGGATATGAGCTCCCAGCTGTTGGAGATGTAGAGCACTCCTGACTCAAATACAACAAATACTGTCTCTTGAAAGATTTGTTGCTCATATGAAAGCAAACTTTAATTTCTTCTGCTTCTTCGGCACATATACACAATATATATTTGATACTAAAAATAGGGCTATACAGCACTGTGGGTTGAGTTATGTAAGACGTCTAAAGACATGTCGTCTAAGACTCATATTGCTGTTATCCAGCTCTGAAGTCTCGCCGAGCGAGCTGCTGGTGAGTTTAGTCTGTTAATGAAGAATCCCGTGGCAGACGATATTAGGAGCTGTCTCTGCTTCGTTTAGCAAAGTTTTAAATACGTTTGGGCCTCGAGCCTGCTAGTTTGATGTTAGACTGATGGAGGAATTAAATGGAAATGTTATGTTAAACCTGAACGCTATATCTTGCTTATCTAAAAGCCAAAGATCTTGGTATTCTTCCTCAGGCCGCTGACGTTTAACAGACTGTCTCTGATTTAGGAAAAATGGAAAGCGAGCCCCATTTTTTTTCTGTACTATACTACAATATATTTCCTGAAATGGCTCACAAAAACCTTGAAATAGTCTTCTGGTGTATAGATTGAATTTTATGGTGCTAACTTTGTGTCAAAAGCCTGGAAAATAAGGCTAAATTTACTACTTTATTAGGAGTTACTGATCTCTGCAGTAAATGGTTTTGTCAGTGATTTATATATTTTGTGAAAATCTGACTTAAAAAGTCACTTGTTCATTCTTAAATCCTTCAGAAATATGAATGATATACCTTGATGTGTTCCTGGAGCTGGGCCTCATGCTGGCGGGACAGCTGCTCGTGCTGCCGCTGGAACTCAGCGATGAGGATCTGCCGCTGGATCTGCTGCTTCTGCTTCAGGGTCAGCAGCTCCTGCTGCAGCTGCTGTTCCCGCACAGAGGAGCACGGTGACACCTGCCCACTTCCTGCCAGGGAGCCGGTGGACTGCTGACCTGGCGGGGAGAGCGGGGACACCTGCTGCTGCTGGTCCACACGCAGGTCCATGGGGATGGCGGCTGGAGGGAGACGCAGGGGCAGCGCCGAGTTGATGTCCACTGCAGGGACGGAGAGGCAACAGAGTTATAATCACACAAGACACAGGTCCTCAAGGACAGACTGCACACAGAGTGACGCTTACCTTTGTCTAAAAAAGACATACAAATTCTCAATGAGTTTAATGAATTGTAGCTGCTGGCTTGCTTTATCAACATCAAGGCAGTAACTTGTTGATTTCAACACCGGCAGCACACACACACACAGTCAGTGACCGATGCTGCGGTTGCACATGAAACCCAGCGACACCTGACAAAGTTTGCATTGACCCTGTGAGGTGCAGACCTTGAGCTGGGCCAGTCACCCACACAACACTGCACAGGAAGCCTTCCAATCACGCGGCTTCCTCCCCATTAAATCTGAATAAATAGGAGTTGATTGGCTGATTATTTACCTACATGTTTGCAGAGAGCGCAGCGCGAGCCAGAGATACTTGCCTGGAACTTTGTGTTAATAAAGAGGCAAACACGCCACCAGTGGCACACTTAATAGCGGGATGCGGAGCTAATTAGATGAGAAAATACACTGTTTTTAATTAAAAATCTACACTTTGAAACACGTATGCTTATAATCCAGAGAGGAAATGAGAATATGAACAAAGCTCTTTTGATTATTTATGAGATGTTACAGTTACCATTAATACGAAAAATCTTTTTAAAGAAGGCTTCAATGATCATAAATACACCTACTTGTCGATTAGCCTCTGGCCCACTATGACAAACTGATATAAAGGGACGCCTGACAAAAACAGTCGCATATTTCTCGGAGGATTGCTCATACCTTTTCATTTCAAGACCGAGTATCCTGCATCTGTCAGGCTCCAACATAGACACACTCTCCTCACATCTGATTCATCATTCACTGAGAAAAAAAAGCTATAAACCAGTCACAGAAAATCCCTCAAATGGACTGCAGACGTTTTCTTCTTATACTGAACATCACCAGCACATGTGAGCAGTAATCGTGCATCCAAATGATTGTATTGACATTAAAGCCATATGGCGCCCTTTAAAAACTGCACTTCCTCCTTCTGTATTGTCGAGCAGCAGGTGAATAGCACCCTCATCAACCACCCACCCACCCACGCTAACGTCATCCAATGCCATAGGAGAGCAGAGCATCATTGCAACATCATGCAACGGGTCCTTGGTGACTGCCATCATGTCAGGGATGACAACAACATATGAGTCAGTAGTCGGCACAGGCTTAGTTCTCCCAAATATAGACGTATTCATTCATCAATACAAGGTGCAGGACGTGTCATCAAATGTCTCATTCATTTCCCTGCAAGAGAAGGAGCTACAAGCTTTTTGCCATTTGTGAATCTGACTAACAAGGTGCCTGATAATTAATTAAATGCGGTGACGCCCTCAGTTTTAGCTGTTCTCTGGCCTTTGTTCATCTCAGAAGTGACTGCAGTTACAGTTGATGAGGTGGGAAGGGAGAGAGATCTTGTTAGTAAAGACTAAACTCCTACAGTCGTGAATCATTCTGCACTGAAAGTTTGCAATTTGCATCATGACCCACAAAAAAAAGACAAAATGTTGATACTAAAAACAATCAAAAATATCAAACACTTGGTTTTTGAAATTCTCACTAATTTCTCAGGTTTTTTGACTCTAAAAAAGTGGCTGCAGCTTGACGTAATTTCGAGGAGCAAGGACTCCTCCACATTAAGACTTCAGGGTCAGTTCAAGCTGACGTCAAAGGCAAACATGCACTGTGACCGGTGACGTATGGCTCAAAAAAAAAAATTCTGTGAATCCTGTAAAGACACGAGAGGGAAGATGTGATTGAAAACTGCACTTGTCAAAAGCATTGTGGCTCCAGTCTTGGCTAATGCAAATCCATAACTCAGACACACACACTCGCTGCCTGTACAAAATGTTCCTTCTATGAGTATTGAGTGCCTGACACAACACACCAACAGCCTCGCACACACACGCTTATTGATGGTGACGCACGTGAAAAGCACAAACACACCTCATATGGCTTCGGTGTTGCCAGTAGAGCTAATTGCTCGCCGCACAAAAGAGGGAGATGCACAGAGAGAGAGCAAGAGAGAGAGGGGTGGGAATCAGTGGTGTCGTTAAACATACCCATCAGTGCTCTCCTCCTCCTCCTCCTCCTCTCAGCAGCTTCCTCTCCTCGTCCTCTTCACCTTATCACTGCACCTCTTTCAGTTTATTACAGCGAACGACAGTCAGCTCCCTTTCCTGTGCATCTGACTTCTCTTCTTGCTCTCCACCTCCGTCACTTTTTGCTCAGCGTTCATCCCCTCTCCTGTTTTAACCTGATGGGCGTTTCTCTCTCTCTCTCTCTCGCTCCCTCTCTTTCTCTCTGCTCCTTTCTATCTCCTCCCCTCGTCCCTCGTTTGCCCAGTGGTGACATCACAGGGCAGTCTCAGGCATGCAGCCTGTTTATTCTGCAGCCCTCTGCTTTTCCAGGAACCAACGTCACACACACACACACACATACACACACACACACACACACACAGAGCACTCTCTCTCTCTCCATACCCTCTCTTCCCGGCTCGACCTGCTTTCCTTGCTTTCAAGGCCAAGGAAAACCCTGCACGCTGCTTGTAGTGCAATCGAATATCTCTGCCTCCTTCTCCCACTCGGGCTGCATGTCCCTCCCCTCTCCGCTTATAATAACCATCTCTCTCTCTTGTGCGGTTTAATAGTGGGTGCTCAAATTCCTGGCCTGGAATTTGCCTGCATTTCCCAAACAAATCAAACCACAAAATGGTTTCAGGTGAAGCCGAGTAAGGACTTTCCCCGCAGGGAGGCTCCCGAGATATTTAAATACAGGAGGATCATAATGAAATTAGGGATTAGTATCAGATACTTAATATTGTTATTGTTTTTTTTAACCCAATCATGCCTTAATTGTCTTTTCAGATTTTGCTTCTGTTGTTTTATTGCTTAGATCTTTGCCGCTTGTAATTCACAAGATTTTGCTTTCATTGTGTAAACCACAAAGATTATTAAACAGTGACAACATGTTAACAGTGACACCAAGTCTGTGTAGTCCATGTTTATCTTTAAGTGTGCATTTTTGATATATATCAGGTGATATGATTAGTCAGTTATGCAGCTTTTTGGGGGCTTTGGAGTATTTGTTTAACAGACAGATAGAAATGATATCACTTTGGGCTCTGGGAAACTATTTTGTGGTGTTTTCTGCACCAAACTATTCATTGATTTATTGAGGAAATACTATGCAGGTTAATCAGTTAATGAAAATAAACATTAGTTACAGCACTATATAAGGTCAAGCTCAATTAAAGGAAATACAGTTGCAGTACAGTTCATTAAAAACACCACTGAACTAACAATTGTTGGTTGAATCATGCATTCACACTGCAGGGTAACATTTACGGCCAATCAGACGAACTTGTCTGCCTTTCGTCAAAGATAAACTCTGATATCAGCACATCTTTGTATACAAGCAGTGACGTCAAACACGTACCTCAGTTTACTGATGCGCACCAGATAGCAGACAATATGGGGGCACTCGCAGAAAAGGAAAACAAAAGACGTGTCGTCTCAGGGGAGACCGGAGGAGCTCTTACACAACTGAAAACACTACCTGGATCAACGCACGTCTGTCAAGAGTACGAGCGTCAACTCAATTCCAGTTTGTCAGGCTGAAGGCACTTTCTCTAAATATAGTTTCCTTCAGGATCTGAAGCCTGGTTCAGCTCAGACTTCAGAGGGAAAAAGAGAAACAGGGTAGAGACCTCACATGTCTGTTCCTATCCTCTTCTTTCCTTTGACGATTTGAAAGTTTCCTCAAGTTTGATGTGGAACATTTTTTAAGCATGAGAGGGAATCTCCACGACAGTTGCATAATATAACTCATGATTTAAACAACGCTCCTTCTGACAACCAGCAGGTTCTGCTCTTCACTACCCTCCATCCTCCTCCTCCTTCTTCTTTTTCTTGCCCTATCCTCCGGCCCAGCTCTGCGTCCTTCCCCCCGTTCAGTAGCTCCCTCCTACCTTTCTCCCCTCCATCTCCCTGCAACAAATCACAATCTGTTTACAACCCCTCGGGCGCACTCCACAACTCTTCTGGCTCCAATTGCAGATCTATTTATACCAGACAATGCAGAGGGCTGGCGTCTCTGATTTGAGACTCGGTTCGCCGAGTGTATATCCCACGGTCTGACTGCCTGAGCTCCACACTCGTTAGGCTTAATAGATGTCATACTGAGCCGAGCAGAGCTGTTTAGAGCGGCCTCAGTAAAATGTGGCTGCGATCTTTTCTTTTTCTTTAACCATGCAAAGAGATGACAAAGAGGAGACGATATTCTGCAAAGGGTTTCACAGTGAATTTAGCAGCAGGGCGAGATGAGAGGCAACAAGTAGCACATCTGTTGATGGTGGAAAATAGCTGCGGTTGGCTTACTGATTGGTCTCCGAGGGTGGGTTGGGTGAACATCAGCCTACGTTAACTTTCTCCCGCTGACTCTCAGCTGCTCTGAATTAGAGTTCTGCCTCCATGCAAGACTTGGAGAAGATAAGAGGCCGATTGTAATCTCGCTCTGAAACGGCACTGTGACCTCTTAAAAAAAAACAAAAAAAAACAGGCAGAACGGATAGAGAAAGGAAAAGAAACAGGGAGGGACATGTTGAGGTGCAGCGAGTTGTTCTGCCAAAAGCAAGCTTCGACATGTCGCAGGCTTAATGACATCATGCAACGGTTTGCAGCGCCACAGCTTAAGAGGAAGAAGATGGGTGAAAGCGAGGCAGAGACACAACATGTGAGACGTAAAGGGGGAAGTACGTGCAGAAGTCCATCTCAGCCTTTGGCGTGAGAAGAAAGTCCTGAGTTGATTTACAGAAGAATAAAAGATAGTGAGCAACCAATGACTGTAGTCTGCTGAAGCAAAAAAATGATGTGCATGGTACTGTTTTTCCCATGCAAAGAGAAATAAAAAGATACAATCAGATAATTTCTGTCAATCAGATAATTGACTTAATCATCGTTGGTTCAAACGGACATCTACACCCTTAAATGGAGCAACAGCAACAACCGGTACTACTTTGTGTGAAGCCAGACTCAGGTGTTTGTTTTGACTCATGGAGCTCGCCCTGCAGGTGCAGCAACCACTGCTTTGCATTCCATCTAGATCTGATTACATGAAGGATAAATCATTAATTTTGCTTTCACTAAAAGGTAGTCAAAGCTGGAGGGGACAGATGCAGCAAAGTGCAGAATAAATGCTCTTGGACAGGTGCTTCTGTAAGGTCCGGGTCAAACACACACACACACACACACGCGTGCGCGCTATCATTGTGAAGGCCACACGCTCTGTATCCAAGACAACAGATTTCGAGAATATCTGATGAAGTCACTCCAGCGAATTTCAATATTTTATCAGTCTAGCTAGAGGCACGCAAAATATACCCCCCCTCCCAACAACAACAACAACATGATGGAACATGTGAAGCCTCAGTGAGCTTTGCGACAACATAAAGATGAAACTTATTTGTTGTTATTTGTTGTTGTTTTTTTTGAAGCAACAGGCTGGCTGAGCTCTGACACCTTAGTGAACTGCTTCACCGACCTGCTCGCTGCTGATCTGTGAAATCATAGAAAACAGAAAGCTGAAGAGCAGCACGGGGAGTAAATTATTCAATTATGAATTGCACTTTTGCCACTTTCATTATTCTCTAAGAGGAAAATCCAAAGTGTGATCTGTGGTGAAAAAAAATGAAATGCACAGAACACTTTAAGCGTGCTCATTATGGAATTAGATAATGCATTATGCATATATTACCTCAGACTCATTTCTCCTTCAGGTTACCTCATCTCCTTCTGTGTCCCTTTCATTGCTTTCATTACTCTCAGCTCCTTCCTCTTCCTCACTCCTATGATGCGTGTCTTCATTTGTAAAGTAAGCTATTGTAAATACATTAAAACACAGTAGACAGAATACTTGCAGCAGATGGGGATTCAGAGACATATTTTCTTCCAGTATTTTGCTCTCACAAGTACACAAGAAGTAGCCTCAAAACCTGATTTGTTTTTTTGGCTATCAAACCGTCTCAGGAACATGCAGCAAATGTATCGCCGAGATGCACAATTTCTGGCAGGCTTTCCTCTTGAGAAATCCGAGAACAGTTTCACATTATCTCGCAAACGTATTCGGACCACTCGATTTCCATTCAACAAAATGGTACTGTGAGATAACTGCAACATGCAGGAGTTGGCATGGACTCTTGTCAGAAACCTGTCATCTATCAATGAGACACTTTTGCAGGTGAAATTATTATTGGACTGAAAGACACACATCTTAATAAGAACACACATGCATGCAAAGTCACTCAGGATGTGGTTAATAGTGAAATCACGTAGGTGCACACACGCACACACAGGCTTTGGTTTACAGCAGCTCATTCACACACACACACACACACACACATGCAAACACACAGAGTGTCCAACCTGTTGGGATGTGGTTGAGCGCCGATGTCTTCAGAACCTCCAGCGGCTGCTCCTTTCCCAGGATCCCCTCTGTGGGAGAGAGAGAACACTCCGCTTCAAATATGGTCCGCAACATTGAGACAAGCTTCCAGCTACAAACCTGCTAATCAGGCAGTTAAGAGTCCGAGCGAGTGAGCGGGCTTCAGGTCATCAGCACAGCGGCAAGCACATGCCGCGGCACCGCTACCGCCACCTGAGCAACTGACTGATCCATGAGCACAGAAAGAGCGAGCTGTGAAATCACAGAGGTCCTTGGTCGCAGAGGTGCTATAAAATCAGCTTGAAATGTGATGGATAGTGAGGGAGCAGCCTTCATCAGCTCGCGTGTGAGTTCAGTGAGCGAGAGGAGGGATGTTAGGGCTCGACTGATACTGCCTGTGCTCAGCATAGCAAATGTGGCTGGCAGCAGCGGCAGAGAGGGATGGGGGTGAGTGGGGGGAGAGGGAGGGAGAGAAGTAAAAATAGCTCACCCTTTTGTGTATAACAGCACATGCGGAGTACGCACACACATGCAGACACAAAGACACATTGCGCTCCTCTCCTCTGTGTGTGTGTGTGTGTGTGCGCACACACAAGTGTGTAGGCTGTAATTATAGTGGCAACATGAAAAGGCTTTTGTAGCTGCCGAGCCCTGGGAAGACATGGCTATAAAAAGCAAAGCGACAGAAAGGGTTGGAGGAGGAGGAGGACGAGGAGGAGGAGGAAGAGGAAGAGGAGGACGCATCGGGGGGGAGAGGGGGAAGACAGAGGTAAGGAGGGGAGAGAGAGGAGAGGGAGGCGAGGAGGATGAGGCGATGGAAAGATGGAGGAAAAACAACGAAACGGTGCAAAAAGGGAGGAGAAGATGGAATTGACATGCATCGCAAGTGCACAAAAAGCTGATACACAAATACAGTGTATATATGTATTTATATATGTGTGTGTATATATATATATACACACACACAATGTATTTTTAGCTATATTCATGAGCACCTGATCCATATATATATTGTCAGTATCTCAGTACAAGGCTTAAAGACATCTGAGGGGCACAAACATGCAATTATTCCTTTGGATGGGAGATGAAAACCCATGTAAAATCCCTTTGGAGGAATAAAAGAGAAGAAAACAGGCGAGCGTCTCACTGTGAATGATCTATTTCTGGAATTCTCTCCGGACCAGACTGGCACATACACACAGACACACATACACTTAATTAGCCATGAAGCTCAAGGATGCATCGTGTGCTGATTGTGTGTGTGTGTGTGTGTGTATTCGTCTCGCACAGCCATGCATGAATGGCTACACCTCTGATGCACCAATCCCTGCGAGGACTTGGGTGTGGACAGGATCACGTTTGGTCCTGCTCAAAACGAACATTAACACACACACACACACTCACACAGTGTTTATTTGCCTAAATCGTCTGATATTGCCACCTGATGTAGTGTCATAAAACAAAAACAACAACCGCAACTCAGGCGCCATTCAAATAACTTTTGCTCATATACATACAGTGTCAGACTTTATGTAAAAGGTGAACAAACAAACTTGCGCAACACATGCTTCTCTCAAAAAACAAACCCATCCCCATCAAGGATATTTGATATCTCTTGATGAGCACATTCAAATGGCACACACGCTGCTTGATTTTGCAATGGAAATTAGGTGCATCTGTGTGCGATGACACCTGTGGCTTGGAGTAATTCTACTCCGAGTTTCGCACAAATTGCTAGTAGCAGCTTTACATCTTAAGTGTGGGGAACTGGGTGGGGGGTGGGGGTGGGGATGTCTTTGTCTGTGGTTAGTTTGACAAAGCATATAAGCTTTCAGTCCAAACCACACCGCTGATACCTGAGATGCACGTGGAGGAAGCACAGGTGTGTACAAACACAACACACACATCCCATCCCAGAGTCAGAGCGGGAGACCAGGACATGCAACGAGGGGGAGCAACATAATGAAGAGGAGAAGTGCCCTATACCTTGGCAACAGGGTCCATCAATCTTGAATGTAGCCTAGTTACCCAGCAGCCCCCTCCTCCCTCCAGCTCCTTCTCTTTCTTTCTCTTTTTCTCTCCATCCTCCTCTTTTCTTGGTCCCACTGGGCAAGCATCGGGAGACGAGCAGCTATAAATAGCCTCGGCTAGCCCGAGGCAGAGAGTCAGTCAACTCAAGCTAATGCAGCTCCCGCTTGCCGAAAAACATGCATGTTATGATCGGCGCAGTAAATGGCGAGGATGCAGGAGTAATGAGATAAACGAATGGCGTGGGTGGGGGTTGGGGGTCTCAAAGTTTCGTGACAGCATTGGGAGACAAGAGAGCTTGACCCAGTCTTGGCATAGACGGCATACTGCATGTTGACAGAGGCCTTTGTTGTGAAGGAGAAATGAGACGTCTTGTGTGTGACACTGTGGCGTTTACAAAGTGAGACAGTGACAGAGAGAGAAAGAGAAAGAGAGGAAGGATGCTCCAGCCTCATTACATTCACTGCACTTCCGTTCTGGCTGCTTCGTCCAGGGTGACTCCAGTGAGCAAGGTGAACCAGACAGGAACAATACGATTAATCAAACACGCCTCTCCTTGAAGAGCCTTTTCCTCTGGGTCGCAAATTTGCTTCCCGAGGGCACCGGCTGACGTCATGTTGACTGATAAAAGAGAATGGGTGACCCCTGTGTGAGCCCGCCACCAGTTCGTGTCCTGTGAACAGTCGGAAACAACCATCTGACCCTCATTTCATGCTGGTAGAGTCGGAAAAACACGGCGGTAATGCAATTTGGTGTGGCGTGTCTGAGCGCTTCTTTGTCCTCCTCTGTGAATGCTGTCATTTGATATAAAATCACAAATTGGTTATGAATTGGTAATTAGGTTAGGTTAGGTTAACTTAGGTTAAAACCTTATTGTCCATAATGTGGAAAATTGTCTTTGGCTTCACCACAATCAACATGGATTACAAATAAGACAACAGCAAAAACACAGCAAATTGGGAGAACTTGGAGCTCAATCACAGGCAATTAAAATACAGTTCAATAGGCCTATTACAAAAAGTGCCAAATTCTGCAAGACAAATTTAGACTGTGGGTGCCTGCTGCACGTCCAAAACACATTACGGTCATGAGGTCAGCAGACCAATGAAAAGACCAAAAAACTGCTGACAAGTTGCAGCTAGAAATGACACAAAAACGTGTTGGATATAGAATATAGAAAGATGATTCATAGCAACGCCTGGATTAAATCTAAGGTACAGATTTCTGAATGTAATATGACTTTTGCATGTTTGTATGTTCATTTATATTTTTAGGGAGTGAGCGTTCAGAACCATTATTCAAAAAGCAGTAAATTTATGAGTTGAAGCTGCTTGATTAAGAGAGTTTGGTCAAAGAAAATCCATGATGGTGCTGCACATGGTTGCTAAGAGATTTGTGATGCAACTGTAAGGCTTTGATCGCTAGGCCGAATGCCGAATTCACAATAAAAAAATAAAAAAAAAACACCCACAAATGTGTGAGATGACAGTTGCTCTGAAAGTAACAGGTGCATCATTATGACTTTTATTTAATATCTTTCAATGGATCACACACTGATCTGCTCACATAACAGCAGCATTTCCTTGATGCCCAGGCCAGACATCCATGTTTTGTGTCAAGCATTGTGGAGCACCATGTCAAAAAGGCACAAGGATGAGGCTCTGAGGCAGCAGTGTAAACCGTAATTGCCGCTGACAGTTCGTTGGCAGAACACACTGTATCCCGTTTCTCGGCTGGGACAAGACAAAAGACACAGGGACAAAAGATGCATCCCGTTCCTCTCATTAGCTCATGTTCCCTCTCTGCTCTCTCTGTCCTAACGCCAATTAAAAGCAGAGCTTTTCTAGCGTATCAGGGCGTCCACCCTGTCTAAAGTCCATGATGAGGTGTTTGTTTTTGAAGGGGGATGGGTGCGACGGGACGAGGTGGGTGCACGAGGACAAAGCAGAGCTTGTGCATGTAGGAGGTGGGTCGCTGGACGAGAGACCCCCCTCTCGTGGGTTTGTTCTAGGATGGACTGGTGGTCATGTTCAGCCAAGTTGGTGGCACATGGGAGGACAGAACTGACAAACTGTCTGGCTGGCAGGAAACTCATCTCTCTTCACTGGTTCCAGCGAGCGAGGGAGGGTGCGGCATTGTGGGTACACGCCGCTGAAGAGCATTTTGCAATCTGCCACAATTTCGTAATTTGGCTTTGTAGGATAGAAACAACATGTCAGCACAAGTGGACGACAGACAAACGTGACATTAAGGCTTGGAATTACCCTCGATGAGGCTCATGCTCGTATCACAATGACCGCTGTACAAAAGAGGCAGCGCTTGTGTCATGCGTGCACTTGTCCCGTGCTCCATTTTTAGCAGCACGACACACGGCGACACACCGCTCAGTCGTGAAGAGGGAAAATCAACACGGGAGACCAAAAATAATGATTGTTTGTTCGCCATGAATGCACGTGCACATATCTTGTGTGTGTGTGCTTCTAAAAATAGACTCGGGGATAAGCCGGGCCCTCTTTATTGCAGCGAAAGCTTTTAACCCCTTCACCCCTGGATTTAAGCAGTGTGATGTGTGACTGTGTGCCTTTGGAGAAGTGGATGACAAAAAGTGGGTCACTGAATGGGTGTAAAATAGAAAGAAGGAGAGTAATCTAAAACAAAAAACATCTTTACACTTGTACATCGCTCCCAGGGTCACAATTCCCATGCATTTCTCATGATCTATGACAGATTTTTGTTTTTTTAAATCACGCAAGAATGCAGTTCACACACACACAGCGGCACAGACAGTAATGTCACAACCCACACACACACACACACACACACAGCCTAAAGGTATTTAGCCTAAATAAAAAAGTTGTTGCAGTGTACTTATTACTTTGCTGGTTTCATACTTTAAAAGTCAGGAGGAGGAAATAAAGTCTCTGAAACTCACATTTTTCTGGGGGAGGTTTTGAAATCCTCCCTATTTTTGAGGTCTCAAGTTTGGCAAGTATGACTGTCGGTCAGCCTCGGCCTTGTCGGACCACTGAGCAGCGCTGCTTGACAGGCTTCCTCACCTTCTTTTAGTGGGTGAAAGAAAAGTGCTTCTCATTAACTTTTTTTCTATTTTCAGGGATTCAAGCCAGTGATCTTCAAGTCCCAAGACTGTTCCTTAAATCTCTAGGCCACCGCTGCCCCCTTAATGGTATCTGGCAGGTGTAATAAAAAGCAAATCCATAGTATAGACTTATAGCCACCCAGAGATCTGTGTGTATACTGTACTGCAGTGTTTATCAAAGGCAGAGGTGAGACGAAAAGATGGTTCACATGAGGCAAAAATAGAAGAAAGCTGCTGGCTGTCAAAAATGAAAATCCACAATCATGAGGAGAAAAACGTAGATAAACAGTTACTATTATGTAGAGATGAATGCTAGTCTAAGATGTCAAAACCTTAAAGAGAAAATCATATCCCTGCGAGTAATCATTTTTCAATCTCTATCATTTGTGATAAGGAGAAATACAAGACTGCCAGCAGCAGGGTGATAGTGCAGGTTTTATCAGAGCCTGAACTAATAAACCTACACGATCAGTTTTCGGTCATGACAACAATTACCGTGAAAGAGAGAGAAGGTCAGACACGGCCTGCACGAGTTTCTGTCATGATCACAAGAGTTGCAGGTATTAAACATCTACAACACCCCTGGGTGCCATCAGCAACATAAGACTGTTTATTTGGGAGTAACATGCCTGTACAGTACACTGTTTGGTGCCCCTTGTGTCATTTTTCCGACACCAGCGAGGGAGAACCCTACACCTGGGGATGTACACGTGTGTTGTGTTGTACACTTCGTAGTAGTGTTGACGTCAGCAGCAGTCCCTCGCCATTCCTGCAAAACCTCCCGGCAGACTACTGAGCAAAAGTGCACAATAACCCCACAATATTCAGTTTACAATGCTATATAAAAAAATAAATAAAAAACAAACAGAGATAAGCAGCAAATTGAGTCTGGATATATATCGTACTTGTGTGCAGAATTTTGCTTTCTATTCTGTCTTGAAACATTTTCAACCGCTAACAATAACAACGTTTGATTTCTAATTTTATTTCCCCATTTCTTCTTTATTATCCATAACGGTGAGGCTTTGCAATATTTTATAGATAGCTGAAAGTGTTTCTTCATTTGAAATGCATTGATTCTGCCCTGTATGTTTGTTTTCCTATAAATGATAATGTCCCAATTTATATTGATTTCCTTTTTCTATATTGATCCATTTATCTTCTGTTTTCTCTTTCATCCACTTCATTATTGTGAGAATTTATGCAGCATGAAAATAATTCTGTAAATTGGGAGCACCTAACCCTCCTCCTCCTCCTCCTCCTCCTCCTTCTTTCTGTGGTAATAAGGCTTTAATTTTGATTATATTAAATATGATCCTGGTATTGGTAATGCTTGGAATAAAAATAAAATCATTTTTATTGTTTCTACTCTGCTTAGACTTACATCTGGTATTAATCTCCATCTCTCCATCGGATCCTATTTTACTTTATCTTCCAAAACACAGTTATTCTTCTCATACAATTACTTTTGATACCTACTAATATTAATGCCCAACAATTTGATTTTATTTGTGTCCCATTTAAATTAATAACTAGCTTTCAAAGCTTGGCTAACTTGTTTTCCTATTGTTAATGATTCACATTTGTTCTTATTAAATCTATATCCTGAGACCGTGTTTTCATTCATTTATGCACTGATTCCTCTGGTTATATAAGGTAAGGTAACTGTATTCCTTTCAGATCTTCCTGCCTGGTAAATGTTGACTTATTTCAGTAAAAATGTAACATAAATGACTAGTTAACAAGCAAACTGTCACGCTTGGAACAAAAGTCTCTCAGGGGGACCTCCTACCCAAAGATACGCCGGCTGCAGCGAGTCTCAAAATAGACCCAAAATTACAGTAAAGACTGTATCTACTGTCGTCAATTAATACTGTCCTGTAACGGCAAAAATACATATTCAGAGTCAAAACTCAAACTTTTTAAATTGCTTTTGCTATTTAAAAGGTAATAAATCTCCATCAGAAATGAAACTTAAAGCTAAAAACCCGCCAATTTACTAAGCTAAAGCACGCTACAGTAAGTCAAAGCTCGTGGTTCACTGATGAGATTGCAGGTTGAGGCATGCACTATGTGCCTAAAACACACAAACATTTGCACAGTTGGCCGCAAAGCAGCAACTTCTGTGGTTATTGCTCTCTCTTTGTTCAGTATTATCCTCATTTGACTGACTTCGCTGTGTTCATATCAGGAATGGAAAGTCAACACCAGAAAGTTTTTTTAAAATTAGGTGTCAATAAACGTGAACTGTCACCTCATATAGTACATCTTGATTTAGGGCATTAATTAACCAGCACAGCAGCACGTGTTTTTAAACAGACAGTAAAGAGATTGCATGCAAATAAGAAATTAAGGAAACTGCTGGGTATATGAAAAATTTTTTATCCTGTGTCTACAAATAAAATCTTGATTGATGCACAAACATGATGAGTTTGTGCAAAACAGAAGTCTTCATATGCAAAGCAGCGCAGATCCTCATATAATTACTCATATAATCACCTGTACTCATTTATGTTTATCTTATTTTACTCGCCATCCTATTTTTGTTGTATTTGAAGACTGTACATATCTAGAAACTAGAAACGCTTGTAACCTAGATACCATTGAGCCTTCGAGGAAAAAAAAAAAAAATCACTGTGTCAAGTTCAATGGTTCAGAGCCATAAGAGGCGCTCACGCCCACACAGACCCTGAGAAACGCAGCAGTAGAAATCTAATCTAATCTGATCTGAACACGGTTTGTATCCCGCTGTAGACGTGCTTTTGGTAGTGTTTTTATATTTCTGCATATAACAATGTAAAGTTCAACCATCTCATTCACAAATAATCACTTACTGTACCTGGCACTTACCACTTGCTGGCCTCAGTGTGTGTGTGTGTGTGGATGACTCATATGCGGACTTCTCCAGAGGTATACTCACTGCAGACTTTCCTGGAAAGACAAAACTAATCATTGCCAGCAAGAAGCAACACCTGAGGAGGCCGGCTGCTCTTTTTAAACTCATGTCTTCATTTTCACTTACAGCTAAAATACTATATTATATATATATATTATATATATATAAAGAAAATCATTTAATATGCCGATCTGTCCTGTTGTTTTGTTTTGTAGTATTTATGACTGTTGCGTAAAAATGACTTCAAAGTCCAAGACCAACTTCCAGGAAAATAATTTTGTAATTAATGAAGGTATTTTAAAGACACAATAACAAAATGCTACGGCTTCTTTCTCTTCATATTTCATATTTCTGGGGTTTTTTGTTTGTTTTTCTCACATCCTCGGTTAAGTGAATGTGGCCTAAACACACAGAAACTTGTGGTTTGGTGTAGTCTTCCTCTTTATCAGCCCTGAATGTCACCAGAAGCTGATAAAGGTCCTTGGCAAGGGACCACGACCACAAAGGGACCCCAGAGAATCATGGGAAAGAAGCTAGCCCTCGCCTTGATGAAGTTTCTGAGTAAAGGATGGAGGATGTACAGCTAAATAAAACTTTTAAAAAGGTTAATCAACTATCAGGGCTGTAACCATGGTGTGTGTGTATGTGTGTGTAGGAGGAGATGTTCTTTCTATATACTGTACTCCACATTTAGCCTAACTGTTGTCTTCCTGCGTGTGACATTTACAGAAACCTTCACGTTCAATAAAGCACGGCCAACATGTTAGCTCATTGCTAAGCATGAGTGTAAAACAAATGTCGTCGGCTAATATGCTAAAGCTCTCGACACACAGAGTAATCACTCTTGTGCAAACACTCCAGCCTGTTTGCTGATATGCGCGCAAAAAGACTGATGTGACAGCTTTTATCAGTCTGACCCGCTTTTGTTCGGGAAAACATAAACCTGACAAAGCAGTTTTGTTTTTTTTTAGATTTCAGAGATTTATGGTGAATGATATGTAATCTAAAAATCCCACTGCTGCTGTAATAAAGAAAATTAATAAGTCCTGCATCAAAAAAAAAAAAAAAAAATGTGCGTGCAGCTAGTAAGCTCATTTACAGATTACAGAAATAGCACACAAGTAGATACACACACACACACACACACACACACACACACACAGCTGCTAGATGATTGGAAATAAGTGCAAAGTGATCTCAGGAAAGTTGTCAGCTTCAGACCACACTGCGAACACAAGAGTACAACAAAGCCGTGGATCTAAAAGTATCATTGTTCACACCGAGAACAAAGCCGACACTGTTTAATTACACTAATTCGATTTAACAGCGACAGTAGCAGACACCTCTGATGCAACCTGAAGCTGCAGGATCTTTAAAACCAAACATACATCTTACCCTGAGCGAGCCTGGCAAGCTCCACCGGGCCAACGTTTTTTTCTTTTTCCACATATCACGTCTTTAAATGTTTCTGTCTGTCTCTCCGTGTGCGCCGACATCCAACAAGTGTGTCTCTAAGCTGTCATTCAAATAAGAAAAGCAACACCTCAAATTGACACCCACGCTTGGCAGCGCTCTGAGGAACTCGGAGCCTCTGTAGGCCTTTCAGAGTCAAACGAGACAGTGAGAAACTGCAGCTGCAAGTATGAATCGTCTCTCGCGGATGAACAAAAGATCACAGCTATTTGTGTTTTGGTGCGAGGTGAGTTAACGCAGGTGACGGGGCAGATTCTGTTTGGCCCTCGAGTGGGAGGCGGCGTGGAGATGAGAGAGGTAACGGAGGGCAGAGTGAGAAATTAAAAACTCTATTTTGACAGGCGCTGGTTAGGTTATCTGCTCCATCAGCTGCTGCAGGCCGTAGCCAGAAAAGAGACAAGTTTCCTGTATTGGCAGTGACTCAACGCTACTGTTTGTCTTTTCCCAAATGATGGAGATATTATATCAGGATGTTCAACACAATTGAAGTAATTATTGTTAGTTTATATGTAAATGTATGTCATCATCATTGTTTTCTGGAGTCTTTTTGTGTGGTGGACGTCATTATTACGTTATTATCTACAGCCTCGTTTACAGTAGTACAAATATTATTAAGACTATTTCATTCGTGGGATTTTAAGATGATGAACACATTTCCGATCATTTTACTACTTTGCATATGTTAGCACGTTATCACCGTCAGAGTGATCTCTGCGGATTAGCGAGACGAGTGAAAGACGGAGGAATTAAAATGGCCTGTCTGATGATAACTGTCGAGCTGCAGTAATCCGAGGTTGATCTAACGATGTAATGCGCTTGGCTCTACTTGAGGACCGGGAAAGCGTGAGCGAGATGTCTGTGTGGACAAGACGTGTGCAACTTAACAGCACACGCGTGAGTGCACCACTGTGAAGCCTCTGTGATGTGTTCACATGTGTCATTGATGGAGATGTTTGAGTGCTGAGGGCGCCGGCTGAGGCTGCAGCTCCTTCGTATCCCTCGGGGGCCTAGTGGTTACCTCCGCTGTGGTATTTATAGTGCACACACTCCCAGGTGTACAAAGTAAACACGGTCGCCACTGTCAGGTACCACACCGGCCAGGGCAGGAAGCTAACCTTTTCATCTGCCAGCTGCTTACCCAATAATTTATCAACTCACTAAAACACAAGCCAGAGCTTCTAAACTCTTAATAAGCCCGTGTTATAGAAATTTTTTTCCCCTCTCATCCCTCTGGAGCTCGTTCATATCGAATCAAGCCAATTAACAAGTCATAAAACCAGATTAAAATGTTTTATTGCAGTTTTTCGCGAGCCGTAATCTGTCTGTCTTCACAATCAAAAATAAAAAGATTTCATCTATTGTATCTGATTCTGATCTAATTCTGATTTTATAATAAATATTCAAAACCTGTTATTTAGTTTTGCTAAATGCTTGCTGCAGCTGCTTGCTTTCTACAGTCACAAAGTATTGAAAAGTTCATTAAACTGTGATGCTCTAATTTACAGGCTCGATTCACACTGACAGAAAAGGACGCAGGATGTACAAAGATCTTACCTTGATGGCTGTGTGATGTCATCGCTGACAGGGCGGTCAGGTGGGTGCCAACGCGGTACGGCAGGCGAGCACCCGGCTGGCTCGATGTGTGTGTGGAACAGATGTGTGTGTGTGTGTGTGTGTGTTTGAGACGTGATTTACAGAGTGGCAATCAGGAGATCGTTATCCTGCCAAAATGGTGTGTGTGTGTGTGTGTGTGTGTTTGAAAGTGTGTGTTCAGGCT
This sequence comes from Pampus argenteus, assembly GCA_036937835.1. NCBI lineage: Eukaryota > Metazoa > Chordata > Actinopteri > Scombriformes > Stromateidae > Pampus > Pampus argenteus. Next base: position 2,460,550 of record CM072883.1, on the reverse strand, counting down.
GATCCAACACTCAGCTCAGGACGGTCCCTCAAGGATCCCTCAGACGTCCAGCGGCAGCAGCAGCCAATCCCCATGAGCCTTTTGTGTTTGGCTACTCCAACGATCACCGTCTAGCAACCTATGAAAGTGACAGAAAAAAAAAAAAGGACCACGTCACCACTTTTCATCTTTAAAACTCATTATGCTTCATATTTAAGCTCTGAAAAGGGCAAATTCTTGTGATATTTGGGGCCCATGCAGCGTAAGCTGCAGGGGAACCCATTGTTTTTCTACGTTTTCTTATTGGGGCCCATGCAGCGTAAGCTGCAGGGGAACCCATTGTTTTTCTACGTTTTCTTATTATTATTATTATTATTATTATTATTTCTTCCGCCATTGGAGCCTATGGCAGCCCATTGAACCCAATGGTAAAAAGTTGTGAAATTTGGCACATTGGTTAAGGACAGTCATATGTGTCATATCACCAAGTTACATGTTGCCAGTAAACACAGTATAGCGCCACCAATGGGTCAAAGTTTAAGGCCCATTTGTGCATGTAACTTTTGAACCGTTAGCCCGATTTTCAAAAACAAGGCATCATTGGATTCCATGGATCATAGCGAGTCCAATGCACCCTATGACGTCAAAATGCGTCATGATAGATTTTCCGCCATCTTGGATTATGTCAAAAGTGAAACTAAACTTTCAGCGGTCGCAACTTTTGACGGATTCTCATGAAAATCAGCACAGAGCATATTCAGACCAATACGCACAAAAGTTATTAGGCGGATTTTTCAATTTCGACTTTGTTTGCGTGCTACAGCCAATCGAAATCAGCGGCGAAGGCGCCGATTTTGACATGAGCCCGTATCTCGGGAACGCTTTGGCGAAACGAAACCAAATTGCATGGCATGGTTCACGGGTGCGTCCTAAGTGCAGTGAACAAATATGGTGTCATTTTGTCTCTAGGGGGCGCTATAATTAGCAAAACATTGTTTTTGCTCATATCTCCTGAAGTGTTTGTATTTGAAATGAAATTGTCATATCCACAGGTACTGTGGGTGGCCCCATTGATAGTTGATGCCAACTTTTCAGGTTAGCCAATCACTGTTGGCGGCGATGCCGCCAAACAGGAAGTTTGCTCATATCTCGGCAACGCTTTGACTTACGCAGACCAAATTTGGTCACGTGCATCGAGACCCGCCCTAAAGTGTGTCAATAAAATTTAGTGTCATTTGTCCACTAGGAGGCGCTGTAATTAACAAAATTGCATTATTGCTGTTTTGTCTTGATGCGTTTGGATATGACGTTAAATTTTCATGTCTGCCAATACTGTGGAAGGTCACAATTCATGCCCTGTCCAAAATTTCCACGTCTGCGTAACATTGCGGCCGCCATATTGGATTATGTCAAAAGTGAAACTAAACTTTCAGCGGTCACAAATTTTGACGGATTCTCACGAAAATCGGCACAGAGCATATTGAGACCAATCCGCACAAAAGTTATTAGACGGATTTTTCAGTTTCGACTTTGTTTGCGTGCTACAGGCAATCCAAATCAGTGGCGAAGGCGGCGATTTCGACGTGAGTCCATATCTCGGGAACGCTTTGGCGAAACGAAACCAAATTTCATGCCGTGCTTTCAGGTGTTGTCCCAAGTGCAGGAAATAAATCTTGTGTCATTCAGTCACTAGGGGGCGCTGTAATCCGCAAAAATGCGTTTTTGCTTTTTTCTCTTGACGTGTTTGGATGATAAACTACATCTTCATGTATGCTACAAATTATTAGTATTATTACATTGCTTTATTGCATATTCTGCGTGGGCCCCACATTGCTGCTCGCAGCTATATTTATTATTATTATTATTATTTCTTCCGCCATGGGAGTCTATGGCAGCCCATTGAACCCAATGGTAAAAAGTTGTGAAATTTGGCACATTGGTTAAGGACAGTCATATGTGTCATGTCACCAAGTTACATGTTGCCAGTAAACACAGTATAGCGCCACCAACGGGTCAAAGTTTAAGGCCCATTTGTGCATGTAACTTTTGAACCGTTAGCCCGATTTTCAAAAACAAGGCATCATTGGATTCCATGGATCATAGCGAGTCCAATGCACCCTATGACGTCAAAATGCGTCATGATAGATTTTCCGCCATCTTGGATTATGTCAAAAGTGAAACTAAATTTTCAGCGGTCGCAAATTTTGACGGATTCTCACGAAAATCGGCACAGAGCATATTCAGACCAATACGCACAAAAGTTATTAGGCGGATTTTTCAATTTCGACTTTGTTTGCGTGCTACAGCCAATCGAAATCAGCGGCGAAGGCGCCGATTTTGACGTGAGCCCGTATCTCGGGAACGCTTTGGCGAAACGAAACCAAATTGCACGGCATGGTTCATGGGTGCGTCCTAAGTGCAGTTAACAAATATGGTGTCATTTTGTCTCTAGGGGGCGCTATAATTAGCAAAACATTGTTTTTGCTCATATCTCCTGAAGTGTTTGTATTTGAAATGAAATTGTGATATCCACAGGTACTGTGGGTGGCCCCATTGATAGTTGATGCCAACTTTTCAGGTTAGCCAATCACTGTTGGCGGCGATGCCGCCAAACAGGAAGTTTGCTCGTATCTCGGCAACGCTTTGACTTACGAAGACCAAATTTGGTCACGTGCATCGAGACCCGCCCCAAAGTGTGCCATTCAAATTTGGTGCCATTTGTCCACTAGGAGGCGCTGTAATTAACAAAATTGCATTAATGCTGTTTTGTCTTGATGCGTTTGGATATGACGTTAAATTTTCACGTCTGCCAATACTGTGGAAGGTCACAATTCATGTCCTGTCCAAAATTTCCACGTCTGCGTAACATTGCGGCCGCCATATTGGATTATGTCAAAAGTGAAACTAAACTTTCAGCGGTCACAAATTTTGACGGATTCTCACGAAAATCGGCACAGAGCATATTGAGACCAATCCGCACAAAAGTTATTAGACGGATTTTTCAATTTCGACTTTGTTTGCGTGCTACAGCCAATCGAAATCAGCGGCGAAGGCGCCGATTTTGACGTGAGCCCATATCTCGGGAACGCTTTGGCGAAACAAAACCAAATTGCATGGCATGGTTCATGGGTGCGTCCTAAGTGCAGTGAACAAATATGGTGTCATTTTGTCTCTAGGGGGCGCTATAATTAGCAAAACAGCCCATAGGACCGTATGGTAAAAAGTTGTGAAATTTGGCACATTGATTAAGGACAGTCGTATATGTAATGTCACCAAGTTACATGTTGGCAGTAAACACAGTATAGCGCCACCAACAGGTCAAAGTTTTAGGCACATTTGTACATGTAACTTTTGAACCGTTAGCCCGATTTTCAAAAACAAGGTATCGTTGGATTCCTTGGATCATAGCGAGTTCAATGCACCCTATGTCGTCATAATGCGTCATGATCATTTTTCGGCCATCTTGGATTTTGTTGAAACTCAAACTAAAGTTTCAGCGGTCGCCAATTTTGACGGATTCTCACGAAAATCGGCACAGAGTATATTCAGACCATTCCGCACAAAAGTTATTAGACGGATTTTTCAGTTTCGACTTTGTTTGCGTGCTACAGGCAATCGAAATCAGTGGCGAAGGCGGCGATTTCGACGTGAGCCCATATCTCGGGAACGCTTTGGCGAAACGAAACCAAATTTGATGCCATGCTTTCAGGTCTTGTCCCAAGTGCAGGAAATAAATCTTGGGTCATTAAGTCACTAGGGGGCGCTGTAATCCGCACAAATGCGTTTTTGCTTTTTTCTCTCGACGTGTTTGGATGATAAACTACATTTTCATGTATGCTACAAATTATTAGTATTATTACATTGCTTCATTGCATATTCTGCGTGGGCCCCACATTGCTGCTCGCAGCTATATTTCAACATTTGTGTTTACAATAGTTTGAAAAAGCAGGAAAAAATCAATGAAAGCAGCACATAAATAAGACTTCTACATTCTATTAATATCTCAAGACACGGCACGTTTTCCAGTGATTTATAGTATTGATCGTGACATTCGTTTGGAGACGACAATTAAAGTCTCAGATTCCACTTACAGTATAGATCTGATATGACTCTGGTATGATCTATAATTATTAAAAGAACTTTGACAGCTTTATGTGCATCAAGGTTTATATTTACAGCATTTACAGTGTGACAAAAAAAAAAAAGGAGAAATAGTGAAATTAGTCCATGAACAACTGTTTGTATGAGCCAACATCTGTTGCCTCCTGATGTCACGACTGCACGATTATATGAAGTCTTATTTATCTGCTTTTCATCTGGTCATTCTTCTTGAAATACACCCCAGGATTATTTTTTTTTAAGGTAAAATGCCCAAAGACTACCTCCAAAAACTCAATACGACCTCAAGTCCGACCTCATGCTTACACTGCAAAGCAGCTGTAAACCAATGGGGCAATAAATTGCTTGTCCTGGACATAGTTTCTTTTCAACTCGGGTGAAAAAATATGGAAAAAAAGTATCATGCATTGCTCTCACAGTCATGAACGTGTGAGCAGAAAGCTGTGATTCTTCTATTTGTTTTTGCATGTAACTGATTGGTCTTTTTCGTTGTTTCTGGAAATAAACGATTGTTCTTTTCTTTGTTTTCGGAGAGTCTGGAGCAGGAGTGTCAGATGTAATCACGGCTCGAGCCCAGCGCACCAAGTCGACTTCACCACCACAAATAGAAAAGGGATAAAATTGCCCGAGGGCGAGGTGGATGTGGGGGTAGCATGCATGTTCACGCCCTTGTGTGTGTGTGTGTGTGTGTTGGCAGAGGTCTCGGAGGTCCTCTGAAGCAGGATAGATGTGTGGCTTGATGGAGAGAGGGGGGGGAGGTTGGGTCTCAAGACAAGAGGGCCAGACTGTGCAGCCATGGGACAAATTGCTCCCAAAAAAAAAAAAAAAAAAAAAAGTCGGTCACTGCACAGTGCACGCACACACTTGTGCTTTGTGATGGGAGAAGCACGGAGGGGGCAAACGTGTGTGTCAAGCTGACACTCCAGGGGGGCTTCAAGCAACACCATTCTCCCAGGGCATCTCATCTGTCTCGGGAGGGGTATTCATGTGTGTGTGTGTGTGTGTGTGTGTGTGTGTGTGTGTCCTAGGCCATTGTCCCTAAAAAAGAGCTTACTTGATGCAAGGTGACAGATCTGGGGAGACAAGCCCTGAAGCTCAAAGTGAAGAAATAATGAAAACACATAGCTGGAAAATAGGTTGAAAGCAGCGTTATGGTGGAATAATAACACAATTAAGCAAATATATGTCACAAAAACATATTATAACAACAAAATTCACTATTTCTGACTAATATTTTCTACTACAAACCTTTTCCTACATTTAAAAGCAGCTTTAATATGCTGCTTTGATGTCGCTTTAACAACCCGTACGCCCCCATTCACAAAAAAAAAAAAAAGATTGACGCATGCAGAGAATTACCACCGCCCATCCCGAAACCATTCACACACACACACACACACACACACACAGGCCTGTACCTTCATTTTACCAACAATATGCATTAAAAGCCTTGTTGTCTGTGTGTGTGTGTGTGTGTGTGTGTTGCATTAAAGCCTAAAGCTAAAAATAGCTCAGCAACAATCGGCATAATAAATATCGCCTGTTCAATCCCGCACTTCCCGCCTGCTACACTGCAATAAACCCGTATGGAAATGTGTCGCTGTACAACACTGTTATTAAGTCACTCCTACCAGAAGTGGACACGGTTCAGACTCAAAGGTATATATGAGTAGAAAGTTCAAGCCCCGGACATTGTTTTGATGAATCCCGTGTGTGTGCATCGCATCCCTGGCTGGATATCAACATCAAAGCGGCGCAGCTCGGCTACACATTGATCCCGACAGGACACAAAGTCTCCAACAGCTCACCTAAACGCACCAGGAGGAGGCCACACGTCCCAACATGTGTCCCACGGGGGGTTTCAGTCCTCTCCCATGTTACACTCCGGGGTGGGTTTGTTTTTTTTTTCCTCTCAGCGCAAAAAGGAGGGGACGAAAAATTTCATCTCCTGACAGATTCCGCCATACTGGATTTTTGTTACAGCCCCAGCGTCACATGGAGCCCCACCAGAGGCGGGGTTAGCCTGGCACAAATGTGATTATCTGCTGTGTGTGTGTGTGTGTGTGTGTGTGTGTGTGTGTGTGTGTTTTTGGATGAAAGGTTGTGATTATGCATGCCATCAATAAATAAATAAATAAATAAAAAGTCAGTGGAAGTTCCCAGTATTATAAGAGATATTATCACTATAACATTTAGTAGTCCTAATAACTTTTATTGTCTGCAGCATCCTGTAATATAATTATCCTGCCATATATATATAATCAGTGCTGGAGTGTAAAATGTTATTTAAATGCAATACTTTTACTTGTAATGGAGTATTTTTTTTATGCAACTTTTACTAAAATACCTCAATACTTTTATATCTAAACCAGAGTATCAACATACTGCTATATTGTTCATATAAGAATTTAATGTGAGTTAATTTTGAAATCTTGTTTCATCAGTTTTATATAATTATATTTTATGGTATATTTCTCTCCATTTTAAATCATGACAAAGTCCATGTTGAACATATTCTTGGAATAAGCTTTCACTTCTAGTGACCCTGAGTTTTAGTGGTCTGTTTCTAAGAACCTTATCTTCATTTATGATCGCTTTATCTCCAACTATATCAGTATAACAGATAGTATGTTCCCATAATAGCCCAATAGACAATAGGTTGGTATGTGTGCCTCAAAAAAAGGATTTTATAGCAATTTGATCATGTTTTATTTCTTTACGTCTACGGTATGACTGTAATACTCATAAAATATGGCTAGATCACTATGTTCATCCAGTATCCCTGCAAATTAATTGTTATAATACATGAATGTCCATTTTTTTGCTCTGTCATGCACTTTGCACTGAAATCATTGCAAAGTGAGAGAGCAGCAAATCAAATGCATGCACACCAACAAAAATCATTAATCATTAAAAATATATCAAGAGAATCGCTGCAGTTTCACATTTCATATAGCGCTGTAATTACAGATGATAGAAAGTGCTCTATGGCAACATTACTAACCTTCCTCCCGTTACTCAACACTTCACACAACCAGCAGCATCAAAACGAAACAAACGTTTTTATCCAATTCTCACTCATTGCAACATGAAGCGCCTTCCCCGCTGCCCGCTCTAATCCAATATGCTTTTATTTCCATTACTTTATATTTGATTTCGAATCTCAGCAGCCGCCTACAGGCAAAAGCTGTAACGCCGCCGCTGCCTGGTTGAGCTGGCTTGATTACTGTAATATGCTAACCAGTTTGTATATGGGCTACAACCGCAGGCAGAGACAGTGTTGAAGTTCACAGATGCATTCAGGAACAATGAGATTCTGGTCAGATGTTATAGTATCATTATAATATCCCTGGACTACTATTCATATAGTTCAATAAACATCATTTTTCATCCACCTCCTCTACAAGGAGATCAGAGGTCAGATCCACCTTCCCTCCGTCACTCCGACCACTATCGTTACCGTCAAAACATCTTTTCATATTTTTAACTTGGTCCCAGATTTGAGCTGCTCAGTTACAACTTGCATTGATTAATCGATGTCGTTCCTCTTTTTGGAGTACAAGGGAAGCCTGTTGGGACAGTTGTATCCATAGCAACAGAGGATTATAATTTCTGTGGCTACGAAGCATCAGTTATGTAAGGTGGTCGGTCTTGGAGGCATCTCTGATGTTGTTGTGCTTGTGTAAGCTCTTTAGGGCTAAAATCTCCAGAGCTGAACGGTAGCCTGGAGGCTTCAGACCTTTCATCTACATGTTGTTTCCATCTTGTTTTTTTGTTTTTAAATGGCCTGTAAAAACCTGCATCACCAAGAATTTCATCTCGTCTTAAAACTCACTGTTACAGAAAGAGCTGATAGACTACAGACTTCCTTCACCATGAGCTGCTTGTTTTACTTCTTTCATAAAGAGTTTACTTTTTTTATAAACATATATACTTTATATTTTATATACTTTATATATAGAATTACAGTTACAATCTTCTCATCACACTATTAAAGATCTCATGTGTCCAGTTCATTGTCACACATATGTTATTTTTTTAAAATCATTATATTTGTGCTGTTAGGGAGCATCCATTGGTTTTGGACATCTGCATCGGTATTGTTTGTCTATGAGCTTTTGCTGACGCAGATGTGCATAAAACACGCAAATGTGTGTATACGTGCATGTGTGTGTGAGTGAGTGTGTCCAGAGCAGTGATGTCAAAGCAGGGATTAGATTGGCTTATATTGCCCAGAGCAGCACATTTGCAATTCAGTGAACATCCCATTCAGGTTGCCAAATCGCTGATTATGTTAGTTTACCCACCGCCTCCTTCCTCTTCAGGTTTATACCAAGTCCTCTTATTTAGAGCATGACGCTTTTAAAAGCATTTGTACCAAAGGGCCTTACATGGCTCTGGCTAAAAACACAGACCCTGAGAAATTATCTTCCAAAAATACATCATCTTTTTTTGGCCGGCGGCTAGAAGAGGAGCAGCAATCAGGCTAGAAAGTCAACAGGCGAGTGTGTAAGGCCTGCGCAAACTACCGCTCTGCTACCACAGCAGACACATCACACACAGCCTGTGGACCAGACCACTTGCAGCGCACACACACAACTGGCTGTTAGTGGTTTGAGAGGGGAAGCTGTAGTCTCACCCAGCGCGGTCCCACATGAGTCAGACGCAGCATGCAGACAAAGCAGGCAGACCTCAGTGTCATAAAGACACATTGCTATGCCAGCAACAAAAAAAACACTTGTACACATCTTACATTTGACAGCATATGATCGGATTATACAATAACAGCTTCCAACGTATATCAGTAGTACTATAGCTGAATTAAGCCTTTTCCTTGTTTGCTCATATTTAAAAATCTTTCCAGGATGCCATGAAAATGCAGCATTTAAAGAGAGAAAAGAGAGCAAAAGGAGCCATAAAGAGTTCTTGTTAAAAAAAAAAAGAAGCAGAGTCAAGACTTCTAACAGTCGAGCCAGTTAGTCTAAAACTTTCCATCAAAGCCTCGCTGAGCTGCATGGAGTAATTACCTCTAACACAGCAACAGCTCCCAGGCCTTATTACTGATACTGTTTGTGTGTATGTGTGTGTGTGTAAAGGTGCATGTACTGTACACACACACACACACATATATATAAAGTAGATGAATATGCTTCCATGTTCTGGTCAGGCAGTGTGTGTTCCTATAAAGTAACAGCACCCCAGAGTGTCCTGCTTTTCAGACATAAACCAGCTTGCTGGAGTGATAAACCGAGAAATGTTGTTATGACGGGTCGCTCCTGGTCTGTGCTGTACTGATGACGGCAGAGACAAAGCCCACCCAACGTGCTCTTCCAGCGCGTCTGGGTAAAAATAGGCAGATTCAAAAGACTAAGAACCAAAACCAAACCGGGGGAGCAAGAAAACCTTCACCAGCGCTCAGCAAACCTGCAGCCCGTTGTTACATGATTCACATCACCTTTAAATGGAGCCTGCAAACACGTTCTTACAGTTGCAAAAAGTCTCCATCTGTGTTAGAGTCATAATTTTGACTAGAATTTGACTGATACTCAGTAAAAGTACTTAAAGTATCAAAAGTGGCCTCTGATTATTACATACAACATGTTGGCTTGTTTTTTGGGCCCTTTATTAGTCACAAGATTAATCTCATGGGTCCCCAATGATTAATGAGCTAGAGAAGAAGATTTAAAAAAAAAAATATATTTGAAATAATTTTCTCTCTTCAAACTTTTTTTAAATGAAGAAATCAGATGTTTTTTTGTTTTTTTTTGTAAGGGGTCACAAGCCGTAAGAGTTGGAAACTACTGGTTTCCTCTTCAACACTATATTGTATTTTATAGGCTCATCGTATTGTATATCAGACAGAACTGAAAGGGAGGGGAAATAACCTCCTTTCAGCTCATAACTGAGGTTTTAGTGGCTGTTCTGGTTGCTCAGGGGACTGAATCACATGTTTTCTGAGGTCAGAACCAGCTCATGATCTCTGTTGCACGGCTACATGGCCTTTCCTGATACTCCTGAGGAGGATTAAAAAAACGTTCATCCACCTTCTGACACTCTGGTCAGTCATGTTGTTAATCTTTGATGTGACCAGTTAATTGATATGTTTTCTGACATTTATTTATGAGCAACACTGCCTTAAGGAGCTGCTAAGCCTAAAAGAATTTCCTAAGTCTGGGTTTCAGTGGAGACTCTGAGTGTCTCATGATGGTCTTATTGCTGTTTCTAGGAAAAACACAGAATACTTGCCATGTTTTGGTATGAAAATGAGTTAATTTAATTATAAGGGAAAATATCAGCCCTTGGATCAGCATTTGTATCATCCTTCAAAATCAACTGCTACCTAGTGTAGAAAAAAAAACATCCCAAAACCTGATTAATATTCCACAATTAATTTGACAATGTTAGCAACTTTTAACGAATGTGAATAGGAGCTGAATGAAGTCTTTGGCTAGAAAAAAGTGCGGAAAAAGATTGATGAAATAAAGTGGCCGCAACCAGCGTCATAACTAATGTCATCTAAGTTTCCAACGTGAAAGTTCAACGGCCTCTTCCAGCATAACTGAACGGAGAGTTTATAAATCTCTCACTCACTGCAGATTTAAAACGTCTAAATAACGTACACCCTGATGTTTCCACATCTCACCACATCATGAGATGGTTGTACTTTTCCAGGGAAGGCTTGAAATGGAGGGCCCGGGCAGCCAGTAAAACTTATTTGGGCATGTAGTCCGAGAGCTCTGCCAGCAGCATATAGCACGAAGACATAAAAAGCCCAACCAAGAAACCTGAAGTAGACAAACTGTGTTAAGTGTTCATAAAATATCTCTGCCCAGGGAACTTTTGATGGAGAGATTCAGAAAGAGAGGAGAGAAAACAGAGTTCTGCTCTGCTTCTAATTACATTACACTGTGGTTTACTGCAGCCTAACAAATATCACCAAAGGTCAAAGGTCAGGCCTAGAAGCCCCCAAAGCGATCATGATTTATGTTGTATATTTGCTCAACGACACTTCAGCGGACTGGAAAACATAATGAACTCTGTTTAAATTCACTACAGATTCTGCAAAGAATCAAAATGAATCACAAAATAACTGAAATGACAAGTTGTGACATCCCTAACTAATTGCAAAAGCTCTTATTATGACAGACAGACATGTTTTGAAATGTGTCTGTCTGTCACTGTCTGTTTTTTTAGGGTTGTTGGAAGTTTAAGTTCAACAATTTAAGTTCAATTATTTCCACGATGGACTGAAGACTGAAGTGTCAGTGACATGTTCACTATTTTTACTTAAAAATCCCAATATGCCCAGCGTCACCTTTGCTTCTGTAATAACAGACGTGTAAATTACAGTTCTGTGACACCTGTCAGCGGTGAAGCAGAATGATGATGATGATTTGTACGCGTCTGAACTCTCAATTTACTACTCGCCACAGAGAGGAGGAGAGAAGGCCGCCGACTGTTAATCACACAGGGAATAGTGAATGAGTGAAAGGGGGAATGATTTCAGACAAGGCTGTGCTAACAAGAAGGAGGAACACGCCGTGATGATATTTTAAGAGTTAGAAACAGGATAAGAAAAAATGAAGCAAGGACTTCTTCTTTCTGGATAAAAACCCTGACAGCATCAAATTAAAAACAATGCTAAAAGTGAAGGGTGGTGATGATTGACTATTATTATTATTAGTAGTAGTAGTAAGACTGATGCCTGAAGGATGTATATGGAAATTAGAAGTATATTAATATTTTATATTTTGAATAATTCTTCATAAAGTTGGATTTATAGTACCTATAGTAACAGTAGTCTGTATTTATCTTTAATATATAATGATACTTTGGTCTCCTGTCACAGATAAGATAAGATAACATTATCTTGGTTGGAACATATGTAAATTAGCTAATTATGGCTAGCATATCTAAATTTAAAACAGGCAAACAAATATATTACTCAAAAATAAAATTTTAAACAACCTAAAAAGTATTATGTTTTTAAGTAAAAGTACTAACACAGTTAAAAAAAATAAAAATACACCATTACAAGTAAAAGTCCTACATGATAAATAGAGGAGTGGAAGTACAAAGTAGTACAAAATGGAAATACTTACTTGAAATACCTCAAAATTGTACTTACGTGTACTTGTGTAGATGTATTTATGTTCAGCACTAGTACCTTGAAAAGCGCCCTATAAATAAAATGAATTATTGTTAGTATCATAAGTGTAAATGACAATGTTTATGAGGAAAATGAACTCACAGGTTTTTCTTTCTTTTGCAGCGCCGCCATCTTGTGGACAAAGAGCTAAGCGAACGTTAACGGTTTGTGTCGTCATCATCACGCGCCTGTCTCTCCAGTCGCCGACGCACGTGAAGAAAACATGGAGGCTTAGTTATGTTGACATTTAACTACTCTTTAGTTACATTTTCATTACGTTTGTTAGCTAAAGTGTAGCTTTAAGTGACATTACATTACATTACATTACAAAAGTTGTATCTAGCTTTAGCTGCTCGGTGACTTTTCACTTGTTTTACTAGCTTTCAACGTGCTAACATTATGGATAACACGGAGGCAAATGCCATTGATATCGTCGGAGATGAGGAAATTATTGAGGTTATCGACCTAAACGACACGGAACCTGGTCCAGGTAAGTAGAAAAGTGTTTGATCCATTTGATCACACAGACACTGTTTGAACTATGAAGTGTCACAGGACAAATTACACTATTTCTGACAGTTCAGACCTTTAATCCCCCAATCATCACATCACCTTTAAAGGATGGGTTCACATTTTAAAACGACAAATGTCCAAATAAACACTGTTCATTAGAAGATACCTTCACAAGCCTCATTTTGTGCACAAAAAAATTTTTAAATTTAAAAGTTTATTTTTTGAAAACATTTCAACTTACTAACAGATGACTTGGCTGATGACTTGGAGGACGTTGACTTTGAAGAGTCTGGCAACGCAGATGATGACGAAGGCTGGGAGACGGAGGACGAGATGGAAGCGGAGGCAGAGCAAGATGACAGCGAGCTCACCTTCTCCAAACACACCGGTAGCATCCTGCCTCTGTGTTTGTGCTGTTATTACCAGACACACTGTTTTAAGTTAAGTTTAATTCGCTCTCTTGCTCCACCGTCCAGGCTCTGTGTTTTGTGTGAGCTTGGATCCCGCCACAAACAGCCTGGCGGTAACAGGAGGAGAGGACGATAAGGCGTACGTTTGGAGGGTGAGCGATGGAGAAGTTCTGTTTGAGTGCACAGGTGAGTGTTGATTAAAGGCAGCTTGAGAGCTGAAATGCTGTTTATGAAAGCAAATGAATCCTCACTTTCCTCATCTACACTAAAACACCAGGCCTGCCTTGGACATTCTCCAATTTTGGTGTCAGAAATGCAAACTTAGTGCAAATGAACAGTCGAGACAGAGAAAAAAAAGATGAAAATGATCAAATGTAGATGCTTTAATGTCAGTATTGACATCACAACATGTGAACCTTTTTCCTTTTGTCTCCACAGGCCACAAAGACTCTGTGACGTGCGCCTTGTTCAGCCACGACTCCTCCCTGGTGGCTACAGGCGACATGAGCGGCATGATTAAAGTTTGGAAAGTCGAGACCAAAGAGGAGATCTGGTCTTTCGAAGTGGGAGATCTGGAGGTAAAGATTTCAGTACAGAGGATGTGCATCTGTGGAAAGTGTGTCTTATTGAGTCTGTTTACAGTTTCTGCATCTGTAAGCACTTGTGTGAAGTCTTTTTTATTGGGGCTGAAGGAATTTATGTGGAAATAAAAGAGGATGAGCACTCAGGCTGAGAATTTGCGGCCTTATAGGGGGGGAACATTCCTCCCCCCTTCCTCACCCGCTGCTGCTGAGCTTCCCTTTAGCAAGGCACACAACCCATAATCACATCAATAAGGGCTGCTTGGTAAAAGTAACAAACTGTGTAAACTGCAGTGGAAGGTTGAATAAAATAATTAATTGGTGGTTGTCTGCCGGGCTTCCTCCTCAGTGGTTGGAGTGGCATCCGTGTGCTCCGGTGCTGCTGGCGGGAACAGATGACGGCAACGTGTGGATGTGGAAGATCCCCTCAGGAGACTGTAAAACCTTCCAGAGCTCCGCATGTCAGGCCACCAGTGGTAAAGTCCTTCCGGATGGTAAGAGACGTCTCTCACTGAAAGAAGAGGACATATAGGACGTAGAACAAACAGATCTAGAAAGAAGTTAATTAAAAACAATCCTCAAATGTTAACTTACTTCACTTTAACGTGTATTTTCCATCACTTATCTGCTATAGGTAAACGGGCTGTGGTGGGCTATGAGGACGGGACAGTACGCGTGTGGGATTTGAAGCAGGGCAACGCCATCCACATCATTAAAGGTGAGTCAGGCGGCTCTTGCATTACCTTTTTAGGTTGTTTTTTTTGTATAAATTACAGTTTATAAAAGAACTGAGGCAACAAGGAGATTTTCACGTTCAAGATAAGTGCATGTTGGAGTGATTCACTGATTCGGCTTCTCCACCCACAATGGGAAAGTCATTTTGCGGTGTAGCGACATGACATACCAGAGCTAAGAGGTCATTGAGAAATGGGCTGATTTTTATAAACAACAGCTTAGTTATGTACAAATACACAACAACAATAAATAAGGGAATCTATTAAACTGTCAGTCATCAATCAAATGCAGAGTTACAACCAAATAAAACAGGCAAACTTATGATGTGAGACAAGATGGGTACAATAAAGGAATAATGATTGAAAAAAAATGCATCATTTAACATTGTGACAGGTCAGGATGGACACCAGGGGGCGCTGACCTGCCTGGCATACAACAAGGACGGCTCTCTGGTGCTGACGGGATCAGTGGACGGCTACGCCAAGCTCATCAGCACCACCACGGGCAAGGTGGGTGCCATGACGACACAGCAGCAGATGCACATGAATGTGCAGCTTACTCAGTCTCTGTTGGGGTTTCTTCGTGTGTGTGTGTGTGTGAAGGTGGTCGGCGCTTTCTCTGTGGAGGGAGCCAAAGGATCAAAAGACAATGAAGAATCCAACTCTGTTGAGTCTGTGGGATTCTGCAACATGTGAGTAAGAAAGTTTAGTGTGACAAAATGTGCTACTTATCAGATGAATTAAAATGGTAACAGGAAGCAGCAATTCATTTCATTTCCCTGCAGCCATGAAGGGGAGATCTATGATAAAGACAGTTTGAAAAGCTTTTGAGTGTCACAGCTCTGCTTCAGCTCCTGATCTTATCTTTTGCAGCTTGCCTCTCATCGCTGTAGCTTACCTGGATGGGACTCTGGCCATATACGATGTCTCCGCACAGGTGTTGAGGCACAGGTGCCAACATGAGGTAACCAGCCTGAACAGAGAGTGTGTGTGTTGTGAAAAATTACAGTTAAGAAACACGTACGCTTGTCTGAACTTGAGATATTGTCACAGGATAGTCGGGTGTTTCAGTAATATAATAACAGCAGTTGTTGCCCAAGAAGACGAGGCTGCCAGAGTTTGTTTACCAGCCTGGATTTCCTCTCTGCGTTCTTCCAGGCCGGCATCGTTCACCTGCAGTGGGAAGAGTCTTCTTCTGTGGTGTCCACCTGCAGTTTAGACGGAGCGCTGCGTCTGTGGGACGCTCGCACTGGCAACATGGTGTCCGAATACCGCGGCCACACCGCGGAGATCCTCGACTTCACGATCAACAGGTACGATGGGTCAGCTTTATTACTGATCTTTACTTTGTTTTATTGATTAAAAGAGTCATTGAAGCTGCGATCTGAGACCATCTACATAAATATACTGTTTTGTGGTGACATTGTGGCGTTTGCCCTTGATTTGATTCGTCCTCGTCTGTCTCACAGGGAAGCGTCTCTCATCGTAACCGCCTCAGGAGACAACCAGTCGAAAGTCTTCTGCCTCCAAAGACCCGATCGGTAAAGAGAGCAGGAAGAAAAGGAGACAGAGAGGGAAGATTTCAGGAACTACAGCAGAGACATTTGATGATCAGACACAAGAGAGCACGTTTTCCTTCTCCTCAGGATTTTAACACGTTGTGTGGTGTTAGCATCTTATCTTACCTGCTTCAGTTGTGCTTGGTGTAGCCGACGTCGAGTAGACGCATGAGCTTATTTAAGCACAACTAAAGTAGCAGAAAAAAAACCTTCTGGATGACAGATACTGATCGAGTTTCAAGCCTTATCCGTTAAAACGATCTGTTCGCCTTTACTTTATTTTAAGTACACTCTTACGCAAGAATCTGTGAGACTAAACAAAAGGGAAAATTCAAAGAGTGATGCATTATAGCGTCCTGCCTTTGACATCCCTTCTAACGTTTTGTCCTCCACTGTGTTTTAGAGATAAAACAATACTCAAAAGAGGGAATTTCCCATTTTATTCCCATAATTGGGAGTTTTTGTTGGCAAATGAGTGTGTGGTCTTCCAACTCTCTGACAGATATCTCGAGTTATCTCACCAAATTTTCTTGTAAATAACATTATGACAAATAATTTACTTCTTCCATTAAAATAGTTTTCGTTGTGCATTATGTGTGATTACTGCCTCTGTTAAACCTCATCTGCATCTGAGAACGTAGTTTATGTGATGCTATCTGGTTTTTTTGCCAGTGTTTACGGCTTCTGATAAGACATAGATCAGTCACGAAGCAGTCGGCTTACGCTTGAGGACAAAAATGTTTGTTCTGTGTGTCACGATGACATGGAGGCCTGGGAAAAAGATGCAACCAACTGTAACACAGGCTTCTTGAGACTGTTGAGTCGGTCTGGAGATGAAGGGACCCTTAAGTAGATCTTCCCAAAAACACAGCGTAGAACAATGTGATTATGTAACTGCTGAGGACAGTCTGAGTAGCTGACTTTAACCCGAGTTTATACTTCTATCTGTTGTCTTTGTCCTGCAGGAACACTCCTTTTAACACTTACTTTATAGCTCATATTTAATAAGCGTCTCCTTTGAGTAGTAAGCATGGATTTAAATGGATTGATCCTAACAGGAAGAAGAGTCAGATTTATACATCCGTCTATTGACTTCCTATGAAACAAGTGGATGTTGTCACTTGTGCAAACTTTTACAGACCTGACCTATATTTCTCATAAAGCAGGAAATACATTTGCACTTTGTCAATTCTTAAATTCAGGTCAATGTTCTGTTCACATACATCTGTACGCGTGCAGGATCCGGTTAAATGAGAAGGTATCAGCATTATTGTACTTTATGGGTTTGTTTCTCGCTATGCAGTCACTGGTATTAATGGTTATGAGATGTAGAGGAGAGTCATCTTTGATTGGTTACTCATACCCTGATAAAGACCAGACTTGGCCAAAACGTCTGAACAGAAAAAGGAAACTACCTGTGATTCAGTAGTCTATAATGTACGTTTTCCGAACATCGATCCTCCACAGCTCCTCTTTTAATATTTACTATATGAGCTAATGGAGCGCTTTGTATTTATTTGCAAACCACTCAAAAAGTCTTTCAGGGGCCAAAGCCGGGTCTGTTTCCTATTGTTTTTCCTTCATCTTCTGCCTCCTCCTTTCCGTTTGGCTGTCCCTCACGATGAGGAAAAACAACCGTCCATCAGTATCCTGTGCACAAGTGCTTCTTCCTTCTACCTGTATCCTCAGCTCCTGCAAGTCATTGTATGTGTCTTGTTGTGTACATGTGCATAACCCATCCAACAGGCATTTTTTTAATGTGCAGATCCTAAACGCTCGTGCAAACGTTACGCCTGTGAAGTGGTGTGTTCAGTGGCAGCAGGATATTTTCCTCATCTGTCACAGTGGCATGTTTGGCCACAAAGGTCAGCCTGTGTGAAGACAAAGGCCCAGAGTGACCAGATAGGATTATCACCTTTTAAAGGCATCAAACGTCTGATCTATTAAATTGCAGCTCATATTGTCTACGGGCAACAGACGGCAAATAAATTGGTTGAGCAGCGAGACAGGTGCTGGTGCCAAAGTAAACATGTCTGGAGCAAGAGGAGCGAGTGACAAACCCATTAAAAATACATTTATAAAAAAAACGGAGCCAGAAACTAAAAAATGTTCAACGTTTGCAAAGATCAGGACGATAATTTGTTAGAAAACAAAAATATATATTAAGATTGGAGACTCAAAAACACTTTCCACTCTTCTTGTCTCTTCCTTTGAGAAAGAAAGTGTCACCTAGCAACAAATTGATCCTCTGAGGTGACGTCATGCACCTTTAATTAATCACATCACATTCTATTATATCATTGATTTATTGTTGCGTAGGTCCCGGTGTTCCAGGAAAAGCCGAGATGCTTTGTAGTGTGAAGATGTTGTGGTTTCATGTCCAGCTCGTTCCTCCCTGCGTAATGTCTCCCCCGTTGTGTTTAAAACCATTATCTGACTGGAGCTCGTCCATCTCTACTCGCACCAGCTCTGCTTCAGACTATCAGTGAAGGAGTCTTCCGTGTTTAGCTAACAGAACGGGCCTTTTCCATCCCACGCTGTGTTTAAATATGAGACATATGTGACAGCTGTTATGAGTTTAGACATACACATTGTTGTATGTGTAGGTTTAGGTCAGTCCCGGGGCAAATACATCTTAGCATTTGTTTTAACCTACTTAAAGTATAGCTAACAGTCACAAGTACAGTACAAGAGACAGGTACATTGAAGAAATCAGATTGGTTTAGGTTTAATTTATAAAAGAATAATATTTTAATACATTTAATTAATTAATAATTAAAATTTATTGAGTATTGAGCTGTCACCAAGAGGAAAACGTAGCTAATCACAGCGCTAAGATGTTAGCAAGAAATAGTTAGCGATTAACTCTAAAAACCACAACTTCCTGTCTTATATTTATGTTTATGTAGCATTAAACAAACAATAACGTGATTATTGGTTCACTTTTATAGCGTAGGTAGGTGTATTGTTAAATTATTGGGCTAATTCCTTTGTTTCAAATCCTTATGCTAAGCTAACCTTATCGCCTCCGGGCTCTAGCTTAACAGGCTACTTAATAGTAGCATCAACTGTCTTCAAAATATATAAAATAAAATAATTGGATGTTTAAAATAATTAAAATTGATTTTTAGATAATAAACATCTAGTATAAAAGCTTTCTTAAACCATCATGGTGGATGTATAAGCAAAACCATATGATGCTTATCATTTTCATCAGCGATAACTTTCCATCTGCTGCAAAAACAACACCAACAAACAAGTTAGTAGGTCAAGGGTAAGTACACACTGCAGCCGTATCCTTGTAAAATGGCAGAGATGCCTCCTCCTCTTTTAGTGAGCACTTCCCCTGTAAAGTATCAGAGAGGAAAAAGCACACGGCTGCTCTCTCATTGTGAGCTTATGAATAAAGCAACTGTAGGTGAGTGGACTGCGAGGACCTGAAAGGATAAAGCTGACTACACCGCGTGGATATGAAGAGCAGAAGAGCAAGCTCGAAGGCATCAGGAGCGTGATAAGAAGCTGTGTTTTCATTGAAAAAAAAAACATGAATGGACTGTTCATCCCCAAAAGGTAAACATCATATCTGTTTATTTTTTTAAATTTTTGTTTACAAACATACCTGTCAGGGAAAACAAAACAAAAAACAAAAACAAAATAAAAAAAACCTAGAAAGCATAGAATTGTGTAATTTTGTGTAACTTCCCTTTAAAGACCTTTTAAAGACAGTGGGTTATTTGCTGTAGCTGAAATAGGACTTTGATGCCATAAAACGCTTGTGATTGAGATGCTTTTTTACATGCATGTGTACACTGTAAATACTGACATGCATGCAACTATATATATATATATATATATAGTATAAAAACAATTTAGCTGCAGACATTACTCCTATTTTAAAATGTTGTCTATGAGGGAATAAATCATAATAAAGAAAACATCTTAAAGCATGTAGACATAAAACTAAGTGTAATGTATAAGATGGTTTATTGTCTTTCACTGTGAGTTTTCTCATAGTGTTAAATTATCTATAGGATAAGCATCACTTTCTAAAACATAATAGATACAAAGGGAGGTGTAACTCCAGAGTCCCTGCTGATACATTATTAAATGACACCATCATTAACATGTGCTCTTATTTCAGCTGTTAGAAAAAAAAAGCACAATAAATAAAACTGAATATAATCATAAAGGTGCATTTTAACAAGACAGAAGATACTACAGAGATAAGTGCTGCCTCTTCCTCCTTTCGTGTGCACTTGTGCACCCTGTAAAGTATTGGAGCGGAAAAGCCTCACCACCGCTCTGTCATCATGTGGTTATGAACAAAGACACTTTGGGTGAGTCGACTGAAAGGATCTGAAGGATAAAGAAGCTGTGTGTTGGTTGAATTTCCTCTGGTAAACAAAACATGAGTGCACTGTTCACTGTTTATTTATCGTTTTTTTTTTTACTTTTCTCCCTCCCTGCAGGGTAGCTGTACATTGATGGGAGACGAGTCGGGCTATAACCGTGTGAAGGTCTGCAGATGTCACCTATGATGGACTGCAAGGACTCTCATTCTCTGTTCTCCAGGGAGCAGCTCATCTACACCATCACCGTACCGCTGTCGACCTCCATCATCCTGGCCAACCTCGTCATCATCTTGGGCATCGCCTGCAATCGCCAGTTCCACAACACGCCCAACTACTTCTTCCTCAGCCTGTTAGTGGCTGATATGTGCACGGGCGTGGCGCTCCCTTTTATACCGCTGATGGGTCTGAACCGTGAGTTAAGTTTCAGTTCTTGCCTCGTGGCTCACGTCTTCCCAAACTTCCTCTTCCTGGCGTTCCTTCTCAACCTGGTCATGGTCCACTACGAGCGCTACATCTGCATCGTCGACCCGCTTCGTTACAGTAACTTGTGGATGCATCGCAGCTTTCCTTTAGCGTTGCTCGTGGTGTGGGCGCCACCGCTTTTATACGCATCGCTACCTGCTTTTGGGTGGAATAACTGGACAGGGCCGGATTGGGACAACTGTTGCACGAGTAGCCAAAAGTTAACCCCAGTTTCAAACTGTTCAACAAACGGTACCACGTGCTGCTCGTACAAGCGAGTGTTCCCCAACGCTTTCATCTACTTGGAGGTGTACGGACTCGTCTTACCTGCGATTCTCACCATCGCTGGTATGACTGGCCGCGTTCTGTGGATCACCCGCAGCCAGATGAAGGACATCTGCCGTCTCCATCGTTCGGTGGAGCGGGGAAGTCAGGCCTCGGATGAAGAGCAGAGGCTGAACCTGCGGTACACTCGCTGTGTGGTGGCCGTGTCACTGACCTTCCTCGCGTGCTGGGTTCCCTACCTCATTTACATGCATGTCTGCATAGTGTTCTTGATAAGCGACACCAAGTGGAGCTCCACCACTCACATCGTGCTCTCTTGCACTGGTATTGGGAGCATGGCGGTGGTGCCGCTGGTGCTTGGCCTCGCAAACAGGCAGTACACAGAACCTGCATATAAACTTCTCCGAAAACTCAGAGACAGGTGGAAGTGAAGGACGTGGAGGACGTGGAGGACGTGGAGGACGCAGGGATCGGACGGGGAAAGGAAATATTGCAGCCAGGCGGACTTCATGTCAGTCGGCGTGCTCGCGGCTCTGTGAGGCTGCACTATACTGAAACATGGCAGCATCAAAATGATAATGTTGAACATTTTTCTAATTAGACACGTATATTGTAATTATTTGAGTATTTGTACAGTATATCTCCATTTCTTTGTGTGCTGCCCACTCTAGACATCAGTTCAGCTCCCCTGGCTGCAGTGTTTACTCCTACTTTCCTCAGCAGTGTTTATCTATACTGGTATGCAAGTTGAAGAGAGGAGAAGGATGCATCATAGACCATAAGACACAGGGAGATTAGGCCTTCAGCGATAACACACAGGGAGGAAACATTGTAAACCATGTTTGCATGCTTCGTGTGTAAAAGAAACAGGAAATCTGTTTTTGGATAAAATGTGACGCTGAAAGTGAAAATACTGTAAAAGCGTGTTTGTGTTTTAGGGAAACATCTGCTAAAAACTTGTCTTTGCTGTAAAGATCCTCTTGAGGATAACGAGATTTGTATTTGAGACTTGAATAAACAGAATATATGTTCTGCTATTGGTTTCCCCCCTGCAGTCAGTCAAAATGTGGTTTTGTAATATGCAGTGACCACGTACGTGGGTGGAAATGAGGAAATGCAGATTTTAATCAAATAAACAGCAAACTCTGAACTGTTACGGGACATGAGATGGGACATCATCAGGGTACAGGGACTCTATGTCCTTTGTCTCCGTTTGCCTTGTTAATGCCTTGTTCCAGTGGATTTTCCACATCACAATATCGTTTTCGGGAAGACGGGGGAGAAGCAGAAGGGAAAAATGAAGACATGACGAGACTGTCGGGCTCCGGCTCCTCCGCTGTCTGACTCTTATCTTCATCAAGTAGTCTCTTGTCTTTTCATAACAAACGGGCTGTACCCACCACACCACTCTCTAGTCTATAGAAATATGTACCAGCAGCTCGTTAGCTCAGCTTTGCATGAAGAACGGAAACAAAACAAAATCTGTACATGCAGACATATTGTTGGATATATTTATAAATGTATTACATTATTACACTCTTATAAAAAAACAGTACAATGAACAAAAAACTGACCCTGCCAAGAAGCTGTCGTTACCAAGATTATTATTACTGTATTAAAATTCATCTTTATGATTAGTTTAAGTTAATTAAAAAGCAAACATTTGCCATTTAATCTTCGGTGTAATGGCAGCTTTCAGACACAACTCTGCCTTCCTCCACTTCCACCCGGATCAGGAGGCGTTTCTTGCCGTTGGGGATATGCGTTGGCGCTGGGATATCGGTGGTCGCCGGGGTGACGTGGGTGGGTTCTGGGCTTGGTCGCCGCTCCGGTAGGTGCTTCTTCAACAGCAGGTGAACGTCTGCATGCAAGTGGATTGTTTGTTTTGTTTTTAGAAATCTGAGCGAAAGAAAGGGTTTGATTTTAGTGGATCAATCATGAGAACAATGGCACGTATGCAATGCTTATATTTAATCCCAGATTTTTCTCCTGAAAAAAAAGTTAGTTTGTAAGTTTGTTTAATAAAATAAAAAAAGTTAATACATACCAACAAGGTCAATGGGTCAGGTTTTAGGGTTAAGTTCCTAATCATTTTAGAAATAGTTCTTACCTGCTTTGTGCATGAAGTCGTTCATTCTTGAAAGAGATGGAGCAGAGACAGGTATTAGCACAAGCATGTATATTACATGTATATACGTGTTAATGCCCCCCACATTTACACCCACATCCACCCACTACTCCCTTACCGCTGCTCTTCGCCCTCCAGCAGCTTGCGGTAGGTGGCGATCTCGATGTCCAGGCCCAGCTTGAGGTTCATCAGGTCTTGGTATTCGCAGATCGTTCCAGCCAAATCCTGCTTGGCCTGCCTCAGGGCCTCCTCCAGCATGGTGATTTTCCTCCGGTTGCTTAGCAGGCTCTCTTCGTGCTCTGTTTTCATGTTGCTTATGTCGCTCTTCAGGGATTCCTCCTGCAGAGAGAGAGAGAGAGAGAGAGAGGAAGAGGAAGCCGGAGGTCAGAGGCTGCTTGGATGGATGATGGTGGGAGTGTGTGCCGAGGCCTGATATCTGTGTGATCTGGACCTTATTTGTGAGAACTAGCAGGTCCCCGTTGAGCTTCTGGATGAGGCGCAACATGTCTGAAAGCTCCCTCTTTAAATCACGAGCTTCCTGCTCGCGCTGTCGTGCTTTAGAAACCATGACATCCATCTGAGGGGGGGAAGGGGGGGAAATAATGACAATGCATTCCCTCAAATACTTCAAACATGCTCAAACTGAATTATTATAATTGTTAAGTGATTGCAGTCATAATATATTTCTCTTTTATATTCGTCCTGACCTTTTTCTGGTTCCAGAGCTCAGCTTCCGCCCTGGTGTTGGTGGCCATTTTGGCGTACTGGTTCTTGACACTCTGGATGATCTCGTCCATGTCCAGCAAGCGTTTGCTGCTGTCGTGTAGCGTCACCGTCTCGTTCTGGACGTAAGACTGCAGCTCTCTGATCTCCTGCAGGCGGCGGACGTAGACGGCTGCAGTTAGTGGCAGGTTTTCTTTAGATTAAACGTACCAAAACCAAAAAAAAAAATGGAAATGGAAATAAAAACCTCATCATAGGCAAGCCTGCGGAAATCCAGCTTCCCCACCAGGTCCTCCAGCTCCAGAGCCTGTTCTACTGCATCCAGCTGATGTTTGTCTACCTCCTGTCACACACACATTCAAACATGCATGAGTATATAGTTAAAGTGCCTAAATGTATTAATGAGTTGTTAGCACGTACCTCTTTGAAGAGGATGAATTCAGTCTCCTGATCAATTCTTCTTTGCATCTCAGTCTCATACCTGAAATGAAAATAAAGATTCATTTGTGCCAATAATGACAAAGCTGACATATAAGAAAATGATTCAACCAAACCAGCTGCTGACTTATTCTTGGTGTCATCCGTCTCCAGCTTCTTCTTCTCCAGCTCAGTGCCGAGCTTGTTCTGGTCGAGGACCAAACTGTCGATCTGCTGCTGCAGCTCGTTCTCCAGCTCCTTCACGATATCGTCGACCTTCCCCTCGTAGGCCTCCTGCTCCTTGAGGATCTTCAGCTTTGTGGTCAGCTTTTGTTTCTCTTCCTCCTGTTTTTTCATCTGAGACGGAAAGAGACAGAGTGAGTTAGTGAGTTAGTAGTGGACATAAATGAGAGATTTTGCAAAAAAAAAAAAATGTAAAAAGAGTTCAATGTCCCTTCGGCACATAGCTCTCAGACTTATCCACTAGATGGCGTCCTATACATGCACCTCAAACACTTAAAGAGACACTATTCATGACCACAGGCCACGAAATTATTCACATGCTGGCAAAACTCCAGCATCAGAAACGGGTTTTACAAACACCTCATCCTCCACAGACCTGTTTTTATTCTCATGCATTGGATCGAATTAATAAATAAATTAGTATTTTTAATAAGTAAATGAAATGTTTTGTTACACAGGAAGAGAACATTTCTAATATTTACATTTAGTTAATAATTAACTCGAGATCTTGATATTTTAAGAACAAACCTTGTCAATCATCCTGATGAACCTGTCGTTGAGTCCAACCATGTCGTCCTTCTCCTTGGATTTGGCAGATGAGTCGGGTCTAGTCGACTGGCTGCTGTAATCTCCTGCTTTAGACATATTGAAGCGTCTTACCTGTCCAGGTGAAGGTACCTCCACAGAGCCGGATCAGCTGCTTTTAAGGCATGAAGATCCACCCATCTCCTCCCCTAAAACTCTGCACCCGTCCAATCACGAGAAGACAAGTGCAAGATTATAGTGAGAAAACTAAAAATGTCAACATGAAATACTTGAATTTCAACCCTGAACCAGTTTTTCCAGGAGTGATGGTGGGTACCAGGAGCCAATGGCATCCACTGGGGCGGACTCCTGCGTAAAACACAGGTATAAAACCCACCTGTAACCCATCAGGAGGCTTTAGAGCTTGAAACTCATCTCTTTGTCACACACACCTACACACACACACACAGAGACAGCAGTCATCATGCCTTCAAAGTACGCTGCGAGCATGTTTGGAGGAGCAGGGGGAAGAGGTGCCAGGGCATCCGTGGCGAGTCCTGAGGGGTTGCGCAACATGCTGAGCAACGACACGGACAAGGACTCTGCAGCCTCTGCAGCTCCAAGCATCCCTGCAGGCGACAAGCAGACAATGAGGGGTCTGAACGGCCGGCTGTCCGGCTACCTGGACAAGGTGAAGCAGCTGGAGAAAGAAAACAAGCATCTGCAGGATCAGATAGATGAGATTTTAGCCAAAAGGAAAACACCTGAGGGACGTGACTGGTGTGATGTGGAGAAACCCCTGGATGAGCTCAGGAAGGAGGTTTGTCATCTCTTTTTCTTTTTGATATTTTAAAGTATTATAAGCCTGCAATAAAATATGACGCATGTATCTCCTGTAGATCAAGGACATTGCCAAGATGAATGCCATACTGCTGCTTCAGATTGACAGCGAGAAACTGGCCATGAATGACTTCAAGAACAAGTGAGCTTCGATTCCTGCTGCTGTATTGATGATGTTTGTGAATAAACATTGAGTCAGGCCTGTTGGCAGCTCACTTTTTGCCTTCCTCCACCTGTGTGCAGGTTGAATGATGAGGAAACAGTACGGAAGGGGGTAGAAAAAGAAATAGAGGACATGAAGAAGGTCATCGAGGGTGCCAAGGTGAACTACAAGCAGACAGAGAAGGAGATGGATATGGTGATGAAGGAGCTGGCTCGCCTCGACCAGGAGCACAAAGATGTGAGGCTGCAAACAAACACACACACACACATGCTTCAAGATCAACTAGCTGTCAACTTTGCTGTTCTCTCTCTCTCTGTGTGTGTGTGTGTGTAGGAGGTGGCTGCATTGCGTGAGAAGATCAAGTTCTCCGACGTGAACGTGACGATCGAATCGCAGAACTCCAATCTGGCCGAGATCGTCAACAAGATCCGTAGCCAGTACGAAAAACTGGTCAACGAGAACCTGAGGGAGAGCGAGGAGTGGTTCCAGAGCAAGGTACGCTGTGGCGTCATTCACTCCTCATCTCCATTTCCATTTGTTTATCTCACCTTTATTTATTTATTTATTTATTTTGAAGTTTGAAAGCATCAAGGAGGCGGAGGCCCAGAAATCTGAGGACTTGGACTCTGAGAGGAACAAACTGATGGATCTGCTCAAAGAGAAACAAAAGTTGGAACTTAAAATCCAGACTTTGCACACCATGGTAACCGCACACACACACACACACACACACACACACTGGCACAGAAATATCACATTTGAATAGCAAGTTTATATCTCCATGGATATCCACTATCACACCAGGAAGGATAAATCCCCCCTCAGGGTTCGGGTTTCCCACCTGTCCTGTACACAAGCATTCCTCTCTCCTGACCTGTCATTACTCTGTAAACCTGCTACTTTACACCAGACAGACTCTTGATCTGTCTCCTTGTAGTCTGAAGAGCCACCTGGAACAGCTCTTGCGTAACAAAACAAACTATGAAAACATGAAAAGAATTGATCTACGAGGTGAAACTGTCCTTTATCCCAGATCAACAATCACGAGGAAACCCTGAAGATAAACCAAGCGGACTACGACCAGCAGTTGGCCCCCATCAACAACGTGATCCTGAAGATGGAGGCGGAGCTGATGGATCTGAGGTCCCAGGTGATGAACCAGGTGGAGGTCAACAGCGACCTGCTGTGTGTCAAGATGAAGCTGGAGTCGGAGATCGATAACTACCAGCAGCTGATACCCATGATGGCTGCTGACGGTGACAGGTGAGCAATACCTGTTGTCAGGCACAAACATGCCTCAATATTTCATTCTCAAGAGAGCAAATAAACCTATTTCCCAAAAATGTCATATTGGACCACCATCATCACACAAACAAACAAACAAACAAACAAACAGAGTATCCTCTTCTTCCCTCACAGCTCGGCCTTTTCTTTAGAGGACGCTCTGCACAGCGGTGAGTTCAGGACGCAGCTGAAATATGATTCATGAAAAACTATTTGTTTTTAGACTGATGCTAAAAAAAACAACAACAATCTTTTTGTTTCCTCCTATAGACCCACAAACATGTGACGATAAGACACCTGAACAGGAGGAAGAAGCAAATGAAGCAAATGAAGCAGATGAAGCAGCCCCGAGCGAGTCAAGCAACAGCACCACTTAAAAGAAGAAGAAACCCCTCTGAGTCTGACAGTGAAGACGAGGATGAAGAGGCCAAATGTAACCCTAACCCAGGATTCATATATAACTGTTACTGTAAAACTATAATGTTTGTTTGTTTGTTTTTTACCAGATATCAGTGAAATAAATACATGTTGATCTTAAATCAAGAGTGCTTTTTGATGCAAGAATTATGTATAGCAAAAACATAACATACAAACAGCTGCAATCATTTATTTAATATATTGATTTTTTTATTGTCAATGCACTGTAGTCATCAGTTTAGAAAAATGCACATCACAATCTTCTAAAGGACAAGCTGAAATATTCAATTCATAAAGTGTAGATGATGAATAAGAAAAGCAGAAATTAATCTTTAATCTTTGAGAGGCTGGAGTCAGATCAGTTCATCTTTTTCTGTGATATGATCATTTTTCTTAAATATGATCCCAGATGAAAATGTTTTACTACTGATCACTAAGGACAAACACACACACACACACACACACACGCACGCACACACGCACGCACACACGCACGCACACAGCACCACAGAGAAAGCTTTTTTTCTTTTGTAAGAGTGTTTTATTTTATTTTTTCAAATGACAATGGAACAGACGACATGAAAGCACAGAGAGGGAAGGAGAGGAGGAAGGGTTCAAATCATCCAACACTTGGATACTGCGTGGTTGAGGTTGAGGGGCAAGCAAGAGTACCAAATGGAGTAAAAGATATCGTATCAAAAATTTTCTTTTTTTTTTTTCATATATATATTTATATAGGACTAATAATTCTCTTTAACTATGCAAAGCAAGGAATGCCCTTTTTCATTATCTTGAGCATTGGCCAAAGTAGAGCCAACTTTATTATTCGTTTTTTTAAAGAAAAAAAAAACAAAAGAAGAAGAAGAAGAAGAAGAAGAAGAGTGGACACGTGTTTTGGGGTCTGGCCGGGGCGTTTATTGGTGTCCTTGAGTCCGGTCTGATGTGGCGTTGGTTCTCAGTGTGGCGCGTTTGCGTGTCCACGAGGGTTTGGATTTCTCTGATGGGGAAACCGGCCTCAGCGGGAGAAGGTTTTTCCGCTGAAAAACAATCAAAGCATATAAAAGTTAAAAGAAATTCCTCCGACGTTTCTTTTTGTACCATGAAGTCAAACACATGATTGTTCTTTAAAAACAACAACGACTCCAGCAGAAGCTTTCAGCAGCAGTTCCTGTGATCCAACTTGTCCAACCGGAAAAACATCTAATCAGCGCATCACTTTTAAGGTCAACATTGTTGAACAGATGTTGCACACTGTAATATTGTGCCAGCTTGGATATAAATAAGGTAAATAAAGATGTTGTTTGAAACTATCAAAAGTTAGCAGCCATGAGGTTCAGTTACATATTAACCCTGCCCTCCCACAGCAAGGATTTCTCAATTACTACAAACGGCTAAAAACGGTGCTGTTAAAATTCCTCCTTGGCTTTGAATAGTACAAAAACATTGTGGCCTATACACACACACACACCTTCAATACACACAAAGACTGCTCACAAATGAAAGACAAACATGTCCAGATACTACAGTAAAACGTCTGGAGACGAGGCAGGCCATTAAAAAGGCTGAATCTAGTCTCGTTCGGTGCATTCGAGCGACGGATACTTACGAGATGGTCTTCATCTCCTTCTTCTCGGCGTCGGGTCGAGCGCGGTTCAGCACTTTGAGGAAGTCGGACGTCTTGGCCCTCATGCGTGTGTGAATGTAGGCCTGCGTAACGTAGATGAAAACACGGACTCTCAGCATTTACTGCGCCACACGCCAGTCGACATCTAATCTTGGAATCAATCTTAAAAGCATTTAAGATCATGAGATTCCTCCTTTGTTTGTTTACTGTGTCAATATAGTCCAGTCATCTGACAAATCTTTGCTTTTACAGTGTCAACATTTTTGCTTTGTGCACCGCGTGTCAGTTCACCCGTGCTGTCCTGATACGGAAACAGCCGACATCAGAGAACCACAAGAAACACAAAAGCCTCTGAAATGCAAAGCATCCTAACTACAGCTTTGATTAGCGTTTACCACAGAGAAGACTGTATTTGGCGATTCTTCTGCATGTCTCATGTGCGTGTCGTGTGCACACAAAACGCCCACAGTTGGAGTGTTATGTTATAATTTGGTGAGGCTCAACTCACCTTGGAGCACTTTATGTGGTAGTGCAGGTAGTCCCTGAAGGTATGGATGAGGTTGATGGTGTTGTCTCTAGCATTGGCATTGGTGTGACGAGGGAACAGCACTGTGAAAAACAAAAACATTTTTTATTAAAATCAAAGTCTCAGGTGTATGATGAGTACAGGTGCACGACAGGGAAAGATTATTTGACGGCGTTTTAACTGACCAAAGGTGATGTAGCCGATGTTGTCCCCAACGGCGGCGTCTGTGTCCTTCAGCTCTAGAGGAGGCTCCCTGTGGCTGAACAGCACCTGGGGGGCTGTGTGGCTGGCTCGCCGGCCCTCTTTGAACTCCTAAAACACACAATGTAAATGCACAGGAGCAGGTTTAAAATATATATCAAAGACAACATATAAAGAGGTGTACTCCGATGATGATGCAGTATGTGTGTGTTGAGTGTTCTCACACACCTGCATGAAGACTTTGCCGATGATGACGTCGTCGTCGTCTTTGAACACTGTGCTGAAGACCACCGTCACTCTGTCTTTCTTGGATTCAACATACCTGGAGAAAAAGACCCAACACGTCGGATGTTAAAACCTCTGGAGAAAATTCAGGATGGATTCTGAATTGTCTGCCACACGTACATGGACTCGTCGTCTCTGTAGTGGACCACGGCCCTCTGCTCGCCCTCTTTGCCCTCCTCCTGGAATTTGAAGTACTTTTCAAAAACAGAGGCGAAGCAGTTCCTCTTGAGCATCCCCGCCTGGTGGACAACCTCATCTTTATTGGCTGGTAGGGCATCCAGGTCGTAGAGGAGGGACACGTTGTAGCCTGAGGAGAAGCACAGTGATGAGAAATTCAGTCCCGATTTTATAATGTTTCTATTAAAAAGAAACAATAAGCTAGATATAATGAGATAGGCACAGTGATCCAATAGTCTCAAGACATTATTTAGAGGCTGTCAGTAGTTTAATAAGAACTCACCAGCCTCTGGAGAAACCAGGAAATTCCCGTAGACCCTTTTGAGCAGCTGAAAAAAAAAAACCCCACAACTTTATTTATGTTGCACTTCTCTAAATGCAGTAAGCAAAAATACTAGAGTAGGTCATTACTTTTTTTAAATTAAAAACGAAACTGGACAAGGAACACAGCAACACTATTTGCATAGTCTGAGTCTAAGCAACAGAAGAAGCATCAACACTAATGAAAGCAGAGAAACTTGCTTCACAACAAAAGGAGTTGTTGTGAAGCAGGAAGGGGGTGGTGTTATGTGGGGGATAATTACAAGGGCTGGAGGGGGGGGGGCTTTAATAGATACCTGTCATATAGGAATGAACTAACTCAGGTATGGTAATAATGCAGCACCAAATGTAAACAGAAATTCCTCCTCAACTAAATCTGTGGAGTATTTCAGCAAAGTTACACCAAGAACAGATGTGTGAGAATAAAATAAACCCCGACGTTCCAGCTGGCCTTTACACAGGCGGACTATCTGAATGCGACACTGTTAAACCATTCATTTATCCCTTTGCTCTTACGCTTTAAGGAACGAAAAAGGGAAGTGGCTGGACGGCAGCCAAGACCAAGTCATACAGTGGCCGCTTCTCACAGTCAGCACTTCCTCGCCTGGGGTGAGTCACACAAACTCACTTCCTGTTTCTACCAGAAGCCTCTGCAGCTGCTTTCTTCCTTACATGGCAACAGAGCTCTTATGGTGTAGGTGTGCGAGTGCGCTGCGGTCACCATGTCGTCATTTGTAAATATATTTTATCGCCTCTTATTAAACACCAAAACAAGACAGAAATCAACATAAAATGCATCCCTGCGTTGACTCTGCAGGTTCACCTGCAGCTCAAAAGAAAATCTAAAGTATAACATAAAAGATGAACAGTGGTTGTTGTACCTCGTCAGCTCCGTGCTCCTGCAGCTCCTTGTAGAACTTCAGGGAGATGCTGACCATCACTTTGGTCTTGTCTCCATTGGGGTTGGAGATGTGGTACAAGACGCCATCGAAATCTGCAGCGGACAAGGACGACAGTATTATGTTCGTGCAACGAATGCAGAGAGCGCAGGTGTTACTACGCTACACTACAAACAGTGGGATACTATACAAAACACAAAAATACAGGACTGCGTAGATGCCGAATAAACATCCACAACGTCGCTGTTAAACATGCAGTTTACAGAAAGCCGTCACATAGACTCACCTGCAAACGTCACATCGACGGCCTCTGGCTTGGTTCTGCAAAGAGGAAACAACATTAGCACGTATGAAGAGAAAAATCACCACGTAAGTCACACAAACGCTGCTCAGCTCAGATTTCATTTGGACAAACCTGCTTCGTATTATTGAGAAGAAGTAGATTCATTTTTATTATCGATTAATCTGATAATCAGAAGCAGAGACGCCAGGTGTCAATCATAAAGTCTTCATTAATTGTCAGCTATTAAACTATTAGTATCAGTGTATATAATTTAACTTTTTTTTGTATTTTGATATGATTTTTGTTGGGTGGCTTATGATATGACTGAATATCTTTATGTTGTGAACTGTTGGTCGAGACAAAAACGAGGACATTTGAAGAAAGAATTAACCGATAATGAAAAACAAACAAACATTGATATTAATTTTAAAGCCCAAAATCATCAGAACAACAAACCATAAACACTCCTTGAGTGTGGATTTTCCAACTTTAATAAATCAAAATCCCCCCTGTTGCCCTGCACGACTCTATTTTGGGGTTGCACAGGAATAAATGAATGCAACTTGCTGCAGCTTGTCCCAGCTGCATGCTGCTTCACATGCTGCTTCACATACTGCCTAACATGCTGCAGGGAGCTGCAGACTTGACTCAGCCTGACTACAGGAATGCGGAAGCTGCAGAAAGAGGCGGCGATGGCTGCTGTGTGAGCAAATAAGCGACATTTATGAACATATGTTATGTATATATATATGTTATAAATCAACTAAATGCACGTAGATCAACCACGACCAGACATCACATATGAGCAGTTTGTCATGTTAATAAATTGCCGTGATAATTATTTACATACATACCAGGCAGCTCATTAAGCTGACGTTACGGAGAAACTGGTTAGCAGACATTAGCGATATTTCTGCCACTTTTTAACATGTGAAAGCTCATAAAATGCTTTGAAACGTTTTAACTAATATTTATCGGGTAAAAAGGAGCAAAGTAATCGTGTTATTTTACGTCCCGGGAGTGTGGGAGAGCCGCCAGGGGAGACTAATTCATTGGGGTTACCAATTCTGTCGTAACACCGCCCGGGCAGACACACCCCAGCTTTAAGCAAAAGCAGTCACGGTGTGTAAATTCGCAGTTTATACACACAAAAAGAGGCAACACAGCTGACTTTTCCAACGCTGTGAGCGTTTATTAGCTGCACCTGACATCCCCAACACGGCATTAAACGCTCCTCTCGTCCTCAGATAGACGCTAAAAGGGGGAAGCTAGCTGTTAGCGGCTGCTAGCCAGGTGTAACAAAGATTTCCTCACCCGTTAGAAGCGCCGTCGAACTTCAACGACAGCGTCTCCTCTATAATGCGGTTATTGATTTCTAACAGGATCATCGCAGCGGACGCCGGTGTCGAGGAGAAAGGGGGGAAATGATCGGTGCTATTTAGTAGCTCTTTGTGTCAAATTCTGCTTTTTTTTTTTTTTTTTTTTTTCCTCCCTTGACAGATCAGACCGCTTCCGTCGAGGCTCCTTCTTCCGCCTGTCGCTTCCGCGTATTTTACTCTCAGGACCCCAGAAGATGAGGACGCCCGCAATGTTGCCTATAATAAATTCATAATGCCAGTTTTTCATAATACAGGAATTAAATAAAAAAAATAAAAAATTAATCAGTGAACATATCCACACACAAACATGACAGTGTTTGACAGAAAGGACATTTCCGTGTGGTGGAGGTGTATTACCAAGCCAACATTTTAAAGTCTATGTGGGTAGAAAGTGGCCTAAATAATTATGATATTTTTCACAATGCACACACATGATCCAAAGCGATGACAAATGCCTCATGTTCATGAAAAACATGCTGCAGTGAAACTTGATTAAAGTTTGGAGAGAGAGACAAAGAAATCACTGTTTCATTTCCTGTTTCTGACACACCTTCTTTTGCAATGATACTATTATACACACACACACACACACACACACACACACACACACACACACACACACACACAGGGACAAAAAAAGCAGTTTGGTTTTTGGGTAATTTGATCAATTGTACATTTCGTAAGAGAGGTTGCACAAATAAAGTAGTGCATCAAATGAAGTGACCTTTGCATCATATTTATATACACTATATTGCCAATCAAATGATCAGAATCAGGTGTCCTCATCACTTGGCCCGGCCACAGGTGTATAAAATCAAGCACTTGAGCCATAACAGTTGTGTTATGGCTCTGTTTTTGTACAAGCCACAACATGTGCAAAAACCCTAGTTTGCAGATATTTATAATTTTAGTTTATTGGTGTCACATTGTGCATATTCATACGTGAAATGTGTTTTAATCAAATTACCAGAAGCTAAATGACACAGAAAAGCTAAATTCAGCATAGGAGTACTGGTGGATTTCTGGCTCTGTATTCATAGTACCTGATGGGAACTTAAAGGTGACACACACATGCACAGGGGATGCATTGTGCATTTCTGTGGAAGTGGGGGATATTTTCTGTTCGTGCAAAGAATTCATTCCCAACGTGCAACTGAAGGTGATCTGAGGTTATCTGATCAGGCATGTTTTTCACTCAGTGTTCCTCTGAACGTTAGATTTTGAGGGAAGGAAAATAAACATGATAACGAGGAAATGGAGCCATAAAGATGATGTTTACAGCTTAGAAAACTAGATTTTTGTCCCAACCTGAAGGAATGAAAATAATAAGTCTGTCAGTTACTAAACAAATATATCCTCTTCTCTGGAAGAGTATAAAAAAATAATCTTGATGACATGATCTCAGGTTCCCAAAGAGGTTATTGTTAGTCAGTTTCACGGTATTGTTCACAAACCTGCATGTTTGTGAGTGGAAACTCGAAACACGTCCCACATCCATCACTGTAATTCCAGTTCAGTTAGATGCTTTCTTAGGAACTGTAAGATATTTGATATTTCTGTGTACGCAAGTTATTCAGTTTCTGATGTAGATTTCTTTGTGATATGTTATAACTGCTGACCCCGTGTTTGCCAAAGCAAACACATACTGAAAAAAACAGGCCATTCTTGTTGGGGGACTGTCATGCTTCTAAATGGAAGCTGCCAGCCTGACAACATGTCATTTAGAGCCTTCATGTCTCCATTTTTCCTTATAGATATGTGACAGACGCCACTGCTATGCAGTCTATGTGATGACTGTTACCTCTGGAAGGCACCATGAAGTGATTTATGGATGGAAGACACCTTTGTTTCTGAATATGCAAAACAGGAGAAAAACACTGATTTCATCTTAATATTTGACTGATAAATGACTGTTTAAGTAAACTAATGCTGAACGACTGCGACACAGTGGGGTTTTTTTTTTTGGTGTTTTCAAGGTCATTTCCAGAAAGTGTCACAGCTGAAATCCTGCCTTGATGATTTGTAAAACACCTTACCACACACCACCTTACCCAATGACTTGCGTCAGGCGTCATGCAAGTCACTTACAGCGGTGTGATTTCTGATTCTTCTAAGATTAGGATGTACTTTTAGTCATCCCTCAATGGGGAAATTATTTTTTCACTCTATTTTTTATTTTACATGCATTTAACCCGGACACACACACACATGCAATACAACGGCATAGACATGCAAATGTGGAGAGAGATGGTGGAGTGATGGGCAGCCAGCCAGACCAATGCCCAGTGAGCAGTTGGATATATATATATATAAATATAATTTGTTGTTATTGTAGAGAGAAATGTTATTTAGAAAAAGTTTCTAAAGCCAAGGCCATATATAATAATGTAATTTTGAGCTGTCATAGTGGGAAAAGCACAGATACACATCCACCATCACCATGAAACCTGAACCTGAAGCACCTGAGCAGGATTCAGCCATCGTTAATTATTAATTTACTTGCACCTGTGTTGTTGCTCATGTGTCAAAATGTGTGAAAAGTTTGCAGCAAAAAAAAAACATTTGATGCAGGCGTGTTCAGTAACACAGGAAGGAAAAAGAAGATTGGGTCACCTCCGGTTTAAAAACCAAACCACTTTTAAAGGGATGCTCTTTGACACTGACTCATTTAGGTGTGTCATTTAGCTTCTATCATCACCATAAGCTACAGCGGAGTCAGTGCAGACAGGAAGGTGAGTGTCTGAACATCTTCTTCTTCTGGTTGTGCCCAAAGAAAAAAAAGACTAAACTAAAAGTGTTTGGTGTACTAGTATTCATCTGTTTTTCTTCTTTCTTTTTTTTTATTTTTTATCCATAGTCATGTCTTTCGTCATTGACTTTAATGAGGATTATTTATACCAACTGAATTACACCGTCGACAATAATCAAACACCCTACGTTGTGAATCCTGAGACGTTACAATGTGAGTTAAAACCGCTGGATCCCTCCGGAGCTGTGGCCCTGAGTACCATCCTCATACTCATCTTCATACTGGCAATACCGGGAAACCTGTTAGTGGGATGGGTGATCAGCACCAGTCGGCAGTCTCTGACTCCGTCGGATGTGTACTTGTTACACCTGACAATAGCAGATGGTCTGATGGCTCTAACCCTCCCGTTCTGGTCTGTGGCACTGGTCTACGGATGGATCTTTGAAGACTTTATGTGCAAGTTCCTCAACCTCGTCATCGAAGCAAACTTCTACACCAGCATCCTCTTCCTGGCCTGCATCAGCATCGATCGGTATCTCGTGATTGTGCACGCCAGCGAGACCCTCAAGAGTCGCCAGAGGATGTGCAGCTGGGTTCTCTGTGCCGCGGTGTGGGCCCTCGGCGTGGCCCTCGCTCTGCCTGCACTTTTCAACGACGCCACCAAGTTGAACGATGAGTCCGGGAAGGTGATTTGCATTGAAACGTTTGACCTGGGCAAGGCCTCCTCGTGGAGGATTGCCACACGTGGGTTTCGCCATATTTTTGGCTTCTTGCTCCCTCTGAGTGTCATGTTGTTCTGTTACAGCATCACTATCACAAGGCTGCTGCGCACCCGTGGTTTCCAGAAGCACAGGGCTATGCGGGTGATCATAGGGGTTGTGATTGCATTTCTGGTATGCTGGACGCCGTACCATATAACCATGATGGTAGACACGCTCCTGAGGGCTGATCTGATACAACCTGACTGTGCTATGAGGAATTCAGTGAGTGTGGCTTTGATTATCACCAACAGCCTGGCTCTGCTGCACAGTTGCATCAACCCTGTCCTCTATGCATTCGTGGGGGAAAAGTTCAGGAAAAACATGCAGCTGCTTTTTCAGAGGAGACTGCGACAGGAGAGGCTGTCACCGTCCAGAGTCAGCAGGTCGACGTCTCAGACTTCAGATAACAATGGAGCTGTTCTCTGAGACGTTGGCTGTATCACATCACATCACATCTCTTCAACCTGTGCAAGAGCTTATGGATGGGTAGCTTTATGTCTTAGCTTCTGTGCCCAATAAAAGAACTTATTTGATGTTATTGAAGGTAAAGTTTCTATTTAGGATGATAGGAACGAGTAGAGTGTAGAAACCAATAAATAATAGTCCTGTAAATAACCGAATGCCTGCAGAGAAGCTGCACCTGATGAACTATGAAAGATAAATATTAATAATGTATTTGGGTGTTTAATCAAGCAGCGGTATCAAAGTATTTCAAGTCAGAAATGTGCTGATGAAATGTGAGGTTAAACATATTTATTATCCTGTATATGTACAGCGAGGAAAATCTTAGATTAGTAAAAGATGTTTTACTATAGTTTGTCAATGCTTATAGATATTTATGGTTCACTGCTGCCATCTATTGAATTAACAGCAGTCTACATCCTCTACTGAAGCCTGATTAAAAGCTCATTAATTTCGACTTGTTTCAAAGTGGTCCAGCCTTTTGTGAACGAGGGCAATAATGTATATTTTTACACTTCTGTGTTTTTATTTATAAGTGCTTTGAAGGTTGAATATTGCATGAAATGTCTGAATGCTATGAAATGAATGAGTTAAACAATTAAAAAATAAATAAAATAAAAATAAAAAGATTTGCAATTAATCTTCCCTGCATCTGCCTGGTTTGTACTAATTTACTTGAAAATAAATAAAATTTGACTTCAAGTTTAGTTCACAAGTCAAATTTTTAAATGTGGTGATTAAAAATGACTACTGATTAATTGATTTTTTTTTAAATATTTTTAATTGCTTGATCTCAATAAAAATCAAATTCTGCAGTGAAAAACATGGAAAAGAAAGCGCCGTTAAAAAAATATCTACCAGCGTTGTGTACGAAGGTAGAACTACATTTCCCAGAAGGCAGCGCGACGATTAAACTGTAAGGACATGAGGTATGTAACTTACCGCACGGCTAATTTACAACTCCAACACTAGTAAATAGAGATTTGTTTTTATTGAAAGCTTGTAGGCGTGTAAACGGCCTGTCAGCTACTTAATTTAAATATTATTTTATGTTATTAGTGAAACCAACGGCTACAGGAAGGCATTGATTTGTCTGTCTATTGCTGTTAGCCGGCTAGCTAGCTAGCTGCATTGTAGTTTTATTTAATTTGTAGCTTTTGTCATAAATTCAGAAATGTTATCTTTTTGTTTTTGTGTTCATATCTCTTGTGTAACTACGTTTTGTAAGTTTTGACTCGTAACTCAGGCCATGAAGGGAACCTGGTTGTTTATGGGCCTGTAAAAACACACACATATATGAAATAACTTATGATTAATATGAATGTAACTGAAATGTGCCAAAGTGTACCCACTTGTTGAAAGACTAGTCATTAATGTGATGAGACAAATGACAGAAAATTACATTTTATTCACTGTATTGATAGTTTTAAAGCAAAAGTAATAAATGAAATCATAGTAAGATGAATGTGTTTGTGTTTCTAGCAACCTATGACTAACATGTTTCATAATTATCTGATTATTTAGCAAACAGTTTATAAGTTAAGAAAAGTAAGATGTAGATTCATTGATATCAATAACACGTGTTAATTGCAGGCCTGTTTTTAGATACTCAGTGCTTGAATGTGTGACTAACTGACAGCATTGTTGTCTTTTCAGATTAACAATGACACCAGACCCGACTGCAGGATAGCTCGCTGTCGGACGTTTGTCACAGTCACAGTCACAGTATGCGATGGAGCAAAGATCAACATTTTCTCTTACATGCAAATGAAAGCATGTAGCACTTTAACTACTGGTACGAGGAGGAGAAACCACACTTTAGTTAAAGTTTTCAACCCAAACGGTTCTTCTGATCCAACAAAAAAGGAATTCGGCAGCTTTTTTTTTTACATCAAAACAAGCCACCACATGGTGATTTGACACTGCTAAACGTTACACTCTGGCTCACAAGCCGGCTGACACTATGGTAGCAGATAACACAGCAGGAAGTGGGGACCAGTCAGAGGGGGACAGCCCTGTTTCCACTAAAAGCTCCAGGTACCTCGAGATGGAGCCTGCTTCTGAAGACAACGGCAGACACGAAAATGGAGACATGGAGATGGCCGTCTCCGCTTCTGAGACGCTGTCTCCCTCCAATGTTGTCCCAGAGAAAGCCGGGGAGCCCCGTAAATGGATGTGGTCTGTGATGTTCTTGTGTTTCTATGGGTTTATGGCTTCGATAAAACCCGGGGAGCCCTTCATTACACCGTATCTACTCAGCCTTGAGAAAAACTTCACCAGGGAACAGGTTAGTTGTGTCATGTTGTTGTTTGTGTTTTTACAGGTGGTATTTGTCTCGGCTCGAGAAGAACACGAGTGCAGCCACATTTGTACGAGAGGTTGTCCAGAAAGTGCAGACTAAAAGTTAACGTCTAAGACCGTTTTTTCCTCCATGCACTGATTGCACGGTGGAATTAATGAGTGCCCTGTGGGGAGGTTTGCTGATCCATCTTACTGTGGACAAAGTTCACATTCCTCTGAAGCGTTTCAGTCAGGTCGGTGGGCTTGTGAAGGATTATATTAGAGGAATGACAATGACGATATCAGTGGACTGAACTTTTAGTTACCTGCCATAGTTTTCTAAAATGTGAAATATTTTGAGTCATTGTGTACGTTGGACCTGAATGACCTTTTTCAGACAAACACACACACACACTGAACACGTTCAGGTTTATATTTATCCTTCACCATCAGACATGAAACACAACTGTATTTATATGTGTAGCCTCCAGCTGTTGTTGTAGGTGATACAGCCTTGAATCGGCAAGAAAATTTAAATACTTGAGAATGTTTCACCTTTTTTATTATCATAAAATCACATGTGATGAAACAGAGTAGGTGACTTTACATATGCAAAGACGTTCATATATCTTAATATCAATTGATATGAATAACTAACATCAACCTTCCTGAGTTCTCATTTCAATTCGATCTGTATTTGATCAACTTGTCTGTCGTTTCCAGGTGACCAATGAGGTCACTCCAGTGCTGACGTACTCCTACATGGCCGTGCTGGTTCCAGCCTTCCTGCTGACTGATCTTCTGCGCTACAAGCCGGTTCTGATCATCCAGGGCATCAGCCAGGTAGCCGTCTGGCTCATCCTGCTCCTGGGCTCCTCCCTCATCGAGATGCAGTTCATGGAGTTCTTCTACGGCGTCACCATGGCCTGCCGCGTGGCGTACTCCTCCTACATCTTCTCCCTGGTTAGCCCGCTCCTCTACCAGCGCGTTGCTGGCTACTCGCGCACCTCAGTCCTCTTGGGTGTGTTCACCAGCTCTGTGCTGGGCCAGCTGTGCAAGTCCGTGGGCGAAGTCAGCTACTACACCCTTAACGCCATATCTCTGGGTTTCGTCAGCTTCGGCCTGCTGCTCTCTCTGTGCCTACCGTGGCCCAAACGCTCCTTGTTTTTCAACCGGAAAGAGGAGCAAAGGGAACTGGCTGCTTCAGTTGCCACCAAGTCAGAACTGGACAAAATAAACCCGAAAGAAGACGGCTCGTCCTCGGCGGCGCCTCCGTGCTCTGCATCGCGCTGGAGGGATTCTGTGTTTGTGCAGATGCTGCTGGAGGTGAGAAACGTGGTGAAGAACCCCAACCTGAGGCTCTGGTCCCTTTGGTGGGTGTTTAACTCCACAGGGTACTACCTGGTGCTGTTCTACGTACACATCCTGTGGGACAAAGTCTACCCAGCCTCTGAGAACAAGAAAGTTTACAACGGGGGAGTGGAGGCAGTTTCTACCCTATTAAGTGAGACATTTCAAAATAATAACTTTTATTAGTGCTTTTAAAGGCACTCAGAGATGCCTGAAATGCTTTTAGTCACAGTGGGCTTCCAACTCCTGCCATATAGATGTACATGCAAATACAACATCACAATATCAACAGCAGCAGCAGTGTTTGGTGTTGCATTCATAGAAATGCTGTGATAACTTCAGCCAGCTTTGCAAGGGATTTACAAAAGATGGCCCAACATTAAATAAAAATGCAGAACAGGAGGGGGAGTATGCTCCAGATATGTTCGTTATAAAGGTCGCTGGTTGGACTGCTGAATGAATCACATGGGACACAGTTCACTAATACATTAATTCTTAACTTATTCACTTTATTGCACTGCTCCCATGTGTTTGATTGAAAGAAGTGGGCCCACTAGTGGTTCAAGAAAAGCGAAAAGAAGTCTGAGTCCATTTATTTTAGAGATAGACATCTGGAAAAAGCAGCATCTTTGTTGTCTGTCTGCACCGACTGTGCAGGTGTGTCGGTTGTCGTTAAGAGGTTGAGTAATTAATCTACAGCCTTTATTCTGTGACGTTATTACATCAGTAATTGCACTTTAAACAGCTGTAAAGCACAAAGGTAGCAGCTTGTTTAAATGACCTGGATGTCGCATGAGAGAAGTTGCATAACAAAATCTGATAAGAGTCTTAAATACCAGATGTATATGATTTTTTTTGCAGAGTCTTGATCAACATGTGTTTGTTCGGCAGGTGCGGCCACTTCCTTCATAGCGGGCTATGTGAAAATTCGGTGGAACATCTGGTCCGAACTGGTCATCGGTGTCATCACAGCAATGCAGGCGGGCCTGCTGCTCCTCATGGCCAACACACCCAACATTTGGGTGTGCTATACATCCTACATCCTCTTCAGAAGCTTCTATCAGTTCCTGGTGCCTATTGCCACGTGAGTGCCAAGACACACTTTTCACATCCAAAAACCGAAAGACGGTGAAACGTCATGCTCATCCGTGTGAACTCTGTAGTTTCCAGATAGCCTCGTCACTCACCAAGGAGCTGTGTGCCCTGGTGTTCGGCATCAACACCTTCCTGGCGATCATATTAAAGAGCATCATCATCCTGATATTTTCTGACAAGAGGGGCCTGGCGTTGGATGTGCACTCTCAGGTAATCATTTGGGCAGTTTTTATTAATCATCTGTTGATTACCAAAACTGTATTTTATGAAACTCAATAGTCCCCGAGTCTAATAATTTCTGCTTCTCTTTTACAGTTCCTGGTCTACTTCATTTATTTGACCATACTCGCTGTCGTCTACTTGATCTGCGCTGCTGTGGTCATCACACGTCACTACAGAAACCAGAACAGGAGACGGGACGGGACCAACGATCAGACCACGTCCATAGAGCTCAGTCCCGCAGCAGCTAATTCAGAGACAGAACCTTTGTCTAACAGCACCAAGTGCCAAGAAATAAAAAACATCTCGCCATAAACATCTCTCCATCAACGTCGTATCCAGCCTCGTTTTTTTTTATTTAACCACAGCGGGATCAATCATTTTAACCCTGTGATGTTGATGTTTACCGCTGAGCTTTAATCCCAGAAGTGCCTCGTGTGCTACATAAAGGTTTCTATTTGTTCATGATGCCGTGATTGATCATTGCATTAAGTGGCACTATGTTTTAGTATTATTGAAATCATCTTGAATTACTATGTCATCTCTAAAAATGACTTTTTCTTTTTTTTTTTTAATTGACACTCCTGTTGTACTTAATGCTACCACTCAATTATTGCTAATCAGATTTTTACATTGTTATAAAATCCAGTTATATTTCCATTTCCCAGCCTTTGCATCATTTGTCTGAGTACGTTAAACTGCACTTTGTGTGCAGTTTGTTTATATAATGTGGTTCATTTACTTGCTGTAACACTTTAAGTCATTCACGTTCACTCGTTGAACATAAGCTGTGATGTACTGATTTACTCTACAGAAATGAGGTGAATTAAGTTTATGGACATTTTTATGCACACATATATATATATGCTTTTATTTTAAATACACTTTGTAGTGATATTTCTACTTTGTGTTTAATTATCAGCTGGAACTTGGTTTTACATTTAAAAACTGTCAGGAACACTTGTTGGTCTTTTAGACAATGCTAGGAATGCAGTGTTATTTAATACAACAGGAACTACAGTGTTAACATTCAGTAGGTTTTGAGAAATGTCTATTTGCTTACTTTAAAAAAAGGCAAATGTGGCCTGTACAAATAGTATCTGTAACTTTGGATTATGATTAAATCCAGAATGTAAAGATTGTAATAATTGCTGAGAAATAATGTGACTTTGAACCTGTCTAAATGCTGTAAAGAATAGAAAAGCACTGACTTTAATCAAATGTTAATTTTGTATTCACAAATAAATTACATTTGGGTTTAAACTGTTCTCAGTATTCAACTCTGCTTCATGTTCATCATTAAGTTATTAGAGTCTGAAGAAAATGAGATTATACAGACATGAACTGTGTTTTTTAAACCTCATGTTGTTATCCCAGAACATATACGGTCAGCTGTTTGCTCAGCTGCAGGACGACGTGCTCATCTCCGTTTGTTTTTCTCCTTTCTTGTCCACACTGGGGGAGTTTTAAATCTCGACTGTTTCTACAGCTGCACACAAATGTCTACAGACCGACAGATCAAGAATCACAGTCCACAGTCTGCACTCTCACCCTTTAGCTCTGGTTTCTGATTGCTTGCAATGAGCTAAATGTTGAGGTTTATCTTTCAGAGAAAACAAACCAACAAAGAAAGCTTTTGCTAAATATTTATTTTGTGCACATTTATCAGAATATAAATTCTCAGAATCATTAAAAAACATTGTCAGTGTTGCTCTGAAAGGCAGCAGCGACTTCTTCTTCTTCTTCCATCCGCCTGTTCTGGGAAAGTGATTCAAACATAATGACTCTTCATCAATAACTGAAGAGGAATGAAAATGTCCACTTGCTGCCCCCGAGTGGTCAAAAGAGCTTTGTGCATACATAAACACACAAACGTATATACATTCTTTACGTCCTCAAACACCACAACAAACCACAATAAATACTCAGTTAACAGAGCATGAATTACCCAAGTGCCTTTTGTCTAAAAAATGTTGAAACATAAAAAAACTGATTACTTTGTTTGTAATAAGCGATTTGATCGTTAAAAGTGGCAAAAAGTTTCAAAGCAGGAAAAGCTGAGAACACAGGAAATATTAATTACAGTAAAGATGAACTTGAAATCTGGCATACTTGCATCACGGACACACAGAGGGACCGTTACAAAGCTTTGATTGTTGGTTGAGCTTGCAGCCCGAACCAGACAATAGCTTTCCTTGTTGTGCTCTCGGTTTGGTGGATCCACGCCGAACCTTCCCGATCGACCCCGGCATCGGCTTTAACATGCTCGGCTGTATCAAAG
Source organism: Pampus argenteus (assembly GCA_036937835.1). Lineage (NCBI taxonomy): Eukaryota > Metazoa > Chordata > Actinopteri > Scombriformes > Stromateidae > Pampus > Pampus argenteus. Next base: position 2,415,775 of record CM072883.1, on the reverse strand, counting down.
GAAAGCAACCTTTGCAGGGACTTCCTGGTATTGTCTCAACTCTCAACAAAAAAAAAAAAGGTGGAAAATCTGCGGTCCGTTCCTTTATATACCTGAACTGAGATCTTATACTCCCTTTTTTTAATTTTCTGTACAATTTCCCTTCTTGTATGACCTTTAGTGTTGTATTATTTAGATTTGAGTTCCACATAACGTGAGCATTTCCTGAAACATCGTAGCATCACTCCGGATCTATTTTTACAGGCGTTGTTTGGCCGTCTATGTCATTGGTGTTTCCTCTGTCAAATGGAAAGAGAGAAATAAAATGAAATACAGGTTAATGGAGGAGGTTTAACATCCATCGTTACCTTAAAAATAAATAAATTGTATTCAGGAGTATCTTACCATCGGCTGCTTGTCCCTTCTCTAGACGAGTGGTGATGCCGTTAGATTCAGCAGCATCTGTGGCTGAAATAATGGTTTATTAATTTTTTTACATCATAATAAAAGATTTAAAATAAAAAGTATGTGTGAGCTGAAACCTACCTTGACTGTCCTTCTTCCAAAAGTCTGTAGTGGTGGAAAAAAAAAACAGCGAGATAGTGAAATTGACAAAAGAAACATCACAAAAAAACATTTAAAAAAATCACTTAATAAATAGGAGTAATTATTGTAGGTTATTGACTAACCTGCTTCCCATGGCATGGACGCTACGGGGACAGAGGTGCAGCAGAAATGAGTTTTTAAAAGTTTGTTTAATATAAACCCTTCAAAGTTAATGATAATAATAAGATGTGAACTTACTTTTCTGGAAGAACCACGACCCTAGAAGAGAAAAAAAACCATCATCATCATCATCAACGTTTCAACTGCTAATATTATTAAAATATAAATCTAACTAGTCAATACAGAGTCACCGTTTCTCACCTGCTTTCCATCTGTGAATGAGAACCAGCAGCACCACAGCCGTCAGCAGGCTGATGAACACCGTGAGGCCGGTGTTGATTTTCAGAGCGGTTCCCGTCGGGTTGGCGACAGGTTTGCTGCTCCTCTCGCTCACCGAATTCTTTATCTTACATCTGAACTCGCCAACGTTTGAGCAGTTCTCCTAAGAGGTGAGTGAAAACAGCAAATATTACACCACGACCCCAATGTTTTAAACACAAATGACACTAAGACACACACACACACACACAGACTGATGATACCTTTGTGATAACGTGCGTCTTGGGTAAGTCTTTATTTAAATTGTCAAACATCCATTCGTACTTGACCGGTTCGGCGCCGGTGGTGTTTCCATCACAGGTCAAAGTACACGTTATTTTATCCTCACAGGAGACAGAGACAGTGGGTGTGGGGACGGGAACTGAAAAAAAAGGAGGAAAAAAACAGTCAACTCTTTTCTCCCACTTCTCTTGAATCTCTCGATAAAGTGTGTGTGACTTACACAAGACAATCAGCTCAGTTGTTTTGCAGATGATGTTGTTGTTGTCGGATTCTGGCGTGTACCTGCCACTGTCTTCTAGAGACAGGCCTGTGATGGTCAGCGCTCCGCTCGAGTTGTCCAGTTTACCACGGGCTTTAAAAAAAACAACAACACAAAAACCATGATCTTAAAAAAACTCACAAAAATGATGCCAAACGTGAGAACAAACTCGACTAATACCTTGGAACTGACGATAATACTCGGTGTCCACTCCGTCCCACGACACGGCGATGTCTGGACCCACTTTCCACAAGATGCTCGTGATGGGAAAGTTGCAGCCGGGTTCGAGGACCACCTCATCGCCCACCTTCCTGTTCAGAGTCTCTGCAGGGACAGTTTATAGTCAGAGTAAATGTATGAAGTCTTTGTTTGATAAAAATGACCCTGATGGTATTATAATAGGACTTCAAGACTCATACAATACACATTAGTATTGATAATCATATACAATAATAATAATATATTATTAAGAGGGACCAAAACACTACTACTTCCATTGTTGCATTAATACTTCATTAAAGCATCTAAATACTTGTTTATTTACTGTCTTATTGTCAGTTATTATGACCGTTAGTAGTTTTGGGGTGATATGAATATATATATATATATATACATAATATTTAAATACTGCGTGGATATGTTAAATTTAACCCACTTTAAACGCATTAAAAGATGTTATAAGTCAGATAAAAGGAAATGATCAGATTTACCAGACGCCGTGAACGCGACAGCCAGTAAAACACACCAGCAACCGGCCGCTATAACGTCTGTCACCGGCGGCCTCATATCAGTCTGTTCTTCGCTTCAGCGACGTTATTTAAAGGATGAAACTGTTAAAGGATACATTAACGTAAAACGTAACGTAACGTATAACAACAAATATGTCGTGATAGAGACGAACTCGACAGTTTGAAAGAAGCTAAGTGAAAGTTAGTTCAGGCTCACGGTGTCCGAGCAGGGATCCGCCTTCACCGAGAGACGTTAGTTCAGGATATGACCCGCCCTACTCGGCTTCTGATTGGTCATTGCTTCCTGAAGGACTGAGGTAAGCCAATCAGACGCAGAGTAGGGCAGGTCATGATTTCGCCATCATGGAGGGAAGAAAAAACTTTATTGTGTTATTATTATTTTTATCTATTGTTCGATATCGTGTTTAATACTAATATGACGTTTATTTACACACAACCTGCTTCTGACTGACTGTTACTACAGCTGGAAACCTGCAGAAAAACATCACTGATCACACTTCCTATTAGAGAAAAATCAATACCCTCCATTAGAGAAAAATCAATACCCTCCATAAGAGAAAAATCAATACCCTCCATGATTTAATGACACTACTAATAACAGCGACCAATGCAGCCATATTGAGCTGAAATATATAGAAATCTGACACAGAACTGCAATGATTAGTCGATTAACTTAATACATTAGAAGATAGTCTCTGAACAGTGTATTGCATACAGTACACAACAGTATGTAATGTTACATATTGGTTTTTATTTTAATCTTCACAGTGATTTTTTTTTAATAAAATGCAAATATAAACTGACAATAAGAGCACTTTGTAAATGCATCATTCATCCTGCGGTTCCTCCAAGTTCTCCAGCTGCAGCCACAGGCCTCCTTCAGCACGCAGGACGAGTTGTGGGAGGCGGCGGACGCCCCCAGAGATGCCCCCAAGTTTGGGGTCCACACCCGGGGCCAGACGGAACCTGAGCAGCGTCAACGCCACGACGACTCGGAGCTCCGCCAGGGCGAATTTCTGACCGATACAGTTCCTGTGAACACACACACACACTAAACTTTATCAACACATTTCTAATAATGTCAGATCTTATTTGGTTTCAGTGTTAAAGTTACATCACCTGGGGCCTGAGGAGAAGGGGATGAAGGCGTGAGAGGCGCGGCCCTCTGTGTTGGTTGGGTCAAAACGCAGAGGATTAAACACCTAGAGGTTAAAATCACACAGGTCAAACATGGCCAATCTGTACTAAAGTAAAACAGAAAATGAAAATAGTTTTATTTCTTACATGTGGATCTGTCCAGACAGCAGGGTTGTGGTGTGTACCGTAGATACTGACCAAACAGATGGCTCCTGGGGAAGTTTAAAGGGGAAAATAAATGGAAAATCCCCTCTGAAGTATGCTGACATGCAAGTATATGATCGAAACTCATGACTTCATGTTTCATGCTTCCCTCTCACCGATCGGTACTGTGTGACTTCCTGGTAGTGGCATGTCTTGTGTGTACTGCCTTGTTACAGCCTGTACAGGTGAGTGCAGCCTCAGAGACTCCCTGATGCACATGGTGGTGAAGGGAAGGTTGGACAGATCCTCCCTTTAGACAGACACACATAACACATACTCTTAATTGTCCACCTCTTACAGTGCAGTTTTAATGATCAAATGTCCAGCGTGTGTTGTCTCACCACTGTATCTCGTGTCCGTCTCGTCCCTGCATCAGATCCATCACTTCCTGCCGGCATCTTTCCTGATAGTGTGTGTGGCGTGCTAAATTATACAGCGTCCAGCAAATCGCGCTGGCCGTGGTGTCATGACCTGAGGGTTCAATTTTGTGAACATTTAAGATGGCTGCAGCTTTAAAGAGAGACTATGTATCCTTTGCTGCTACAGTTTAACTTGATCTGGCTGACTGTTTTCCACCTGTGCCTTTCCGCCTGTACCTGCAAACATGAAGGTATTGGCCTCAGCTTGTATCTCCTCATCTGTTAGGCCTTTTCCATCCTCATCCTGCAACACACACGTTTTGCAACACAGTGTTTATTAGCACAACTTAAAGTTTGTTTCTATATGTTTTGTTGTCATCTACCACACCTTTGACATCAGTATGATGTCCACAAAATCTTTCTTCCTCTGTTTTGCTGTGGTGGAAGTGGACAGTGAGTCTGTCTCCGTCTCTTGACTGATGAGAGCACGACGCCTCTGCACCACGTCCCTGGTGAACCTGCAAACACAGAATATAATAAAATAAAACAGACAGAGCATGATACGTTTCTATAGACGACATATATGTTGTTATGATGTGATATTGCATAATTAACAATACATCTTATCAACATGATAAAGTCTGCACTGCTGCATAACAGTCAGAAGCATGCCTGTGCAGGTACTCACCTGTGTACAATGCTTAAGGCGTTTTTGAACCGTTTCCCCTGCTGAGACTTCCAGTAAATCCAGTCCCAGTGGTGTAAAATCCTGTAGCGTCGATCTATTATCAGATCACTCAGCTCCACTATTGCTGAGACATATTCACTGGTAGACCTGGAGAAAGAAGGTTATTAAAAATAAATAAATAGAAGAAATAAAACATATCAAGGGGAAAGTAGTTAAGTGTGTGTCCTCACTGCTGACAGTTGCTGTTGTAGCTAAAGGCACATTTCAGTAAACTGTCCATTGTCATGAGAGTGACATGGTCAAACATCTCTATATTGGTCCTGCCTTCTGCCACCAGGCGCCGCCACTTCTCCTGAAAGATGCGTACAGAGAGAGAATAAATTTAAATGTGTGTTAATGTGACCCACCATGTGTAAATCAATATTGATCCTACCAACAGAAACAACATAACAGTAACACTGTGTCTTACATGCATGGTGTCAGCTGAAGTGTTGAACTTGCCAACGTAGTTCTTCAGGATGTCAAAATGAAACGCTGGAGTCAGCAGCCTCCTCCTGCGGGACCACTCGCCTCCGTTGCTTAGCAACAGACTCCCTCCTATGGGACATAAGAGAGGTGGGATGATTTACAAGCGAGGATGATTGATTCATACACTCTGAAATGACTCAAATGTTTTGTCATCATCCTCAGTGTTGTGAAATGTGGAAGCTTGTACGTACTGACATCAACTGTAAACCCTCAAACTGGACTTTCAACAGACCAAGAAGGAGGGATTCATCTTACCAAGCCATGGACGCAGATGCCCGTAGATCAACTCATCCTTCACTGTAATGCTGGCTAGACGGAGAAAAGCAATGATGAGGTGAGAAAATAACATCATACATAGAAATATATCCTATTTAATCTGACTGGTGTTACTCTACCAGGTGCCATCAGCAGAGGTTTGACGTAGTCAGGATGGAAAAGTCTGACCAGATGGTAGAAAGGACCAAGGAACCAGCTGCAGGAGTGTGTGTACGTCTGCACCAAGTCATCCACCTGCAGGAGACCTTCCTCTGTGCTCTGCATCTGATTTAACACAAATAAGATATTTCGTAATCATTTTCTTTCACAATACAAAGCACATCCTGCATCACGGTGAGAAATGTGCAGTTAGATTTCCTGATGTGTCGTTGCACCATTTACCAAGCAGGCAAATGCATTTCAAAAGTGACACATTTAAAGGTGATAAATAAGGTGGATATTGTCTGTCATTACAGAGTGTGTGTGTGTGTGTGTGTGTCTTACCTGACCCAGGTGGCCTATCAGCCAAGAATGTGCAGGAGGTTTGTTGAAGCAGGACAGTCTGTGTGTGTACCAGGCATGCCGCACCAACAGCCTCGCCGTCTGAACCGCAACCAGAGCAACCAGAGCCGTACTGACCCAAACCAGGACCTGACAGAGGCCAGTCCAGCAGAGCACATGAGACAGGACACCCTGGAGGAGAGACATCCTGGCACAGAAACAGTCTCTCACAGCTGACGGTGGCTTATGATGAAGTTGTTGATGTTGAAAGTACAGAAAACTTGTTCCACCCATGATTGCAAACATTTCAACAGTAACAGCTTCCCTTTTTTGACTAAATGACACATTATCTGTTAAGATGATGCTGACTATTGAATAATATTAAACTTTGTTATAGTTAGAAAATATTGGAAATAACAGCAAATTTAGTGTTTGTTTTATAGGTCAAATTTTAGGCAGTAAATCCAGTTTGAGTGTCTGTTTTTTTTCAGTTTTTCAGCCTGTCTGACTTTCTACATAGGGAAGTAGATTTTCCGAGGAGCTCCTGAACGCCACATTTGATTGGCACACCTGAGCGGACACAATCGATACTTGGAACAGAAAGTGACGAAAAAAATGATTTTGAAAGGCGAAGTTTGACGTGTGAAGGCAGCCGGACATGAAAAGCAGGCGACTCTGTGCACACATTTAGGCGTGATGTTTATACCTGTCAGTTTCAGGTGAGTTTTAATCAAATACATGTGTGTGTGGGATTTAAATTGAGATAATTAGCTTATTTCCTTTTAATGTGAGGACACTTCCACCATGTTGCTCCCCATGTTTACCTTCCTCATATCAATCTGTCAATAGTTCCTTTGATTAATCAGAAAATAGTCAGAAAATGGTGGAAAAGATCCCCAGAGGTCAAAGGTCACATGTGTAATTTACATATATATATATATATATATATATATATTAAAGTTTGATTCTTTTCAGCAACTCTATCATTTTATTACATCCTCATTTCTCATTTTCTTCTTCATGTGTACATGTGGCAGGTTTCCATCTTGAAATGAATGCAGAGCAGGACAGGTGTGACAACCAGAGGAGGTCTCTGCATGCTTCCAGCTCCCCTCTGTCATCTCCCTGCTGCAGCTCCATCCAAACCTGGCTGCCAGTGGCATCACCCCTGCGACTTTCCTGGAGCGATCGTCAGATGGAGCAGGATGAAGACCCAGGGGACCGCGGCGTTGGGGTGCAGGCGAGTGAGTTACCTTTGTCCCGTTTCTACGAGGAGCTCTTCTGTAACAGTCAGACTTCTATCCCTCTGGTGCCTCTGGGCGGTGCTCTCATGTCCTCCGCCAGGCCGCAGAGCGATGTGGTCAAACAAGGTTACTTGGGGAAGCTGGAGCGGAGCCACAGAAGATATTTTGTCCTGAGAACAGGAAGTCACACGGGGCCGAGCCGACTCGAGTGGTACAAGAGCCAGGAGAAGTTCACAGCACTGGAGAAGTCTGCTGGTAAAGCTGCGCTGTTTGAGTCAAGCAAGCAAGGGTTGGTAAACGCAGAAGAACACGCTTTCAGTCATATCACATGATCTTCCTCAGCACATTGACGTGAGAAACATTACAGCCTATAATGATACTGAATTATTTCCCTCATCCCAGGGTGATTTACCTCAGGTGTTGTCTTGGTGTGAGCCGCATTGGCAGTTCCAGAAAAGGCCACACGGTGGCGTTGTATGCCAAGGATCAGACGATGGTGCTGGTAGTGGAGGACCAGCGGGAGCAAGAAGAGTGGTACGTGTCCGTTAAGAAGCTGATGGAGGAGGAGCGGAAGGATGAAGAGCATGAAGGGTTTGATGAAGAGGATGATGGGTACTGTACTCTGCCTCCTGCTGCTTTTTTCAAAGAGGTTAGACCTGATTAGCATTTAGGATGCTGCAGTTATTAATATTAAACTTTTTTTTTTTATATAGTATTTGTTTTATTCTGGGCTTTCTGGGATCTGCTCCCTTCACCTTCTCGTTAAGGTTTGGCCCGTCACGGTGAAGCCCAGAGATCTGGGCCGCTCCAAGTCTCTGGCTGGGGAGAGCCGGCTCTGCCTCACAGCTTCAGCTCTCATCTTGGTCAGAGTGGCGGTTTGTAACGATTTACCGTCTGTTACGATACCTTTGCTGAGCGTGCGGCGCTTTGGACACTTGGATGGCTCATTCTTCTTGGAGCTCGGCAGGTCGGCACCAAACGGGCCCGGAGAGATCTGGATGGAAGCAAGAGACCAAGGTAGCTATGAGTAGAGGGTGTGTTGATTATACTGTGTACTGTCCTACCGTACGATGTTATGTCCGTTCTGCACAGGAAACTCAGCACTGGCTCAGCACATTCACGAGGTGGTTCGGGAGACGGTGAGGGCACTGCGAGCTCTTCCAGACTTCAGCAGGTCACCGACCTCCAACCACACCAACCACACTCAGCTGGCCTCAAAACGCTGCAGACCCAAATACAGAGACAAGCTGGTGAACGTGAGACCCGCCGGTTCCCCCCTGGCCCCGCTCGCCAGGAACTCTGAAATCCAGGCTGCTCCGACTCAATGCGACCTCGAGCCCCAAAAACCAGACAAAGCTGCGGCCGAATCCGTTTGCAGCCATCAGAGATCTGCGTCTGAAAACGGCAGCTACGTGGAAATGAAGGTGGATCATCGCCTCCCGGGGAACAAAGGGATGGAAAACGATGTTGCAGCCTGCAAGATGGACGGCTGGGAGCCAGGTGAGCGGGAGGAGCTGGGGTACATGATGATGTCACCACAGGTCAGCCACACCTCATCTGTGCTGTCTCAGGATGACTATGTGACCATGACGAGCCCAGTCAAACTCAACTGGCCGGCCTACTCTTCCTCCTCCTCTTCGCTTCAGACGTCATTCAACAGGTGAGTTCAGGTGACTAAAAGAGCCTTGAGGATACACCTCTGTGTTGTTTGTGGAAAACAAACTTCTCTGTCCTTTGCAGCTCCACCTCTGACGGCTACTCTCCTCAGCACCCGTCGCATCATCACACCAATGAGCACAGTCAGTCTCACTGGCTGGTGACCTCAGTCCAGCGGTCAGAAACGGGCCAATCACAGAGGAGCATCAGCTGCTCCACGCAGGACGATGGACCAGCCCAGCACGCAGGACTCCCATCACAGAGCAGAGCCACCTCTCCTCCTGTGGGGGGTGGACTGATGACTCCATTCATCACAGGTGGACAAAGTTACTCTAGACCAGTCCAAGGTGGTCCAAACTCTGGTTCAGGCCAGTCTCGACGCCTGCAGGCTGCACCAGACCGGCCTGTCAGAAGATACCGCCTGTCATCATGTCTGCCTTCTTGCCTGCAAGCTGAAGACAGATCCTGACCACAGCCGCAAGCTAATGGAAAAAATCCTGAATTTAATATGTCGGTGTGACTTCACGTTGTGTATTATATGTTTGAGAAAACTCGTGTCTGTAAATGCTCTCAGTGAGTGTTTTCATTTTGCCTCTTTTTGTCTGTTTTCTTTTTCTTTTGGTGCAATTTATTTCCACACCTGAAGATGTTGCACTGTTATATGAAATAATGAAAAGAATAAAGTCACATGAATTCAGTTTTTCCTTTCAGCTCGTTATTTACACACGTTCATACAGATCAGTGTTGGACTTGGCAGGATTGGAAATCTCACTGATGTATTAAGGAAGTAAGAAACAAGCTACTCGCACCAGACTTATGCTGACGTGTGTTTTGTTGCAGTGAACCTGCATATTTTGTATAACTTACTTGCATATCTTGCACACAGAGCTGTCTGTAACCCATATCTATCCAGATAGGAACCGTAGAGTACTCTTTATTCAAATCAGCCTCCAGATATCAAACTCTTTCTGAATTAGCTGTTTCACTGCTGAACGCCTTACATGGTTAATCTCCTACAGTTGACAGCAGTACAGTGTGTGTGTGTGTAATAATAAATTATAAGTTAAGTTTATACAACTGTTTTCTGTATTGCAGGGTATTGGATTTGAATAGATAGATCGATATATATACTTTATTAATCCCAAAAACTGGTAAATTAGAGACTGAAGTTAAAACATTTATACATCGTCCCTATTTCAGTGAACAAGTAATGGACAAATTAAAATGTCGGGCTTGTATTGATGTTTTGTTGTTTCTGGAGCTTTTGGCCTTCAGTTGTTTTCAGCAGACTGACGGTTAAGGAAGCTCCACAGTTTAATCACGAAAGAAACCCTTCTGATGTTTCCTGGGTGTTCACATCCAAAACACTAAAAACTGCCTCAGTGTCCATATATGGGATCTTGATTCTGTGAACTTGTTTAACATGTATATTTTGCATATCTTTGATACGGAGATATCTGTGACAGATGTCCGTTATGATAAATCTTTATCTTCATTCAAATTGGTTAGACAAGCTGGTGGAGCCCATCCACCTGAACACTATATAATGAACTCACTGTAACCAGTAAGTTACCGCTTCAGAAGACTCACTGAAGACATCAACTGCCTGCCTGGACCACAGCCAGTCAACCAACCAACCAACCAACCAACCAGCGACTCATCAGCCGAGCAAGAAATAAGGTAATGGACCTTAATAGAAAAAGCTCCTATTAGAGCTACTCGGTTATCTAACTCATCCACACTGAGCCTTTGTCAGTTATGCATAAGTTATTTGGGCTGCTAGATTATTTTCTCAATTAACTGAAAGCAAAGCTATCACGTGTGCTCCTTTTGAATTCTCTATCAGAAGCTTTTTTTCTTCACCAGTGAATCATGAAGATCCAGATTGCCTGTCTGCTGCTGGTGCTGCTCTGTGCCACTGAGCTCACGGAGGCCAAGAACTTCGAGATCATTGAAGCCATGGAGCCAGGAGATTGTACCAAAAAGATGAAAGACCAGGGGCTCTACAATAATGAGAATAAATGCTTGTACACAACTACCTTCATTGTTAGCAGTGAGGCCGAAGTCAACGCTGTGTGTGCAGGAGGTGATGGGAACAAAGAAAGTAAAACAACTTTCAAAATTGTTGACTGTACAGATAAGAATAAGTCTAAGTTTCCTGAATGTGTCTACAGTGGTTCCACTCACAAAGCACACGTTACATTCACCTGTAACAATAACGAAGCTGTGAAGTTTATTAGTGCAAAAAGAATGAATTAAACATCTGCTGTGTACTTCAGTTTGCTGTCAATCATAATCTGAAGTGTGATGTTTATCCTGTTTTACATCTTAATGTGGTTTCAGAAATGCTTCTCGTTTATCTTCGCTTTGCTTAAAATAATAACATGAAGGGATTGTGGAAGAAACATTTCTTTTCTGTCAATATGCAGACAGTCTTTCTTGTACCAACTTGTCTTCAGTAATATTGTACCCAACAATCCCATCCTGCCGCATACCAAGAATAAACTCACTATAACACACTTGCAACCTCAGAGTTTCTTATTTCTTTTCTCATTAATGCTAAATACCAGACAAGAAGAGTCTTGCATTTATTGTACCCAGGTCTCATTTTCAGTGCTAAACTATTTTTTTTCCAACTATGTTCTTGTATATGTTGCAGGCCAACAATATGTTTCTGCATTAGAGGTTGGGATTTGATTTCCTCTCCTATGTCAGTATGTTAGGGTTGTGGGTTTGATCCCGGACTGACATCACTAAGAGTATATGAAAAACTCCCTCCTTCACTCTGCATCAGTAACCGGAGCAAGGAAAAGGGTGAATGAAGGAGGAGCGTTGCTTCTCATTTATCTTCACTTTGCTTAAAATACTTATATAATATATTTTTCATACAGTCTTTCTTGTACCATCTTAAAAACAAACAATTGTTTATACATTACACATGATGTAAATAAGCAGTTCTAGTGTTCTAGTCTCTTCAGTAGTCCATGTGGTATAATTTAATTTCATAAAAATCTGGTGAGAAGTCTTAGTTTACACAAAATATATAAAAACCAACATGATGAACAGTCCCGATACTGAAATCAGAAACAACTTCCTGACAGGACGATCCTTCTGTTGCTGACAGTCAACACATCTGGCTCATATTTGGAGTAAGTGGTCACGTCAGGTCATGTTTCCCTGGAGAAGAGAGACAGATCACATCAATATAATTCACTTTATAGTCTAGTAATTTCACTCAAGATGTCACTGAAAACCAGGTAATACACACCTGTGCAGAGCAGCTCTACTCTGATCAGTCTTGCTTTAGATTATCGAGGAGCTCCTGCGTCTGCTGGGCCAGCCTCCTCCTCTCAGCCTGCTCCTTCTTCAGAGCCTCCTCCGCTTTCTTACTCTGGTAGATCTTCACCCCGGCGAACCCCAAACACAGCAGCAGTGTCTTCAGGGCCAGGATGTACAAGAGGACGGGGACATTGTCCAAAGCCTGAGAACAAACGGAGACAGAAACAGAGAGAGCTTTTTGTCCCTGGCCATCCTGGTGAAGATGTGTCTCCCCCCTCTCTTCATCCCCACCTCAGCTGTCGGGTAGGTGGGAGTTAATTTTGTCACAGAGGAGGAGGGGATGATGTGTGTGTGTGTGAAAGAAAGAAGCAGCTGCACACCACACGTGCTTTCTTTCTTGTAGAGGTCATAAACATACAGTTTTATATGTCTAATCTAAACTTCAGTTAAAAATCTGACAATTTTCAGATTTCTATAGGAAACATAAACACCACATAGCAGCTTTCAAGACATATTTTTACCCAACACAAAACATCTTTAATGCGGCATACATGCAGTCTATCATGTGGCATATATTTCAATACATATATAATTGTTACAACAGCTTTAGTTTAGTTAACATTGATAACAAATATGAAGTTTGTCACAGTTGTCACGGCTAACTGACAGTAACGTTAGCATGGTGCTAGTGGCAGTTTGAGTGACACAACCTGAGCTTTTAGGAAGAAAACAGAAGCAAAAACGAAATAACAACTATACTGCATTAACAAGAAATTCATTTACTGTTTATAAAAGGATCATTTTTAGGTTTTTTTACCTTCCAGTTGATCATTTTTGCGTCTTTGTTGTTTGTTTCTACAATGTGGCAACAACACAGCTTTATGCTCTCCTGGAGAAGGCGGGACTTAAAGTGACGGGCCAATAGAAACACAGCGTCTGTTGGACGTCATCTGTGATGCGTTCAAAGCAAAATAATGTCTCAATATGAACTCACTACTCAAACTAATTATTAATTACAACATTTATGCCTTTTATTATCACTAACATGATAATAAATGTATTTTCTTCTTTGTAATAATATGTAATATAACAAAAAAAATCTGCTCTATTCAACTTTGGCTCATACATTTCGACGCTTAATTGTAAAACAATTTAGCTATATTTATATACAAAAGAGCCAAAACCATATGCTTCTTTTATAAATCCCTTAAACAAATTGGCTAATTGTGATAAAGTCCAACGCGTAGAGTTATATAGGCATTTGTCGGCCTTTACACATGCGTAGTCACGGTGGCCGAGAGGTTAAGGCGTTGGACTCGAAATCCAATGGGGTTTCCCCGCACAGGTTCGAATCCTGTTCGTGACGATGTTTCACTTATGTCTCCTGTTTGAATCTTTTTTAAATCTAAAGTCATTTATATTTACTACCACTCACAATTTCTTATCTTTTATTGTAATCCTTGTGCTCCTCCATCATGTGTATATATATAATGTTTTATGTATATAAATCTATTTTTAAATTAAAAGCAAGCCAGAGCTGCCCACCCAAATAATAATCTGACATGCTTCATTTAACTTGAATGATGTCAAGATTCAATGTCAGACAGACCCAAAGTATTTATTTTAAGAAGAAAAGTGAAACTGGGATCCACAGATGTATGGTGGTTTGACTGGATAAATTACAAACAAGGCACATTCCTGAACAGCTGACATAGTGTTTAGAAAAGGATACAGTAAACAACACAAAGATGCTATAAAAAGTCTATAGTATAATTTATAAAGTTACAGTACAGTGTGGATTAATAACATTCATCTGCTCTAACACATTAAATAACAAATGAGTTCAACTTAGAGAGCAACAAAAATGTGTCAATCACTTTATATTCCCTTTGGTAGATCAAGGCGAGCAAGGAGCTCTCATGTTCCTCACTGCTAAAGATCAGTGCACGACACACACACACACACACACACACACACACACAGCCTTTACAGTAGCAATAAATGGATGAAGATAAATGTTCTGAATACAGAAATATGCTGCAGGAAATAAATGCATGTGTGATTTGGAACCGAGAAAAAACAAAAGCTTTTAAAGGCGCGGTCTGATAACGTCAATACCAGTGGCGTTTTGGTTTCAGCCATCTCCATGACAACTCCATCTGCTGATTAGGATCATGAGCTGTGGTTGACTGTCTCTTTAAAAGCAACACCTGACTGGACAGACGAGTTACATGCTGAGTCCTCAGTCTTCATGAGCCGTGGTACAGGTGGATGCTGCCGGCCACTGCGTGGTTGTACCTGTGCTCTGCCTGGATGCTGCTGCTGTACTCGAGGCGGCTGCTGTCGGTCAGCTCCTCGGCGGTGTCTCCAAAGCCGTGGTAGTGTCCGTAATGCAGGAAGTCCCCGCAGTCGGCCCCCGCCAGCCCCCACCAGGCCGGCCGGTGGGATGCGCAGCTGCTGGGGCTTTCTGTCAGGTGGAGGGAGCCACACATGTCAGCTGAGGCGCGCTGAGTGGATACCGCCGCTGTCTGCTGATTAGCTCTGTCACGTGCACTGTGATCCTGGTCAGCAGCTGGCAGCATGTCGGGGTAACCGCCGGCGACGGCTTTGCTGTCAACATCTGTTTGAATCACATATGAGCCTCCAGTTTCACCTGAGCTGAGCTGTACAGACTCCATGTGCATGTTGTCCAGTTCAGCTGCACTGCTCTGCATCTGCAGCAACACATCTGCAACACAAACACAGATGATGGTGTCTGTACAATACTTTAACTACATGTACTTTTTCTTAAGTAGGAACATGTTCATAAATTTTAGATATTGAGGGTGAAGGAGTAGATGCCACTTTAAGGGCTCTCTGTTACCTCTCCGGGCCTTCTTCATTTGAGCTGCCTCGGTGGCAGTCAGCAGCCTCTTCCTGCCCGCTGCTCTGCTGAGCAGGGCCTGACCGTTTCCGTTCTGCCCTCCGCTGTGGAGCTGCAGCAGGTGTTTCTGGGCGTTGGAGATGATGCGGGTGCAGTCGTGGAAGCCGTGAGCGAGGGCCAGGTCCGCCGCCGTCTGCCCGCTGGCGTTCCTTAATCTGAACGACAGGAGGGAGGAGTGAGTGCGCGCTTTCCTGTTCCACTTCCACAATGTCTCATCTCTAACTACCTCTGTTGTCAAATACAACACTCATCATTTTTATATTGCAATGGGAGATAATCATCATCAAATCAAAGTTTTGTTTGTTGTCAAAATGTGCAGTTCTGGTTATGACTGGTTATCTCCCACTGCAACACAGTCAAACTGTGAATAAAGTCTTACTATAGTATATATACCATATAGAATATAGCCATAGTATTGATTATATTAGAAAATATTATTACAATTAATTTTACAAATTAAAATATCTTCAAAAATTGAATATTTTATGTTATTTAAAATGTTTATAACCAAAAGCTTAAAATGCACACAGACGTGTTATGAATTATGAATCTAACTGTGACATCAGTTAAGCTCCCTGAACATTTACATCCAACATCTGACATAAAATGAAATGTTTCCTTCCGACTTTATAACAGCCTAATTATTATTTATTATTATTCATCTACATGATATGTTTTTTTCAGGTTCAGAGATGACTGTCCTCTGTCCTTATAGACAATATTTATTTCAGTCACTCACTTTATTGTATTTGTGTTGTAGGATTTCCTTACTCATTTTATCTATTATATTTTATTACGTTGTCATAATATGTATTTCCTGTGTGCATTAGTCTCGAACTGTGTTACTGTATGAAGGGTTAAAGTTTTACCGATTGATTGATTGACAGTTTTAGTTTTCCTGCCTACCTGCACTGCTTCATTTGTAACATCCATGTAGCGTGTTGCTTGTGACATGATACTAAATACATATGTATGTGTGTGTGAGCTGTTGAAGGAAGCATTTCATTTTATTCAGCTCCTGGCTGCTCTACTACAGCAGAATGAGCCTGAGCATCCTGTCAGTTCTACAGTAGTTCCTGAGGCATCTTACACAGTAACAGTTAGTTAGAAACTAAGCATGCAGGTCTACATATAACATCAGTTTTTTTTCTTTGCATTGAAACCAATCACTGCAGGAAATACCTCGCCAGTTTGCCAGTTGCAGAAACTGTAGGAAGCGATAGTGAACACTCATTGCCACAACTGTAAGATGCTCGCTGATGCACGTGTGGCAGATTCTGCAGTGCCTATTTGGACTGCTCCTCCCTTTCTGGGATTACTCGAGAAAAATCGTGTTTATATTCAATAGCTGCAAAACATGAGAACGTGGAGGGAGTTTGTCTCTGCCAGCACAGTGGTTATCCTTCCTTTACATCAAAGCACATATGATCCAACAGCAAATCTGAATATGTAACTGTAACACACGACCAATTAAACAGGGTCAAATTTAAAGTAACAGGCAGTTTCTACACCCCGAGGCTGAAAAGCTCATGACGTGGATTTACTGACACTCATCGGTGGTCTCTAAAGTGTGTAAATAAATAATGCTACTCGATTGGGCCCAAATAATCTGATCCGTGCATCCTTTAAATGCAGCTGACATTCATGCCAGATGAAGGCATTTTCACTTTTGTTGTTAAGAGTCCGTGTTTTCCGACTTTAGCTCATCACAAACAGCTTTACACATACAGTACATGAGCTTTTCTGCCTCTCATACAGTACAACATATGAGTAAATACAGTATTTTTACCTTTTGAAGCTGTTAAAGGAAATACAACATGAACAACTAACAGACTAATTAAACTACAACGTAATAACATTGTATAAAATATGACTTAGAATGTACTTTTAATGAGCCGGTTTGAAAGGGAACAGGTAATGACACATCTTAAGTGTCAAACGGCTGATAGGACATTTACTGAAAAACACCACTTACTGTGGTTTAGCACCTGCTATGAGCAGCACCTGGATGCACTCCAAGCTACCTGACCTGGCAGCCTTGTGAATGGGAGCCTCGCCGACAAAGTCCTGGAAAACAACATGTGAAAACACTGATTACAAACACAACAGCATATTCAATGATAAAAGCAGCAGATTGTAGATTTGTGACTGACCTGCCTGTTGACGTCAGCTCCAGCCTGAGTCAGCCACAGCACACAGTCAGGATGTCCTCCGAACGCTGCGGTGTGTGTTGGCGTCTGGTTAAAGCGGCTGCTCACCGTGTTCACCTCACAACCCATCTGCACCAGGCGCACCACACACTCCAGCTGTGTGTGTGTGTGTGTAGATTCACAGGAGGATTAGGTCTGTTAAAGAGTACTGATAGGAGGCTGGTGTGCACTGATTCATAATATAAAATAGATGTTGGTCTGATAAATTACCTGAAAACAATAATTTAAGAAGATACTTGTTTATATGAACAAGGAAGAGTCAAACACAAAAGAGGAATATGATGTTAACATCCTCTTTCACTGTTCATATGGACACCTGACACATGAAAAAACGGTGAACTAGTCCTTTAAACTGTTTAGAACCGCCATGTTTACTGTAACCGTTAATGAACTGAAGCCGTTACGCTAGTTTCCTGTTTTATAGAGTCACTTTGGCGCTTAAAATGTCATTGACCAATGAGATTTCACGTTTTTTTTATTGATTCAAAAGTAACTTTATTCCTCAGTAACAGTCGACATTTTATTTTCCAGCATAGGACATTTATAACAACTCACTTCTTCGCTAACAACACTTTATTACCACCAAATATCAACGTTTAAAAAGGTTTGTACTGGTCGCTGCTGTCATGTTGTGGTTAAAAACACTTGTGACAAACAGTTAGCGAAGCCGTGATTCAACTTGTGGTTTAATTAAGTCCTGTAACGTTATACCTGTATATTACATGTAAAAATGTACGAACAATATAGAAAAACACCCCCAGAATGAATTTAACACTACTATTCGTTAAGTAAAGCTCTTAATCTCTGCGTTAGTAACTTAATCCCCACCTGGCCGCAGTGAGCTGCCCAGTGTATGGGGGTCCATCCGTAGCAGGAGTCCTCGGCGCTCAGAGCAGCCTGATGTGAGAGCTGCTGCTGGGACAGTGACACCAAAGCGCCGACATCTCCGTCCCGGCAGGCGCGGTGGATGGGGAACCGGCTACTAAACACCTCATCACCGTAGAAGTCTGCTTCCAGCCCGACAGACATGAGTAAACTGTAAAAGTCGTAGACACAAAGGTTTCTCCCAGGTGTTCACAAGAAAAAAAAAAAACGATTCAAACACAAAGGAAGAGGAGTCAAGCTGTTGCCCACCGGAGAAGCACAAAACGCGGACTGACTCGGTGGCGGTTGACGGTGGTGGCTAAAACCTGGTGAGGATACTGTCCGCCATTACACCCCCTACAGGCCAGAGGGAAGCTTTACTAATGTGACTTTTAGTGGACCTTTGGGCTCTTTCCTCTGCGTGAAACATTTCAACATTTCAACACAC
Organism: Pampus argenteus; assembly: GCA_036937835.1. Lineage (NCBI taxonomy): Eukaryota > Metazoa > Chordata > Actinopteri > Scombriformes > Stromateidae > Pampus > Pampus argenteus. Next base: position 2,397,265 of record CM072883.1, on the reverse strand, counting down.
ATCTAGTAAATATGATATATATATATATATTACTGGAGCATGTTGGTACATTTCACCACAATTTTGAGATGAAATGTTAATAAACAATGTATTGAATGCTACCTGTGATGCTAACGTTACCTTAACCTTAACAGGAAAAGTAGAATCAACGGTCCACAAGATGTCAGCTCCGTTAGGCGGAAAAACACTGGCTGTGTGTCATGGAGAAAAGGTAAAAGATGGTTGTTAAACTATTCATATATGAACAGGGATTGTGTAAGCAGACAGTTACACATTTCCTATTGTTTTGGCTGTTCTTGAAACAATAATAATATATATATACTATTAGTTTGAAGTTGGAGGTGTTGGTGGATGCTCACTTCAGGGACCTGAACTACAGTCATAACTATAAAGACTATAAGCAAAGAAAGACAGATTATGGATATAAAGATAAACAGCTTTAACAACAACCCCAGTTAATGTGAATGTGAATAATTAAAGAGTGTATTGAGGTGTTTTTTTTCTTCCAGGATGAATTTGTAAGAGTGAGGAAAAGAGATTTAGAGAAGCTAACCACAGAAGTCATGCAGCTGAGAGACTTCCTGCCCAGAGTTTTGAATGGAGACCTGATTGAAATGCTGCGGAAAGCTCGAGCAGCACAGACACGTATGCATATACTGACTTTATCTTAAATGAACAGAGGAACATCTGGATTTTAACCATCAATTCATACCTTCTCACCTGATTCATGTAGGAAACAGATTTAAACTATTAGTTTTTGACTGGTGATGGACTCTCTGTGTATGTGTGTGTGTGTTAAGTGAAGGAGCATCTTGTGCAGGAACAGGAGCAGCTGCGACAGGAGTGTCTTCATCTCCAGTCCCGACTGGATGCAGGACAGGCTGAATGTCAGAAAGAGAGAGAAGTGAGGGAGCCAAGCTTGTATATCTTATGATAAATTTATAGCAGTAACATTGAAACATAGTCCGTATGTAGTGATAAAGTGTCCCGATGTGTGTGTGTGTGCAGGAGAAGCTGCTGTTGCGGGAGCAGCTGTGGCAGAGTGGAGCAGAGCTGCAGCAGCAGGCAGACTTCTGCTCCGGTTTGGGATCTGCAGCCTGCAGTCTGCTGTGGAGCTGCTCAGCCAGAGAAGACACAGTCACAACCTGGCTGGCTGATGTGCGACATCTCCACATGTCTGTGTGTCAGACTAAAAAACAGTGACGTTTGATATGTGACAGTGTGTTTGTGTGTGTGGATGGTGCAGGGGAAGCTGCAGTCCTTCCTGGCTGTAGCGGCTCAGACTCTGGAGAGCTTTGTCAGGTCTCTGGATGAAGAGGTGAAGAGTCAAACTGAGGACCACAACTCTCAGGAGCACCAGTTTGTGTTGGCTCTGGCTGGAACTATTACTAGTGAGTTCACACCTTCTGTTCTGCAACATATTAGTGTACTTACTTTTCTATTGATCATTTAAGAATAAATACTGTGTACCATTTAGAATTTATACCACTGAGCCTTGCTTGAATTTACTGACAGTAACTCATATAATTCAAGTGTGCATCCCACTTAATATGTATGCAGGTCATGATTCAGTGTACCAGCCTCATGATGTCATTTCACAGGCTGATAGAGAAGAACACAACAGAAAACTGCAGTTGTGACATTGTGATCATATCAAACACGTTCAACTGTCATTGATGTCAGTTAAATAAATGAAAGTAAAAATGTGTTTCACAGCAACATCCAGTCAGCTGTGTTGTCTGTCTTTCCTGTCAATTAGACATAGCAGCAGTATCATGTGGGCGGGACTTCCTGTCCAGCTCGGCTCACATTCTGCTGGACACTCTTTTGAAGCTGCTGGAGCTGATGAAACCTGGTGTCTTCCCCAAACTGAAAGTGTACGAACAGCGGTGGTAAAATGGATATTAGACACATCTGGTAGTTTCACTGTTAGCAATAGACCTCATGCAAGAAGCACACATTAGATCTACTGTTAGCATTGTAGTTTCAGTTAGTGCCTGGATGTAGACAGTAGGTGTCAGTACTGTCCTCCTGCACTGCACACTGTATTAGTAAAGCTGCCCCCTGGTGTTTTGCTACAGGTTGATGCTGATGGCTCTGTATAATGTCAGCATCAGTGTTAAAGGGTTGATGTACATCAGTGAGAACCCAGTACTGCTGCCTCTCATCTGGACCCTGCTGGATGGTAAGTCACACACACTTTGCTCTGAAAAAAGTCTTCAAAAAGACGTAAACATGAAATTATGAAACTTTCTCTTTCTCATGAGGTATAATCTTTTTTCACAGAAGACATTTGATCTATAATATTACCTGATTGACAGCAGTCAGATTCCACACTGCGTAGCTCTGATCTCTTTGTCTGTGTGACAGATGGAGACTGGGAGGTGTGTCTCCACTCTCTGCGTCTCCTGCAGTCAGTGTTGTTGGAGGAGGAGGTGTTGCTCCTGCTGGGCTCCTCTCTGCTGGATCCAGACTTCCAGGCTCGTATCAGCCTGCTCACCTCCAGCGTGCAGCCCAGCCTGAGACTAGCCGCCCAGCAGACCCTGCAAGACCTGCAGGCACTCCAACAGGTACCACAGCTAGCCAAGTGGCTACATTTACATTGCAACCGTCATCATTATCATCAGTGTGTCCTGCAATTCAGAAAGAAAAATGAGCAGCTAAAGCACTCGACTCCCATCGTAAGTGTTTTTCTGACTTCACTTGTAAAAGAAAATATAAATAAAATTTGTATCAGTTTATTTTTAATACTAAGCTCTTAAGTGCCTACCAGACAGTAAAGTGCGGGTCAGATGAAATGAAGATGATGTTTGTGTGTTTCCAGGGTCGAGGGTGTAACCTGAGCAGCCTGTGATGTGGATGCAGCGTCTTCTCTCCAGTCCTTCCCTTCAGGTCACATGACATCTGCCTGTGTTTGTGCTGTTTTTTTTGCACATCTTGTTTGTCATTTCATGTACAAAATTAGGCAACTGAAAAGAAACTATAGAGATGAAAGTTTTCGTCAAAGCAGGAAGCGCCTCTCATCGGTATTCCTGAACCTTTATAACTGTTCTACTTCACATTTATTCCTGTTGTTTTGTTTGTTTTTTTGTTTTGTTTTGGTTGTTACCTGCTTCATTTAAACTTGATAATACAGCTTTGTACAAGAAACATTAAAAATCCTCCACTAACAATAAAAACAGCATTATAGAGATGTAGGCTAATTACTGAATGTAAATACATTTAATGTCCATAGTGGGAAGATGCCAATCATAAATAGTGCCAGGGATTGATTATATATAAATCAAGACTCAAACTTAAGGAGAAATACTCTTATAGTTTCCCACATTAGTTGCACTAATATCATATTAGCAATTAGCATCACAAAGAGAAAGAATAAATCCACACAGAAGTTGCCTTTTGTTAATTGTACAGCTTTATTATGTGTTTCTTTAGTATGGACTTTCTCAGTAATGAGCAGGTATCCATTGAACAAGGCCTACATGACAGGATATAATCAAGACGAGAGAGGGGAGGCTTCAAAGAGTCAGCATAAGGATGGAAGCGGCCTGGGGCTCGGAGAACTTTACTGATGGAGAATCCAGGACAAGACATTTACCTGCAAGCCCAAGCATTGCTCTGACACACACCAACAACAAGCAGCAGGATGAAGGGCCGCAGCATGTCAATGTCTCGTCCTCAGATTAACTCCAAGGGCCCCTACTTAACCATCCTCATGAGGAGATTTTTGTTAAACTCAAAACAATGATACTAATAAAACTGTAGTGAGTGCTAAATATAATCTACAGAGGAGAAAGTGAAGCGAGGTGGACACAGATACCCTCTAAGGAAAAGGGGGAGGAAGAGGATAGAGAATCTGTAGTCATCCATCCCAGTTGGTCGATGCGTGGATCCACCACTCAGCCTCTAGGAGGAAGCGGCAGCGTTGGGCTTGTCGTCATGGGTGACGGGGATGTTGCGCTCGCCACGTCCAGATTCACTCCCCCCAGAGACCTTTGGCCCGATCAGAGTCAGCATCCCATCAGCTGACAGGGTGCAGGTGATTGATGATTGGTCAACACTGGAGGGGAGGCGGTAGCGGCGGTGAAACTCACGAGAGATGTAACCATGGTCGTCCTGGAAAACAGCAGGGTAAACGCCATGATGGCATATCAATTAAAGGATTAAAGTTCAAGCTAGAAACAAAACAGCCAGACACACTCCTGCTGATTTTATTGTAGCTTTCCCTACTCTATCTCTTGTTCCCACTTGCAATACAAAATATAGTGCACAAAGTGATTTAATTCACATGGCCAAAGATCGTGTGATGTGAATAGCAGCTACACCCTAGAACAGTGTTGACCTGCCAGAAGAGATCAGCTTGACTATTCTGACATATTAGTTAAACACATTGAAGCTGTTAGAGCTGAGACTACAATGTCATCATTTCAGTTGTTTATGCATCAAGCTTAGTGAACCCTGTGCCTTAATAGATACACACATACTAACTTTATTTATGTGTTTGGGACTCACCTGTCTTTCTCCATGCTTGCCCTGAATCTCCACATAGTCGTCAGTGACCTTCACACTGAGCTCATCAGGAGAGAAGTGCTTGACGTCCAGGAAGACTGCGAACTTATCCCTGTCAGACCTCACCTACAAGCACAGAAAGGGTCTGTTATATTATGACACTGTCAAAATATAGATTTTGAAAATGAAGTGAAAAACTTCAAAGCTTTACTCCATTGAACATATAACTTTGTCTACATATTTATCCAAAGTGCTAAAGCAGTCAGAGGCATGATGTGCTTCCTAACATGAAGTAGAAGTATCTGGCCTTGTTACCTCCGACATGCCGGAGTTGGAAGAATCCAAAAGGTTGCGGAACAGCGACTGTCTGTAATAGGGGCTGATGGTGGAGGCGGTGTAGGGGAAGAGGTCGTAGTCAAACATGCCCTCTCCAAAAAACTGGTCGAAGAGTCGAGCAGGGTAGACGGAGCCCAGGGCGCGTCTGAACCAGGGGTGCTGGATGGCAATATCCATAGTGACTGGAGATAGTTTGGTCTAGCACAGCTTGGCTTGGCTCTGGTTGGCAGATGTACCTGCTCAGCTCAGTCCAGCAGGTGAAGAGAGGAAGGTGAGGGTGAGATAGAGAGAACACACTGAGGATGCAAAGCAGTGAGTGAATAATGTTTCCAGAGCGTTTGTTCTCTGCTCCACCGTTGCCTCCTCTTTATATACCTGAGAGACAGAAAGAGAGGCTTTAGCTACGATCCCTCTGGAATGGCATTATCTCATGGTGGGTTAGGCTGCGTCAGCAGAATCTGGGTTGTGGATGGGGAGGGTGGGGCACCCATTCACCACCAGACTGGTACAGACCCTGATGCCACCAACACATCAGACACCCAGGGCTGCCAAAACAAACCGTGCTGGATGAGAAGAGGGCATGACAGAGACAATAAGGTCAGGAAGTGAACTCCAGACACAGATACAGGGATACCTGTGAGATAATGCATCAAATATCTGTTCAGTAAGTCACTCCATGACATAATGTCTGACCCTGAGGTTTAAATGAACTGCTGTTCCTCTCCATGTTTCTCTGTTGTGACCCACATATACTTTGAAGAACATTTCACCATAGGAAGCTCAGGAGAGGAGAGAGTCTTAGAGTCCTATCTAGGTGTTTGGCTGAACACTCCAACTACATCCTGTTGGTAGCACTCCACCTCTAATCCATTATATCCTATGGAAAGATGTTGAAGGTGGGATATATCTACACCTGTGTAGAGAATAATTAATATTTTGAGACTGCGCCATAGAGTTGTTGATCCATGTTTAAAGTAATGTTTGAGATTGAACTATGATGTAAAGACAGTGAAGAGGTCACTTCCCATGCATGCCTGTTGTTTCATCAGCAGTGGCTTCCCGCCGCCTGCATTAGTCTAATCCTGCAGGGCTTTGGCCGGCCAGCACAGAGGCTTAGTGGCTCCATGGACCCACAGGCCAAGAGCAACTGGACCGGTTTTGAGGGCAGTAGGTGGTGGATGTTGGGGTTCGGGGTCAGCTAGCTGCTGCAGACCGGACGTAGATGCACAGTTTAGCGGAGTCAGCATTCTGTGTTTTTATCAATGGAATAGACAATGCCTGTGTGCTCTGTGTTTCCGCACTTCTGAAAAGCTGTTTTGGCCGATGACCTCTGGTTCTGGCAGGATGGACATGCTCATATTCATTCACTGATTATGATCCTCTCTGAGGTAAGAAATCTGATATTTAAAGTCATCATCAGCAGTATATAGCAGACACCACTTGGTAAACAGTGCATCAACTTCATTATGCTTCAAAAGATATTCCTTTATGCTGGTGGTGAAGAGTGCTGTTGAAGCTTTGCAGAAGTCATTTTTATTCTCTCTTCAGCTTCTGTAGTGACGCAAACAAGAAAATCTACAATTGTTTCTTCTCACTGTCCGTGTTTGAGTCAACATATGATGGAACATACCCAGTTTCAACTCCATCAGTGGGGATATATCAGGAGGATGAGCTCTGCTGCTCCCTGCTGGACTGATATTACATGAACATGACAAGTTCAGTGTACGTCAGTACTTTTTAGAGCCTTTTAGAGTTTCTGCATTGTGGGTGGATTCCCTGGTGGTCTTGTAGATGCTGAACAGGCTGCAGTTTTTTTGGACAGCAGATATGTTGGGTAGCTTACCTCAGACTTTCTTGCATAAGGTTTTTGTGAGCTGCGTAATGGTAGAGTGGGTGGAATGTATTGTTGCTTCATACCTGCATATCTGAGTGAGAAACAAGACCAATGATTACTGTCAGCTGTTAACTGGTGAATAATAAAGTCACTGGTTTCTCACTTTCTAATTAACAAACAGAAAAAGTAAGTTGGTCATCTGTAATGATAAATCAGGTCTGCAGTAGTAAGTATATGACAGTCCAGATGATGTGCAGCTCTTTTCCCTCTAATTGACCAGTAAGCAGCCTTTTACCTGACTGGAACATACCATCTGCTCAGGTGACAACAGGGTGAGATACACTGACACAAAGCTTCACAATATAAACAGCATTGATGTAGAATCAAAGAAAACACACACACAAACACACACACACACACACACACACACAGGATTTTAGAGAGATATTTTTTTTGTGTAAAAAAAAAAACATATCAGACATACATTATTGTTCCAAGCAGAGTGTTTGTATATGTGTTAATACATGATCGTTAACTTTAATATTAGTGCCAATAAAGCTTTTTTGAATTTGAGCGAGAGACAGAGAGAGGGAGAGAGAGAGCTGACTAACATTGAGTTTGCAGCGGCGTGGATCACTTTTATTCTTCTGTCTTTCCGTCTCATCCTCTCATCCTGACTGACGGTGTGACACAGACCGCGGTCGGTAAACGGAGGATGGAACAAACGACTTTCATTTAAAATCCGCACCAAAATAGCGACTTAAAAAAAGATAATAGAGATAATACAACAAGTGCATTGGAACAGTATTAATATCTTAACAGACAGGATGATGAGAGACTCCACTCCCCCGGCTGTGGAGCGGCCTGGGCTGGAAGACGTAGCCGAGGAGGAGGACGTGTTCGCCGCCGAGCTGAGCGCCAAGAGCACGCTGCTGCCGGGCTGCGATCAGGTGGGTGTGTGTAGGTGTGTAAAACTAGGCTTCCTTCACCGAGTTTAGAAAGAAAAGACGCTCCCAGTAGTCCAATATGTCTGCTATGCTGTTGTCTGGAACCACCACCAGCAGGTTGTTTGGTGTAAAATGGAAATAAACATGTGTTTGTATTGATTTTAGTTACCAACAAGGGAAGCAGAGATGGAGGAAGGACAGCTGTCAGTGTCCCAGGTGGAAGCAGAGTTTGTCCAGCTGACCTTCAGGAAGCAGGTGTCTTACAGGTAGGAGACGCTCAAAACACTCAAAACACTCAAAACACAGACACAACAGAAAGCAGTGGAGCCTGTTCCATTTCCTGCTAACCTGGTTCACCTGCATATTATGCTGCTGTGTGTGTGTGTGTGTGTTTGTGTGTGTTTGTGTGTGTGTGTGTGTGTGTGTGTAGTAAGGTACACTCTGACATTTTGATGTGCGTTTGCCGTAGTCACCAGAGTGAGAAGGTCAGTATCAGTGTCCTTTCTGCTGACTGAGTTTGGACTTAGTTTAAAGGACAGGTTCACCATTTTTCCAAGTGTGTCTTAAAACAATAACCCTGTACCTATACATTTTGTGTAAAGATGCATTTAAAAGTTGAGATAAAGCTTCTTAATCAGCTTTTACATTTTTGCACAGAAGGAGGACAGCGGATTTTGTTAACGGGAAGCAGATGGGTGAAATTGATAGCTTTGCAGCATGTACAAACATGTTTTTTAAGAGTTCAAGCTTTTCAAGAAGCAACAACCACATGTGCAATGACAACAGTGAGCATTTCTGTCTCTGCTGTGTATCTGTAAAGTGAACCAGAACCAGGTGATTCTTAGTATTAGTTACTAGCTTGTTTGCAGTGACATATCTAACAAAATAAGCTTCCATCAAATGTCCACTTACTAGCTTTCAGAGCTTTCAGCTGCATCAGAGAGTCTTCATTCATTGACTGTAGAAGTTTTGCTTGATTTTTTTAATTTATTTTTTCTGGTTGTCCACTGACTTCTGGTCAGTGACCTTTGACCTCTGCTCAGTGGATGTTGTGATTGAATTTGTTCAAAGATGACACTAATACACAAATCTAACCTTGAGACCACGAGAAGTAGCCTTGTGTCTTTTTAAAAAAAATATATTTTTGGGTGTTTTCTGTCTTTATTAAGCAACAACAGTTGTGAGATGACAGGAAACACAGACAGACCAAGCAGTTGTGTCTAAACACAAACCACAGAATTGTTACATCATAAAACAGGGATGTGTGTGATATATAGAGGCAACAGATTAGAAAAACGCTCCTGTGTGTTGTTCTGGAGTCACATGCTCATACGTGTATATGTATGTTTAATTTGGAGGACTAATGTGCCAGTATGTTCATGTACTTGCAGCCCAAACGTTTGATGCTCAGCACTAGTTGATGTGATAAAGCTTTTTGCACCGTGACATCTTTGTCCTTGTATTTCAAACAGAACCACCTACAGAGTGAATTGCTTTTCTCACTTATTTTCTTTTTTTTTGAAATCCACTCATGTTCTATGCAGCTGCCAGCTACTCAGCACTCATAGATTATCATCCAGACCACACATTGTTCAATCAGTGAGGAACCAAAACAAGAACAGTAAGGTCACAAATCTCCCAGCGACCAGGCCAGTGGCCCAATGGGGGGTCTGTCTATGCACAAATAGTGACTACATAAAGGCTCGAAAAGGAATTTTTAAAGGAAGAATATTGTGGTATAGATGCAGATTTATTTAACAATTTTAAAATAATAAACATTTGGGTCATTGTAGCCCAATAGCATTCGTATTATCAGAGAAGGTTTTCATTCAGTGATTGATTAGTTACCTCCTCTTGTGTTCAGGGTGTGCTAATCAGCCATAACCATAATACGAGCTGTTGCCAGGTCACACTATTCCACATTAAGTCCTCTGAAGGGATTCAGATTGTCACAAAGGGTATCCCCTCCATGATCAGCCAGTGCACACGTTTCAGTTGCCTCAGAAACTCAAGTGGCATCCTTTCATTGTTCAGTAATGGATCTCAGCCAAGGCCTCTAACTGCTGCTACTGTGATATAAACATATAAAGTCTGTCAGGCAGTTGAAGGATATCATCTAACAGAGATTATTTTACCAGCTGTAGTTTTGTACTATAGTGTCAACATGAATGTAGTTATAGTTCCTGTGAATAAAATATTGGCCATGTCTGTTGCCTTAGAAACTGTCGATGTATGATAGTCTCTAATCTAATTGTTCCTCCTCTATAAACATGCATCTTTTGTAACAGCTGCCCTCTCACTGCTCCGGGCAAACATACAGAATGAAGTTTGACCCTACCTGGGTATTTTCCATTATTTATTTTATTCATACACAGATAAAGTCTGCTGCCCTCTGAAAACACACAGCTTCACTGACTTCACTGGTTGGGCCATATTTGTGTTGTGTTACTCTTGAAATGTATTTAAAGCTGGAATTATAGTTCTCCGAAGATACACATAAACATCTTGTGTTGTCCAGTCTCTTAATTCAGATTGGTTTGTAGATGTAGCCTCTGGAGCGAGTCCCACTGGGTGTGTGACGGGTGGAGCTTCATTGTGTTGCAGGGGTTGTGTTGTACGTGTTGCATCGACCTGTGGTTTCACACCTGGGGTATGTCAGCAACAGAGATAACGTGTGGGAACAGCAACATATCATAAGAAAATATGGAAATATTTTCATTTATGCTTCATTGAACACTAAGTCTGTTATTATTGTTCTTCCCTCACATGCTATGATGGCTGGTGTAATGTTTCTGGCTATAGTCTACAGTACAAACCTGTGTATTTGAGAAAAAACACGTCTGGTATCAAACTGAGTCATGATAAATGAACGCCAAGAACTGAATGTCATATGACATAATGTTTGCAGATTTCTTTCCGAGCTCTATTTCAGTTTTCACATGTCATCAGTGACTTCAGGTGTAACATTTCAGAGACGGTGGCATGTTTTCTGGTTTGTGAGGCATCTTCTTATGTCACTGCCAGTATAATCGGTTATCCTGATGGGATTATGTGGATGAGTGGTGGTGTGGGTGGGGGCTGGCACAGCTGTCAATTCTCCTGACTCACCAGAGGGGTTATGTAAGGATCAGCTATATCTGTGTGTGTGCTTCATTTGTCTCAGATAAGGTAACATACATTCATCGTGACGTTTAGAGCTGCTTAATTGAATAATCGTTAGTAGCAGCCCTAATGAAGTTGGAAGCTTTTGAAAGAAATGTCAGCAGGGATGGCTGCAACCTTCACACTGTTCAATAAGGAAGTGAAATTCCCCGTCAGCTTCAACGAAACGCCGTGACATTGTGTTTGTCACGTGAAGCAGGGAAATAGAGGAGGATGTTTCACGCTGTCTAGTGATGGAAGGAGAAGATCAAAATCTTTTAACTGCTTTTTAATTCAGTTCAATGGATGAGATGTTCTCTGGGGATGTACCAACATGTCCTCCTTCACCTTTAAAATCCTGTGTTTATCCCTCCAAATGTTCACAGCTGATGGACATTGTGTTATCCAGCTGCTTTAGTTATTAGCGTGCACTCAGAGCAATAACCTTAAACAGCAGCAGTGAGGGCATTTCAGGCTTTTTTTTTTGGCCCTTTTTCGTATTGGATACCAAAATATGATTGCCCAGTCGTACGTGGTATGAGTACAGGTGCTTTTTTGCATCTGATATGTCTCATCACACACACAGACGCTGCTTGTCACTGACAGCAGAGCCTTCAGATGGAACACAGACCTGCTGCCTTCAGATGGGAAGTTAATTAGCTGAAAGGAAAGGACTTCATACATAATGTGCTGTTGTGGACGACAGATGCTGATTAGAATCGGGGATTAAACTCTGCCTTCCTGGAAGTAATGATAGTAATTGGAAGAAAATTGTGTTTATTCTGTGTAATTAGATATGCATACTGTTTGAAGGATGTATCGTTGAGATAAAGAAAAAGCCGCGCGTGTGATTCGATGTGTACTAGTTGAAGTGACATAAATGGCCCAGAAGTTGGATGCCATGTGCTGCAACTGATAGACTTTGAAGGAAGTGATCCGTCACCTTCTGAAGGGAAATGAAACAAGTCGCTGCACAGTGTTGTGTTAAAGTAAAAACAGCAGCAGCGTGCAGTGCACTAACCCAGAACGCAGGACCTTCTTCCGGTGTTTACTTCCTCGCTCCCGTCTCAGACACATGTTCATGCTCCTAAAAGATGAACTCTTTTTTTTGATTAAGGCATCATATGAGTGCAATGTCAGTGTCTTTAGATGTCTCATAAACTCACGCTGTGTTCATACAGACAACAGCACAGCATGAAGAAAACAAACCTGTCACTTTCATATACAACAACAATAGCAATAGGGTTAGAGAAAGATGATGGTCTCTGTTGAATAGAAAAAGCTGACTTGAAGCATGACACCATCATCTTTCACTAACCTGTGCGTTTGTTGCCTAAACCTGAACACATGCAGGATGTGAATCCAGTGTCCTGCATCTATGGTCCCCATCCACCCCGACCTCAGAGCCATAAATACAACTTGAGTTCAGCGAGAGCACTTTGCAGATACAGTGACACAGAGGTCACAGATACAGACTTGTCTAACAAGAGTTGAACCCGATTCAACGCAATTGATCAGGTAATTCAATATTTATCTTGAATTTGTCACTGATCTTTGCAAAATGCATTAAAACATAACTGCATTTGTTGTGGGTTGTAATGAACCTGTTAGCCTGGGGCAGCAGCTCTTTAGTCTTTTAATCTTCTTTATTGTCTGCTGGGTTTATCTTGTTTCATACTGATGATTGGACTCATGAGCATGCCTGACAAGTGTTGATGTGTTAACCAGCTGAGAGAGTGGGAGGAGAACAACAATTCACTTCTTGCCTCAAGCCAAAAAGTTGCATAATGTAGTGCTACTGTGTACCAGATGGAAGCAAACAAAAAAACAAAAACAAGATAGAGGACAGGCAGGAACTGCCAGGATAGTCCATCAATCCAAAAGTGTGTGAACGTCTTTCTGTTCATGGGACTTTTAAGTAGAGGATCACATCATCTCTTAAACACCAAATAAACAAAACACAGCACAAGAGTTTATGGCTAATCCGTTGAAAGATTAATATTTGTTACAAATCAGAAGAATATAGTTCCCCCATGAATACTCATCGGATGAATAGAAATGAGTGATGAGGTCTGTACAGACAGAAGAGTGCGGCATCCAGGGAGTGAATATGATTATAATTACCGATGTACATCAATGCTGGGAAATAGGAGAGCGTTGTATCCAAATGGGTTGGCACGCACCAGACTGCAATGATGATGTGCCACCCAGATCCAGATCCATATCCATATCCAATCACAGTTCAGTCTGCTGGGTGCAAACAACCCCTGACTGTTTATTCTTAAATAAAAGCCAGTATTCAAATAATAGCAGCGGTTAGCACACACACATGAAGGACTGATTGCAATATTAAGCCCAGAATGAACACTGAGTTACCAGTAGCTCGGTCTGTCAGCGTAATTACATTATTGACATATTGTGCGATAATGTAATTATCAGCATTATCATGTCCATATATATATATATATATATATATATATAAAGTCCTGCTGTCTTAATCTAAAGGTGACTGACTTTCTTCTCTCAGTTCTTCTTTTGTTGTGCGTTTCGCCTCAGATGAATTTCCCCTTACTGGGGATCCTGCACCATAACTAATGCTGTTATCAAAGAACATACAATAATTAATATTATTGTTCTTTTATATGGATATTTCATCAGACATGACAACAGACCTACAGTAATAGTTAGTATTAGTTGTGTGGCTGTTAGCCAGCGGTGAGCCAGGTCAGATACAGTAAGTAGGTTAATCAATGTGACTGATCACTGCTGCCCCTCCACAGAGGCTTTGTTATGTTTTCAGAATAAACATATGTAAATCAGTGCAATAATATAATGTTATATGTTACAATGCAACAGGGGGACATGATAAAGGCTTGATACGGTTTTCTTTTGGCATTTTGTCTTTCTGTGAGTCAGTGTGTGGTGAGGCAGGATACGAGGGAAGCAAGAGAGGGTGTGACATGCAACAAGGTTTATTTTTCCTTTTTAGTAGGTACTTGAGAGATGCATGCAAACAAAAATTGATAAAAAATGTGAACCGACCCCAAACTTGTTTTATTATACCAGTCTATTCATTAAAAATGTTTTTATTCATGTTCAATGCCACTTGAAGGTCCATAAAACGGTTTGTATTCTAAAATAACTGAGTTCAAGTGGGCTCATGTTCCACTGCATCACTAAAGTAAAGATGCGTCACTTGCTATTTATATTCACTATTTAATCCATGAGTGCCACAGCTGTAAATATACAGAGTAGACTGTGAATTTACATTTCCACTGATGTAAATATCCCCCACTACACTCTAAAATAGAGAGAGAGAGAGAGGGGGCTTTGTGCTGTGGACCTTTCTCTGCAACTCATTAGGAAAATTGTTTGTTTTGGGGTCAGATTTAGGATTAATGTTAGAATTTATAACCAGAGAGAAGAGAGAAAATGGGTCAGCTGTGGGTGTGGGGAAGTTAAAAGGATTTCTCTGAACTGTGTGTGTCGTGCTGTTGAGTGGCGTTTTCATTTGTCATGGAAATACTGAGTGGGCGACGAATGAGAGGGAATAGAGGAGCAGGAGTGTGTGTGTGTGTGTATGTGTGAATAAATACTAAAATGTGTTCTTTCTGTCAGAGGGACTGAAATCATAATCGCATAGAATCATAACAACAATGCTGCTTTTCATCCTACCCTGGTTTCATTCCTTCTCCTACACACCATATATATATATATATAACAAATATTTTTATACAACAATCACAACGGGGAACGGTTAAGTAATACTGACATCATGATATCAATAAAGTTCGATTAAATTCTCGAATGAGGCGTTTCATAAAGCAAGCTTGTTTTTAGTTTGCAGTCGTGCCAGAAGAAGAATCCCTGTGAATTCACACAGCGTCTGCATGTTTAGTGAGAACTGGAAATTTTGTGCATTTTAAAGTGTGACCATTCACTGCCCATTTCAGCATAAAAAAAAATGATCCAAATCAGAATATTTACAAGCCCATGTCACATAAAATCAAACCCTCATTGCTAATTTTTCAAATGGACTGTATGTCCTCAGTGCAAATATCACCAGTAAGCATCTCTAACTCTTCCTATCCCGCAGATCTGGAGCAGTGATCTAGGTCATGGCAAAACAGATATCGACTGTTTGTAGTCAACAACCTGAACAACACTATGAAACATGAAAAGACACCAAATATAAGATGAAAATTGTAATTTAGCTGAAGTTGCAGCCAGATTTTTTTGATACCAATACGATAATTAACGATTCTGCTTA
Source organism: Pampus argenteus (assembly GCA_036937835.1). Taxonomy (NCBI): domain Eukaryota; kingdom Metazoa; phylum Chordata; class Actinopteri; order Scombriformes; family Stromateidae; genus Pampus; species Pampus argenteus. The sequence goes on along the minus strand of CM072883.1, from coordinate 2,382,228 downwards.
TTGGTCAGATTATTTAGCGATTTATTTATCAATTCCTCATCATTTTTCTGGGTGGAAACACAGGTTTTCAACTGTTTATTATCTCCAATGTTTATCGGTTACCTTGCTGATGAAGATCTAACATTATTATAAAGTTCACAATATACTTCATCATTCTTTATTATTATTTAGTCATTCAATTATTGCAACTACTGCCTTTTTTGACAATGAATTACAAGATAACTGATGTCTTTGAAGTCTGCTTTCTGGGCTAGTAGACGCTGTATGGAGAGCATTACCAAACCGTTGAACCTCTCCTGGGACACATTAGAGTGCAAGTTGTATTTTTATGAGCTTCACTTTCGCCTCCAGCCACAGTCACATGCAGAGACAGGAGAATGTGCAGCAGGATGCACAGGTATATATATATATGGCATTTAGTAGCCACATTAATGAATTTCCATTGGATGCAGAATTCATTGCACGTATAACAGCACACTGCCCAATACAACTAAACAAATATGCCAGTAATTTCTTAGGAAACTGTGAAGTAGCTGGCTGGTCGTCTATCAGACTGCTCCCCCTTGTGGTCACTTACAGCAGTACACACAGGAGAACCTTTGATTTACAGTTAGTGTTGGGTGTGTTTCAGTGAAGCAGTTAGTCAGTGAGCAGGCGGCATTGTTAACACTGTGGGAGGAAAGTGGTGAAATTATTATATTATGCTGTAATCCAGCTCACATTGAGTCACAGTGTTAATCCTGATGATCTGATACATGTGTGGCTTGGTTGAAAAAGTCTTATCAGAGCATATTTTATTATTATTTTTTCATATGTTTAAATCTGGTGAGCATCAAATGAGGATTAATCCACCGCTTAAAATAGTCCCAAACAGCTGCACTAGTTCCTCCTTAAAGTGACAGTGTGTGGCTGTTTTTAAGGAAATTACTGAGCCTTTTTAGAAAATGAAAGTATTGGCGGTTTTTACATGTTCGGCAGGAACCAGTGGACTCGGGGCTAAGACAGACAAGGTAGAGAGGTAGAGAAGCCATAACAGGAAACAGGTGCACTTCTGTTGAACTGAAATTCACTTGGGTTAAAATGTACGAATCAAAAGTGTGAAATTGTAATTATAGTTTCCAACATGATGAGTCTGATAGTGGCACACATTATTATTATTATTACTATAATATATTCCTTGAGGACTAAAAAGTAGAAAAGTTTTTCCACTTTATGGAAGCTAAAAAGTGGAATAAACACACATGCTATTGAAGTGTTGACAGGTTTCTGCAGTTTATGTGACACAACTGAGTGAGCTGAGTGGCTGCTGTCAAATGTCTGCTATAGTACAGATATAACAGTGAGAGTTTCAGTCAGGCATGTGCAGGACAGCCAACAGTGAGGCCCTGATTGTTGTCATTATCCACTTCCTGGTTTTAGCCGGGCGGGTAGTAGAGGATCCGTGTGTAAGTGTGTGTGTGTGTATGTGTGTGTATGTGTGTGTGTGTGCATAGCAGTGTGCGACTTAGATGTTTATGTGTCAGCGTCCACCTCACACGGAGTGTAATTAAACTCAACAAGAAACTGAAGAAGAAGAAGAAGAAGGAGAAGGAGAAGGAGGAGGATAGAGGGGGAAAGAAGAAAGAGAGGAGACAGTGTAAACTTACAGAAGAAGAAGAAGAAGAAGAAGAAGAGGAGGAAGAGAGGTGTGTGCGAAAAGCTTGTGAACCACAAACACACAGGAACAATGTAGTGACACTGAGACGGCTGCTGACAACACACATGGAGAGCAGTGGTGGAAGGATTATCTCTCTAATCTCTACTCACACACGCGCACACAAACACACACATACACACCTACTTTGTGTGTCTTGTAGAAAGACCTTTGGCATGTGGATTATTGACTTTGTAGCCTCTGCAGAGTAGCCATGTTTGGAGTCCTAGAGCGAGTGTAATACTTTTTAAGAGTTTAGCGTTATAATACTATATATCTTCACTTATATTATTTGCTGGCTCGTTGTTCTAGAGGTGAGTGCTTTAACTTTGCTAAAGATTGTAGTGTTGCTATGACTGCAGTAACAGTTCAGTTAGGTACTATTAGGCACTGTTAGGTGTGAGTATATGTCCAGAGTTCATTATAGTTTTACAGAAGACTCCTTTAAACTTGGTACTTTTGTAGAAATCCTGAAGGAGCTGCAGTCAGGAGGGTTGTACTGCCCCCGTAGACGACATTCCTCTGGGAATATTTGGAATATTTAAAGGAACATTTGAAGTCTTCCTTTGGGAGTGCTGGGACTACAACCTAAGTCACAAGGATTTTTCTTTCTATGAATACTGCTGACTTTTGAAGGAAAACTGAACTGTAAAGGTCAACATGTGATGAGAGATCAGGAGCTGAGCAAGTTGTCTGTCATGGATCTTGACCCTGGAGCAGACTCTGATCTGGGACATGGGGCTGTGATGGAGGCATGCAGGAGTGTTTCCAAGGAAAGAGAAGGGTTATTAACTGTAAGTGACGGAGGTGGTGACTTTAGCTCTGCATCCTCCTCTTCTAATTCCTCTCTGCGCTCCTCCTCTTCCCTTCCTCCATCCTCCTCCTCCTCACCCCCAGTCTGCGTGGAGGAAGACAAGGAGATGTTGAGCGGCTGCTCCAAATCATTCACTGGACTCAAACTGTTCACCAGGAGGTAAGAGCTGACGGTGTGTGTGTGTGTGTGTGGTAGTTGATTGTAATACCTAATATTGACCAGCAGGTGGAGCTGGTTGGTTAAGACTGAGAGGCTCACTGTCAGTCCCACAGGCCCTCGTGTCCTGATTAGACAACAAGGGAACAGATGTGAGGTCACACTGCAGGGAATGTATCCAAGTCTTACATACACACACACCCCTCACACACCTGTAGATCTAAAGGCACAACACAATAAGGCCTCTTGTGTTATTAAAGGTTTAGTTCACGTCTTTGTTTGGGGAAAGAAGCAGGGTTTTTCCCACAGTGCTATTTCCTGTTGTCCTGGTGAGACATTGCAGGATCCAGATTATATTTGTGTCAGTGTTTGGGTGTGAGTGTGTGAGTGTATGTGTATATAACCTTGCCAGTGGGTCACTAATCATCATGTGGACAGGGGACATGATTCCCATGACAACAGAGGCCACAGTTGTCATGCCAACAGCAACAACGAGGACAGTAGTTGGAGTCTGGAGCTCGACACTCCAGTAAACAATAGTCAGAGTGGATGTGTGGAGGTGAGGGGTTTGGTTTGTCAGGTGGCTGTTTAGTGGGAAAGAGATGTTGTGCACATGTGTGCATGTTGCATTACTCTGGTGAGGCTCATGGTCATTACTGGTTTACCATCTACTCAGAGTGATTGTCGTTTAATACGAAATAATCTCCAGGGCTGCATATGTGGTCGACAGCAATGCTTTATTTTACAGGTCCTTTAATTTTAGGTTAATTTACTGAGTAATTAGTGGAATTAATTAAGGAAAGTTTACAGAGAGGCAGAAGTTGAATAGTGAGTCGAAAAAACACATTTAGCATCGGCACATTCGGGCTCTACTGTCTCTATTCATTTTACAGATGTAATCATGCCATTCAGAAGAATTTGCTGACAGTTACTGGTAGTTGTGACTGTGTGCTGATGAGTCACATCAATGTTTAAGTTTAGATGTCTGATTCATGACTACTAAGATACAACTAGTGTTTAGACACTCAGCTAACATTAGTCGAATAGTAAAATAGTTATTTTTCAAGTACAAATATTATAAACACTGGCATTCAGAGAACATAGGATACATGCATTATATGTGGAAACCAGACGACACAACAGCAAAAACACTTTAATTTGAATCAACAATAATAAATAAACATTTATCATTAATATCATGAAATCTGTGGTTGCTGAGTAGTACTAGCTAATAACTTTTCGTTTTCACGATCAGTAATAACTTACATTATGTGTGTTGTAGCAAGGAAATAAACGACTTTATTGTGTAGTGTCACAATCATTTTATTAATCTCATGCCTTTCCTCCTTCCTGTTACATCTCATGTTCGAGTGTGCGTTTCATGTTCGTGTGTCAATGTGACAATTTATCAGACAGTTTTGCACTCAGCTTGTCAAGGAAGTAAGTTTATTTTAGTCATCTCTCCAGCTCTCTCTCTCTCTCTCTCTCCCCCACCGGCTGTCTCTCATCCCTCCTCCCTCCCTCTCTCTCTCTCTCTCTCTCTCTCTTTGCTCTACATTAGTGGCCACTGTACAACAGGGTTCAGTGAGCTCGGCAAATAAACAGATCAGAAAGAGGAGTGGAAGAATGGATGGATAGTTCTCTTTTCCTTATTCAGGTTGGCTCTTAATTTATTCTTTGGTTTTTGAGAATATTCAATAGAAAGTGTTGCTTAAGTTGTATTTAACGTTGTAGAAATATTGGCAAGGATTCATTCAACACAATGGTAGAATACTTGCTTTTTTATGATTAAGTTGTTAAGTTAAAGTGAACTAAGTAAAACTCAGTGATGTCTGTGGTGTTAGCGGGCTGATGCAGTGCTGTGTTCTTCCTAGTTTTCACTCAACTCAAACACAAAGGGAATAATAGCCAGCTGTTATGTCAAAATGATCAAGATGAATCTGGCCAAAAAACGATGCATTGACCCCTTTCAAGGTCATGTGACCCCAGTTTCTCACAGACGAAGGTTATATTTAGGCCTGTTGAAGATGCTGACGTAAAGTCTTTAACAAGAAATATCCATCAAGTGTGATTGCCAGGTTAAATCTGGTTATTATCACGCTGCACATATTAGGAATGTGGTTTAAAGTCGCTCAACAGGCCTGGCTCTGTCAAACATGCATCCTAACAACTGCAACATGTGTGTGTGTGTGTGTGTGTAATGAAAGTGACACCGCTTTAAATCTAAACCAAGTAGTGCATAATGTAACAGCTACAAAGACGGACGTTTCTGTCAGTGCTTAAGTTCAACATGTCACATTACAAGAGTTTTCCTGTAAACCAATAAAAGTTATATTACTCACTCTGTTAGTCGCATAATAGTGGATGCATTTCCTTCCTCACAAAACATTTGATTTCTTCTTTAATCTTCATCTTCTAACAGAGAGCGAGGGAGACGAGCAGGCAGGCAGGCAGGCAGGTTGGGGTGTGGTGGTGTGGTGGTGTGGTGGTTGGAGAAGAAATTTTTTCAACAAGCAGTCTCTTTCTTGCATGAGAATCGACGCTTCGCTGTGCGTCTGCTTCCTGTGTGTTCCTGGTGCATACATCATTGGTGTCAAACCATTGGCAGGACTGTGAATAGTTGGACCCTTACACATGCAAACAAACAAATGAATGCTAATACAGCAGGAGGCTGGGGAGGAGGGAGTTGTATTCAGCAGTGTATCAGCGGGGCCAGAACTCGTTGTAGACAGACTGAATCTGAATGAGCATCAAATGTTTATATAGACTGCCCGTTGAGAGAGGGAGATCATGGAAATACATGATTGGAGCATGTTGCATGGAGGATATGACTATAACTGACTGTCTGCCTGAACTACTCTGAGGCTGCATTAAGTTATGTTCCCTGCAGTATTTATTCATAACAGAAATCGTTGGCTTCACAAAATCAAACAGCAAGCTAAATTAATAAACAGTTGCTGATTTTGTTTTAGTATTTCAAATCCCTAAAATGTCATCTCAGTGAGACCTTTTATTTACCACTGTCATAGTAGAAGGCTTGTACAGGGTGAAGGTGCTCAGTTACATTTAGAAGTAAACGTAATTACTGCCTGGATTATGTTCAATGGTGGCATTTTTTCCAGTCTTGTACCACACAATTTGAATATTTAAATGAATTTCAATCACAAAACTCTTTCACCGGGATGCAAAGAGACATCTCAACATCAGCACGGATCATTGCTACAGATATCTAGAAGGCTTGCTCTCACCCCAGTAGTGGAACACCACATTGCTGTACAGCACTCTTTATGTCTGTGTATTTGCATAGTTCATGTAAATATTTAACCCAACAGCAGAGCTCTGGAAAGTCACACACACACACACACACACACACACACACCTACTGACAAAATCTCTTTATTCTTTCCATGAAACCCTAACCCTGGCAGTCCACCTGACTCCGTCTACAGAACAACAAAGGTCTTAAACTCTTGTACTCCAGATCACAGTATTCCTTTAGGTCCAGTTCAATCAAAGTTGTATTTATTTTCTATTTTGAGGAGTTGCTTCTAACTGTTATAACAATATTTACCATCCTTCTAGCCCGACGAGCAAGACGAGCTGAGAAATGTGGCCTTTTTGCCTAAATTTGGAAGACTCTTTGCAGCTCTCAGTAACAGTAAATTACACACTGGCCACTTGTGTAATGATCCCAGCTGCTTGCATACATACGCTGTACTGTACGCCACATTAGTGGACTCATTCAAAATCCAAAGTAAGGTGTGAAAAGTGAAAAACATCGTCCGCTGTTTGTTTGTTCTTGTTAGCAGCATGAACATTGTGTTCATCACTACATTAAGGCTATTTGCATGCATTATGACAGAGAAGTCTGACGTTTTACAAATGTATTTACTATTAATCTGGTACATTTTCTACATTTAGAAATAGTTACAGTGAAACGTCATAACTTACAAGCTCAGTCAGACTGCAGAACCATATGAGGCTTTGGTTTAGCCACTGAGAAGTCCACATTTGGTTTCTGATTGCTGACTCTCACTCTCTCTTCCTAAATATTGTTGAAAGCCTCAGCAACGTGGTTTGATCGACCAGTCCCGATTTACAGCACTGCTGCCAACTTAATATTAACAGGTTCACAGTTTTTCAAGTGTCAGTCAGGTGTCTATATGAACAGTAAAAAAGGTTTTCCTCACTGTAATCATTCCTCCTATTAGAAGATATCCTTCAAATGTGTTTTCAGTGTAAGTGATGGATGTCAAAATCCACAGTGTGTCCACACAGTCATGAGTTAAAGTAGATGTGAAGCTCCTATGAGGCTTCATCAGTGTGAGTTTAGTCATATCAAGTGGATATCTGACACACTTAGAGTCTGTGTAGCATCAAATTCCCTCTTTGTGTTTCCCTGTTGAGCTGTGGTGGAAGTATAAGAATAAAAAGATCAATGCACTAAATGAAGGGATTTTCTCATGGTCAGTATGAACAACCATCTGGTGACTTGGTGCAGACAAAACAACTCCAGGCTCTAAAGACAGTGGAGATGAATGTGGGTTTTAGAGGGAGCGCCCCCGCCTGCCCACTCTGTGTGACTCCTTCCACTTCCTGGAAACCATCATCACCCAGGACCTCAAGGCAGATGACTTTTATGGGTCTAAATAGTCTTAACATTGAAAAATATTTACTGGATTTGACTCATTTGGATGCTGAAGCGTCATATTAGCTTGAGATAAACTTTTAAATACATGTTTACACAGAAGGAGGACTGTGGATTACATTGTAAGTGCATTATGAAGGGATCTAATGGTCAGTATGAGCAGGAGGAATGATTACAGCAAGAAAAACATGTTTCAGTCTTCATCTGGGATCCTGACTGTTGAATAAATTAACAGCAAATCATTTTTAAATGACTACAGCTGTGATAATGTAGACCTCTGTTTGATGCAGAAATGATGTTTTCCTGCCTGCATATACAGATTGAAATATATCTATATGTATATCTTAATTCAGTCGCACGAAGACAAAAGACTTAAGATGTGTTGACATGCAAATACATACTCAGGTGGGTAATGTTTTATCACTGAGTGCTCTCATCTCATCTGTTCCTCACTCTCCCCCGTTATGGTAGGAGATTATCATTGTAGAAGGCTGTTATATAACAGCAACACACACCACACACACACACACACACAGCGGGGAAGAACACAGTCATAACAGAGTTGTTTAGAGGCAAAGATAGCTTTCCTTATTTACACTATAATCAGACATGTAAACTTATGCTTGTAGGCTTTACTGATAACAGATTTTTGAGGCTGATAGTGATATTATGAGAGTTAATGAACATCTGATAATGATATACTAACATAAAAACATAACAGAATGTATTTTAATTAAATTGGGATCACATATTACAGTGTAAAACTAAACCTCTGCTGAATAAACGGTTTCTAATCATATCGTTGGCATTTCTCGACTGACATTTCTAGTCACAAACCGAACTCCAAAAAGGTCACATATTCTCTATGTACGTGTGAATGCATGTACTGTCAGACAGTAGGTGTTGTCATTGCAATGGTTTGAAAGCATATAATGAGAATAAAAAAAAGCAAGAATCTACCAGAGGGATATCAAAGGTTATTGGTTTTGCAAAATCAACAGTTAGCCTCATTTTAAAAAGCAGGTGAACACAAGAACAAACAAAAAAAGCTCTTTATGAGCGCACAAGTCGAGAATGCTCTCAAGGACGTAGGCGGACGTGTTTCCTTTTCAACGATTCGACAGAAGGCTTCATAACCGTGACCTCAGCACAAGATCTGAACCACTCATGGTAAGCCTCAAAAACGGAAAAACAGGCTGTAGTTCACAAAAAAAAGAAAGCGGTAGAGTTCAACGTTCTGTGAAGCGAAACAAAAGTCAACCTCACGAGTCAAAGCTTAGCAGCTCAAACACGATGCTGCCGTGCATTGTTTTAATGGTCTGAATGCAGACTAAAGATAGCTCCCAGCCTTCAAAACGTCATTGACTGATTTTATTTGACTTCATATGTATGTGTCCAGTTATGTTTGGACCCCTAAATATTTAATGCCCCAACAATTGAAACAGATATGTTTATACAGAAGGCATAATGTGCTGTGGCGGCTGAATCTGATCCCTGATCAGATTTGGATTTAGTGATGTGTGTGTGTGTGTGTGTGTGTGTGTGTGTGTGAGAGAGAGAGAGCTGTCTATAGGTTAGGATTAGGAGCTATTTTGATGTATAGTCAGTTTGCTACTAAACTCTTTGTTTTTATGAAAACAGCTTCGGTGCATTACTCACCACTCTGCAGGTTGCATATAACAGAAAACTATCTACAAGCATATTTGTTAAGAGAGTTGCATATGTTTCTGGTTTTCTTGATCGTATCATATTGATTAATTCATTACTGTATTGGGAACAGTGAAGGTTCAGACATACTGGTGCAAAGGTATTATTATTATGGCTGTAACAGTATAAGTGAAAGTCAGGGTTCCCGGAAGCGTGACATTTAATTTCTCTGTTATATCTTATTACACCAGTCGGCTAAAGTGCAGTTGTAGCCGACATGGTGAAACCGTCAATGGTTGATTTTTAGCTGCTACTGGTTTACTGATTGCAGCTCATCAAGTTTGGATGCAAAGACGGTAAGCAGACACTCCTGGTCTGAGCATGTGTTTGAAAGTGTAATGTGAGCTGACCTGAAATCCTCACTGCTATAAATAAATAAATAATAATGGTTTTATTTGAAGGCGTAGCATATCGGTGCTGACTGACTATTGTTAGCTGCAGTATGCGGTTCAGTCGCTGACCTTTGTGACAGAGCGTTAGGAGGCAGAGCGCTTGTCTGTTGAATGTCAGCGGTGGGATTAAATGAACAGCAGAGGTTTCAGTGCGCTGATGACTCTGTGATGTGACTTCCTGTTCGACCGTTAGGTGCTTCTAGTAGCACAGTTCTCATACACACACACGTCTATCCTCCTAGTCGAGCTATATCGTATATTATGTTCTGCTTTAGGCTCACACCATATCTTTATGTTTCCTGTCACATTCTAGTTCATTATGGTCTCAATTGTAATACAGAGACCACATCTGATGGGATGTGGTCTGCAGCAGCGTGTTCAGTGGTACAACTATTTTTTCACAAACGGCTTTTAGCATTTATAGCTTTTTAAATAGGTAATATTAATCTAAATAAATCCTGTCTGTGGTAATGGTCTGCCTCATTGTAATTACCAGTCTTTTACGGCACATTTCCCTCCATTTTCTCTGGCTGGCTAGCAGAACAGTGAAGAAGAAGAGTTCAGATGTTGTTGGGATGGTGTGGTTATGGACACCTGCTTTCTCAGTTTACCTTTATCTTAAGTTTTTGCTACTGTCAGCGTAAAATGATCCTTTTTAGACTCAGCTAAATGTGGTTCGCCCAATATCACAGCTCAGGGATCATATTTAAACTGACTGAACCCAGTCCACTTATGAGCCTTTTCCCCCCTAATCTTAGACCTCAAAATGCAGGAAATGTCTCTGGTTCCTGGAAAAGGTTAAAAAAAGGGACATGCTGTAAGTCAGATGAGGCGGCGTCAGGTTTGGGCTCAAAGAGTCAAAGTTTTACTTCATGAAGAGCATGTAAGCAGAAGCCAATCATATTGAACAAAGCACTGCATCAGAGATCCATCGATCTAATTAATAACTGCTTAAATATTTAATTTAAGATTTGTACTCTAATTTGATGTTATCATTTATGGAACTACATAGATTTAACTAACAGAACAGCCTATTTGCTCCTTCAGCATTTCTAAAGGAAGACTGAAGAGAAGGAGAAGAGCTGGACCGTCATCTTATACTGGCTTTTACCATCCTCTGTCACATCATTTGACCAGACAGGGAAAAAGACACTGCTATGTTCTTCACCCAGTCGTATCTTATCAGATGCCACACGACATTTATAGTACATCCCATATTCTATCGCACTTGAAAACATGATGGATTTCTTTTTCCAGCGTCATTTCCGTCGTCGCCAGAAAAGGCAGAAGCATGCCGCTGCTGTCCGCCAACCTAGTCTTGCAGTTCCGGCCAGTAAAGCCAGGCGGCGCTCCAGTGTTGGTCTGCCCTCTGTAGCATTAGTCCAAAGCAGACGCTCCTCTGTGGGTTTACCTCCACTTTGTAATGACCAACGCAGGCGCCCCAGTGTTGGTTTACTGGTGGCCAGTGGACAGAGGCGACAGTCCATTGTAGACATAGGATTAATTAACACAAGTGAATCAGCAGAAGAACCTAAAAGCGGAGCTGAGAGAGCAGACGTAGCCATCAAGAGAGGGAGGGCAGTCCAGTATAAACATCACCAACCTCGTCATCCCTCCACCGCCTGTGTGCATCGAGGGCTAGCCGTGCGCTACCGACGCCCTTCCAAAGTAAAATCCATTGAACCTCATTTACTTGGATCCTCTATGTTACTGGCGAGTGTAGTCCAGATGGGCAGAGGAGTGAAAGAGAAGGAAGACGAAGAATTCAATGTTTCTCTGTCAGACGAAGAGGAAGGGAGCAGTGAAGAAGTGGAGAACAGAGCTGGAGTAAAAGATGTGCGGCCTACCTCTCAGATGCAGATAATCCAGGCAGTTGATATGGAAAACATTAAGCCCCGCCCTTTGCTCCGCCCTCCTCGCTGTCTGAGACGGAACTCCTCCCACCTCGCCCCAGCAGACTTCGTGTATCGAAGCAGCAAGGCAGTTTATGGAGTTTGTGGCCAGTATAATCACAGGAAGTCAAATCAAGTTCCCTGGACTTTAAATATCCAGACTTCCAGCACCACCTCCAGCCTGGGTCAGAGCTCTGATCCTGGGACCCCAGAAACAGATACACCTTCCTCTGGGTCTACTCTCCATAAAAGCTGTTCTTCACCACTGGGGGAACCAGAGGGAATGATATACTATGATCCCTATCAGGATTCATGGGAGAACTTCCTGTCGTATGTACACACATGCACGCATACATACACACACTCACATGAAGAATAACAGTGTGTTTGTGTTTGTACTGGGTTTTGGTTTTGATGGCATGGTGGGCACAATAATATTAACTCAAGGTCCACTTGTTGGTCTTTTCTGCTGCTTTTGAATCTTTCTTGCTATACTCCTCGGCTTGTTGTTTGTTTCCACCAGGACGGATCAGTCACCAGTTCAGGTTAAATCTTAAATCAAGGCCTTTCCGTCACAGCTCATGCTCTTCATCAGTGGGTGGAGCTTGCTCAGTTGCCGTGGAGATGACTCAGTTGTTATTTAATGTGACTTGTATATATGGATAGTGATGACTCCTGTCTCTGACCTCTTCCCAGTTGTTGTGAGTGTTTTTTTTTTTGGTCTTTCTGTGTTTTATTTAGTCTCTAATTTTTCTCTGATGTTATGTTCCCCACAGCTGTCGCATACAATGTCATGATAATGTCACCACTCTCTTGGGCATAGCGAAGTTCGGGTGTCTGCAGGGTGTATCAGCACGTAAGAGGGTCCCGCTGGGATGCTTCCTTCTAAACTTAAGTTATTCTCATCATCTACTTTATGTTACATATTACTGTTGGTAGTTAGTTATATCATCCCAAGTAGATGGTACTTATATTATATATGATGATATTTGATATGCATGTGGTTTGACGTGAGTTTCTACTATTTAAATTTTTCCTTACAAATATCTGTGTTTGTGGTGACTCTCTGACTTTTGCTTTAGTGTTGCAATCAGCATAACACACATGATATGTGTATTATCTGCTAGCAGGCAGATAGACTGAAAGGTTTCTTAGTACAATCATGCTCCCTTGGTGATAAATATTTTAGATCGAAGAGACTTCATGACCTTCCCTTTAGCGCAACCTTTGCCAGCTGGCCACTGGCTCTCTGGCGTGTTGTCAGAAGTGACCAGAGAAGCTGTAAGAGCGGCTCTTTTCCATTCCTCCTTCTGCTGATTTAATAATGCAACATGTTAACAATGGCAAATATTAAAAAAGCTAGGCGTTTTGGTGCATGATGATCAGATCCATAATGATGCTGTACCTTTTGTCACATATTATACTTCCTCTTGTTTCAAATGTAACCGTAACATGTGCAGATATGTTTTATCATTAGGTTTTTAGAGGTAAAGGCGTCCAGGACAAACCTTTTTTCATATTATAATGGATCTCAGAGATAACAGTGCAGTATCTTAGACCAAGATCAATGTAAGTGATCCACAGTGAGGCCACACTCCTAATTTCCTTTCCTTACTGATGCAGTACATCTCTTTGAACTCCTAGTGGTGTATTCAGTGTCCTAACATGCACTAGAAGTGTGACGATGCATTAAACCAATTGTCACATCCGTCATATATCATGTTTTTTTTTCTTTAGACACTGAACTGTAGATAATAAAATGTCTCATTTCTTTTATGTCTTTATATTACTGACAGACTGAACACTGGCCTCTTCTTCTCTCTAACATATATATATATTTTTTTTATTGGAGCAATATAACACAACAAGGAGACATTTGGGGGTTAAAACATTACAGACATTAAGACAAGACTGCAAATTTATCGCCTGACTTTACAACTGGACCACAGTGCTGTTGAGTCAAGAGGAGGTGACTGACTGCAGTGACTATTTTACTGTAGCGGGCTGACAACAAAAAGAAGAAATGAAAGTGTATGTACACACAAATAAACCCGTAAACGCCGACTTGACTCTGTGCTCTGCAGTTGACACAAATAAAACAGCTCATATATAAGCCAGTTAGAGTGTGTGTGTGTGTGTGTGTGTTTCCTCTCTGTAGTGATGGGAAAACAAAGCTAAAAATGGTGACATCTGTTGGGCATTTCTTGGTATTCCAATATGTGGATCTGAAACACACAGGTGGGACCCAAGCGCAGGATGAGTGGTGTACAGCAGGTTTATTGATTAGAGATTGATCTGGGCTGATGGAGGGGAATAGGAGATCCAGCAAAAATAAAGGCGATTGATGATGAGGGAGAATAGCTGACATGGGCAGGTGAAAAGGCCAGTGGCAGGTGGAGTTGGATTGGAGGTGAGACTAAATGCCACATGACTTCCTTCTGGGGTTACAGGAAACTTTCTCCCACTTTGTTACAAAAAAAAAGAAACAGAAGACAAACAATGTCACACTCACATTACATGATGATTTGATAGGTTTGAGGTTGTGGGAATTTTGTGACCTACAAACAGGTCAGAAACTTGTAAGATTTCTAGTGATGATATATGAAAAGGTTCAACCTCTTATTTATTTCTGGTTCCCTTTATTTGTTTTCTGGAAACATGAACACTGTAAGAAAGATCAGTTACATTTCAATTAAAACTTTTTAATCTGTTGTGTCAGAGATTTGAGTATTTTCTTGCCTCTGATTTTCCTCCTGAACCGTGTCCCACTCTGTCACTCTGTGTGTTTCCAGGAAAGCGATAGCCAAGTCGGGCCTGCACCATCTGCCCTGCCAGCCCAGCACATCATCTCTGACCAGAACAGACCCAGAAGCAAATATCCGCAGTACTGTGGACTGGACTGTGAGTCTGAGTAAACACACTCACGTTATCTGTGCTGTAACTCCATCCTCGGCCTTGTGTGTTATTGCTAGTATGTTAAAGTTAATGCTAAGTCTACACCATGTACGTGTGTGTGGCAATGTTATTTGAAGTTCCCGTCCTCCTGTAAGCCTCTTCTTTGTATCTGTGTGTTTGTTTCTGTAGGAGTTGGCTCTGTATGGAGATCATATCTGGTTCGAGACAAATGTGTCTGGAGACTACTGTTATGTGGGAGAACAACACTGTATTGCCAGAGCGCTGGTTAGTATCACACATTCCTCTCAACAACTTTATTTCCAACAAATTCCATTCATATGCAGATATTTTGCTTCAGTAATTCAGTTGATACAGCTGTCTGCACAACAGCTGAAGTATTTGTAAAAGGGATTGATCGTCCAACTTTACAACAGTACAATAGAGGTAAATGGAATTTAGTGTGTGATGATCACTGTACAGTATGTATGTATATATATATTAAATAGAAATAGTCCTCTTCACTAGAAAGTAGCTGCAGTGACCTTCCCAGGACCCGATGGGAAAGACTTTAAAGGATTTGAGCATGGATGTTATTTCTAAATCTTGTATTCGTAGCAAAATAATCTGAGTTTAAAGGTCCATTTACCAGGTTTTTAGGTCGACAGAAAATGATTTTTGATAATGGATTTCATTCTTTGAGACAGATTCTCTGATTCCAGTGTCTGAAATGTAATTATGTTCTGGTTTCTATAGTTTTTTATGTCAGTAAACTGAAACACGACATTTTAGGCTTTGGATAACATTTGATGAATGTTTTTCTGCTCTGCCGTTCAGATTAAATTGTTACTTTAACACAACTTCTTGGGATATGTCATGTCTATGTACCTGTTGTGCTTTAGTACATGACTGACTCCTGGTGGCCAGAGGTGGCATTACTGCCTCATATTCCATCTATTCTAATAATCCCTGTGATTTTATTATGTGATCATGATTATGTCATTTCTCCTCCTAGCAAAAGTCAGTCAGCCGAAGGAAGTGTGCTGCCTGTAAGATAGTCGTCCACACCATCTGTATAGAACAACTGGAGAAGGTAATTTCTCTGCCTGTATTCACAATACTGTTACCACACACACTAATCAAGAGAATCTAAACGATTTCATCTTTTAAATCCTTTTTATGGAGACAAGAAACATAATGATGCAGGTGTAAAATGTAAGTCATCACGGAGAGACACAGGTGGACAGGAGAAAGATTAACGAAGGATTTTTAAAAATGTCGTTCATGATGTACAAAAGGTGAGAGAAGGATTCAACTTTCAGTCCTCGAGGATGAGTTTAAGTGAATAGAAGGATTAGTTTAAACCCTCTAAATCTCATAATGTCATATTAATCATTCAACTTTATTTACTTTGATTCTAAAGCAGAGAGCAGCACATTTAAAAATCAGTTTGTCTTTAACCATCACTCCTATCTAACCTGCAGTTTCCCAGCTCTAGTCCCGTTCTGCTGGATGCCGCCCTGCCTCCCAATGACCCCAACTTTAGAGTGAGATACACAAAACTCCTCCCGTCTCTAATTTCATCCTCCTCTTTAACCTTATATCTGACAAAAAAATGACCAGGGTTGGTGTCTGGACCTCTCTTCAATCAATCCATCATGAATACTAGTACACAGCATGATATCAGTGTTTCCCTCAGGATCAGATGAGAATTTATTTGGTGCATGAATCCAACAAAAAAGTCTTTACAGGTGGAGGCAAATGTACTGGGGCTAACGCACAAATAAAAAGATTAAATTAGTGAATCAAACCAGAATCTAATCCAGGTCAGACACACACCCAGCATCATGAAAGAGTTATTTCCTTTTCCTTATATCCTGGAGGATCTTCTTTCTTATGTCTCCTGTTCTTGTTGATCAGAGTGGTGGGATAACTCCGACAGGTTTAACGGGGCTCTGTTGATCTGTAAAAGATCTCTGTGGAGGTTTACGCTACTAAGGCCGCTTTCTGAAACACTTCTGAAACAGTGAGACGGTAAAGAAGGATAATGAATGGACATAGAGACAAAGTCAAGGAGGAGAAGCTGTATATTTAAATCTACTAGTCTCCTGTTCTGATTTTAGCCTTCAGAAACTGCATCTGGTGGCTATGTAAATAAAAAACTAATAACAGGATCTCTACTTTCACCTAATGTCAGACAGTTTGAACATTCAGAGAGTTTTTCTACATACCATGTTTTTTGCAAGCAAACAGGAGTTATGTTTCTACATTTGAATCCATAAACTTATGCCTATGTCATGACATTAATAATGCCACTAATCATGGGAAGATAATTACCAAATAATTCATTATGTTTTGAAACGATGCAGTGATATGCAAGGCTGAACCATGATTTTACAAACACAGCAAATTAGCTTTGACCCCCCCCTCCCAGTGCAGTGTTCAGCCTGGCGAACACAGCTGTCTGGTGCTTTTCTGGTGCTTTCTCTTTACTGTTAACACTTCATCATGAGGAATCCTGGAGGCGGAGCTTACTGTCACTGCTATGTCACATACGTCTAACACTTTATTTCTCATTAAAACACTTGTCGACCTGCCAACCCAATCGCTGGAAATCATTCTGGTTCTGTAGATGTGCCCATGTTGTACCAGCTGTCTGTTCTCAAGGTTTTTCTCTCGTAGGACCGTGTGTGTATTTACATTTTTGCTCTTCTGCTCTTCTTCAGATTAATTTTAGGTGTAAACCATCTTTCAGGGAATCAGGCTCTAGGAACATTCGAGAGGTGAGATATGAAAGTTTCTGTCTACACACACTGAAATTCATTTTCACTTTCATGTTGTTTGTATTTAAAAAAAATGGCTACAGTTTCAAAATTGTAAAATGATGATTTGTGTGTTTCTAGCCCAATGTGGTGCGTCATCACTGGGTTCATCGGAGGCGCCAAGAAGGCAAATGTAAACAATGTGGGAAGGTGGGCGATAATTCTGATGTTTTTAATGTCATTTTTTTATATTTCTCTCATGCAAGTCCACCAACTTTAATAACACGTTGATATATATTATTATAAGAAACACAGGTGTTCCTAATCTTTATTTTTCAGTAGTTGTGAAGAGATGCACCTGTTCTTGTTTTTCTGTCCAGGGCTTCCAGCAGAAGTTTGCGTTTCACAGTAAAGACATTGTTGCCATCAGCTGCTCCTGGTGCAAACAGGCTGTGAGTATGTGTGGAAGAAGGATTTGCATGACGTACTGGGGCAAAGCAATCATCATAATATTTGTGTAATATTTTCTTCTTTTAGTACCACAACAAGGTTTCCTGCTTCATGCTGCAACAAATTGAGGAGGCTTGTCCAATAGGAGCACACGCTGCCCTCATAGTTCCACCCACATGGATCATTCGGGTTCGACGTCATCAGGTATCTGCTGTTACTCTTTACAGCATCTGTGCTATCACACGATAAACTCACTGCCTCATCGTGCACATGCGTGACAAAGTGAATGTAAACACATAATAGAGAAAATAAACCCTGCATGCTGCTCTATTAGCTGTGATTCCACATGTATTAATTAAGACTTTTTCAGTAGCAGAAATGTAAAATATCTTGTTCAGGAGGACTCAGAGAGGCTGCAGCAAGCTGATCAACATTTTTGTGTTAGATAGGAACAGAGAGCTGGTATGTCACCAACATGGACATGTGTTATGCTAATAATGAGTCAGAAATGGGAAATATTTAAGAGTGTTAAGTAACATCTTCTAACTCTGTTGATCACAAAATCAGCCTGCAGTCTTTTTGTTTTCTCTGTCTGACAGTCGTCGATGAAGTCGAGTAAGAAGAAGAAGAGAACGTCCTTCAAGAGGAAAAGCAGCAAGAAAGGAGCCGAGGTCAGTCATCACACATACTGTGATCCTCCAGCAGCACCATAAACAAGTCACTGTATATGAAACCAATCTGAGCATATCATCTTCTCTTCTCTGACAGGAGGGACGACAGTGGAAGCCATTTATAATCCGACCCATCCCTTCACTACTGATGAAACCACTGCTGGTGTTTGTCAACCCCAAGAGTGGAGGAAACCAGGTATTCATGAACAACAGCCAACACCGTTTTTACATCCAGTTATTGGTTTATTTGTAGCAGTTGCTGGGTGTACACTGTCAAACAAAATGGGGACTGAAGTGTTTATTCAGTGTTCAATAATGCGGGACTTGAGTGTTCAGTCCCACCTGTCAGAGGATTCTGGGTAGTTTAGTCAGGTTCTAGTTGTTGTTTTTATGTCTGACAGGGCACTAAGATCCTTCAGTCCTTCATGTGGTACCTGAACCCCAGACAGGTGTTTGACCTGAGCCAAGGAGGGCCAAAGGAGGGGTAGGTCACACACACACACAACACACACACACACACACACACGAATCGTTCATTAACCAGTTTTATTCTTCCAGCCTGGAGCTGTATCGTAAAGTTCATAACCTGAGGATTTTGGCATGTGGAGGAGATGGAACTGTGAGTAGTACACACACACACACACACACACACACACACACACACACACACACTGGCATTAGTATAGACACAGATACAAACTTTAATATTTACTGAAGGTGGATTTTTATACAACTGTTAATACAAGGAGGGCGATTTTGTGAACTAGATCATCTTCTAATATTATCTTGATCATGTTGTCTGATGATGAGTAACATGGACACTGGAAATATTGTGTTTAAGAGAGATGAATGGATGGAAACTGCCTTTTGTCTCTGTAACGGTATGTTTGTGTGTGTGTAAAACTAGGTGGGCTGGATCCTGTCTTGTCTTGATGAACTAGCTTTAAACCCTCAACCTCCTGTTGCTGTGTTACCTCTTGGGACAGGAAATGACCTTGCCAGGACCCTCAACTGGGGAGGGGTGTGTACAAACAGCACTGACACAAAACTAAACTGTATGAGTAAATAAAAGTATGATAAACATGAGACATGAAACATTATTCTCTCTTGCTCTTCCATGTTTTATGATAACATGTGTTATATAATTACTATGTGCTCCAGGGTTATACAGATGAACCTCTGTCTAAGATCTTGTCCCATGTTGAGGACGGAGCTATTGTGCAGCTCGACAGATGGAACCTACAGGTTGAACCAAACCAGAGTGCAGGGGCTGAAGCAGATGAACAACAAACTGATAAGGTCAGTGCGCATACACACACACACACACACACACTTCTAATGACATCACATCCTTCCACTCTGCGCTGACCTCTGAGACCACCGCTGGTAAACAACGTTTCTGTTTCAGTGTTGTGTGTATTCTTCAGCTCATTTCCTCAGAAGCTTCTTCTTCTCTGCTGTCTTTCTTGGCATGTTACTGCCACCTGTAGATTAGTGGAATAATTTATTAAAGGTTTAATAAAGATCATAGTCATGTTTTCATGTTCGTGTGTGTTTTCTTAGCTTCCTCTAGATGTGTTCAACAATTACTTCAGTCTTGGATTCGACGCTCATGTGACTCTAGAGTTCCACGAGTCAAGAGGTACGTTCATACTGATAATCAGAAAGATGAAACTTAAGTCATTACATACTGTGTGAGTTGGTCTTTAACACCATTAATGTTTCTTAAATGTTTTGCTGATTTATTGTTTCTCTGTCCTTGTTTTAGAGGCCAACCCAGAGAAATTTAATAGTCGTTTTAGGAATAAGATGTTCTATGCTGGGGTGAGTAAAGTACTGCAGTCAAAGTGTTGTATATGGTAAACATTAGGTGACTCATGTGTGGCTGCTGTGCAGAGATGTGATGAGAAATACAACTAAATGAGACCTGTGTGTGTGTGTGTGTGTGTCTCATACAGACGGCGTTCTCAGATTTCCTGATGGGAAGCTCCAAAGACCTGTCAAAGCACATCAAAGTGGTGGTGAGTAGCTGTCAATCAAACAGACAGTCATTCAGTCAACTGCTGCGTGAGAACATTCAGTCACTCTCTGGTGCTGTGTGTGTGTTTGTGTGTGTGTGTGTGTGTGTGTGTGTGTGTGTCTGTCTCCAGTGTGACGGGACAGATTTAACATCAAAGGTTCAGGACTTGAAGCTGCAGTGTCTGGTCTTCCTCAACATCCCGAGGTTAGTCAGTGCTGGTTATAGTGATGGTGGTCGACCTTCTACTGCCACCAGATTATTAATATCATTGTTCACCTAATGTATGTTTTTAATAACATTTCCCCACTGTGTTCATATGCCCTCATGCACTACATGCAGCTGAATAATGTGTGTCAATTTACTCTAAATGCCTCGTATTACACAAGCTGTTTACAACGCAGGGTTTTTATAGTCATGTTTATTGGTGTTGGCGGTGTTTGAGCCTTGAGGTGCAATAAACACAATCAGTGCTGAGGGAGCCTCATCATCACTGCTCTAGATGGAGAGAGATTTCATCCCAAATCAGCCAGAAGGAGCTTTAATCAAATCAGATGATGAGGAGTGTTGCTGCTGCCTCTGATAATAACAGCATGTGTGTGTGTGTGTTTCTGGCACTGGTGGTTATGATTATGATGGGGTGTGTGTGTTGTGTGCTTCAGGTACTGTGCAGGCACTACACCTTGGGGAAACCCTGGTGAACATCATGACTTTGAACCTCAGCGCCATGATGATGGATACATCGAAGTCATCGGATTCACCATGACATCACTGGTATGGTAAAATCTTAATATTTACACAAATAATGTTAAAAAAAATAAATGACGAAGAACAAAGTCGTAACAAAAGTTTAATCGTAATGTTTTGAGATTGAAATACTCTGTCATAGTAAACAGATGAGAGCAGTCCATCAGCTTTTATGCGTCTCACCAATACGCATCTCATCTTATTATGAGAGAAAATGAAGCCAGTTCCCTGACGTATGAGTCAATAAGCAGACGTGTTAGGAAGCAGCAGCTGGAGAACATGAGGGACCTAGTGATTTCCAGACAGCTGAGCCGAGAGCACAGTCAGGGCATCAGAAAGAGATTAAAGCTCAGCGGGCTTCATGCTAATAATGTGAAGGTGGAAAAGTCTACCTGTCACATAAAATGCATAATATCACATCCGAAATGTCAACTTTAACAGAAAGCCTGCATAACAAGCTAGAAGTGTGTAGTTTGATCTTATTAGCTTGTTAGATAGATTTCAACCCTTCTTTTTTTCTTTTTTTTCCTCATGAAAGTGCAATATGAAATCCCTGCAGTAGACTTTAATGAAGCCATAGCCGGAGTAACATTGTGCATGTTTGGTTACTGAGTGAGTTTCTTTCTGTGTAGGCTACTCTTCAGGTTGGAGGTCATGGTGAGAGGTTGAACCAGTGTAGAGAAGTGACTCTCACCACAACAAAACCTCTTCCAGTACAGGTACACACACACACACACTGTACACCTTTTACTGTACTGCTTTCTGTAGCACCACTGACATAAATATTGATTCTACACACAGGTCAATCATCAGACAACAATGTAGTTGGTACATTTATATTGATTGATTGATTGATCTTGATGACTTTAAGGTGGACGGTGAACCATGCAGACTTGCTCCCTCAGTCATCCACATCAGCCTCAGAAATCAGGCTAACATGGTTCAGAAAACTAAACGACGGACGTCACTACCACACCTCAATAAGTAAGTGACACACACACAGACACAGACAGGCATGTTGAGCTTTTTTTACCATCTAACTAGACATGATAATTCATTTGTTATAAAGTGTTCTGCTCTTGTTTGTGTCTCAGCCAGCAGCCAGTCCCAGAGAGGCTGAGGATCAGAGTCAGCAGGGTCAGTATGACGGACTATGAGGCTCTGCACTACGACAAGGACAAACTGAGACAATCATGTAAGCAAACACTCTCGCATCCATATGCAGTGGTGCCGGTAATGTTTCTAGATACTGAACATTGCTAATGTTGTACAGCGTCTGACCACATTTTCAACCTGCGGCTTCCTGCTTGTGAGTATGTGGTCAGGTCATGTTGACGTACCTGAATAACAGCAGCATCTTCAGGCTGAAGTGGGAATTAAACTGCTCGCTGATTAGAAGCTACAGCAGTGACATGAAGGTCAACAAGATTATTTTCAGATGTCTCTCGCTCTGCACTGATGTGATGGAGTTGAGTGTCTGTGTTTTGTCATTGTTCACATGAAAGATGTCTCTCACACACACACACACGGCTGCTTCTGTCTGTTTCTCGCTCGTTGGGAATAATTACACTCAACTGGCTTCACAGAAAACACAGGCACTCATTTGGTCCGTGTTAGTTCAGGCTGTTTACACAAGGTGGCGCTCTTAGCTTTTATAATATTGTAAACAGCACCTTTTTATAATACTGCAAACTATTCATATAGGTGTAAATTTAGACATGTTTATTTTTTTGGATATGTACTGTTGTGCCTTGGAATTCAAGCTTAAACCACAGTGGCAATGTATAGATATACATCTTTTATAATTAATGATATAATATAATATTAATATTATTCACAGGGAGTATCCCTGAAGCCAAATGGTTACTGTTCATAGCACATAACAGCAACCTTCTTTCCCCGTCTGCCACTTCGCTGTCAACTGTCAATAAAATGCCAAAATATAATCTTTAAAAAAAAAAAATCCCTGTGTTGTATTGAAGTGTTATATTTCCTGATTGATATTCATTTTTTTTTACTTTATCTTTTGTTCCTGCTATCTGAATTTTGTGTTGTTTTCACATTATGCACATCAATCACTGCTCTCAACTTGTGGATGTCACACTTGGGAAGATGATAAAAATATGTGCGATACCCAGAGGCACAGTGGTTATATCATCTCAATGCTATTTCTCTGACTCTTTCCATCCTGAACACAGAATATAGAGAGATATAAAACGCTATTGAAGTGAACTAATTAAATCTGTAAAGCATGACTCGATGTCACATAATATATATATTATGTATATTATAGATTCATGTATGTCCTGGTGCAGCAAATAACAGTTGTTTTATTGTCTGTTAATCTGACAATTACTGTATTCAGTTAATCAATTCTTAAATTCTAACGATGCAATTGTTTCAGCTCTAATATGTTTACTGTCTTTAACCTTTAACCTTTAACATTTACACACACACACAGCAGTGCACAAAGCATTTCCTTACACACCAATCAGTTGTTTCTTAAAAAGGTCAGTTAAAAGGGAACATCCTCTGAGAGTCTATTAAAGAATGCAGTACTTTGTAAGCAGGTTGTGCGATTTAAGATGCATTTGACTAATAAGTAGCGCTGCTGCTCCTTTCTGTTATCTGAAGAATGCTTGACGAACATTTCATTGAATTAATTACAGAGTAAACAGGTGGCGACAAAATCTGTGAAGTTACTGCTCACTCTCAGTGGTTCTCAGGCTTTATCTTTTTATTTTGTATCAGTGAGAAGTGTGTCTGTGTGTGTGTGTGTGTGTGTGTGTTTGTGTGTTTGACAGCTCTTCCAGCTGAGCACAATGAGCTGTGTGATGTTCAGCCAGCAGCATTGTGTCGGTGCAGCAGGCGGCCGGCCACGGGGAGCAGTTTTTATTGTTTGAACGACCTACGTCAGCTTACTGATGACGAGCCAGCTCGGTCAGGCTCGTTTAATAAAATAAAAGACACCAATGCCAGCAGCAGGAGGAGAGTGGTTTATCGACTATGTACAAGAGAGAGATCATAGTTGACTGCAGGTGGAGTGTTTGAGTTGATATCTATGACTTGACTGGAGAGTTGAAATTTAAAAATAGGTACGAAATAATTCCTACTGTTCACACTATTTAGAAAGATATCTACTGGATTTGACTCATTTGGATGCTGAAGCTTCATATTAGCTCCTGACTTCTTTGACAGATTTGAAAAATTGTGAACCCGTCCTTTAACAACCAACTTTAAATCCCCCTTGACTTGTAATTTACTCTAAATTTACCCTCCACGCAGCCTTTATAAATATCAGTTAAGATGTTGCTGTTGGCAATTCCCAGTCCTCAGAAACCACAGTGCTGCTGTCTTTCATATATTTAATTGCATTCATGTGGAGTTCCAGGTCTACATCAGACTGTGAAACATGACTGGAATTTAAACCAACAGTACTCACAGGGTCCTTGAGGCTGGAGTTGAGAACCTGTGTATAAGGAGATATCAAAGTGCTGGTGGATAATTGTCTTGTTCCTCTGTATCTGCAGCCATTCCTCTGGGACTGATCGTGGTTCCCGGTGACAGCGACTTGGAAACCTGCAGAGAACACATCCAGCGTTTACAGGAGGTAGGAGGATGGGATGGGATGGGATGGGAGGGGGGTGTAGGGAGATGAAAAGGGCATGATTCTGTGTCATGGAAAGAAAAAGGCAATGACAAAAAGCAACACGAGGAAAGAGGAAGTAGAGAAAACCCTTTTTTTAAATTGGGAACAAATTTAATTAAGTGGGTGAGTGTGTGTGTGTGTGTGTGTGTGTGTGTACCTGAGATTCTTCTACTTTCTACCCTCCTTCACTCCCATCTTCCTCTCTAGGATTTCTGCTCAGTCCACCCCTCCCTCCGATGCTTGGGACTGCAGGTTGGTAGTTCGATGCTGGAGTCTGTAGCGTGGCTTTTGTGTGGCTCAGAGGCACATGGGAAACTAAGAGCTACCAGAAAGAGGAGGAACTAACCCACATTTATTAACAATCAATACAAGTAGTTTATCACTGCACTTCACATAAGAAAAAGTAAAATGTTTTCTCCAAAGATTTAATACTTTTTAAGACTTTTTGGTGCAGTTTCACTGTCAAATGCAGCCATGAGCAGCTTGACAGGAGTTTAGAGGGCCCGGTTACAATTTATTCAGCAATGAAAATATATTAAGTTTTATAATAGGCTTAAGGGTGTGAAACCAGACACTGTGAGGTCAGTTAACCAACTAAATACTCAAGTAATCAAGAAGGAGGTAGCAGACTGCTCCGCTAATCCTGCTGCAGTTGGTATAAGATATTCAAATGAGCTTAGTTCTAAAGTCAAACCATGAAACGGTGGGAGAGGTAGATTTTACCAGAAAGGTCATGTCTGACACCGGTGCTGATGTCCTGTATGAGTGATGAACATTTAATGAAGTGTTACTGAAGGCTCACACACACACGCAAACAAACAAACAAACAAACACCCCCACACGTATAAACAGAACAGATTCTGTACTCTAGAGGCAGGTACAGGATGTAGTCAATAATACATTACACAACACGATACACACACACACAGTTACACAAGGCGAACCGGCAGGATTTAAACAGGATCAGGACAAAAAAAAAACACCTTCCTCGTCAAGTTCATCGTTTAAGTGCAAAATAAGTTTTTAAATCTGTCACCCATGTAGCTGAATTAGCAGCTGACCACTGTTCTCATGGAGATGGAGGATTTTCATGTTAGAACAATCATTATGGAGCATCTCCCTAGTGGAGATCCATGTTTGAAAGGCCAAAAGGACATTAGTGATTACTTTAACAGATAAAGGAAGTTATAGATTACATGTCTGGGCAGTGCTATGTTTAGTTTAGTTTGTACCTGCTGTACTCACCTGTAATCACCACCGATGTACGAGCCTTCACCCTCGGAGATGTCATGAGGTCATGCAGCCACAGAATCCGCTTCGGTCAGGCTCAAATAGTACACGCGTGATCATTAATTCAACCCCTTGGTTACATACTTTAACAGATGTTCACACACCTGGCTCAAGGTCAGTCTGTCTCTCCACACATGTGCAGCAACAACTTCAGTCTTTCTTTTTATTTTTGCTCTCCTGAAGTTGTATTTGTTGAAAGCTTCTATCACACACCAGCACCACACTGTGAAGGAATCAATGCCTTTCATTGTGTGTAAATAACCTGCAGGGATATTTTCCCTGATGCTTTAACAAAACCTGGTAAAACTACATAAAAACGCTGGTGAAAATTGGGTCTTGAACATCTTAGACATCTTAGAAGCATGTCACTCAGCTGATAACATCTTGTAATTTAAAAGCAAAACATCATCAGTGTTGAAAGGCTGTGATGTCACCTGTTGGTTTGCATTGGAGCCGGTTTGAAGCCCAGAGTTGCAGCTCATTGTCGGCACCAACTTTTCTATTTGGCTGCAGCACCTCTATTGCCAATAACTAAGCTACAGGGTAATTATAGCTTGTTTTTCTGGCCATTTAAGGTAATTCTGTCCAGGCTCTGTGGCATCCTGCCTACCTGGAGGAGGTGGCTCTGAATACCAAACATCAGCACGGGTCATGGGATTTGTGTTCAGATAACTTGTACATCAAACGATGCTGCTATCCACCTAGAAGAGGTTGTTGCTTAAACAACATGACAAATAACATGATTAATATTGTAAGTTGAGGCTCTATCGTTTCCCTCTGCGGTTGCCATGGTCACAGTTGAACTGGCTGCTTTTAAAACATCTTTTCATTTTCTCTCTGCATAAGTTCAACTTGTGCCATGGATACATTACACTTTGAAAATCATCACATCACTGTACTGTTCACACTACACGACTTTCTGTCTTGTGGTTGGGAATCTGAAAGTTGTGGTTTGGACACTGCATGACTGATCAGTGACAGAAGGTCACAAGAGGTCTGCTCTGCAGAGAAATTAATATTTTTGCAATGGAAATGTAGGTTGCTGATAGAAGACAGACGGTACATAGAAACCATAATATTGTGCCCTCCCCATGCAAATGGATGCATGATAAGGCTGGGTTCAGGGAGCTGCTGCAACCCGTGTGTGTCCAGATATTCAGCCTCCTGAATACCTCTCGGGTGTCTGCGCCGCTTCAGCGAGCTGTCTGATCACGTCTTTGAACAGTTCACACATAGTGAATGAGGACCTCTGCTCTGGGGCTTTTGTTGGCGATCTCCAAAAACTGTCACCAAGTGGTAAAATCAGGGCTAAAACCCTGTAGCGTAGATCTGTGGTGCTGAATATTCATGTCTTTTTCATGCTGCACCGTTCAGACAAGCACCAGAGGCCATCTCTCCTCTTTTGATGAGCTCTCTTCAGTTGTCATTTGCACAGCTGTTTGATAAGTATGAGACACAAGTAATGCGACTGTCTAAGGGGATAATGAAGCTTCACGCCTCTCTGATTTACGTTCCACTTCACACTTTTGCATCTGTACAAACAAAAATACCATCAAAAATGAGCATATTCAAAGAAAAGAGTAAACAACATGCATACATAGAGCTGACATGACAGTGGAGGTTTTTGATTTCTACAGAGATTAGTTTCCCTCTTGTGTCTCAGCATTAAAGTGTGATGCATGGACTATTGTCTGTGAATGTCTGCATTTGTGCGTGTGTGTATGACCTTTGCTGAATATATTGATTAATTGTGTTTCAATGTGCTCGTGGCAGCCTGTTTTGTGCTTGTGGAGCCATTGGTGAGTTTATTGTATTGTATTGTATTGTGGCATGTTGTGCCGAGTTTGTCCTGTTGTTGCGGAGGTGGTCTATTTTGTTCAGAAGCTGTTGGATTTGAAGAGATAAAACAAGTTATCAATGTCTCACAGGCTTTATTTATTTGTCATGATCCTTTATTTAATTACAGGGTTAATGAGGTAGTCTCTATGAGAGGCACATCACATGAAAAAGGCAATTCTCTGCACAGCGTTAATGTTTAAAATGTATTTTTAGTGGAAACTTTATTGGTCAATCAACACACTTGTCACAGTTTTGTTCAGTCACTCATCAGAAAACTGGAACAGACAGAAAACCTAATTAGAAATGTTATAAATGAAATTCAAAGAGCATTTTACTTCTGACTAAAAGATGAAGTCACTTTTAACTTTTATTACCTTTACTCAAGATTTCTTTTGCTCTTTTGATTCATAATGTATTGTAATAACACAGAATGTGTTATTTTCATAGAGGAAAAGCTATTGTAGAGTCCAAACGGGTAGTCTGGATTGGATGTGTCCTCTGTATAACACGGTCAGCAGTATTTTTCTATAACTTATTGTAGTTAGTGTAAATCAAAGATGAGCTTTTTGAGATTCTTTGAAAAGTCCCAACAGCATTTACCGGAGAGGAGAGGAGAAAACAAAGCTCACCTGCTCACTGCTCCTGTGAGTTGCTGTCATATATTTTCTCCTTTCTTTCCTTTCCTCGTTGGCTGGGGGATTTTGCTGCTGGGATGCCGTACTGTCATGCTCTGTCACCCTGACATGTGCAGTGAAGGGAATGCGGTTGCTTTTTATACAGCGCGCCGGCCCAAGCAACCTGAATTGTGTGCACAAAGCGTAGAGCAGCACTGTCTATTCCATCTCTACGCTTTATAGAAGCAGACTTAAACCTCTTAACCATCTGCACTAACTAGCCCTGTGATCTGATGTGAGTTTAAGATCAGCGTCTTGATAAAAAGAAACTGCTGTTGGCAGAAAATGAGACACAATCTCTGATGATATAACATCATCATGCTCTTTTCATTTTGTTACAGAAACTTTGTAAAGAAATGTTTCTACGAGATAAATGTAGTTCCTGTAGGATAGTTCCAGGTGTTAAAGGTCCATGGTCCGTCATAATTTCCACACATACAGGAACTTAATGTCATCTTGTGTGTTGTTTCATTCATAAAACAAGGAAATCATCTGGTATCGATATTAGAACGTGTAGAACAACATTTCTTAGTGTTGACTTGCAGGGAGCAACGTTCACCTCAACCGAAACAGAAAATCACGACAAGTCCCCTTTAAATTGAACAAATTTAAATTGATCTTTGTCTCAAATCGCTCCGTCTTAGAAAGAACATAGTGGTTTGTGGTTTGCACGATGTTCGATATATCAGTATACTGGTGAAAAAACAGCAGAGGCAATCCCATTAGTAGCACAGTGTTATTGTAGTGGATGAAGAGCTGTGCTGTATTTAGGCAGACATTGTAGATGAGATTAAACTCCACATCCAGCTTTCCATCTTAAGGAGCGAGCAGAGCAACGCTAACCCTGTAAATGTTATTTTTAACAACACTATCCTGTGTTTTATATAGGTTAGATCAAGAATGCTAAGAAGACAGCTCATGAGTTGTTGTGAGACTTCGTGTTGCATAGCAACCAGAGTGATGTAACCCTTGTTTCACCGTTTGATCTTCTGCTCTCTGCTGACTGATGATGCTGGTTATTTAGATGGAGTAGCAGCTAAATGGCTCCAGTCTGATAATGACCATATATGGTAAACTTGTGTGTAATTAGTAATTAATCCAATTTTAAAGTAACTTGCCCAGCACCCTTTAAGAAATTCAATGGGACACACTTTCAGGTTGATGCTTCTCACACACACACACACACATACCTCCAGGCACAGAATGAATGAGGAACAAAGCCCAGGAGGATCAGTGGATCTGACTGTAGCAAAAGAAGGAACGAGCAGGAGTGAATGAAGAAGAGACGGTAGAGGAAAGAAGGTGAAGAAGAGAGGAGAGGAGTCAGTCAGTCAGAAAAGTTCAACTTTTGATTCTTTGTTTTATGTTTGCTGTAAAAAGCTGCAGGCGTTTTATTCAGCTGGAGACTCCTGCAGAACACGACAGCAGGATTAGATAAGTGCAGACAAACGCAGGAAGAGAGTAGGAGAGGTGTTTACTTCAGCCAGCCTCTCTGTCACAGTCTGCATGAAAGGAAAATAACTTTACTTTCTTTGTCTTCTTTTTCCCTCCTGTCACATCTATTGAAAGATGACTTTTTTTTTTTTTTTTTTACATTTAGTCAACTGCAGTGATGGATGCTAAATGTCTGTAGGTCTCCACGACACGTGCAAATTGAAGAATCAAGTTTACAATCCTACTTCGGATTGTCTAAGACAGGATGAGTTTAGGAATTGCTTCTGTAACAGGAATTTTCTATCATTAAAACTTAAGATACAAGCTGTAATCTGTGTCTGTGTCTGTAATGAGGCCCCAGAACACCAGGGCAAATTACTTGTATGCAAAATTGTGCAAACCTACTTGGCAATAAACCTGATTCTGATTCTGATGAAAGCCAGCAGCACTTAATGTGATTACATGTAGTTTACTCCCTGAAACTGAACAGCACATACAGCCTCATACACATACACACAGTGTAGAGTACAAAAGTGTGTTTTAAGTTTAAAACAGAAATGGAGTCAGAAGAAGAAAGTTAAGAAGACTTTGCAGAGTCGGGCGTCTGCCTGGAAAAGCTTTATCACATTGAGTCCTTGATCTGGGGACACACAGCAGTCTTTGGTTGGAGATTTGCAGTATGGGGGCAGGTGTTGACAGAGAGAAGCAGGGGGAAGACCATTAAGTGCTCTGCAAACAAAGAACAAGGTTTTAACCTCCTGTTTACAGCTAACAGGGAGCAAGAAGACGGAGGCAGGAATCTTAGTGATATTGTGTCTGTGTTTTGATCTTGTTAAATTCTTCACTGCAGCATTCAGAGCTAATTAGAGACTAACAGCTCAGTGAAAAACTTCTCAATGTCAATGTCTACCAAAGAAATCTGTTCTTTTTTTCTGTTCTCTAAACTAGTGTGTTGTTAATTCCTCTGTCCTATACATAGATGGATTGTTTATTATTATTATTATTATTATTAATAACAAAAAGTTACATCCCCAGGTCAGGTGATATCCTGCTCCACTGTCAGCCAGTTTCCACTTGCTCTGGTATTTAACTGTTATGTCTGTTTGTCTCTCAGGAGGAAGCAGTCAAGCCAAAGATTCTTTCCTCACAGAAATTGTCTCCAAAATGGTGTTTTCTTGACTGTAAGTAAGAATGTTACTTGTTTTCATTTAGAAAGAGAGAATATCTGATGTTGTGAATAGTGAGATGTTATCCAACAAGGCCACTGCATTGGCCAATCACATAATGGGAATGCAGTCTTACTAGTATCAGAAATAACTGCCACCATGGTGACTTTAAAGAGTTGTAAAATCCTGTAAGTGAGTATTATAAACCACTGTGTGGTGTTTTGGCATCAGAAAAACCTTTAATAAAAGACAGTAATCTGTTTCTGGATTGTATTACGTTGACTCACAGATACTTTAAACAACATAACACACCAACGCAGCCCCTTGCATTGGTTTCACGCAGGGCTATTTTCAGTCTGAATGCAGCCTAACAGCCAATCCACAAGCATTTTAGAAGTGTTTTTTGACGCCCATCACTCGGAGACCCATTTTATTAAATGTATTGGTCCATGCAGACTCCTAACGTTTTTTCTCCTCTGGCATGTTTCAAGAGACATAGGCAGCTATTTAAATCACAAATCTCCTGCTGTTTATATGTTCTGAACATACTAACAGTATCTATATTGATTCATCAAGGCTCCCAGTGTGGCTATGGGTTTGATTCCCCTCACCCACTGTGGTGGGTCGGGGAAACAAAACATATAAATATAGTTAAAAAAAAAGCTGTTTCTTCCTGTGGAGCCTACATGAAAACTATTTTGGTTCAGAACATTTCTGCCGTCAGTCAGTCTGGTGATGACAGGTTGGCCAGCAGCTGCTGACAAACGGCTGGTCCTGTGGACAGACATGTCCTTCGATCCAATGACTGTTATTATAGTTATTTATGGCCTGAAGTAAGTTATAAAAAAAAAGCAGGATTTTCATTTAAAAGAGTAGATATTAAGAAATACTTTCAGACACAATCTAGTAACATGCAAAGGTTTTTAGTGCTGCAACACCCTGAAAATAACATAAAGCATAGTTCCATCAGATCATGTCTACTGGTGAATGTCATGAATATTAATTTCATACAGCTGCGGCTTACCAAAAATATCACAAACACACACACACCTCTGTTTGGGTAGAGTCCTTGTGGAATTTAGCAGAGAGTTGGATCTGAAAAAAGATCCAACAGCTAGCAAAGAGAGAGAGAGAGAGAGAAGGGAGAAGTGTTTGAGGAAGACCTATAGGAAATGTGAAAATGAGTGTGTGGTTAGAATTATGATTATATGGATTAATAAGAAAATCAAAGGGAAACTTGAATGAAGGTTAATGCTATACTAGCCTTTAAAGTGACATCAATAACTATACATTGATCTTATAGTCCACCCCAATATTAGTAAAGATAATACGGTTTTTCCTCAAATAAAAGACAGTAGTCGATTAAAGGCTGGGTCTCTGATAATGATAATGGCCTGGGGCTGGTCCCTAAAGCTGTGACTTGAGGCTAATTAGCAGATCAGAAAACAAGCAGGCTTTGTACTGAATTATGAAACAATATTAAATAGAGGGGATAAGAAATAATAATAGCCTGCTTCAATAAAGGCTCGGTACCATCTACAGTTGAGCTGAATAAGGGCTCCAGCCACAGACAATTTCAGTTCCCCATCACGTTAAAACATTGTTAAAATGTCTGTATTTGTGTTTTTGTTCATGCTTGTCTCACTGGTTTCAAGTGAGTGGGTCTCAGTTGGAAAAAGGTGATATTACATCCTTTTGTGCACCAATTAGGTTTTGGCACCATTTGAATTAAAATCTGATGAGGTTAGAGGATATAGCCAATAAAATCTGATCTAACCACACCCACACAGCCCTGATGATGTAGATAAACACTCAAAAATAAAAACTAAAAAGAAAAAGATGAACTCTGAAAAACAGCAACTCTGTTCTTCAGCTGCAGACTTTTATCTGGCTGCTCTAACATTGTCTATTTTCCTCCTCATCGACAGAACTTTTAGCAATTGTGAGAACCAATTTCAAATCACCTGAATTTAAGGACGTTTTCTTTGCGTCCACAGCTACAACAGCAGACCGTTTCTATAGGATAGACAGAGCACAGGTAAGTGTATCTCTACACTACTACTAATTTTTGCAAAAAAAATACTTCTTGCCTGTGTTTGTGAGAGCACAAACTTCATCACCTTCAGAGCATAAGGGAGAGTCCAAGTTCTTCTTCTTCTTCTGATTCTCTCCTAATGACTTGACCCGTCTCGAGGATCCTGCTAAAGCTGGAGCAGTAGAAGCAGATGTCCGCTGTTTCATGAGTGTGAACAGAATTTGGTTTCTTGCCAGCTGCTTAATTATTCCCATAGCTGTGGTGGTGAAGGCTTACTTGGCATAATACTCTTGACATGTGGTTCATACACCACGGTTAGCCGACAGAGGCTTCAGTGGAACCCAGAGAGAGGGAAACTAACTGGGTAGCTTGTTAATACTCAGATCCTTCTAAGTTTACAGAGGGTGGTTTTTGACAGAGGGTCAAATACTTTTTTGAGAAGGTGCAGCTGTGCAAATGTGTTAAATTTTAAATTTTTTTTATTCTGCCAGTTCACTTTATGTCCAGTATGTGGAGAGGTGTTTGCCTTCAGTTCACATTGAGCGCTTGATGATACCTGTGTGGGCTCACTGTTTGATTATAATGTCTAATATTTTCTCAGGAACATCTAAACTACGTATCAGAAATCTCCCAAGAAGAGATCTTCATTCTGGACCCGGAACTGGTTGTTATGACGACGGTAGGAACCTCCCCGACAACAATACCTGACCTGGTTAACCCCGCCTCCAGCCTGGTAAACAGCAGGTAAGTCAATCACCACCACGACCTGACATCTCTATATTCATACTGCTTTCTACTACCTGCTGTTTCAACCCTTGGATCTGCTCTTTATCACGTCGTACCACCTACCTACACCTCCTACACTACATCTTTATAAAACCTCTTACTTGAAAGCCTTAACAGTTGAGATGCTCCTTGATTTCTTTAGCTTAACCTTCATCCTATAGCCCACTGTAAGCCAGTCTTCATCTTCTCCAGCAGCCTTTTGGCACATAGCTGTTGTCATGTCATCCATGTACGCCTCTCTCCCCCCATGACCCACTTAGATGGTGTTTTTTAATGATAATGATAACATTGATTGCCATAGTAAAAACTAACAGTGAAATTGTGAGGCCCTAACTAACTAGACTCCTAGGTTTAAGATTTTATAGATTAATCTAAATATAGAACAGCTCAGACCATTTCCTAACCCACTGTCTAATTGACATCAAGGATAGTTATGACTTTGAAGAGAAAATCTAGTTCCCAATCAGTCCATCTCCTCTCTACAGAAGTACATAATCTTCATGCCAGCACTCATAGAAAATCACATCACTTCACAGTCTGCAAATGTATTTGACAGATACTCGCAGGAAAGTAGGCCAGATACAGAAGTATTGAAACTTCTGGAAACCAGCCTAAGAAAATACATTATTGAACTGAATAATAAACACTACTTGCAGATACATGATACAGACGTTAGAAAAAGATACCATGCTACCATTTGAAAAGTGTACAAGTAGCACACAGGGCAGAGAGGGAAGAGACTGTGTGAAAAATGACAATCTAACCGCTGCAGAGATACTTGGATGGCAGTTGGAGGGGGGGAAATGCTTAAACATCACAGACAAATGCAATTCATTCTGCCAAACAAATAAATGTAAATGTATCGTGGGTCACTGCTCCACTTTGCATAATGAAGGAATACTCTGCCAGATTAACACAATGTTTAACCTTCTTGATGATCTTTAGGGAAAGCAGCTCTAATCAGAGCTCTAATGAAGTCTTTGTCTACGCTGTGGGCTCTTCCTCTCCTTCACCGTCATCCACTGCTCCCAGGTAAACACACAGCCAATAAACTGCAAGCAGCTTGTGTGCAGTGTGTGGCCATTAACCAGTGCAGTGGTTTATTTCTTTTAATTATTTTAAGAATAAAATAGAATGATAACACTGTTAGGGACTGTATCTGAGGGAGAAAATGGCATCAACAAACCGTTTCTGTTCTCCTGCCAGCCATTTGTGTTCGTGTAACAAATCTGTTGTGGTTGCATAGACTAAAGTTTACATTAAACTAATTAATTTGATGGCATGGCGCAACCATGGGGGCAGTATTAGATGTTTTAGTATTACATACATGGTAAAACATTGTTTCAGTCTATAAAATGAATGTCAAGTTACATTCTGACATTTATGTAGTGTGTATGGCAGGTAACGTGGGAAGAGTGAAGCGCTCTCTGATTGGTTAGGGGAGTATTATACATGCAAATTTCAGTGCGTAGAGTTGTCAAGCCTATAGAGCCTGTTAGAGGGCAAAGCCTGCATGAAGCAGAACTGCATAATACTTAACTGTGTGTGTAGTAGTGTTTAAATACATGGAAAAAAAAGTATATTTGCATTTTTTTCACAGTTACTTTTCCTTATGAGAAACAGCCAATTGTTACTATAATATTAGCTATGGTTGTGTGTGTGTGTGTCTGTGGATAACACATTTTGTTCTGCTTGCCCTGCCTCCATATGAAATCCTTTTAAACATATTTACACACATACACCTACAGGAACCTGTTAGAGCAGCTGTCTGTTGATGCTCTTTAAACGTTGTCTCTGTGCAGGCATGAGAAGCTCATACAGAGAAAACACTGATTTTAAGGACAAGCCTGCTGATATTCTGCATTTTTCTTATTTGTATTTCTGACTTCCCTACCCTGCCTGTGTTACTCAGCTCAGTGGTTCTAATAAATCATTTTTAAACAATTTAAATAATCAGTAATAACACAGCTGGCCAGGAAATAGTGCATTTATTTGGGACTATTTTAGTGGCTGTTGTGAGGACAGTGTCTGAGTAGTTTCCCACAACTTGTGTGTGTGTGTTTGTGCGTCTATGTGAGGAGCAACAGAGGTAGGAGAAGGATAGAGAACAGAAAATAATCATATGCACACATTGCAATTAATTTAATTTGAGCTTGAAGAGAAACCTGTGACAGATAATCCCATTTAGTGTTTCATTGTGTATTTACTGATATTATGGGAGCCAAAATGATGCATTTTATTTTTTAACTCATTTTTTTTAACTGTTTATGGACAACTTTACTACATAACACTCCTAATTAAAACCAAAGTAAAACTGTCTGCATGGCTAGATATCACCAAGCATCTCTGTATTCATTACTGGCAATATTATTGGTGGCATTTGAACATGATGACAGACATGATTACTTCAGTTAACAAAAACACAGGAAATGGTGTCATGTTGTCACATTAAGTACTTTAAACATGTTGATCTGATCACATAATGCAACGTGTATGGTAATTAGCAGCAGTAACCCTTTGTACCATTTGAATAATTAGTATAAACATGAGTGGGTCCTCCACTCTGCCTGCATCATGTTAGCTGACCCTTGTTAACAGCCATGAATGTATAAGGCTGTTAGGTTTAAAGCCTGGTAAACTGGATTTACTGTTTTAATCGTCTTGAAGATGCAACACAATATGACAGTGTGGTAATTTCTGCTGTTTTGTGGATGTGAAATACTGAATGTGTACGTATAAAAATGAACATACACAAGAGAAATGGGGGATACATAAAGTACAATGTGGGAATAGGCAGAGCAACACAACCTGCTGATCTTAACAACAGTTCCTTTTGGCTACTGCGTGCGTGCGTGTGTGTGTGTGTGCATTCACGTGTGTGTGTGCCCTTGTGTGTTGGCGGGCTGATTTGCAATGCTGAGTGCGCTGAGTGGGTGGATGAGAGGAGAGATGAGACCGAGAGGCAGGGGCAGAGTGAGGGAGAGATGGGTTTTGGAGGAAGATGGAGTCAGAAAAACAGTGGATGGAGAGAGAAATGAAAATGCATGTCAGAGCACTCGAGAGTCACAGCAATCTACTGTACTTAGACACACACACACAGACACACACACACTAACAAACAGTGTAGCGGTTTTCCCACGCAAGGCCAGAGGTGAACATTATTCCTCCCACTATAATTACCTCTCTCTTCTGCTTCTCTCCATCCCTCTGTCTCTCTGACAAACACACTGAAAGACACCTACACACCAAACATTTTGGGTTGTTTTTTTTAATGATTTTTGAGCTGATAGGTTCACATACAGTCAGTTTACACTTCAGGTAAAAACTGTTAAAGCAGACGTATTCATGATCTGCACAGGTCAGGACATTTTATGAAATACTTGTGAAGCATATTTCAGCAAAGAAAACTTAGTTAATTTCACTAATTCTGTGAACTGTGGCTGAAATTTCAACAACTTTATGTTGGATGAGAGTTAATTAGAGGGGGCTCAAAATCATTACTGCTGAGAGACAGACACGGTTATTTGTATTATCTTTCAATTAACCGACAGGTTCACAATTTTTCAGGTGTGTGTCCATTTGAACAGTGACTGTAATTATTCCTCCTGTTCATGGTGGGCTCCTGACTGTTGTCATTGACTTGAAAAATTGTGAACATGCCCTTTAATGCTAGATCTCCTCTGATTAGGGACTATAAGAAGGATAGAAACAGTGGTTGTGATTGGCTAGAGGAGTATCCTGCTACTAGTTTCCTTACGTATTGAGATAATTTTCTATACCTTCTGTTTCCTCTTGCTTTGCCTTCAGCTTGTCCTACTTTAACATGCTTTCCTCTCCCTTCTGCTCAGTCCTTTTCCCTACCAGTGCCTTTATCTCACTCATGCTCATTATCTCAGTGTTCAGCTCTGTGTCTAACAAGGAGCCAGACTTTCCAGATTAAAAATGAAAAGAGGTTGCAAGAATGTTTAGGCTCAGAGTTTGAATATATGAAGGCAGCCTTATTCTAAAAAAAAAACCCAAAAACATATGGACACTCAAAACTGTGGATGTTTGCAATGATTTCAAGTTGCATTATAAGTGTTCACTTCTGATACACAAAGTAAGATTCTCATTTAGGAAAAATATTGATTAAAATATAGGGAAAAAAAACAACCTGAAACTGTCCTCAGCAAACACCTGAACTCTGACTCCTCCTGTACGCAGCCGAGCTGTTCACCGAGTGCCTTTAACGTCTCTTTCCTTTGTGTGTTGCTGTAGTTCCTCCCAGAGGCAGCGAGTTAACAGTGACAGCTCTGCAGCTGAAGCTTTAACGCAAGAAACAACACACGTGGCCAGCAAACTCAGCAGGTTAGTATCCTCACTGGCTGGTCTCTGTTAATGAGGTGAAGATGATGGTTGTTTCTTTTGGTCTTACTAGTGAAATAAGACACATCAGATATAAATTAACATCCATCTCACATAATTTCTGCAAGAATTGAGTCGTTGCAAAGGTCAATGCACCAAAATGTATATTCATTTTTATTTAAATGTTATATTTTGTTTTGTGTTTTTCAGGGCGGGCTGCATTCATCGTTCCAACACCACAGCTGCTGATTTTAAACCCAGATTGAGGTCAGTACACTAACAGAAACACTTATACTGTCATTTAAATGAACGAATCATCAATCCATCACAGGACATAAACAATCAAACGATACGCAGAAGTTCTTGCGCCCTCGTGAATGGGCTAAAAAACACCTTTCAGTATGTAGTGACATGGACCAATTATGTGTCATCACTAATCTACAACGTTGCCACCACACACAGATACCAGCGGCTGATGTTAAAGGCTGAAGTGTGAGGAAGCTGCTATTTGATGTGGTTTGGTGTGATGCTGGTTTGATATTGATGCGTCTCTTTGTGTGAGTGTGTTTTTCTTTCAGACTACAGATGTATTATTCTTGTGATATTATTACTGAGTCGAGTTTCTTTGCTATTTTCCTGCTTTGGCACGATGCACAGGTGGGACATTTCTTCAGCTAATAGTATTAATATATAAATGAACTATTTTAATTAAACACCAACCAGTGGATGCACTAAACACACATTGTCAGCAAAGCGGTTTACACTCATCTGTACATTAATATAGATGTTTCTTACAGCTACCTGGTATATGAGACACAGCGAGGTGTGGTATGTGGCCAATAGTTATTACGGGAGGTGTGGCTTGTTGTTTTTGTTACGGGAGTGTGATCTGCCGTACGGGCGTGGTCATGTGTATCAGTGGTCATTTTTCTGTGTGGTCTATTCAGTCTTGTTTTGTGGGGTGTGTTTTATCGCATCACTGGAGCCTAGTAGAGTCCATCACCGCACGACAAAGTCATTTGGATTTCTTCATCTCTGGAATGAGACGTGAATGAGTTTGACACGTATTGATTTGATTTGAACCCTCGTTCCCGAGTCCCCCGACCGACAAGCTTAACCACTACTCTACACAGACGCTGCTGTACATGACAAACACTCTAATCATGAGTGACAGTGTGGGTGCTCTCCATTCTGCGTCTCTCTGTCTTCGAGACAGATGCGAGGACGAAGGAATTTACTTCAGAACAACAGAACAACAGAAACATGTCACTGCAGTTTCGTTTTGAGGAGACGACAATTACTCGACACATCTCAGCTGTCAAAAGTGTAGAAGTCAACTGTCAACACTTGTTGTACTTGTGTACTGTGTTTATAAATGATAAATGTGTATGTGTGTACTATCAAATTATGTGTGTACTATCAAATAAAGCTGTCATAACATTATTATCACAAAAATACCACAAACATGATAATATTGTAATTGCATGATGATATCACAGTAACATCACTGTCACCCGGTCATTGTTAACATTGATTAACTCAGGTTAAAGGTTCAATAATCACTGATATGTACTACAAAACATATAGCATAGAAGATTATGTGCATCTTTACATGAGTGTTTGTGCTTGATTGTGAATTTGTGTGTGTGTGTGAGTGGGAATTATAAATAGGAGTGTGTTTTTTTTAGCACTGCAAATGGCTGTAAATGTAGTGTGAAATGGTAAGCTCTGTGTTGGTCTCTCTCCAGGCAGGAAAATAGCCAAAAGATGAGTGAGAAAGAGAGAGAACAAGGTAATACACACACACACACACACACACCTGTGTCCTACAGGTAGTTTGTAGGACCTGTCTGGTGGAGCCTGACGTTTGATTTAAATTTCACATTACACACAGAGCTGACAGCTTGTGTCTGACAGCTGTGTGTGAAGAGAAGAGAGACGGCTTCAGTGTTTGAGTCTCCTGTTCTCTACGCTGACACATTTTCTCCACCTCTGTCTTCTCGCTCTTACTTTGCATGCTGGGAGTTGTGTATGTGGGAGCCTGAGGTTTCTTTCCTGTCAGCTGCACTGTGGTTTTATTCTCTTCGGGAACGTGCATGTTTTTACTTCATGATCTGGTTCAGTTGTGTTTTCTTTCTTGATGGTGGGTTTGCTGGCAGGTTTGGATTGTGAACTGAACACAACCCAGTTCTTGCTGTCAGTGATCAAAGTCACACTGGAAATCGGTCCCATTCTGCCACAGCTAATATGGTAGCGCCTGTATTTCTGACAGACATAAGATTATTTCAACTTGAGTCTTATTTTTTAGTTAAAGTGATAATGAAATCCTCTGAACTGCGTCACTTCCCTGGGTTATAATTACTATGACCTCTAGATGGCGTAAACGTGACTTTAGCTTGTTTTTACCCGCCTGAATTTAGACATACTGTTGTTTTTCTTGTGTTTTTCAGCTGAAGCACATTCACATTCTGTGTTCTTATTGAAATGAATGAGGTGAAAACTGACTGCACCTTCTGCTGAACACTTGCTGACTAGGATACGGACAGCTAGCATGATTTTTCATTCATTTGCATAATTTAAGAAACCAAAATAGTCCCAGAAATGTTCATACAGCTGCTCGTTCTCTCTATTCTGTGTCTTCTATTTCCAACACTGACTCTCTCTCTTTCTCTCTCACACACACACACACACACACACACACACATACAGCTCCCATAAGGTCAGGCAGGTTGACTACATCAAACTGAGTAGTTCAATGGAGCAAGTGACGTGTGTGTGTGACCTCTCCTCTCCTCTCCTCTCCTCTCCTCTCCTCTCCTCTCCTCTCCTCTCCTCTCCTCTCCTCTCCTCTCCTCTCCTCTCCTCTCCTCTCCTCTCCTCTCCTCTCCTCTCATGTCTTAAGACTGTCTCTAATTCCTTCCCAGGGCTAAATTCATTTAATTCCTACATTCTGTGTGTTGGGTTTTTAGTGTGTATGTGTGTTGTTTTTGATTTGTCTTGCAGCCACAAAAGCTCTTAGAAATTTTTGAAGTCTGCTCGCTCTCTCCCCCCTACACACACACACACACACACACACACACACACAGTAAGCCTAACATAACTGGATTAGGACTCCGCTATTTAGAGAGAGGGGGGTAAGAGCGAGTATTGAGGTCAACCTAATAAACATTCATCTCATATCTCTGTCTTGTTTCAGCCATACACACAGCATGTGTCCCAGCCAATAACCAATGACATGGACATACTGAACAAACTGTATCTGTGTTTGCACTGGATTTGATGAGGATGTTCATGAAAATTAGGATCACAGTACTGAAACATTTGAATCTACTCTTGTGCCTTTCTTAGGTTTTGTTATCAAATAAAGACGTGCACATCTGATTTTGCTATCTTGGCTACTCTTGTTTAATAGTCTCTCTCTCTCTCTCTCTCTCTCTCTCTCTCTCATGATAGAGATGTTGATTGAGTGTGTGAAAAGCAAGGACGTGAAGAAGGTGAGTGACAGTTTCAGTAGCCAATTTCTCCACCGTGGTGATTTTGTCCCAAAGCTTTATGCTCTACTTTGGAGAATTGAAATCAATAGCACAGCACTTAAAGACCTGTTAACTGCATCATGTCCTTTTTTGTTTCTGGATATTAAATGTCTAGACCTGAGATGGCTGCTGAAATCAATGACATTTGATCCCTCTTTATATGAAGCTAAGACAGTAGCAAGTAGAAAAAAAATCAAATATCACTTTTTACATTTTTAAAGCTCATTAAACTCTGTTTTCACCCAAAGCTGCAAGAGCTGCACCTGAATGGGTCTGACCTCAAAGCGCTGGACCAATCAGGCTGCAGTTTGCTGCACCACGCTGTCAGTACAGGAAGCAAGGAGATGGTCCGCTACATCCTGGACAATGGTAACTGTAGCAAACCAGCAGCCTTTATCAGTGACACCCAAAAACATAAGTCAGTGTGCTGGTAACACTGGATCTGATCTGATGTCTCACTACAGTAATCTGTTGTCTTCTGTTTCTGTTTCGCAGCTCCAGGTGACCTGCTCGACGTCACAGAAAAACTACAGTGAGATCATGTTTGCCTTTATTCACCTCCTAACCTGCTAAATTATTCAATATTTAAAATGTTAAAACGATTTGACTGAACTGACTTATGTGAGGCTTTTACAG
Organism: Pampus argenteus; assembly: GCA_036937835.1. NCBI lineage: Eukaryota > Metazoa > Chordata > Actinopteri > Scombriformes > Stromateidae > Pampus > Pampus argenteus. The sequence continues at coordinate 2,340,001 of CM072883.1, read as the reverse complement.
TAGCAATCTTCTAAATCCATTGATAAGCAGTGGTTACTGTTTTGTGTTTGTCTACAAAAATCCTATAATTAGACGTATGTGTCTGAGAGAACACGGTTAAACCTCCTTTGATTTGTTCCACTGCACTCCGCTCTCTCTATATATCTGATGGGCATGTTAACAAGTGTACCAAATTTAAAAGAGAATAAATATAAGAAATTAAATAAAAACAGCGGGGTGCCTGAACATCTCTGGTGCTTGGACACCCTGGAGACGTGAGATGCTCTTATCTCATGCTGCCTCTCCCTCTCTGTTCCTCTCTGGCTCTGTATTCGGTTCCACCAGTGGGGAGACGGTTCTTCATCGAGCTGCATCTCTGTGTCACAGGACCATCTGTCATTATCTGGTAGAAGCAGGAGCGTCGCTGATGAAAACGGACCTACAGGTAGGTATTTCTCAACACAAAAACACAAAAAGTTTTATTGATAACTCAACAATATGATGATAGGTTAATGTTAAGAACATGTCCTCTTCAAGTAAAGACTGTCCACCATCCTGTCTGTCTCGTCTGTATTCATGTATGCGTGCGTGTGTGTGTGTGTGTGTGTGTGTGTGTGTGTGTGTGTGCGCCTCAAATATCCATCTGCTTTCATTTTTTTTCTTCACTTTTCCATTGAGGTTTTAACCATGTGGAAAAGGCTCCATACTGACTGGATACAGCAATGACCTAGATACACAGAGAGGAGAGGGAGGGGGAGGGAGGGGAGGGGGGTGGGAGACAGACGGGGAGTGCAATGAATAGAAAGACAAATGACTTGAGAGGAGAAGACTATGATTTTGACATTTCCTGCAAAGGACTGTTTTATCACCACATCATGGACTCACCACTTATGCTGCCTGTCTGTCTGTCTGCCTGTCTGTCTCCATGCCTCATGGAAAGCAGAGGCTTCAGGAGCTCCCTCTGTCTCCCTCTCCCTATTCATCTCTGTCTCTTTCTCTAATGTTTCCAAATCTGGTAGAACCCCAAAGACAAAGACAAAGGCACACACACACACAGACACACACACACAAACAAACACACTCTCTTTCACACTGGACTCAACTAATTAGAGTCTATTCTAAACTCTGGAAGTGATTAAGAATAATGGCTCCTCCCCTGTAAACAAGCTGCTAGAATATGTCCTCTAAAAAAGGACACAAGTTGTTTATTTCATTTCCAGTTCAGTTGTTTCTCCTTATCTCATTGTTATCAGTTGGGGGAGAACGCTACTTCCACAACAGCAGGACTTTTCAATTATAGAGAAATGTAGAAATGTGAGAAGGAAACTCATCAACACAGGCATCAGCTGGCCTGTAAACTCACAATCACACACATTTTAGACATGGCAACTGGAGCCTAATGAAACATCACAGTCTTTCCAGAGCAGAGGAGAGGCTGGTCATTTTGCCAAGTGGGAATAAGGCTCCAACAGTCTGTTGTGTTTTTAACAAGCCGAGAAGCCTAAAGTCTTGTTAGCAGCCCAGTGTACATTACAGGGTCAAACAACATGCGGGTGATGCTTTAACCTACCACTTTTCATAGTGGAGTAGTATAGTGGAGTAAATTAAAATAAAGACAATAATATACTACTGTCTCTCTTGTCGCCCCTTCTCCATTAGGGTGATACTCCTAAGAACAGGGCGGAGAAGGCTCATGATGCTGAACTTGCAGCGTATCTGGAAAACAGACAGCATTACCAGATGATACAGAGAGAGGACCAGGAAACAGCTGTCTGAAACTGTTGAACTCTTGATTAACACGGGCGTGGATGAAGAACCCGCTTTCCTCTGACTGCAGATCCAGTGTGAAGCTGTGCCAAAAATCAGATCGAAACACGCATTGACGTAATGAGGATGGCAGAGATTACAACGATGATTGTAATGAAGTCAGCGGATGTTAATATTAATAAGTGTTAGGAGACACAAGTAAGGTTACGCAAAGGTCATTGATTAAGTCATTTCTCTTCAGTTAATGAAAGGTGAAAATTAATTTTAAAGGCATTTTTTAGATTCAAAAGCCGCTCATATCAAACATATTCAAAGGACCATACATAAACTAAACACGACCATCTCCTGTACATTAACGATGATACATTCAATCTGCAGACCATATTCATATAACATATTCAGTCTGGTCTGCAGTTTGCATTAAACACCTGACCAGAGTTTGTCTGAAAGGCTTCATTAAAACTGTTCTCCTTCTGAATGTTTAATTAGAGCATGAAATATCTGCGTGTGCTGCATTAATGTTTTAGCCTGAAGTTGGCGCTAGAGGGGATTTTATTGAACATAGAAACCTCAGTAAATTTCATGGCAATCTGCTTATAGGTGTGGATATTTTGGAAAATGGAGGAAAGGTCAGAGGGTTCATCCTCCAGGATCCTGGAAAATTGACCGTTAGCTTTTAAAAATATTCTTCCTGTGGGCCAAAGTTTGAACATTTGACGCTGAAGAGGAGAAACGTTTCCCCTCCGTTCTTCCCCTCCGAGCGTTTTCTGCTGTCGCAAAGACAACCGGATGATCAAATGATCAAAACCATTTTGGAAATAAGAGAGAAGAAATAACTATGTTCACTGAGGAGGTAAATTATATCGACATCGGGACCAGACAAATGTAATGATGTGCAATGGATAGTAATAAGATACGATACGTAACGATACAAGTCAGAAGAAAACATTAGGGGGGGAAAAAGCACGAGTTTGTTCATTCATTCATTTAGTCTATAATGGAGACATGAAATCAAGTCAATTTTATTTATATAGAACCAAATCACAACAAACGTCGTCTCGTGACACTTTTCATGCAGAGCAGGTTTAGAACCAACAATTCAAGACTTAGCAGGAAGGAAGAACCTTGAATGAGAAGAAACCTCGAGCAGAACTGGTCTAATTTCAGGAAGGAACCAGTCTAAACACTGATGGCGTCATTATTCTATAACCGTTACAATATAAGTTCAAACAAAAAGGTTGCACTGACTGATTCATGACTGACTTTTTGTGTATGCAGGATATGACATGACCATTTCATACATGTTGGAACAAATGGATGCAGCATTAGATTAAAAAAAAAAGATTAAAAGTTTAAAAACCTGGACGATTTTCAACTTCAGTCTTCATTTAATCCTTTGAAAGTTCAACTATGATCAAAATCAAAACACAAGATTGACACCTTAATTTGATTGACACATCTTTCAGTACTGTCCCATTTTCAGAAAGCTGGAAGAGATAAATAATAATTATAATTAATACTACATCTTCACTGTAGTCTGGAAGCAGTAATATGAGCATAACTTCTGTCTTTCATCACTGCTGATCAGATAACAAATGCAAATCCAGCAGAGCGGGAAACATCTGGTAAATGGATTATGTCGAGCAGGTTTCTCGTGTTCCACATAAATATCATATCAAAAACCAGGATTATACTCCAAACATATTCCCCCCGGGGTCACCACTCATATGAAAGCTCCCACTCTGAGAGGTCTTAAACTGAAGTGAATGTTACAGGTGTGTCTGTCGTCATGGCAGCTCGAACTCGGACTGAAAATGTTTAAAATCACTTTAACACAGCTTTGAATATGAATATATAAATAATAATATTACCGGATAATCCAGTGAAGTCCTACTTTCTGCCCATTCAGTGTGTTAAAGTTGCTGATCAGAATAAACAGATTGGAAATAGTGACCAGCTGGACTTGTCAGACCTCTGCTCAGTTTTTTTTTTGGAGCCAGATGCAAAATAATCGCTTTTTGATGACTTTTTCAATCGTAGTTGTAGAAAGAAGTTTTAGTGGCTTTCTGACGGGTTTGATGACGTCTCTCTGATCTTTGTACAGTAAATTATTACAATATACTCTGACTTTCATTCATGTTCCTCAACTGCTTGCACCTGCGGCTGCCAAATATCGACGAACCAAAAAGACTCCAACGCTTGTTTTACTTTGCTCGTGACAGTTAGCAGTCGACCTCTGTTGGCGTCTTCGGATTAGCTGTGACAGTAAACTCTTGCATGTTCTTCAGCGTGTTGATGTAACGCAGGTTGACATCCATTTTTATTCACATCTGTGGCCAATCTTTGTTCTCTCATGTTAACGACCATGTTGTTGTTGTTTTTTTTGAAATAGTTAATTAGTTAATTTTTTTCTTTCTATTTCTGAATTAGTTTCTAAGTTGATTGATATTTGGAGGTAAAGTGAAGATAATAAAAGACGGTGGTTTATTTGAGACGGACTCGTGTTTTCTTCTTGTATCTGATGTCTCGTACTTCACTGTGAAGTCCATCCTCGAGTGTCCACATCACGTCATAGTCTGGACCCCGAACCTGTTGTGATGTCACAAATCCTGCTTATAGGTACACAAATTCCACTTCATTTCAACCTGGAGTTTATCTTCTGCGCTCCCTCCACACCTGTCCTGGATAATCATCATTAGTCCTACTCTGCTCCCTGTGTTCTCCCTGACCAATCAGCTCCCTGTCTGTTCCCTCCACACCTGTCCTGCATCACCCTCGTCAGTCCTGCCCTGCTCCCTGTGTTCTCTCTGACCAATCAGCTCCCTGTCTGCTCCCTCCACACCTGTCCTGCATCACCCTCGTCAGTCCTGCCCTGCTCCCTGTGTTCTCCCTGACCAATCAGCTCCCTGTCTGCTCCCTCCACACCTGTCCTGCATCACCCTCGTCAGTCCTGCCCTGCTCCCTGTGTTCTCCCTGACCAATCAGCTCCCTGTCTGTTCCTTCCACACCTGTCCTGCATCACCCTCGTCAGTCCTGCCCTGCTCCTTGTGCTTCCCCGGCCCGTCCTGTTTGTCCCGTCACCTGTGTCCCGTTTACTGATTAGTCCAGTTTACATTTTAGTCCATTCTCATCAAGAAATGGAGCAGCTGTTTTGATTTAGACAGCAGATGGTATTGTGGTGCACAGAAATATAGAAATAAATGTTTGTATATTTTTTCATATTGTCAATAAATAAGATATATCAGACTTTGATAGACACAATACTTGTTAGTAGATGAGTTTATTATTGGTTCGGCTCTGCAGCAGGTTTGCTGACAATAATCAGACTCCTCTCCTCGGTTAGAATTACAAAATATTTCATCACATCTCCCCTCCAAAAAAGAAATGTTCAAAACTAAATCTGGAGCCATTTATATTCAAAAGAAATGAAAGATGTGGTTTTGGGCTAATAAAAGAAAATGCAAATGTTCATAAAAAGTCATAAACTGCTTCATAAGTCCATGTGTATTATGAAAGGATGAGCATCACTGAAGAAAACCTGCAATGATGAAATTACATCTCACAATAATAAGTCCTGCAAGCCTGTGTACAGCGTGCATTTATTAATATTTCTCAGCCTTTTTTCTGCTTTGTAATATTTCTGCCTCACAGTAAACACAGACGAGACTTTTAACGTCAAACCTTTAAAAACACGTCTGGTTTAAAAGCAGGAATAACAATAGATTCCTTATTGACTCCATCCGAGATGTTGGATCCAATCAGGATGATATTTCAAATGCTCCCTTTCCAAGATCAAATGTATTGATCACTTTGGCTCGTTGTCAGTGTACTTAATGAGCAGCTGTATTGCTTATTAATTAATCTGGGACTGTCATCCTGTGAGTTCATCACTCTCAGTAAAGGTCGCGCTTTCTGTGCCGAGGACCAAATGCAGGAGAAATGTCACCTCCACATATTTGTCCACTAATCAGCATTCAGGACCGTTTCTTTATTTTTATATATATATAAAATGTCACATGAAATACTGAAGCTTTACACATCCACACCTGTCCTGCATCTCCCTCGTCAGTCCTACCTGTTTATATTTCACTATCAGCTCCTGCATGCACAAACATATATTCATCATTTTCTTGGATTTATAAAGTGATTAATTTCACTGCTTTAAACCTTAACATGAAGCACTCATTATTACCAGTTGCATTTTGAGCATTTAGTTGGTGACAGCTGATAGACAGAATGGATCTATTACATTACTTCTGCCTCGTTGTGGTGACTCGATGGGCTGATTGGAGAAAGCAGCTGTAATGATTTCCAGTGAGCAGGTCTCCATCCATCTTCATTATATTTCTACCTGTTTCAGGACTGTTGTGTATTCCAGCAGGAGTCAATGTCACTATTCATCTCTGCATGCTGTAATATGTTCTTCTATTGTGCTCTCAGATTATCTAATTACTGATCCTGAACTTATTAATTCATTCACAATGTGTGCATAAAACACCACATTAAACAAATGCCAAATATATTGTGAGAAAAATATATACAGAAGAGTAAATATATGTCAAACAGGCTCAAATATGCAGACATTAGTAATAGATTGATGCACAAAAAGTTGCAATTGTTTAATATGCCTTGATGTGAAGCTCTGGATCAGAGAACTGAGAGAAGAAGCTAATATAATGTGCACTGCTGCATTCATTCATATGAAATCTCTATTCATTTTCCCATTGACAAGTGCAAGCTAATTTCTCATGAATAATTAAAGAGTTAGTTCCGAGGTTATTTCGGTGTCTTTGATCAGGAGTATGACACACTGCCAACTTCTTTCACACTCATTTTTTTACAAAGCTTATTCAAACTACATTATTTCCATCTAGAGACTCTCCTGCCGAGAGAACGAGATCGTCAGTCGTTTCTGCAAATGCAAAAAAATGTATAAAATATTTATGTTGAAGTGACAAAGTCCTCGAGTTGTTACTGTACTTTTACATATAGATTTTAAACACTTTTGCTTCTAGTTGTCCCTTTTAAATCTTAATCAAACAAAGTCCACCACCATGACTCTTGGCCTGTTTTTAAATACCATCAAAGCTTCACTGATACATTATAGTTTCATTATCTCTTGCTTTTTTCATGCCTTTGGTCTCCCTTGATACGTATAAACTCCACATTATGGGTATAAGATGAAAGCAGAGACATGAATTGATTCAGTGAAGATACACAGTGATCAAAGAAACAGCAAAATCTTTTATCATTTGCTGATGTGAGTCTGTACACAAATACCTGAAAGTAAAGTGGTAAATGTGATTTTGCAGAACTGCTGTTAGAGTTATTGACTATTAGGGTAACCAACATGGACTTAATTGCTGCTAATTGAAAGTTAAGGTGAACAGATGAGTTTCAGTTTCAGATTTTCGCCCTGCAGCTTGCTGCGGGAACAGACGGGAGGCGGTTATGGTTTTATAAAAACATAAAACATAAAAAGCAAAACTCATACCTGATCTCTACGACGGACTGATGTGTGTCTAACGTTAGTCCAGCTGCTGGAGAGAGCTGCTCAGCTGCAACAGATGACCCGTGAAGTCATACAATACTTTTCAGTTCAGTTCAGTTCAGATCTTTATTATCCCTTGAGGTACAATTTTGATTTGCAGTAGTGGGCAAAAAACACAAACACACAAGATGACACGGGACAATAATCACAACAGTTACAGCAAACAACCCCCCAAAATATGTATCTGTTCAGTAAAAGTATCAAACCACTGGAGTAGCAGCGCTGCGATCATTTTGGCTCTGTGCTGCTTGCCGTCTACATAGAAATTATGTTTCCTGGTCAGAAACTAAGTGTCACATGATGGAAATAGATGCTAGACACTGAATAGTGTCATTATAACATAATCCAGTCAGAAACTATATTTATACGTGGCGTGAAAATAAATAAAACGTAACGGTATTAAAGTCCGGATGACACAAAAGAGACAAAATTTTATCTACGTTACGTTTTTTTTTTTTTGCTTATCAAAATTATGTGACGTAGTTTTTCCACAGCAGCCAAGCAGGCCTCTAATTTACAAGAGACAGAAGCGAACGGTGCCAAGAACAGAGCCCTGAGGTACTCCATATTTATATGATTAGTATTAGTATATTATTATTATATGATTACACACTGTGTTCTTTCAAATAAGTATAACTTTAACCAAGGCAGAGCCAGGCCAAAGACACCAGTGTGATTATCCAATCAGGGTAAGAGTGGAAAATCTGTGCGGTAATGTGAGTCAGTTCTTATGTCTACGTTAAGTGTGTGTGTGTGTGTGTGTGGACTGATAGTGCTTTTGAGGGAGTGGGGTGAATGAGGCTAATGCAACCAGAATGAACTGGTTTTGGAGACAAAAGCGGGGGCTAGAGAGGGAGAGATAGGGAACCAGAGAGAGAGAACTTTTCTGCTGAGTCTTTCCACAACTTCAACCTGGGAAACAAGTAAGTGTTCTTCACATTTCAGATACTTTACATCAAGTTTTATGACCCGTATTACTTCAAAACTCACACAACACATTTGGTTTATTATACTTTTACTATTGTTCACTGTGATTTTTTTTATTTATGGTGCCAACCTTTAGAAAACTATTTAAATAATATATAAATACTTCAGTTAAATAAAGTTTTATACAATAAAAGGTTTGCTAATAGCTCCTAAAGAGGTTTCATTGTATTATTGTTGTTTTTGGTACTTTGTGCTAAAAATGATTGTATTCATATCAAACTCTGTGCTGATCATAACTCCTTGGCTGCCTCGCTAACCTTTTTATTTTTACTTTTTATTATTTTTTTTGTTTAGTGCTTATCATTTGCCTCCTGGGTTTTACTAGACTTAGTATAATTGTCCCATTTCCTGCGCCACATCCCAGCACTTCCCAGTATCTCAACTTTGAAATACTGCAAGTAAACATTTTATGTGTGTGTGTGTGTGTGTGGACGAAGCACTTAAGCTATTGTGACATTTTCTAGTCTAGTTTTTGATTAAAAATGTTGGAGATGCATGTTTTTGGTTTCTGCTGATAAGTGGCTTTGATGTTCTTGTGCTGCAAGTTTTGGCCACATTTTCTCTCTGTGTGTGTGTGTGTGTGTGTGTGTGTGTGTGTGTGTGTGTGTGTGTGAGAGGTAGAGCGGGCAGGCAGATGGGTGCAGGGTTTGCTTTTTTTTCCTGACACTGGGCAACAGAACAGACTGATGAGCAGCAACTAACAGGAAGACAGTTGAATGAAATGTAACTGTACGAACCACCACGGTTACTGCAGTACTTTAACAGAGTACTCATGTACCTGAACTTCTCATGCAGGACTTTTACTTGTAATAAAGTATTTTTACATTGTTTACTGCATATTGCTGTGTTCAAAAACAACATTAAGCATAAATACGTTGCCTTTTTTGAGCTTTTTGTGCCCACTTGGTAATTCTGCCTCGTTTCCATGACGATAATTCCATCATCATTAACAACACAGCCGCTTCATACTCTCTATTGTTTCTGTTTTTAATAGAAATGCTGTTCTCTCATTAATTCCAGTCGGTTTTTATTTTGCCTTTTACAGTCTGTGTTTAATTACTGTTAATGAAGCTCAACATGTCTGCTTCACATTAAAGAGCCCATAAGCTCATCTTCCCATCTTCCTTTTCCTGGTCGGCTTTTAATGTGAAACATCTGCAGTAAGTGTTGACTCATGGTTGTCTTGTGGTGTTCAGGATGTTTTGGTTTTTTGTCTGGAGAAGATGAAACCACGTAAGAAAGAAGAAGCCAGTCGGTCCCTCAGAAAATGTTGACACGACTCCTGTCTTGTTGTGAATATCGAGCATGTAACAGAACAGTATTTGTTCTAGTCCATCACACCACTGACCCTCTGGCAGGGTCTCAATGTTGCTTTGAAGACGATGCCAACATCTGAGCTCATACAGGAACCAATAAGTCATTTCCTCTCAGCTGCCTTATAAAATCCTTAATTACAGAGTCACACACACACACACACACACACAATGGTCAACTGTATCATCTCTGCAGAAGTTAAAATTAGAGGCGATTTGTTGTAATCCTGCAGAGAAAGCCAAAGCTCTGGCAGCATAAAGCAGGGTTGTCCCTAAAAGTCTGCAAAGATGATGAACTTCACTACTGTAACCATGGAGACCGTTGTACACCATGCGAACAGGAGCATTCGGCATTAACACAAAGGTCGTGTCTGAAATCACATACAATAACCACTCAGTAGTTTCCTCTATGCTGAGACTCGCCTTGTTTCATCACTGAAGGGCTGTTGCATGTTTTTTTAAAGGGACAGTTCACGGAACGATCAGGCAGACACCATCAGATCAATACATGAAGACACAGTGATATTTACAACAGCTAAGAGGGTTTTAACGACGACCCCTTAGCTGTTGTAAAATGACCGTAAACCACAGCTGCTTGTGACTTACTGCTTAGTTAAAGTCCAGCATCAGGTTTCACTGGCGGACAGCAACACACAGTTTTACAAAGTATTACAAGTATTACTGCATCTACTGCAGTTATGGGCTGCTGTAGTATTTAGAAATATATATATATATATATAAAGCTACTCTAATTTTCAGTTTACAGCCCTGTTTTTTTTCCATCATACATGTGAAATGTATAATTTAACTGTGGCCGTTGGTTATTTCCTGATGTAGCTTTGGTCACGGGGATGAATGACTCTCCGTCTATCACATTAAGACACAACAGTCACTGAAGAAGGGAAGAAATGTCTTTTCTCTCAGACACTCAATCCACTGGAAATAACTTCACATACCACCGTGACCTCTTTCATGTTTGTAAGAAAGTCAGAATGTGGTTTCAGGCTGATTTTTGCTGTGTTTTTATTTTTTATTTTTTTTGATGGACCTCTCGGCTCTGAGATAATCAGAGCAGAGAGAAGAAAGTCACTGGAGGGAGTTTAACTCTTTCTATCTGTTGACCAGGTTTGTTTTTTATCTGGTAGCTTTCCACAGTTTGCTTGTGGTGGCTCAGTGATTTGATCCAACTCAGCTAACTAGAGCTACACTGCCAGTTTGAGCAGAAAACAAACCTTGTAGCCAGGTGTGCTTTGCATGCTGGGATGCAGATTCATGAAATCAACAGTTGCTAACAACATGCTGGACAATGAACTGAGGTTGGACCTGAACTCGATCAATGGATGTTGGTTCGCTTGCAGGAATACAACCCAGTGGTCTTTCTGTAAAAAATAATGTTGTTCTTTGAAGCTGATATTCACTATTTTATTAATGGCTGCATGCTTGATGTCTACAGTGTACATCGAGTTCAAAGAAAACATTGAATTAGTTTCTGCCTTCGTCTCAATACGTGATGCTGGTTGCTTGTATCTGATTACCTCACCAGGTGCAATGAGGAGACACCACCAGCGTGACACTGATGAAAGCTGAGCAGCTGGGGGGAAATCATAATAATAAAGTGATGTGTCCTCCTGTCATCAAGGCCTCTGAGGCTGCCACATGTTGTATTAATCAGGATGCACTGAACAAGGGGCGATGAGGGGAAAAATACATAAATAAAGATAATAAATAATATATTTATATACCCTTTGTTGGTATTAAAAAAAAGCAAAAACAACCTAGATCAGCTCATATTTGCTCCCAGCATAACCTTTAGAGCAGGGGTCGGCAATTAAGTTTGGCCTCGGGCCAGATATTTTCCAAGCCATTACATGGCGGGCCACAACCAAAACAATGGCTAATATAATTAATTAATGGGGGGGGGGGGGGGGGGGGGGGGGGGGTGAAAATGAAAATGATAGGCGATCTTGAAATGACGGAGCAGACGCACTGAGACATTCAAGCGGGCTGATGTAGGTTAAATGTGTGGACTGACCACTGGGGGCGCTATTAATTATATGCCTGTTTGTTAAAAAACAAAACAAAACAAAAAACATTTCCACTTGTTGCTGTTAGCTGTCCGAAAAATGGCACTATCAAAAAATCTCAAGAGAAAACGTAACAGCGAGAACAGGATCTTTCATGATGAATGGACAGAAAACTATGCCTTCATCCTCCCCAGTTTTATTAATGCAAAGCCCACATGCCTGATCTGTAACGAGGGTGTCTCTGCACGCAAAGAGTACAACATTAGACGGCACCACGAAACGAAGCATGTGACAGTTTTGGAGGAACTTGATACCAACAAGTCGATGGATGATGTGATCGGGTCAGTGAAACAGATGTCGCTCTCTGCGAGGTCCGCTGCCCGCCGCATAGAAGCGCTGTCTGATGCGGTGCAGGGTGCAATTGTCGACGTGCTTATTCACTCGGTATCCAGTTAAACAAATAAGCATTTAAATTGAGGAAAATTTTCTGTTCTGGAAAATGAAGTTAACAAATAAAGAGCATTTTTGAGACTGGCAGTCCGATTTTTAAAAAGTATATTTTTATTTTCTTTCTCTAGTTCAAACAATCTCACGGGCCAGATGTTTTTGCTTGCGGGCCACATCTGGCCCGCGGGCCGCCTATTGCCGACCTATGCTTTAGAGGGTCGTAACTGATGTTAAGACCAGTGTGTCCAAGCAAAGGGACGCCGCCAGGCTGCAACAGTTCAGATTAATGACTCGCAACAAGACTGGATGCAAGTTGCAAAACAATCCCGAGACATCTGATCGTAAATGTTGTTGAAAACTGGGTCGTTCCCATCAAAGATCGTCTCCATAGCAACAACACACTGGCATATCCCACTATTTCTGCATTGATAAATTGTATTAAGTGGATTATGTGGATTTCTGTCCTGAAATCCACCGTACTAAACCTGGACAACGCAGGTTTTTATTAGACTCCAGGCAGTTTTGAAAGAGGGTCGCGATAACAAACACGATAGATGCGGTTAATAAGTTCAAAACACAGCGGCACATTTGTGCAGACTAACTGTCCTGGTGTTCAAGCTTGTTGCTGTGTGAATATGTTTCCCGTCATTAACCTCTAACCTGAAACAAGCTCGTGGTCGTTTCTCACAACACTGACTGGACACAATAATGTTGACCTCTGACCTCCGCTCTCTTCTTTAATAGGTTGTTTCGAGCCAGCGGTTTGAAGAATCATTATTATTTGTTGTATCGTTTTATAATAATGATGCATTTGGAGAAATACTCTCGTTTTGTCTCATTATATCGTTTCAGAAACCTTACCTGATTAGTAAATATACTCATTTATACATAAGACTGTGGGTGACCAAGGTTTTCATGATGATTTTAAGCTTTATTGCAATACATAACTTTGATTTCCCCCCTTGCTGCTACTACAGTGGATCCTGGAAAAGATTGTGAGCGGCTTCCTCTTGGGATTCAGCTGCTGCTGCTTTTCAACTCCAGTCCCTGGACAGGTTATTAGAGCAACACTGTATAATTGCAGCCCGGTTGGTGTGTGTGTGTGTGTGTGTGTGTAACATCCACTCCACCATGCTCCACCAGCGTACACTTACAACTGTGAAAACCTCTGTGTGCAACGTTTTGTCTGAACTTTTCTGACTGGCATGATGTCCGGAGTAGCCACAAACGGACCGCTAACCGTCGTCCTGCCACTATGAATTCATATCCAACGTGTCTTGACATATTTAAGAACATATCTGATTAAAAAACCCACTTTGTGCTGATGCTGTCAGCCAGTCAGGTAAAAATCATCCTGCAGGAGGCTGCTGGGTTAACGGTGCCTGTGAGAGGAGCAGAGAATGATCTCTCATGATATAACCTTGAGGGTTGAGGGTCAATATTTAATGGTCTACCAGCTGTAATGTATGTGAAGCGTTTTAATGTTGTGTGTGTGTGTGTGTGTGTGTTTACAGGATGAGGGCTGCGTTGCTTCTGCTGCTGTTAGTCACTCTCATCACCATCAAATCTGTAGCTGGAGGGAAAAACAAGAAAGGTAAGATCCTTCCTCTTCCTCTTCTTCTTCCTCTTCTCCTTCCTCTTCCTCTTCCTCTTCCTCTTCCTCTTCCTCTTCCTCTTCCTCTTCCTCTTCCTCTTCCTCTTCCTCTTCCTCTTCCTCATGTCCATCACCTGACACCACTAGCCAATAGTAGCTACAGGTGCAATGACAAATACATTATAATATTATGACTCATAGAGAGGTTCATATTTGTACCTGCTTGAGGCCTCAGTCGAACTGAACGCTTCTTGCAGGTTTTTTTTATTATTTTTTTATTATTATTGTTGCTAGGCAACCACTGAATCACCTGTTCTTAGGCTAACTGCTATTTTGCTGTTACGTAAACTCACAGATCTGTACCATTTTTAGTTATTTGTATAGTTTATTTTCTCTTCAGATGACAGCAACGTCATTTTGCAGCAGCAGCATACAATGAAACATTATTGATGATGAAATATGATGTCTGTTGATGTCATGCCCTAGTTAACAAATCATTTTTCTATCTTCAGAGAAAAACAAACCCTCCCAGTCCGAATGCACCGACTGGCGCTATGGAAACTGTGTCGCTGACAACATGGACTGCGGGCCGGGGTTTCGAGAGGGGTCATGTGACCAGCAGACCCATAAGATCCAATGTAACGTACCTTGCAACTGGAAAAAAGAATTTGGAGGTATAATACACATGCTGTTGCTGTTTCTGAACGTGTTGAGAGGTTTATAAAGGCTGTCTGTTACTGTAGATGTATTAAAGCCCTTCTGGATGTAAGCCATTTGTCTTTCATCACAAATGGCTTACATCTGTAATCCACTTCTCCAGCCGAGGACGACTAACTACGCTGCCAAAGCTCAAGATTAGCTTGATCTTGAAGGTCTCAGTCAAAGGTTTTTCCGGTCAGATGGAACAAACTGGATCAGCGTTGAACTAAATCTCAGCAAAGTTAGTCGAGTAAAGAGTCGCCGTACCTTGGTTGAATTGCTCATGAAGTCGTCTTTGCAGTGAGGTGTAGGCCACATCGACTTTAAAATGATATTTTACGCTTTCTTTTCCTTTTCCAGCTGACTGTAAGTATCGGTTCGGTGTTTGGGAAAACTGTGATCCAACCACCAACATGCGGACCAGGACGGGGACATTGAAGAGGGCTCTGTTCAATGCAGCCAAGTGTCAACAGACAATTACCGTCTTCAAAGGCTGCAGAACCAGGACACGAATCAGGACACAAACCAGAGGTGAGACTGAACACACAGCTCACGGCGTGCACGAGATAAGAGGAAATGTTCCACTTAAATCCAAGCTGAGGACAAACTTTCAACGGGCCTGTAAACAAAGATTAGTCTTGTTAACTTTATTGCTTCTCTTTTCTTCCCCGTGCCTCTCCTGAGAACCATTTCATATCAACCTCAGTCATTATACCTGTTTATATCCTCCAGATCAGTGTTTCTGTGGATGAATAGTGAGAGTTGTGTGTGTGTGTGTGTGTGTTTCTCCAGGAAGGAAGAGAAAAGGGAGTCGACAGTAGACCACCCGCTGAAGAGAAGAGTCTCAAGAGACGGACGAGAGTCAAGAATCAAAGAAGAAACAGAATTAAAACAACCGCCTGAACCAGCTGAACTCTGAATTTGCACAGTGGGCACAACATTTACAGAGCGTAGCCTGATTTACATACACACACAAAAAGAAATGTGACTTTCATTTTCAAACAGAACAGAAATTGCTTTTTGGAACAATTGTATGATGAATCTTCTTTTATAAAGATATAGTTCTGTCTATGATTTATTAGCCTGTGGTCTTTTTTTCCCGTCACTAGCAGAGAATAAATGTGGGCATCGACTCCACCGCGGCTGCACCGGCAACGGGAGCTATTCTCACTTCATTCCTGCTACGAGTCCAAACCGTGCTGTTAATCTTGGATGTGTGAGAAGAAGCGATGCTCACACTAACCGCATCGTGCTTTGTTTCTGCTAATTCTGGCTCAGTGGCCGCAGCCAAGGATTCATCGTTATAACAAGTCGAACCACAATAGTTGCTTGTAAATCAAAGTGCATTTGAAATGTTACTTTATAAATCTGCCTTAAGACTAACAAGTCCCCTGTTGCACGTTTCTATTACTTTGAATATTATGAATACACTTTATATTTTCTATGCAGCTTCTCTATCAGAGTATGAGATGTGGTGTCATGTGTCCCACTGTAGTGTTCATAGCAAACACAGCATAACGTCACATTTAGTGAACTAAACACATGTACAGTGTTGAAACGATGTCATGTGTTTATACAGGTAATGATAATAAAGATTAAAACTATATTCACACTTGGAGGTTTTCTGTTATTTTTCCATATTTGGGATATTGTTGCCACAGACTACAAGCACAAAGACACTCGCATAAAGCCAGTTATGCCAAGTAGAAAATGTTAATGTTGTATTGAGACCTTACAGGATACGAGCTTATGCAGTCTCATATATCCGCTGTAACACTTTTAAAATCATGATTTTCAAACATTGTACACGACGTCACTTCCTGTCGCTGTTTCTCATTAGAAAAGGTTTTTGACTGCTGTCACACTGTTGGGAGACGTCTGTATTTAACTCTCTCTGTCTCTCTCTATGTCTATGTCTATGTCTATGTCTATGTCTATGTCTCTCTCTCTCACACACACACACACACACACACACACACACCTAGGGTGTCATCCTGCCTTTTGATGTAGGTTGGAGAAGAAAGCCTTCATCAATAAATAAACAGCTCCATGCAGCAATGATTTATTTCTGCTGTCTTCATTTCATCCACTGATTCACATTCGGTTAAAGTTGCACACGTTTGGTTTCTCCTGATGCTCGGGAAGCATGCTGAACTTTGTAAACAGTAAACAACAACAACCTGCTCAGTGTCATATGTTTCATTTTGACTGTCCTTCTTTTGTTTTTTATGCTAATATTAAGGTTTATGTTCATTTTCATGGTTTGATTTTTTGAGGCTTTGGAGGCAGCTATGGAATAAATACTGGCTTTAATTGGTCACTTTGGATACTGACAATGATCTTTGATTGGCTGTTTAGCCTGGTTTTTTTTATTTGTGCAGGTTTGGAGACTAATTAAAGTAAGAAAACCACTTTTTTAAAGGATGTGTCAGGTAAATTCCTACAGCTTTGGTTTGACGAGAGCTACAGCTCAGGTGCTTACCCTCCAACCAATTAAGTCAAATGGCAGATTCACACTGATGCAATACGATGTGCTTTGTATGAAAGCACTAAATAAAGGAAATCTATAAGGGGGAATATTGGCTCCAATGCACCTACATGATGGGGTGAGATGAAAAGTAGGTCAGATCCCTTTGCTGTATGACACCCAGCTGTTGTAGTGGAAAACATTTATACCACAATAATAAACCACGGGCAACAGCTTAGTGTAAAACACTGATAAAGAAGAGAGAAATGAACATGGGAATATTAAAACCAAAAATAAAGCATGGCGAGGCCGCCTGCAGGGACGAGACAGTCACTCTTCATGAAGGACGCAGAGGAAAGCCTGGCAGGGTTTTCATGCTATTACAGGATAGAAACCCAAAGGACAATTTATCTCATTTACTAATGAGCAATGATTTTAAAAGCTTTTTGTTGTAGATCCCCTCATCGAGCTTTTTAGTGGAAGGAAAACGGCGCTCTTCAAAACAAAGCGCTTCACGCGGTAGTCTTGTTTTGTTGTTTGTTATGTATTAGCTTATTTAAGTCATTGTTACATTTAATAACTTGCAGACCATGTGGAGTTTTCTGCCATGTGAGGTCACTTATTACGCTTTTTTAAGACATCAGGTCTGTTTTCATAATGAAAAACCTCTCCTGAAAATGGTATGAGTAATTTTATTTTGTATGCTGGCCACATGCCCCGAATACTAATTAATGTTGGAATGAATTTCCTCGCTATGCTTGGACCTGCGCATAAATTGGGGAAAAAAGAAAGAAAGAAGAAAAAAATGTGAAAAATGCATTTGTGTGGGCAAACCTGCTTGCATGGAGACTCTCCAACCAGCTGTGGATCCTTAATGGTTTGTGCCCCGGCCTGGTTGATGTACGGCAGGTACATGAGCCACAGACACAGGCCGGTACCTCCGCTCCCCCTACAGAATACTTCTGAGCTGAGGTGAAGGATCGAGAGATGAGAGCGACGGGGTGTTTGATGCCGACGCTGGGGGAAGCGCAGCTCTGACTGCTGTATCGTCAGGTCACAGGAGCAGGCAGGAGTCCATATCCAGGCCAGATCAGTGGACTCAGGCTCATTTAAAACCAAACCTTTGATTACATTCAAGACTCCTCGACTCCAAGCAGCATCTTTATTGATGACTTCTGACCTATTCTCTCTAAAAAAAGACACCACTTCTCTCTTTATTAGCATCTGAAAGCCTTCTTGTTAAGCCGTTTGTTGATGCTTTGTGTCGCCATAGTTACATGTTGGTTAGGCTTCGTTCTTCAGGTATAGTGTATGTGTGTGACCAGGTATCCATCATGTTTACAGGCATGAATGTATGAATATGACCTCATCTACATACATTATTTTCTGCTTTATTTTGGAAACGTACCTGTTGTTTCAGAGACTTCGTGCCCTCGTGTGTTTCCCTCTCTGAGTGATTGCCTTGATTAGTTTCACCTGTTCCCCATTAGCTTCCCTCCCTGGAATATTTGGTGTTTTCCTTCCTCTGTGACCTAATGTCCTAATGTGTTTTATTCCTGGTTTTGATCCTAGTTTTTCTGCTTGTGGACTCTGTGTATATTTGTTTAGATGCTTGTGTTCTTTTATATACCTGGCTGCCATCAAATCTCCCCTGATGGGATAATAAAGTTTGACTGACTTCACACACACACCGATAGCAGCAAGCTATCATGCAGCATGTTGGCACAACCATGAGGAGCATTTTGGGGTTGAGTGTTTTGCCCAAAGACGAGGTCCGCTCTACCTCTGTGCGTCAGCTGCCACCAGTGCTGACCGTCTGTGTACCAGAAGTGACCTTCCAAGCCTCGCCTGCTGTTTTCTGCTACCGACAGATGGTTCAGAGATACAGTGAGCTGGAGGAGAGGATTTCTGCAATGATAGTATTGAACGCTGAGCTGAAATCCACAAATATGTCAAACAGAAATCATCGATTGAGGCACCATTTATCATATTTGGTGTAGCTTAGACATTTGAAAATCTGTTACAGTTGGAAAGTTTGTGCAGAAATAATATCGCCAACTTGTTTGTGATGTGTAAGATATCAGCTTAACGTATTCAAGACCGAACGCTGTGTCTAATTACTCTGACGTGGACACAAATGGAAACATGGTCTATTTGATTCAGGCTGCAGCCACTAATTAAAGAGCAGATTATTTTTATGTTACAATCAACAACTCTGTGTATATTATCTGTTCTAAACAGATCCACTTGCAACCACCACCGTGTGTGTGTGTGTGTGTGTGTGTGTGTGTGATGCCCGTTTCATTTAATTTTTCTGCTGATCATTCATTCTTATAACGAAACACAGAGTTAATAAAACTGACTACGATGATGATCACCATGACAACGCACCGCCCCGCCGCTTCTCCCACATGCCTGCTAAAGACCAGCGACCTCCATTGTTTTGTTTTATATTAGACTTGTGCATGAGATGCAGACAAATGTTTACATTTATTTCACATAGACTGACATATATCAAGTGTTTATTTCTTTTAATATTGATTATTCTAACTGACAACTAATAAAAAACCCCAAATTCAGTATCTATATTGTGGAAAGGTTGAAAATTGAAGACACCTGGTAGAGCACACGCTAATCAGCTGATTAACTCGAAACACCTGCGAAGGCCTTTAAATGCTCTCTCAGTCTAGTTGTGCAGGCTTTTGACACGTTGCACAAGGAGGGCACGACACAAAGTAGCACGCACATTAATAGAGAGGCGAAGGAAAAGATGTTTTAGAGAAAACAAGGTGCACAAGCAGTAGGGATACCTGCACCCTGGTGAAGATAATGAAACAAAAGCCTTCACAAATGTGGAGGAGATGAATAAAGAGTTGACTGCAGCTGGAGTCAAGAAGCAGCACACGCAGACGCATGCAGGACATGAGCTTCAGCTGTCGCAGTCCTTGTGTCAAGCCACTCGAGTTACTGAAATAAAATCAACTTTTTCATGATATTTTAATTTGATGGGGTCAACTAAATAAATGTGTATATATCATGATGTAGATAAGACATACCTCCAACCATGTCTGGAGAAGATATTCAGTTTATAGGCTGCAATGGAGTTGTAGCCAACACATATTATATTATACAACAGCAGGTGTTTTATTAGCATTACACAAGTTGTTTCTGACATAACTTTAGTACGTGTCATTTAAAAAAAAAAAAGTTATACAAGGTGTGTGTTGTTGCCAGGCGATGATGTCTCTATTCAAATGTTTGTTTGTTTTTGTTTGTTTTTTTTACATGGGAAAAGTACAAACAGCATTAAAGCATTATACAGACAGAACAATCGTTTTTTGTTTTGTTTTTGGGAACCCAGCTCTGGCTGAAAAGCAGATTTTTAAATACAAAGCATATACATTACATATACAGATAAGTGCCAACATAAAGGAAACATTACTAAGACGTCATATGTGGCCGTTTCCTTTAGTTTGACATTTATATTACAGATTAATATGAAATATATATATGACTGTAATCCAGGGATGGACTGTTGACATGAAGGCATGAATGATTCAGTTGTTCTTCAACATGTGCTGTCACTTAACCATTGAAACATTTAATAGCCATACTCTGACATAAATAAATAAATAATAAATAAATAAATAAAAAAATAAGACTACAATTCACTATACAGTACATGCTCTGTACACTGGGAGGTTAATATGCTTCATATAGTTTAAAAAGGACCCTTTCTGCTCTCTTTGGATTGATTCAGTAAGTCATAAATAAAAACTCACATATTGTGTGTATTTACAGCAATGTGCTTTAAATTCATACAGTGCAGCGGAGCATTTCGTGACTAGTACGTACTGTATTTAAAGGTTTGGACAATGTTTTAAACTACCAAAGAAACAGAAAATGCAGTATGAATGTAAAATAATAATAATATCTGATCAAATGTGTGTTTATGCTACTCAGAAAATAGGTTCCATACCGAGAACTGTTAGTAGAGATGTACAATGGAAAACCAATCGATGTGCAGCTGGAGAGTCCGCTGGCAATTTGTTCAGTTGTGACAGGAGCTGAGGAAACCTCGATCGTACCTGTTAGACCGACTGTACGCCCACAGCCTCAAAGCACCTCACGTCCCTTTGTGGCTCTGCCCTGATTTGTCTTCACTTCTCCAACACACACACACACACACACACACACACACCTCTACTCTCTCTCCCCTGGGGCTCAGAGGGATAAATCCAAAATAATCTTCTGCTAAAGAGCTGAGCTTTCTCTGAATGGAGCACTGCATCACTACTGTAGCAGAAAGGCAGCTGATGGGAAATAGGGACTCAAACACATGTTCTTCACATGTTCTTCACATGTTCTACCTGTACTCTCCACTAACCTCTTTCCTTCTGTCTACCTTCTACAGAAACATGTCCTCCTACTAATGAGTGCAGTTTGAAGACACACACACACACACGTAGTTGAGTAAAGTGTTAATCCTGAAGATTGTCTGTGTTTTAGGTGGATTTGGTGACACCTTTCATGACAGCAAGAAGAGTTGAAGTAGAAGTAGATTAGTTTGCAGCCTACGATAACAGTTAATACCAGTCACTATGACATAAATAGACAGTAGAGGTCTTTATAGATCCAGCACAGTGGGTCCAATCTGCCTCGGTAAAAGACTATTTACCTTCTTAACGTTTACTATTTGCCTTTCTGAAGCTGTATACTCGGCCTCCTGCTGGATGATGAAGCTGCAGCTCTGTTCCCTTTTCTTTTATCTTCCGTATTAAAGTTGGCCGGAGTGGAAACGGTAAAAGGGCGGCCATGAAACCTGATATGGATTTTCATGCTCCCTGGAGTATTATCCCCACTGACTTTGGTGTTGTAATACTAAATATCAAAGTACTCTAAACGGTAGACGACCACAAAATGGAACTGCAAATACTTATTTATTATTGCCCCTGAACTAAAGACCTCCAGTGGCGCCCGTGGATGCCTCAAATCTGTCATATAAACCTTTCTTCTTCCTCATTATCCTGCTGCTACCTTCTACTCTCTCGCTGAATCCATCTTTCTGTCCCATTTGAGCCAATTACATAATTCGGCGTATCAATAACAATCACAAGCTGCGGGTCATTTCTACTGAGCTTCTAAAAGCTTGAGGCATTTTCAGATTTTTTTCCTTAAATTTTTCACCTCCATAATACTGAATGCATTTCCTCTGCATGCACAGCATGGATATATTATGATATAATATTATGCATTAGAAACATCACATCACAGAGTGTGCAGAGTTGAGTTAACCCCTGCACTGTGTTGTGACTGGCTGCTATCACTGCCATGGTTATGCCCGACTGCAGCTGTAACCATGGCTACAGCTTTGGTTCCTATGATTCTTCCAGCCATGGTAATCGTTTTTATTTACCCACTGAGTAGGCGATATTAGCCTGGTAACATCTTAAACCAGCAGCTGATGCAGTGTTGGAGCTATCTATTTTTAATCTACGTGGTCAGATTTTTACCCCGGCAACAGATAGAAACCTTTTCATCCTGCCTGTGACCATAAAAACATCATTAGTCAGCCCCTTTGGTCTGATCATTTGATCATCCGAAACATAAATCTCAATCCTCGTTCCACCACATGCAGATTTTATTCCCTGTGTGTATGAAACCATGCGTCCTCTCTCTGGTTTTTGCACGTGCATTTTTCGCTTTAGGTTTATATGTATCAACTGGGATGACTGGCATGCATTTACAGGGTAAAGATGGGTTATGTCCTCATCCCCTACAGGGGAACCCCTCTACTAAATGATCCTTCATCAGCTCCTAAAACTTTTAACAACACTTCCTCTTTCCTTTACGCTACCCCCCCCATTCTTGAAGCAGCATAGCCGACCCCTTCCCCATCCATCCCACCCTCGGTCTTCTCTTCTCTTCCCATCTCATCTTGTACCTATATTTTTATACTGACACAGCAGCAGGTTCTTGAAAGTCTTTTTGAATGTGGCGTTGCAGAGGGCATAGCAAGCTGGGTTGATGGTGGAGTTGACGTAACACAGCCAGTAGCCGATAGCCCACACGGTGTCGGGGACACACGACTGGCAGAAAGTTGAGATCAACACCATGACATTATACGGCGTCCATGTAATGATGAAAGCCAGCAAGATGGCAAAGATAGTCTTGGTCACCTGTAGAGAGGAGAGACGGGAGAGAAGAGTGAGACATGTGAAAGAAAAGAGTGAGACATGTGAAAGGAAAGAGTGAGACATGTGATCTTTTCTATTGTGCAGGCTGATGTTGATTTTTTATTCTTTTTTTATTTTATTTAATTAAATCTTCAAGTTAAACCTACAGTAAATGTCACATCCATTCCTCTGCTGCTCTGCCAGTTATTTTCCGCTCTCCTCCCCTCTCTCCCTCCCGGCCCCGCCCACCTCATCAGCCAGCTCTGTTTCACCTGTGCACTCAGGTGCTCCTCGTCAGTATCAGCCTGTATTTTAGCCTCTCTGGTTCAGACTCACTGCCAGATTCTTCTCAACCTTCATGCTAGATACTAGATCACCATGAGAGCTGCTTATGAAATAAGTCAAAATGATATTTATTCAGAAACATATTGAGGATGTACGTTGCATAACCACATATGTTGCGCAACACAACATAATTAACTATATGCACTTTCACTCTGGTGACTTGCACTGAATTGAATCAGCCAGAGATGCAGCGTTATCTTTAAATATCTTGATGTGGGAAAAGGCTGACTCGCATACAGAAGTGGGGCCGAATAATACAGTCAAGAAGGAGGAAGCACGTTTCCTCATGTTGGGGTGCTTTTCCTCTGCTAGTAAGCTCCAGATTTGTCCCTGAGCTCTGGACTTCAGCTCAATGTCGGCTCGTAGCGCCCTGCTGCTACTTTCCTGGTTTCTGTCATCATCCAATGATTACAGTAATTTTTTTTTGTTAGCATCATTTCTATTTTCTTATGACAAATCATCCAAAATCTCTGTGTTCACACAGAACACAAAGTGGCTTTTTAGAGGCAGTGCACATGCATACGAAGTCAATGGAAAGATGGGATTAGATGCAAACGAGGCAGTGTGAGTTGAACACTGTTCCTGTATATCCTGGGGTTTATGAATCTGGGCCTCGTTTCCCCAAAAAGCTTTAGCCTGGAAAGCTGTTGCTCGCAGATACCAAGTTTAACAATGAAATAATTTGAGGTAACACTGTTGTCCTCAGGATGCATCCTAAGCTCCATTAAATCTGTCCACACGCTTTTTATTATACAAATGTTCAAATTCAGTGCAGAAAATCCAAATATTTTGGATTATTACAGTGAGTTTTGCTACTTGCAGTCAAGTCTCAGAATATTATAATCAGTTTCACACATAGACGTGTATCCATATGATCATATGATGTAAAGTAGAGGAGGAGTAGACTGAGATTAAATGGATTAATTATCCATAAATGAATTTCCACAGAATAATCAGCAGCAGCTGGAGCACACATGGGAACACGTCAGCTCAGCCTCTCTCCTGTTTCACCTGTTGCTGCAGGTAAAGACAGGAGCTCATGTGATTGGGCCTTATTGGATACACCTGCTGATTCCTCCTACTAATAATGTACATGCTGAAGGAAAACTACAGAAACTCTGGTTTAAATACTACTAGTAGTAAGTAAAATAGCCGATACACAGCCAGTGATTAGCACCTCATCAGCCAGCTGTGTTCACCTGTGCACCCAGGTGTTCCTCATCAGTATCGACCCTGCCTGCCTTGCACTAACCTGCCCATCGTTGTCTTTCCCATGAACCCATCAACATGACCCCAAACAGTCTTTTTACAGTTACTGTTACCATTTTAATCTATTAAAGTAAAAAAAAAAACCCAACAACATACTTTCTTTTCTCTGGCGGCCATCTGTCTTTTCCTTTTCACTTGACTTCTCGCAATGCTCGCAAACTTTCTTGCCACAGTCCTGGGGCGGCTGATGGGGATCGAGTGCCTTTCGGCTCCCTCTACCGGTGGGACGATCTCTATCGCCGTGATGCATTCGTCCCCGGCTTGCTTTGTTACAATCTTTATCTTGGACCACTTTGAGGAAGGGTTGAGCTTGGACACCGAAGGGTTGGGTGCTGTCTCGTTAGCTGGGTTTGGATCTGTTGCAACCTGGAAATAAACCACAGGAGTCGTCGTGTATGGGAGTTGCATCATAAAATAAAAACTCACAATGAATCACAATGATCCGAGCATGAAAATGTCTGATTTCTGATAGAGAAACGTTGAAACACCAACCTCGGATGTCACCTCATTGGTGGTCTTCTTTGGTTCTGTGGGGGGAATAAAAGCTGTGGACGAATCATTGGAGCTCTCTTTTTCCTCCTAGACAGATAAACAGATGGGTAGATGGATGGATGGATAGAAGGATGTGACGGGCAGACGTGTTAATGGTGTATTTATGAGTACCTGTGTGAGTCCTGGACTGGGCTGTGCTGCAGGCTGTGGCTGAACGGGCTTTGATTCCTCCACTCTGCCGTTCTTCACAGCCTCCACCGCGGTGGTAGTCGAGTCCACGCTGAGTTTGGGAGTGGAGCGTGGACTGGCCTGAGGACTGGTCTCATTGTTGTTGTTCTGCTTTAGCAGATGGCTCTTCATCAAGCTTGGAGTTCTGAGAAAAATATATATGAATTTTTATCACAATGCACCATTTATTCCCCCCATACATCTTATATTTATTAGATTCCTTACTTTATTCCCTTCTTCTCCTTCTTCTCTGGTTTGTGCTTGGAGACTCTGCTCCTGGAGGCCAGGGAAATGTGGATGTACAGGACTGTCATAATAATGACCGGTAGATAAAACGCTGCTATAGCCGTCCCAAACGTCACCGCAGGATTCGAAAGGAACTGTTGAAAGGAAGAAAGACAGAAAGAGTAGAGTTGAGTAGACGAGCAGATTTGATCCTTTCTCTGCTGAATTTGCTGCAAATGCTTTAACTCTACCTGTATATAACACTCTCCAGGCGGCACCGTTCTCTGTCCAACGATGAACTGCCAGAACAAGATGGCAGGAGCCCAGAGGATGAACGACAGGATCCATGCTGCTGCGATCATTAACCCGGCCATCTTGGTTGTCCTCCTTGCGGGATACGTGAGGGGTTTGGTGACGCAGAAGTAGCGGTCAAAACTGATGATCAGTAAATTCATCACCGAGGCATTTGAGACGACATAATCTAAAGCTAACCACAAGTCACAGATCACAGGCCCCAGCGGCCAGTAGCCAACGATGATGTAAACGGTGTACAAATTCATGCTGAAAACGCCGATGATCAAGTCGGCACATGCTAATGAAAATAGGAAATAGTTGTTGACAGTTTGTAGGTGGCGGTTCACTTTGATGGACAGCATCACTAAAATGTTTCCCGTGACGGTCACAAAGCTCAGAGATCCAGTAACCAAGGCAATAAAAAACATCTCCAGGGCCTTATATGGACTTCCTGTCCCCACTCCATCGCCCACCGGAGAGCATGACGTCGAGTCATTGGTGGACATGTTGCATGAGACATCGGAGAACAGGTCAGCTGACTGGTTGACGGAGGAGCCTGAAGGAAGAAAAGATTTGTTTATTCGTTTACATCTATTTCTCACTCACTCTTAATTAATGTTTAGCAGCTGTTCACATCTATCCAATAATATGGAGACATACGTTTGTCTATCTCTGCCCGCCCCACCACCTCCCCATCTGCATCCAGTCTGCACAGATTCATCCGTTCATCAGTCTCATCAGCCTTATCAGTCTCAACAGAAGTCATCAGCCGCTGCCACCGCCGTCAGTGTCTGGGATCCATGGGGGGATTTTATCTCACTGAGGCTCGCGGTCGATGTCCCTCCATGACAAAAATCACCCTGTAGAGTCTAATCTCCAGACCTAATTATCAACATTATATGTATATTAAACATGTTTATGTTTACAAGAAGACAGATGCTGGACTGAAGTTCCTTGCTTTGTGCTATGCAGATGATGCCACGACCTGTATTTGCACTCATTGGCAGTGCAATGACTTAAAAAATAATAATATACTAGAGCATTGTTTTTGTACGTCCATGAGTCATATGCATGATAATTCATCAGGGCCGTTTTATACCAGGAAGTCTCTGCAGACTCAGATAGCTGTAATTGTAAGTACTGTGTGTGTGAGTGAAAATCATTATTAGCCCCATTGATATTAATGACTGCGTGACATTTTAGCAGCAGCACTCATGATTTAGGAGCCACAGTGGAGGAGCACAAGCAAGCAGCTGTGGTCCAACGAGGAGACACGTCTAATCACTACAATATAGTAGATTATTATTTATTTTTAAGATGCATTGTGTGCAGTCGTGCTGCTTCGTTTGAATGAACCTCCCACCTGTCTGCACATCTCACACAGAGCAAAGCACAAAGCTACTTCAAGGTCAGGATAATAACAAACTGCAGCTTCATGATGATCATATAGACCTAATATTCATACCGTTATTTGTCATTAGAAACCTTTATATAAACCTTTTGTCTATTTTAATATAATAATACAGAATCGTTTATTGCTTTCAGTGCAGTGTATTGCAAATGAATGCAAACGCTCTAACCAATCTATGCTGCAAATTAAATTTAGGCCGTGGTTTTTAAATATACAATACGCTGAGTCAACACACTTATTCTGTTGATATTCAAACTCATTTACCAGAGAGACACTGGCTGCCTCTGATAACATTCAGGGATGTATTAGGTGCAGGAAGAAACGGACTGCAGAGGGAAACGGGGGAGTTTCATGTTTTCATCATCATTTTCATCATTATTTTCAACCTTCCTCGATCTTTTGCATGACTTCTTCAGTGTATTGATGACTGTTCAGTTGGTCTACAGACCGTCCGGTTGAACTTGTCTGCATGTAGCATGATTGAATTGGCTTGAGACAAGTTGATTTTCAAGTTGGCTGATGACAGCTGTCATATTAACTTCATCAGGGGTCTAAACTACATTTGTAAGCCGTCGACAGTCTGTCATACGCTGACTGGAGTTTCTTATCAAGAAAACAACACAACATGATTATCATTGTGGATTTTAGACGAGCAGAAAGTGTATTGATGTATTATTGTGTCAATTGGAGGACTTGTTGATATGTGTCGTGACATTTTTTATGTTTTTAAGACGCAGTAATGAGTTCTCTGACTGTATGAAGAATAATACTGATATAATTAAAAAGCATTTAAACACATTTCCCTCTAATAGGAACAATGTATGATGCAGAAAGAGGACCAACATGAATAAAGTGCTAGAAGAGAACATCCCCTCCTATGCCGAGGCTGCACAATCATTTAAAATTGATGTTTAAAGTTTTAATAATATATTATATATAAGCACTGACCAGCTCTTGCGGACTAAATCTCAATATTGTATTTCAGCCTGATCACTGGTTAGAAATCTTATTTACAACCAGCTAAAACGTAATAAATGTAGGAAGAGATCAAGTCATTGCACTACTTTCTAACAGATTCACACACACACACACACACGTTTCCTTATGCAGCCAAATATATAACTTGTCATTACAAACAGGACCAGCCCAGCAAATGAAATTAGCATTTTTCCATCTATACATGCATATTTAAACAGTGCAACATCAGTGCATCTCACACAAAATACACAGTTTAGTAGCTGACCTGCACCATAAATCACACGCGTGCACTCATGTATCACACGGATGTTAGTACAACCATACCGACGCTTCAGGTTAGAGAGCGAGCGCAGCAAGGC
The DNA here is from genome assembly GCA_036937835.1 of Pampus argenteus. Lineage (NCBI taxonomy): Eukaryota > Metazoa > Chordata > Actinopteri > Scombriformes > Stromateidae > Pampus > Pampus argenteus. The sequence goes on along the minus strand of CM072883.1, from coordinate 2,311,396 downwards.
TGTGTTTAAACATGTATGTAATGTATCTGCAGCGTTTGAATCATGTATGTGTATCCGGCTTCTGCAAGGCGCACTGCTCTTTGACAATGATATAATCTATAGAGATTGCTGTAAATCTGCAGCTACAGAACAGACGTAATCATCCTTAACACGGCGAATGTGACAAACATAATGCAATAATCCTATTCTCATGCTGTTTCTGCTGGTAAAGGGACATGATGCTTCACTGTGACTCTCAGTAATTTTGTCCATTTAGGGAATTTTCAGCATTGTGCTTCAACAAAAGTAATGAAAACAAACAAAGTGAAAACCATAAACAGACACACACCGACTATAATCATAAGACGGGCTTGAAAAACTGTGAACTTATCCTTTTTTAATATGAAAAAGACATTGTGTGGAATACAGAGATAAGAGATGTTGGCTGTGTACCCACGTTATACAGCCACACACAAAGCCGACAACCACAAATGCAGTGAATATATACATTATACTGTATATACACACACATGCACTTAATCTTTGACTAATTATTCCTGCATTTACAAATCTAGAATTATCTGTAATTACAGGCTGATCTCACAGAAAATATGTGAAACAACCGAGTAACATCACATGACGTGGTGGTGCCATGGAAACGATGCCAATAGGAAAGTGAATTAGGTCTCATTGTTATGGCAGAGAAGTGAGATGACATTAGGTGGAGGTAGAGGTGGAGGTGGAGGTGGGTGGCAGTTAGATGGTGAAAAGTGGACTTAAGCTGCAGGAGACCGCTGTTCACTTGTCATTTCAGTTGTTGCTGTGACAACAACGGTTGTGCAACTACAACCTCTATTGAAGCTCACACACGGTATCACCAGGAAGCAGCAACGTGCACAGATTCACGTGCTTCAGGTCATCAGCAGGTACAACAGTCATCCTACAGCCTGTCGCCAAGCGACTGGACACTCGATTCAATGTGCACCTCCTGCTCATTCTCTACATTAATGACTGTAAGTGCATCATCCCAAACATCACCTCATCAGATTCGCTGATGACACACTCCTCCTCTGAAAGACCAAGGAGATAATCATTGATAATCATGCAGGAGGACTCATCTGGATGACTGAGGCTTCAATTTAGTCTCCTAGCCCTCACGTCGTACTTACAACAGCCAAATTTGCAAGGTCAGTCAGTATATAATTAGTCGTTTACTTAAGTATTAAGGATAATTAGTAGTATAAGTGTGTAGCCTGTTTGATGCTGATGCCACATACAATAGTTTGTGGTAGAGCAAACAGTTTAGAGATATTCAGACTGTAAAAATAGGAAACCATTTTATTTCCATCCAGAAGAACTGGCTTAGAGCTTTAATGAAATATACAACAAAGGCAGATGAGAGGCACATTACTATTGATTTCATCACCATCACCTCTCATATGTACATGAACAGCAACAAGGCCCAAGCAAGCACACTGCTGCATTATTCATGTTGCTCTAACATGGGTATACACACACACACACACACACACACACACACACACACACACACACACACACACACACAGTCAGTCAACAGACAACTAGTAGCCTGCACTCTTTTGCAATATTGATCTAAAATAGATATTATATTAAATCTGAAACAAAAGTCCAGTTATAATGAAGGTAATAACACAGCATGACCTGCTATTAAACTGAATATTTAAAAAATACAAACCCATGAACATCATTATGTATGAATCCATTAATAATTAATGGATAAACTTCATTATTTACATTGCATAAGAGCAGGGTCAATTCACATGCGTGTTATTGTTTTGAAGGGTGTCTTGGATTGGATATGTGATGTGATGTTGGGAATATGTCTCTGTCTCGTTTTTCTTGTCCTTTTCCTCGTCCCCGCTCCGGGTTATCCCCCAGAGAAAGAACAGGTGAACAATGAGGTGACCTTCATCTTGGACCTCCAACACTGAAGGCAAAATATACGTTTAGATTTGAGGAGGGGAAAAAAAAAAGGGTCAAAAATGGTCCTAAGGGAAGGAAGCTGGTCTAGCGGTTTTCCAGCAAATAAGCCCCTGTGGGGCCGTTGTTGGTCTTTGTTTGTTTTTTGTTACAAGTGTGGACTAAACCCATGAGGTCCCGCTGCACAGCCCACAGCATTATCCACATTAATGTGTGTAATGGTGATTTGTTTAGTGGGCAGACCCCACTAAGGTACAGAAAGCCTAATACTATATATATATATACTATTATGTCAAGATCACACACAAATGATTATACTGTTACTGGCAACATTACAGTAATTATTTTACACCAAGAGACTAAACGAATTCAGAGCGAACAAATGAAAATAAATATATTAATAAGCAGTGTGTTTATTATTATTATTATGATTATTATTATAAGTCATAGTGCTGTTCGTAAGCTCAGGTGTTTTTTGTTGTGAGTCCATTTCTTGTTGCTGAAGAAACACTGAAGTATTTATTGTTGCTGCTACCTGCTGATAGTTCTGCTGCCATGCTTCAATACACGCGTGTATTTTTATCTGTAAAAAGCCTCAGACTGGCCGACTGACTGCGTGTCCGCTTTAGACCAGCGGTCTCAAACTCCATTTACCATCTCCCTGCTGTTTTACATATTCCTCAGCATGTTTTAATGTTGAATATTTCAGGTTGTACTCTGTTGTCTGTGCAAATAAGACATGTTGGGATGCCCAAAGAAATACTGTAAAGTAGCCACTGTTTGCCTTGACAACAGCATGCTACACGCTTCCCTGGCCTGGGAACGCCTTGGGATCCCTCAGGAGGAGCTGGAGGGTGTTGCCCAGTGAAGGATGTCTGGTTTCTCCTTAATCAGTCTAATGCCACCACGACCCGGTCACGCATAAAGATGGATGGATTCGATTTGTACAAATACTACTTCAGATTTCTACTACATACTGTAGTTGACCTTGTTTTAAGGAATTAACCTCCTTTTTAAAGTGTGTGTGTGTGTGTGGGGGGGTGTGGGTGTGTGTGTGTGTGTGTGTGGGGGGGTGTGGGTGTGGGTGTGTGTGTGTGTGCGTGTGTGGGGGTGTGGGTGTGTGTGTGTGTGTGGGGGGGGGGGTGTGGGTGTGTGTGTGTGTGTGTGTGTGGGGGAGTGGGGGTGTGGGTGTGTGTGTGTGTGTGTGGGGGGGGGTGTGTGGGTGTGTGTGTGTGTGTGTGTGGGGGGGGGGGGTGTGTGTGTGTGTGTGTGTGTGTGGGGGAGTGGGGGTGTGGGTGTGTGTGTGTGTGTGTGGGGGGGGGTGTGTGGGTGTGTGTGTGTGTGTGTGTGGGGGGGGGGGGTGTGTGTGTGTGTGTGTGTGTGTGGGGGAGTGGGGGTGTGGGTGTGTGTGTGTGTGTGTGGGGGGGGGTGTGTGGGTGTGTGTGTGTGTGTGTGTGTGGGGGGGGGTGTGGGTGTGTGTGTGTGTGTGTGGGGGGGGGTGTGGGTGTGTGTGTGTGTGTGTGTGGGGGAGTGGGGGTGTGGGTGTGTGTGTGTGTGTGTGGGGGGGGGTGTGTGGGTGTGTGTGTGTGTGTGTGTGGGGGGGGGGGTGTGTGTGTGTGTGATAGCGCTGGCCTTTATTCCATGTGTCCTCCTTGATGGTGCTTTGTCTTGAGAGTAAACATAATCTCATATTGCTCACAGACTGTCCCGTCCCGTCCCTCCCAACGGCAGCTCAGTATCGTGGAAGATGTGGTGCATTTTTTAATTCTCTCTCAGAGAGGTAGATGTAAGCACATCTGTAACCATGGACACTGCTTCTCTACAACAATGTTCTTGCAATCTCCGACTCTGGAAAATCTTTGGGTTTCAATAGGAATGCATTCCCACCATTCCCACTCGCATAGAGCTCCTTCAAACCCAAACCAGCATATTTCCCTTTGTCACCAGCGACCTCCACCACCAGCATCATCTTTCCTGGCATCTCTGCACAATCATCCTTATCCTTCATATGCAAAAAGCCATAAATGAGCCAGATGATTTCTCCAGCCATCACGAGCATATCATAGTTATTCTGTTAGCTCACTCAGTCATCAGTCTATTGCAGTCTACATCATCTAGGGCCATTTTGACAGGATACAATAATGCTATCAATGTGTTGCTCTGTGATTAACATCAGCACAAACTGTAATGGGACAGATTACATTTGTTGCATTGTTTCTTCCACATAAGAGATTTGCAGAGATGCACTTCCAGTAGAGCTGACCGTATCAGCATTTCATCAGCGCAATGCCATTTGTGTCCAAAAAGAAAAAGCCATTTCTTCATGTAGAAAAATGTCTCTGTCTCTTGTCTATGTTTCAGTGCAGTATACAGTAAATATAGGCAACATCTCATGTTTCCCAACATCCGGAAATACTTGTACATACAATATTATTCATGCAAAATCATTGCTTTTTCCCATCCAGACCACATATAGATCCAAAAACACTATAATTAGATATGTCAAATCTGGATTAAATTAACTAAATTAATAATTAGAGTATAATCGGATGATAAAGCGGGTGGAAATATTGCTTTTCTGCTTGTTGAACAGGTGCTTTTGCCAACAGCCAATGGGGAAACTCCAACACTCAGCTGCCCGACCTGTGGTGTAACTTTATGAGTCAGTCAGCGTGCTGGCCCCCGTCAAAAATAATAGTCCGGTTTGCAAACATACTTGCATAACTACATACATCCAAGCATAAACAACATCTATATGATATAAGAATGTTTATGTTGGTAAACATGGAGGAAAATGCTGTTTTTTATTTAATTAACGAAGGGTAAAGGATTTAATAAAATATCAGACATGTAAGTAGAATCGTCTCTCTAGCTTTGAATTTGTTGGCATTAATCCGTATTCGCCTCTCATTAAACCGCTACCCCCTAATTCCTCTATCGCCCCTCTGCATCCCTCCAACTTTACATCCCTCTGTGCCTATTTTGATGCCAGCTTACGGGGCAAGTGCCAGCAACAACATCTGGGTCTGACACATACACATTAACAGACACACAATACATGCAACTGCAGTCTCCTCCAGAAACTAGGCCATTACAGGGTGGAAACGGAGTGGAAGATGACGGCACAACTACGGGTTGTAAGGGTTGCTGATGGCACAGTGAAGGCTTCATTAGGAGGCTCCATTGTTATACATACAGTTTTCTATATATTGGGTCAGAATGCATCAGGTGAATAGATGTAATCATGTCCACATCCAGCCAGCCAGAGGGTTCAAACAGGCAAGCAGGTGTCACTGTATTAAATGGTGTGCATGGAGGCAAGAGACTGTTTAAATACGGAGCCTCCTGCCAGTAGTTAACATTCATCTGGCTGCAGACGGATGACAGCGATCTAACATCACATCTGCACATCAGCGTGCTGAACAATTTTGGGAAATATTTGTGGATTGAAAATAAATAAATTCATGCAATTAAACCTGAGCCAGGTAACACTACTGCTTTTAATGTGAAAGGTACAGGACAACAAGCATGTCAACCTCCTCAGAGAGAGGATTGAAGCAGAAAGTTTGAGTGATGAGCATTAAACGACTATATTTACAGACCAGGAGACATGACTTCCTAGAGTCCACCTGGCAAAGTTTTACGTGGTTTTATATCTCAGTGCATTTAACACATGCATTCACACCACAGGGATCTGTTCTCTGCAGGAGCAGGGAAGTAAATAGGATAGAATTAGGAGAGTGTAGAGTGAAGAGAGGAGACATGAGAGCTGAAGAGAGAGAGGGAGGCGAGGGGAACAAATGTGTGGCTGATGGAGGGGAGGAGACGGGGGCAGTAATCAGAGAAAATGGAGAATTTTACATCAACTCCCTGGAGTTTTATCTACAAGTCTGGAGCTGTCAATCATACGCAATTATATATGCATTTTGTATAGTTTGGGAACAGCAGGCACATTCCTGCACAATCTTCTAAACAAGCTGCAGTGAGTCTCTTCATAGACGAGAGACATGATGCGTGTTTTTAATATTTTTTTTTCCCATATTTCTCTCCTGCCATTTGTCTCACTGTCTCTTCAGGTCTGTGAGTCTGTCACAACACACACTCAAACACTGTGGGATCCTCACAACATGTCAATCAACCGCTCTGAGGGGGATTTCAGATCCACACACACACACACACACACACACACTGCTAAATGAACGTGACACTGATGTCTCCTGTATTTCTCTCACTTTTCATGCTTTTCTGTTCCAGTAAAGACATGAAAGGAGGACGGAAAAAAAAAAAGAAAAGTGCAAAAGAGAAGATGGTGAAGAATGGCCAGGAGGAGAGGACAGTTTCTTCTTTCTTCACACCTCCTGGCTTCCTGCACGCCTTTTATCTCATATAATGTTTTCCTCCTCTCATTGTTTGTATTTAAAAAACAGACTCTTCCAGCATTTACATAAAACCAAACTCTGTATTGAGAACAGTTTAATCTCTTCAACGTGTGTGTGTGTGTGAGATATCAATTGATATATTGATATTAGATTTTTTTTTTTTACTTTCTAATATCAGCATTCAGAAATCCAGTATACATCTCTATTGATTAATGATGCAAACATCATTTAAAGTATACAATTAGGACCAATATTATTGCTTATTGCTTCATATCTGCAGAAACTTGTTTATATTTCTTCATATTTTCTCATGCATATTATTTATTTTTTACTTGAATGAATGTTGACTGCGCTGCTGGGTCATAATGCTTCAACATGTAGTGAAGGGTAACAACCAAACTCACTTTTTATTTATAATAAACATGCATCCCAACACATGAATGCTTCTATATGACAACAAGCATCAATCAGGTGTCTCATTCTGTTCCTTTAAGTTTCGTTATACTCACGTTCATAATTATTAACCATCAACACTTTGTCATATTAAGTCTTTTTACTCACCATTGAAGTTCCAGAGAGGCTGAAGCCCCCCGACTCCGTTACTGCCGTTACTCATGTTGCATGACGCGGAGCCCGGACAGCCAACCTGAGACTTCCCCTCCTCCGGTACTCCGGTACCTGCTCCTCCGGTACCTGCTCCTCCGGTATCTCCTCTTCCTCTCTTCTGCTTTTCTTTTAGTTTTTCTCCAAGTTTTCCGCCAGCTATCGCAACAAAATTCCTTTTTATTTTATTTTAATTTTATTATTTTTATTTTCCAGTTGTTGATCTTCTCCTGTTGTTATATTGTCATATATTTACGGTATTATATAAATTTGTATATTGTAGTTTTCCCACTCTTAATAAGCCAGTTTGTTACATGAATATATAAAATAATAATAATAATAATAATAATAACACAGAACAGATCAACAGTAACTCAAAACATATACTTCTTAATAAAAATCTGGGTGCACAGCTTCTACCAGGTTCTCTGTGGTTCTCTGTGGTTCTCTATGGTTCTCTTATGGTTCTCTGTAGCGCTCTCCAGAGAGGGTTTCGTTCATTGAGAGCGAGCGAGCAAGAGATAGACAGACAGAAAGAGGAAGAGAGAGAGAGAGGGAGGGAGGGTGAGGGAGGGTGAGGCTTGTGATGTCATTTTCTGCAGCCAACCCTCAGTAGCAGAAACTGTATTTGAGGTATTTAACTTTATTTCTTCACAGTGCTGCTATTTAAATGTATAGTCTGTTACTGCAGCATCATATGCATTTACTCATTGGATAACCAAGATTAATACTTTCTGGTTGTCATGTAAAGATAAAAGGATATGCATACTATTAAAGTGTTCTTCTCACATACAACAGGATCAATAGAAAAATGAATAAAAGTAAATATAGTAACTTTTCTTGAACGAACAAACATCTGCAGCAGATGTTGATCACACTTCCGCATTTCTTGGGACCCATTGAGCATGCTCACTAGAGGCTCTTCTCTAACGGGCTCTTCACTGGTAGAGAGCGACGGGGCGACCAAGGAGCCAACAGTTAAAACACACTTCCACCATATGATGGGAGTAAAATCATTTTAATTCTGACTCTTCAATAACTGTGTATTGGGATAAATGCTTTCTAGGCCAGTGTGCATCACGTGACGACTCTGGAGTTGGAATTACACGGTTTAGTATGTCAAATTGGCTTTTCAGCATCTCTGTGCTGTTCCTGGGGGGGCAATCTTCTACCCCACCCCAACAATCAACACAGCACGGTGACAGCATGAAGCCGAACAAGTTAAAACTCAACACTTTACGTCCTGCAAAGAGAAGACTGTTGATGTCTTGAATGAAAACTCTTTACTGAAGCCGTATATGTTCCACTGTAGCTGACTTCCTACTACTTTCTTTTGCTATTGACATGGCTTCAACCATGAGGGATGCAGCAAACAAAAACAAGACCCCTCAAAACCCAGCTTAACAACTTCCCTCGTGAAAACTTGGATACCTCAGTGACACGTTTGAGAAGACACACGCCCTTCTACAGCTGGCGGATGAAATGACATCATGCAAAAAGAAAAACTGCAGATGTGGGAACAGCGAGTGACAGAGAGCTTGAAATCATTCATTGAGGTACACGAGCTGCAGAACACAGTGATCCACTGTGGGGGAAACTCATATTTCCCTTTTACAGGATACTGCAAAAATATGACTATGTAAAATCCTTTCAGCTGCAGAAGACCAGCAGTTCATTGATGACTCTGACCTGTGTGGTGAGGGCTTTCTTGCCTCAATCAAGACAAAATACAGATCAAAGCTGGACATTGAGAGTCACAGCTACATCCTGGATTTGGAAAGATCTGCAGGACTGAGTGCACAGAAAATGTTCAGGGTTTTGGTTTATTCTCAGAGAGTGTGTAGCATGTAACTTATTGTACTACATGGATTTGTTGGATACTTTTAAGCCCTGTGAGGCCACCTCTGGTGCTGCAGGTTCAAAAACGTTAACCTCATTAGGAACCGCCAGACTACACCTCTGAAAACTAAACTCCTATTCAGCCGCTTCAGGTGTTCTTAGTCATTTATATTAATCTTTTATTAAGTGTCTCTTATTATATATATATATTTTTTTTTTTCTTTTACCTGCTGGTTTTTACAGTCTGACAGTATCAGTCTGGAAAGTGTTGAAAAGGTTACTGGAGTTAAACCCAGAGATCTGAGGAGGTTTATTACAGGCCAACAAAGAGCATATTGAACAATCCCGAGCACATCTTATCTGGTGGATCCTCGTCGCTGGCTTCAGGGCATCACAGCGCTCTACCTGCCTTTGGTTAGTTTTTAATCTGCACCATAATAATACTAATAAGTCTCTAAAACCATCATTGGTTTGATGAATCGAACAGCATTTAATCGAGCGTGTTTTTGTTCAACTCTTTCTGCCTCTCACTCTGCACTGCGCTGAAATATTTCCATTCACACAGACATACACACAGTAGACTCTTGTGTACTGTTACTGTCACTTCAAAGCTAACGTGTTAATTAATCCAATTAGGAGTGGAGGAGGACTAAGTACAGAGGAATGAAAAAAACAGCGTGAGGTGGGATAAGAGGCTGTAACATCAGTGCAAAAAAAAAAAATAGTACAGTACTGACAATATTTATACCAGCAGCATCCTACTGGTTACTAGAGTTCAGGTAGACATAAGCATTACAGATAAATAAGTTGAAGAGGCTGTGATAACTGGGACGATGGGTGTAGGTGTGGTTGGATGAGACGGGTGATGGTCAGAGGGTGAATAGAGCAGCTGGTGGATGAAGGAAGGATAACACTAAATCTGGGGTAAAAAAGAAAAGACTTTCCCTGCTCTCTAGCTTCCCTTCATCAAAAGAAAACTTCCATATCTCCAAAGCAACCCCTCACCTCCACCTTCTCTCCAGTACATGTTGTATAGACCCTAATTAACAAAGGTGACGGTGCTATTTCCTCTGGTTATGAGGTTAATAAACAGAAAAGTTGCTCCTGCACAGAATCTCTCATATTTGCTTCTCAATAATGCATTTTAAAAAATGAGTGTAGACACTGAAAGACATCATATATCCTGTATATCGTTTGATAATGAACAGGAAGTACTCTCTGGCTTGCCTCACATTTAGGTTGAGACTATAATTTCTTAAAAACTATTAGATTGATTGCTGTTGAATTATATCATGTGCATATATCTACGTTGCACATGGAGTCTATAAAGGATGCTGACTTATCCTCTAGCGCCACCAGCAGGTTGACAGTCTGCGGTTTGTGGTTATCCACCTCATCCAAATATTGTGTGGCTTGCTATAAATATTAGTACACACGTCCAAGTCCTCTTCAGGGATGAAATGTAAGAGTTTAGTGATCCCTTAATGTTTACTCTGGCACCATCATCTGGTCAAATATTATTATAATTAGTCAATTTCTTTTGGTATGTCACCTAATACCTGCAAAGCTAATGACATCATACAGAGACATAATACAGAAGGATGAAGGTCCTGGATGTGTGTCTGTCTCTGAATATCTCTGACCTGTGATGTGAGCAGTAATGATGTGTGTTTATGTGAGTGTTTGATCAGACAAGCTTACATAAGAAACCTCAACTCTGATACACACACACACACACACATAAACACACACCGCGTGTGTCATTATGGACTAAAGTGGGCTGATTTTGGCTCAGCCATTATCATCTTACACAACCCACTACAGTGAAGAGTGTGTGTGTGTGTGTGTGTGTGTGTCAACACCGACATTGCTCATGTGCTTATGTGCCATTTCAAGTCATTTCTAAAATTACACACTAATAAAACATCGTGCTCTCTCCATCATGCATCTCTCCTGGTGAGCGTATGTGAAACAAAAAGCAGCAACATGTTCTATACAAATGTAAATCATGCACTGTTATGCAGAGCTTAGTCATGTCCCCCTGCTGGTTATAATGTGCATGATGTTTGACTCACATCTCTATTTATCCCACTTGCATTTGAAGGTATTACAAACTGTTACCCTGTTAATGGTTTTTATACCAGCTAAAGAGACTGAGACGCCCCTCGGTCAGAATAAGACGCAGAGTTTGCTGTTGAAATGCTTTGCAGGTGTGTTGGAGACGTCCTCATTGGTCTCATATGGCATGGTGATGTCCCAGGCAAAGGGAGTGATTGTGTCCAAGCGGCTGGGACATGGGACAATTAGTCCATCTGAGGATGCATCTCCCTGTTCAATCCCGCTTCTCCCATCAGGCTCTAAAATGGAAGAGAGAGTCATCTGTTATAGTAACAAGTGGAAATTATACTTTGATATCTTACTGTCGCTAAAGTATTATGTGTGTGTTTTTACCTTTCTTGCTCTGGCCATGAAGGTCGTCCTTATAAAGACACTTCTGTCCAATTTCTTTTCCCATGATGCAATCTTCTGACATAAACAGGTTCCCCAGTAGGAAGTAAGTGGTCATCTGGCCTTTCCCCTTCACCTCAATGTTCCCACGCTCTTGTATGTCGAACTCGGCATTCTTCAACTCGCTGAAGAAGAGACGTGTGGGGACACACAGAGCGACACAGATCTGTACAAAATCTACAAAATCTAATGTTGGATGGATGAAACATGCATGCAAACACACCTGTATGTGGAAGCGCTGAGGTGAATGTGATCAGGGACTCCATGACTCTCCATCCTGGATGCAGTGTTGACAGTGTCTCCAAACAGGCAGTAGCGAGGCATCTTCTCCCCCACCACCCCAGCCAATACCGGACCAGTGTGGAGACCAACACGGATCTGAAACGGATCTTTGTCTTTTTATATATCAATTAGTATGAGTAAGCATAGAAATGCCAAATGCTCACCTGTATAGGTTTATCAGTTACAGGGTTGGTGACCTCTTTGGCAGCTATCCTCATACCCAAAGCGAAGTTTGCCACTCTGTGAGCGTGGGTTTGTGTAGGGACTGGAACGCCGCCCACCACCATGTATGCATCACCAATAGTCTCAACCTTTTTTAAGGAAACCAATATGTGATTATGCAGTACATGCATACGTTTACACAAAGGAAATGTCAAAGCATTTTAAAATCTTGCGTACACGGGATCGATGCTTCACTACTGATACCTTGTAGACGTCGTGTATGCTGGTGAGCCGGTCGAACCTGGAGTACATGGAGTTGAGCATGTGAACAATACAAATGGGCTCGCACGCAGCGCAGATGTTCGTGAAGGTTACCACGTCGCTGAACAAAATAGTGCACACCTCAAATTCCCCTGGAAAAAGACAGACACTTGAACACAGCATACATATGGATGTAATGAAACAGACTTGATTACACAGATGGACTGACCTGCCTCCACACTCTTCCCATCTTTAAGCTGATTGGCTATGTGGCGCGGCAGCATGGCGTACAGCAGAGTCTCCGTCTTCTCCTTTTCAGCCTCGAGGTGACGTGACAGGATCCTCAGTTCCTCCTACATCAAACACAATATGTACTGTATTCCCCTACTGTGTGTATGTGTGTGTATATATACAGTATACACATGCACAGCAACCCTCGGCTCTCCTACTTTTTTCCTCTCCAGCTGGTTCGTGAGCTCCATCTCAGCGAGGCGTTGCTGGTTGAGGAGAACCAGGTCTCTGGTGACGTCGTGCTGAGCCAGGTCAGCCAGGTGGAGGCCGACGTCTTCGAGTTCCTGGAGGTTTCGTAGCTTCGGAGAACACAGATACAACATACAGCCAAGAGAGTCCATCCACAACATCTGACCTAGAGATGCGTACGTAGAATACAGGTTAGACGATGGACAACGAACCTTTTCTCTGATACGCCTCACAGCACGGGGTCGGCGTTTATAAAACCCACCTCTTAGTTTGAGCGTGGTGTGTTTCTCTTTGTAGCTCTTCAAGACAAATTGAGTGTTGATGTATTTCATGATGTTTTCAATGGTGAAAGTCACCTGGAAGACAGAGACAGAGGCTGCAGAAATACTCCTCACTGCTAGATCCTCCTCACGTATTTACTAGATCATGGGTTCGGGACAGATTTTATTCTTCTGTGTTTTTACCTGTGGGTGGACAATAGTGAAGTAGTGATCCACTGTAGCATCTCTGGCCTGGAGACCTGGAACAAACTTCTGTATATTCACCCCTGTTTGCTTTACCTTCAGCTGCCATATGGACCAGAAATAGAGAAAAAACAAAAGGTTGGCGGAGACGCGTCATATCGTAACGATCCCTCATGAAGCTACAAAAGCTCACGAGTGTTTGTGTCGCCTTACGTTTTTATCGAAGACGATGTGGAAGGGAAAAGCGTTGCAGAAAGCTTTCTCTTCCATCCATAGCTTGTCTGGGTAACATGGACTGAAGGGAAACTGGAGGCTGCCTGGAAAATAAATCACACATCAAATCCATCAGTGCTGAATAAGCTGCTCTAAAAGCATAGTTTAGTAACCCAGAACAACTACAGACTGTTTCCTGTAGTTTACAGTTGACATCACTGTATTTGAACAGCCTTTACATCCACATCACAGTCATATGTACCTTTTTCAGAGAGAACTGCAGCCCTGATCAGGTCCCAGCCGCTCTTTTCTCCAGCCAAGGACACACACCGGTCCCTCATTCTTCTGAATAATGCATCCTGGGGAAACACACCATAGAGTAAGAAACACACAGGATGTATACATATAGAAACAGACCATGTACATACAATCACAGACACCCACCTGGTCCTGGTGTCTGGTCTGTTTGACCAGAAATACAACATGCTCTCTCTTCCCTGTCCGCTCATCTTCCTCTGATTGATTGACAACCACCAGGGTCACCTTGCTGTTAAAAAGATCTCTGGCAACCGCTTCCATGATGCCTGCAGCAAGATGGAAGAAAACTTATAGATAGAATATGTGAGGAAGTGAGAGATCACCTGCCCTCATTATGATCTTAAATAATTTGCAAGGTACACATTTTACCAGGCACGATGTGGTACAGGCCCTTCCTGTCAGAATAGTAGTGAAGTAGCATCTTCCCATCATCCGTCATCTCGACTCGGAAAGACGGTGCATTCATTTCCTTTAAAAAAAAAACGAGAACAAAACTAAAGAAACTCGCACTATAAGGTTTGTTTGTTAGATATGCATGAGCGTACCTGATAGGACAGAGCCAGGTAAGTATGGAGAGCATCCAGATTTCCAATGAATTCAACCAGATTTCCCCCAAGCGTCCTCAGCATGGTGTCGTAGCCCGCTTGCTTACAGAACATAAAGAAATGCTCTCCAAAAAGCTTCAGAAACACATCGGCAGAGACGTCTGAAACATCAGAACACACACAGCACCATAGATGCTTATAGATATTATATATTTTTATATATTTTGTAGACTGGCCTCCCAGGGTCACACCTGTATGTCTCATCACACCAGTGGCAGCAAACAGATATTCTATTACAGCCGTCTCCCAAAAGTATGTCAAGTCTAGATAATCAGACTCCTGGGAGGAGCTCATTGAATAAACAATTAATAAACAACAAAACAAAGTTTTCTCCATCTGTGCCCAGAGGTCCTGCCCATGTACCTGACAGAGATGAGCTATAAATACACAATTAAATTACCATTTTAAAAAATTAAACTAGTCACCCTTTACAAATATATGTAGTGCACCATCATCCTCTGATTAGACAATGTTTGTTCAGTGCTAACATGATGGAAAAAAAAATAAAAGAGCTTTTATCTTTAAGCTTTTATTCACCACTACAGCTCTGGGTGCAACCTGTTGAAATTCATCAGGGACATTGTTAACACTTTGAGTTATCACATGTGTACACACACACACACAAATACATTTATACCTCGGACATCTGCATGCTGTCATTTTTGTTTTTGTCCAGTAATAATACATTTTCAATTAAATTATTTGACCTTAAAGCAGCATTTTGCTTGACATTAAATATTTTTTGCTTGCAGTGCATATTTGCTCTCTAATATGTAATATATAATATTACTCCTATAGGGCTCGTACAAGGACGCCGAGGCGTTTGGACTCTTACCCAGCAGTGAACAAGCCTCCTGCACCAGGCTTAATGTCAGGATATCGTCGTAAACCGTGTATGTCATGAAGGTGTCCTGGACTCCTGGCAGTGTGCTGTGCAAAAACAAAAAAGTCTTGACAGGCATTGCAATTCATAATAATGTACAGTATGTGTGTGCATATATGTGCACAAACCTCAGTTTGTTCCAGGTCTCCTGGCCAAACTTCTCCATCACAAGAGACTGGAGGCAGCTGTTGATGAAGCCGTACTGCAAAGAGCACGAATCAATTCACTGACAACACGTTGGATTTAATTTGTCATTTTTATTTGTTTAAAAACACTTTTTTTTATTACAGCACAATCCACAATTATTGGCAGTGTGGTAGATAATAATCTATAATCTGTGAAATCAGCAAGACATACTTACCATGTCTGTGTATTAGATGTTGTCCTACTGAATTCTTCAACCACAATGGTGCAAATGTAGTCTCTCTCTCTCTCTCTTTCTCTTTGTCTCTCTCTCTCTCTCCACAGTCACACCTTGACATCCACATGATTGTTGTTACAAATAAAAATGTGGCTTCCTCCATTACATGACATAAATATAATCTTTATTTCTGTTTTACACATTTTTTGAAGTTAACTTCTATAACATTTAACAGCCTCTTGTATGAGAAACATTTTTTTGTTCGAGGACCAGAAAAAAAAGTTGCTGAACAACGATACACAGTGATTTACAAATACAGTACAACTCTTCATTTAACAGCCCAACGTAGCTCTGCTTTGCTGTTGCCTAGTCTAGTGTTAAGACTACAGTATCCGTCAGCTAATATTATCAGGCTGAAATGCTACTATATCATACATCATCATACATGCATACATACATACATACATACATGTCATCCACTTCTGATATGATGGCGTGACCTTTTGCAATAACAACCTGGCAAAAATATATTTGCAACCTTGTCATGAATAAAGTGACTTTTTTTTTTTAAGTGTGTATTTTTACGTTTGGATAGAAAATCTGTATTTTGGATACAAAGATAAACTGGAGCCAGGTCAGTCTTCATGTCCGTTTCTTCGTACATAACTAATCCACCAAAGACACAAAAAGCCTGTCAATCTGTCAGTGTCCCGCAACTGAAGTGAGAATATAGACAAACAGTTTATTCGTGTAGAATCTGTTAGTCCCACACGGCATTTTGTGTACATCTACGTAGAGAACAAGGGGCCAGTAGAAGCAGCGGTGAAGACGGGGCCGGTGTAGAGTCCCGGTCCATCAACAGGAACCTGGGGGGGAAAAAATAGGAAAAACACAGAAACATAAACAAAAGAATTAATCTGAAAATTAAAAATTTTAGTTTCCTTTCATTTTAAAAGATTACCTCTCCCAGAGCCTGCAGGGCAACTGTAGCTGCCATGGCCTTGGCATGTTTCTTATTGGGACTAGCTGTCTGGGGTTGATAGTCCACACCGTTCACTGTGACCTGGAGACAACGCACCATGGATGGAACAAAACCAGCATGTGAATGAGAAGAGAAGAAGAAAAAAAATCCTTTCGAGCTCGAATTGAGTTTCTAGTTATATTCAGTAGGAGGATTCAGGGTGATGCATCTCTATGACCCACCTTGAAGAGGAAATTCTTGCGGTGGTCGGGACCGCTGTGATGAACCATGACGAAGTCTGGCTGAATTATCCGTCTCTTATTGCACAACTCGATGAGAGCAGACACCGGGTGCTTGCCTGTGAGCAGATAAAAGGGCATAATGAGATGAAACGGCCCACAGATGCACAGTTGCTTATGTATATCTATATTAATAAAAAAAAGTAATTATAATACGTATTTTTCTTGTTTGTTGTAAACCTTGTAAAGGTTTTTGCAGGACAATATTCAGTTTTATTACCGCTGCACATGCTGTGATTGTGTCTGCTGTGTATCTGTTACCCATTAGATCTTTGGTTACCACCAGTCCTCCTGTCTGCTTCTGTGGCTTCTCTCCTTCAGCAACTAGTCCTGAAACGCACAAAAAAAATCATATATATCATATTCATCACCACCATTGTCTGGAGAATCGATGACAGTAATATGGGAGTAGGTTTTAGCATTCAGACCTTTGCGGTCGACCTTGAAGTCGATAATGATCGGCTCCACGGTACCCTCGCGGTTCCTCCCGAGGCCCTCTCCCGTCTTCCAGCCCATCTTTCTCATCAGGAACTCCCCGACTCCCCCTGAGACTGGAGCTGCCCTGAGGAACTGGTCCTAAGACACAGACAGACACAGCAACACAGAGGGAGAAGAAGAATGCAGGAAAGAAGAGAAAATCAGTATGGTTGATAAATAGAGAGTTATGATAATGAGGGGAAATAAGGATGACTTATGCATTGGTGTGAAAATCCCTTAATGCCAGAGAGAGGGGCCATGATGAGGACCCTTATTCTGACACATACATGCCTACATACAAGCTTATTTTCTTTTGCTAGATCAAAATACTGCCAAATTATTCTTAACTAAACTTGGAGAAAATAAAAAAGCTTGTTTAGTCTTACTTTCTTCAGCCATGCTTGTGGTCCGCTGTTGGACAGCTCCTCCGACGTCAGGACCTGAGCTCCTGTAGAACCAGTGAAAAGACCAGGAACAGTGTTGGATTGGGCCCACGCATCAACCTAAAAAAGTTTAATTCCATTAGATCAGACAATCAAAGAATTGATCACATCCAATAGTGTGACTGAGTAAAGCAGGTGTCAATGTTTACATATTTGATGGGAGGATTAAGTGGAACTGTCCTCCTGGCTTGCAGGAATAGCTATGATATGAATATTATACCTGCTCTTGTGCCCGGCTGAGCATGCAGATGGCGTTGACGTCATAGGGGTTCTCTGCCAATCGCCTTTGAGCTTTGATCCTCTCGGTTACAGCGTGAGAGATATCCACAGGCTGCAGAGTGAAAACGGATGAATGTGAATTCAACAATGTCAAACTTTACACGTAAGATTTACACATACACGGTGTACTTCTCACCTGCACTGGCGGGTCAGGAAACACGCTGTCACTTTCTGCCGCAAAGACTGGCTGTTCCACAGCCGCCGGTAACCCTGCCGCCGTTGCACTTTCACCTGATGATGCGGTGGATGTCACTATGGGAACGGTGGTCAGGGCCTTTCTGGAGGCAGCTGCAGCTTCATCCGCTGCTTTGTCAACCGGAACCCATTCTCCATATGCACCCAGCGCCTCTCCCTCCTGGACAGTATAACACATGACATTACTCAAGGAATTATTAAATGAAAGATTCTTGAAGTAGGTTTAAACTTTTACACAGTTACGAGATATTTTTTTCAGACCTTCTTGCGATGTTGACATCCTGAAGACACTGGAAACTCTTTGGCCATGCCTGCGTCACTACGCACTGCTGGACGAACTGTCGTGTTCTGGAAAGATGACGTTACATGTGGTTACAAGAACAACACTTCGATATCTTGTCAGTGATTATTATGTGAGAAGCTTTAACTCGCTTTGCTGCTCTTCCTCGTGTCTCTAAAGGGAGGAAAGTGTCATTTGCAGTCATATGTAGATTTAAATAAGACACTGTGTAGCCTGCGTGTGTGGACGTTACGTTGATGCTGAAGCTGATGGCTTTTTGCTCTCGAAGAGCTGATCCTCCAAAGGGTTTCCCATCATCCTCTTCGTCTGACACATGAGGCATCGCCACCGGCAGCTCTCCTTTACTGTCCACAATCATCTTGCATTTCTGCAAACACAGATTGACAAAAACTGACAATTCGTGGCGCTTCACATTGATTTGTAACGTGGGATACAGCAGCCCAACACAAGGATAGATGTTAAAGGGGAAAACTATCATGACTTTGAAGACTTTTGGAGTAAATAATGCATTGATAACATGTATATTACAAGCTCCGTAGCTTCTGTGGCCTTACGTCAGTGAACTCCTTAATGCTGATGCTGTTTGCCTGCTTTGCTACTTTCCGTTTCACTTCCTCCAAAGCAGCAATGTTGGATTGAGCAGGGGCGGGAGGTGGTTTGTTGGTAATACAGGGCAGTGGGAGCAGTGAAGACAGCGTGCCAATGTTAGACAGGGCTGCTGTCATGGTGGCTGTAAGGAAGACAACAAGACAGGAGCCAATGAGAAACAAGTACTGTAGCTAGGGGTATTAGAAACACCGTCCAATATAATGGAGTAAAATCAAACCTGACCTCTTACTAAAATGATTATGAATATGGCATGCAAAAGGAGTAAAGGGTTAAAATCGTACCAGCAGTCATACTAGCCATAGCAGCATTCATGGCCATACTCGGCAGGGCCAGAGGAAGCACTGTGGACCTTAAGCTGGCAGGGATGGGCATCCCCGCTTTGGCACACATGGCAGCAGCATTAGCCTTGGCAATTTCCAACAACTGGTCCTTATCTGTGGAAACACAAATTATAAACATAATTACAATCAACACGTCAGTTAATTTAATAGATGTATTGACGTGGTAACACCCACTGAGAAGAAAGAGTGATTTCATATCTTCTGACCCAGTTCACTGATGCGTTTAGGGCTGCTTATGGAATTGCAGTGTTTCCGGGTGGGTGATCTATTTTTGCGGAGGATGAGTACAGGGGAGTGACTCGGCTCTCGTTTCCAGCGGTCCCTCTGGCTGTATGTTGGTCTTCTCCGACCCCGGGAGGCCGAGCGTGAACGTGACCTCCGTGACCTCCAGCCCCCGGACCTGTACAGACAACATGTAGTTCAATTTATTATTATCATCATTAACATACAGTATATGTAGTAGCATCAAACCCAAATTCCCCTGTGAAATGTAGATAGAAATATAAAGAGAGCCGTATCATCATATTTTGGTTATTTAGCTTACCTTGACCGTGATCTTTTCTTCCTTGAGGGACTCCTGGATCTGGATCCCTTCCTGTGGCTCTTACATGGTGACTTGGATTTTTTCTGCTTCTTTGATGATTTTCCTTCCTTGTTCCTCTGCGGGGATTTGGATGTTTTCCTCTTCTTAACGTTGGAGGCAGAGGTGGATCGGGGGTACTCTGATGCTTTCAGCCCGGGGAGGCTGGGCTCAGTGGTCGCGTCAGGTTCAGCAGATGTGGACTGGGATGCAGCAGAACCTGCAGTTTTTATTATTATTAGGCTTTATTTATTTGAGAGCAGGCCACAATAACATGGTTATTACTGAGGTCATAAAAATATGGGACAGGACAACGTCATCAAACAGGCCCTACCTTGTGCTGCTGTGTCCTCTGCTTGCTCTTGTTTTGTCGCTGCTGGCTTGATGCCGTCAGAGCTCTGCAGCTCTGCGCTTGACTCCGTCTGCGTCTCTGCTTTGACGTTTATTTCTGTAGTGCTGGACACCAACTGCAGCAGCTGGAGGCCTTTTGAAGGACCCTGGCTGGACTGTACGGATTGATCCAAAACTCTCTTCTTTTCTGAAGAGCTAACGGCGGCCACATCGTGGAGTTGTGAACCGGACAGGGAACGACTTCTGGATCTTCGGTGATGGTGTCCAGACCGAGAGCCGGAGTTCCTCCTCACTGAGCAGGAATGTGAATGACAATAGGAATGTGACTGTGAACGAGAACAGTAACTCCTCCCGTCATAGCTTTCCTCATCTCTTCTTTCTTTATTGGAGCTGTCCTGTTAGGAAGCAATAAAGAAACTTGTGTCTTTTCTGTCACTAATGTGGGTACAGACGTGATCTCTCTAACATGGAAAATATACAGCAGTATGTTACTGTACTAGTACTGTATAAAGCTACGAAGGATGCGTAGGCTAACTAGACTGTGCAACGGGAAAAAAGAAGAAAAGCGACCAACTTGAGAGAAACATATTTTATATTTTATAAAATGTCTTTACCTGTTTTGGGATGATATCAGGCAAGTCCTCTCGTCGCCTTGGCGATGACCTTTGACCACATTTACCATCCCTCTGCTTCGAGACGAATTCTGAGTCGGAATCTGATGAGTTTCCCCTCTCTTCACTTTTCCGCCGCCTCTTCTTCTTCTTCTTCTTCCCCGTTGTCCGCTTGTGGCATCTGGACTTACGGTTGTTATCCTCGCCTAGACAAACAGTCAAGCATGTGTGGTACAATACAACTTATACCTAATATTGATAATGATCATTGTGGGGGTCTTAGGGGGTACAGGGATGCGATAAATATCATGAGAGAGAAACACTGTGAAGAGGAAGGTAAATTCTTACTTTGCTCCTTATTCGCTGCTGTCGGCGTTCCTCTTCTATGAAGCAAAGATAAAACCTGAGTTAGGCACATTTGAAAAGCGGGTATTAATAGTAAAATGGATGGACACATTTCCAAAATAAACCCAACCACTGACACGACTGACATGCTATAAGGGGAACTAGAAAGATAAATAGGATCCAAACATGAGGCCTTCCTATAACTTCTTATTATAACGTTATAATGGTGGCGTTGTGTTGTTTCACCTGGGCTGATGTTTACTTCCTGCATCCAGTTCTGCGCCGGACTCGGAGCTGCTCTCCTTCTCTCGGTTCCTCTTCTTCTTCTTGCTTTTGTGTTTTTTGTGCTTTTTGTGTTTCTTCTGTGAACTGGTGCACCTGAAGTCTTCCTGTCGGTCTCTTTCTGAGGTGTTTTTCTCGGCTGGAGCCGTTTCACTGCACACATCCACTCCTTCAGCAGCACTGATGAGGACACACAATTAAAAAAAATAAATAAATTATTATAGCTGCCCAAAAATCATCCCAACATCACATCATTTCAGGTTTATTATATGTGGTTATGTCTCATTAACTGCAGATTTATTGCAATGAGAAAATACTTTCCATCTTGAGGGAAGGAAATCACTATTTAATACGTTTAGTGGATCAGGTAAAGAGCCAAATAACTTCCTGCATGTTGAATTGGAGGATCACGCATGAACCATGTAAATTAGCTTCCTGAAGCAGTTAAAACAGTGAACAGTAATCCGGTTTATTCCCGACGATCTAACGGTACAGTGAACGCACCACCAGCCACAACAACAGCACCTTTCTAACGGCTCTAAACCAACGTTTTTAAACGTATAAATACATAGCTAATATGTTAGCTTAAATGGTAACATTTGGTAACAAAGCGGCAAACGAGCAGCATAACAGGAAACTCCTGACTGCTGTTTTATTCACCAGCTACTTAACTTCATTTAACTGTCACTAAGGTGAAAGAGAAACACAACAAAGACGTACGATTTTTCTTCATTCTGGTCTTCAATTTCTCTGATCTTATTCAATATAAAATCTTGGAATATTTGCTCTATGTTGGCTGCCATGTTTACATGTGCATCTGATTGCCGGTCCGGGTAGGAACTAATGTCCGCAGCTATGTTCCTCTTTTTTTTTTTCCTCCCCGCTGGCATCATTGTTTTAGGGGCTCAAAAATAAATAAAATAAAAAAGACTGAAAAATCCTGTATGTCATTTAAAAGTTGATGTGAAGCTGATATGAGGCGTTTACAGTCTGAATTAGTCACATCAAAATGCCATAACTGCTGCCTGGATTAAACACATTAACATAAAAAGCCCTGAGACCCAAAACAAGGAAAACCTTATTCCCTCTGGTCAGTCGGACCTGGTCAATACTTGCCGTACAGCAGCATGTTGGGAGTGTGCCTTTCTGAC
Source organism: Pampus argenteus (assembly GCA_036937835.1). Classification (NCBI taxonomy): domain Eukaryota; kingdom Metazoa; phylum Chordata; class Actinopteri; order Scombriformes; family Stromateidae; genus Pampus; species Pampus argenteus. The sequence continues at coordinate 2,288,872 of CM072883.1, read as the reverse complement.
AGTTTATGTGTGAAACAAGCAAGACGAACACATCATATTACTGCACATTCTTGAAATGTGACTATTACTACTACTATAAACACTCAATGAATGCCACAAAGAATGGTATGAAAAGTGCAAACTTTATAAATCTGTTCTGACTGGATAAAAGTTTCACAGATACAATTTCATGGGGAGGGAAACAAAAAAATACACACAATTTATGTCAAAATAATACAAATTAAAAGAAATTAAAATACATTTATACATACAAATACCTAGTACCTAAGTACAAAGTACCTAAACTATTAGGAATAAATTCAGAACCACTTCAAGCAGTAAAAGAACAGTTTTAAAAAAGAGATTAAAAGAGAAATACAAACGGGGTTTGTTTTTAAAGGAATTGTAAAAGAAACACACACACACACACACACAGTAAAACACGCAGCAGTAATGCAGTTCTTATGTGCAAAGGATCTCTCCATCACACACACGTTCTCGTTCTTCGAAGCCAAAGCAGGAACTCAGACGGACACCAACACTTCCCTCCGTCAGTTCTTCCAGGTGTAGCTGAAGTTGTTCATGGTGATGTGAGTCAGAGCAGTCTTGCCCAGACTGGAGGGCTGCTGCAGCTGCTGGATGGAGGCGGGATGGAGACCACAACCAGACAGGTCCACCGTCCCACCCGTACACTGCAAACACACAGTGTCCACTAAGTGGTGCAATACAGACATACACATATATTGACCAAATGAATAATCAAATGTGTAGTGCAGGTTACTATAGTGCACATTTCATCCTACCTGTTGCTTGTCGTTGTGCATGTTCATGACAGCCGTAGGTGTGTGTGAGTAAAGAGCAGCTGAGAAGTTTCCTTTCTGTGCAGGCCGAAGCAGGTTTGTGATGGTGTGGAGAGAAGAGGGGAGGATGGGTCCTGGAGGGAAAAAAAATTAATCGAGAAAATTAAAAGGTATACTTTGCAGAAAAAAAATGGTAATGGGATTAATGGGATTAGATGGTATAGTTGTGTACCTGTAATCTCCAGACTGCTGATGTTCTGGTAGGTAGAACCAACCTGGCTCTTTACATTCACACTGCGGGCCTGAAAAACACAAACGCACTCAAACATATGCACACAGACTAACAGCTGTGTGTGTGTGTGTGTGTGTGTGTGTGTGTGTGTGTGTGCCTCCATACCTTCAGCGTTTGCATTGTGGCTCCTCTGAAAGTGACGGGAGCCAGCAGTGTAGGAGGTAAACCAGCCTGGGAACCAGCCGCTGCCACCAGACTCTTACAGTTAATGAGGAAGTTGATGAGGGTGAAAGTGTGTGATCCCTCCACACACACCACAGACTCTGGTTTATGATCCAGACACACTGCGTGACTCTCCTTACGACTGGACAAGCTGTTAAGGGGTTTGGTCTGGTTGTTCTTACTGAAATATGACATAAATATAAACATAAACAGGACAGCTGACAGGCTGTGTGAGTGAAGCAGGATACAGTTGTATAGTGATGCTGTCTGGCTTCTTGATTTTGTCCTGGACTCCCATCTCCTTCAGCCAGGAGAAGTCTTCATCATCATTTTCTCCATCGCCTGCCTCGCCGTCCTCACCCTCCTTCAGCTCTGAGCACCTGCAATGAAAACCATCCCAATCATGTGCATGTTTAATGATGTCCACCCTGTCTGCAAGTATTTATAAAGAAAGAAATCCATCTATAAAGAAATGTAACCTACTCTTCTTTCTCCTCCTGCTCCTCCTCCCCTCCCTGGTTCACCGTCAGGTTCTGTTGCTCCCTGCTCCTCCTCCTCTGCTCCGCCAGAGGGAGACTGAACTCTATACCTAAACAATACATGAGGCAACAAAATCAAATATGAAAGTGTCAAATATACTGAGAAATGTATTCAAAAGGTGTGACAATGTTTTCTGAATGCTAAACATAAACATCCGGTAAGGTCTGGTCCATCTCTCACCTTCAGCCTTCATCGCCACTCTGAGCCCTCTCGTCGTGGGAGAGATCAGGGCAACGATGCTGCTCGAGCCTCCGAGACCTGCTGCCCTGAACAACACCGTAAACTGACAGAACAGAATAGATGCTGTAAAAAAGGAAATCGAGTTTAATGAAAACTTTAAAAACCTAAAAACGCACAAACACCTACCTGATAGGAGCAGATGTAGAAGTAAGGACACAGTCTGGCCTTCAGGAGACTGTAGAGAGACGACAGACTGACTGACCTAAAGCAACAGAGGAGAGAAAAGGCTGTGAAACAACTACCACTGCACACATTTCTTTTATACTAATACTTCCCAGTGACGTGAATTTGCTGCCTCACCATTCGCTCATGAGACTCTGCTGAAGTGCTGTATCTTGTGCCCAGGGTGTGCTCTTCCCTGTAAAGCTCCTCTCAGCATTGATCCTGGGAAACAGAGAGATCCAGGGCAGGGAGGGATGTTGCCAGTAGACCAGACTCTGCTGGAAGGCACAACGTAGCTCGGAGCAGGACTTGGGATCCTGCAAGGGGGGGCAGAGAGGGTTCAGTGAATGGCACTACACAGTAAAAATCACTTGAATGCCACACAATGACACGAAAACTCTACCTGTACACTGTGTGGCAAGGTGATAAACTGAGCTCTGCAGTGCTGGCTGAGCCCCAGAGCTTCCTCCTGAGCTTTGGGCTGCTCTGCCCACGACAGAGGGAGTGGGGAGGTGAAGAGGAGGCGAGTCTTCAGGCTCCAGTCTGCTGGATACTCTGTGCAGACAGGAGGAGCGATGGAGGCAGGAGCAATGCTCTGGGGGCTCTTGGAAGAGAGAGAGATAAGAGAGGGGCATTTTTGGGTTTGTTGGGTTTGAGACAGATATTTTATATCAGGATGTCAAGTACCTTCAGCAGTGGACTTTTAACATCTTCCTCCTCTTCTTCTTCGAACAGAGAGTCATCTTCAGAGAAAGTGGGACATTTCTACAGCAGACAACGAGTGAAAATGGAAAATATGAAAAAATGCACACACACAACCCATGTTTCCATAATGATCTTGTGAAGGTTGACTAGCTAACTGTATATAAAGTAGCTGAAACTAGCTCCACCTGCAGCAGCTCCACCTGCAACATGCTGCTAATAATCACATATATAATACATGTAATAATCATATTACTTCATATTTAGTTATTACCCACCTTGCTGAAGGTATCTTGTCGTTCCTGTTTGTCGGCCTCAGTCAGCCTCTCACTGAAAGCTAAACCTCTGTGACTCTTTGTTGACATGTCCTCTTCTTTCTCTCTTCCTGTTGATGTCTGTATCGTGTCTCTAGCCTCTATATTGCCGTCATCGTTATAAATGACTAGTTTCTTTTTCGGGTTGCATGTATTCTCAATGTTTGCGAACGGGTTTCTGCGTTTCATCCCTCCTCCAGAGCGGTTCTGGTTACTGAAAAGCGGCCCCGGGGAGAAAGGCCGGACACACGCCCGGGATGAACCGCTTTGCCCGGGACTGCCAGTAGAATCCTGGCCGCTCTGGCTCGAGAAGACTCCGGCGTCGCTTCGGGCTCTTTTCCTCCTCATTCGCATGATTTCAGCCGGTCGCTTGAAGCTGGGAGAATAGCCTGCCTGCTGAGACATACTGAAGAGCTGTAGTTGCGCAAAAATAGATGAAAATCAGCGACTAAATGTTAATAAAACAAGACCTGTCGGTGTTTTGTTGTTGCGCCTTTCCGCACTATACAAATTTGGCGCGTAGCGTGATGACGTCGAGTCCTATTACTCCCTATCTCTGATTGGCTAGTATTCGTTGCTTTCGTTGGTTGGGATTGGTTAGAATTAGGATCTGAGTAAACCAATCAGAGGTAGAGTAGGGCGGGTCATGCCATTATATTATATTATATTATATTATATTATATTATATTATATTATATTATATTATATTATATTATATTATATTATATTATATTATATTATATTATATTATATTATATACTTTATTTCATATCCTGTAGGTGTCGTCCTTTTGTTTCCTTCATGCTTTTACCAGGCAAGAGTTCACAATAGGTCGTTTTGAAAAAGCTGTTGTATAAAGTAGTTTGTTTAAACTGGATCTCTTTCACTAGAACCACTAATTGGCACCCTGATTCACAAATGCACACATGCAAAAGCCTATTTGATTTTGTATTAGCATGTATCCCCCCCAAAAAAATGAATTTCTCCTCCTGCAGTGATTCGTTGTCACCCTTCTTGCAAACACTCCTGTCTGTCACAGTGATTAATAGGACATTATGTAAATGTTGTCTCCCTGTTAATTTCTCTCTCGTTTGTCATTACTATGGATCATCAATCACATTTGAAGATCAGCCAAGCACCAAATTATGGTTGCTGTTGTAAATCAATTTTCATTCCTGTTTGGTTGGCTAGAAGAGAGAAAACCAGAGCCTTAGACGTCAAAACAGCGATTCAAGGATGGTAATGGATGGCTAATGACCTTATGCAGGGCAGCTGAAATGTTTTCATGTCCTCAACCCTCTAATCAACATGCAGGACGTAAGATTTATTCCAAAGAAACCATAGGGGAAGTTGCATTATTTAACAGTTCTCTTTAAAGACCAATAAAGCCAAAGTTAGAGCGTCTTTAGACCTCAGCTTGGGCTAACCCTCTCCATATTGCTGGAGCCGCTACGGCCCGCAAACAGTCAAATGCAGTTTTGTATGATCAGTGTTGCAATCAGATGAGTGAAGTTTTGATTGGATGAATTTTTGTAAAATCCCCAGAGTGCAGGATGAGTCATCACCATTTGTTTTACAGGAAGCGAGAAGACTGTAAATGTAAAAATACTGATATTGTTGTTTTTTTTTTACATATGTTAGGGGACAACAGTCACCATCTAGCTGCTGACACCTCTCGAGCTGCTGAAATGTTTATGTCATTGGATGCAGAGAAAGCGTTTGATCGGGTGGGAATATTTGTTCTCTGTTCTGGGGAAATTCAGTCTGCTTGTGTGACAGCTAAATTTCAAAGGTACTTCCCTCCAACAAGAGGAACCCGTCAAGGCCCGACCTCCCTCCATCTTCACATCCTCTATAGAGCTGGACGGGAGCATCAAGTGCACCTTCTGCACCTTCAGCTCTATGTCACAGATGATTGAATATTTCACAAATGCGACAAACTTTGGGTCATTCTCAGGCTATAAGTTAAACATCAGTCAAAGTGTTTCGTGATGCCAAAGATGCATCAGTGTGACATTAGACGGGTAATACACATGCATCAGTGTAGATATCAGTAGATATTATATTAATTTTTGTAAAGTTAGAATCAGAAATGGGTTTATTAAGTAGGTTTGAATATACAAGTAAAAGAAAAACAAAGAGAAAACTGGATCGAAAATGAGAAAAATTAAAAATAAGACAAAAAAAGTCATGCCAATCAAATAAGTTTTCTGATGCCAACAGCTGATTGGGTGATAGAATAGATCCTCAGCTGTCATTCTGGTTTTACACCACTAGATGTCACTGTTAACCTGAATAATAGGAGCTACTTTCAACAAGTTCTAATTTAACAATAATTTTTGGTGAAACTTAAGATTTCCCTCTGAAATGTAGTAGAGTGGAAGTATAAAGTGGCATCAAATGGAAATACCGAAGTAAAGTACAAGTACCTTTTATTAAAAATTTTACTTTCCTGACAACTATAAATACACACTCGTCGAGCTACAACACTACTGTCACTGTATGCTGTGGAAAATTATCAGAAGTGTTTGATTTGTGATGTGATTCGGTTGATTGAACAATCAGTGTTTCATCAGAATTACACTTTCTGTCAGGGTGAAAGTAACATAATCATGGGACAGGTATGTCTTGTGGGCCACTTTAACATATAATTGTATTGGCTGGGTTATCATAGCATTAATGTCGGGTGTATTAAAGTTAATTATACCTGCCACAGAGGAAGGAAGACCCCTTAACTTTCCCAAAAACCAACAATCATGCTCCCTCTATACAAATTCATTATGTCTCATCCCTCCATGATGGCAGTTATGCACCACTTTTTTGTCTTTTTACGACATGTTCAGACACTTTGTGTGTAATAGTTTGCTTGAAGCAGACTGACACATTTGTTTGGATTTTCAGATGTAACGGAGAAAACACACCCCAGGCTTTTAACAGCCTGGTGTTGATGTGTTCTGCTGTCCTGAACAGGTGAAGCCCTCCACAAACTAGAGTGACTCACCTTTTACTCAAGAAGGTGTTAAGCAGTAATTAATTCTCTGTAATCACATTGATGATTGTGTGTGTGTGTGTGTGTGTGTGTGTGTGTGTAAACTGGCAGAGAAGGCATGCTAGGGCATGTCTGTCTACTTGTAGAAATTCCTTCATGTTCAGGAATGACAAAAGTCACTCAATAAATACAGGAAAACAATTGTATTTTCTTCAACAAGAATATTTATATAAATCAAAAACCAAATGTGAGAAACTCAATGCTGCACAATCAACGTTGTCAAAACAAAACTGGTGTGTGTGTGTGTGTGTGTGTGTGTGTGTGTGTGTGTGAGGAAAGGCGACGAGAGCATGATCAAATGTCATTTACAGCCATGGTTATATACAGTACATTAACAGTGGGTCATGGGCAAATGTGAAACACACTCTCTTTTCACTCACACACACACACACACATGCAGATGCACGAAGGACTACTGAAAATGGTTTGGTAGGAATAAACAGTTTTTATAAATCTCCATGCTGTAATAGTTGAGGGAATGAGAGCAGTGAAAGGCCACGAGGAGTCGTTTTTGATAAGAAGGTGGGCCTCAACAGATTCGTTGTGGTTTCAGAAAATCTTCCCGTACTTTAAATGTTTTTTCTCTGAGGTAGGAATAAAACTCACAAGTGGTCCAGACATGTTGTACCAGTCATGTACAGTCTCTGTTCTTCACAGGGCAAAAACATTAAACCTGAAATTATAAGGCCTTAACCTGAATTAAATTAGGAGTTTAAATATATTATTAAATCAAAACTAATTAATTCATGGTGTCGTTTGCATGTATGTATGATGTAATATTCATACTCTCGACGCAAAAATATACAAATAGGCCTCTAGTGCAATTCACAAAGACCAGAGCTAATTGCCTCACGCAATTAGGGGAGGCGTGTGTACGAGTGGCTTGGTGAAACACGAGAGGAGAGAAACTCCTCCAGGACCAATCATCAGCCAGACAAGAGACATATGAGTGAACGCCTAACAACCAATCACTGATCCCGCTTTGAATTTATTCTACATGATTTAACTTCGCTATCTAAGTTTGATTTTTGTATTGTCCCGATAGACAGTTTACAATCGTGCATCTACTAGTGCACAATTATCTCTCTGTTCACGATGCTTCAGTTACAGTTAATACAACAGCCTGGTTTAAATTTGAACTAGAGGTCAGAGGTTAGAGATTCAGATGCTTGTGGTTTAATAAGAGAGAGAGAGAGAGAGAGAGAGGAATATGTTGCACATGTTGCTGCCAATAAATAAACAGTTGTCAGTTTCTCACCTCTTAATTTTCATATTTCATATACAGTGTTAAATAAATAAATAATGCTACACGATATAAAGAAGGCTTCAAACAGTCCCTGTGATTGGTGATCGGTACACCTTTAATTTAGTACTTGAACACTGTTGTTCTCTGCTGGCTCTCTCTCTCTCTCTCTCTCACTCTCTCTCTCTCTTTACATCTTCAAGCTCAAATTGATCGAATTAATAATTAATGATATTAAGGTTAAAGTCTATAAGTCAGATAAGGTGGGATCCAGTGGAGTCGTGGGCTTATCTCGAATCTAACGGCACTGACGGAGCTCAGGATTCATCCATAAATGAACACAAAGCTGACCTGTAGGTGTGTAGCAAAACATAAGTTACTGCTGTAAATTATTACTATTGAAAATAGCTGCAAAACTTAATGGTTGTTTGCAAGATTTAAAACGGGGCACAAATGCTGCACAATTCATGTTAGCGGACATGATCCATTCTTTGAGGATTGGGTTAGGATTAAGTAGGCTTCTGGACCCATGAAAACTCTGTGAGTGAAAGTGAAAGTGAAAGTAAGCATTGAGGAGAAACAAAGATGGATGGATGGATGGATGGAGGTAAACACAAGCTTGTTTGTCACATCACAATGTTTGGCAAGAACAAATCATCTATTCACAACACCAATGACATGTATAACGAAGAAGTCCTGTTACTTTACAAAGGATTGTTCAGATCAGTTTAGTGCTGCTGCTGCTGCACTTTGTCAGTGTAAAACTTTCAATGTTTCTGTCCACATTAACACATGAATATCCTTCATGCAGAGAGTGTCAGTCCACTCGCTGCCGTCTGTTGGTTAATGCACCTGTCAGTCATTCTGTCTGTTGTTCCATTGGCCACCGTCGTCTGTCAGCAGCCAGTATAAACTTGGTGATCTCATCTGGATCCTGACAAACTACCTATCATTGAACAATAAAAAAAAGGCAACGCAGTTTCAAAGCAATATTGATGGATGGCAGTCAATATGCTAACTGGGAAGTATTTTGTGTCCTCACTAAAAACACCAAATGTGGATTAATCCACTGAAAATAGTCCCGGATGCACTATTTCTTCCTGTTTGAGGAAATAATTGACTTTAAAAAATGAAACTTTTATATTTGTGGACCCAGAACCAGACATGAGAGGCAAAGACATGAGAAGGAAGTCTGACTGAGAGATGAACAAACACATTATTGGTGTATACAGTAGCACTGTCCTTTATCTTTATTGGAGATGACTTTATCTTTGATATTGCATCGTCTTGTTGCCCTTCATGTCTCTCTGTGTATTTATGTGTTCAATGATTTCAGTTTTCTCCACCCTTGTCGGTGTCACATGACCAGGAGATCACCTTTATATGTGTGCACCCATTGTGAGTCAGTGTTGGTCTTCCTCCTCAGCTGGCTCAGTAAGGTCTCCAGACAGCTTCGGCGGCTGCCATGTTTGTGGGGGAGCTACTGTGGCTGGACTCCACCTCCACACCCACACCTTCATTCTGATTGGGCAACGAGGGGTGCAGTAGGGAGGAGCCTGTGGAGGCGTTGGTGCATGGTGGCAGGATCCTTGGCGGGGATCGTGAGTCGCCTCCGCCGCCTCCTCCAGGCATCATGGAGAACTGGTAGGAGCTGGCGGCGGTGGAGTAGTACAGGTGATACGGCGAGGAGGTGGACTGGAAGGGCCCATTCTGAGCCTGGTGGGGGGTGTTGGCAGGGTAGGGTGGAGGCAGGTAGGTGTGGTACCTCCCCGCAGGTGTGGTTGCCATGGCTGTTGCCATGGTGATGCCAAGAGCACTGTTGGAAACTGGGTTGTGGGAGGGGGTGTAGGTGAAGGCGGCTGCAGTAGGAGGGTAGTGCACCCGCGGGTCAGAGAAGCGGGAGTCAGACAAGGATGGGAGGGAGCTGAAAGGTCGTTCTAAGGTCATCCTGGGGTCACCAAACGCTGTGAGGTCAGGACCTGAGAGAGGGCAAAGGTCAACGGTTACCACCTACTTATCTCCTCACCCATGTTCTTCCTTATTGTTTTCTCTGTGTGTTACCTGTCAGTCGTGAGGACAGGTCACTGAGCGAAGAGCGGCCAGGAGAAAGGGGATTGGCTGAGTGGACGCTGGGCGTGCCTATCTGGCCAAGGTAGGGATACGACTGGTCGAAGGACCAAGATGGAGATGACTGCATCTGTCTGGAATCTGAGAGAGAGACACAGAGAGACAAAGAGGAACTTAAACTATAAGCAACATCGGCTGTTAATTGATGCACACTGTTTGATCCTGACAACTGTAAATCTATTCTGTTCCCAGGGGTGTGTGTGTGTGTGTGTGTGTGTGTGTGTGGTCCTGTAGGCACATAAATCTGTTTACAGTCATGTTGTGGGGACTTGTCCCCCTTTTGGGGACAAAAACGTCCCCTTAATGTAAACCACTGACTTCAGTGTGAAGACTTGTGTTAAAGTTGGGTTAGACATGTGGTGGTTATGGTTAAGGTTAGAATAAGTCTCCAGGAAATTAATGTAATTCAATTCAAAGTCCCCTAAAGAGAGAGAGAACCACACTGTTTGATCCTGACAACTGTAAATCTAATCTATTGCTTGGGTGACGTGTGTGTGTGTGTGTGTGTGTGTGTGTGTGTGTGTGTCTTTTCCCTACAGTCTAATAAATGGCATTGATCACCCACAGACTTGCAGACAAGAGTGTGTGAGAGCATGTGTGTATTTGCAGATAGACGAGGAAGCAAATTGTACACAGCAGCCAAGACGTCAGTGTAGGCTTTCCTAGTCTAGCCAAGAGCCCTCCCAAGCACTGACGTGTGTGTGTGTGTGTGTGTGTGTGTGCTGTATCTGGGTGGTAATGAAGCCCAGGCCCTGTGCCAAGCCACCTCCATTCCTGGCTTCTCCCCCAGCAGAGTGCAGTAATGTGGGGCAGAAGTCAGGGAAGGCTGGCTGCTTGGAAAATAGAGCTAGAGCACACAGACGTGCATCTCTGTGTCGCTTTATTAAATGTTTTGTAGTCAACATATATACAAAGTAATAACAAAAACACCTCCAAAGTTTAACTTTCATTTCGTCTCCACGTCACACTCGTTGTGAGCTGTAGATGGTTTTGGCAGCAGAAGGAGCAGTTTTACTGTACTGCCACATGTGCAGACCAAAGCACCGCGGTCCATGCAAATGAACATGTATGTTAACGTGCACATGCATGCACACATCCATGCACAAAGGATGTGTAAGGACAACAATTTAAACACCACGGAATGACATACTTATTAATTCAGGAAAAAATTAGAGAAGTGAAAGAAAGGAAGACGAATATTAAAAGGGAAATGAAAACTAACCAGGGGGGTGATGACGGAGGGAGACAGAGAGAGAGACAGAGAGAGAGAGAGAGAGAGTAGAGAAAAGGGCAAAGAAACAGGGAAGAAGAAAAATAGTCATGTTCTGAATGACTTAATGACAGTTTTCATTTTTTAGAGGGATCAGAAAAACACAGAAAGCAGGAAGCACAGAGAGCCACCGCTCTGTTTCTATTTCCCTTTGTCTACGACTACATAGTTCCTGTTCTCAGTTTCTCACCACTACTTTCTTTATTTTTCTTTTTTTTTTTTTTAATTGCTTTTTTGTATATCCTGTAATTTTGATGCACCGTGATCACATGATTCTCATGATGTCACACCTGTGATGCGTCCTTTTTGATTGACACGTTGCAGAAGTGAAACATTTGCTCACTCTTTCACTTTCACAGAAACTTAATTAAGTTAGTTAGGAGTTGCCACAGTATGCATCATATCATCATATCAGTGATGGAGCAGCCTTTAAACTGAATGAGACTGCTTTGTTAGAGGAATGCAAGGCGTTTTAAGGGAAATCGATGGTTTTTCTCACAGAAGCACTTCCTGCCAGCTGACTCTCATTTCCTCCTTCAGACCTGACTTGCTTCCTCACTTATGGGCACACGCTGTCACACACATTACACAGACACGCAAATGAGAGCACAGAAAGAACAGTGTTTATGAGTGCACTCACAACAGTTGTGACGCTACCACTGAATACAATAGAGGAACAGATACTTACTTCGGGGGGGGGCCACACACAATATCCACAGCCACCGCAACGTACACACACACACAAACATACATGCACACAAAGACCACAATGGATCTCACTAAAACCACAAGGAGGAACAGTGAGGTTTGATGCACGCTGAAGATTTTTTTCTAAATTGCCATGAAGAAAGTCATTAGAGAATATGAAAGTGATTATTAAGACTGGTTATCTTATTTTAATATAAGTGAGTGGAAACAAGGGGGAAACACCGACCATGGTTCTGTCTAAAGGGACTCAAACTCACTAATCAACGAGTTATATCTCGTCCATACAAAGTCATTGTGCCTGGCCTAGAAATAGCAACATTTAGAAGAAGTGGTAGGCAGATGTTTTTATCTCTGGACAGTCCCACACTTGTCGTTTTCCCCCTTTGTTTCCAGTCTCAGCAAGAAAGTAAATATGTATTTCTTTAAGGGCCTGATATAGTGATTTGGCTCTTACCAGCAGTTATCTGAGCGTGTGTGGGGCTGGAGAAAGTGGCAGAGTTGAGCGCTGCAGACTGGCGGCTGTTGGTGGACGGCTGATGGTGATGGTGGTGAGGAGGCGTCACCCTCATTGTGCTCCGTCTCAGCTGCTCCAGCTCTGTTAGCCTCTCGGAGAAAGCCAGAGAGCCGGTCTTGACCTCGTCCATCTTCTGACGATGACCTGGGAGACGAATGAGATGAAGTTATGTGCTGTATACTTCTTCCTAGTGACGCGTATCTTTCAGTTTCAGTTGAAAACACAAAGATATCTACATGTGATTTGTGAGCAGATCCCTTTTATACTTGTAATCTGATTACATAATCCAGGGATTACAGTAACGGTTATGACCCAACACAGGCTTTAACAATGTCTCGACAATGTTAACACACTCTGTCTGCTATTGCATTCGGGAATCTGGCGATGGGCGCCGCACAGGGGTTTGGCAGTCTCCCTGTGCATATGTGTGTGTGTGTGTGTGTGTGGTGGTCTGTCACGCTGTCTGTAGTGTTGGCTGCACTTCAAAGCACTGAGAATAAACTCCAGTTACAGGCACTTCCTCCCAATGGGGGAAGTTTGCATATGTGTGTATTTATACCGTGTGTGTGTGTGTGTGTGTGGGCGAGTTAGAGACGAGTGATGGTTATTCACAGCTGAGCAGAGCTGGCAGGAGTCTTCCTCTCTTACTATCACCTCTCACCACTTCTCTCTCGACTCTTCTGACCAGCGTTGCCCAGTTCACTTCAATTTAACATGACAATTATTTATATGACACACATAAGTGTTTACTAGAAAAAACAAAATCTGTCTTTCTTCTCCGTCTGCTCTAGTTTGTCGTCAGAAATCCCCCATGTTTCATCACACTTAGTGGGAGAGGAACTCAGGTTCCTATTGACTCACTGAACTGAGACCAAGATTCAAGTTAGTTATAATATGAATAATGTAAAATAACTACTGTATCCCAACTGAACCCTGTGGGACCTCGTGTTACTATCTGCTGAGGAGGAAAATGTCACAATGTGTGTGTGTGTCAGTGTCACTCACGTCGTGGCTCTCTAGGACCATCCACTGTGATTTTAATGGCTCTCTGGTATGTGGCCACCTGAGGAGGGTTGGTGAACACTGTGATGGTCAGAGTGAAACTCTTCCCTAAAGAGAGGGAAAGAGTGAAAAAGGGAGGAAAGAAAAGAAGACAAGTAGAATCAGTATTTAGACCTTTATCCCCTTTATCTATCTCCCTCCTTCCTGCTCTCTCCAAACATGTCTGCTTGATGCATTAAGTCATGTAAATCATAGATGCATTGAAAGGAGCCATGGACACACACAGACACACACACACACACACACACAGACACACACACACACAAATTCAATATGAAACCGGCTGTGCTCGACTCGGCTAATGTTAAAACATGATAATTGTTGTGCACCTCTGATATGGTGGATATGATTATTATTATATTCAAAGTTTGGGTGTTGAAAGTGTCGACCAGAACGTGTCTCGATGGACATTTTTAAGAGACACCTGGCAGCCAATGAGAAACAACTGTTACGGTACTCATGGTATAATCTAAAAATATCAGCCTTTAAAAACTGTATCAGTTGGAGCCCAGTTATATCTGAGAACAAATATGCGTACACTGTGTGTGGACACTGCTGGTGTGTGTGTGTGTGTGTGTGTTGGGGGGGTGGAGGGGTGGTCACTGCCAGCTTCAGCTTTGGAAGTGGTACTCACTCAACACTATGCCTGCTGCAAACACACACACACACACAGACCACCACTGTTGTTGTGTGCCAGAGCTGGAGTAAAGTTACCACATGCAGACAGTCTGATGCCACACACACACACACACTGCAGACACGCCAGGTGTTTCTCTCACTTCCCTCTCTCTCTTACATCACTGCTAAGAACACTGATGGCTTTTTGTCTTTATAATACATAATATACAAAAATGGTAAATACAGTTTCAGTGTGATTATAATAAAATAAATAATTTGATTAAAATAAAATAACCTGCAGAAACATTTCATCTCTGAAGGAACCTTTCAAAGACTTCCTCCCACTGCTCGCACCCATCCATCAGACACACTCAGGAGGCTGCAGGGACGACCTTGCCCCTCGTTTGACCTCCACAGGTACTACAACAGTCACAGGAGAGAGGAGCACAAAGTCTGCTTCACCCATGCAGACAGAGGAGGCCCCAGATGCAGAGCTTTAACCTCACTGACGGCCACTAGAGGGTGTGTTACCACCTAAAACCTTGCTCTGTCCTCTGCTCTTCTCCCAGTCATACAAACTATCTGTTATACTGTATGCATACAGTATAGTATAAACAGTATACAGTGTTTTATGTGCAGGCTGTTTACAGAGATTTTACAGGAAGAGATTCTGAGTGATAGAGAGAAACAGGAGGAGGCAGAGAACAGTTGAAGTCTTTGTGTCTGTTGTGTCTATCAGCCAGCCGGTCGCATCACCCCCCCCCCAACACACACACACACTCATAGATGAAATCACAAAGGCATGTGTGTCCTGACAACCGTGTTTTCTGTGACTTTCTCTCTAATCACCCCTATGTCTTCACCACACTTCTAGATATGGAAGAGTGGATTTCACATATGAGATGTGAGGTGTGTGTGTGCATCGTGTTAGGGCTTGCTGAGTTGGGGTTGTCCAGTTTTTCGGATTTTTCTCATTTACACCGTCCTCGTGTGTGTATATGTGTGTGTTCCCACAAGTAACAAGGTGGTGCATGTCTCTCTGTGCGTGTGCACACAGTCAAATACTGTGAAAGAGGAAAATAACAGTCCTGTGTAAAAGAGGAACTAAAAGAGCGACTAAAAACTGGTTGCATATGTGCACAAACACACATACACACACATGTATAGTAAACAGGTGAAGTAGTACCTGATCGATATTGCACCATCATCATCACTATGCATGTGAGAAATGTATAATGTTTTCATGCAGTGCTGTCGCGGGTGAACGCAGCCTTATTCACTCCGGAAACCGGTGCAGAAATGTTTCACTTTCAGGTGTGAGTAATTGTGGCTGTATACACCTTCAACATGTTGGACGGTAGAAAGAAAAACCCATGTCTCTCTCTCTCTCTCTCTCTCTCTCTTGCTCTCCTTTTTTCATTCATCACACAACTATTTGTCAGTTTCCATATGAACAGAGCAACACTATGACTACGTCCAGGATACAAATATGTTCCACTATCGCTGTATTAAATGCTACCGAGTGGTTTATTCAAACATACAACAGGTCACTTTTGAACTGATTAATTCACGCCGACTTGACATTGTGCAATGAGAGCAGCTGTTATTGATATGCAAATCCACAGAGCAGCTCCACATCAATGTAAACACTAAACACAAATCATGAGTGTGTCAGTGTCTGCGTGTTGTAACCAAGAGCCTCATCTGAACAGAGAATACTGACTAATGATGACTAAGTTTAAGAGCTCTGACACCCAGCCCCCCATCCACCCACACACCAACGCACACGGAAAAACCACTAGTCAAGCCACAAAACTCACTGGTGTTGGCAGCTAGACTCACCACTTCCCACAGAGACAGTTAATGACTGTTAGAGGTCTGAGGCGGAGAAGTTTTTCTAAACAATTTATGTGGCTTGTTATCGTACAATACATTAAACCCTCAGAGCATTCTCGGTTTCCTCTCGATATATCGGGGTTGAAAAACTCTTGAAAAGACAGAATCCTTTACTGCAAACATAATTTAATCACATTGTGTTACATAACTGGCAGAAATCTATATTTAAAATAAAAAAAAAAAACACTAGAGCACTAAGTGTGTATTAATCCACCACTGAAAATAGTCCCCAATAAATGCACTAATTCCCTAAAAACTACAGTGAGTCTATAAAAAATAAACTATATATATTTGTGAGCAAAAGATTTATGTAAATATGAAGTGAACATAAAGAGTCAGTAAAAAATAAGTCTCAAAGCATTAATCTCTTTTAAAACCCCCCACCATGTTTCATATCTTTAAATCCTCCTCAGACGTAGAGGTGCTGGGAAAATGAACCTCATTGTACTCTGTGCTATTAAATTTGCATGAAACCAAATTTCTAATTCTCAACTTTCTTCATTTGAATTTTACTGCACATGAATTATTAATATGCCAATTATCCAGCAGCGGGACTATTGAATCTGTAACATATTGACAGTTATTCCTATATTTCCATTCAGCTGGGGAGTACTTTATGTGTGTTTTGTGAATGTGTGTGTGTGTGTGTGTGTGTGTGGAGCTTGTGTACACAGGACTGGTGTTTTAAATAGATAAGTTGGGACATTTGCCTGCGACTGATTTAGAGTAACCGTGGTCTAGTGTGTCCGTTAAAGAGAGAGAGGAGGGGGGGCAGAGCGAGGTAAATGTTGAATGGGGTGTTACGAGGAAGTAGAGTGTTGTGAATACTGGTTGTATTCACATGTACTTCCCCTAATTTATCCAAAACACACCTATTACATTTTTTTAGCAAGATTTTACTTTAGATGCCACTATATCCCATAATGTACTTTACCATCTTTTAAATTAGACAATGGTGAAAAATTTGAATAGTTATTGTCTTAGTTTGTATTTTTGTGTGTGTGTGTGTGTGTGTGTGTGTGTGTGTGTACCTCTTCCACTGCGGCCAACGAAGCGCAGGTCATTGAATCTGGCAACTTG
This sequence comes from Pampus argenteus, assembly GCA_036937835.1. NCBI lineage: Eukaryota > Metazoa > Chordata > Actinopteri > Scombriformes > Stromateidae > Pampus > Pampus argenteus. Next base: position 2,272,114 of record CM072883.1, on the reverse strand, counting down.
GTTCTTGATGGCGGCCGTGGCGTTGCGGAGCTCCGCTGAGTAGTTCTCGTCATTTCCCGCCATCACCGTTACCAAGGTACCATCGGGGATGTCACCCAGGGCAACCACCTAGTGACGTGATGGAGGACAAGGATGTATGTCCTATTTAAGTCTCTTTGAAACTGTGTCCTCTGTTTGATAAAATCCAACTAGATGTAAACTCTATAATGTTTGTCACCCGTGTTCTTCTATTTGGGATAAACATGGACTGAGTTTCGAAACTACAACATGGAAGTGTTGAGAGCTGAAGTGAAACTGGAATTTCTAGGTTCCAGAAATAAGAAAATTTGTGAATAAAAAAAAAATCAATTCTTGTAACAGAACCTCACTCATCAATATGTCACGTTGAGAGCTCAAATTTCTTATAAAATGATGGAAATTATTCTCCTGGTTTCAAACCTTTGCTCACTCCACCGAGTGGAATATAACAAGTTGACAACTCTCATATCAGCCAAGGAAATTATGAGATAAAAGATAAATAGATTTCCCCCCTTTTGAAAAAAAAAATCTAACTTCTCCCAAAACACATAAAATGGAAATGTGAGAAGCTCGGCGCACTAGAGAGCACATTCTCCTCCTTCACACCTACGCAAATACAGAGCCAGCGCGGCTGATTTCCATATTAACGCTAATCACACTAAACCATCAGTGTGCAAATGACCGCCACAGATACTGTACTCTGGACGGTTTCTCTTTTTAACCCTGAGCTATCCACACCAGTAACCACTGCTCAGGATGAATGGGGCACTTTGGGGTTAAGCGCTCGGTTAATTAACTTGACTTAAACATCTTCTTGCAACCAGACATGAGCATTTCTAGTAAATCTGAACTGACTCATTGGGTTTTAGTTTACAGTTTATATTATAGAAGTGGGAGTGGAGGAAAGAACAGACACACACACACACACACACACTTGTCAGTCAGACAAGAGAGAGACTGGTAGCAATGGAGCATGAAACTAGTCCAGCAGAATAAACAAGATAAAGGAAACAATTATGAATATCTCAGACTAAGGCCAAGGTGTGTGTGTGTGTGTGTGTGTGTACCTACAGTATAGGATGTGTATCGTCATGTATGCAACTATATTTGCGTGTGCGTGCATCATAACAATCTTCCATTGTCAGTGAGAGGCAGTGACATCTACTCACGACACGCCGTAGTGATGCATAATGCACTGAACACACACACACACACACACACACACACACACACACACGTGCAAACACTAATGCATAAAACTCAATAAATCAATCAGTTGTTTTCAGCTCTGCGGGCTAAAAGCTGCTTTTTTCCACAAATGCATTTTGTCTCAAAGTGCAGGAAAGCCGTTCACATCCGATACATATCGATACAAAAACGCTGCAGATTTACTGTTCTGCACATGTAAAAACACTGACGATGGCTTGTTGCAATATACACAAAAAGGAATGAAAGAGGAAAAAAAAGCTAAAGAAAATATTCTTTATGAAAAGGAGATGAGGAGGAAGGAACATTTTCTCTCTCTCTGAAAAATAATACACTATTTTCCTGCTGCAAAAAGCCTCAATTAGCTGCTGAGTGCAGCTGCAGCTACGTTCTGTGTGCAGCATGTGCAGGAATACAAATACTTTATTTGTCCCTGTCCAATACTGTCCCTGCATTTTTTTTTTGTCTATATGTTCCTCGTTAGTTATTTAATGCAAAATCACCAATAAAGCTTCTTCAATGTAATAGAATTAGATAATGTAAATACTAGTCAGTATATCATCTGCAGATTGGTTCCTTTCTACATGCAGTATTATATTATTATACATATATATTATTGGATTGGTTTGTTTTTTTTCTGACTCATTTAATATATATGAATGAAACATTTAATTTGTTTTGTAGAAACTTAAATTGTAAAGGAACTATAGCTCTTAGATACATGTATAAATGAGTGTAGTTATATATAAATACCTTAAAAGCAATGGGCAGAGTCTTGTTACACCTCCAGTGTGTGGGCAGCACAGAGCAGAGGAAGTTGGGACTGTCTGTCTTCACCAGCTCTCCTGGATGATCTGAGATCACCTGAAAAAGCATCACAGTCACTTTCTAATCCCAATTTTAAAAAAAGTTTCAGATTATCAACAGGGAGCTGACGGGAAGCGTTAGGGAGTGTATCTTTAGAGTCGCATGCACCTCTACCATGCCACGGTCGGCCATGCGCAGTTTCCCCACCAGAGCCGCCCCGCCTCCGGCCTCCTGGGCACCCAAGGGCAAGGCCTCGGTCATCTTTCCCCCCGAGGCGAGTGTGGTAGAGGGGGGAGTGTAACGCCGGCCGGGGGCTGGGTCTAGGAGAAAACAGATGAGGTTACATTCGTTATATTTCCGTTTATGCTGCTCTAAAATATCTCCACCATGGAGATGTTGAATAGAATAAACAAATACAGTGAAATATCAGACCTTATAATTATTAAATATTGTGTAACATACTGTATAAATATAAGCCTTTATAGATAGAGACAACACACCCACACAGTAACTCACAGAAGATATACAGTGTATGATAAACACCGGCCTGAATACCAGAGTATGTAGTCATGAAGCTAAACACAGCAGCAACACTCGCAGTCATCCACCTTTTTCTTTTTAATTCCTTTTACATTAAAAATTGGGAGAGAAGCGTCTTATCGAAAAGAGGATCTACGTTAAAAAGTTGGATGACGTCTCGATTCATGTAACATACAGTAATAAAGATGAGCTCATCGAGTCACGGAAGAGTGAAACAGTGCAAATCTGATTAATAAGCAGCGTTAAAAAAAGCCAGTCAGTGGCTCTGTTTGAAACCTTCCCACTGTTACAATACTGTACTTTAACTTCAACCTCACTGAGATGAATGTCTGCATACACGTAACACAGAGTCCTAGGAAAAAAAACAAAACAAAAACAAAAACCGTTTGGGGTCTGAGATAATAAAAGCAAAAGTTACAGGACAGATGAGCAGAAGCCAACAAAGCCGCTGGTTGAGGAGGAAGGATCAGTGTCAAACTCTTAACTGTTCACGTTTGCTTTGTTTCCTTCAGTTGTGAAACATGTGAAGCAGTTATTGTCACGGTTGTTGTGTTACCGTATTACCATTTTACCCCTGATGCCACCGCTGCGGCTGTTCTCAGTACATTCAGAGTTTTGTGAAGGAAGCAGAGGGATTGTAGATTGTGCTCGTGGCCCGAGTTGACCCTGCACTAAACGGCTGAATCATCAGACTGAACTCTGAAGTTCAGTTTATCGTGAACGTAACATAACAGGTTACAAGTCCCCAAAAATCACATCACATTATATCATTGACTTATGAACATATATAATACAATGCAGACATTGTGATATGTTTTTAAAATGATTAAATTTTTTATTACAAATATACCAAATGTGTTATATTTGGTGGTCCTAACTCAAAGATTGACCACGTCTACTATATATATATACATATATTACTATACTATTACTATACTATATCATATATTATTTAAAGGTATTATTATTTCAATAAGGTGGAATTGCAGTAGGGATGCACTGGATGGGAAACCATTCAACATTATAATAAACTGAATGTATGTATGTATTTTGAAAAAGTGACTTTATATATACACAGTGAGTCTCTTATTATTTCCAAAGTAAAATCCACCTTTATGACTCTCAAATATTAGACATGAAATTACCATGAAATGCATCATTACATAGAGGAAGGACAGTGGGAGTTTATGAATGATTAGTTTTCTCCATATTTTGTGGTGATGCTGTTAATAACAACTCATATTTATTATAGAAGCGTGAAAGGAAACGTGAAGACTACATGCAGAAAGAAATGACTTGTACCGTATTTTGCGTCCCAAAGAAACACCATTATAAATCACCCGGTGTCTTCTTGTGTGCAGATGAGTTTCTGTGGATGTGTCGATGAATTCTCGACGCTCTTCGACTTCTTATTTCTCGGTATAATTTAAAAATAATAAAAAATTAAAATAAAAAAATGTGCGGTGAGTTATCCACACGCACCAGACTCAGCCGGTGTGCGTAAAAGCCAGAAACGGTCTCCAGCGGAGATTTCCAACACTTGAGCGACTTTTTCTAGAGCTCTCCATGCGGAATAAAAGTCACTTTGAGACTTGGTGGTGTTCAAAGCTCCTCTTGTCTTTTCAGCGCAAATACGTGACATCAAAAGTGGAAGGAAATGCACAAAACAGGAAGAAAATGCGCACAAATATGACTTTAAGTTGTGTTTCCTCCTGTGTTTCTCTCTGGCCCACAGCTGTCTGCCTCCCCGCCTTTAGATGAGTGGTCATCCCGGTTGACAGCACCAGGCTTTTACCGGCAGAGCTCTGGATTTGCATCTCATCTAGACATCTCAGCCAATGGGAAGGCTCGCCGCTGGTTGTCGCTGAAGAGAATTGACCAATCAGAGCTAGGTCCGTCCGAGAGAAGGCGGGGTTTAGAGGAGAAAGAGAGAAGGGGGAGGCTGACGGAGCTGCACTTCCTCCTACATTTAAGAAACGGCAGAAACTGTCTGCATCTCTTTCAATCCACTCTATGTACTTAAATATAACATTATGATACATAATGTAGCATCATGTCTTATATGTATAAAGTATGTGTAAGGAAATAAAAGAATGAGCCAAATTTGAAAGTGTTTCTCCAATTTAAATAAAGTCAAATTTGACTTTTTAACAACTTATATGAAGAAAAAAAACACATTTAGAAATTTTAATTACACTCTTTCTCTCCTTTCTTCTTATGTTCATCCATATAGATATATCTTAAAGTGACACTCAGGACATTGTGACTGGTGATCAAGCCAAATCTCTGTGGCTCAGTACTGGATATAGACGATAGGGGGCAGTAGGTGATCTAAGTCATGAGACAGTCTACCCTATGCTGCCTCTAGAAAACCTGATGAATGACTAAATTACACAGGCAATTTTTTAAATATATATACATATATATATATATATATATATATATATATATATTACATATATACACATTTTTTTGTTAATCTGTTAATTTATGTTACTGCTACAGAAAATGTTTAATTATGTTATTGTTTAAAATGATTCTTATTTATTCTTAAGGTTTTAGATGCTATATTTGTTTAGAGATGCTATTTAACCTTTTATGTATTATTCTGGTTTGTGACATATTTTGTAATGTATGTTTATTATTGACTGTAACTCACTGTAATTGTTGCCGGTCTCAGCCAGGATTAAAAAAAACAAAACAATACAATATGACACAATGATTTTAAAAATACAGTATCTACCTTTTTTAATAGACAATACTCAAATTTAAATACTGAAATGTTTTATTTTGAAAACCATCTATGTGAATTTGTTTGGTTTGATTTTTTTTTTGTTGCAGATATTTAGTTGCTCATCTGAATTTCTTTCTTGACTCGATATGACATGATTGATTACACTCAGACTAAACATCTTATCTCGGGTGAAAAGTTAGAATTTTTCATCTTGAATTTCAGTATTGAATTTCTTTATTCTCTAAATACGAGAGTAAATACTCTTTGTTAAATCTAATAAGCGTTATGTTTCATCAAAAGTGGTTTAATAAAGAAGATAAGTGGACTTTTATTAAAAAAATGTTTTATAAAAATGTATTTTTGCTTCCCAGTACCACCAAACTTTCTAGTCCTGTTTCAGTGAAGCCTTTTCGTTAGTCAGTCAATTTGATTTGAGTTAAATCAACATGCTGTCTGCCTCAAAGCGGCTGTCGGAGGAGTTTTCAGAAAACGCCAGTCTGCCTCTGCATCCATCCTTCAGTAGCCAAAGGGGGGATGATAAAAAATGTAAACACCTCCTCTCTCATCTCATCCCAAGATGGACGTGATGCGATCTGCCCTCGGAAATATCTATTTTTTACTTACCCGTTATCAGTCGACTTGATTTTTTTTCTTCACTAATTATCTGCAGGTATTATTTTTGTATAGAAATCACACAATCACTGATGTTAAATTGCACAGGAAGCCTGATACAAAGATGCCAATACCAATGAATGCATTTTCCTTACATCCCAACTATGACTCTGAGAACCCTTCGAATTGCTGCAAAACCTCCTGGATCCCTGTGGAACACCACAAAGACATGTCAAACACTTTATATACCGTTAACCACTACATGACGGATCCATAGAACCCTCTCAGGAACCCAGTGGAATCTGAGAACACCTCTAAAACACCTCAAGGATGGAGAACAGCACAGAAATGACACCTGACATTACTTCCTATCAAACAAGACACTGCAACCCAAGCTGCATCAGTAGAACGAAACAAAAAACAGGATACGAGCATTAAATGACCACTATGAGGTGTCAAGAAGACTTTACCAAAGAGTCCGCTGCCTGTCCGGCCTTTCTTCATCAGGTACATGGCCCAGGACAGAGGGCCAGAGCTGCAGAAAGCCCCAGGGTTCATCCTTCAATCCTGGGTACAGATGCAGCAATGGCTGGAGTCAAGTTTCCAACACACCACAAGGAATAGAACAGAGGATATCAAGGGAAAAAATAGGAATAAGACGGAAAACGGCAAGAGGAGAATTAGAGAAGACGGGAAGAAAAGGAAGAGAGGAGAGAGGAAACAAAAAATACTTTGTTTTACTTTTTTTGATAGTCCAAAATGTAAAGTCGACACTCAAAAGAGTTAAAAAGAGAAGAAAACTCGGCAAAGAGAGAGAAACAGCCCATGTTCACCTTCACCAACTGCTTTTATACCCCTCATACATCTCCTCACCCCCCCTCACCCCCCTCCCTCCCTCCCTGCATCTGACCCTGCATATTAGTAAAAACTGGAATAAAGCGAGGGAGCAAGAAGCGAGGGAGAAGAGGAGAGGATCCAGTCAAGCTTAATTCATTCCCTCCTTCTCTAAAGCGTAGCCACAGGGGACACGACTCCACTTTGCCCTCAGGCTCTTTAAAGCTGCTAATTTCATTTAGCTACTCAAATGATTTTCTCCCCCCTCGTCCTCCCTCCTCTCCCACTTTTTTTTTTGTTTTGCTTTTCTTGGAAGTTATGGCTAAAAATTGAGGTCACACATTCGAGAGATATAAGTGTTTGACTCGCCGGGCTGGTCACTACAGAGTAAAGCCCTGAATGTCTATAGGGGGCCTAGTGAATACGTATGCTGTCTAATTCAAGACCCATAAGGCCCTCGGTCTGAGGCGTACATTTAGTGCCAGAGGTCAAAGGTCATTCATGAGCAAACATACAAAAATATTATTATATGTATATTATAGAACCACTGATCTGTGTTTGTTAAAGCAATGCACCAAACCTCAAGGTGACCACGATGTTTCCAGAACCAGACGATGTCTTACCATCAACCTCCACACACACACACACACACACACACACATGCACACACACACATGCACACACACTGGTAGATGTTGAGCTTGCCACAGTGTCTCTCCCAGAGGTCCCTTGGCTAGTGACATCACCACAAAACTCCCTGTGTGTGTGTGTGTGTGTGTGTGTGAGCTTCACAGAGAGACACTCGGATGTGAACGTGTGTGTTTCACTGGGTTATGGTGAGCCACAGTGGTCGTCCAAGGTGTGTGTGTGTGTGTGTTCATAGTGAGCCAAAACCAACCCCACAAAAGCACAAATCTCAATATAGAGAACGAAAAGTTTCTGAAGTTAAAAACTCTGTAAGTGGATCTTAAAACTATAGATTTTTGTCATCGTCTCTAAATATTATGAAGCTACAGGAGCTCAATCTGTTGCTTTATTAAAAAACAAAACAAAAACTAAACTATTTCTTATTTGTGATCATCATCGTTGGAGGTGAAGTACGTCTTTCTGCCAGCGGCTGTCTGTCCCTGTCGTCCCCTGAGTAGAGGCCACCCTGAGGCCAGTGACAGTGGCATGGCAAAGATCAATACCACACACACACACACACACACACACATAAACACACACTCTGCCACCCTGAGTGAGGGATCGATGAAGGGATAGAGAGAGAGAGTCTGGGGAAAAGGAGACTTCCTCTGAATTTTATCTCTCTGGTCTCTCATCAGCACGTTTAACACCTCACATTTCATGACATTCTAGCTAAAGGTTAATCTCTCTCCATGTATACACACACGCTGATCGTTGTTCAGTACAAACATTTTATTCAGATTAGAGATTCAAGCATATTTAAATGAACAGACACACTAAACCTCTGAGTTGGTCTGTGGCACTTCGGCCTCTCAGTCGATTGAAGCGCTCTCATCAATTGATCAGTGACGGAGGAGTTAGCAATTGTCTCTAGTTAACAGAGCAGCCAGTTTTCTAGCTCACACACACACACACATACACACACCTTCTCACACACACACACACATACACGTACAGTATATCCACACACACACCTCGTCTATAATTCATGGGGTGTATTGTGCGGATGCAGTTAACTGCCGCTTAAAAGTAATTAATTGATTTTCTGACATATCAGTTATCAGGAGCACTAAATGACACACACACACACACACACACACACACACAGGCATAAAATGCAGACTTGCGCTCACATGTATATTCATACACTGCCACGTTTCAGTGTTATATCCACTCACACATACACACACACTGAGCACGGTGACACTATATACCTGTACACACACTCAGCTATAGCTGTAATTATACTACTGCAATACATTTGATTGCATTGCATGAGTTGAGTACATGTTGATAATATTACATGAGCACATGTGTTTGATTGCTTCAGCTGTTCTGGTTGAAACCCTGTGGATGAGGTTACAGATGCTACATGCTACATGTCCACAGTCTCTGATGTTAAGAGGAGTCCAGACACTGGTCAACACAAGAGAGCAGCTAGATCTGTTGTCTTTGTGTAAATTCATCTGAAATTGAACATGGTTGAAAAACTATTAGAGTGTGTGTGTTGGTCTTCATCCTTCGTGTGTGTAAGAGAGAGAGAGAGAGGGAGTTTCTGCTCTAATGCACCTGCTTAGCCATTCAAACTGCACTAAACACAGCCTGAGGCGCTTCCATCCTTCTCTCTCGCTGTCTCCGTCTCCGTCGGATACACACTGTCTCACCTTTCTTCTTCTGTCTTCCTCCGTTTTTATTGCCATCTCTATGTTGAAAGAATGAACATTTAACTAACTTTGACTGTGTGCATGATTGAATAGATGTGCTTTCTCTTCTTCTTCTTCTCCTCTCTCTCTCTCTCTCTTTCTCTCTCTCTTTCTGTCCTTCATTTCTTGTGTCAGAAAATCAATTTTGAGTTTAGCAAGAATAAGCTTGTCTTCTCTCATCGCAGAGGCCGGCTGAATAATTCAGCAGAGGTCGGTTAAATAATGTGCATGTATGCCCGCGCGCACACACACACAGACACACACACACACAGTTAAAGGACAAACACAAACTGCAGACTGGACAGTGAACATCATGACTCTGTCAGATGCCTCTCTCACACACAAACACCATTCTGTTGTTGTCTTTGTTTTTGTTCCACTTTTCAAAGTAGTAGAGTAAAAGCATTTTATCATCTGAGATATTTATTGATGACAATAAGAATATTGCACAATGCTCTCCCCTAAAACCTTGCAACCTCACAGCAACAGGAAGGATATACTACCAAGCTGATGTTGACCAATAATCCACAACTCAGAGATGTTCACTTTACTGTCACCGAAAAAAAAACAGGAAATTTGGACTTTCTTACTCAAAATGATAAATTGTTGGTCAAAATAGCTGCTGATGAATTTAAAAGTTGTCAGCTAATCAATTTACCAATTCATTGCTGCAGGTCTAATAGATTAGTTGTCTATATACGTAAAGCCCATAAATAAAAAATGAATCCTATTTCCTGCATTTTCATTTCATGTTTGCAGAGAAATGTAAAAAGGAGTAAAGGAAAGACATGTTTGCTATATGATTGGGAGATGCTTGATAAATATGGGCCCAGGTGCCCTCGTCTTCATCCCTGTCCTGCCTGGAGATCTGAGGTATATAATCCCAGCTGCATGTCCTTCCTGTTGGATGTCCCTGATGTCCACTGGACGTCTGCAGGGAAGCATCCAGCCGACATGCTAAACATCAGGATTCAACAGATGCCACTTCAACTCAGGACATTGCAAGATTGTTACTGCTGCTACTACTGCTTATAGGTAAATGGATGGATGGATGGATGGATGGATGGATGGATGGATGGATGGATGGATAGAGTAGCAGCAGCGCTGTGTAGATAGATGAATGAATCCAGGGCCTGAGGGCAGGAAGAGGAGGATGAGAAGAGGATAGAGGAGGAGATCCCTGAGGAAACGAGGGATAAGAGGAGGAGAACAACAGAGAACCAGGACTGATGATGAGAATATTTCATCTGTAAGTGTTACTTCATTTAGGTAAACGATTTCCACAGTCGCAGAACAAGTGTTTAATCAAGCGTAGAGCTAAAGAAAGAAGGTGAAATCCTGCATCCTCGCTGGAGTGGTTGGAGCACACTGGTGCCTTCAGACAGACTCATGCAGGACTACAGAGAGCAGTGAATGTCACATCTTTAGATGCTCTGCTAACTTTAGGCTCATTGTATTTCTAAGGTAAAACTTTATCATTGTCTACATAAGAGGACACTGTTCATTATCAACAGACACTATAGACAGCCACAAAAATCAATGTCTGCCTTCCATGGCATAGATCATCCCTGACAGTCAGAGAAGGAGACTTCCAATCAACTAATTAGCTATTCACACCCCTCAGGCTTGGGTTACTTTATGGTTTTTATGGCATCTGAATGTGTATTTGTTGTGTGTGTGTGTGTGTCTATGTGTGTGTGCGTTTGCATGATAAGTAACCTCAAAGATTCAGGAAAACACAAAAGGGTTCTTCTAAGTGGAAGGAACCAGCAGAATCAGCCAATCAGAGGCCTTAAATTCAACCACACGACAGCCACACAGAGTCCCAAATGAACCAATGAATAAATTAGAAGGCTTAGTTGCTGGGCGGAATCTACAATACAGAATAGTAGGGCGCTAATGGGTACGGGCCACATATACACACACATAAAGACGACACTTTGCATTCACTTGTTAACCACAATGTGGGGACAAATGGGGATGGAGGGAAGAGAGGAAGGGTGAGGAGGAGTGAGAAAAGGGTGAGGCAACTCTTTGCATGACTTCTTCGTTAACCACAGGGACTGAAGGGACCTCGCCTCGCCTCGCCTCGCCTCGCACAGGACAGACGTCCCACCAGACTTTACAGACACGCACCCGCCATCTCGGCCATTAAAGCTGAGGGGAACCGATGCGGTTTGGAGAAAGCTCGGGACGATCAGAGGCCTTCATCGATCGACGGATGGCTGTTCGCTGTTTGCGGTTTGAAACTTTGGAGGAGCTTAGAGTCAGTTGGGTAGTGTAGCGAAAAACAATGTGGGCAGCTCAAAATAGCAATTCCAACATACGGCAGATATAGTTTATGTTGCAAATGATATATAAAATGTATGGGTTTATTACCAAACTCCTAACTGTAACCCACCCTTCACCTCAAACAGAGGGCTCGGCACTGACCGAAGTGGCTGTGTAGGGCTGCACACTGTGGTAAGGCTCAGTTTTACCCTTAATATGGGTCTGTGGCCTGGCTGGTGGTTCCCCTTAAACACACACAGCCACTAACACTTTGAGAAAGGTTCAAGCTCTTTATGGCCACGTTCTGTGTACCCTCCTCCAGTATCTGTGAACGGTTTTGGTGGAACCAGACGCTAACCAGGACACCCAAAAGACGTTGATATTAAAACGCTGAAGTGATTAAACAGGCGGTTCGGGAAGGAAGTGAGAGAGAGAGAGAGCAGCAGAGAGGGAGGAGACGGAGGAGGAGGAGAGATGAAAAAGATGAGAGGAAATGAAAGGATCTTTATTGGAGCTCAGTCTTTCTGCTCCATCTGATGGAGAAGGACAGGAGGAGGGAGACGCTGCAAAAAATGAAGATCTTATCCACAGAATACACTGTAAAACCTGACATCTACTGTTTTCTCTTGATAAAGTAAGAAGCAGACTGGAGACAAATGAAAGTTCAAACAAAAAAAACAGAAAGGCGGTGCTTTGAACGGTGGTGAAAATGTTGTTTCCCATGAAGTTTACTCTTGCATTGAAATAAATGAAACGCGTGCTCTGAAACTACCTGACTGATGTGGGAATCCAAGATAAAACCCACCAGCTGAGCGTTGACATTTTTTGCAGTGGGAGGTGCAGAGATCAAACAGCAGAGCCTGGCTGTGTGATGTGTGGCCAGATCGCCACATGGGAGCCAGTGTGTGTGTGTGTGTGTGTGTGTGTGTGTGTGTGTGTGTGTAGTAAGGGAGGACAGAAAGACAGACAGACGGACAGATTGAAGATGAATCCATAGAAGGCATTTCTGTGCTTATTCCCAGGCTTCAAAATGAGGGAGCTAGAGATCACAGCTGGACAAATGACTCACATAAACACACACACACACACACACACACACGCATACACAGAAAGAGATATAGAAACACCGTTAAATAAACAGAAATATTACAATAGAAAGAATGTGTGTGTGTGTGTGTGAGTGTGTGTGTGTATGTGTGTTATGTGTCTGTGTGTGAGTCTCCAAAAGCGCTGAATCATAATGATCATAGCAGACAGTGAGACTCTGATATAAAACCTTACAGAGTGTGAGAGTTGGACAGCTGGAGGTGACACACGCCTACACACACACAGACACACACACACACACACACACACACATTGGGTTTCCATCTCTTCAGGGGACATTACATTGCTTTACATTCATTTCCTGGAGTCTTATCCTAACTGTAACCATAACTACCACATGTCTAACCCTAAACCTAAACTTACTTTAAACCAAGTCTTCACCCTAAAATCAATTATTCACATTAAGGAGACTTTTTATTGGTCGAGGCTCAAACACATAAAATTATAAACAAAAACACAAATCTACAAATTCTTTCTGCTTTTTATTTATATCATGACCTCTCAGATTTATCTGGTGACCCTTTGGAGGAGCCACGAATCAACTTGAAAACTATGAGCGTGATTTTGTGGCATCAGAACCGGTTTCTAAGACAAATCTTGGTCCGACATTCAATTGTGGAAAAGTGTGATGTGGAAACTTGAAACCACCAGTGAGACGCTGATAATGGACTTTACAGTGAAGTAGGAAACATCTTGAGTCCAGCAGTTAAACCTCTAAAAAAGAAGCATACATGTAACGATTCTTTGTTGTATTGTTTATTTGTCCCTTTACTTGCCTTTAAAATATATGTTTCCTAACCCTTGACGTAGTTGAAACACTTATTGACATAATGATGACACGTGTTTCTCAGACTCGTCAGTGTGAGCAGTGAAGCAGCTGAGAAATAGTTGTCCTACAGAGTAAACTGCAGGGAGGAGGAGGAGGAGGACGAGGACAGGGGGGAGGATGGGAGGAGGGGTTTCTGGTAAAACAACACTACTAATTTCTCTTCCCAAAATCAGCAGCATGCTGGAAAAACACATTTCTATCTTCTTGAAAGCAAGAGTCATGGCCGGACTGAAGTACCGTCGTACAATATTTGACCCGTTTGAGTTTTTTTTTTAAGCTTACAATTTACACTTTATAGAGATGAATAATGAAATATTTTTATCTCCAGGAAACATTTTGGATTATTCTGCACGTTTGTGTGTGTGCTTTATGTAGAGAAGTGGAAAAAAACTTGGTCTTAAACTGAAGGTGTAGTTTTGTTGAATCATCCAAAAGCAGCATTCTTGTCAGGTGATGGAGTTGTGTATTTCTGTTTTACAAGCCACGGGGGCAAATCTTTCACCCCATAATTGTGGCAAATGACACCGTGTGAGAAAGAGTGATTCCCTGAGCCTGAAGGCCTGAAACGCTTGAAGTAAACTAGTCATCAACACATGACCCTGATCCTAATTCCTCTCCTCTCCTCTCCTCTCGTCTCCTCTCCTCTCCTCTCCTCTCCTCTCCTCTCCTCTCCTCTCCTCTCCTCTCCTCTCCTCTCCTCTCCTCTCTCCTTGCCTCCTTCTTTCTTTTCTGTTCCTGTTCTCTCATGTTTGCCCCTCCCATTTTCCTGTTACTAGACTGTTAAAATAACGATTTCCGTTTCTCTCCTCTCACTTATTTTTCTTTTCATGCAGAGGCAAACACACACACACACACACACACACACACACACTTGAAGTCCAGACAGTCCTCTCCTGTGGTTATTTATTTTAAAACTCTGCTTGGTTTGTGGCTTTGGTAAGTGTGTGAGAGTGTATGTGTGCAAGAGACCAAGAGAGTTGGTGTGTGTGGTTTACCATGATGGCTAACCAATGCACTGTTAAAGCAATACTGGATCCCACACACACACAAACACACACACACACACTATGTGACATTAGATAATGAAAAACATATACCTGGTGTCTTTGCTGTGTCTGTGTGTCTGTGTGAGTGTGTGTGCTTGTTGAATGAGAGGCTTTGTCTTTCTAACGGTCGCTCTGCCACACACATCCTCCCCGCTTCCTTCTTCCCCCATTATCTCCACTTTCTGTTACAACTCTCTCTCACACACACACACACACACACACACAACCAACAGACATTTTGAAACAGCCTCTGTTAGTTAAACAGGATTGAGTAAACTGTGTTGCCGTGTCATTGTAACTGGCAAGATTCTGCACAAAACATATGTGGACATGTTTTACCCGGTGGAATACACGCTTATATTACACTATATTATGTAATATTACATTGCATCTGTGTTTATCTACAAACATTGTAGGTGTAAATGAATGCAAAGTATACTGTCTGCTTCCTTAAATGTATGCAACCTTTATCGTCATCATCAAAACACCGATGATGGTTTGGGTTTTTTTTAAATGTCCTGACTCACAGTTGGAAACAGTGAGTGATCAAACGTGTCCTGCCAGCTAATTATGTATCAATCCACGAAACATGATATGGAAATTTGTCACCTTATAAAAAGGAAAATGTTATCTTTCAGATGTTAAGGGTCATCTGTTCGTCTCTTATGTGAATAAATACATTTTTGTGCCGTTACCTAGATACGGTAGATGAGCACGGAGCAGTGATTTGCTGCTTGTTTGTGCAAAAGAGGAAGTACTTCTTGTTGATTTATTTTTATTTTTTTTATGGTGGTTGATAAACAACATTATGGAGTGTGGATTGGAAATGTAACTATACGATATGATTGGATATGGAAAACATCCAATCAGATAAACACAGGATTTGACATAAAAGAAGAGTTCAAACCGGTGTCTTATGTTTAACAGGTCTCACCTGTGTCCCTGTAGGCTCGTCAGACCTAATGCACATCACCTGTCAGGCCACACCTCATTTACTATTTAAATGTGTGTGTTTGTGTGCCATCAGCCTTCTTTGGAAAGCAAGTGTTCATAATGGCAGACTGTACACATCCTGTTGAATTAACTAAAACGTGCCAAAACATGGCAATGATCCTTTACACATATCACAGCACGCGTATTGCATTTATAGTTTGTGGTGCGTTAGAGGTCACGATTAATTGATAATGAAAATAATGGACGAGAGTCCATCAGCAGCCTGATATCTGACTCCTTTATTTGACACTATAAGAAGTTACGATGTGAGAAAGCTCCTATATTGTTTGTGGTTACGCAACATTGAATATGTGAATGTTTGAATGCGGGTACATGCTGAGAGTCAATATCACCTCCTTTAACATCAGCCTGAAGCAGACCTGTGGAGTTTGCTCTGTTACGCTTTGCCGACTCCTGATAACACACTCTTTCTGTCTCTCTGACACTCTCACACACACGCACAGCAGGTGTAGCCTCCAGATAACCAGAATCAGCTCTGGACAGGCTCTGTAAAATGTTGCCAAGAAAGGCGAACAATGTCGACAAGTGGAAAGCGGCTGATGTAGCACTCAACGCCACGAGTTCAAATGTGACGAGAGGCGTAAATTAAAGAAGAGTGACTGAAAAGCAAAAGGAAAAATAACCTTCAAAGCGGTGTGATATATGAAGGAAGGAAACAATGCAGATTCAACACATGATGGAGACGCAGAAAAACAACTCGTATTTCAGCCACACATGTGAGATATATGGACTGGGAAATAAGGAGCTGGTGAGGAGGGATGGAGGGGAGATGAAGAGGGAGGATGAGAGGAAGATATAAAAGCATATATGAACAGACACGGCTTTGACTATGACACGGCCGTGCATTTGTCTGGCTATAGACTCACAAAGCCACCTAGACAGGTGTTTCTTGAATAGGGCTTTACCAGCCACGCCCTCTCCATAACACATGAACAGCTGTTCAGTGCCCCGAGTGGGGGGAAGTGCATCCAACATAAGATGCCTATACATGTACGAGGGTTAGCAGATGTAATCGTGTCTCCCCGCATGGAGTCGAGAGCAGAATGCACCAAAGGCTTGAGGGAAACACGTCCATTGGGAACGCAGCGTCGAGGCCCGGTTCACTCACAACCCTGAAAATGGACCCACTGCTAATGACATACATCCACCAGTTGACTTCTCTAGTCTTTAAACTAAAAGCCAAAAAACATTAGCTGAGAACCGAGCCGACCAACTGTCTGTCGCTTCAGATAAACTGAAGCTCATTCGGACTCGTTCTTCATGCAGACACATCTAACTGATAGATTAACAGAGTGTGTCTGGCTGATAAGGACAGACTAACAGACACACACATGCATACACACATGTATGTGCATGTGTGTATGCATGTAGACTTTGATAAAGCAGCAATGTGTGATTAGTAGATTTCTTGTTACAGACGTGATGATTGGAGGAGAGTTAAGTGATGGCATAACCGCTCACCAACAACCAATAGGACTGCAGGAGATGAAGACCAATCGCAACATTGATTGGGTTAACCACACGTAATGTGATCTGATCAGCTTATACTGGTTTAAATCTTTCCTGCTGTGGTTGTGCGCTCACTTCTGAATGAGTTACACAAACTTTTAAAAGCAAGAGAGCAACTTGTGTCTTCATGTTTTTTTTTTTTCTGTAGGCCTGAGGTTACATCACAAACCCACAACCGCGGTTACTTCGGTCAGATTCCGGTGACTGGCACGAGGCAAAAGAAATGTGTTTGTACATAAGCCTCACACACACAGCAAGTCACCGCAGCACACAGGCAGGAAACACGCTGAAGCTGCAACCGTCTCATATGTTGTCAAGCTCGCTGCACCAAGCTTTTCAACACAACGGAAAACAAACCTGCACGACAAATTCATTGAAAGCAGCCACATCCAATTCTTTATAATAGTCGTTATATGTATTCATATGTCTGTGCAAATCCACAGGGATGTTAGAAAAAAAGCAAACGCATTCATGAAAAAAATTGTCTTCAGCCAGCTGTTGATCTGCACCAAGCATCAACAGGAAACACACACACTGAGTCACAACACAAGGTGTTTTCAAGAATTTCACTAGAAGATAAACACCACCAGATTCAATATTGTTAACATATCGTGTTAATTAAAGAAACCTGTTAAAGGTTTATAGTTTGTTTTTGTTTTTTTTGCTTAAATGTACAATCATCATTGAGTAACCAATGATGACATGTATAGTCATTCATACAGCTGCTGGTTGATGTAGCACCTCCCTCCTGTCACCCTCCCAGCCATGTGACGTAACAGTTGTTGACCTGTAGGATTGTCCCAGACAGCAGCTCCCACTGTCAGAAAATACTGTGGCTGTACAGTACAACTATAGCTGAGGCTCCCCTGACCTGTCAATGGCATGCTTAGGTTACGCTTAGCCTTATCTGTGATTTAAACACTCGCTCTGATTCTCCGTGAGTACAGTAAGGGTGTGTCTGAACTGTAACCTCAGCATGTGTGCCATGTGAGCTGAGGTTACAGGTTACTGTTCTTTACAGTCTGGTAATATCAACACTATTGGACCCATTGAAGAGAGAGAGAGTGCATTAACATGTGTGACCTTACGCATCTTGTGCACAGCCATAAATGCAGCAGCACCATGGCGAGCACACCTGCAGCTGCTGTGTGATTGGCTGATAATAACGTCATTTCAAGGCCCAAATAAAAGAGTCTCTAAATGCAACACCTCCTTCTACCTCTAGTTAAAAATGGCCTGTTGCAGACTGGCTGCATAATGGGACAGTTTTTAAACTGTAAATTATGCAAAGGTGTTCCTTATAATATAAATATAGACCTGGAAATGTGCTGAATATAACCCTGTAACAGCACTATGTGTCCAAATGCTAAATGCTGTAAAGGAGCAGAGATGTTAAGTAGCAGTAGACTATATAACGGCGCATACTAGCTACAAAGGCTTGCAGGCTACACAAGGCTATGATGCATCAACAGCGTACCACGGAAGTTGACGTCTTAGCTTAGCAACGCCGGCTCTGAGATGTTTGCTAAAAAAGTTTTTTTTTCTCTTGTAAAATATATATATGCACAACAGTTGCAGTATTATTATTATAGCTTACATTTGCGTTCACAAAGAGGGAGGCAGGTCAACTCTATTAGTTGTGGTGGGAAAAGTTGGACGGAAGTCGGTGAGTGACGAGGAAGGGATGTAAAGGCTGATGTCAAATTAATTTCTTTACATTAAGAAAGTATCTGGGTTAGGTTATTATTTTTTTATTTATATGATTTAATGAAATATAGAACTGAATGCAAAGAAAGCCAGCCTTGATTTCCTTCTTTAATATTAAACTTTGGAATAAAAATTAGAAAAAAAATAAAAATAAAATAACTGTGGAGGTGAGGCTGCAGTTGTGATATTCTTACCCCAGCCAAGGTGTCCTAGTCCTGGGCAGAGGCGGTCGAATAAAGGTCCTTGTGGTTGTTCCAGTCTGATGACTCAGATGCCAAATAATCCACAGCGCATTCTCTTTCTGTCTACCTTTCTCTGTTTCTTGACTTGCTTACAGCTCTCCTCTGCTTCCGCTCTTTCTCTCTGTCGCTATACACATCTTCCTTTATCTCTCTAACGTTCTTTATGACTCTCTGCCTCTCTGGTTTTGGTTTCCATGCTGATGACTTTTTTTTTTTCGACTCTCCTCGTGAAACAAGTCAGTGTCACAGAAGAGAGAGATTGTCTTTCTGTTGATATCACAAGCCACCTAGTTTGGTTCCTATTAATCTGGCATTGTGGCTTTGGAGTATGCACATTTGTCTGTGTGTATGTAATCAAACTAACCACCTGCCTCAGTCAGCCAACAGTTTACACTGAGGAAGTAGCTGCGGTTAGAAAGAGTGAAATGGAGGGAGAGGGCGTTGTGGTATGCGTTCCTGAGCACCCATATGTGCGTTTGTGGTTTGTGTGTGTGTGTGTGCATGGCAGGGGTTAGAGAGAGTGAGCGAGTCGCCTCTACTTCACCAAGCTGCACCACAGGTCAGACTGTCAGACCACGGTGACCTCTGGTGTGTGATTGGTTCAGGTATTCATCACGTTGTGGGGACAAAAACTCTTGATTTGAATCATAGGGTTATGTTAAGGTCAGGGTTAGGGCATGTGAAGAGATGGAAATCCAACATGTGTGTGTGTGTGTATGTGTGTGAGGGGTCGTGAGATGATCAATAAGAGAAAAATCACACTTGTGTAACTTGTATATTGGACCAGAACTATTTGTGATGGCCACTCCTTAAAATAAAATGTTGAGTGAGCACAGAGAAACTTTCCACTTTCAGCAGACGAGATGTGAAATCAGAGTTTGACACTAAACTCTGCACTATATATCATTATTTACCAACTTTTACTTTTCTGTTTGCTCTGTTCTCTTTCTGTGTTTCTGTGCTGCTTTTCCCTCCAAACCCCGCCCTGCATCATCCTAGTTAGCACTGCACTGCTCCCACTTTCCCCCCCCCAACCAATCAGCTACTTTCCTTTTCACCACCTTTCATCACCTGAGCTTCTCCTCCCATTTCTCCACCTGCACCTCATCCCCTTGTCAGTTTAGTTTCAGTTTGTATTTGAGTCCTGTTTTCCTGTGCTGTATTTGGGTCCACCTGACACATACATATATGATTTATTGTCAGTGTATGTTAAACTCAATTTAAAATTTAGTAGCATATAGAAAACCAAAAATGAACTGATTTGATCCATTAAACCAGAAAAGAAAGCCTGGCTTATTTTTGATGAGTTTGGCTTATTTAAGTCAGAGTTCTGGCTCAGTAAGCAGCGTACCTTATGCTGCAGAACTAGGCAGCTGGGACGGCTTGAGCCTAATTCAAGCTGATGCATTCATGTATGTATTGTATATGAGTGTATATCTGTGTGATCAAAGTTTTAAAAACACCTGCTGGTAAAGTATCTGTAATCAGCCTTTTGTAGTGGAGGGTTGATGGAGTGCAAACACACACACACGCCCACAGGCAATTTGACCCTGGAATTACCCGCCTCCTTCCACCCCAACACCTGCAATGACACACTTCTACCCCACCTTTAACTCCACCTCTACACCTAAACACACGCACGCACACACAATAGTGGACAGCTGCCACCTCAGCAGGTTTAGGTTTCTGTCACGTACAGACTCTCAAACTGAATCCGATGTTAAAGACAACCTACACACAGGTCGATCCATTGTACCGTTAAACCAATGAGGATAAAAAGCTTGGATCAGGTGAGCAGAACAGACGCTTGCTGCACAGTACAGAGGGTACTTGAGGACTTGGTTGGGAAATAGTCCAGTGGATGTATTAGTGTATGTCCTGGGAGAGCTCAGTGGGAGGCTGTTGACCACGCTGACCCCTCCCAGACACAACATGACCTCCAGCTGCAGCTTCCTGGGTCACACTGGGCTCAGACGCAGACGCAGGGGGCTACATCAGCCACTGTGGTAGAAAGAAAGACAGAAGATCATCAATGTCAACAGATTTTTGTAAAACTATGAGTGATATGAAGCAAGTTTTTTTGGGGTTTTCTTTGGTAGTTGAATCTACTTTTTAAGTTTAAGAATAGACAGAATAAACCTTTTGTTTTCAAGAAGTCTCATTTGGGACCAAAATCTACTTTTATCAGAGAACAAAATGATCATATATCACAACAAAATACAAGGAGAGCAGCATAGGAGGAGATCAGCAGGTCCAGTCTCATGAACAGCTGTCCTCCTCCTCCTCCATCTCTCTCCTCTCTTTACTCCTCTTAATCTACTTTTTCCAGCCCTCCTCCTTTTCTCCACCTATCCCCCCCCTCTCCGCTCCTCCCTCCACTCTTCTTGTCTTCTGCACCCCACAGAGCTCCCACGACATCAAACCCTATCATGTCTAGACCCCACTCACGTGTGTGTGTGTCGGGGTGGAGGGTGGGGGGGCCACGTCGCTGTGTGTGTTCTTACCAGCTGCTAAAATACAACAGTTGAAGTGGCCTTTGAATTTATCAACAAATAAAACCAAAAAAAAGTGGATTTGAAGCTGAAGTCTGGAGGCTGTCCAATGGCTTGCCTTCCTTCGCTGGCTGTCATTCAAGTATGAAGTGAACTCTGAATTATGTTGCATGGGTAGACTTTGACTCATCATGCTTACTGGTTTCCTTTCAGTGAGAAACTGCCTGTTGGCTGGTCTGACTCTGATGCCTTTGACTCTCTTACTGTCTGTAAGGTCATGTTTAAGTTGCAGGTAGCACACACACACACACACACACTCCCGCTTCTCTACAACACACACAGGTCAGTATGGATGGTATGAAAAGGTTGAAATGAAATGAAAGATGAGAGGATGTAGAAGTGGAGGCCATGGAGCAAAAGAGCGAAGGACGTTCTCCCAGCTGTCTGGTCAGTGTGAGAAAATACTGGAAGCACAATTAGTCATTCTCGTCCTCCCACACACACACACACACACACACACACACAACAGCTGTTCACTAACTACACCCTAGTTCAATGAGATAATATATCTTTCATTTTTATGCATATTTGCATTCTTTTGGAAATGAAATCAACATGTTTGCTCAAGAGGTCGAGCTCGTCCCCTAAAGTCACATTTGATTGGATCAGTTTTTGTGCAAACTCCCAAACATCAAAACATCATCCTCAAAAAATGATCTTTTAGTTTTACATTTTTTAAATCTGTGTGTGTGTGTGTGTGTGTGTGTGTGTAACAACACAGGGGGTCAGGTTACTTACACAGACACTGAGTGAGCGTTTATTCCTCCGCTCCACTGAGCTTTGATGATGTCATTGGTGAGCGTGCGTTTAGCCATCCAGTTTAACAGTTTATGTGTGTGTGTGTGTGTGTGTGTGTGTGTGTGTCTAACAGATGTCAGTGATGAGGCATCATCTGAACAACACACAATAACTATAGAAAAATGATCTGTATCTGTTTGTTTACGCACAAAAAATATAGATAATTGGACACAGATTTAGGAATTTGGAGCTAGCGGGAAAAGATGTATAGAGACGCATAGAGGGAGAGTGTGAAAGTGTGTGTGTGTGTGTGTGTGTGTGTGTGTGTGTGTCACAGAGAGATGTGAAGGAGATTCCATCTCCTCATGTTGATGACTCAGCAGCAGGAGGGAGATTCTTCCAGTAAAACACCTCCTCTTGAACACACAGATTCCTCGTCTTCATACACGCGCGCACACAAACACACACACGCGTGTGTAAGTGCAGCAGTGAGATGTTGGAATATATTACATCACACACACACACACAGGCATGTTTCCATCTCTTCAGGGGACATTACATTCACGTTAATTTCATAAAGACTTATCCTAACCTCTTTAACATAAAGGAGGTGACTCCACACAACATGAAGAATACTCACAGACACACACACACACACACACACACTCACAGTATTATTAACCATACTCGCTCTCTCTATATATCACTCACACACACTCACACACACACACACACACACACAGAAGCAACATGCTATCTAAGGTTAATGAGGTGATGACTGAGCATTTACTGTGTCTGTTTCTCTCTCTCACTGAGAAATCGGGGGTTGGTTAAACAGAGCACAGCAAATGTGATAATTGGTCCCATGTGGTTTGCAGGAGTGTATGTCTATGTCTGTGAGTGTGTGTGTGTGTGTGTGTGTGTGTGTTAAAGGGTTTGTTTGTTGTAGATTTTTTTGTTGTTGTTTGTTGTTGTTGTTTTTAGTTTGTTTTTTTTGAGTAAAAGTTTCGGCCTAAAGAGGAAGACGGTGGAGAAAACAGGAAGAGAGAGCGTTATAAAAGGGTAGTGAGATGCAGTGATCAGCCAGGGATCGAGATAACAAGAGATTTAAGTTGCTTATTTACATTATGAGTATAATGTAAACAGCAATGTGTATATTGTATATGTATATTCAAGTATGTGTTGTAAAAAATAAGATTGTTGGGTTGTCTTATCTATTATATATTATATATTATAGATTACAATCACCAGCTACCAGAGGACTGTCCGTCATGTGTACAGTGTAATAGTTGGCATTATTGATTCCTTCTTCTATCCCCGTATGTAACGTTATATTACAATATTGATACAGTAAATGCTCTGGAAATTCAATAGAGAAACTGTAAAACAGGGGTCAGCAATTAGGTTGCCAGTTTTTCCAGGATTTTCATTATACATCCATTAACTGGTGCAGTTTAAAATCATTTAAGAATAAAAATGGATTCATAACTCTGCAGAGCTGTACCTGAGGGGGAAACTTATAATAAACAATAATTGAGATATACAGGAGCCTGTTTATGATAAGTCAACTATTTTCTCTATTTTGAGCTGCATCCTCTTATGAAAGTAGTCCCTGAAAGCGTGAGCCTGTTTGGGTAACAAAGTGACATGCTTCCTCCTTCACCTTCTCCGGCTGACCAACGGCCCCCAAAGGAACCACAAGCTTGATGGATATATGGCTCAAAGAGAGGGGGAACTTTATTACTGAGACACATGTGGCCTTTTCTCCAGTAACGACAGCTAACGCTGCTGAACGATCCTCTGCTGATAGCATGCTGGCCACATTTATGACATAATTACTAAATTTAAAGGCAATTCAGATTTGATGACGCACACTTTCAACATGCATCTATGTGAACGCTTGCAATGTAACGAGCAGGTTTACGGCTGTAGTGTCGGACTGCACTCTTATTGTCGGCGTGTGTGTGTGATTGACGCTTGTATGAACAATGGGATGGCACACTTACTGTATACATTAACGGCCACATTATGACTGAAGGAACTAATAGTATTATGAGCTCCAGTGTGTCATGTTGTAACGACACTAATGGCCGAAAGACTAAATGACACACACACACACACACACACATTTGCTCAGAGAGGTTTTTTAACATACAGTAGCGTGTAAAAGGTTTGAGGTTCTGCAAGTAAAGTCAGATTTCATCACGTCTGTATTAAATGTGAGTAAATTGGTCATTCAACAGTGTTACTGATACTATATATACAACCAACTGCAGAATGGGCACTCTGAATGGATCAACATTAAATACACACACACACACACACACACACACACACACACTCACCACATCACATCAAACAATAGGACACACGCCGACAGTGTGCATGATGCTTTGGTTTTGTGTGTGTACGGCGTGGACACACCTCCTTTCCTCTCGCTCTCTGCTTCTTTACATCAAAGCTATCCATGACGCTTCAGCTAATGATCAAGCAACACACACACACACACACACACACGTGCAGCAACCTGATCATTAACGTGTTAATTGCAGGTTGTTTTCTGATCGCCACGCTACCTTGAACACCATCATTATATGGCCAACACACACACACACACACACACACACACACACATAATGTGTGTAATTACAGGTAAGAGGATCTAAGAAGAGCAGCAGGTGGCTGCTATATCATATTGTTGGACACCCTTTGATTGGACAGTTCAACACACCTCAGGGACATGCATACAAACAAAAGTAGAAGATTTAAAATGGTCTTTACATTCAGCATGCAGTTCCTTAAATTATATTGATAAGAACATATTAAAAGAACGGCTGATACAGGCCATGACTATTATACTTTTTTAAATGGTTATCACAGTTTTAAAGGTTTGACCGGATGCACTTAATGGGACAATAAGTCTTCGTAAAACCTGGTGCTCCACTTCACTTCTCCGTGAGCATGTGCACAACATAATGAAGCACTAATAGCTCCTCCTTGTGGCCATTAATACAACTCAACCACATCCCTTGAAAGCAGGATTCAACTCATCCCACAGAGTTTGAGTGATAACTTCAGTGGTGAATCCTCAATACTTCTTTCAAAAGCTGGGCCAGCACCGATCACACACAATTTCTTCAGGAAATGCAGATTTTAAACACACACTCACACACACACACACACACAGGCCACAGTGGTGAAAGAGGTTTTGAGGCCACTGTGTGACTGCCAAGAGGTCTGTGGTGAATGGCTCACCTCAAAGTTGGACCAGCCCAAACACACACACACACACACACACACAAATGATGTGGTTTTTAAAAGAGCCAGAATGAAAGAATAGTCCTCTTTCAACAGACGTGTGTGTGCTTTAGTAGTAACAGATTTTTGTTTTTTTTATGTCCACCAGCTGGACGGCATCCACAACAACCTCTCGCCAGACTTGTAACTTTAACATGAACACTAGATGTTATGACAAAAGGTTGTCTCATAAAACTTTACATAAAGATTTACCCCCCCCATGAGAAAAGCACATGGTGGTGGCGTCCCTTAAATTGCAATGCCATCGATAGCCACTAGATGCTGGCTCAGAAGACTTATACCTTCAAACCTACTAAGAATGAACACCTCCTGTGCAATAGTCTGTAACAGAATAGGAGAATGAACTGTGGACTCTTAAACATCAGATCTCTGTCATCTAAAGCTGTATTAGTAAACAATCTAATATCAGATTATCGTATTGATTTATGTTCCTCCAGATATCGACCAAGGAGGTGGAGTTGCAGCTGTTTTTAACTCGAGCCTATTAATAAATAAACCAAAATTTAATCCGTACTCATTTGAAAGCTTCGTTTTAACGCCTAAGCTGGTAAAAACTCTTCATCTCTCATCTTCAACGATTTATCCTTAAACACGGGAACCTTAAACGGCAGCTGTGGATGCATGATGTGTGTGTGTTTAAAATAAAATAAAATTTTAAAGTAGTTAACATTTTCTCAAGTATGTGTTTTCTGAGGTAGCGGGAGGTGTTGCCAGATGGTGAAACCCTACACTCCTTATGTGGAAGCTCCTTGCTCCAACCGGAAAAGCTGGTACCAACCATAAGCTGTAACCAGTGGGTCACATCACACCTGGCCACACCTCATTCATGTTTCTTATCTCAGCTTATTAGGAAAAGGAAGGCTGTAATATCTCCGTCAGCGGAGGCCGCTGTTGGTTTCTGTGATCTGTGACAGGATCCCAGCAGGATTTCGGTGAAGGTGGTACGATGCTGAAGCTGTTTTGCATTTCCTGAAGAGACTGCACAGTCCTGGCAGGGACTTAATGTATTACTGGAATATCCAGTTGTTAACGATGTAAACATCTGGTTTCTATTTTATGTGAGCTGCTACTGGCTAATTCTTGAGTTACAAACAAGCCCCACGAACACACACACACACACACACTTAATGCCATCTACCACTAGTGCTGCTGCAGTCAAAGTGCAGACATGCACATGAACTGCTTTCATACAAACAACCTGACAGTCTTTCCTTTTTCTTGTAAAGTCTTACTCATCACTGAGTTGACTAAACACACTGATTGTGATGGTGTGTGTGTGTGTTTGTCGACTCATGTTGCAAATATCATAATGTGAACTGTTATTGACCCATGACATTCATCCTGTGTGTGTCAGTTTCCACAGTATGTGTGACTCCCATCAGCATGGATTGGGTTTACAGTGACCTCTACAGGTCATAGCTGGCATAGCATAGACCCCCACACCACTGACATTATTGATATATATTAGGAAGTCTTCTTATTATAATAAAGTCTATGCTGATATCTCTAGGTTTTATCTATCTATTGTGCTTCTTTTTTTTTGCAAACTCCTCCTGCTGCAAACACGCTGATGAGTTATTTTCTCCTTCCTGTGTGAACTGAAGAGAAAATGAAACTCCAAGTGTGAACTCAGCACATGACGCTCCAGCACCAAATCCACCCTACTGCCAGTCCACACCAAGCAACAGTCTCTGAAACTGAAATATTACGTGAAAGCAGATGCTGGCTCCAAAAGTGAGTCAATCCCCATAGACTCTCATTGTTTGGCTGAGAAGCAAAAACAAAAAGAAACGTCAACAGAAATGCGTGTGTGTGTGTGTGTGCGTGTGTGTGCGTGTGTGTCCAGCCACAGACAGCACGTCTCCTTGTCTGATGTCCCTCAAATAAATTCTGCTCTGTTGTTTTTCCACTAATACAGCTACTGGAACAATCAAATATATTGACCACACACACACACACACACACACACACACACACATTGTGCATTATGTCTTGTCATGCACTTGAGATGTGTATTGGTTGAGTTCTCTACAACTGGTCCGATATGCAACATTATCTGGTCACATACTGGCTCCACGACGGATAAACACGCACTCACTCAAATCTAAAGAGAAATACTGATGTACACACACACACACACACACACAGTATACACTCGCAACTCTGCCTCTGCGTCTGCTGGTCTAGGCCCATTGATCCCAGGTTTGGTGCCACAGACCTTTGAATCCAATGTTGATAAGAAATATATATAATATACACACACACACACACACACACACACACACACACACACATATTTATTTATCATCTACAGTCTGAAGTTCTGCAGTTGAGAGCGTCCTGTTAACATTCAGGCCCACTGCCACTTCTAAAGTGCATTTATACTCAGAGCAGAGGGAGTGTCGCTTATGCAGTGCAACACTTTAGCTTTAATGTTGTTGGAAGCATGCGTAATTATCTTGTCCAGACCATTATCCCCACAGCCAAAGCGCTGCTCTCTGCTGTCTGCTGTCTGCCGCTCAGCTCCCAGCCTGCGTTAATGCAGCCTTAACACCACTAACATCAAACTCCTCCTGCTTTGAACGTGTTGTCTGTCTTTCCTCTGCTCTGCTACGTCCACCGTGACCAACGTGAAGTAGCTGACGGTGGAATATCTGAATGCACTATTTGGAAATGCATCACTATCTGTCTTCAAATGTGACAAAATGCAGCCTCCATGTGGGGAAGGCAGAGAGGAGAGAGAGAAGAGAGACTGATGGCATCACTCTGTCCTCCCCGAGGGACGACTGAAACCCTTTTAAGGCTTGTCTCTCTCTCTCTCTGTCCCTCCATCATCTCTTTCTCCAGTTTTCCCTGTTCACTATCTCACTCTCTCGTCCTCGCTCTCTCCCTCCATCACCCTATCAGGCAGGGCAGACTCTGGAGTCGATACGGCCATTAGTAAATAACAGATACATAATTTATTAAATATCCTTAGATACATATTTCAGCATTGAATTACCAGGCAGGGGAAAGAGAGAGTGCGTGTTAGAAGACAGAAGAAGAGAACTGTGGACTAGTTGACACTTAGCTGTGTCATTAACTATTTTACAATGATTTTTATTTTTTGGAAGAAAAACGTATTAAGAGAAAACATAAAGAAGATTAACCCGGCAGGGATGGCTTTAATCAGCATTGTGGGAACTTGTTTGGCAAAGACTGAATGTAACAGACTTCCATTAATGTGTAAAAGTCGCACACTCAAGCTTTAAATCCAATGTTTATTAAATTAAAAGGGCTTCACGTGCCTAGAAGCTACTTGATTGGCTGTGATGAGACATGATATTCTTCAATTATTATTGGAACAAATTGTTTTTACTGGGACGTTTGACTCCTAAAAGGTTGTCATAATACGCCGTAGCTTCGGTCTGCACATCTTCAGCCACAATCTTGCAGCCTCTACAACCTTAACCAAGCATACATACACACACACACACACACACACACACACACACACACAAATCAAAGACAAAACTTTCACTCTAACTTAAACTCTAACTAGAGCGTGCAGGAGTTGATATTGATCATAATGTTTAGTTTAAAAGTCCAAAACTTTCCACATAAAGAGGAAAAAATGTCACCGTGGATCACTGCCGACACCTTTAGCATCTCTCTGACTTCCACTATACATCACCGGTTTTCTCCCTCACATACTAATATGTGGATATTTATTCATATTTGATGCCTTTTAAGATAAAAAATCAATGAGGTAATCAAGCTGTCGCTATGAAATCAGCGCTCCGGTGTGCTGTTTTGCATATTCACCTCCGCTCACATCATTAAAAACACATCCATCGACGCCTATCTTTAATTAGTTTGAGCAAACATATCGAGCTGCGTCTCACACACACACACACACACTAACTAACACACTCAACTGCTCAAACGTCTGCATTACAATAATGCTGAATCTGTATAATTTTCATTAAAAAAAGCACTTGACAGCTGCTGTTTTGGGGATGAAGACATCCCAGCTGAGGCCTGTGTTAGTGAAGCCTCACAACGCTGGCATTGGATGTAAACCTTTTCCTTCCTTCTATAGAAACCACAAACCTCGCTGTTAACGAAACAACGTGCAGTTTTAAAGCAGTAAGTGTAGCAGTAAAACACCAAATCTGTTCATATTAGAGCAGGAAACAAACAAACAAACAAGCAGATGGCTTCCAGTTTGATGGATTATGAAAACAATGTAAATGCATGGAGCACTTTCCAACTCTAATGTACATAATGTGTGAATTTGGTTTCACAAAAGTGTGTGTGTGTGTGTGTGTGTGCGTGCAGGTGTGTGTGTGTGTGTGTGTGTATAGTAAGTGCCTTTTTGAAGCGGCCCGCTCTAGCCTCTAGCTGCTGATGGAAAACCTCTCATGTGTCGAAATGACCGCATCACCTCTCGCTGCCCACACACACACACACACACACACACATGCGCGCACATTCCCTTGCGCCTTACCGCACCCACAAAGCCACAATGCATCTTGGGAACCATTAAGGAAACCGGAGACCACCGCAGTGGGCAAAAGGACACAAACACAGGGAGAGAGGAGCAGGATGAGAGAAATAGAGATGAAGTGAAACAGAAGGAGGCTTCATCATTTCTCATATTGCCTCATTATGAGTGTGATGGATGCTACATATTCAAATATATGAAAAACCGATCTGGCATTATGATTAGAGGTTAGACCAAAAGCCAGTGTATCATTATATTATATGAGGGCTGGAGAGATATATCAACCTCATGACATCTAGAGCAGGTCGAGACTCTTTAAGTGACATGAGGTGGAACGGAAATGGAAAAGACACGAGACTCAGAGACTCAGAGACTCAGAGAAGAGGAGGAAACATTAAAATGAATATGAATGAGAACGAGACGAGGAGCAGGTCTGTGTGGTGAGAGTGATGCAGCGGGACAGCCCGGTGATCGGTGCCTGTGATGCTGCTGATATTGACACCAACCAAACCCGAGAGGCTGCACTTTAATGCTAACCACTGCACTCTGCTGGAGCATCAATCACACACACACACACACACACACCCAATTACATTTGCTTTGCACACAATGTTCATACTGTCTGTGCTTAAAGTGCTAAATGTATTCCCTCTCTCCCCTCCTTTCATTTCTCTACATGTATATAGTGTATATATATATATATCACATCTATCAACAGTTCAGTGCTTAACAATGCCATAAGGCCTTTTTGCAAAGATTTATAGCAAAGATCAACAAACAGTTTGAAGGTTTGAAGCAACAAGTCCTCCAAACAGAAAGTTCCTGATATTATTATTGATTATTGTGGATTTACTTTGCCCAAACTGATTCAGTGAACACAGTCTCCATCCCTCCTCCTTTAACCCCTCTTGATTCTCGTATCTTCTTTCTTCGCCTCCCCTCTTCTCCTTCTCCACTTTCTCTCTCGTCATCTTAATTCTGGCCTTATCCCTGCTGATCCGTTGTCATCTCTTCCCTCCTTTTCTCACCTCTCCTACATCTTTTTTTTTTCATCATTGACTACACTCTCCTCTCCGCTGTCTCTTTCCTCCCCCCCTCCACCTCTCTCCCTCCTTGCTCTCGTGTGATCTGATCTTAGTGGATCCAGTGTCTTTGCTGTAATTAAAGTCCAGTTTACCGCAGTCAACGCTGGTGTCTGGTAACAAGACAAGAGTTCAGGCCCTTTCTTTTTAATTCTCTACATGTTTGTTATTTTTTTTCAGTTCTTTATAGAAATCCACCTTTTCCTCTTGTCTTCTTTCTGCCTCTCCTTGTGTTAGCCCACTTAAATTTACCATTTAACACCTTTAATACATTTAATTATCCTTTACTTCTCTTTAAAAGTTTAATTTTATTTTAAGACAGCAGGTGAATTTATTTTAACTATAATGTCAAAAATAATGACATGAATATATAAAGATAATACAGGGATACAGTGACAGGAAATTCATTTCAAACCATGATAATATGACCGTACTTTGATTTGATTAAGTATGAACAGCATTTGTTTTGTGACTGTTCGGTGCAGGGAGCCGTGTCGGTGTGTCGTTTCACGTAGCACTGAAATAAGATCCAGGAAGTCCAGTTTGTGTCATATTGTTTACATCAGTTTCAGAGTTTATCAGAGGCTGAAACACTGCACGGCGATTTACGAAGCAGGATATTCACACATCTGGATCACCACTTTTATCTCCGAGATATATACTGCACCAGATTTGTCTGGTTGGCTGCTCCAGGGATGAGGACAATAGACGACCCAATCGCCAGACTTAAAGTCAATATTGGACGATTCTGGATAATAGTAATTATGACAGTAGGGGAGGAGCACAGATGGGTCAATAAAAAGTGTACTGTTCCTTTTTACATGTTCTATACAATCAGTATTTTAATGTAATTAAACAGCTCGATTTTCACAAGCCAGGAAGCTTTTTATTGACCATATTCATGTATGACAGATGAAAATGTATGCAATAAATTATATGCTAACACGGTTAGCACATTGCACTTTAACACCAGAATGAATAATGTGAATGTCAGTCTGAACATCTACGAACTAACACCCTGCATATAAAGTAAATCTAGGTCAGTTATATGTTACTGAGGTCTTACAAGTTAACTCCACGTTGCTGACTCTGCCTTTAAAATGACTAATCTGTAGAGTTGGCATTATAGATCTGGTCTGGCAAAAGGCCTCCTCTGATAGGTCTAATTATAGTGGGTCGCCACGGCGATATGATAGCCAGGAAGTATCGTCTCCCCCTACTCTAGACTGGGCTGATCACATGGTCTGGTTTCACCTTAGGAAGGGAGACTGATGAACAGGTTCTAATTACATCATAGTCAGCACGGCTCTAACAACGAGGTAACTCATAGCTAATCAGCTGCTAGAAGTTATAACTCTGTGCCGCTGGTCCATATTCTGTCTTTGAACATGGTTTTTTACCCCTCTGTTGCTTGCTATAAATTGAATGCATTTGGCGTATCGTCTGTTAGACAACAATACACTTAAAGTCCCAGTCAGTGCGAGGGGAGAGAGAGGAGACGCTGCTCTGTTTTAATGTCACTGTAAAGAGATCAAGACTGCACACGCAGAACACACAGAGTGTATCAGAGCGCACGCGTGTGTGTGTTTGAGTGTGTGTTTGAGTGTGGAAGAATGAAGGGAAGAAAAGAAAGTGAAGGACGGAGAGGTCGAGGGTGACAGAGGGAGTCCTCCAGTCTCCAAATATCGTTTTATACAATTAGAACTTACAGTAAGCCTTTATCAAAGAAACATACTGGAAATCCAATTTCTATACTTTTTCATTTTACAATTACCGGTGAATGTTTGCTGAAAAATAATATTCCTCTCTGTATCTGCTGCAAAGAAACTCCATCTTTTATTCCATCTAAACTACTGTCATGTAGCCCAGATTGTACCTGCTATTCATTCCTCATATGGATATATGCACATGGATATTATTACGTAGACTTTGCTCTGTGAAAGTTACCATAGTTTGCAGTTCTGTCACCCTATAAAAATATATTAAACTTATTTAAGATTTTGTCATTTATTGATTCTCTTATACACTTGTTTTTGGGAAGCAGGTACGCGTTTTGGTCGACCTGTAATTTTACTGTTATCGGGGGGTTGTTTAAGGGAAAGGGCTCCGTGGGGAACACAAGAAACTGACTGCTGTGTGATAATATCAGTTTCTGCTGGAGGGGAAACATGAGCAGAAATCTTTAAGAGACAGAGAGGGTCCACATAGATCTCCGAGGCTGCTTCTCAACCATTTCTGGACGGCTGTGACACACTACGCTCTGCTCATCTCTCTGTTTATTCAGATGCTCCCCAGTGAGTGTTACAATCAAAGTGTGTTACAACATGTATATATGTGTGTGTGTGTACACACCTGTTCTTACTCCCTCTATCTGCTGCTGATGCTGCCGTCCTGGACACACACACGTTGTTTCCTCTCTCTCCACCTCTCCAGCATCCACTTCTTCTCCCTGAGGGGGATTTGCTCTGATCACTTCCTGTGCTCTCATCTGCTGTTCGATACTTCTCACAGGGACTGATGAGACGCTGTCATACCAGAAGTTACTCCATGAAATAAGTTTCTTTTATTCACTCGACCAAAATGGAGTAAACTTTTTGAAAATCTGTACAAAAAAACATACCGAGAAATCTAAATAATTTATATCAATATATAATAAAATATGATTCCCAAATTACAAATGAAATGCTCAAATGCAGTGTTGAAGTCATCTTCTAACATATGTAATATTTAAAAAATGAAATATTGACATCATGTTAATGTGATAATATTATATAAATATACCCAGTGTAAATCATTTCTCTTTCTATTCCTGCTTTTTTCCCCTCCCCCAGTGTCCTATTGTTCTTTTTATTAAGGTTGCAGACTCTCTCCACCTCCCTGCACTCATATTTTCAGTTCAGTAATTGAGTTGAAAAACACACACACACACAAAAACAAAGTTAAAGATGATTGATAGTGTTATAGTAATTGGATCAATCTTGTACAGATAACATGATAATATATCATTACTGTAAATTCTTTTGGCCACAGTAATCATGTAGTGAAAATCTGATATTGTGACAAACCCTACTAAACTCCACAGTGGAGATGAAATGTTGAAGTGTGTGTGTGTGTGTGTGTGTCTTTTTGAGTTTTGTACTTAAATTAAATGTTAATGCATTTTGGTGCTGCTGTCTTTTTGCTCTTTTTCACTTTGTTGTCTTAGTACTGAGTATTTGGCTATCACTGTTCATTCTCTATTTATGCCTAGAAATGTAAAATTAATCATTTTTAATTTTATTACTTTTTTTCTCCAGAAAAAAGTAATGAAAGTCGGTCTTGAGCTGCCCTCTCAGTATCACTTCAGTTGATCCTTTTGTTGCCCCGGCCAACCAGCAGTGCTGTTATAGTCTGCAGCTCTCCTGTTGCTGTTTTGGCATTTGGCTTCTGTTATTTGTTTGTGTTTGCCTGTAGTCTGTTCCGCTGGGCCGCCTTTCCTCCAGTGTGTCACGACCAAACGTCTAACCGGGAACTAACGGGAGGCCTCGCGGGGTCTCAGAGTGCGTGTGTGTGTGAGAGAGCAAGGTTTTATTGTGTCATTTAACTGTGTGTGTGTGTGTGTGTATCTTTAAAAAACATAGAGAGTGAGAGAGAGAGAGAAAGTGTGTGTAGGCACAAGTTTTGTTAGTACTTAATTTTGTGCACGCATGCATGTATGCCTGCATGCAAGTGAGTGTATGTTGGAGCACAGGTTCCCCAGGGTCAGAGTGAAGTAAATTGTGTGGCAGGTAAATAAATACACACACATACACACACACACACATATACACACCGGGCCCTGTCTACAAACTAGCCGGGTGAAACCAAAGCGGTGTGGGCTAATAGAGGGGAGGGTGTGTGTGTGTGTGTGTGTGTGTTTATTGGTAGATTTACTTTTTAAAGAAGACGGCCAGCTGTGATGTGAGCTCATACACTTAGTCTCTGATAGGAGACTCTACAATATAAATGAAGGTAATTAGAGTCTTTCATTTAGTGATAACACAAGTTAACACACATCACAGAAGTGCAGCCTGTTAATGTAACGCCGCCATCCACATATAAAGGCAGCACCGGCTTTCCAGCACCACGGACAGCGACACACACACACATATGACCCACCTCTAGTATGACAGCTGTATTTATTAGTATTCATTTTTACAGATTAACATTAACAACAAATACATTGTGAATGTATGGTGTAGAACAAAACATTTATGACACATACATACAAACAAATGTGCTGATAATGTATTTTATTCCATATCTTCATGCTAAAAAAGCCTCAATATCCTCATCATTCAGTCATTGACAAAAACAGATTAATCCCGATATTGTGCAGTAAATATGGCTGACTCTTTAAGACTCAATTCAAACTGTGTGTGTGTGTGTGAGACACTCACTCCCAGCAACAGTGATTTCCTGTCAGCTTGCAGCATCACAACAGGATGAATCCTTGTTACTGACAGCGACACGTCACAATCAAATACAATCCTCCGTCTGCCTGGTGACTGACAGGAACCTCAACCGCCCTCAGAGTGCCGAGAGACGACTCTGACCTGCGCGCAAACACAAGACGCAGGTGAATGAATGTCTCATATGCAGTCAAGGTTAAGTCCAAAGGTGTGTCGAGATAACAATGTAGAAGTCCAGATAAAAGGAAGAGAAGAAAAAGGAGCTTTTAGCAGCCAAAGAGTCAAATAATCTGTGCAAACTCTAAATGAACTGTTTGCATGCAGCTTTAACCTCGGCGTCTTTCTATCACTAGAAACTTTGTTCCTAACTAGAAGTGTTTTTACTAGAACAGTTTAATTGATTGATTTGATTGATTGAAAACTCATCTTATTTAATATGTAAACTTGAGACTCTGCCCTCTAATAAAACATCTGTATTCCCTGTCGTCTGCTGCCTCGGTAAACAAAGCACAGAAACATGGTGACACATAGTTCTAGTAGCGGCTGCACTCTTTTCATTTACACTCAATCAACTGTATTGATCTGAGAACCATGATTCACCATCTACCACTACAGAATCACTGTCTGTGCATATTCTCTCTCTCTCTCTCTCTCTCTCTCACTCACACACATGCACACACACACATTAGTAGAAAACAAAGGGATAAAAAAAGAGAAGAAAAGATCAGATCAGAGCAGGAGAAACTCAATCCATCCGTCACCTTTGAGAGCAAGTGACCTCTTTGTGTGTGTGTGTGTGTGTGTCTCCCCTGGTGGCTGTTTGTGTCAAGGGAATGGAAACTTAAATCATCAATTAAGGTTAATAATTAAAGAGCTTAACAATGTATTATTAATGAGACTGACGGTCTAATTGCCCTCCGCTTAAAAAAAAAAAGCAGATAACACCTGAAGATGGAAAGAGATACATGGAGAGAGAGAGAGAGAGAGAAGGAATGGAGCTAAAAGTTGAAAGGAAAGGTGTGATTAGTGAGAGAAAGATGAACAGAAGTGAAAAAGAAATGAAAAGAAAACGAGCTGGAGGAAGCGAGAGAGAAGAGGTGGATGGATGAAACAAAACTAAAGAAAGTTATATGAAGAGAAGAACAAATGAGAGATGTAGGGATAGAGGACAGAAAGTAAAGGTAGATGTAAAGAAAAACAGATGAAGGACAGAAGAGAAGAAAGACAAAATAGAGAAAACGAGCCTGAGCCTCTTCACTCTCCTCTTCTTCTCCAGTGTGTATCGAGTTGCCCAGACACTGTTTGATAATTGCAGGGAGATTACAGTGTGAGTGTGTGTGTGAGTTAGCATCAGGCCCTTTTAGCAGTATTTAGACACTATTGGATTGAGATCATGTTGACTGCATTAACACCTAGTAACATCTCGACACAGCAAAACACACGACTCTATCAATGAGAGCGGGGTCGGGATAGAGCTGATCGCTGTCTGTCTGGCAGCACGTCTCAGTTCAAACCTGCACGTTTGCAGGTTCAATCAATAACTCCTCTGTTCTATAAACGACTGTGAGCTTTTAACTTAATACAATACAGGCAATCAACAATTTAAAGTAGAGAAAAGCCGGACCCTGGATCACTCACCTTCATGTGTCATGTGTCGGTTGGCGGAGGAATGACTGCTGGTGTCTCGGGTGGGTCTTGTTAAGCAGGTAGAGGTAACCTCTGGACTTTAGACAAACCTGTGGACTTTGAAGAAAAGTGTCTAATCTTTATGGCTGAAGGAATGAGCAGAGACGTAAACACAAGATAGACAGACAGAGATAATGATGGGATATCTAACCGCTTCATCATCACATGTTGACTCTGTGGAACAAGCGAAGCAAACTGTTAAAAACAAAACAGCCAAAAAGAAAGTCAGCTTTAATAAGCTTTAATGTCAGACTTTAGTGGATTTTAATAGACACACTGCGGGACTGGTGTGCACAATTAGAAATGATTTATTGGTGCACATTTCTGGTGGATTGTAAAACCCTATCTGAGAGTATTATAAACCAGTATGTAGTGTCTGATAAGCCTTAATACAGGGCAGTTTTTAATCTGAATGCCCTACATATATACAGTTCTGCTCTGCTGGATAATAAAATGCCCCACGAAAGCACATAGCATGGTACCCGAGGTCTCTCTCTCCCTCTCTCTCCCTGGCCATATAACTGATGCCACAACCATTATGTGGTCTGTGGGTTGCTCTCTCTTTCTTCACCTCTCCATTTTTTACTCTTCCTCTCTGTCTCTGTCTGTTGGTTTGTCAAGACACAGGGAGTTGTGGTCAGAGGGAATTGTTGGAGGAAGAGGCAGAGATATAAACACCACATCCTGATGAGGGTAATGTCAAATCTGCCTCATTATCAACACAAAGCCTTTCTTTTCATCTGTGTGTTTATGCTATCTCTCTCTCTCTCTCACACACACACACACACACCATTTAACACTGATAGTATATTCCTTTATTTATCCCCGGAGACTGATGACGCATTAAAATGCATTTGATATTTTGAGTTCATTATACATATAGAGCAGATTCAGACTCTTCAATTCCCCCTATTAGCAAACACATGGTGATGACGGCAAGGGAAAACTCTCCTGTTAATGGGAAGAAACTGGGCTCTAGGTGGGCACCATCTGCCTCGACTGGCCGGGCTATTGTGACAGCTAACGGCGCTAGTATGTTCCTAGTCTATTAAACAAACATAATGATACGAGTCCTCAGAATCTGATCAAAACATTTCATCAGAATATGTTCAGGTTGCATCCCAAAGCCAACCGATGTAGTATTGATCAGTTCTACAACAAATACATGTATGTAATCGGATACAATTTACGATGAGTAGCTCGACTTTACTGTCTGGTACTTCAGGAAAAAGCAGACAGTGAAAGATGATGCGTTTAACTTTTCCTCCCTGGTGTCTCTAAGCACTTTTGCAGTTACAGTCAACTTCTAACAAGGCAATTAAAACAGGAGCTGGCAGATACACTAAAATAGGCCCCTCACACACACACACACACACACACACACATACACACTTCCACTCTGTCTCTTGTTTTAAATGGGTGCTGGCAACCACTAGGACATCCGTCTCTCTCTCTCCCTTTCTCTGTCAGTCTTCTTCTATCCCACACACCCTCAATCTCTCTCGATTACCTCTCTTCTCCTGCCATCTCTCTTTTCTCTCTTCTGTTTCCCCGTTTCCCTCCCCCCCTCCCTACATCTCACCCTTCAACCAATGCCAATGCCTAATGGCTTTGAGCAAGGCAGCCCCGACCCCCGACTCCCACCTCCATCTGAGAGATTCAATTGGATTGGAAGCCAATCAATCACGCCGAGTATCGACCTGTGATTGGATTTGGCCGGGGCTGACGGGGAGAGGTGGGTGGGCGAGGGAGGGGGGCTGGTTTGATTTTAGCTCTGCTCCAATGAAGGTAGATATGATATATTATTGCTATGGACGTACAGACAGGGACTGTGTGTGTATGAGTGCGCGTGTAGTGTATGTATGTAGGTGGTAGGGTGGATGGAGTGTGTGATTGTGGTTGACATGTGTCATGGTTTGAGGTTTTGAAGCAGTGCCAGCTCTGACTGATGTCTGGCTATCTATCATATAGAGATGTACTGTACACTCTGTGTCTTATGTTACGTTTTACGATAATGTGATCAAGAGCAAAATGAGTTGGATTTTTTATTTTCTACAATACAGACGTTTTCGAGCTACACAGGTACATCACAGGCATTTTCATAGCAGACATTAGAGTCATAAGTGAGAAAACGACACCCACAGATAAAGACTGATCATTCTTGATCCTGGAAACAATCTGGAGGTAAAACAATCTGACTAAAAGGTCCACTGAGTAAGTCTGAGGCTTTTACACCTCCAGCAGCATTACACCATAACAAGACTGCATGGAAATCCAACAAAGATGATGTCAATGGCTCACAATCCTCTGACTAGATTAGAAGAAACCAGTGCATACACTCAGACTGTATTGTTTATGTACACACACACACACACACACACATAAATTGCTAGTGTGAATGATGGCTGCATTATGTCTGTGGAGAACCTCCTCTATGACAGTTATGATACTAAAGCCTCTCTCTCTCTCTCTCTCTCTCTCGCACACACACACAAACACACACACATGCAAACATATACATTCACATACAAGAATTAAAAGAATTTCACTTTGGACTCTATCAAAGGTGAAATTAAAGTGTAGAAAAATGTTAAATTTGGATTAAGGGTGGATTACATGATTATCACACACACACACACACACACATTTTAGCTGTTCTGACACCAGTGGCAAGCTGTAGCCGCAGATAATGCTATAAGGAGCTGGTCAATACTAATCCACTAACCCTAACCTGCTTAGCACTGACCACTCTGTGTGTGTGTGTGTGTGTGTGTTACAAAGATGAAGGAGTATGTTTGCATGTATTTCTCTTTTCAATGTAAGTGAATGTGTATGTGACAAAGTGTGAGTATGCATGTGTGCGAGTCTAACGACCTGTCTGTTCAGTGTGTGTGTGTGTGTGTGTGTGTGTGTGTGTGTGTGTGTGTGTGTGTGTGTGTGTGTGTGTGTGTGTGTGTGTGTGTGTGTGTGTGTGTGTGTGTGTGTGTGTGTGTGTAACCCATTTAGTGCTCTCCATACATATTTCTTTGCTGTAACATAAGGCGCAGCTGTAGACCAGATCAATACAAATGTTTCTTTGTTAATGAAGATGTGTTTGTGTTTCCAGTGCGCGTGTGTGTGTGTGTGTGTGTGTGTTGGGGGCGTGGAGGAGAGGGGCACTTAAGCTGACCACTGCGTCTGACCACTGTGGTCAGTCAGTGGACGATTTATACAACCCACAAAAATTTACCACCAACACACACACACACACACACACACACATCTTAACACACACATACACAAGGTGTCAGTCCAGGTCAAGGGCATCTCCTGACAACATGTGGGACTTCAGAAGAGTAAAAAGCAAAACTAATAAAGCAAACGGACTGATGTGACACGACAAGAAATGTTTTTGAAGTTTCAGCTTTACAGGAAAAATATGTCGTCATCCTGAGTTGTGACTAAACGGTGACGCACACAAAAAAAGCCTGAAAGCAGAAATGGACTTTGAGTTGTTGTTCTTCTTTTTATCTACTTTTATTTCTTTTATTGTTTTTATATTGCATCTCTTTTTTTTTGTTTCTCTTTTATTGTGAAAATTCAATTGAATGCGTTGAATTTTACTACATATCCTGCATTAATGGGATAAGCTTTAAATAATATGAATAAAGCATATAGCAAGAAAAATAATTATTTATCCAGATCTTATTGTCCATGCATGAAGCTTTTATACGTAAAGCCTTCAATATGTAGACAGACAGGCCTTCCTCTATATCATCATCACCATATCTCTTATCGACAGTCTGTGCAGCATCATTAACATATCTAATTCATACATAAAGTGTGGAGTATGCATGAATCCTCAGGGTCAATATTTCATCTGTGCTCCATGTGAGATTGTGACATGTGCAGGTGCGGCGTGTGTGTGTGTGTGTGCTGTGGTACATGTATATGTGACATAGGGAACGTTAATGATTAAAGTGTGATTAGATTTGGATCAGGAACACTGTGGATGTGTTTGCTGCATGCGGTTGGAGTTCAAAGTTTGAAGGCCGAAGCTGCTCATTGTTTCAGCGTTCCCTTTATTATCTCCACCATAAATCTTTAACTATAAATGTATGCTGATTATTAATACTCCAGTTATTGTTTCTTTTTACGAGGCTGGGAAGGAGTGTTTGTAGTTATCATGACCCCGTTAAACTGACTCTTCTCCTGTATTTGTAATGATGAGAGAGAGACATTGAGCAATTTGAGTATTTTTAATAGACATCTGACACAAAAAAAAGTGCAGATTGATCCAGAAAAGTGAAAAAAAATGCAAAATATGTAGCTGAAAGAAAGAAAGACAGAAAGAAAAGAAAGAGGACTGATAAAGTGAGAGTGGTCATCTAATGTCCTCCCCTCCTTTTCTTCCCTCCATCCGTTCATACTTCCCTTACGACATGCATCAGTGCTTCTAATATGTATGTATGTGTGTGTGACAGTCTCCATTGATCCCCTGTCATCCTGATCACATTACAACCCCCCCTCCCCCCTCCGATTAGATCTACATTTTTAATTTTCCTCCGCGGATGACAAAAAAAACAAACAGTGGATGTGGATGATGTGGATGAATACAGAGACCTGGAGGAGGTCACTGCATGTCAGCTGGGAGGGAAGAGACTGATGAACAGAGGGATTATCAAAATAAAACAAAACTAAATAAAGTAACCTCTGAAAGAAAAAGAGAACTATGATGAAATGTATTCAATGAACTAATGGTAAATGGACTGCATTTATAAAGCGCCGACCACTCACACGCCAACATTCATACACAATGACAAAGGCTGCCTACTCATCAGTAGTGATGTATAGAGCTGGTTTTACCCAGAAAGCTTTTTTACAATGTGTCTATTGTTCAGTCATTCACACACACACACACACACACACAGATTTTCAGTATCTTGCCCGAGAACACTTCACGATGCAGACTGATCAGTGGATAGTCCCGCTCTACTTCCTGCGCCACAGCCACCCCGACTGAGTGACTGTTTTTAATGTAAAGTCATGAATGCATCTGTAGAAAAACACACACACTGTAGCTCCTGATTAGGAAAACAGGATCCTCCAGCAGCAGCCAATAACATATCCGGTTCAGAAGATGTCTAAATGATTCATTTTCCTTAAGATACATTTCCATCAAAAGCCTATAAAATGAATAAAACTATGAATAAAAAATAAAACAGGGTTAAAAGCACGCTGCATATATGAGTGTGTTAATGATACTTGTCTTTGCTGGTTTGCTTCTTCATTGTTTTTAATGGAGACGTTTAACATCACGGTCTATACGTGAGTGAAGCATTGTGAGCCTCCTGCAGATAGATGACTCTGGGTTGACCTGCGGGGGGGACACGTCTACACTACATCATCTCTCTCTCATGGTAAACATACTTCACTTTAATTCTATTAATAATCATATGTATTATCATTACAGTCTCCAGCCCACAACACACACACACACAACACACACACACAAACTG
Organism: Pampus argenteus; assembly: GCA_036937835.1. NCBI lineage: Eukaryota > Metazoa > Chordata > Actinopteri > Scombriformes > Stromateidae > Pampus > Pampus argenteus. Next base: position 2,229,458 of record CM072883.1, on the reverse strand, counting down.
CATAAATACACACTAGTACATACGAGTACAGGCAGCAGACGCAGTAAGTGATATAGATTACAACACTCGTCACTCCCTCCAGAATAAGAGTCACGACCTTGGGCCAAATGTCATTAAGTAGCTCTGCCATATCTTCCTCTAACGTACTCTTGACCTCGTCTTCCCTGCTCTGATTCTGTACCTCATGTTTGTTTGTTGTTTTTGTTTGTTTTTTAACATGTGTGAAATTTAAGAAACAAATAAAATAATAACCTGATAAAGAAGCTTTAGCTTTTGGAAAAATAACAGTCGGCATCTTTTTATTTAGAGTCAATAGGAAACACTGTTGATTACCAAAGTAATGCAAAATATCATGATACAGAGTTACCGAGTAAGCATAATTCATTTACTGTGTACTGTATGTACTTTTGCAGTGTGTTGGACAATTAGTAGACTATGTTGATTAAGTATCTCTCCTTATCTTTCTCTCTCACACACACACACACAATCAGCATTATTATCAAAGCACCAAAGGTTGCTCTGATTAGGTTTCTCTTTACAACTGAACAATGACGTAATGATGAGTAAAATGATCAACAGAACGCAATATAATATATATATATATATTTGTTTGGGTCAACTTGTGCCACCATAACAGAAAAGGACCCGAACCTGAACCATGTGACCTCCATCTACATGGAGACCTGGCAGAAGGACAGACTTCTGCAGAAAGAAGCATAAAGGCATCAGAGAGAGAGAGACATGAGACATGAGATGAGGCTGAACTCTTGCAGGATGAGGAACCAGAGCAGGAAATGGCAGCGACAGCCAGGAAGCAAAACAGATCCATGATGGGTGCTGACAGGACCCATGACTGGAACTGTATTGAGCCATTGAGTAAGCTCAGCACTGATGGCATCCCAACACCAGGTCATCGAATCTGTAGATCCTGCTTTTCAGTGCAGATGCTGCACACCTCCTGGCCAATCGCTGCATGAAGAGGTTGTGAATGTCATCATACCAAAACATTTAATGAACAACTTTTCTTTCAGTTTCCTTCTTTATCTCTCACTTTTTCCTTTCACACCATCCTCTCCGTCTCTTCCCATCTATTTTATCCTCTCCCTCCCCATAGATAATCTCTCGCTCGTCTTCTCCCATCCCTCCCTCGCGCTGTCTTTCCCCTCTTCCTTATTTGTCCATCTGTCTCATCCTGGCAAGGCCATTAACTCATAAATCCAATACAGGCCACCTCAACACTATCTGTCTTCTGCCGATGGAGAGCGGGATGGGACAGCGGGAGCAGAGAGGAGGATCAATGGCTCCCCTGACTGTCAGTCCGCTCACTCGTTTTCACATCCATCTACCCATCGCCTCCTCCCTCCCGGCCTCCCCACTCTCTTTTTTTCCTGTTTTGTTCCAAACCTAATGCTGACACAGCTTCTCCGCACACTCACAAATAATATCAGATAAAGTCTAAGTCTAAGAAAGTATTTTACAGTTAAAACAACTATATTTATTTAACCTTAATGACTCACTGAGTAGCCAAGCTGATGATGCACCTGTGCACACAAAGAGATCTACTGCACATGCATTATTATCCATATCCCTGCTATGAATAGTTCATTCACAGCAAAAAAGCCTACAAAATATTTCTTTCTCCTTATTGGTCCTCCTCCAGCTGGTGGTATATGTGGCCAAGCTCACCTGCGATCCGGGTTTCACATATCTGGAAAGAGGTTTGCCCCAACTCAGGCGAAAAAAGAAATATTGTTATACACACAGAGGATGGCCAGTGGCCTGCGGCTTTGGCACACCCCTGCACACACACACACACACACACACAGTGTGGTTAGAGTGTTTCAGCCCCCAGTGAACCACACTTGCCTCTGGTGAGCCACAGAATCCATGAGATATAGAGTGACAATCTCTCTCTCTGTGTCTCACACACACACACACACACACACACACTTAAACAGTATGATCTTGACCTGCTCTATATAAAAAGTGTCATGAGATAACTATTATCAATACAGGATATTGTTAACAATTAATTACACCTGTGCTTCTCCTGCTCCTGATGAGCCAAAAGGGAGAAAAAAAACACGTGAAGAAGAATTTATAAAGGTTTATTGCAACATCTTTATCAGTAATAATAAAAGTGAAAATTAGATTAACGTATTGAAGACCAAACATGATGTCACAGTGGGCGGGGTAACCAGGTAGACGGCCAAGGTTGCATGAAAATGACAATAAAGGGGTTGAAGTTTGGGTATATAGCCGGGTAATCAGAAGGAAAGCATTAGTGCATGTCCATGGACAGCCTCAGTTTACTTTTAATCTGCTTGATTCACAGTAAATCTAATATTGCATTGAACTCTGCCAGACATACGGCCAGATTTGTGCATGTTATTGGAGTGAATGTTGAAACGAAGTGTGGTGAAGGAACTGAGCTGATGGACTTTAGGCTCAGTATGAACAGGAGGAATGATTACAACAAGAAAAATGTATTTCAAATGTGCATTTTTATTCATAAAGCCCAATATGATAAATGATAAATGTTTCTGTCAGGAGGCTTTACAGTCCGTACAGCAACACCACATCCTCGGTCCTGTTCTTAACTCAGGAAAACAAACTTTAATGGGGAATAAAATGAAGAAACTTCAGGAAGAAGTTCACACAAACACACACACAAACACACAAACTGTCATATCAAACCCATGCACTTGATCTCTCTCTCTCTCTGTCTCTCTCTATCTCTCTCTCTCTCTCTCTGTCACTCACTAACACACACACACACACACACACACACACACACACACACACACACACACACACACAGGTCGTGCCCTTCTCGTGTTTCCTTTGACACATGGTAATAGATTCCGCTGTAGCTCTACGCCTCGGCTAAGTGGCCTCACCTTTCACTGAAAACAAATCTCTCTCTCTCGATTTCTCTCCCGCTCATTCACACACACACACACACACACACACACACACACACACAAACACTTTTCACACTCCAGCTCTCTCTTTCCACACACTGTCTTCCTTTCTTTTCCATTTTCTCGTTCACCCTCTCACTCTCTCTTCTCATCTCCTGCGCTCTGACCTTCCTCCTCTCTCTCTCTCTTTCTCTCTTTCTCTCTCGCCCTCTCTCTCATCTCTCTCCCATGGGTGCTCTTCTCTTCCTTTCCGTCACTCAGCCCACCATCCTTGACTTTCCATCCTATCTCTTCTTTTTCTATTCCCTCCTCTTTTTGTCACTTTCTTTCGATTTCGATTCAAATTAGTGTTTTTACATTTTTTGTTATTTAGTTACGTTAAAATAAATTAAAAAATATACACTGTACAAAGGTTTTTAATAGTTCTATATATTTATTTTATTTTAGTAGTATTGTGTTTACAATACAGAAATATTCTTGAAATCCAGTCTTTATCATAATAATAATATAATATAATAATAATAAATATTTAGCTGTTTTGTTGTTTTATTTGTAATTCATTTTACAGTCTGTCTATTATCTTAGTAAATATTTTATTTTTTAAATTTTGTTTGTCAAATATGATATTTAAAAAAATATCTAAAAAAATCTTTCAATTCCTACTCGAAGTTTAGATTGAGAGAAATATTGAAGCTGAAGATATTGCATTTGTTTTTTGTTTGTTTTTTGTTTTGTTTTTTGCTATATTCTAAACTTCTATACACAAGATGCCTGTACTAGTATATTAGTATATTTATTAGTATATTAGTATATTTATTAGGTTTCTGTTTTAATGTTTTGTGAATCCTTTAAACTTTAAAAATCCCTCTAAGACTCTCTCTCACCTCTCTGGTAAATGTGCAGTATGTGAATGTATTTATTTTATTACCACTTAAAATTTGATTTGATTAATAAAAATAAAAGATTTTCAACTAGAAAAATTCAGAGTCCAAACTCTGATTGAATGACAACGGCTCCTATGGAAAAAAAAAAAAAGAAATCGCCATTGAAATGGTTTAAAGACCAATCAATCAATAAAATAAACTTATCAAGCGTTTTATTGTTTTATGAAATTCAAATAAAATTAACTTTATAAAACAAATCAGCAGTTCGTAGACGTTGCTTGAAGCTGCTTCATGATCTGTTGGATCCGTGCAGCACTGAGGCCATTTATAGAGTAAGACTGCCCTCTAGTGGAGACTCAATATTAATACTGTGGAGGAGAAAAAGAAATCTCTTCAATTAAGTAGAAGATAGTATCCTCGATGAACTGGATTTTATTTATTTATTTATTTTTTCATGCAGCTGATGCACATGTTTTATAGACTGTGTTCTGGGTTCAATCTCAATAATCCTTGTTATTCATTGTTATTCAAACTCGTTCACTGAAAATCACGACGGCTCTTTTGTTCTCCTGTTTTCAGTAACATTGGACCATAACAATATAATCTGCTTGTGAATTTGTTCTGCAGCCAGAAACCAGAAGAGTGGAGGCTGCTAGAGCAGGAGGCTCAACAAAAAAAAAGAAATCTCTGGTGGTTGGAAGGGAAACAGCCACAAATATGTTGACCATACTGGAATGACTAATGAAAGGTCTGTGTTTGCTCAGGCTGACCTTTCCTTCCTCCTTCTGTCTGAAGCAGGCAGAGAGATGGGGAGTAAGTGGCATGTATCTAAATGAATGAACCCAAGCAGCCATCAAGGCCAACGTGTAATATGTCATGAGGTGAGAAAATAAAACTCACTGTACATTTACAGACATATGCTATGTAAAGATCCTTATATAGCCGATAAAAGACAGAATTTAAACACATTTTTACTTTTATTAAAGTTAAAGCCAATACTTCTTCAGCTCTTCAGAGGTCCACATGTTGGATCAGGTCCAATTATACTCTGTATTCCCCGTTCGGACCGGATCTGAACCCTTCAAGATGCTTCTTTGTTTTAAAGTTCATTTAGTCGGAAGAAAGATGCTTCTTTATTTTCCTCAAACCTTCCTGTTGTTCTCCCGTCTCTCTCTCTCTCTCACATGTGGATACACACACACACACACACACACACAGTGTATTAGTGTCAAAGCTCTGCAGACAGACAGAGAGCAGTAATGGATGGGTGGATGTTCTTAAGCTGAATTCTCTTCACCCGGCAACTGACACACACACACACGCACACACACATACCTCATATCATTATTAGTCTTTGCAATGTTCAGTATTTTGTCCTCTCTATATATACATCTATCCCTTTTCTCATCCCTCCATCCATCCCTTCGTGAATATTTGGTGGAGGGTTATTCGTCACTCTGTCAACTTCCTGTCTGCAGGATTAGTCGTCACAGTGAACAACACGAGAAAAAGGCGAAAAACTTCTGAGCCTTTCTGTGCCCTTTGATGTGCATCCCTCGTTTCTTTTTACAGTGTGTGTGTGTGTGTGTGTGTGTGTGTCCAAACCTTCCTTCCAAGTTCAAACTGACCCCAAGATAGTGTGTGTGTGTGTGTGTTTGTATACATGAGTTTGCCACGTCGTTTTCTGTGTTTGACTGTTGAATGTTGTATTTGCCAGCTTTGTGTGTGTGTGTGTGTGTGTAGTCGGTGTGGCTCCAGGCCCTCATGCGTCAGAGGCCCTTTCTTTTTCTGTGGCCCCTGAGCAAACATATTAAGAACTCCCTTATCACTGCTTATACAGCCAGGGCCACACACACACACACACACACACACACATTAAATACAAGCCTAAACACACATCACATTCACAAAAAGATAGCTTTGACTCCAAACAGACAAAGCTCGCCGCCAAACTCCCCAAATGTCAGCGATCCATCGAGGAAGAAGAGATGGGGCTAAAGAGCTTTTCAGGCCTGCTATTGGTCGACATGAATCCGTTGGTCAGACGTTCAGAGGCAAACTCAGGTTTATAAAGGTGTTGGGTGCGTTTGAGAGAGAAACACATCCAACACACTGACAAGCCTTCATCAAGAGGTGCATCGATGGAAAGAGGACGGGCATGAGGGACAGACAAGACTCCCTTCTGTTATACGGATAAAAAGAAAGATATTTAAAACAGTGGAGCGAGAGTAGACGAATACCAGCATCTGGTTGAAATACTGAGAGAAAAACACAACTAAAGAGAGTCACAGATTTTGTGGAATCAACAGGACTTCAAAGGAAAAGTAACTCAAAAGATCAGAAAACCGACCTTGAAAATCTTCAGTTTCTGCAGGATCTCCAACGTCAACACAAAGTCTGAGTTGAGCATAAAGAAGCAACAAAACGGCTTGAAAATCACTTCCTGGAGCAGAGTTTGAAAAAAAAGCCAAATCACTGTTTAATGACAACAGTTTGCAGTAACTTATCATTCATTTTAAGTGCCTATTAACAGCCGCCATGTCTAACGAAGCAGCACTAGTGTCGACGATGAAGGTTGCTACGATGATGCTGTTGATTCTTGGGACGGGTGTGGAGGCAGCACCCACTGAGAGAGGTAAGGAGCCCCGAGATAACAGGCAGGAGCAGCTGATGCTGAAGGATGTAGTTGCGTCGCTCAATAGATCATGAATCATCATGAGGAGTAGGATACCAAAAGACCTGACAAATTATTAAAATTTAATCCTGAACTTGTTATTATTCCATTTTAAATACTTGTCAATTTAATTTACATGAAAGAGAGAGAATAGTTTTATGTGACTGCGGTGCAACTGAAATATTGATGCTGCAGCATTTAGCTGCCATTCATAGTATTATACTGGTGAATTATTGCTCTTAATTGTGATGGCTAGTAGAGATGACTAATATGAGTCTTTTGTTTGTCTGTTCTGACAGATTTGAAGTAAAATCTGTGGTTGACTCGAGGCTGCATTGTGCATAAACTGATTACTAAAGACGTTATTAGAGACAAAATAAAGTCCTATATATGATTTGGGGGATTTGAGTCACATGACTTAACTCAAGTCATACTCGAGATGCAAATTTAAGGACTTGGCTTTTTTTTTTTATTTAAATCTTTGCATTTTACTAAATACTGAGAAGCTTTATGCCTTGTTTATGAAACACGACACTATGGGCACCCAAATGGGCGTGTGGTTTCCACCTGGAGGCGGGTGTGCTGCAGCATCTCTACTACGTCAGATTGACTTGACTTAATTAGGAATATTTTGGAAGTCAAACTGAAAGTGAACCTGAAATATCATTCATAATCTTGCTCTTCATTTTCTAGATCCTATCCCCAGTCTCACTCATTCATCAACTGTACCAGAGAAACCTTCAGGTCTAAATCCAAGCAAGTACCTGAAACAGTGGCTTCTGATTACCAAACCAGCTGGAGTGGATGAGACAACAAAAAACAGTGACAAAACCACTACAAGGACTATCACTGCTGGCATCAGGGCAGGACAATCGAGGATCCGCCCCGGGACAGTCAATGCAGATAAACGAGCACAGATGCTGAAGATGATCTCGGCCCTGGAGGAGCTGCACAGGACATTTAACAGCACACTGAGCACATGGATCACGATGCCGCGAGGTAACAATGACAATACCTCCTTATGTGTGTATATATCTCTCTGCATTTACACTAAAACCTGTTTGGTTTTTTCTTCATTTCAGCAAACAGCAGGAATTCAGGAAAAAAAAATAAAGTGGTAAGTTTCAGTAAAATATTTGCATTTATAACGTTCAATAGAAATATAGCACGTAGACTAATAATGATCTTGGTCTTATAGGAGCAGGGGTCTGCCTTGTTGTGTGCCAATATTATATAATTCACTCCCAAGAAAAGCAAGAAAGAACATTAGTGACTAAAATATGATCTAATGATCTAATCAGCTCTTCTGTGGTTGAAGCTTCCTGCTGCTGACGGAGGACTGAAGCCTACCACTGCAGCCCCTGCATCAGATGACAGCGCATCCAGAGCCAGTACAGATGTCATCGTCCCCAGCCTGACCGGTCGAAACTTCAGGAAGTCTCTCCCGCCACAGCCCAAGAAGACCAACAAAAGAGGTGAATGTCCAGGGTTGTAACTTTGCCCTACCTATGTTATACTGCTGCCCAAAATATTGTACTTTAGTAGAGCTCAAATGAAACCGTTTTCTAACCAAATATCTTCTTCTCCATCTTCAACAGTGTGTTTCTGGAAGTACTGCTCCCAGAACTGATCGTCTCCCTGGCAGTATTTACCTTTCCACCGCTTGTGTTTCTCTGCGTCTTCCCTCCATCTCTTACTTCTCAGCCATCTATCATCTCACGTTCATTCATCCAGTCATATATGAAAGAAAAAAAAAGTCTTTATCTTTATCCAAAAGAAGAAAGCACATTTTCCAAAATGACGAACTATTCCTTTAACCTTGCTGACAGCGGTGTTATGTAATCAATACCCTGCAGATTGTGGCTTTTTCTGGCTGATTGGAATATAATTAAAAGCTGTTAAACAATCTAAATTATCATTTTTCAGAAGCTCATACTGTTTGGTTTCATCCATCTATCCATCCTTCCCTCCCACCCAGTCTCCATTCCTCTCCTCTGGCTCCTTTTCGACTGCTTGGAGACCGTTGCCATGGCATCAGGAAGTTCGGGGCCTATCCCTACGGCGCCGCCAGCGTTGACTCGGTCCTTTTTTTTCTTTTCAATCGCTCATTAATTAACAAGACTGACCAATCAAGACGATGTGTGCTCGTGGCCGAGTGCATGAACAGATACCCCTGTTAACCCTTTCAGTTCCCTTCAAAGACAGACACACGTCGTTTCTGTATGTGTGCGCCAGCTTTAAAATAAAGTTCATCTCTAGCATGGCAAACGCTCACTGTGATAATAAAGATCGATCAATTATTTTTCTACGCATACACTCTTTTTATTTGTTCATTATGAAGACAAATCTGAGGTCACCGGCGTTGTGGGTTTGTCCTGGTTTCAGCATCATGTCTTCAAATATACACTGAATATTACAATTACACTGCACTATATAATTATACAATTATACTATTTGACTTTCCCCAGTGTTATCAGACTTACCACAGTATGAACAGCAGGACATTCCTGCTCTTGGATGTTTCTATGGTAATTGAACTGTGTGTATTTGCTGTCTGGGTGTGTAAACTCGGGGTCATTACGTTCAGAGAGTTTTTCGTCATTGTTGCCACGGTGATGAATGTGCGTGTCTGTACATGCCTGGGTGTTAAATATGTGTACATTCAATAACGTTCATTTAAATCATGATGGATGTTGTGGTATACAGTTTTAGGGACCGTGATAATGTGATTAGTTTATATTAGAATATACTTTGAACAACCAAAACACACACAGAGACCACATCCTGTAATGATAAAATCAGTTTAATAAAGCTTCTCCACAGAGAGGATTTAAGGCCAAAACACAGCAGGATGATGTAACATATAAAACCATATCTTTCATATAAGTGATTCTGCTACAACTGAAAATATTATTTGAATGAAACAGACCGACTACAGACCGAAGTATGCAAGACGAGAGGACGTGACTTAACATGGTTCTTCACCAGTATGTCAACCATCATTAACACCAACCTGCCCACACTCAGCCTTAGTGGCAGTAAATAAAAAAACAATCACATTAAAGGAGTAAATAGTCTGATTGGATCAGTATACAGAGTACACACACAGTAATTCAATTAACTGTTTATAAAATGTACAAATAGAAAAAAAATGATTTTAATCAGGCGTCGACATTAAACAGATCATTTTGATTTGACTAGTGATTGATCATTAACATTAGGACAGATGCCAGTGATGTAGTGTGGCTACACTTACAGTGACTTGAACTAGACTTTAAGAGAAGGAGGAGGAAAAAAACATGAAGAAGAACTTTTAGTTTTAAATTGGACCTCTTAACAGTAGCCTGCGGTACCTGTCCCCAGTTAATGTAAAATATACATGTCTCCCTTTTGGTTACTGAAGTGTAATAATTGATTTATAATTTTATGTGAACTGGAGATTTAGTAAAATTACTTAGAGAAGCAGATTCCAGTGTTATTTATACTTTAAGTTTAAAGTCAGGTAATAATTGATAAATTGATAGTAAAAAAGGTAAAAACTGACTATAGTTTCTGATAGTAAAGTTTACTGTATGCACTATTTTATTGGCCCGGCCATTGTCTTAAAAAAAGAAAAAAAGAAAAATCAGAAATTAATTCTGCAAGCAAACTTCTAATTTCTGCTAATTTCATTATTTTTTAAACGATTAGTATAAAGATACAATAGATGACTGTGCAGTCCAACCTGTGAACTCACACAAACACACACACACACACACACACACACTGGTATATTTGACTTCTAATCAAATGTAAAAGAAGTTTTAGTATCAGTTTTTTTACAGTTATACCTCTCTTCCCCTTATTTGATTCGTTTTGCAACATCCAGATAGGCGAGTTCAATCTCCCTCTCAGCCGGACAGGTGCTGGTGAACTCCTCCCTCTGGTAGGCGCAGTTCAAATACCGCCAAACCCCCGTCATCTCTGCTGGGATCTCAAACCCACGGTATTTCTGTGCAACGACCTGCAAAGAGAAAAACATGAGTAGGAATGAGTTGATGGGAGTTGGAAAGTGGAAACCCCTAGATTTACTCCCCTAGATGGAGCTCAATGAACCTTCAGGATGTGTAGTTTAGGCAGCAGGTTGCAGTCAGCCAGGCTGAGCTCGGGCCCGTCGAGGAAGCTCCTGGAGGACTCTGGTAGGTCTCCTGCAGCGTCGGCATCAATCTCCTCAGGCAGGGGAGTCCTCAGGAAGTCATCAAGACGCTGAAGTGACTTCAGCAAGGCTTTCTCTAAGGCTGCACGCACAGATGGAACAGCAAAGACAAATGTAGTCTGTTTTATCCCATTCTGAGATAGCTTCTTGTGCTCTGAACCATAGCTGTTTCTAAGTCTCTCACCATCGTTGGCGTCTTTCCTCGGGTTCTTGATGTAAGCTGAGAACTTGGCGAAGACATCAATGCCGGCTGTGTTGGCTTCACGGTGTTTGGGAGCCAATCTTGGGTAACTGGAATTAAAAGACACTTTAGGGAGGATAATATATATAATATTAATACTATAGCAATATAACAGCATCATATCTCTTAAAAAGGATGCCATAACCCTTTTATGTATTTGTGTATCCCTGATAAATAATCAAAGTCTCCTGTGCTTGTGTTTGTGTACCGTGGTGGGGTCAGTTTCTCCTCCAGGAACTCCTCTATCTTGTTGACGTCGACCTTGACCTCGCCATTAAAGGTCACAAAAGGAGGGTTGGTTCCTGGAGCGAGGTCCTGCAGGTCAGCAGGCTTCCTGACGACAACAACAACAACAACAACAACAAAAACACAACATTTAGAAGACTGGATCTTCACACAGGTGAACGATGTGCGAGTTTACAGAATATTACCGCTTGAGGTCGACGGTGGTGACATTGAAGATGACTCCTTTAAGCAACAGGATCATAAAGAGTCTCTGGGAGAAAGGACATTTACCAATGCTCTCTCCATCACTTCCCGCCTACACACACACACACACACACACACACAAATACAGGAACGAATGAGATACAGAAACATGGGCTTAAAATAGCTGCCACACAGAGAAATAAACATCACTGTGTATATAATAAACGATTCTTCTTACCTTGACAAACAACTCAATGGTGGGGAAGCCCAGTTTTTTAACCACACTTTCATACCAGGACATGATGAAGCATCCAGCTCCAAATAAGCTGAAAGTTCATCAGACTTCTCTAACAAAGTTCAGTATAAATGTAGTATAATCCAGAGTTAGTTAATCCATCTATCTTCCAATCAAACCAGAACAACCACCAGCCAGCACCAGTCTGTGTCTGTGTTACCGTCTGTCCATCTGCCCGCTCCTTGGACTGGTTGCCTGTTTTTTCTCTTTCTCTGGTATGTCACTGTCTCCTCCACACACAATCCCTCTTTGTCAGAACAAATAACAAACCAGTCGCAATGAACATGTGTGTTAATAACATTGTGGGGGGACTGAACTCTGTTAACGCGGCTACATTATGGAAATAAAAAAAATTAAAAAATACAAGTCATAAAAGGCTAAAATAACTTTTTTATTCTTGATTTCGTGCCCCCTTTATTGACAAACACACACACAATATCTGCAATGTTTCTTTATATAATGATTATAATCTACTAATAATAATTATCTGACATCGTAATCTGACTTGAGGTCAGTTTTTGTGTGAATTTAGGAGGCACAGAGCCGTGTTTCAGTTCCTATCTGTGGGTGATACTGGAATCTCGGCTTCATTACAAACATGCACCACACAATGCAACCAGTGTGTCACAGCAGGGGATGGAAAACATATTCTTCACACCCACCGCAGCTGGGAAATGACAAAATACATCATATCGTTGTGGTCCGTGCACCCATTTTCAAGCGAGGTTGTGTTATTTCCAGCACCGCTGTGCCCGGAGCTCTAAGAACCAAACAGCTAATCAGCTTACAGAGTGAGAATGTCGAGATTAACCCCGCACGCTGCTGGCAGCTGCATAACACCGCTATGATATTTATTAATGTACCCTAAATACATATAAGAAAATGACTTTATTTTAGGAGTTAATGTTGGTCTATTGTGACCACTTGTACTTCCTTGTTGACTGATTGATCGAAGGTTTCAACCCTTCTGCACCTCTATGTTGGCTACAGCAACACAGAGGGACACTTGAACCTTTCCATAATATTTCCGTCTACCTTCGTCTGTGCTGCCAGCAGTGTCCCTGACAAAGGAGGCCATTGTTTGACTGTGAGCTCCCGCGGAGAACAAGCCTGTTGTGTGTGTGTGTGTGTGTGTGTGAAGTGGCTTTCAGATATTAGTGCTTTTCGGTGTTAAACCTCTCTGCTGGCGCTCAGCATGCTCCGCTCCTTTATTCTCACCTCAGTGAGGAATGTGCTGCTGAGCCAGACGTAGGTGTGTGTGTGTGTGTGTGTGTGTTTTACTATATCTTTTACTATATATTACTGTCATTTACACTGTTTTTAATATTATATTATAATATTGTGTTCTTATTATTTTGTCCACAACCTTTGGGATTGCGTGCCAGGAGAAATGTAGGCTACCATGCGTCATGGATTAGGATATCACTTCCTTAATGGGATAAGGTAAGTAGATCAAGATGGGGGTTTCTCTCTCACCTGCACTCTCTCTGTAACACACACACACACACACACATGTGCTATGAAGGTGATTGAGTTTTAAGGCTTATCTACATTGGCCCATGCACATGTTGGAGAGGCTGTATGTATACAGTATGTTTCATTACCTTAACATAAAGAGAGATCTCATACTTCTGGTCTTGGGATGTCCTGATGTTCCTGCGCACAGGAGGCGAGGGGCTCCCCACCCTCTTATGGGAGATCAGTTTCACCTCCTGTCTCCTCTCTTCCTTCGTCTCCTTCTGCTGGGGGATGTATGAATGGCCATCCTCTAGCAGCACCACTCGCTTCTTCTTCACCTGCTCATCCTTCTTTCTGGACTTGGATTCGTCTTTGATCACTGACTTCAGCTCTTTTATCCAGTCGCCCTTCTTTGGCGTATTTTTCTCTTCTGTCTGTGGTTCTTTCTTCAACCACTCCTTTCTCCCCCTCTCAGATCCCCAGATGACTTTTTTCACAGGCGTCGGGTCTTTCTGAAAGTCTTTCTTTTCTGGAGCTCTCTTTTCCTCCGGTTGCTCATTTTTAATCCAGTCATTATCTTTTTTCCTGAGTGAAAGCGGTCTTGCTGTCCTCCATCCTTCTTTCCTAGATGGCTGCGGCTCAGGACATAGGATCCCATTCTCCATTGCTTGCTTCAGGCCTTTAACTTTCCCATTTATATCAAGCTCTACTTCTGGTTTTTCATCTTTCTTCTCGTCCTTCGCTTGTTCCTCTGCTTTCTCATCCTTCTGCTTGTCATCATGCTCTTTATTTGGTCCATCCTCCTCTCCTCCCAGCTCCTGATGCACTCCATCTCCTGTCTTGACTGTGGCATCTTCAGAAGTGGCAGGCTTTTGTTCTTCGAAGTCTCCACCTCGACTCTCCTCTATCTCCTCAACCTCATCATCTAAAACAGTCACAGGCTCTTCTGTCATGTCTACCTCTCCCCCTGTTGCTTCTTTCTCTGCTCCTACTCCCTTCTCATCCTCTACAACAGCTGGTTCTCTTAGCTGTTCAAACAAGGTGTCTCCCCAATCTGTGTCTGCTTTGAAAAGTTGTGAAGGATGATTTTGCACATCACCTCCTCCCTCTGTTGTGGACTCGTTCTCCTCTAATTCGACCTCTCCTCCTGGCTGCTTCAGGTCAACATCGTCCCCTTCCTCCAGTTCAAATGCCTCCTCCACCTGGTCCAAATCCACATCTTGCTGTGTGTCTAAAGCTACATCATCTACACACATTTCTTCCAGCTTTCCTGGATCATTTCTTCCTCTATGCTCTTCCTCAACTGTTAACTCTCTAACAACATTATCACCTGTCTTTCCCTTGTCTGCCCCACCCATCACTGTTAGGGTATCAACACCAACCAGCTCCTTCAGGTTGATCCCTCCTGTCTTTGTTTCCCCACTCCCGCTTTCTGTCTGTTCTTCAGAAGGTACAAAGGTCAACTTTGGTTGCTCTACCCTCAGACCTGCTCTACTTTCTGTATCTAAAACATGAGCAGATATTGTATCTTTCAGAAACTCTGCTTCTAGCCCATCTTTCTGTTGCCACATGATGTCATTAGTGGACTCGACTTCCTGTTTTCTAGATTCTGAGGAGTCTTTCTCATCAGTGTTTTTCATTTCATCTTGATTCTCACTGTTTGATTGGCTGGTTTCATTGGACACCACCTCAATTCTTTCTGTGTCATCTGTGTCATCAGAAAACAGCTGTGTACCTTCCTTAGACTTGTGTGCATTATCACGTGAGTTGTGAGTGTCCCCTGCAGTCTCTGCTGTGGTGGACACTATGTGCTGTTCTTCTAATCTATCATCCTCGTCTGTATTTTCCTCCCTTACCTCTTTCTCTGCACTTTCTTTCACTTTTTCTCTCTCTTCTCCATGTTTTCCATCCATGTGTAATATCTGCTGATGATCATCGTCGACCTCTATCATTGCTGAAAAGCAAAATGTCACTGTCTTTGTGTCTTTTGACCTTTCTGCTGCCTTACCTTTACGCGCTTTTCCATTCTGTTTAACTGTCTTTTCATGGCCCATGTCTACACCTCCCTCTTCATTTTCTTTGACTCTTTGAGCTTCTCCCTCCTCCTCTTTTATTACTTCATTTGATAATGGGGCCATTTGGATAATCTTTACTTCCTCTCTTTCACCCTGCTCTCCACTTTCTCCTTCAACATGCCTCTGTCCTGATTCACCCATCATCAAAACATCTTCCCCTACCTCTTCTGCTAGTTCCACTTCCTCATCTTCTTCTCCCTTCTCATCCCCTCTTCCCCTCTCAGTGTCCAGGTCTGAACAAAAAGCTACTGGGTTGTGGATAACGCTGCCATTTGACATGTCTGGGTTTGACTGAGCCATTGAATAAGTATGAGGAAATATATGGAGACTTACACAGGACGAATTGGTGCCCAAGTTTCCAGGATCACTGCAAAGTTTTATAAGATGTCAAGTTTATGGAGGTCGAACAGGGAATTAGGAGGTTTAGATTGCAGAATGGCTACAATTTCCAGATTAGGTCCAAAAAAGGAAATCTCTGAGGACGCCGAGGATTGCAGATTGTAGAATAAAGAGTAGAATAAATCCAATAATCCAGAAAATATTCCAGAGTTGATCAGGTTGTTCCAAAGCAAGAGACCAGGAATAAAAACGTCCAGAACTGCACAAGGACAAGAGTTTATAACGCCAAAGATCATGAAACAATAAGCATTTTTCAGGTATAAAGGTTTAAGGTTTTAAGTACAGCGTCTTTTTTACTCCTTGCTTATGGCCACAGGTCTCTTGAATCAGCACTGCACAGTTAGACATCAATAAATAAGATTTACCTCTCTCTCTCGTTCTCGCTCTCTCCAGAGGATTAAGTTAAGGCTGAGCCCCACATGACCAGGAGCTTAAACCCCCCTGCCACCCTGGGACCAGCACCAATTGAGATGAAATACCTTACACACACACACACACACATACACTACATACAGTACACATACTTATCTTTATATTCTGACTAAATTCATCACATTTAGTAACAATATCATTTATTGTTTTTTTATATGGGTTTGTTTGTTTGACAATATTTTATTATCAAAATATGTTTTTATTTACATTTCCCTCTCCACATGCATTTAATAGACACCCTTATCTTCCATAAATTCAGATTACAGTGACAACTGCATGATGTTGTCGAAGCCTGTAATACACCAATGCTGCCACTGGAGGGCAGACTTGTGACTGAAAGTAACACAGTAAGATCAACAACCAGTTTGAGCAGAATAATTGAAACAGTTGACCCTAATTATTTAACATTACATTAGGTGACAAACAACATTACAAACAAAACCAAATAATTAGATTTGACCTATAACTTATTTATTTATTCTGTAATATTGACAAGAAATATCATGATTTTTTTTTTGGTGTTCTCCTATTTAACAAAGTAGATTTGTGAATGTAATTGTGGCTATAAATCTAATAAATAAATAAATAAATAAATAAATAATACTAATGTCAAAAGAAATACTGGAACCCGGAAATGGAAAACAGCTGCTGTTACGTTACGTCACCTCCTTTATCCTCTGCGCCAGGATAACACAATTATCCGAGGGATTTATTAGCAGTTACGGGCTAAATGGAGGATATTGTGCTGTTTTAGTTACAGACAATATTAAATACATAACGACTTCATTCACTCTGAAGTTACTGAGTGAATATATTTGTCAAATATCGGTGTGCTTCGCTTGTTTTGCGGATCCCAGGTTAGTACAAGTAGCTAGCTTAGCCAGCTTGTAAACTAAGCTAATACGGAGCTATTTAACTCCACAGCGTAATTAAATAACGTCTAGTATCTTTGTAACGTTATGTACGTGAACGCATCACTGTTTAAACGAGTCACTAACGGCTAACTTTAGTAAAACACAAATCTTAAACGGTGGGCGTTAGCTAACTGTTAAGTCGGTTATTTGTATGTGTATATATATATATATGTGCTGTTTTAGTTACAGACAATATTAAATACATAACGACTTCATTCACTCTGAATTTACTGAGTGAATATATTTGTCAAATATCGGTGTGTTTCGCTTGTTTTGTGGATCCCAGGTTAGTACAAGTAGCTAGCTTAGCCAGCTTGTAGCAGCTTGTAAACTAAGCTAATACGGAGCTATTTAACTCCACAGCGTCATGAAATAACGTCTAGTATCTTTATAACGTTATGTACGTGAACGCATCACTGTTCAAACGAGTCACTAACGGCTAACTTTAGTAAAACATAGCACAAATCTTAAACGGTGGGCGTTAGCTAACTGTTAAGTCGGTTATTTGTATGTATATATATATATATATATATGTATGTATTGTATATATATGTATGTATTGTATATATATGTATGTATTGTATATGTATTTGCTTTAAACAGGGGTTTTGTGTGTTTTTTAGAAAACATGCAGCAGTCAAAGAAAGGTGGTGAAGGGGAGGCGACGGTGGATGTCCAGTTTACTGATTTACCAAACGCCCTGATCGCCTGCAAAGTACCGGAGGATTTATTCAACGGAGGCACACGGCAGGTAAGGTTAAGGGTCAGGGTTGGGGTTAAATCTGCTCTAATGTCTGCACCACCTCCTCCACATCTACTGCTTAACTGCACCATTTATTACCATTTATTTAATTGTTGGTTGTGTGTCTTTATATTTACAGCCTCCAGTAATAAATGCATTGAAGTAAGAGATAATTTTTTAATGGGGTTTGGTGTAATATCACACATGTATGATTTTCCACCTATAATCATAATCCACTAACTCTGTTTGGATTAAGACCACTAGATGGAGGTGATGGTTAAGACTGAGCTGAATACACACTTCCTGCTTCCTTTAGTTATTCACAGCGGTAGGTATCTAAAATATACACTCATGCAAAAGTATCTCCATTAAAAATATATATATATTTAAGTCAAATTTAAAAACAACCATTTGAGAAAGAAAAAATAAATAAAATAGTGCCTGTTTAATAAATACTCAAAGTACTAGTTACTTTTCATTTTAATATTATCTCTTCCTCATCTACAGTTTTAGCTATTTTTTTCCTGAAAATAACTTGCTTTCTAAAACACACCACACAGTTTGGAAACGGATAACAACACAGATGTAACATATGGATCTATTTCAGGGTTTTGCCTTTGACTGTTGGCCTTAGATGGGTGTAGCTATGTGGTAGCTGACCCTGAGAACATGTCCTTGTGTTGATGATAAAAGAGGAACATGACTTAGTGCAGTCTAAGGATAGACGCTCTTCCTGAGGCTCTCTGCGCCGGCCTGCTGTATCTGCTACCTTGTTTGTTGACTGCAGCAGGATTAAAAACAGTAGTCAGACGGTGGAAAATCAGACTCAGTGGAAAAACAGCTGGAGACTCAATAGGGTGCTCTTTCTAACATGTAAGAAGTGTTTTTATATGGGAGTACACCGCCTACAGTTTGGTCATACTGTAACTGTAGTGTACTGAACCAAGATTGAACGTTTCTTAGTAATAATAATGAACTGTAGAAGTTGCAGAAAGATGGAGATGATCAGCTAGTAGTGGTGCCCCGTCGTAGGGGATCAGTTAGTCCAACAGGTTGGTCCAAATCCAGGTGATCCACAGTGGGTGTCATAGCAGATGAAAACAGATTGTGTGGCGTTGTGAGACTGAGGGAGGCCGTGTTGTAAAGTACAGACTGGTGCAAAAACTCTGGCGTTATACAGGATATATGTAGTCTTTGGATATGTATATACATGTATTTATTGCTGGTAAACGTCGCAGATGTTACTGTAGTTCAAGGTAGTAAAGTTACATAATTCTTTTATTTGGCTTGAACATAATGTATACAGACACAACAAGTAGCTGATATACACACAAGGGCTCTGCAGTGAGATGGGCCAGTGTACCGTATGTTGTGCGGGTCTGCTGACGCTGATGGAAAAGGAAAAATAACAGAGAAGGGCTCAGCTGTAGGTCAGCTAATGTATAGCACAATATTCCCACAATATGTGTTTGTACGTGTACATTAGGCTTGATGATTGGATGAATATAATAAATAAAAAATATATTAAGTGCCAAGCCCAGTTCCTGTGTCTCGCTTGCCGCCTGCTAATTTCCAACTTGTAAGTGAAAGCTGAATAATAGCAGCGTTCGTAAAACCAGCATGGAAGAACAGATTTAGGTCAGGGGAAACTCTGATGTGGGTCTGGAAAGTCAGGCAGGTCTCCTGGACGTTTCTAGCATGACGCACCTAGGAGCAAGAGATGAGGTCATCATGATTTCACAATCAAATTCAAATCTCGGCCGTGAAAATGATGATGGCATTATTGGCAGGGTAAGCAGGTTAGAGTGGATGGAAACATCTAAATTTTTCCCACTAATGTCAAAAAGCAACTCACCCAGGTCACCAGAACCAGACAAACAAGTTTTTAGCCGAATGGAAAATCTGAGCGGTTTTGTTTTGTTTGACATGCACTCAGGCTCAAAGTGCATGGAAGAGTGAGAGATTTACTGCTATTAGACTCAAGTTATCCACAAGTTCACCGGTAGGCAGATAGAGCTGGAAAAAGGGACGGATGTGTCATTGTGCTGCAGGTCTTATTTTCCTGTTCAGATGTGGAATTTGCATGTCAGTCTTGTTTCCGGACCACAGAGCTGTTCAGAGCGGAGGGTTTCAAAACCATGATGGTGTCAATGACATTTTATTTAATAATACTAACCATAAAGGGAACTGAGTGTTTTCTGGCGTACTACTGCATATTTAAAAAGAATAGTAAAAAAGATTTCTGTGTCTCCAGAGGGAGCTGTGTGAAATGTGATAAATTGCCTCAGGTAACACGGTTGGAGCTGAAGACTACAAGTTTGAAAGGTAAAAAAACAAACAGTCTGAGGCTTTCCTAGTTGTATAGATTAGATATAGATTAACCCAGCTTTATGCTCAGTAACAAGTTGCTAATAAAATAAACAGCGACTTTGCAAATAATGTTAGCGTTAAGTGACCAAAGCTGTAATGTTACATAACATATCGAAGAACTTACCATCAAGGTAATGTCCCCTTAAGAGATGGAAACCAAATGTGTGTGTGTGTGTGTGTGTGTGTGTGTGTTGCCTGTCTAGTAAGGGAATGGAAACAATGGAAAGATGAAACAAAAACAGGGATGGAAAAAATGCTGTGCAGAGCGTGCTCTCTCACACACACACACACATCATACTGGCATAGCGGCCACAGCAGGATGACATTGAGGTCTGGAGATGATTAGCACCTACACACACATACTCACACGGTAATGTTTAACATCAACAAACAACACTTAGATGAGAGCATCGGTTTCACTGTCGGAAGGCTCAACAACATTACACCACTTTATTTTCCATGCACATTTTTCCATTAAGCACACACGGTACACTGCCATTACTTTTTTTTTTTTCACTGTGCATTAACACCTGCACTCAGGCCACAGAAATGATGTACCGCGTGTCGACATGTTAGCCTAATAGTTTATGATGGGCACATCCACACCGCCTGCCAGATGTCACTGTCTGTACATTGCTGAGATTTACTGTAGTTTTTAAATATACACGCCGCCCGTCAGGTCGCATAATGTCCAGGGGGTCAAACCCAGCTGAGACCTTTTGCTGTTGGAGCTTGTATGTTGCGTCCGTGTCTGCACGAACTTCCTCCAGCTGCTCCGGTTTCCTCCCTCCCTCCTGCAGGACGTGCAGCAGGCAGAGAGGGGATTTCTGTGACTGTGAGTGCACCTGTGCTTAAACCAGGCCGTCAGACTTATTGCTAATTTCCAGGAAGGCCAATTTAAATAACAGATCCATGAGTTTAAAGGTTTATCTGTTTCCAAAAACCTGCACAGTGGTTAATAATACTACAGGGAAGCATTTTACATCTGTGGAAAGTTATCGTTTATTCACCATTTGTGACAATTGAGTAAACAAAGTAATCTAGCAGGAATCTGTGTTATTTCTCAAACACCTTGTTAATTTTTATGTTTCCTCTATTTTTTTTTTGTGACATAAACACGGGGGTGTTGCATTTCTCCACATAGCGTGAATGTCAGTCTGAGTACAGCCGTAGCCCGATTTAATAGACCCAATTTGATCAGTGTGTTTTAAATTTCTTGAGTGATTTATTTGTGTATCGAGCTACAGGGAGGAAAAAGTGTGTCGGTTTGCTAAGATGTTTATTTAAATCTGTGGAGAAACATAATTGCAGCTCGAGATGTTAAAAGCCAGAAGATATCTTACAGTTGTCACAATTTACACACATCATCACACGCTGAGCCGAGTTTGATATTTACTCGTTGAATGCCTTTTCTGTTGCTGTTTTATTGCATGATTCATTTTCCACAAGTGTAAAAGCTTTTTGAGGTATTGTGTACGTTGTTATCGGGGGCTTTTTAGTCCAGAATCTACCGAGGCTGTGTCCCAACTGTTGTGACATTTTCTCCCTAACACAGAAGCGTTCGAGCGCTCGCACACACAGGTGCAAATGTTTGTGAATTGGCTGCACAGCCTGGTCTGGTTTTCCAGCTGCTGGCTGCACACACACACACACACACACACATACTTCGCCACCACCTCAAGCTCTCTGCTATTAATACCTCATAAAAGCATGTTATCAAACTGCATACTTTCCATTAGCACCGCCTCTCTTCCCCTTCATCCTGCATTCTTCCTCATAACAGCCATGTCTCTTTCTCTTTCCACTGTCTTTTTTTCCATTCCTCTCTGTCTCCTATCTGTCCTCTTTGTCTGTCAGCTGTCCTCTCTCTCTCTCTCTCTCTCTGCCTTTGTCTGCCTCCCTCTCTCACGACTTCATCCATATTTACTAAGAGTGACGTGTTTTCCACGTCTTAGCCCGTGCACTCAGGAGTCAGGTGATAAGTCTTTGGTATGTATGTGAAATCAAGAAGTGAAAGGCTCATTGTTAAGTATTTTCCATTCAACAAAGGATTTTTGTCTTGAGTTTAAACGCAGCTGAAAGCAGATTAATGTGTCCGTTTGTTCCGCGGTGATGTCATTATTTTCCATATCATCTCACAAACACACACACACACACACACTGCTTCTCTCTGTATGATTAGTCAGCATTGGGTTGTATCTGTCAGCAGAGCGATAGGAAAAGAGAAAAAAAAAAGGAGGAGGGGATTGTGGGTAATGCGTCATCGGCTGGCAGGGACTCATTTAAGCGGCCGTGGAGCAAGAGAGAGAGAGAGAGAAAGAGAGAGAGAGAGAGAGCTTAAAAGAGACAGAGTGACATTTTCAGCTCTCCACACCCAAATCTCTGGAAAATTCCTTCAGTTTGCAGGCTGCTGCAGAGCCGGCTCCCTGACGGACAAATAGGCTGAACAATGACTGGACGGCACTGAAGCAGAAGAATCAGAGAGAAGCCAAACGTTGAATGTTGGATTTTTGTCTTTTTTTGTTGCAGCAGCTGATGCAGAGCAGATAATCTTTGACTCTGCTTTAGGAGTCTATACATTGACGGAGGTGACTCGAATGTAGCACAGTGTATCAATAACAAGCAGGGACCGGTTCACAGTGAAGACAAGCGAAGAGAGAAAAAGCAGTCTGTGTACTGTTCGGGATCATCTGTCACTTCCTGCTCCTCTGTCACGCTGGGGAAGGCAACGCTCGTCCGACCCCCCCGGTTCCCCCCTTCCTCTTCAGCGTCCCATTGCGCCCTGACCTGGAAAAGGTTTAGGCTCCCCGGATCGCCCATTATGCACTTCAAGACAACCAAGTGCAACCGCTTCTGCCTGGTCGCCTCGGTGACCAACCAGGAAGTGTTCAACCATCCTGAGGCGCAGGTAAGAAAGCAGTCTGCTGTCTGGTTGCTTCTGTTGCTATCCAGAGGCTGCTACAAATACAAATATTTTTAGTTTTAATCGTTACCAGTTTTTCTGGAGCCTTCTTTCAGCACCACATTGGGTTCTCTGCTGAGGACTCCTTCCTCTTTTGATCATGACTCACTGCACAAGTCAATGACCAGTGATGCTCTGTTGTGCTGCAGTGCAGTACGGTGGATACAACACTGACTGTTCACTGCTGGGAACAGGGTGGCTGGTGAAATGCCATATGAATGTATATAATCTGTTCAAATCTACAATCTTATGGTTTTACTGCGTTGCACTGCTTTCACTTCCATGTTGTGCTACATCGTTTCTTTTTGCATCAAAATAAGACTTATGACACAAACCCAACTGTTTCATCAAACCGTGTGTGTGTGTCTTATGTTCTGACGCAAGGAGCACACGCAGAAACACACATGCTGCAGGCTCTGTCAGTGAAGAGCAGGGATGCATATAGTGTCTGGTAATAGAGGTTATTTTTATACGTTTTATTCATAGTGACTTCACGTCTCACAACTGTATTCATAGCTGCCCCTGGCTCACAGTATTGAGTATTTTTAGAGGAAGAAGAGCTAAAGGGAGCAAATTGAGTGGAAGTGGAGGAGATGGTGCAGAAGCTGATCATCATGTCCCCTGTTTCTGACTACTTTTCCTCCTCTCTGTTCCTCTCTTTCCAGGCCAGCTTTGAGGCCTTGTTCCGTTCGTTCGACCCAGAGGTTCAGTTACAGTACTTCAAGTCTTTCCGCCGGGTCAGGATAAGTTTCAGTGACGCTCTGGCTGCAGCCGAGGCGAGACTCCGACTGCACAAGACCGACTTCAACGGCAAAGAGATGAGACTCTACTTCGCTCAGGTAAATTCCTCTTTTTCTTTCTATTCTTCAGTCACAACTCCTGGATGTTAGAACTTTTGCTGCCATTTGTATAGAGGCCCAAATTTTTTCAGGATTAAATTAGTAAATATATATTTATGAAATAAATAATCATCTCAATGGGTGGTGGTAAATATTTCTTGCATTATAATAATGTTTACTTCAGGTTGCCAGACAAAAAAAGGTCATTTTGAAATAAAATTTACTATGAAAGAATGTAAAGGAAGTCAATCTTAATCACATTTCACAATAATGAGTTGATCTCATATTATGTTAATGTATATTATTAGCAGTATATTGACCCTTCTCTCCTGCAGTCTGTCCACATCGGGAGTCCTCGGCTGGAGCCTCCAAAGCCCGACAAGCAGTTCCTGATTTCCCCCCCTGCTTCACCTCCAGTCGGCTGGGAACAGTCTCAGGACGCCACGCCAGTCATCAACTACGACCTGCTGTGTGCCATCTCAAAACTCGGACCAGGTACATCTAGTCTTATATCTGTGTGCATAGCCTGTGAGCAGGAACTCAGCTCAGTCTGTCAGACAGTCAGTAGTCAGTCTGTATAACTTCATCTGTATTCCTGGATTGTGACTGTGTGTGTGTGTGTGATTGCCAGGAGAAAAGTACGAGCTCCACACTGCCACTCCCACCACCCCCAGCGTGGTTGTCCACGTCTGCGAGGACGAGCGCGACGACAGCTCGGCCCAGGACGACAGCGACCATGACGACAAGCCCCGCCCTGCGCGGCCGAAGATTATCCAGACACGGCGCCCTGACTACATGCCCGGCATCAAGCAGTGAACACCGACGAGCGGGGGCGCAGTTTGAGGGCTGTAACATTTCATCCTGAAGTGATTGGTTCAACAGCAGAGCATGTTCTCGGAGCTTTGAAGAAGGTTTTGGGACTTTGAGAAGGCACCCGCCGGTGCTGTGTTGTCCCGTAGACGAGCATTTCATAAGCTGGAGAGAGAGGAAACATAGTGTTAAATGCTGCATTCATGTCCCGTGGGAAAGACAAGAGATATGAACTTACTCATGGAAAATACTGTTGCGTTTAGCCATCAGATGATACAAACTGCTTGTGAATTTTTTTTTTGAGATGGAACTGAAGGACATGCTAGTTTTTGAAACGTAGTAAGTAATGTTTAAGATACTATGGCAGGAGAACATGTCTTTGCTGGATTTTGTGTGTGCGTGTGAGATTGAAGCTGATAATAGCAAAATACAGTCTATACAAGACCATCACAGTGTTTTGGACGTGGTTATTCCCACATGACATGAATGCAGCATCATTCTGTCAAGTCACGGTTGTGTTTTCCTCATGTAGAGTTTCGGACAGAAAGATTAAAGAGGGAAACGATTTTTGAAAAGTTTTATTTTGATCATAACTTTGCGACTGTTGTTTGTTTGTTTGTTTGTTTGTTTTTTTTATTTTTATTTTGTGAGGGTGCTACACGTCAGTCAGCTGTAGAGGTTGAAAAGCTACATTTTACACACGGTTAATGTGCTTTCTTCAGATTTCCATCGTTACCCAGGAGGACATGTGTAATGTCACCAGTCCACCTTCGCAGTTGTTTTGTGGTGAATGTGTAGTCAAGTCAAAGCTTTTTAAGTGTTATTTGGCTTTTGTTTTTGTTTTTTTGTTGTTTTTTAGCTGAACCTGTCTCTGTGTTGTAGTGTAACAAAGGACTGTGATATTTTGACATGTAATGAATTTCAATGCTTTACATTACATTTTTGAATGTAAGACAGACACACACACACCAGCCACCTTGCTAATTAATCTAATTAATCGAGGGGCTTCAATTAACCAACTATGGCATCCTGTTGGTAAATTAAAAAAAGAAAAAACAGGGCTAACTTTTTTTTTTTTTTTTTAAACTTCATATTTGAGTAAAATACTTGAAATAGTTTTCATATTTTCAAATCTGTGTGGAAAAAGACGACTGAGGAACTGTTATGACTCAGAAAAGTGTTTGTATGTTTTATGGAGGTTAATCCCAAACAGAGAAGTAAGATGCCTGCAGTTTATGTAATGTTGTGTTTGTACAGGCTCTTATGTATGTAGGGAAGCATATGTGTGTATCTTGCTTTTGTTCATACAGGTGTGTACTGTTACGTCTCCATCAGCAGTGGAGTCGTTAGTGAAACTGCTCATTATTATTACTGATTTGGGTTATTTTGACCTGCACAAATAAAGAAATGCTGCTGACAGAGAAAGTCAGCACACATCAAAAATCATTGAGGAGAGTGTGATATTTCCCACTTATAAAAACAAAAAATGAAAACTATCTGAAACCTTCTACATTAAACAATTGCACCATTTAAACATATTACACGTTACACAGTCTAAATGCATCTAAACGTGTGTTACTTAACGTCACCATTATATTGACTAAATTATCCAAACAGTTCCCTTATCTGACCGCTAGATGGCGGCGAGCGCTCCTTCATGATGTCATTCTGCGTAAATGACCCGGAAGTGTTTGGTTTAATCACTGAGTAACGTGACCCGGAAGTTTTATAGGTCATGTGACCGAAGTCCGCCGCGTTCGATTTGAACACAGCGCAGCAGAAAATGTTTGTGACTTTTGAATGATGTCACTCAAAGAGATGGTTGAAAAGCAATGAGCTATCAGTCAGTGGGTTAGCTCAGTGGGTTAGAAAGTGAGTCAGTATTATAGGATTGTGGGTTCGATCCCAGCTCAGTCTGTATCTTTTGAAGGCTGCTCACTGGGCGGAGAAGGTTGAGTGTGCTGAATGAAGAGGTCCAAGTGTGAAGGAGACCTGGTGTAGTGGCCTGTGAATTAGGTGTTTGATTCCCCCCTCAACCTGCAGCAGCCTCCGGATCCGGGGGGGGGGGGGGGCGTGATTATTTAAAAGAATGTATTTGTAGCCGGCTGCCGGAGTACAATACGACCTCTAGCATGCTGCCACCTCTGCCATTCAACAAGGTGCTGCAAACAATACTCAGAGATTTTGGTCCATATTGACAAGACAGCATCATGCAAACAGCCTCAAAGTCTTAAGTTTGATGAAAGAGAAAAGCATCTAGAGAAGATCTCTGAGTGTGAAGGAGAACTGGTGGTGAGATGGCATCGTCACAGACTTAAGATACATTTCTGGATGTGCAGTCACTGGTTCGATTCCCTCACCTGACCTGTTGTGGGTTGTGGGTTTGATCCCTGGTCTTTCAATGACGTCACTCAGACAATATAAAAGACAAATACGCCCAGAGCAAAGGTTTCAGTGTGAAGAGCTGGTGGAGTGGTGGCAATGTCACAGACATAAGTTACCTGTCTGGATGTACTGTCTCATTATAGTCGTGGGTTCAATTCCAGGTCGGGTGATGACTTTTCAATGACATCACTCAGAATATAAAAGACAAATACGCCCAGAGAAAAGGTTTCAATATGAAGAGCTGGTGGAGTGGAGGCAATGTCACAGAACAGAGATATGTTTGGATGTACTGTCTCATTATGGCCGTGGGTTCGATCCCAGGTCAGCCTGACTTTTCAATGACATCACTCAGAATGTAAAAGACAAATGCGCCCAGAGAAAAGGTATCAGTGTGAAGAGCTGGTGGAGTGGTGGCAACGTCACAGACATAAGATGTGTCTCTGAATCTGAGGTCGCTGGTTCGATTCTCTTTCCTGCATCAGTAGACATTTGTTTTAGTGTTGTGGGTTCGATCCCAGTGTTGACTCTTTAGTGACATCACTCAGAATATAAAAGACAAATGCGCTCAGAGAAAAGGTTTCAATATGAAGTGCTGGTGGAGTGGAGGCAACGCCACAGAACGCATATGTGTTTGGATGATCTGTCTTATTGTGGTCGTGGGTTCGATCCCAGGTCAGGCGATGACTTTTCCATGACATCACTCAGTATATAAAAGACAAATGCGCCCAGAGAAAAGGTTTCAGTGTGAAGAGCTGGTGGAGTGGAGGCAACGCCGCAGAACGCAGATACGTCTCAGCGCCGAGAACGCAGGATCAAGTCCGGTGAGTACAACAATCAAATGTTGGGGTGGTTCATGGGTTGATAATGAATGCATGACTGGTTGAATGTGTGTGGGAGGGTGGATGAGTGGTAGATGAAGGGGGGTAGAAGTGAGGGAGGATAGGAGAGAAAAATTGTTATTTTGCTGAAAAATCCTATACCTAAGTGTTTAGGATAAAAAACACTTAGAAACATTTTACATTTCTTTAAATTATTTATTTATTGAAAAAGTCTTTGAAACAGGCTGATGAGCAGGAACACAGGCAGCAGTTTAACCTGAAAAACAAGAAAAGGTTTATTAATACATTATGTTAATAATTAAGACATTTAACATTTGTTATATACACACACATTAGAAATGTCAAGAAAACATGAGTTTATGCATGTTGGTGATGTTTAAAGCTGATAAAGCATTAAATGTTTTAAAATGTTTGGCAGTAAATTAAAAGGAAAAGCACAGGTGCAGCTGATAACACTAATGAGGCTCATTCAATTAGCTAATTTAAACCATTTATTGATCAATTAACAGATACAAACACATACAGATATTGTTTACACATTATACTTTAAGTTATTTAAATAAATAAGCATGTTTCGTGTTAAAATACAGTTTAAATACACATTTAAATTACTTTACGTCAACGTCGCGAGTGTAA
The DNA here is from genome assembly GCA_036937835.1 of Pampus argenteus. Classification (NCBI taxonomy): domain Eukaryota; kingdom Metazoa; phylum Chordata; class Actinopteri; order Scombriformes; family Stromateidae; genus Pampus; species Pampus argenteus. Next base: position 2,200,955 of record CM072883.1, on the reverse strand, counting down.
ACAAAGCTTGTTGCAAAGCTTCAACGCTTTACGGCTTTTAGCAACATTAGCTGTACTTTGAGTAAAAATCAGTAAACGAGACTGATTCAACGTTCAAAAACAAGTCCGTGTTAAAATCTAGTGACAATAGAAACGTTACTTACCGGAATTAAACGATGAAGAGACGGAGACGAAGCGTGCGGTGACCGAGGCTGATACAGACTGAAGCTCCTCTCCATCAGAGTCCATCACTCACACCGGATTAAATAACCTCGTCACGTTTGGATGAGAGGGTGGAGCTGACGCTAGCTGTTAGCTGCTAGCTTGGTTACAGTCCATAGTGAATAACGATAAAGCGAATACGAAGTTGTTGTTGGTGCTACTGCTACTGCTACTGCTGCTGCTTCCGTTTCCGCTTCCTCTACTTCCGCTTCCGCTTCTTCCTCTCCAGCGTATTGGTACAATAGCGCCACCTTCTGCTCCGGAGTGTAGATCAAATAATACACTTACTATCTACATCCCTTCAAATAAATCAATTATAGAAAAGTTCAAGGTAAACTCAAACTGTGTCCCTTCACATCCTGCGAAAACGTGAGATTCAGCAAGGCGGCTTTCTAGTGTTGAAAGTGTCCTGGAAAATGACACATTTAACATAAAATACACTTGTATATATTCTTCTTTATTTACTTTGTATATATTCTAACAATATCACCTGCCTGGATAAAACAGTGCATGGCCGTGCATCGGGGCATATCACATGTCAAGTTTAAGACTTTTATTTTTATCAATTTCAATAGAAGTGAATCAAAATTCTCACAGTATTGAAAAACACTTCATTCTCTTTTATTGATTGAGCCTGAAGGATTTTTAAGGCAAAAATAAAAATAGACCAGGAGACAACTTCTTCCCACAAGTCATCAGGCTTATCAACACACTGAAGAAAACTCTATGATCATCCATACTGAGTGTGTGTATTTACTATGGTGTGTGTGTGTGCGTGCGTGCACGAGATCACTGTAATTGTTTATATTAGTATTTGTTTTACTTATGTGCACATAGGAGTCTGGTGAAATGCAATTTCAATCTTCTGTGCAACGTCTGTTACAGATTATTGACAATAAATACTCTTGAATCTTGAAGGTGTTATGGGGGATGCGTCAATAATCAATAATCAGTAAATTCATCCATTCTGTTGTTTCAGATCAGACCTGAGCAGAGGACACAGTCTAAATGCATCTAAACGTCACCATTATATTGACTAAATTATCCAAACAGTTCCCTTATCTGACCGCTAGATGGCGGTGAGCGCTGCTTCATGATGTCATTCTGAGTAACGTGACCCAGAAGTTTTATAGGTCACGTGACCGAAGTCCGCCGCGTTCGATTTGAACACAGCGCAGCAGAAAATGCCTGTGACTTTTGAATGATGACGCTAGCTGCTAGCTTGGTTACAGTCCATAGTGAACAACGATAAAGCGAATACGAAGTTGTTGTTGGTGCTGCTGCTGCTACTGCTGCTACTACTGCTGCTTCCGTTTCCGCTTCCTCTACTTCCGATTCTTCCTCTCCAGCGTATTGGTGCAATAGCGCCACCTTCTGCCCCGGAGTGTAGATCAAATAATACACTTACTATCTACATCCCTTCAAATAAATCAATTATAGAAAAGTTCAAGGTAAACTTAAACTGTGTCCCTTCACATCCTGGGAAAACGTGAGATTCAGCAAGGCGGCTTTCTAGTGTTGAAAGTGTCCTGGAAAATGACACATTTAACATAAAATACACTTGTATATATTCTTCTTTATTTACTTTGTATATATTCTAACAATATCACCTGCCTGGATAAAACAGTGCATGGCCGTGCATCGGGGCATATCACATGTCAAGTTTAAGACTTTTATTTTTATCAATTTCAATAGAAGTGAATCAAAATTCTCACAGTATTGAAAAACACTTCATTCTCTTTTATTGATTGAGCCTGAAGGATTTTTAAGGCAAAAATAAAAATAGACCAGGAGACAACTTCCTCCCACAAGCCATCAGACTTATCAACACACTGAAGAAAACTCTATGATCATCCATACTGAGTGTGTGTATTTACTATGGTGTGTGTGTGTGCGTGCACGAGATCACTGTAATTGTTTATATTAGTATTTGTTTTACTTATGTGCACATAGGAGTCTGGTGAAATGCAATTTCAATCTTCTGTGCAACGTCTGTTACAGATTATTGACAATAAATACTCTTGAATCTTGAAGGTGTTATGGGGGATGCGTCAATAATCAGTAAATTCATCCATTCTGTTGTTTCAGATCAGACCTGAGCAGAGGACACAGTCTAAATGCATCTAAACGTCACCATTATATTGACTAAATTATCCAAACAGTTCCCTTATCTGACCGCTAGATGGCGGTGAGCGCTGCTTCATGATGTCATTCTGAGTAACGTGACCCAGAAGTTTTATAGGTCACGTGACCGAAGTCCGCCGCGTTCGATTTGAACACAGCGCAGCAGAAAATGCCTGTGACTTTTGAATGATGACGCTAGCTGTTAGCTGCTAGCTTGGTTACAGTCCATAGTGAACAACGATAAAGCGAATACGAAGTTGTTGTTGGTGCTGCTGCTGCTACTGCTGCTACTACTGCTGCTTCCGTTTCCGCTTCCTCTACTTCCGATTCTTCCTCTCCAGCGTATTGGTGCAATAGCGCCACCTTCTGCCCCGGAGTGTAGATCAAATAATACACTTACTATCTACATCCCTTCAAATAAATCAATTATAGAAAAGTTCAAGGTAAACTCAAACTGTGTCCCTTCACATCCTGCGAAAACGTGAGATTCAGCAAGGCGGCTTTCTAGTGTTGAAAGTGTCCTGGAAAATGACACATTTAACATAAAATACACTTGTATATATTCTTAGATTTGTATATTTTTATTCTTTTTTTTTTTTTTATATATACTTTTCTTTTTTTGTACTATACGCGTGTCCACGTGTATAGTGGACAGGGGGTTTGATCCCTGGTCATTCTATGACTTTTCAATGACGTCACTCAGACAATATAAAAGACAAATGCGCCCAGAGAAAAGGTTTCAATATGAAGAGCTGGTGGAGTGGAGGCAATGTCACAGAACAGAGATATGTTTGGATGTACTGTCTCATTATGGCCGTGGGTTCGATCCCAGGTCAGCCTGACTTTTCAATGACATCACTCAGAATGTAAAAGACAAATGCGCCCAGAGAAAAGGTATCAGTGTGAAGAGCTGGTGGAGTGGTGGCAACGTCACAGACATAAGATGTGTCTCTGAATCTGAGGTCGCTGGTTCGATTCTCTTTCCTGCATCAGTAGACATTTGTTTTAGTGTTGTGGGTTCGATCCCAGTGTTGACTCTTTAGTGACATCACTCAGAATATAAAAGACAAATGCGCTCAGAGAAAAGGTTTCAATATGAAGTGCTGGTGGAGTGGAGGCAACGCCACAGAACGCATATGTGTTTGGATGATCTGTCTTATTGTGGTCGTGGGTTCGATCCCAGGTCAGGCGATGACTTTTCCATGACATCACTCAGTATATAAAAGACAAATGCGCCCAGAGAAAAGGTTTCAGTGTGAAGAGCTGGTGGAGTGGAGGCAACGCCGCAGAACGCAGATACGTCTCAGCGCCGAGAACGCAGGATCAAGTCCGGTGAGTACAACAATCAAATGTTGGGGTGGTTCATGGGTTGATAATGAATGCATGACTGGTTGAATGTGTGTGGGAGGGTGGATGAGTGGGAGATGAAGGGGGGAAGAAGTGAGGGAGGATAGGAGAGAAAATTGTTATTTTGCTGAAAAATCCTATACCTAAGTGTTTAGGACAAAAAACACTTAGAAACACTTTACATAAATTTAAATTATTTATTTATTGAAAAAGTCTTTGAAACAGGCTGATGAGCAGGAACACAGGCAGCAGTTTAACCTGAAAAACAAGAAAAGGTTCATTAATACATTATGTTAATAATTAAGACATTTAACATTTGTTATATACACACACACATTAGAAATGTCAAGAAAACATGAGTTTATGCATGTTGGTGATGTTTAAAGCTGATAAAGCATTAAATGTTTTAAAATGTTTGGCAGTAAATTAAAAGGAAAAGCACAGGTGCAGCTGATAACACTAATGAGGCTCATTCAATTAGCTAATTTAAACCATTTATTGATCAATTAACAGATACAAACACATACAGATATTGTTTACACATTATACTTTAAGTTATTTAAATAAATAAGCATGATTCGTGTTAAAATACAGTTTAAATACACATTTAAATTACTTTACGTCAACGTCGCGAGTGTAAACAAAGCTTCGCCGCTTTACGGCTTTTAGCAACATTAGCTGTACTTTGAGTAAAAATCAGTAAACGAGACTGATTCAACGTTCAAAAACAAGTCCGTGTTAAAATCTAGTGACAATAGAAACGTTACTTACCGGAATTAAACGATGAAGAGACGGAGACGAAGCGTGCGGTGACCGAGGCTGATACAGACTGAAGCTCCTCTCCATCAGAGTCCATCACTCACACCGGATTAAATAACCTCGTCACGTTTGGATGAGAGGGTGGAGCTGACGCTAGCTGTTAGCTGCTAGCTTGGTTACAGTCCATAGTGAATAACGATAAAGCGAATACGAAGTTGTTGTTACTGCTACTGCTACTACTGCTGCTGCCGCTACTGCTGCTGCTGCTTCCGTTTCCGCTTCCTCTACTTCCGCTTCCGCTTCTTCCTCTTCAGCGTATTGGTGCAATAGCGCCACCTTCTGCTCCGGAGTGTAGATCAAATAATACACTTACTATCTACATCCCTTCAAATAAATCGATTATACACACTTGCAGACGACTCTGTCAAACCACATAATAGTGACATTTGTCTTCATGAGCATTGATGTACACCTAGTGGACAGTGACAACTGTCACAACCAGCACACATCACTCTGAACACAAACAGAAACCTTCAGGTCCACGATTTCGACCATCTGCTATATCTAAAAGTAGTCGACGATGCATTTTTGTCTTTATATTCAACAATATCACCTGCCTGGATAAAACAGTGCATGGCCGTGCATCGGGGCATATCACATGTCAAGTTTAAGACTTTTATTTTTATCAATTTCAATAGAAGTGAATCAAAATTCTCACAGTATTGAAAAACACTTCATTCTCTTTTATTGATTGAGCCTGAAGGATTTTTAAGGCAAAAATAAAAATAGACCAGGAGACAACTTCCTCCCACAAGCCATCAGACTTATCAACACACTGAAGAAAACTCTATGATCATCCATACTGAGTGTGTGTATTTACTATGGTGTGTGTGTGTGTGTGCGTGCACGAGATCACTGTAATTGTTTATATTAGTATTTGTTTTACTTATGTGCACATAGGAGTCTGGTGAAATGCAATTTCAATCTTCTGTGCAACGTCTGTTACAGATTATTGACAATAAATACTCTTGAATCTTGAAGGTGTTATGGGGGATGCATCAATAATCAGTAAATTCATCCATTCTGTTGTTTCAGATCAGACCTGAGCAGAGGACACAGTCTAAATGCATCTAAACGTCACCATTATATTGACTAAATTATCCAAACAGTTCCCTTATCTGACCGCTAGATGGCGGTGAGCGCTGCTTCATGATGTCATTCTGAGTAACGTGACCCAGAAGTTTTATAGGTCACGTGACCGAAGTCCGCCGCGTTCGATTTGAACACAGCGCAGCAGAAAATGCCTGTGACTTTTGAATGATGACGCTAGCTGTTAGCTGCTAGCTTGGTTACAGTCCATAGTGAACAACGATAAAGCGAATACGAAGTTGTTGTTGGTGCTGCTGCTGTTACTGCTACTGCTGCTGCCGCCGCTGCTACTACTGCTGCTTCCGTTTCCGCTTCCTCTACTTCCGCTTCCGCTTCTTCCTCTCCAGCTTATTGGTGCAATAGCGCCACCTTCTGCCCCGGAGTGTAGATCAAATAATACACTTACTATCTACATCCCTTCAAATAAATCAATTATAGAAAAGTTCAAGGTAAACTCAAACTGTGTCCCTTCACATCCTGCGAAAACGTGAGATTCAGCAAGGCGGCTTTCTAGTGTTGAAAGTGTCCTGGAAAATGACACATTTAACATAAAATACACTTGTATATATTCTTAGATTTGTATATTTTTATTCTTTTTTTTTTTTTTATATATACTTTTCTTTTTTTGTACTATACGCGTGTCCACGTGTATAGTGGACAGGGGGTTTGATCCCTGGTCATTCTATGACTTTTCAATGACGTCACTCAGACAATATAAAAGACAAATGCGCCCAGAGAAAAGGTTTCAATATGAAGAGCTGGTGGAGTGGAGGCAATGTCACAGAACAGAGATATGTTTGGATGTACTGTCTCATTATGGCCGTGGGTTCGATCCCAGGTCAGCCTGACTTTTCAATGACATCACTCAGAATGTAAAAGACAAATGCGCCCAGAGAAAAGGATTCAGTGTGCAGAGCTGGTGGAGTGGTGGCAATGTCACAGACATAAGATATGTCTGAATCTGAGGTCGCTGGTTCGATTCTCTTTCCTGCATCAGTAGACGTTTGTTTTAGTGTTGTGGGGTCGATCCCAGTGTTGACTCTTTAGTGACATCACTCAGAATATAAAAGACAAATGCGCCCAGAGAAAATGTATCAGTGTGAAGAGCTGGTGGAGTGGAGGCAACGCCACAGAACGCATATGTGTTTGGATGATCTGTCTTATTGTGGTCGTGGGTTCGATCCCAGGTCAGGTGATGACTTTTCAATGACATCACTCAGAATATAAAAGACAAATGCGCCCAGAGAAAAGGTTTCAGTGTGAAGAGCTGGTGGAGTGGAGGCAACGCCGCAGAACGCAGATACGTCTCAGCGCCGAGGACGCAGGATCAAGTCCGGTGAGTACAACAATCAAATGTTGGGGTGGTTCATGGGTTGATAATGAATGCATGACTGGTTGAATAAATGTGTGTGGGAGGGTGGATGAGTGGGAGATGAAGGGGGGAAGAAGTGAGGGAGGATAGGAGAGAAAATCATTGTTTTGCTGAAAAATCCTATACCTAAGTGTTTAGGATAAAAAACACTTAGAAACACTTTACATTAATTTCAATTATTTATTGAAAAAGTCTTTGAAACAGGCTGATGAGCAGGAACACAGGCAGCAGTTTAACCTGAAAAACAAGAAAAGGTTTATTAATACATTATGTTAATAATTAAGACATTTAACATTTGTTATATACACACATACATTAGAAGTGTCAAGAAAACATGACTTTATGCATGTTGGTGATGTTTAAAGCTGATAAAGCATTAAATGTTTTAAAATGTTTGGCAGTAAATTAAAAGGAAAAGCACAGGTGCAGCTGATAACACTAATGAGGCTCATTCAATTAGCTAATTTAAACCATTTATTGATCAATTAACAGATACAAACACATACAGATATTGTTTACACATTATACTTTAAGTTATTTAAATAAATAAGCATGATTCGTGTTAAAATACAGTTTAAATACACATTTAAATTACTTTACGTCAACGTCGCGAGTGTAAACAAAGCTTCGCCGCTTTACGGCTTTTAGCAACATTAGCTGTACTTTGAGTAAAACTCAGTGAACGAGACTGATTCAACGTTCAAAAACAAGTCCGTGTTAAAATCTAGTGACAATAGAAACGTTACTTACCGGAATTAAACGATGAAGAGACGGAGACGAAGCGTGCGGTGACCGAGGCTGATACAGACTGAAGCTCCTCTCCATCAGAGTCCATCACTCACACCGGATTAAATAACCTCGTCACGTTTGGATGAGAGGGTGGAGCTGACGCTAGCTGCTAGCTGTTAGCTTGGTTACAGTCCATAGTGAATAACGATAAAGCGAATACGAAGTTGTTGTTACTGCCATAGACATATATACATAGACGCCGCATTGAGCGCTGAATGGTACGTGAACGCCGCCGCCATATTGGTTAGGGCAAAGTCGCGCGATCGGAGAATTGGAGTGAACGAAGAAGATGCCTAATTCATGTGTTGCGTGGAATTGTACCAAACGGTTTACAGTAGAAAACAGATGTCATGGTATTACCTTTCACAGGTAAGAATGAAAGATTACTTTTGATTGTATTTGGCCATTATAACGTCATTTTACGAACAGAATTAGCTGACTTTGTGTCTAATACTATGAAGTCCCGCGCATAATCACTGCTTCTATCATGAACACCACTTTATTTTATTTTAGATTAGATTCAACTTTATTCTCATTGCACAAAGTAACACATACATAGACAACAAAATGCAGTTTAGCATCTAACCAGAATTGCAGTGTGTACAAATGAACAGGTTATATATAAATATAGTGCAGATATAAATATGACTATGGGATACATACAGTTAAAACCAAAAGTTTACATACACTGTATAAAAAGACATTTTTCCCTCACTGTCTGACATGAAATCAGACAATAACTTTTCCTGTTTTAGCTCCGTTACGATTACCAACATTATTTCTATTCGCTAAATGCCAGAATAATGAGAGAAGTAATAAAAAATTGTCTAAACAAAAAATTCTTCTCTCATATGTGTGTGTATACATATGTGTGTATATAATGTGTGTGTATATAATGTGTGTGTATACATATATAATATATGTGTGTGTGTGTGTGTGTGTTCATCAATATATATGTTCATCAATGTGAAATAAAACGATTAATCAAAATCAGTTAAATGTAAACGTTAGTGCTCTTCATTCAGAAAACCCTCATGTCACATCTACATTTCAGGATCTGGTTATTATAGACACAGATTAAATGTTAAGTATAAATATTTCTATATTTATCGTCACAGTAACAGTGTTACACACATTAGTAGCTGTAAACACTCAGCATTAGAAAAATACATACGTTGGTTTGGTGCTTACATAAGGAGTAAACGTTCATAATCATCACTTTAAAAGTTAAATACGTTGTTTTCTGGTGCCTGTTTGTTTCCCAGATATATTAGTGTGTGTGTGAATGGGTGTATAAGAGATATTAACTTAAAGAACTTTGTAGAAAGGCGCTTTATGAAGTTCAGTCCATTTGCTTGTATTAGTTTACGGGCAGATCTGCCCTAACCAATATGGCGGCGCCGTTTACGTGTCGCGACCAACGACCAACCCGCTCAATGAGGCGTCTATGTATATATGTCTATGGTTACTGCTACTGCTACTGCTGCCGCTACTGCTGCTTCCGTTTCCGCTTCCTCTACTTCCGCTTCCGCTTCTTCCTCTCCAGCGTATTGGTGCAATAGCGCCACCTTCTGCTCCGGAGTGTAGATCAAATAATACACTTACTATCTACATCCCTTCAAATAAATCGATTATACACACTTGCAGACGACTCTGTCAAACCACATAATAGTGACATTTGTCTTCATGAGCATTGATGTACACCTAGTGGACAGTGACAACTGTCACAACCAGCACACATCACTCTGAACACAAACAGAAACCTTCAGGTCCACGATTTCGACCATCTGCTATATCTAAAAGTAGTCGACGATGCATTTTTGTCTTTATATTCAACAATATCACCTGCCTGGATAAAACAGTGCATGGCCGTGCATCAGGGCATATCACATGTCAAGTTTAAGACTTTTATTTTTATCAATTTCAATAGAAGTGAATCAAAATTCTCACAGTATTGAAAAACACTTCATTCTCTTTTATTGATTGAGCCTGAAGGATTTTTAAGGCAAAAATAAAAATAGACCAGGAGACAACTTCTTCCCACAAGTCATCAGGCTTATCAACACACTGAAGAAAACTCTATGATCATCCATACTGAGTGTGTGTATTTACTATGGTGTGTGTGTGTGTGTGCGTGCACGAGATCACTGTAATTGTTTATATTAGTATTTGTTTTACTTATGTGCACATAGGAGTCTGGTGAAATGCAATTTCAATCTTCTGTGCAACGTCTGTTACAGATTATTGACAATAAATACTCTTGAATCTTGAAGGTGTTATGGGGGATGCATCAATAATCAATAATCAGTAAATTCATCCATTCTGTTGTTTCAGATCAGACCTGAGCAGAGGACACAGTCTAAATGCATCTAAACGTCACCATTATATTGACTAAATTATCCAAACAGTTCCCTTATCTGACCGCTAGATGGCGGTGAGCGCTGCATGATGTCATTCTGAGTAACGTGACCCAGAAGTTTTATAGGTCACGTGACCGAAGTCCGCCGCGTTCGATTTGAACACAGCGCAGCAGAAAATGCCTGTGACCTTTGAATGATGACGCTAGCTGTTAGCTGCTAGCTTGGTTACAGTCCATAGTGAACAACGATAAAGCGAATACGAAGTTGTTGTTGGTGCTGCTGCTGTTACTGCTACTGCTGCTGCCGCCGCTGCTACTACTGCTGCTTCCGTTTCCGCTTCCTCTACTTCCGCTTCCGCTTCTTCCTCTCCAGCTTATTGGTGCAATAGCGCCACCTTCTGCCCCGGAGTGTAGATCAAATAATACACTTACTATCTACATCCCTTCAAATAAATCTACATATAATATATGTATATATGTCTATGGTAACAACAGCAGCACCAACAACAACTTCGTATTCGCTTTATCGTTGTTCACTATGGACTGTAACCAAGCTAGCAGCTAACAGCTAGCGTCAGCTCCACCCTCTCATCCAAACGTGACGAGGTTATTTAATCCGGTGTGAGTGATGGACTCTGATGGAGAGGAGCTTCAGTCTGTATCAGCCTCGGTCACCGCACGCTTCGTCTCCGTCTCTTCATCGTTTAATTCCGGTAAGTAACGTTTCTATTGTCACTAGATTTTAACACGGACTTGTTTTTGAACGTTGAATCAGTCTCGTTCACTGATTATTACTCAAAGTACAGCTAATGTTGCTAAAAGCCGTAAAGCGGTGAAGCTTTGCAACAAGATTTGTTTACACTCGCGACATTGACGTAAAGTCATTAAAATGTGTATTTTAACTGTATTTTAACACGAATCATGCTTATTTATTTGAATAACTTAAAGTATAATGTGTAAACAATATCTGTATGTGTTTGTATCTGTTAATTGATCAATAAATGGTTTAAATTAGCTAATTGAATGAGCCTCATTAGTGTTATCAGCTGCACCTGTGCTTTTCCTTTCAATTTACTGCCAAACATTTTAAAACATTTAATGCTTTATCAATCTTAAACATCACCAAAATGCATAAACTCATGTTTTCTTGACACTTCTAATGTGTGTGTGTATATAACAAATGTTAAATGTGTTAATTATTAACATAATGTATTAATAAACCTTTTCTTGTTTTTCAGGTTAAACTGCTGCCTGTGTTCCTGCTCATCAGCCTGTTTCAAAGACTTTTTCAATAAATAAATAATTTAAAGAAATGTAAAGTGTTTCTAAGTGTTTTTTGCCTAAACACTTAGGTATAGGATTTTTCAGCAAAACAATGATTTTCTCTCCTATCCTCCCTCACTTCTACCCCCCTTCATCTACCACTCATCCACCCTCCCACACACATTTATTCAACCAGTCATGCATTCATTATCAACCCATGAACCACCCCAACATTTGATTGTTGTACTCACCGGACTTGATCCTGCGTTCTCGGCGCTGAGACGTATCTGCGTTCTGCGGCGTTGCCTCCACTCCACCAGCTCTTCACACTGAAACCTTTTCTCTGGGCGCATTTGTCTTTTATATACTGAGTGATGTCATTGAAAAGTCATCACCTGACCTGGGATCGAACCCACGACCACAATAAGACAGATCATCCAAACACATATGCGTTCTGTGGCGTTGCCTCCACTCCACCAGCACTTCATATTGAAACCTTTTCTCTGAGCGCATTTGTCTTTTATATTCTGAGTGATGTCACTAAAGAGTCAACACTGGGATTGAACCCACAACACTAAAACAAATGTCTACTGATGCAGGAAAGAGAATCGAACCAGCGACCTCAGATTCAGAGACACATCTTATGTCTGTGACATTGCCTCCACTCCACCATCTCTTCACACTGAAACCTTTTCTCTGGGCGCATTTGTCTTTTATATTCTGAGTGTTGTCATTGAAAAGTCAGAGACTGACCTGGGATCGAACCCACGACCACAATAAGACAGATCATCCAAACACATATGCGTTCTGTGGCGTTGCCTCCACTCCACCAGCTCATCACACTGAAACCTTTTCTCTGGGCGCATTTGTCTTTTATATTCTGAGTGATGTCATTGAAAAGTCAGACTGACCTGGGATCGAACCCACAACACTAAAACAAATGTCTACTGATGCAGGAAAGAGAATCGAACCAGCGACCTCAGATTCAGAGACACATCTTATGTCTGTGACATTGCCTCCACTCCACCAGCTCTGCATACTAAAGCTTCTTCCCGGCAGCCTAGGTGCATTTCTAGACTCTAAAAAAATCAGAAAATGACGGCACTAAAACAGATGTAGGACACGCGTATAGTACAAAAAAAGAAAAGTATATATAAAAAAATATATATAGAATAAAAATATACAAATCTAAGAATATATACAAGTGTATTTTATGTTAAATGCGTCAATTTCCAGGACACTTTCAACACTAGAAAGCCGCCTTGCTGAATCTCACGTTTTCGCAGGATGTGAAGGGACACAGTTTAAGTTTACCTTGAACTTTTCTATAATTGATTTATTATATGTATATATGTCTATGGTTGTTACTGCTACTGCTGCTACTACTGCTGCTTCCGTTTCCGCTTCCTCTACTTCCGCTTCCGCTTCTTCCTCTCCAGCGTATTGGTGCAATAGCGCCACCTTCTGCCCCGGAGTGTAGATCAAATAATACACTTACTATCTACATCCCTTCAAATAAATCAATTATAGAAAAGTTCAAGGTAAACTTAAACTGTGTGTCAGTGATTCAGGGTCAGTTTGCTGTGGTGGTAAAACCGTGTTATATCTAAGATGTGTAATTAAAAACACCACTCACTGCTGCACTTAGTCCTGATTGGCTGATAGCCTTTCAGTCATTTACATATACATAAATATATATGTCTATAATCTGTGAAACAAACAGAAGAAGTCCACCTTTAGGTAATAATACATCTTTCAATTATATTATATATTAAACATACATTCCTGCTTTTACAATATTCAGACTATACAGTGGAGTTTAAAGTGTGTATTTAATGTGTGTGTTTGCTGGTTTAATTGACTTTAATTAACTCAAGCATCAGGTGACCTGTGGTGTTGTGATAGTTTTATATATGTTTACTGTATATTTAGAGATTCATTGCTGTCGTGTAAATATCTGCAGTTTTTACAACTACAGTTCCCATAATGCTTCAGGGCATGTTCACAAAGTAGCGACGCATTCATTTAATCCGCTTTTTTAAAGCGTGTATTTGTTTATATTTTCACACGTTGACGTCGTTAAAACGTTGCTAGGTTACTAATTAGTGGTTCATGTGTAAATTAAACCGACGGATGTCACCGAAACACCGACGAAAACTTCACGACGAGACGGTTCACAGGCAAGTTGAGCAGCTGCTGGTTGATGCATTTAACATGTTAGTCATATGAAAGTAGAAGTTACATACAAGTTAGACATATATGTATCATGTCTGATTTACGGCTCAGGACTCCTGTCGTGATTACCGGAAGTAAACACAAACACACGTGTAACATACAACATGCTGCACAGTATGTTTATTGAGACATATTTATAAATACATGTTATGTTTCAGTCAGATAATCTTCACATATTCATGATGGAGTTACTGAAGATCATCAACCCTGCAGAGAGAGACACTTTATGACACTTATTAAATATAAAATATGGGAATAAAACATAATAATCATGATGAGTCTTATATAACTGGATGCATTGCTGTCTCTGCAGGCTCGCCGCCCACCAGTCTTATCAGTAATGGACACGTTCACTGGTTTGAATCCAAGAGAAACTCTGGAGCGAGTTTCAGCCTCGCTGGGCTGCAGTCCCACCTCTGCAGAAGTGGCTGCTGACCTCGACAAACACGACCACCTGCGACACCTCAGGCAGCAGTTTCTGGAGATTTGCCTCCATGTGAGTCAGAGATGCCACATTAAAGATGGTGCAGATGAGTCATTTATTTATTAAATATCTTCCTCTCTATCGTCTGTGCAGCTGATCTGTCGCTCGTCGACGGCACCCAGGAATGCATCTATCTCGTGGGAAACTCACTGGGGCTTCAGCCCAAAATGGCCAGGAAGTACCTGGAAGAGGAGCTGGAGAAGTGGGCCAAAACGTACGGCAGCTCTTCGTTTCTGTATTTACTGAGGTTTTTGGTTGCGTTTTCATTAAATGAACTCTCTCTGCAGGGGGGTGCACGGTCACACAGAGGGCTCCCGGCCTTGGGCGTGGGCTGAAAACAACATCGAGGGACTCATGGCTGATGTTGTTGGTAAGAGACACCTTTATTTAAGTATTTCCATTTGACAGCTGGAGTTTCTTTACTCTTCTTTACTACTTTAGCGTTTGGTGGAGTTCAAAGTACACGTAAAGGCCCTTTAACCAAATCTGCATTAATACACACAGTTTTTAGAGGCTCAGAGGTTAAAGTCTGCAGCTTCCTGGAAAGTCCATTTGTACACAGGCTGGTTATGTAACGTCAGTGTACACTGATGGATCAATCATTTCTAAACTAATCTGTTATTCTTATGATTCATTGATTCATAGTTTAGTCTAAAAAAATGAAAATTGGGTTAAAATCTTCATTTTCAAGAATCCAAGCTAACATCTAATAACAGCAGATATTTAACTTGCAATAATAATAAAAATAAAAATATTTTTATAATAAAAAAATATATATAATATATATATATTATCATAGTCACATTTTGAGGAGCTGGAAACACTTAAAATATTAATCCTGTGTGAATCATAAAAATAAACAAACAGCTTTTCAGTTGGACTGTGAAAGCACCAGAAGCAGGTAGAGCAGTGAGGAAACAACAGGTGGTGAATGTCAGGTGTGTCTGCTGATCAATCACTGTGATGATGTCACAGGTCTGTGTTGGCATGCCAACACACAGACAGCAGAGTCACCTGTCTGCTCTGTGGAGTTAAATCATTTTGTTTTGTTTCTTCCAGGAGCTAAAACTGAGGAGGTGGCGCTCATGAACGGCCTGACAGTCAATTTACACCTTCTGATGGTGAGATACACTCATTTGATTATTATTATTATTATTATGATGCTATCTCTGCTAACTAGAACATTATGGGATGTTTACTGTCATTTTATGTCATGTCACACTGACTTAAACATACAAATCCTTTGTTTCTAAACTCCACTGGACTTTACTTAACATTGTAAGTCATGCAAAATGGCAACTTCTTCCTGAACAAAACTAAAAAAAAAAAGACAAATCACCTTTACAATTATTAAAAGTGACACTGCATCATGCATCATAAACTTTTACCATGTAATGGTGTTCATGGCTTTCAACACATCTTCTTATAAACTCCATTCCTGCATGAAAGTGGCCTTTTTACACTTTACCAGCTCTCTGAAGAAAATAACTAAATCCTGAACATTTAACTTTTACCTTTTAATGTCCACATCTTCAGATCGGCCTCTCTCAGTGGCTCTGCTCGTCACTTGTTTGCAGAAAAGCAAATCCTCCCTCAAATCATCGGCATCAATGAATCTGACGGATGTTATCAATAAGCAGTCTTTACTACCGTCAGTCGCCTTCATCCATCTGCAGAGCAAAGCGTCGGTCCCGTATCTCGTCATTTAGCTGCTCTTCTATGTCTTTTTATGGCCTTTAGCTTGCTGGCAGTGGCTTCGTCGATCATAGTTGAGACCATGTCGATCGCAGAGGGAAGTATTAACTCCTCGGCTATAGTGTGTGAGGCTTTTTACACTGAGCAACTCTGCAGGCAACTTTGCAGGAGGCGAGCTGAGCATTTGCAGGCAGGGATGCTGCTTTAGTAAAGCGACTCCGCTGTGCACGACAGTGTGAGTTGTTTTCCGGCTTGTCTTTGTGCTCTCGGGATGTGTTGTCTCCAAGTGGCGTTTTAATGTGTTGGTCTTCAGACTGTCGCAACACACAACACACTGCGGTCTTTGCTCCTTACCCGCTGTTGTGCTGCTGAAGCCGAGTGCGAGATATGCCTCGTCATGTTTTCTCGTCTTTGCTTTTGAAGTTGAACATTTGGTGAAGATTCATCATCTGGTTTGCGTTTAGCTGGCAGCGCTGTCACTAACTTGTCCATGCTGTTATGCTAGCATTGTGACTGACTAGTCATTCATTTAGCCGTAGCCTTGCCACGCCCCCTAACCACTGCCTTCACAGGCTTACTGCCCTAAAGCATGCTGGTGTGGTTGAAAGACACCATCTAGTGGCTGATTGGAGATGCAACATTACAAAACAAAACAGAAGCACATGTTGGAACAAAGAGGAACGAACTGAGTGACGGATATATAGAAAGAAGCTGTTTGTGCCTCCTGCTCCATCAGGGAGAAGAGACTCTGAGGACGGAGGACATCCTCGAGGTGATGGAGAAGGAGGGCGACTCCATCGCTGTGGTGTTATTCAGTGGAGTTCAGTACTACACAGGACAACTGTTCAACATGGCTGCCATCACTGAGGCCGGACACAAGAAGGTAAGACACAAACCCTGCTGAATATTACAGGTGATCAATTACTTTATCAGTCAGGACAGTAAATAAACAGCAAAAGTTTCAGCTGTGACTCATTTTAAACATTTTAAAATGTCTCAATGTCTCACAAACACATAAGCAACACATGCTTGACTAAAACTACTAATAATAATAATGATAATAATGATAGTTACTGTTTGTCAGGGCTGCTATGTTGGTTTTGACTGAGCTCAAGCTGCATGACTGGGGGGGTCGACTTCACCTGCTGGTGCTCCTACAAGGTCAGCTGACAGGAAGCTGCACAACACACCAGCAGATACAATCTGCTGGTGTTTTGTATATGTATTATATATATATATATATTCAGATTATGTTTATAACTACCTCTATTGTTTGTATAAGGACGTATTGCTAGTTTGTCTTTTTAATTGAAAAGGGGAAGTTATGCTTCACTGCCTCCATCAGACTTTAATGTTGCTGAATGCTTCCCCTTAGTGGACGTAGAGGATATTACATCAGGTTTCACAGCCTGGATGTGCATTTGAGCTATGAAAACACATCCTGTATCCACACATTTATCTTTTTAGAGCTCAAACATTTATAGTAACATTTTGTTTGCAGGCTTTATGTTTTGATGATTAAAACAGAGCATCTCTGCTTGTGTTTTCCTCTCAGTGATGGAGCTGCAGCCTGGCGTGAGTGGCTTCAGGCTGTCGAACCAGCCCATCCTGCTGGTCTTTTTGGAGTGATGTGAGAATAAATAATTGAAGAGATGCTGGGTATTGTCTTTCCTTGGGCTATACTGTACCGTAAAAAGAAAGAATGTGCTGATTTCCTGTCTTAAAGATGGCTGCCGGCTTGCTGTTTGAAGGCGTGTCTTCTCACCAAGGCGATGGCAGGGTGGGGCTAAACAGCTTGATCAGGGTGGGGCTTTAAGAAGGGGAGTGGCAAAAACTGGGCGGGGCTTAAACCAACCAATCACAGGGCAGTTTGGAGGCCGAAAAAACGGATTGTGGGTGTGGTCTTAAAAAACAGGGTGTGGCTTCAAAAACGGGGCGTGGCCTAAAATCAAATGGGCATACCATAAGGAAAATGGGAGTGGGCGTGGCCTAAAAAGGGGGCGTGGCTTAAAACCAATGGTGTTACAGATTAAAGTTACAAAAAGGTAATGGTGCAAAAAAACAGGGTGGGGCTACAAAAAAGGGTGGGGCAAAAAGGGCGTGGTTAAAATGGGGCGTGGCTTAAAAACAGGGTGGAGCTAAAAAAAAATCTTTCTTTGTGCTACAGTCCACAGTCATCCTCTCCGGTGCCATCACGCCCCACTGTCATCCTCTCCGGTGCCATCACGTCCCCGGTTGACTCCGCCCCACAGTCAGCCTCACCGATGCCATCACGCCCCCGGTTGACTCCGCCCCACAGTCATCCTCTCCGTTGCCATCACGCCCCCGGTTGACTCCGCCCCACAGTCATCCTCGCCGTTGCCATCACGCCCCCTGGTTGACTCCGCCCCACAGTCATCCTCTCTGTTGCCATCACGCCCCCTTGTTGACTCCGCCCCACAGTCATCCTCTCCGGTGCCATCACGCCCCCTGGTTGACTCCGCCCCACAATCAGCCTCTCCGGTGCCATCACGCCCCCTGGTTGACTCCGCCCCACAGTCAGCCTCACCTGTGCCATCACGCCCCCTGGTTGACTCCGCCCCACAGTCATCCCCTCCGGTGCCATCACGCCCTGGTTGACTCCGCCCCACAGTCAGCCTATGCTCCGCCTCCATGCCTGCCATCAGGCCCCTGTGCTCCGCCTCTATGCCTGCCATCAGGCCCCTGTGCTCCGCCTCTATGCCTGCCATCAGACCCCTGTGCTCCGCCTCCATGCCTGCCATCAGGCCCCTGGTTTCTTATTGAGTTTCGTGAGACACAGTTGGGATTTGAACCCCTCATCTTTGGTGTTTGAGACCAATGCTTAACCACTAAGCCACCATGCCTTGTGATGTTGCTGTGTGAAAAACGTTGGGTCTTTTGTCAAAAGAAGGTTGTGAGCCGCGCGTGACATTAATAATACAATATATAGTTATATAGTATATAATACTATATATATATAGTATATAATACTATATATATATAGTATATAATACTATATATATATATAGTATATAATACTATATATATATATATATATATTACTATATATATATATATATATATAGTATTATATACTATATATATATATATATATATTACTATATATATATATATATATATATATTACTATATATATATAACTATATATATATATATTACTATATATAGAGTTAATTAATTGGTAAAATTTACATTATAAAGCAGGGAGCGGGGCCTTTCAGCTTTAATTTGCTCTAATGAGAGTTAATTAGTTAATTGGTAAAAATTACACTATAAAGCAGGGGGCGGGGCTATCAATATTTAATGTAAATAAACAAATAAAATGTCTAAAAATGTATTTGTTACTAAAATACAGCAGGAATTGCCCCGCCCTTGCTCCTCCCTTTTGCCCCGCCCCTGCCCCACCCTTGCTAATAATCTATAGCATAGCATAGCACATGGCGCGCCACCAACAAGATTCAAACAGAACCACTGACTGTTTCTGTTTCCAGTCAAGGTCTCGTCCCACTGGGAGCTTCTGAATTTCACTTTCAGGTGAAAAGGAACTGATGGGGAATCGAACCCACGACTGTTAAACATCGAGGCAGTTCTCTAATAGACTGAGCTAACTGGTCAGAGACACTCAAAGTTTTTTTTTAAGCTTTTTACTTTTCCGTTTGGTTATTGGACAAAAGTCAGTGAGCTGCTTGAGAATCGAACCCACGTCCTCAAAACCTCTCAACCATCTTTTACCATCCTGAGCTTTATTTCCTCAATGGGATGATTTACAAGGCATGGACGGGATTTGAACCCGTGATCTTTGGTTTACGAGACCAACGCCTTACCACTTGGCCACCACGCCTTGGTTTTGGTGTGTGAGCAACTAGTTTTGAGCTTCTTCTTCTGTCTCAACAACAAAAGAAGGTACAATATGTATATGTTTATTATGAATGAATACTGAGACACGCACAGAACATTTTGAGATAAACATAGAAAAAACAACTAAACAAACACAATGATAGGCAGCTTTTAGAGGACAGGGATAATGATGGCTGACTTGAGGCATGGTGGGGCGATGGCTTGTGACGACCCCCCCAGAGCTGATCGTCCTTTCTCACTTTTCTTCAGTCTGAATGAACCATGTGAGCTGAAACTGTTGATCAATTAGTTTGTTTTGTGTGTTTACAAACTGATTATCAGACAGAACAAACATTTGAGTTAATTCATAATGAAACGTTGCAGCCGTACATCAGTTTTTACAGCATATAGGACACTTTTTACTTAGATAAAAATGACTCGTGGTGAATTATGCTTTATTTAAATCACAATACAATGAAGTGAACAAGATATAAAGCAAATAAATCCAATAAGAAAACTTTTTATTCAGCATTTCAACTCTTTTTTTCCTGGTTTGTTCCCTCGTGTGTTGGGACATGTTCGGTCCCCAGATGAACCCTGGCGCTCTGGGCCGCAGTCGACAGGTAATGGGGGAGCTGAGAGCTGCATGTGTCAAATCTAATTACCTTTAATAGTTCCAGAATCAGGCTTATTTTTCCAGTCCACGTCTCTCCCATTTGACAGCTGATTTTCTTAAAAAAACTTTGCCATATGGAAATTATGTCAAAGGCTTAAATTAAAATCCAGAAACACTTTTAGAAACAAGTCAAAAGGAGGTTGAGACAGTAGATGTAAAGCTACAGAGAGGTCACGTCTTACCCAGACATGTGCGATGTGGAGGCCGTCAGCAGCAGCACGAAGGCTGGATATCTGGTACCTGTGGACGTGAAGCACCTGGAAGCTGCTGCAGCGTCTTCCATCAGTGGCGACTGGCTCTGTAGTTGAGTTTACGGATTTCAGACTTCAAGGCAACGCTGTGCACAATGAGACAGGATTAATAATTAATTCTGCTGCTAAATGCACCAGCGTGCAAATTATTGCAAAATGATAAAACATGCAGAAGCTGCAACCAGCAAATATTAAAAAACTCAAACAATTCTGCAACTTACATGATTTAGTTTTGTCTCAGTCTCTTTACGGATTTAAATTATAGTTTGTAAATCGAATCATTTTCTAACTATTGAATCTAAATAAAGCCATAAACTAATAACTTTCTTTATGTATTCCATTTAAAGAGTGGTGGTTTGTTCAGAGGGTGATCGACTGATTGATTAAAAACTAATCTGGTAAAATGTTATAATGAAGGCTTCAATGCTATAATACTATACTTGATTATTTGAGCCTGTATTGTCTACACTGCAGAGTGATGGAGATAAAAATGTTGACAAATAAAAGCAGGGATCTCAGTTTACCACAGACCCCAATGATGTAACAGCATCTCCCGTCTTACCAAAGATGTTCACGACACAAAGACGTCTCACTCTGATGCTCCACATGGTACAGCATATATATACATACACATATTGATTATTGTCGATTACTTTTTACTCTGATACAATTGATACATATTTTCAAAAATAGTGAACAATTCCCAAAACATAACCCAGCAAATATTTACATTTCAGAACATTATTCAAGATTACAGATAAACCTATTATTAAAATCTTTGAATTTTAATTGGTTAAACAATCAATTAGACCTCAATCTCCTATAGATTTAATTTAGATAGAATACATACAAACACGTGTATATAACATACTGTACAGAAATCGTGGTGATGAACCGGTATCGTATATTTGACAGAGTGATACATCTTCGCCGTGGTAAACGATCTTTGCCCACACACGCCCAGCCTCAGCACCAGCGCATCCTTTCTCCGCGGGGTTTTCCCCCCCTTCCGTTCCCACCGAGATCAGCAGATGAGGCCTTCCTCGTAACTACAGACACCGCTGGACCTCGTTCTTCTCCCGCCGAGCTCGTTTCTCGCGGTCCGTTATGTCTTTGAGCCTGCTCCCCCTCTCGTCATGCCCGCCGCTCAACGCTACCCGCCGCCGCTGCTGCTCTTCCTGCCGTCGTTGCTTTTGATTTCCTGCCTGGATCATGGGGCGGTGAGAGCAGCGGAGGAGGGCGGCGGCCTGCCCTCCTTCTCGCCCGGGGACAATGGCCTCACCGCCGATCCAACGGCCCCGGTGCGATCCCTGAGCCCTTCCGCCTTGACAGCAGGTAAACAAACACAAACCGGCTCTGCTTCAGTCATTGTTAGAGAAAATGGAAATGAGCTGTGACTCATAACTGAAGCTGGTCGCTGTGGTGTGCAGACAATGTTATTTATTATTGTTAAACTGATGAAACAATACATTGTCATGACATGTATTTTAGATACATCCAGTATAAATAGGCTTTTATCATTATCACCTTATTGTTTAGGAAATGGCAAAAGACATTTATAAATAAAATATTTTATATGTTTCAAAACAACCGACACATCTCGAAAATGACTGAATAAAATAGTAAAACTATATATATTTTTAGCCACTTTTAGACTGTTTTAATATCCGTTTGGATAGAAAGCTTTTAAAATGAGCTTTAAACACATCACTTACATACATCATATGATCTATTTGTATGAACTTGTATGAAGATTGGCTCCTTCTGTCCATTAAATCCTGGATATAATTCACAGCCAGCAGACTAACAGGATTATAGTGTATAATGTGGAGGTTGGAGGAATTAGGGCTTGTTATCTGTTTGGCCTGTGCAGGTGATGTATTAATGGAGAACATGCTAATCCATGCTGCTCTGCTGATACAGTAGGTAAGCCTGTGCTCACTGATGGCCTCACCACTACAAAGTCTGCCCCCACATTTATCTACCACTACATGACAACAAAAAGCTGCTGTCTAATAAAAACATACAGTATGTTTCCTTGGAGTGGATGAATATTACATTAAATAGTTCTGGACAAATAAGATGCCATATGTGATATTCATAATCAGCATCTCATCAACTATGAGCCTCATTGCGTGTATTCAGTTTTCCTCTCGTCTGTCACTTGGGTTTTGATGTATTTTTAATCCTCCAACTGATTCAGCTGTGCCTGCCTCATCATTTTTTCATGGTGAGAGAAAGGTTACTGAGGGAATATGTCAGTCTAGAGCACAACTGTAGGATGTGGTGGAGACGCTTTGCATACAGATACAACACATATGGAGATGTGTTACCATCTGCTAAACGCTTGGATAACTGCTGGTTACTAAATCTAATGCTCCTACGTCTGTCCTCCGTTCAGATCCCCAGTTTGCCCTGAAGGTCCTGGTGAGGGACCTGGTGACTCGACAGCCTCTGCCGGGGGCTTCAGTGGGTGTTTATGTGAACCACACTCTGAGGAGCTCAGCCCAAACAGGGGAGAGCGGTGAGGTTCTTCTCTCGGTCATGTACAGTCCAGGAATTAGTCTGACCCTGGTGGGCAACATGGAAGGCTACGTCCCCAGCCCCCTGCCCTGGAGCACCACCAAGAGACCGAGTGAGTACCGCAACAACTCAAACCTAATTAGGTAATTTTAAAATGTTAACACTGTACAACCAAACATGAATTACAACTATAAAAAGGTCAAAAGATGATACAAAACCACAAACACCTGCCACTATATGATAAGTAAAATAATGATATATTTGTTAAATACTTTGTTAAATAACACTTGTACACAGAGAAGACTGTCAAATCCTTAAGGTTGTCTGTTTGCACAAATGCAGTTACTTATTGTAATTATTATAATATGATTTTCCAACAAATATTAATTGGGCTATAAAGGAGCTATAAAGCTTTTACAATATACAAGTGGATTTATTGCGAGGACATTAAGCTGTGTAAACAAACCAAATTTAGAAAAACAGCCTGTCGGAGGCAACTGGAAAAGTTGAAAAATGCTAGAGTTGAGGGGAGATTAAGAAGGCTTTGAACTGTACAACTGCAGGCTAATGAAACCATTGACTTATTTACAGTAATGTCATCCACAGCAGTCACACACGCTCTCACAACTGCATTATTCATGGCCATTATAGATTAATGAACTGTCTGCAACGACACACAAGTTGTCACTGAGGTTTGTTCATGATGAAGCGATTTATGTTCCCAGTGTACAGTCGAATGTAACCGAGCTTTACTCATTTTATTGATTGTTTCTACAGCAGCATGTAGAGCCGAGGTGTGTGAAACGTATCCCTGCCTCAGCAAACTGTCTTTGTCCTGCACCGAGTCAAATGCAGAGGGGGGTGGGGGCTCTTTAGTCCCACCGCTCTCCTCTCGGTATATAAAAAGGGGGGCCTGGGTCTGACTCTTATTACTCTATTGTCCGTGTTTCCACGTGTCCATCTTCCAGGGAGGCTGGATGGAAACAGGATGAAATCAGACCGAGTGTCATCTGTCGAGACCTACTTTGCTCTGCATTATCTGAGGCGCCTCCCTTTTGTGTTGCTCAGACACACAAACAGCTGAACCCTAAAAAGCGGCCTTGAGCAGTAGTGCCACCTGCTGGTGGTAAAACAGGCCTACAAGCTACATAAATATATATGATATCTAAAACTACCACATCTCTTTCCCTCATTATGTACTACATGGTATTAGAGCTGCAATGATTAGTTTTATTCTTACATTATTTACAACTTGCCTTTTTCTGCAGTTTTCTCCGCTGTGACACTGCTGCTGCTTCCTCACAGTCAAGGGAACATCTGGCTGTTTGAAGACTCAGTCGTCATCACCAGGAAGTTACCTGGTACGTTAACATACATCAGGAGCAATTCATATTCAACTGTGTAATTTGTCATTTCCTCTCATATTACATCAACATTTTTTAGCTTAAAACTGAACTTAATGAAAGATGAAAGTGATTTGAGGTTTTCATTGAATGAGCTACTTTAAAATTAAGTGTCTCACTACTGAATCTAAATTGTTATTATAATCATCCATGTAAACTACATGTTGTCCAACTATTGTCCAGATTCAGATGCATTATATCACATCTAATTTTTACAGAAAGCTCCTCTCAACCAAAGGTTAAGTTCCCCAAGAATCTCCTCACAGTGTCTGATCAGAGCAACATCTCCTCAGTGACAGCTTACATGACTGTACCACAGCACCACCTCGCAAAGGACTGCATCAACTGCACTCCAGGCGTCATCATCAACAAATCAGGTGACTGTTAACTGAGCCTTTGTCTGTTTAATGCTTTTATTTTGTTTGAGCAAGCGAGGATCACGGTTTTGGTTAAATTTACTCCAGATTAAGTTTATTTTAACTTTCTCAGTGTATGGTAGATGTTTTAATTGTGTGATATATTAAAACTTCAAAAAGATGACGTAACAATAAGACCTAAGAAATCTACGTTACCGTTTAAATACTTAACTTGCTCCACGTGTTCGCAGTGTTCAGAAGCATCGAGCTGAAGGCGGTGGCAGCCGTCAGCATCATGCTGTACTCTGGTGATGAGGAGCTTCAGGTTCGAGGGCCCATTCAAATCAGCATGCCTCTGGGTCACAACACCCACCTTCGGGCCTCTGATACTGTTCCAGCCTGGGCTCTCAACCTAAAGACTGGTAGAAATTCATGTCATCACAATATACAGCTTAACACAACGCAGAATAAGATATAATATAAATATTTCTCCAAAGTTTAATTATGAACTCATTGTTTACTATGATCCAAAATGCAGATGTAGCTGTTTAGAAATAAATGAAATTATGACATTTCACCATAAAACTATTATTTTTACTGCACATTATAAATTAAATAAAAAATTTTTTTGCCTTTTAAAAGGTGCCTGGGAGAATCAAGGCCTGGGAATAGTGAAAGCAGTTGGAGGCGGGCTGGTTTGGACCTACACCGCTTCCCATCTCGGCTACTGGATCGCTGCTCCCGTGCCCTCAAACGGTAAATACAGCTCACATAGCTACATTACATCATGTAGACACAGTTTGTAGTATTAATACATATGCATATCTATACATTTAACCATTTAGATTACCTGGGACATGGAAGCTCTCTGGATTTCATATCATACCACACCTACCTGTTGATGGGGATACTGGGAGGATTGCTGGCGGTAGTGATTGGATTCCTTTCAGTGTTGCTGTGTCACTGCAGGTAAGAAATATCTACAGACAGGTTAGGTTTAAGTTTCAGTTCATCCTGAGTAACTTCTGTATCTCTCATGTACAGAGGTTCTCATCGAGAGCCCAGGAGGAGGAGGAGGAGAGCACGTTTTTCCAAACTCACAGTGGTGAAAAAAGATCAAACCACCTCCACCCACATGGAAGAGGGTTTGCTGTTCCGCTCTGGCGACAACAGCCTCGCCTCCTGCAGTGTCCAGTGTGAACCCTCGTCCACGCCCAGGCACAAAGCCAACTACAACATCTACGTGGAGGACCCAGGGAGTCGCCAGGCGGCTTCTCTTTATGAGAACATCTCTCTGGATCGGATCAAAGGATCCCAGCCGCATTCTCACTACATCAACAGTGAAGAGGTGGCTCGGCTTCGGGAGAAATCGGAACAGAACCGGGACAACATCAATTCTGACAACTTCTTTCAAGATAAACTAGTTCACATCTACAACCAGCCAGTGGCCATCATTCAGGCCCCAGAGCTTTTCAGTGCTCAGGAGCAGCAACTGTCAGGCTGCAAATCTGCTACTTTCCCCCGTAATGGAGTTGAGTATGACGCTCACTCAGAGCCTGCAAGTAAAGACAGCTACACCCAGACACTACCCAAAGTCCCTCACCACCACTCCCAAGGTAGAAGCAGCCCACAGCCGAACAGCCAAGACGAGCCCCAGCCTCTGGAGACTCCTCCACAAGGCCAAGGCCCTACCGCTGGCGTGTGGGGACGCTACAGTAACCTCCTTGAATCCTCCGTCTCTGTGCCCGGGACTCTTAATGAGGCAGCTGGTATGGAGGCCTTCAGCAGTGTGCATGGTGTACCCAGCGAGCTGCAGGGGATCTCAGAGCGTACCTTGCTGGAGCTGACCCGAGGCAAGTCCTCGTCATCTCACCCCAGGGCCTGGTTTGTCTCTTTAGACGGGAAGCCGGCTGCCCAGGTACGTCACTCCATCATTGAGCTGCAGAGCCGCCACCGCCCGCCTAGCAGCAACGACACCAGCCTGGACTCAGGGGTAGACATGAACGAGCCTCTGCAGAACATCCGCGAGGCGGAGCGCGACAGGCCTTCCATCAGGGCCTCTTCCCTGCCGCACCACAGCCGAGGGGGGCGGTACGGCGAAGAACAGGACCTGAGCAGTAGTGAGAGTGGAAACACTGCCACCTGTACGCCAGAGGACCCTTCCCTGAGGAATATTTTAGATGGAAGCAGTGGGGCTATTCCCAATATTCCTGAGGAGCGAGATGGAATGGATACATCCAGCGCTCAGGAGGACAGCGAGTCCAGAGGGACGCCACCTCCACGGCGCCTGAGGAAGGTGAGGGAGAAGGGGAAAACAGAAAAGAGGAGTGCTAAGCACGTACGTGAGGGGAGACCTCTGACCAAGCGAAGTTAGAGCACAGCTCATTGAAGCGGTTTTGATTCTCAACAGATCTTAATTTAAGTGTCCCATTAATCACACGCTGAGCTTTCTTCATCACATGGTGTCATCATCCAAATTAGTTTTCACTTGTGCTCACACAGGCATTGTTGTTCTTGAGTTATGTGATTGTACAACTTTGCCAAAGAATGCTTAAGTAAGCTGAAGAAACAAAGCAGGATCGATTTGTCATGTTGAAGCATTATGTAGCTGCTGTTAGACACGTTTGTTCACTCATTATCCCAAATCTGAAGTTCACCAGCGAGATTCTTCAAAATGTCCGTGTGAACACGATATCCAACAGTCCCCGGTACTGGCATTATAGAGGGTGCCTTCTTTCTGCCTGTAATAATTAATTATGATTATGTAAGGCACAGTATTTGTCTATATTTCGTCAAATCTGGTGAGTTTGCAGGAGGGACACAGATACAGGTTTATGTGTAGTGCACTTATCCTCACCATAAATGCCTGATGTAAATTAAATAAGACACAGAAGCTTTCCCAGTTTGCAGTGCTGACATCTCGTTTTGTTACCGCTTCATTTTACTTAAACAGAGACTTTGAGGTTTATGAAAAGACTCTTTTTGTCATTACTGAAATCATCTACGTCAGACTACATCGAGTTTTAACTCGTGACATGAAATGCTTCTTCATATCAGATTTCTGGAGTACAAAAAAATTTCAACTTTCCACCCTGTGACTGACTCCAATCATGGATCCTGATGCATTTTGGAGTAAAACACTTATGTACATTGTAAAGCTAAGCTGCCATTTTAAAGCTATCATGACTGATATTCAAGATTTTAAGCCTACAGTTATTTTAGAATGCATGAAAATGAATGTTTTCTTGTGTGTATGAAAATGTTTTGCATTTTACTGTAGAGCTAACATTACGTCCTTATAGCTGTTAAAATATTTGGTGACTGAATGATTCATTTCACTGTCTAGTCTTGGAAAAAAAAGTCTCCACGTTGTAACTATTACAACAATAATGCTTAATTATTACTGATTATGTGCATCACAATGTAAGAATTACAAAATATCCCAGCAAATATAAATTTTAGCCATATCCCTGGAGAACTACACAGCTTTGAGTTAACCCTTTTTCATATTAAGTAAAAATCAACAATATGCATTTAAGGAGCCCAAATCCTTTTGTCTATTATTATTATAATTATTATTACAACAACAATAATAATTATAATTATTATTACAACAACAATAATAATTATAATTATTATTACAACAATAATAATTATAATTACAACAATAATAATTATTATTATTACAACAATAATAACAATAGTAATATTATTATTATTATTATTACAACAATAATAACAATAGTAATATTATTATTATTATTATTACAACAATAATAACAACAATTATTATTACAACAATAATAATAATTACAACAATAATAATTATAATTTTTATTATTATTATTATTATTATTACTACAACAATAATAACAACAATTATTACTACAACAATAATAACAACAATTATTATTACAACAATAATAATAATTACAACAATAATAAGAATTTTTATTATTATTATTATTATTATTATTATTATTATTATTATCTGTCTTTCAATGACTGGACACCTTGTCATGTACAGTATTATTAACCCATTTTTGTTTTGTTTTGGCATCTTGGAGATTTAATTTTCATCACTTGTATACCCCAACTGTCATACTAATACAACAAAACTTACTTGACTTTTTGTTTTTAGACATATGATTGAAGGATTCATGGTACCCAGTGGATAAACCCTGATCTTCCTCTCGTGCCACCATGAGGTTAAAATTGGTGTTTTTGGGTCAAATGTTTCAACAGCTATTAAATGGATTGTTAGAAATTTGCTCGACCACATTAACATTTAATCTAGCGCCATCATCAAGTCAAAATTCCCACCAGCCTCAGCTGTACTTTGTGTCAAGTGCTAACGAGCTAATGTTAACATGCTAAGAATAAGATGGTGAACATAATAAATATTACACCACCTGAACATCAGCATGGGAGCATTGTCACTGTGATCATGTTAGCATTTAGCTCAAAGCACCGCTGTGCCTAAATACAGCGTCACAACCAATTTCCAATGAATATGTATACAGAAAAGTATTTTACTTTAAAAAGGGCCAAACAACAAAGTCCTGTCCTCTACTAATAGACATGGCAGCTGTTAATAACTAAATAAAAGCACACCACACTTTAATATGTGCCTATTTGTTACATTGGCACACTGCATCTCCAGAAACGTTTTCAGTGTGTAAATATGTAATAATAGCAACAATACGATTCACTGC
This sequence comes from Pampus argenteus, assembly GCA_036937835.1. Taxonomy (NCBI): domain Eukaryota; kingdom Metazoa; phylum Chordata; class Actinopteri; order Scombriformes; family Stromateidae; genus Pampus; species Pampus argenteus. Next base: position 2,171,396 of record CM072883.1, on the reverse strand, counting down.
CCGTCCATCATAAAAGTTAACAAATTAACAGAAAAAATTATTTACTGTAAAATTTAAAACATAAAATGAAACTTTGCAGCAAATATTTTGCTATATTTAGTCTTCCATCATAGTACCATTATTAAACCTTTTCACTGATGAGTTCATTTTGTATGAATGAAGCTCGATTTTGTACATTCACGAGTTATTTTGTGTGTATATAGTCAAGCAGCATTCAATGTATTAAGTGACTGTGATTTAATTTATTTAGTGCTGTTTTTCTTCCATCTAAAGAAGTCAGCGGCGCATCAGTGTGTTTCACTGAATGACTGTCATATGAGATGTGTTATCGATATGAATTCTTTTTACAATTAGCACAAAAACCTGAGCTTTGTCATTTTAAATGTAGCAACAAGTTGAGCACTTAATCATTCAGTATGCTTACAAATTAATACGTTCACTAGCTCATCATCAGCTTTAAAATACAGTATATTCCTGCTAAAAACAGCAACATGAGGAGTAGTTTGTGAACACTTTGTGCTGATTCTTGACAAGCAGAACAAACCGACTGCCACTCCTGTTTTTAAGTGATCTCGCTGAATGTATTTGTACTAATTTTAATGTGGTTTATAATGTGCTCCTATTGTGTCTAGCCATTGAACCTTATGGGCTTTTGTTCCTTCCAAAATGGGCTCCTCTTGTGTTTACCTCTGTAATTATGGTAGTGTTATTAGTCTTGCCTTTTTTGTGCACTAAATTAATAAACTTACTTGATTCAAATTCTTGCTCTGAAGCTTAATCATTTAAAAACTTTCAGGTATACTAGTATAGTGTATCATGTCAACATTTTATTTTAGCAAAATGACACAAATGTGCAAACAAACAATATTTCTCACATTTCAGATTGAGGGTTATACATGTGTATACTTATTGATTTCTCATTGCTATATGAACTTCATCCAATTCTGTAACATTCAACCGAGCTGAAATCAAACTTTCAATTTTAAGTCTCGTTCTTCCTCTCATGCTGTGTGTTTATCAAGACTCCAGTCATTCTTAGCTCTGATGTAAGACTGTTATTTGTATGATGAGTGGTTACTCTCCCTCTTGGTTTGGTTTGCAGTCTAGTTCGCCTGGTATTAGATGTGTGGTCTGGCTCTGGTCTCCACAAACCTACAAAAAGGTTCACTTGCGGTTTCTCTTTGGTTTTTGGCACTGGTGCAAACCTGTTTTTTATTAGTGTCCTTTTTGTGGAACAGGTGCTCAGTCTATCTGAGTCAGACTTACTTTGGTGATCAGAAGAACTACTCTCAGGAGAAACACAAATTACTTTTTTCTGCAATGCTCTTTTTTCTGTATCTGTTGTTGTGACACACAAGCCTTTAAATCTGTCAGCTATTTGGTTTTGGGGGATGTTAAACAGTATTGAAGAGCCGCCTGTCAGCACCTCTAAGTTTAGAGCACCATGTGAAGGAGTGACTTTTATGTTCTTGGCCCGCAGTGCCACTCCTGGGACGAACAGGTCATTTAAGTTATTTCCCGGTTGTTTTGAATATTCGCTGGAAAAGCAGGAGGCCAGCTTAGAGGGGGTCTTCCTGTCACTGGTTCTCCAAGTAAAGGGATTATAAATGACATATCCATCCAAGGGGCAGGAGTTTGACTTCCGCAGGATCCTATCCACACAGTCCACGTGGAACTAAAGTGTGTGTGAACATGTGAGAGTGAGACAGATGAGGGGACTCCTTGAAGTTTTTGTGTTACATTTGTTTTAGTCATTATGATTTTTAAAGTTAAACAGAACGTCTCTGCTATACTCTAAGATACTTGCTGTACTACTACTCCAAATGTTGATACAGATACTGTGCTGTCTGGCCCATTTTTTAAAGTTGTTAAAATTTCTTTCATTAAGTATTGAGCTTTACACACTTTGAATTTGACATTTATAATCTGAAATACTACATATTATACTGACATTAAGATAAACGTTTTACCTTGTGATGGCAGGGCAGAGTTCGGACTCGTTGGTCCAGGGTGAAATACTGCAGACAAATCCGACACTGCTGTCCTTCATCCAAGAGCCGAGACCCTAATTTCACCCTGATGGTAGGCAGACGACCCAACACATGTTCTGGTAACGGGTCTGCAGCCACAGGGATGACGCTGAGGGCCGAGAAGGGAAATAGTAAGCAAAAATATTGCTTCTATACCATCTTGATAATATCCTCAGGAAACTGTCAATGTTCAAAGTGAATCTGGCCATCACCATCTACTAAAAATAAAAATGATGATCTTGATGTACAGTACTAATTACTTGCCTGTCATTTGCTGGCTGAGCAGTTGCTCCCTTTGGATCATCGCTCACGTCCTCTGTCACAAGCCGCCACTTCTCTCTCCTTTTCTGTTTGGAGTTCAGAGGTTTTAGATAAATAGATTAGATTTATAATGTCAACTGTGTGTGTGGAGGATTTGCTGATGGATACAAGGATAATTCAAAGCTGAATCCAAATAGCTCACTGTTCTTGAAGCAAACAGATGCTGTGGGTGGCAGCCCTTCTTTAAGCAGTCCTCACATAGATAGAAGTAACTGCAGACTGTGCATCTGAAAAGAGGAAGTGAAGAAGACATCACTTATTTAGCATCACTAAATCTAAAGCATTTTAAAATGCACTACACCACCACTGGCTTACTTGAAACATTTGCCAATGACAGGGCAGACCTGGCAACCGTGACAAATAACTCCCAGGTGTCTGTTAGGCTTCTCTCTTTCAGCAGCACTGCAGAGCTTGGCTGCGTTTTTCACCTGCTCCTGCAGTAACTCTAAAGAGCTGAAGTCCTCCCTGCACAAGGGACACTTCAGTGTCTCTTCCCCGTCTGACAGCTGCTGGTGATCTGCCCACACCTTCATGCAACAGATGTGGACATTATTGCCACAACCGAACCTGGCAGAGCAAAGGAAAGCATTGAAATCAGCTAGCAAATAAATATTTTGTGTTTGAATGTCCTCTTCCTCTGTGTGATATGGAACCTAATTTCATTACATTCGGAAATCTGTGTCAGTGGTTTCCACACAAACATGGTGTATGTCAACAGCTGGATGTGATCTAGTGGGACTGACAATGCCGTGAGGGGTCGTGTTCAGTGGTGCAACAACAGCTAACATGTTACATCATCCAGAAACATGACTGCACTGAAACAATAACAAGTCAAACCCACAGCCCCGACCGGAGCTGCCAACACACCTGCAGTAAGACACAGGCAGTTTCTTCTCCAACAGCTCCTCTTGACAGATAGGACATACATCCTGGGCTTGGATCATTTTCCGGCAGACACTTCCAGCCTCCTGGCCTGTGACTGGTTGGCTCGGGATCCCAGAAACAGCAGAGGAATCATTTTCCGTCCGGTGGTCTCTTGTTTGGTATAAACCATGGAGCACCTCCAAGATTTGTCTCTCCACAAGTCCATGCTGAAATGAATCTAGAGCAAGGTTATTTTTAACATTACATGTCAGCAAAAGTGAACGTAAAAGAGACGGGTCCATTATTTCTTTGTTAAAACTAAAACATCAATTTGTCAGTGTAAGACAGGTTTAGGAGGAACTGCATCAAATCACTGCATTGGAGATAAATATTAGGTGCAATAGAGGTTTTAATAACAATTGTGTCACAAACTCATCAAATCATGCATGCAAGAATCAAAATAAAACTGAACCTTTAAGTCTTTTTTTTTTTTTTTTTTTTTTTTAGAAGTTTTGAGTATGTACTATGCATGTGTGTAATCACTTTAAACACAAATAAATGAATGTATACAATTTACCCAAATAACTTACATTCATGGTCTCTGGGTAGTCTGAATTTCCGCAGTAAAATCCTGCAATGATTAGAATGAGAGGTTCATTCTAGCGTTAGATAAAAATTAATATCACTCATATGAACATAAATAATAATAATAATAATAATAATAATACATTTTATTTGAAGGCGCCTTTCTGACACTCAAGGTCACCGTACACATCACATTTAAAAACAGCATAAAACATTTAAAACACATAAAAACAACATCAATAAAATCAAAATCAATAAAAACAAGGAAGGAGAAAATGTGCATGCAGAGATGATGTCATGGTGGATAGGCGGTTGTGAACAGGTATGTTTTAAGTTGGGATTAAATGATCATAACATTATGTCATGAGTAGATCAGGATATTTTTAGAAATTGTATAAATAGAATTTTAACTTTAACTGTTAAACTGTTTAACTAAAATAAATCAATCTTAACCGCCATGCCAGAATTTAGCCTAAATAAAATAGTAAAAACTGAACTATTTAAATCAGGCAATATCTGTTAAAAAATCGTTAAATAACATTGAGAATCCAGATTTCATTATCTGACAGTTCAATGCTTTGTGCTACAGACACAATGTGATCAGTGTCCAAAAGCTACTGAAACTTGATAGTCAATGCCAGTGATGAGGTACTGCAAAAACACATAAAACCTGTATTATTCCTCCTGGTTTTCTGCTACACAGGGAACTTTAGAAATATCACTTGCTAAAACTTGGTATTATCGTTTTCTGTGTGTCATTGGTACCAGCAGATGTGTTTGCATGGCTCCTGATCCTTGGAGAACACAGGGCACGTACACGTATGTGGGTCACCCAAGCACACCTGTGAAGAACAACACACAAGACTGCAAATCACTTTCCATATCCATAACTCTGTTGTTAATGTTAGAGCTGCTGAATCAGGAATATCACCTTGAAGTTTCTGGCCTCTCCCTCCTCTCTCAGCAGAAATCCTGTCGGGCCGTAGGATTTAAGAAGAAATATAGTTGTGTTGAGGGCTTGGTCCTGGTGGAAACTCACTGCATCACTGACTGTGTTCCTCCAGCCGGTTTTCCTGAACATCCTGTCCTGCAAAATGGAAAATTATATGCATCATATAGTGTGGGTGTTTTATATACAAGCAGAGTCTAGATAAGACTGATAGGTTAAAGCATTTATGACATATTTTGTAAAGTTTGGCTCGTATAAACACATCTTACTTCATTAAGTCACTAATAAAGTCAGCCCATAACAGAAAACAGCTTTAAGGAATACAAAGTTTTATTTGTACCATCGTCATTAATGAAAAGGTAGCCTTCAATGTCCGACTTTGTTTTCTCATGAAGCCACTAATATGAAGCTATACCTGCTTTAACACATGTCTGCTTAGAAACAAGAACACACCTTTCACTTAGTTTTATGACAGGTGGAAACGTGAAGAGATGGGCAGGTTAGCAAGCAAAGTTAGCAAGCAAAGTTAGCAAGCAAAGTTAGCAAACAAAGTTAGCAAACAAAGTTAGCAAGCAAAGTTAGCAAACCAAGTTAGCAAGCAAAGTTAGCAAGCAAAGTTAGCAAACAAAGTTAGCTGTTGTTAACCAAGTTAGCTGTTGACGAGTGGAGAAACTAATTTAATTTTAAATATTACCGGTCATGATAATAATTCGTCTTACCTGGGGTGTTTTTTTGACGTTTTCATTTTGCCCTCAACTATTACCTACCAACATAATATCCGAGTACGTTGTTGTCACGAAGTTGCTAGCTTAACGTTAATTAGGCTAATTACGAACACCTGTTAGCCAAAAGCAGCCTATTAGTATCTGTACGCAAACTTAGCAAGTCAAGTTTAACTCATTCAGTTTATTAAACTCAACATACTACCTTCCGTGGCTCACAAATGTCATAAATATACAAATAAATAAATAAATACTCACCTGTGTCAAAGCATTCATTCGACCTGCCGACCGAGGCAGCTGAAACACTGTAGTCATGGTAACGTGACAGTTGCTGTGTGACCTGCAGAGGGCGCCGTTGCATAGAAACAGAAACCAAGAGGGAATTGCATCTATTTCCAATACATTAACTGATCAGATCAATCTCCTGGGTCCAGGACTCAACTTGTTAGCCTAATATGATTAAATATGTGATAAGGTTATTGGTGTATTTTTGTAGCTGTCATGTAAATTACATTTGCTGTTTACAGTAATGAATATTCCTTATTTACAGTATGATCATAACATCAATTTATAGTACCGAAAAGAACCACAGATATAATATAATAGAAATAATAGAAAAATATATATATTATACATTACACAAATGTAATATTTAATGGTTATCAGTTATATTATAGCTTGTTAATGTCATTACATTGTGGGGATGTCCTTCTGTATGCTTCCACAAAAGGCAAGCACATGATGTCATCCACAGCCCCAATCTGTCTTTATCAGGACAGCTCAGTGTTGCCTCTTACTCTGGTGGGAAACACACACACCGAAGGACTACTCTTCCAGAATACAGTGTTATATAGTTATTCTCTCTCTGCAAGAGGGAAACTGAAGGATTAATCTTCAAGAAGCCACAACCACAGTGTTATATCAAGTTTTCAAGGTAAGTTGTTTTAACCATGTTTTCATGTGATTATTGTTCAAGTTTACTACGCTGAAGACGTGTCGATGTTTACTTCAGGCAAAACAGGGATGCACGGGGTAGAGAAACAGACCCATAGACTGAAATATATATATGAAAAAAAAAAGTTTAAACAATCACTTGATTTAAAAAGTGTGCCACACGATAAGGGAGGTTGTGTTTTGTAAAAACCTTCTTTTATCAAATATCTTTTTCTTTTTTGAGGGATCAATATGTGGCACCTACAGAACTGCACAGAACTCAACATGGATTTTTTATTTTATTTTATATTATTATCAGACTGTATTTAAAGTGAGATCAGTCATACAACAATAATACTGGTCACATTTGTTTGTGTTTTGTGCTAAATTGTGAAGAATATATGATATTTTAATATTTCAAAACATATAAAATATAAAGTTTGTTACTTTCATCATTATTTTGTTGTACTGATTGTTTTGTAGACTGTATTGTTCAACTTTCCCCTTCATTAGTTCATATCTGTTTTTAGGCTGAAACTTTCCATGCACATTATACGTAAAGCTTTTAATAACAGGTGATGTTATTAAAGTCGTAGGACATCACTAAGGCTCATTAATCAAACTGTAGATCGTTTATACCACACCCAGTACAACTGGCTTTATTAATATAACTAATATTAACTACGGTTGTGATTTCCACTGTTTTTGCTGCTATAACTGTTATGACTTAACATGAACACATTGGAAGTTAAAATCAGTATCTAGTCTGGAAAACATGGATTTTTAATTAGATTATCATTTTGCTAATCTAACTATATTGCTTGAGTTTACATGGTTTAAATTGGTGGTAAGCATATGAAAGCATCTCAATACTGTAACCGCATTTGCTGCATTGACACTCTTTTGGTTAAACCTTGGTTAAACTTGCTCAACATGCATAATAAGCATGCAGGAAGGAAGCTGTAGGGAGAAAAAAAAAGATAAAGGATGTCCAAAAACTACTATTACAGATTAAAAACAGGTTGTTGGAGGCAGTTTTATTGTCAGCTTTGTTTACATGGACATTATCTTTTAATAATTATGAAATTTCAATATTGTTTTGATTCAGTCAAGTCAAACACAAACATGTATATAAACCTCAAATTTAGGATGTAAAAAGAATATAATGGGAAGACCACAAATTTCCACAAAACAGAAGAAAAATAAGAATAATTTATTAAATTCACCAATTTAGCAGGTTGACTGAGTTTGAATCAGATTTGCTTTTATTGGCATGAATGTCACAACAACAACATTTGCCTCAAACATAAAGAATAAATGAAATAAATACAACTACTATATTAAAATATGTGTATGTGTTTTATATATATTATATATGCTCTGCATGTGTGTGTGAGAAAGTGCTGATGAAGGGTGTTTGAATTCATCTCCTGTCAGCACATTGATTGTTGGATCACATTAACAGCAGCTACAACTCAGGAAGCTTTTTTTTTTTTTTTTTTTTTTTTTATTGAGCTCTGGGGGGAAACTATTCGGGATGGTGCTGAAATTTTTACCTGTTCCTCCAAATTGCATAAAAATAACTTTACCAGTGAAACATAAAAATATCATCCAATCTAATGGCATGCACTTTTCCTCAAGGTTGGTTTCAAATGCAAGTCATCAATATGTGTCTCCTTTGTGTGTGAAATTCCCAGAATCTCCATGGTGATCAACGCACGGATGGATCTAAACAGCATCATGTTTCTCCTGGTGCTGTGCTTCCTCAACGAGGTAGCTGTTGTGTCTGAACTTGATTGAAAAGAAGCAGTTTAGTGTAACATTTATGGTTATTTATCCCCATCTCAACACGTGTATTTGTGTATCTTTGTGTGTTTACATGCCATATTCAAAATAATCTCAGCTACTTATGGCGGAAAACCTTGGAGACTATTACCAGGAGCATCTGAACCATCACGGCGAAACAGAGTTGACGCGGAGCCAAATCATCATGGCCCAGTACCAATGTTTCCAGCGGATAATGAAAGGATCACAACGCAAAACAAAAACAATAGGTGAGATAATCATCTGACACTATACTGATACTATTTCTATTTTCCATTGCATACCAACAATATGTGCGTATGCTTTTGTTGCAGGGCCTGTGTGCAACCCTACATGGGATGGGTGGCTGTGCTGGGATGAAACCAATGCCGGCCTCACAACAGAGCAGAGCTGTCCAGGCTATTATAAAGATTTTGACACTCATGGTACATTTCTTGTAGTAAATGAACCTTTATTTAAACCAGTGTAATGTAGAGTTGAGACTATGTTAAAATATTAAATATTAAAATGTGTTGACAGCGATGGCATTGAAAGTCTGCACAGAGACGGATGGCTGGTTTCGCCACCCAGAGAGCAACAGGACATGGACCAACTTTACAAAATGCAAAGACAACAATTCGCATGGGAAGGTAAGAAGGAATAAGAAATATTAAGTAAGGAAAGGAAGACATGGCAGAGCCGCAGTAAAGAAATATGGTGTTTTTTTGCAGACAGCTATGACTCATTTCTACTTGGTTATGATCGGTCATGGATTGTCGCTGGTGTCATTGCTCATATCACTGGGAATATTCTTCCATTTCAAGTAAGTGTGGTCTTCAAATACATTTAATGTGCTCTAATCACTAACCTTAAACGTGACAGGCATAATAACAAGACCATAAAAGGATTTTATCCCGCTGAAAATGTGTCTCTCCTCTTCTCAGGAGTCTGAGCTGCCAGAGGATAACACTTCACAAAAACCTTTTCCTCTCATTTGTGCTAAACTCAGTCTTTACTGTTGCCTGGCTGACAGTGGTGAAGAAAGAGGGACACACTTATAACGATCCTGTGAGTGATTTTAAAATAGTTTAAGTGTTATGTTATAAAAGCAAAGACTCATACTGCTTTCTTTTCTCCCCCCGTCTAAGGCAAGCTGTAAGCTGCTCATGTTCATCCACCTGTATCTGCTGAGCTGCAACTACTTCTGGATGCTTTGTGAGGGCATCTACCTGCACACTCTGATTGTTGTGGCGGTGTTTGCAGAAAAACAGCATCTCATGTGGTATTATCTACTTGGCTGGGGTAAGTAAGCAGTTTAAATAAACATTTCATCTCAATGCATTTCATTGTCTCACATAAAGGAACCAACCTGTTATGTCTGCTGTGTATAGGTTTTCCTTTTGTGCCAGCAGTGATACATTCAGTGGCGCGCCACTGCTACTACAATGACAAGTGAGCCTTTTTGAACATTTGATATCTCGAGTCATGTACTTTCATAAGCCATAAGACTGATGATCCTACCTGTGTTTTCACAGGTGTTGGGTCAGTTCAGACACTTCCTTGCTGTACATTATCCACGGCCCAATCTGCGCCGCATTGGCGGTAAGCACTTGAATGGTTTAAAAATACTTTATTTTGACCTGGAGCTGAACATTTTTAATTGGAATAGATGTTGTGGTTTGGATTTTATGATTTCAGGTGAACCTTTTCTTTCTGTTGAACATTGTGAGGGTCCTCATCACCAAGCTTAGAGTGACTCACCAGGCCGAGTCCAGCCTCTACATGCGTGCTGTGAGAGCCACCCTCATCCTCATCCCTCTGCTGGGTATTCAGTTCGTCCTGATCCCCTACAAGCCCGAGGGACACCAGGTGTTAGAGATCTATCTGTACATCATGGACATCCTCATGCACTACCAGGTGAGTACGACAACACTTAACAATATCCTATAATAATTGTGCAACAGTGTTTTAAAATAACACATATTTTGAGGATAAGAGCATGAACATGTGACAGTGGGAACATTTCGCAGGCTCTGGTGCAGCTGTGTGAGCTTAACTCATTCAAGAAACTTTTTTTTTTTTTTTTTACTCACAGGGTCTCTTAGTTTCTACAATATTCTGCTTCTTCAATGGGGAGGTAAGTTCTTCATGGGAAAATCAGACCAAATCCCGCCCATTCTCTGCTCTCTCTAAAATATAATGACAGTTTGTCTCTTTCTTCTTCCCTTCTTACGTCCTCTTTGCATTTCCTCTTGCAGGTTCAAAGCGTTCTGCGGAGACACTGGAACCAGCAGCGGATGCAGTTTGCTGGCACTTTTGCCAACGCTGAGTTCTTCCGCTCAGCCTCCTACGTGGCATCATCGCTCACTGAGGTCCACCGCTGCTACAGCATTGAAAGCCACACCGAGCACATGAACAGCAAGAGCAAGTCGGACATCTTCAGATCAGATAGCCCCTTCGTGTGAAGGTGCAGCTTGACTTTTTTTTGCATTATTGGCACTTATTGATTCTTCAGGATGTCAACATCTGTCATCTTTATGCCTCTATGGACTTCTTTTTTTTTTATTTTAAATCTTCCAACACACAAAAAAAGACTAAATGCAGTGTTTCTTCATCATTTATAGACACATGAATATTCAGAAAGGCTGCACATAAGGATCAACTCATGAATCAACCCACCTCTCTGTATGGCTTTAACAACTTTGTGTGGATTAAACTTGAAGATAAAAAACACTGTTCTGTAACGAGCTTGCAAAGAAAGAAGTCATTATTTTTACAAGGCAGCATTTAGAGGATCTTGCTTCGCTTTAAAATTTTGTTATTAAAGCATGAAAATATTGTTTACTCACTTCTCAAAGTCTCTAAGAGCATTTCAGATTGTCTTGCACATATTTTCAGGGGTCAAAGTTTGACACTGCAGACACATTTGGCTTGGATTTAGCATTATAAGACGTCCAATACCAAAGAGAGAAAAGAGGAGTTAATAAAATAAAAGAACCAGCATCCATTTTCACTGGTTAGTGGTGGATAGCATTATACAGAACTGGACATTTAACATGTAACATTAAAAGAGACACAGACACTAATGGCTTGCTTTGCCGAAATGTCATTCCTACTTTTGCAAATGTATAAATTTGTATTATTTATGTATTATTTCCTTTACCTAAGTTAAACAAATAATGAGGTTCACAATATGATTTTTGTCCGATACATAAGCTTGCGTTGTCCGTTAGGCTCACTGTGTTTTGCTTCATGTGTGATGATTCCTAAATGCTGGAGAGATGATTGTGAGGTAGTCAGGAGAAAAAGGGCATACAGTATGTTTGTACATATATTAGATTGTGCATAAATATGACTTATATCAAGGCACAGAATATTTACATCATTACAAACACACTGTTGTATGTTACTATTAGATGTTTAAAGTCCACAATCCTCAGCTGGTTTGTAATAGTCTCATCTTACAGGAACTGACATAGTTATCATCTCTAGCACCACCTGTCACCGTCAGCATGCAGTCATTCTGCAGTCATTCTGCAGTATGTGTGAAGATAACGTTTTGTCATATGTGGTTCGAGATAAGAAGTAACTTTCCTGTCAGGTCTCTGACGAGTGAAGAGCTGCTGGTTTCAGCCTTCGAAGAAAAAAAAAGAAAAAAGGCATTTTAGGTCAGCCACTTCTGCAGCATAGAAAACTGTTCATGTTTAGCATCTAATTCAAATAAGCAATTTTCCTGAAATGTCAAACTGTTCCTTAAAAGAAGCGCAGATGTGTTTTGTGTTTTCATGGAAGCGTTTTTGAGGGTCAGTTTCGTCACAGTATGAGTCCCATTTACATTTGTGTAACATAGTTTTGTCAATACATCCTCATAATGCTTGTTTATACTGAAGTAATAATGCTGTAAATAAAAACAAGCTGTTTTCAACTGAGAGTTGGTACAGAGAGTCGCTGTATTTTTGTCTTTTTTTGTGTGTTTTAAGATGCTTTCATTTCATTTCATTCAAAGACAAAAGAAAGAAAATATGCAACAGTATTTAATTTCCCCTGTCACACATTTAAGTAAGGGTGGGATTTCCTTGTCTGAACTTAGAAAATATTTCTCTCTGAAATTAATATTGTTTCCAGACAAAGCAGGGTGTGTTACTGTCTGTTCCTCGTCCAAAACATATGCAAACAGGTACAATTAGGAAGTCCCAAAGGAAAAAGTGCTGTATCAATCCCTTCAATGCATCATTTATCAACTCTGAGACAGAGAAGCTGTAAAAGCACTTAGCTCAACACTTTTTATAACTAGTGATTTATCTCAGTGTCTCAACACATGTGCACACAAACATAGATCAAAAGCATGTGTGTACTATGCGTGACGTTTGTCATCGTAATATTTATGAGCTACTTGCACGCCTTATGTAGTCATATGACTGGATTCTGGTATTTGCGGTTTTGGATGGTGCATGGAGTGTCATAAAATCCCTTCTCATATTATTTTGGTCTTTGCAGAACATTAATCATCTGACACTTTTACGGTACAACTAAGAACACGTTTAACTTGCATCCTGTTACATCCACATGAAAAGGTTTCAGTATCCTGTGAGGTTTGTGATGCCACTCGTTTCCTCTCTCAAACAGAGGTAAAAATAATGCAGAAAAACTCTCAGTGAATGCAACATGCAGATAATTGTTGATGTTGTTTACCTATCACAACACCACCCGACAAGCTCCACCTTCCTTTATTTACCTCAGTGGAAATCAGACCAGAGGACCTATTGCTGGCTTCCTGTTTCTAAGAATACATTTCCATTGAACTCTCGATCCGTTGGCCCTTGTGTGCTGGTAGCAAACACTTCCTCAGTCTCATGACTAAAACTTGTTTACTGGCTTCACTTCCGCATGCTTCCACTGAAACTTAAAGCATTTAGCTGATGTTTTCATGCAGGCGTTGAGGACATGAATGGAGACGGACAGTACGCCAGACTGTCACATATGCTCTGCTGCCTGGTGACAATCCTGCAGACATGTAAAAATGTAGAAAGCAATCTGCTCCATGATGTTTTAATTTTGATATTTACTGCAGCTGACGCATAAATCGAGAGTAATTGCAATTGAAAATGATGCATGACTTTCACAACAAAAACGGTGGTTGACTCAGTATTTAATTAGACTTCTGTGTATTCCTGAGAACTTCGTAGTCTGAACAATAACCTCAGTTACTGCACCTCACTGGTGTTTTTCATTTTGCCTTTAATCTGTGGTAAATTTCCACATCTTTCACCCTCAGTGTAATCAGTTAAAGACACGACCCCAATCAACAAAGTCAATTTCTCAGACTTGACAAAGCTCCTCCTCCTGATCTCAGTGTTTAAAAATGGTTACGGTCCATGCATAGACATAAGCAGGTTTACAACCATCTGTCAAAATATTTCATATTGTGTTTCAGTGGGAAAGCATGCAGTAGGATAAATGAATTTACTAGTACTGAGTATGTGACTATGTGCTATGTATATAGTAGATATTTGCCTGTAACTGTTCCTACTCCTGGTAACTAATAATATAATTTTAATTGGTAATGCTGATTCATACAGTAATTAATAAATAGACATGAGTCCAAGACTGGTGTATTATATCTGGCTTTGAAAAGGAGCCAACTGGAGATTGTCTACCGTCTAATATTAGAAAGAGGGGAGAGTTCAACTCTGTAAATTTACAGGATGAAGCACACGTTATGAAATAAACACATTATGACATAACAGTGTTTGTAGCTCAGACCACATAGAGACGGAGAGTTCAAATGGTTTAAAAACACTAATGGTATATAATAAATTTACTCTAATTATGTGATCTGAAAGCAACCACCTGGAAGTCTACAGAGTTTGGGGATCTGTTCGTTTCCAAAGAAGGAAAATTCCTATTTGTCATAAGTCCAGCCTCCAATAAAAACCCCCCATTTGATGTACGAGACGTGATGCACTTCACCTGTCCAGTAAAGGCAGAGTGTACAGGAAGTAGAGCTGAGACGTAAACACAGCGCCACCATCAGAAAACCAAAAGGAAGGAGTCGTCTTTTCGTGATTTCTGGCATGTGCAGTGAAGAATCATCACGCCGCCGCCGTCAGTGGGTATAAAACAAACATTATTATAAATTATGACTTAACAAAAGTTTACTAAAACACTTTTTTAATGACTCAAACTTCCCAAGAACCCCTCGTTGTTTGAAGGGTTAAAACACACACTTACAAAACAATGTTTTACCACATACACACATCTGGCTCGTAGCATGATCCGGCCACTTGTACATGGGGATGTCTCACTCTTGAGAACAATGGAATGAGTTCTTGGCTGCGCTCGAGGGTGTGGAGGGCGTACAGTGCAGGGGTAGGGGTGAGCAATGTGGCCCCCGCTGTATGTATGTGACCCGGGTCTGGGTGGGACCGCACAGCCCTTTCAGACCGCCGCAGGGTCATGAATTATCTGAGCAGCTCTTCACACAGTGATGTCAACACTTAGTTGTCTGGTAGCCTGATGATCAAATGTGTGAATACATCATGTGTAGAGTTTATTTCCAGAGTGCTAGCCAGGGGTGTAGCTAGGAAAACTGGGACCCCTGTAAGAATACTGCTCTGGCTCTGGGAACACTTTAATGAAGTAATGGTCCTGCAGCTGTGGGCCTCCAGAAGTGCCATCACAGAAAAAGAAAAACTAGGTTAAATAGAGAGATTGGAGAGACGAATGTCCAATTAACACAACTAACTTTCATTTTTAAAACAGCTGCTGCATCTTCAACAACTAACAAAAACTTATATACAGTATTTTTAATTGGTCAGGACTAATTGAACCAGTGTGCAATTAAGACGAGCAGCAGAACATCTGAGACATCCCAGCCTCCAAACGTCAGACAAACTCAAAATTAAACAATAATCTTATTAAAGTTTTAAAGAGCCCAGTTCCTACTAGTCAGGACGGCGGGCCAGTATCCACTTGTATGAGGTGCGTCGTTGCTCTCGTCTTCAGCATCGTCCTGCCAACAGGAACTCCCTCGTTCCTCTCCCAGTTTCCTGCCATTGTTCTCTGTGATGCCACCAGGCGCAGGCTCCTCCCAGGATCTGGGAAAAGGTGGGATGTTAAAGTGGCTCATTTCCCTTTCGATCAGCTACGACCTCAGCCGGTGGAGGAGGGGTGTGTATGTGTGTGTGTGAGAGAGAACATGCATGTGTGTGTTTGACCATAAAGGCAGCATATATATGAAGAACATGTGGGATATAAACACATAATGTCAGGCACTATTTGGAAATTTAAAGTTAAAGTTGACTCCATGTTACTGTTGTAGGATACAAAGTGCAGAATTTCACGTGTTTTGAGGGAAATGTTTAAAATGTCATATCAAGAAGTGGCACAAATCCTCTAAATCCTCACAGTAGCTGTTTTACATTAAGAGAAGGAGTTTCTTAATGTTTTCCCTGAATCAAGATAATATTTTTTTTCTGTTGCATTGCCATGCCAATGAGAATAAATTGGCTCAATAGTCGGATGCTTTCTCATGATCCTTTCCCCGTGTTCTTTAAGTGTTCGGAGGGTGGAGGTGAGGTGGGGTTGGAGGGTGCACAGGAAGGAAAAGGAGTAGCTGGGAAATCTCATCAAGGCTCCTCAGTGAACAAGAGACACTCCAGCCAGGATCTGGGCGTCGCTGCCAAGTCATCTCAGGGTCGCAGACTTCAACAGGCGTCCTTTAGGTGAAAGGAGGCACAAACACATTAAACACAGTTTCTTAGAAATAGAAAGAGCTTAAGGTACAAACACACGTGCACATTCATGCAGAGGAAGATGAACAGAAGAAAGAGGCCTCCTCAGGAAATGTGAAATAACTTCTTCCACTCTGAGAAGAACAAGAAGCTGTTTTCTGTCTCCATTTGAGCTAAAAGTATTGTTCTGTTAAAATTGCAAAGCTCGCAGATAACAAAACTACATTTTCTAACCACTTTTTACCTCCTTCTGTTGAAACTTTCCATGCATCGAAATGAAAATAGCATTTCCCGGCTAAAAATGACCACCTCCACAGATGTGGTGGAGCAAGCCCGGGTTGCAGGAAACGGTGAGAGTGGCACGTCTTTCAGCATGCACAGAGAGGAGAGGTCGACCCAGAAACATATGCTGCCTGAACTTTGGCTCTTTTTCTTCCTGTAACGACGCCTTCTCTCTCACTCTCTCTGGCTCTTTTTATTTCATCTTGTGCGCTCACACACCCATTTGTATAGACACACAAGCACACACACTGAAATGTTGGGAGGAAAGCAGGCAGTCAGGATATGATTTCAAGCTGGAATTAGATCATTAGATAGGTTACCGTCTGATTTATGTTGTTTTCTTTAAAATAAATCAGTGAGCCAGTGTGTTGTTACATCAAGTAATACGCACCCATGAAAGATGAATCTAAAGTACATTGACGCTACCTAAATAGGTAAAAAGACCCCCTGGTTTTCATTTGAGCCATCTATCACACATCTTGTTACACCTGGGATGTCAGGTGAAAGCAGTCAAACTGAGATTTGTCTCCCTCCAGTGGTGAGATGGCTCATTTATCTTCTCCGTGAGTGTTTATTCAACTTTTCTTGCATCAATTTACTGGGAAGAGCACAGTCAATCCAAAGAAAGACATTTATTCCACATCCATCGTCAACAATAAACAAATCATTTGTAATTTACAGTCATATGTTGCATTTACAGTTTTCTAAAAAGGAGATAAAACAAGACTTTCTGTAGGAGTAATAATTTAGGTTCAAGCTTGATTTTTTTATCTTTTATTCCATCAAAAGTGAGAACTACAGACAAATCAACTCTTGCCCCAGCCAGACTTGTGGATGTGCATTTACTGGAATAAAAAGCTTCCATAAACCTTCAATTTTAATGCATATTTGCTTTAAATTCCTAATAAAGACATTATATTTTAATAATACTGGCAGTTTTCCCAGTTTATGCAAGTTTTCAAGCCACATAACCCCCCCTCTCCTCCCCCCTCCCTCACTTTGCATAAATTTGGGTTTCCTGTTGAGCACCTATTTGTAGCACCTTTCCCCGTAGAGTATTTGTGCTCTAGATTTATTGACACAAGATGAATAAATAACGTCAGCGTCCTACCAGTCCTCATTCACACCCGAACCTTTGCAGACGCAGCAAGTACACTGTGCTGTAATGCAGCCATGTGTGAAGAACGGCAGCAATGCACCATCTAAACCTTCATCGACTCGTACGCTCACAGAAAGAGGAGTCTATAAAAATTCTGCTGATGATGTTACTCCTCTAAAACAGGGCTATTTCTGTCCATGTTGCGTTTTTATGAGAAGCACACAGGTCCGATGTCCAGGCCAAACTCCTGATCAGCCTTTCCAATGTCCATGGGAGCCAGATCCATGATGGGCAGCCTGGCTGAAGTTTGAGTCCTGTACTCGATCACTGTCTTGGCCCACTCATCATTTGATGTCTGAGGAGAAAGAGAAAGATTACTCAGAACACCTGGCTTCCTTTTATTTCTGCACGTTGGTATTTGTTTTAATGACCTACCGAGCAGCCGTCCTCGATGACGGTGTATCGCAGGCGGGTGGTGCCTTGTGCTCTCAGTTCCTGGCCGTTGAAGCCTCTGAGGACCAGAGCTTTCTTCAGGTCGCTGCTCTTCTCGTCTTTATAAGCCACGCTGTTCCTGCAGTGGTAGGTGATGTTCTGGTGCGATTCTTTGGACAAAAGCTGCAGCAGCTTCAGCTGAACTGCCACCGCATTTGGCTGCTCCTCCTTGTTTCCGTAGCCGAACTGAAATTAGATTTCAGTTTGACATTATTACACCCAGGTCAGGACTTTTTTTTTTTGTCAAGATGACCAGGTATTAGTGTTGTAGAGATAAAACTCGCTTACTCTAGTTCCACCATTCATGTCGGCTCCGAACCACACCAGTTTTTTGGCACTGGGACTGGATTTAGTCCACCATGATTTGCGAGGAACGTTAGCAGGATTTGCAGAGATACAAGTTTCACCACTTTCCATATTACAGAAGACCTTGATGGCGTCTTTTGCACTTCCTTGGTTTGGATCAATCCAGTACTCACCTGTATCAAAATCACAAACAAAATCCACTCAAATACAAGTTTGTAAAAAAGGTTATTTTAGGTTTAAAATAGTAGAGAAGTAAAACTCCCACCGCTCTTTTTCAGCGGGTAGCACTGCTTGATGTCCTGGCAGGTTTTCGCAGGGTTCATCTTGCTGCCGTCAGGACTGCGGAGGGTCTGCAGATGTCCACTGAGGGTCTTCAGGGTGGCGTGGACACCGGTGTCTGCATGCAGGATGACTGGGATCTTATTGGGAAGGGCCTCATCTTTGTTGAACTCTGGGAGTACTGGAGGATCAGCCTCGACTCCATGCTCCACAAATTCACCAGTTTCCGGCAGGCCGTCGTTCCCGTCATAGTCGGGTAGAGCAGCGTAGAGGTCTTCCACAGCTGCGGTGGGAGGTCCGGGGGGGCCTGGAGGGCCGGGGGGTCCATCATCACCGGGTGGACCCTGACAAAGAAAGATTTTTCATCTCCATAAGATTGACTGATTTTGGATTATTGCAGTCACTGTACTTCTCTCATTATAAGACCATGAGCTGATTATTAAAATGTGAAAATGTGTCACCTGTGCCCCGAGCTCTCCACTGGCTCCTCTGCTTCCAGGGGCTCCCATTGGTCCAGGGTGGCCGATGTCTCCTTCCTTCCCAGGTGGACCCAGCACTCCTGGAGGACCCTGTGTAATGTTATGTATTATCACTTTAAAATAAGGCAATAAATGAGAGAAATCTGCCTGCACAGTTGGTGCTATTATGCACTTACCCTGGGCCCAGCTGGTCCAACAATACCTGTCGCTCCTGTGTCCCCTGTGGAGCCCTGAAACAAACGAATATTTCATCTTCTGATACCTTGACTGTTACTGTTTTTCTATTCTCTATACAGAAATAGACGTCTGAATTATATCTGCAGCAGCTCACAGTAGTTCCTGGTAAACCGTGAAGTCCGGTGAAACCTCTGTGTCCTTTCTGTCCTCTCTCTCCTTGCTCTCCTGCTGCTCCTTTCTCTCCCTGAGGTCCTTGAGGGCCCTAAAAGCAGACATATGATCAGAATTTAACACACACTAAAATTAGTACAAAAGGTTGTTTAACTTTGATTTTAAATTGTTCAGTTGGTTTAATGTGTTTCTTACCACTTTGCCTCGTACTCCAGCTGCTCCTTGGGGTCCAGGTGTACCTCTGGCACCCTAAACTCAGTCAGACATGACAGACATAACTAGATAGTATAAAGATTTCTCTTTTTTTTGATGATTTTAACCCAACAGACAGTTTTGATGTAGACATTTTTGTAGCTGGCTGTATTTGTGTTTGTGAAACTCACATTTTCTCCTCTTTCTCCTGGACCACCCGTCATTCCCACCGGACCCTCAGTTCCTGGAGAACCTGTGCCACCAGCAAGACCCTCTGGACCAGGATTACCTCTGTCTCCCTGTACAAAAACACACCAGTGTTTACTGCAAAACAAAAACAAAAAAAAACCACAAACAACTAAACATGTATTACAGTAAATCTTACCCTCTCTCCTATGAGACCGTCCTGACCAGGAGAGCCCTCTGCTCCAGCGATGCCCTGAGTACAAACACAGATCATGACATGAAGAAAAAGGAAGGTGTTTTTGTATGAAGACTGTGAAACGTCTAACAGCATTTTGGACTGAAATGATGCGATTGACAGGACGAACCTCCGGGCCGGCGTCTCCTCTCGGCCCAGTGGCTCCCGGTAAACCGACTCCACCAGGAGGCCCTTTGCTGCCCTGAGTTCCAGATGCTCCAGGTTTTCCTGGTGGACCCTGACAAACAAATAAACATCATCATGTAAACACTCCCGATGATTCACTCAGTGATTCAACACATATGGCTAACAATAAACAGCAGGGATACTCACAGCAGGGCCTGGCAGTCCCAGCATGCCTCTCTCTCCTCTGAGTCCAGGCTGACCCACGATGCCTCGCTGTCCGGCGGGGCCAGCAGGTCCTGGAGGCCCATCAGGACCCTGATGGAGAAACACAAGAGCAGTGAGTGAAGACAAACAATAGAAATTTGTTCAGGATTTATTTGTGTGCGGCTGCTTCTTACAGGAGGACCATCCTCTCCAGAATCTCCCTTCTCTCCAGGGCTGCCCGCTGGGCCTGGAGGTCCGCTCTCTCCTTGAACTCCAGGGGATCCATTCTCCCCTCGAATCCCACCAGGGCCTGGCTTTCCTGGTTCGCCGATGGGCCCGTCTGCTCCAACAGCACCCTGGCACATACACATGATCCCCCCTCAGTACAAATCTTTGCAGGAGCAAGATATCCCAGCAGAGCCCCAGAATATAAACCAGATTAACTCACACTAGGGCCAGGTGGTCCAATTCTTCCAGGTAGTCCAGGGAAACCAGGAGAGCCCTGTGGACAAAAACACAACCAATGAGGAATATTTAATGATAATAATGTAAATAAAATGAAACTTATAGAGCCGAACGCACCGTTTGACCCTGTGTTCCTCTGCCGCCTTTCAATCCAGTCACACCAACAGGCCCCTGCAAACAGATTAAATGGTCTTAAATATCTTTAAACTTATTTTCATTAGAACAAGTTGTGTGGTCCTTCATGGTTTTAATGCATACCTGTCCTCCAGGTTTCCCAGCCATCCCCTGTGGTCCAGGTGATCCTGCTTCTCCCTTCTGGCCTGTTTCACCAGTCTCACCTTTGACCCCAGGCTGACCCTCAGGACCCTGAGAAAGAACAATGAGGTCTAATCAATCTTCTGATATTTATTGGTATATTTTGGACATGATAACCATGTCAGCCGTACTTACACTAGGTCCAGGGAAACCGACAGCACCGGTTGGGCCAGTCTCACCAGGAGAACCCTGTTATCATCATAAATATCAGCTTTAAAATTAAAACAAAAAGGAATAACATCCATCCGATTCAGATATAAGATAAACAAGTTCTACTGACAGCGATTCCTCTTGACCCTCGGCGACCTGCAGGTCCTGGTGCTCCGGTTTCACCCTGAAATAAAGGAACAGTACAGTCAAATTCATTTAGAAAGTTCTTAAAACATGGAAAGCATAAATATTTACATCTATGTTTCACTTAAAATGAATGCTTTTGACCTCACCTTCTCACCGTTGGGTCCACTGGAACCAGCAGGTCCAACAGGACCAGGAAGACCCTTTAAATAAAACAAAAAAATATTACAATATTGCATGAAATATTTTATCGTAGCAGCTGATGTCTTCAACTCACCCGTGCACCGTCAGCTCCTGCTTTGCCCTCCAGTCCTTTGTCTCCAACAGATCCCTGTTAGAAGGAGACGTTGTCCTCTGTTAGTGATGACCTACATTTCCCAGGATTACTTTTGACAACCCACAGACTTTTTAAGCAGATATTTTCTGCTTTATCGAGGGATATGTTGGTGACAAATCATCCTCTTTAACTTACAGCATCTCCCTTTGGGCCTGGGGGGCCTGAGATGCCTCTCTCCCCTGGCATCCCCTGAAGTCCTGGACCTCCTGGTTCTCCAACAGACCCAGCTGGACCAGCGCTACCCTAAAATGCATAGAAATATATCACAGTAAGACACATGCAACAACTCAGATATAATGTGTACACATCTGTCACATAAAGGTATCTCACCTTTGGCCCGTCTGTTCCTGGTCCACCTGGACTACCTTTAGGTCCCTGCAGCCCGTTGGGTCCAATTTCACCTCTCTCTCCTGGAGGGCCTCGTTCTCCCTGCAGGGTTAAAGACAAAAAGAAACCCCTTAATGCATTAAAAGCTCTGTGACTGACTGGAAAAGTGTCTGCCAGTGATTTCAGGTAGTAACAGACTTACCCTCGGACCTGTAGCACCAGCAGCTCCTTCCTCTCCAGCAAGACCCTGAAGAACAAAGCTTAATGTATCATCACATGTTGTTACTGGTCCTGTACATTATCTCAATTGTCAAGCTGCTTACCTCATCACCTGGTTTTCCTGATTCTCCAGGTCCACCTGGGGGTCCAGGCAAACCCTAAAATACGCAATAATGAACAAGTATAAATATAATCATGGATCATTATGAGGATCTCTGAATATTTTTACAATTATTGAAATGGTACATACCTGGAAACCGCTCACTCCCTGAGGTCCCTGCTCTCCTCTCTTCCCTGCTGGACCCTGGATGACACACACATTTAATCTTAACGTGATCTGAACATATTTTATTCTTGTATTAAATTGTTGACATATCGATGCTTACAGCTGGGCCAGTCGAACCAGCGGCGCCCTCCTCTCCATCTTTTCCATTAACTCCCTACGAAACAGTCACAGCATTTATGAGGCTTATTGTTTAATAATAGAGTCCCACTGAAATATTAATCTATTGGTGAAAATAACGTACCCTTTGACCTGGAGGTCCGGCGCTGCCAGCCTCTCCAATCTTCCCAGCATCACCCTAAAAATCAACACCCAAAATCATATCATTATCTGTTGTAAATAATAATAAAATGTGCTTTTAAGTAAGTGATAAACTTCATACTGACAGCAAAGCCCTTTGGTCCCGGCTGGCCCATCGGTCCACCTGAACCTCGGGTTCCAGTAGAACCAGCAGGACCTGGTTTCCCGTCCTCTCCTGATGAGCCCTGCAAAGACAGAAAGACACGTTGGGTTTAGAGCAAGACTGAGTTAGTTTAGGAACTAATGAAACACTTTGAATAAAGAGGTTTGCATACCATTGGTCCTAGCTTTCCCTCTGATCCCTGAGCACCAATAAGTCCCGTCAGACCCTGTGAAATAAGATGTTAGAGAACAAGCTCAGATTGCAAGAAATACACCGTCTGACACAAGTAATGTAAGTAACGTTGTGACTGTCTCACCCGAGCTCCAGTTAAACCTGGCTCTCCACTGCGTCCTGGATCTCCATCTAAACCTTTTGCACCAAGCAACCCTGGCCCTCCTCTTTCACCCTGGGCTCCCTGTTTCAACCAAACATCAGATGTTTAAAGATCCCAGAAACAGATGATGATGAAGAATAATGAGAGTAGTTCAGTCCTGCTGTCGTCCACTCACCTTCTGACCCGGTAAACCATCTGCACCAGGGAAACCTCTGTTTCCTGGAGCACCCTAAAATTAAATAATTCATTCATTCAGTTATGTAAATATTAGATGGATAAAGGTGAATAAAATATTGAGTCGTATGGATAAAATGGACTCACTGTCTCTCCTGGAGGTCCCGCAGGACCGATGGACCCGGCGTCACCTCGGGGGCCACGCTTCCCCTCCTCTCCCATTGGACCTAATGAACCCGGAGCACCGTGGCCACCCTAATATGACACAAGAAATCAATAACCTGACAATCAGCCTTCCAACAATTACATTAATTAAAAAAATATTATTTATTTATTCATTTAAATCTTACCCTTTCTCCCTTAGATCCTGCTTCTCCTTTGAATCCAAGCACTCCGACGTCACCCTGTGAAAAAGGAAAAGATTAGATGACGTTAACATGTTAGATTTTATAAGTAACATATATTCAAAAGTAGAGCTGATACCAATTGGCCTTTTGGTCCTGGTGCTCCTGTTGTTCCCTGGGGTCCAGGGGGGCCGGATGGGCCCAGCAGCCCAGCTGGACCCTGGATGCCTGCTATACCCTAAAGGTGCAGTCACACAATTAAATAAATCAATTCAAACTTCATACGTTTCTATTATAAATGAAATAAACTTGTGGATTTGTTTGTAAATCTGACACTCACTGATTGACCACGAGGACCCGGAGCTCCATCAGTTCCTTCAGCTCCCTGTTAAAAAACCAAAAAAATTATATTTAGGAATTTAAATAAATCCCAAACTCATCGCTTTCCCAGTTTAAAAAGAAATACCTAAACTAACAGAGTGATGAGTTATGACACACCTGCTGTCCTGTGGGCCCCGAGGGTCCGACATGGCCGGCGTCCCCTCTGGGTCCCTGCTGTCCTGCACTTCCTCTCACTCCTGTGGGACCTGCTTCACCCTGCACCCGACGACAGATTCAAGTCTTTTTTGTTTACATTTGTCAAAACAGTTTTGTCAAAATCTCAAATAAATATTATCGATCAATCTCACCTTCATTCCTGAGTTACCAGGGAAGCCCGGCACACCGGTGATTCCCATTGGACCCTGCAGATGAAGGACATCATGTTTACAACAAATTGTGTCTTAAATTGCACTTTAAATTCTTTTATACTGCAGATATGAATCCTGACCTGAGGACCTGGTTTACCAACATGACCGGCTGCTCCGCGTTTTCCCTGAAACACAAAGAAAATGTCTCAATCCTGCAACGTCTTTTCACTCTTTTGGATATTTTTGCGTGTAAATGTTTTATTTTTCTTACAACAGGACCAGCTGGGCCTGCTCTGCCTCTTTCTCCCTGCATCCCAACCGGCCCCTGAAACAAAAGACTCAGTATCAGTGTGAATAGTGAACAGTGAACGATGTGAAAAGCTCTGGTTGATCTGTTTATAGCATGTGTTGCTCACCGCTGGGCCTGGAGCTCCCATTCCACCGGGAGTACCGGATTTACCCTGTAAAACACAAACCATCAATCTGATCAGCCAACGATTCATCCACCTGACTGAGAAATCTAACTATTCTTTATTAAAAGAGTCACATGACGTATTGATACCTTTAAACCAACTGCTCCAGGATTGCCTCTTGACCCAAGAAGTCCAGACAGACCCTGATAGAAAGATTCAAATTCAGATTTAAGCTCCAGACGTGTCTCAAAAGAAAAGTTTGAAGTTTCAACTACAGGTGACTTACCTTGTGACCTTTCAGTCCTGGAAGACCTGGAAGTCCTGGGAATCCTCTCACACCCTAGTTCAGAGTCAGTGGGTTTATTGACTTAAATATCACACAGGATACGATGTTAATAATATTATTATAATATTTGGAAATGTTCGCTTACCGCTGATCCAGGAAATCCTGGTTCTCCTACAGAACCAGCAGGTCCAGGTTCTCCCTGAGCAGAAAAAAATATATAATCATTACTAATAAATAATCAGTTAGAGATAAATAATGTTAATGAGAGCAAAAAGATGTTTTACTCACATCAGGTCCAGCTTTTCCTGCAGGCCCGTCTGGTCCTCGATGACCAGGCTCACCCTGAACACAAATAACAACGACATTAGTTTAGAAACGAGGTTTGAGCTGCACAGACAAAGAACTGAAGACGTTTTCCCACCATTTGTCCCGGTTCTCCAGCTTCTCCTGGGATTCCTTGACTTCCGCTTGGGCCCTGAACAAGAGTAGAGAGGAAAACTTTTTACATTTCTTCATACATGAAGAAAGTTGACGGATAAATGTCTAAATTAAAATTAAAATGAACTTACTGCTGATCCAGTCTGCCCTGGAGGTCCTCGAGGTCCCGCTTCACCCTGACAAAAAGCAACAATTCACACACTGTCTGTTATATTTTATCCCATAACCCTACATAAACTTAAAATATGCCTTTAACGGTTGCTTTTCCAGCACTCACTCTTGTTCCTTGCACCATCCCAGACGGACCAGACTTCTCACCGAAACCTGAAGCCATCTGTGACACCAGGTTGCCCTTTTAGGAGGAAAACAATATCAAATTAATGTCAAAACGTATTATAGATGATGGGTTCAACTGATGTCTTTCTCCTGCAGAGATGAGACACTCACCCCGGGGTGGGTGGGGTGGCCTGGAGGTCCTGGCTCTCCTGGATTTCCTGGAACACCAGGCTCTCCGTCTACTCCTGCAGGCCCCGGGTACCCCTGCAGAAATATTAACAATGAATTAATGGCTTGTTAAATGTGATATATTTTATATCTTCTCACATACTTACCCGTCTGCCTTTAAAGCCTCTTTGTCCAGTGTATCCCTGAGCTCCTGGAGGACCCTGAACCACAAACATATGACATAAATAAAGAGATATTCACAGTATATAACCTCAATCTGCTATATTACATTACAGTTTTCAAAATAGGTTCTGCAACTTCACTCACACTGATCATTTTGTCGCCCTCTAGTGTCAAAATTAGCACATTTACATAATTATAAGGATGATTGCACTTTTTTTTCCTTTTTTATGCTTAACTGTAGAATATATTGTAAAAGCAGCAAAAACCCACCTGGGGTCCTGAAGGTCCAGGATGTCCCACCACCTGAGAGACAGAAGAAAAACCATTGATAAGACAGTTCCTATAAGGTGTTTAATTGCATGTGTAGTCAGTGTTATAACTTACATATGGGATATCACCGGGTTCACCTTTCTGTCCCTGTAAAGCAAATATATTAACTAATAGTTTTTACAATGACTGTAATTTTAATCCATGTTAGTATTAATTGTGATTTACCTTGAAGCCCAAGATTTCTTAAGAAAAAGAAAAAAGAAGAAATGAATGTTAATTATATTTATATTTCAGTGATATACTCGTCCTCAGCTTTTATCATAGATATAACCACGACTGCTGTAACAGGTCATAGTGTCTCACCGATCCTCCTGCTGGCGCTGGCGAAGGTGTCACACACGGGGCAGCACTCCCCCTCAGGTGTGACGGCCTTCTCGCAGTCCGACAGGAGTTCACACTGCACCTCATCACAGATGGCGACGCCGTTGTCACAGACACACACACGACAAGGCTCAGGCTTCCAGATGTCGTTGTGCTGGTAGAGCTGCTCCTCAACTGTGCAGCTTTCTCCTTTCTTCTCATCTGCAGCTGCAAACAAGGATGAAAACAGGTGGAATATTTCATAAAGTAGCACAACAAGGCCTCAATAAGACAGAATGAATATTTACCTGTTGTTGGGTTTGTACTGGGAGATAATGTTGACGCTGCAGTCAAGCATGTAGGGCAACACTCGCCCTCCGGGGTCACAGCTTTCTGGCAGTTGCCGAGGTCTTCACAAACCACGTCCTCACACATGACCGTCCCCATATTGCACACGCAGATCCGACACGGCTCCGGGTTCCACATCTCATCGTTGGCGTAGACTTTTCCATTTTCTGTACAGGTATCTTCGTAAAACACAAACATAGAGAAGTTAAACTTGTGTCTTTAATTTAATGCTGAAATCCAACAGTCAAAAACAGAAACAACAGTAGCATGCTTTACTTTCATGCCAGCAATCACTCTGAAACGTTTGGAGTAGCCCTGCTGTGTGAAGCCCATATGTGTAGATTTGAAAAATGATGAAACCTGATGAAAACGTCAAAAATCACCTTTTTTGTGCAGGAATTCTTTGGTTCTTTAAAAAATGGGACATTTCTGCTTCTGATTCATGACGATTCAGAAGTTTCTAACGTCAAAATGTTCAAATACTACACATAGAGGCTTTAAAGAAAGACACAATTCAATTAAAATGCAATTTCATGGTGCAGACAGCAACACAAAATAAATGCAAAGACCAATAAAAGTGGTAATTACCATTATCAAAAGTGCAACATGGCATTGAACATGATGAAGGGTGAAGTGATTTCCCCGAGGAATACACCTTATTTGGTAAATAAGTTACTTGCTCAATCTCCTTTTGTGTGGTAGTAAAAATACAGTTTTGCTGCACAAAAGTTTGGTTGAGAAGTGATTTAATCCAGCAAAAAGTTCATGTATTCCTTATGTGAACAGAAAATACAGGTAAAAAAAGGGAAATTAATAAGTACTGAAGACATAAAAACAAGGTGGTGTGCACACGATGGAGCCTGAAGAGGAGGCTTTCAGGCTGTGAGAGAATCTGCAGGCTACGAACAGTCTACAGTTTACCAGGTTTAGCTTCTGCAGTCAAGCACACGGGGCAGCACTCGCCCTGTGGAGGCTGTGACGTCCGGCAGCCACCTACATCCTCACACACCACGTCCTCACACACCACCGTGCCCATTTCACAAATACAGACTCGACATGGTTCGGGGTTCCAAATCTGATTGTTGGAGTAGACTTTGCCATCGTCTGTGCAGAAATCTTGATGAGACAGAACAGCAACTGAGACGTGGTGTTTATTGGTTGTCAGTCTCTGTTTGGAGACATCCTGCACATTCAGAGCTGCACCTACCACATGCATACTAAAAATATGATTAAAAATTCATTGATTGATGTTCATTTTAATGAATAACACAATGAGGTTCCACAGATTTACATGTAAAGCACATGTAAACTTGACCTCCACATATACTGGGTATGAAATACATCTCATATCATCCATCCAAAGAAACGTAAGAGACAACAAGCCAGGAAAATGATGGGATGAGAAGTAAAAACACAAAGAAATTGTTTAGAAATTGATGAACTTTGAGGGCTGAAGACTTCGTTTTCATATGAAAGCGATATGAAAGATGTGAGAACATTTATTTAAAGTCAGGATGGACCACAGCGCCTCCTCTGTTTAATCATAAAAATCCACATACAGACCCCCAAGGTGGATGTGTAAAAGTGGATATTTATGGAAGAGACACAGCGTTTAAATCCTCTCAGGATCAAAATGAGTCTTAAATATTTATTACCAGGTTTATTGTCCTTGTTAGGAGGATGTGGAGCGGCTGTCGAGCACACAGGGCAGCACTCGCCCTCTGGGGCCACGGCTGTCTGGCAGTCCCCCAGCTCCTCACACACCACCTCTTCACACACCACAGTCCCCGTGTCGCACACACACACTCGACACGGCTCTGGGCTCCATATCTGATTGTTGGAGTAGGTCTTTCCATTTTCTGTGCACGTATCTTCATGAGACAGAACAGGAGCCACGTGGTTTTTTTGTGTGTATGTAGAGTAAAATGCAGTAAATGTACCGTTTTCTCACTTAAATACAGTATATCAGTGTGTATAAATCTGTTTGTAGGTTCTATTTAAACTCGTTTAAACCAAAAGGAAACAGTTGTGATTCTTGTGGTTGTGACTCTTACAGCAGTTGCTCAGTAAACTGGTTTCCTCAGCTTGAACCGCAGCGGACTCACAGTTTATAGCACATGTGAGTCAAAACTAAACCATCCAAAGACAACTGATGTATAATGATGTATAATCTCAGGGCAGGGTGTAAGTTTGAGCTTTGTTTCCTGTTTAAACGTTAAAGAAGTTCTGGTCTAAATGTTCTGGTTTCCACTTGGTTACCATTTTTCCACCACAGATATTATCAGCTTCTCTGTTAGTGCGTCCTCTTTATACTCACTGATCCTGCACACCTGCTCACCTGCACAGGTGTTTTCAGTCACTGATTAGAGCTCTGCTTGGGTTGTTATGCTGAGCATTATATCACCAAACATCATGAACTAACAAGAAAGAAAAAGGTGAAAAATCACTCTTTACTTATTGTATTGTATAGATCTCAATTTAGAGCACAACATACAGTAAATGACAATATATGGAGCAGTAAATAAGTTTAGTCCAGAGGAGAGGTCTAATTAGCTCAACACCTGTGCAGCTGCAGCAGTAACGAGCAGCGCCCTGGTCCATAAGATAACGAGCAGGGCCCTCATCCATCAGATCAGAAGCTAAATGCTCCTCAGTAGCGTGTTGAAAAGCCCATAATGATGTGTTCACACACTGAAGGCAACTGAAGGTGTTCCCTGTACTTTCATTTACCTGCTTTAGTGTTTGTACTCTGTGTGGAGCACACAGGGCAACACTCGCCATGTGGGGTCACAGCCGTCTGGCAGTCAATTAGATCCTCACACACCTCGTCCTCACACACTACAGACCCCGTGTCGCACACACACACTCGACACAGCTCAGGGCTCCATATCTGATGGTTGGAGTAGGTTTTGCCGTTTTCTGTGCAGCTGTCTGAGTCAAGCAGAGCAGCAATTACTTACTGTACTTTCTACTTTTGGCCAGTAGGCTGCACACTTTACCTTGTATTACAGTATTAATCAGATGGTTTGGATGGATTAATCCAAGAAATAAGATGTATTTCTATCATTTTGGTATCTGGTATATTCTGTACACAAAACATCTATCGTCTAGTAAATGTAGTGAAGTAAAATATACATAATTTCCCTTTTTGGATTGTAGTGAGGTGGAAGAGAAAGACAAATTAACCATGATTATAAGGTATTAACCTTAAAGGGGAATTTCACAGATTTTACACACACGCACACGCTGGAATAAAACAGTGTGTTGTGTCTTCTGTGGCTGTGGAGCATGAAAATAACCCTCAGTGATGTCATCAGGGTCATATCCACGTCATGTGTTGGAGATGACAGGTTTTTAATGGAAAGTCGATGGAAAACAGGAATATTGACATTCACTAAATCTAAACTTTTTTTTAGTTTAGCCACT
Organism: Pampus argenteus; assembly: GCA_036937835.1. NCBI lineage: Eukaryota > Metazoa > Chordata > Actinopteri > Scombriformes > Stromateidae > Pampus > Pampus argenteus. The sequence continues at coordinate 2,140,876 of CM072883.1, read as the reverse complement.
AAATCTGAGCAGTATATGTCTGTAAATCTACCATCAGGGGATCTGACACTTGCAGGAAAATTGCCCCTGAGCTGCAACTTTGAGCAAATCATGTCAATAATCCAGTAAGTGTGACTAGACTGTGGTTGAAGTTGACAGCTCCAGGCTGTAAATGTGTCTATGAATGTGTCTGTATGCAAGTATGCAATCATCTTTGCAGCAGCAATGTCTCTCTGAACATAAAACAAGATGAGACGTATACGTCTCATGTTTCAGCACACGATAGCACATTATAATTTAGTTTGTTTAATTTAAAAAATAAATTTCATTAACCAAGATAAAATGAGATGTTACAGTGGATGATTTCTGAGCTTTTTCTATCTCCTTTGTCCATCAGGAGGAAAGAAGGAGGAAAAAAGCAAATATAGCCACCTGCTGTTGGGACTTTGAGAGCATATTTAAACACGGGCAGTTCAGCGACGTCCTAAGTACTAATTATGTGGTGGAGCCTCTCCCGACGGGAGACTCATTCTCCAAAGCAGGAGTTATTTCAGGGGAAACCACAGCGGTTGTATTATATGTTGGGCTTGGGGTAAAGCTTGTGGCTTGCCTTTATTTGGGAGAGCGCAGAGATGCCACACCCGGAGAAGCACTATGAAACCTGCTCGCTTTATGAAAACATAACCAAAAATAGAGCTGTAGCTTTATTCAGTAGGTTATTCAGACCAGTTTTCAGTTTTGCCCTTTTTTTCCAGCATTTCTTAGTTTTCTTTCTTTCTGCAACTTGTTTTTGGAGTATTGAACCTTTTTAACTTTGCAGTTAAAATACATTTTTAAATTGAAGCTTGGCAGAACAGTAAAGCTGCAGACCCCTATGATTTAAATGTTTTCAGACAGGGGAAGAAAAAAGCTGGAAATTGAGACAATTTCTGCTTTCTTCCTGTGACCTTTGACCTCTGCAGGTCTGAGTCTTTAAAATGAAACAATCAAAAAGAGAGAAACAACTTCCCTTTGCCTCACACTACATCCATTTCCAGATTAATAACCTGCTTAATCCAACATTAGATTTTATCTTGTGATTAGTGAGAAAAGAAAGTTTTATCCACTTTAAGCCTGCAGATGTTGGTCCCGGTCCCATTCAAACACATATTCACACACAGCAGGCCAAGAACAGCACACTAAAATGTTAAATAGCCAGTCAACGTCTTAACAAGCTGACCACGAGCATCATAAATCTCAACAGATGACATACCTGAACCCAAAACTAACGGAGCAGCTGAATTCAGCTTCAAACTACACTTGATCACTCGATTTCTCGTCTCTATTAAACAACCGAATGGTTTCTTTTGACACTAATAGCAGGAAAGACTTTGGCTGAAATGATCCTTAACATGTTCACGTCTGCATCGTAGCTTAACATAAAACAGGTGCAATCAGATATAAAATGTTAATTTGTGATCTTTAGAGGTGTCGGTAGTGTTTGTGTAAATGATTGTTTTTCACTTTTTTATTGGTTGAATCACCTCAGCACCAACGTTTGGGCCCGTAGCAGAACTGATAAAACAGCTACTGCACATGTCACAGCTGTAGAGGAGCATCTGTAAGAGAAGTTTGTCTTTTCTTTTTGCACCGTCAACGCTTCAGTGGAGGTCATCTTGGATAAAAAATGACAGTGGAGCGTAATTCATATCCAGCATCCTCTCACTCTGGGTGTGTCTTGTCTGCTTCTGGCCTGGAGACTGACCAAAATTAATGGTCTGCTTTTGTCCACCCCATCCACAAGGCCACATCATTATAGCCGTGGCACTCAGAAACCCTTCATTCACTTCGACCTCGCACTGAAATAGCCCAGCCAGCCCTGCATACTGAAGCCTGCAGGGGGGATGGGACATTTTGACCCAAAATCACATCCACTGGGACAATATATTTAAGAAATATAAGAAATCGTCTTGAATTTGAGATTTAGTCTCAAAGTCTTTTCTTTCTTCCAAGAGAATCACATAATTTGTTATCACATTTCCCATCTCTAATTAATTCCTCTGTGGCTTTTAGCTGCTTCGTTAACAGGAAAATGGCGTTTCATGAAGGCATAATAAGCCCTTCTGGTAGTCTGTGGGTGTGATTTCAACCTTTAAACTTCACAAACCACAAAGCCATTGTGGTCCAGCTGTTGGGAGGAAGAGCAGCCCCAGTTTAACTTATAAACTGAAACGGTGAGATGAGAAACTTCCAAAAAACGAGCAGAAATGTGAAAGAAAAACATGTCAGTTTCATAAAAATACAGGAAAATGCAGCAACACATGAAGCATTTAAAAGCAGGAAAATATTTGTGTCATAAAACATCATCAAAAATTAATGTTGCGAAGAAAAACGTGTTTCTGAGTAGGTCTGGAAGTGATTTGATGTGTTGGCACAGAGGAATATTTCATTGACTTCATCAAGCCAAAACATCTTTATGATCTTTTCTGTTCCAGCATCTCGGCTGCAACTAAACATATCAGGTATCAACACATAAAAACCAACCAGAAGAGAGAAGACAGAGTCATATCTGGGGCGGTCGTCACTCACCTTTCTTGGTATCTTCTTGGCAGGTGACAGCGATCACCTGAGCCAAAGTGATGGCCAGGCAGAGAGTAATCCTAGAGCACATTGAGGGGCCCATGTCTGCATCCCAGACATGCAGCGTCCTCACACACAGACACACACGAGCAAGTCAGAGAGCCCAACCCTGAGCTACAGCATCCAGACTGAAAAAATCCAAATATCCCTGAGTGGAATGGGCTCCTGGATGAGGGATTACAGGGGACTGAAAGGCTCCTCGTCTCTCTGCCTCCCTCCTTCTTTCACTCTCCTCCTCCTCTCATCATTTTTTCTTGCTTCGGTTCAGAGCCAGCCTCCTCCTCAGGCTGAAAGATGCTAATTAAAGGCTGCATAAAATCTGTCCAACCAAGAGACTGCTAAAAAGAAAATATGTGCTGCATGATGTTGAATTAAGACTTGAGGATTTCTTTAAGGATATTGTTGCTTTTGCATGTATGAAACTGTCTGACTTAAACAACCAAAATGAGCCGTTTCTGCTACATCAGTGGAAGATTTTTCCTATTATAGAGACACAGAATTAAAGGACTAGTTCAAAATTTAAGAAAAAGACGTCATTGCATTAAAATTAAAGCAACAACAATACTTTTTTTTTCTTTCTATGTACCTGAAATGAGCCTTGCTGACCTACATCTGTGCACCCAGCTTGAGCGCTTTACAACATGCATGTTACTCTCATCTGATGTGTTTTCCAGGGTCAAGCCGGTGCATGAAGAAGACGTCGATCCCTGAGGTGACGTCCCAGAGGGAGACAACAAAACAAACATCGTGACCTGTCTGCCTTCCTATATACTATACTGTAATCTTCAGCTGTGATTTTTTTTGCTTTGAATCGTATTACCAAAGCTTTGAAACAATACCAGTTTCTGTCAGTGGACGAGGTGGATTTCACTTGTTTCCTTTGCGGAACAACTTCAGGAAGTGTTCAAGGTGCCTGAAGCAACAGACTGGTTTTCCATTAAGAGCCACAGGGGACAAAAACTGAAGCAGATGGGAAGAAACTCATCAGCTTTTGGACATTTATAGTCTTTTTATTTATTTATTTGTGTCTATTTCCTCCTGAGATAGTGGACATGTCATTTTAGGTTATTTAAAAGCATCAGTAGATCATGTAATGTAGCTGCTGTACTTCCTCTCAGGGCTGTAGTACTACAGGTGTTCAAATGTGTTATTCTTACCATAATCATTCATTCTGTGCAAAAATATATTAAAATGTTTATCTAATATGAAGCTTCAGCCGCTCAAATGAGTCAAGGCTGCATGTAAATTGCAGCATGATGATTTTTTTTTCTTTTTAAATCCTTAAATGGTGCTTTTGAGAAATGACATGACCTCTTTTGGCCAAGAATTGAAAATTACAGAGTGTAATGCAACGTATAGAAAATTAAAACGGACCTCAGCTTCAAGGAAAGTGTCTTACATGTGGCATTTAAAGCTGTCCAACATACCGGCTATTTCTGGCTGTATAGACTAGACAGCAGTGAAACCACAAGAGAGAAGAGAGATCAACCCATGATCATACACACACACACACACACACACACACACGGTGAGTGGAGACCACCCGTCAGAAAAGGTGGATATTATCCAAAATTAAAAAAAGCTCAGATGAAAAAACATTAGATGTTACAAAAACCACAGAGACATCCTGAAAAAAGACGGTTATTCAGGAAAAAGGCTGAAAACAGATGTTTCCATGTATCCCAGAGTCAAAGGGAAACATGCATGTGATGTTTATGACAGTTAGACATGAAGGATTATATAATCAAAATGTGTTTGAATGCTCTTGTAATTTATTTTTCCACCTCATTTGTCATGTGACAGGAAGCTGCTGGCCTACAGTGACCTATCAGGTTAACACACATATTCTCTTACAGTCAACCTGCATTATTTAACATTTCACAAGCCTGAAAGGACACTCCTGAATAGTCCAGCTCACCTGACAAAACCAGCAAACGGACCCGCTGCTGTATGAGGCAGTGGATGTTTTGACACTCATGCATCACTCGAGATGTTCGCCGCAGCCACAAAGAACTTTGTGAAGCAGGTTGGAGACACGGGGAGGTTGATCCCCGTCCCGAGCCTGAGCGAGGCCGACCGCTACCAGCCCCTCAGCCTGGTCACCAAGAAGAGGAAGAGGCACATCTGGAAGAAAAACAAGTGCGCCTCGACCCCTTTCTCACTGAAAGACATCCTGGTAGGAGAGAAGGAGATCACGGCAGGTACAGTGATGACAAATCAAAATGTTAGCCCATATTTTCAAATATCAGACTAATTATTAGACCGAGACCATCAGATTCAGCCTCTGATGTATATTCACAGTGTTTCAAGAAGAAATACACATACTGTTTTTTTTTTATTCAGGAGTGTCCTCCTATCAGCTCCTCAACTATGAGGACAAATCAGACGTCGCCCTCAACGGTCGCCTAGGAAACCACATCATCAACGATGTGGGGTTCAACATCAGCGGCTCCGACTCTGTGGCCGTCAAAGCCTCCTTCGGCATCGTGACCAAACACGAGCTGGAGGTGCCCACGTTACTACGGGAACTCAACTCCAGGTACTGCACCATCACCATCACCATCATCATCATCATCATAAGACTGATTAGATAAAGTGCCATCTAGGTAATGTTTTATTAATTGTCAAGACATATGATCTATTTTTCGATTAAATATTTATGTTTTTGGAAAGTGAGATCTAAAAACTAATATAAAAAATCAAATTAAACTTTTACATTGATGTCTGACCTCTGACCTCCTTGTGGCACAGAGAATATGAGAAGAGGGATTCCCTGTAAAGATGAATAAATGATGTTATTCAACACGAGCACACATATCCAGAGCAGGTTTAGAGAGTACGCACGGTGCTGTGAATTCATGTTTCAGGAAAGTGGACCTGGATCACTGCCTGGTTCGTCAGTCCAGAGAGAGCAGACGTAGCGTTCTCTGTGTGGTGGTGGAGAGCATCCGCACCACGCGCCAGTGCTCTCTGACGGTGCACGCCGGGATGAGAGGGACCACCATGAGGGTACACTGTCACATCTCTTTAACCAATACATGTAACAACGTGTGCCAAATACACAAATGTACTTGTTTCTGCTCTGCTGCAGTTTCAGATCGACGACGGCAGAAACCCAAAAGGTCGAGACAAGGCCATCGTCATCCCGGCTCACACCACCATCGCCTTCAGCATCTGCGAGCTTTTCGTCCGACTTGACGGGCGACTTGGTAGGAAATTTACATCTTTACATCGTGATCCATCACATTGTTCAGAAACTAAACACACTCTTCTGTTTCAAAGCATAAAAAATGACTGAATAAAGCAGAAATTAAAAGCTTTGACTGAAATAGTTCTGCTGACTTTACGTTTTGCTGACTCCAGTTTTAATCCACCACTAACTGAGCTGAGATGAAAGTCAATAAGGCATTTAAAGGATAAGGAGTGTGTTATTTCTGGAAAATTGAAGGTTTTGAATCCTTCCACAGTTAAAAGCTGTCTCCCACATTAAAGGCAGCTGGTGCATCAGCTGTGGTTAACACCTGAATCCCTTCAGCCGCCGTGCTTTCTTATATCTTATATGAATGGTGTCACACTACAATTTCTCCGCCATTAAACAGTGAAAATGACGGTTTCCTTCTTTACAGCACCTGAAATTAAAAACATAAAGGACTTGATTGTCTACGGTAATAAACTGAGAATGTCTGGAGAAGCACTGAAAGGGTTCGAAGTGTCTGTTGTTCATCTGAAACCTGTCAGCTGCTGAAGTGTCTGTTTGAAAACGCTGAAGAATGTTGGACTAAAAAATGAAAAGAACAGGCCGGTTAGCTCAGATGGTTAGAGCGTGGTGCTAATAATGCCAAGGTCATGGGTTCAATCCCCATACTGGCCACTCAGGAGGGCATAAACCAAGGTGTTTATTGCTATAGAAGAGTATGAAGTATGCCAATTAATTTTGTGATGATCATTTTCTTCTTCTGTGTCAGATATTTGTGTCGCCCCGGAGTCTCAGGGGGGCTTTGAGAGGGAGCAGATCAGGGAGCAGCTGGGTGGTTTCATCGGTCGCTTCTCCATGGGCCGACTGCGACGCTTCCTGTCGGGGATCATCTATGGAAACCCCTTCAGGGCAGGTACAGTAATGATCTCTGGCACATAATAAATCTGCTCTACTTCAACCATTTCACCTCATTCAACTCCACCTGTGTAGATGACAGAACATTTGAAGAGCTCACCCACTCTGACACCTACATGGACGATATGGTGACTGATTACTACGAGAAAGCCGCCAGCATGACAGACGTGTCCACCGCCTACCTGAGGGAGAGCTCACACACGCGTGTCAACCTCCTCAAACACAACATCCCCAAGGGACCCTGCGCGCTGTGCGGCATGGGACACCAGAAGCGGGAAACCGTCTACGGCTGTCTGGAGTGCACGAGCGGAGGCCAAAAATATGTGCGGCTGCACGCGGTGCCTTGTTTCGACCTCTGGCATAAAACGCTGAGGTGAAAAAAAAGAAGCACCTTTGTTAAATGCTAAAGTGTTAATGTTTACAAAGCTGTTTTTGAGATGTTTAATCTTCTTTAAATAAAGTCCTGGAAAATGGTCATGGAAACTTTGTGTGTCCTTTAAGTATTAAACATGGTGGTGTAATGTACAGTATTGTTTTCCATTTACCTTTGGTGTTAATTCATATGAACACATGTGCCGTGTGTACATACTATACTGTAGCTGCCACATGCTGAATTATTCAGCAAAGGGTATTGGATGAAAGCAGACAGGCCATCAGCTGGGAAGGACGGCCTGGTTTTGATCAGATCCAAGTGTGTCACTTATTTTGAGCAGGACATTTGTTTTCTTTTTGACATGATATAAAAAAAATCATTATGTTCAGGCATAACTGCATCTTAAGTTTTCTAACATAAGCTCGTACCAGACCAGTCGAAGAGGACCAGCTGCAAGAAGATGAAAAGTTGTGATTGACTATTTATTTTGTTCAATTTTCTTTCGCTTTAAACCCAATGAGCAGAAGGCCGGTTAGCTCAGATGGTTAGAGCGTGGTGCTAATAACGCCAAGGTCATGGGTTCAATCCCCATACTGGCCATTGACTGTTTTATCTTGAATAAAGACGGGTGTAGTTCACCCTCCGCGCCGCCGGGGGGCGCTGTGTGTTTGGTGGTTTAGCTCAACTCAAACCGGAAGTGTTCAGTGTCAACACAAATGCAAACACGTGTGGTGTCGCGGCAGTGGAGGAAAAAGCATGTTTGATATAGAAACTTAAACTTGTCATATATAAATAATAAGACAGCAGATAAATGCATGAATTTTAAGGAATATTGAATAAAATGAAGTTCGCTTATAGGGTAAGTACGTCACTGCTAATGCTGCTAATGTGTAAGACTTCATTTAAAAAAGGTGTTCAGTTGCAGATACATTATTTAAAACCAGAAAAAGACAACCGTAACCCACATCATTATATCCAAAATCTATGATGATATCTAGTCTCATATATATATTGATATATTATTGATATATTGGCCAGCCCTGCTCCTCAGACAGCAGTGATGAAAGTCTCTCTCTGTTGTAGTTTTCAAATCTGCTCGGCGCCGTCTATCGTCAGGGGAATCTGGGTTTCTCTAAAGACGGCAACGCTGTGATCAGTCCAGTTGGAAACAGAGTCTCTGTCTTCGACCTGAAAAAGTAAGTCATGGGCAACAACATAAGAAAAGTTTGAATTCATTAATAATAAAAAACCAAAGCAAGACTGAAGCTGTTTCCTCTCTGTCCTTCAGCAACACATCTGAGACGTTGCCACTCTCCACTACAAAGAACATAACATGTGTGGGTCTCTCTCCTGATGGGAACCTGGCGATCCTGGTGGACGAAGGTAAAGAAATAAAACTAGATAAAAGGTTCTTTCTCTTCCTGGTTTGTCTTGTGACATCCACTAATGAGAAAACGTTGTGTTTGTGTCGTACAGATGGCGCAGCGTTGCTGGTCAGTCTCGTCACTCGAGCCATCCTCCATCATTTCCACTTTCACAAACCTGTCAGCAGCATCCGCTTCTCCCCTGACGGCAGGTAAGGATGTCTGATGAAGAATCGACACTATATTTTCAACTCTATGGGATGCTTTTGATTCATCATATCTATTCTGTGACTTCTGCCCATTCAGGAAGTTTGTTGTTACAAAGGAGAACGTTGCGTTGATGTACCACGCTCCTGGGAAGCAGCGGCAGTTTAACGCCTTCGTCCTGGACAAGAGCTACTACGGTCCTTACGATGAAACCACCTGCATCGACTGGACAGACGACTCCAAGTGAGTAAAACTCAAATGATTTGTGTGATACCAAAATTTACAAGAAGCCGACGACTGAGCAAACAAATCCTTTTCCTTCAGGTGTTTTGTGGTGGGCAGTAAAGACATGTCAACGTGGGTGTTTGGTGCCGAGCGCTGGGCCAACCTCATCTACTACTCCCTGGGTGGACACAAGGATCTCATCGTGGGCTGTTTCTTTGAGAAGGACAGTCTGGACGTGAGTTTCAATACCAACGACTCTGCTCACAGAGTGAAGTCCTCATTATCGCCACAAACTGTGTGTTAATCGTGTGTCTCCAGCTGTACACGGTGAGCCAGGACGGGACGCTGTGTGTGTGGGAGAGCGACACCGAGCTAGACGGCCTCGTCCTGAAGAAGAGCTGTGAAAAGCCCAAACCCCCGAGTAAAGGGGAAGAAGAAGAAGAGGAGGAGGAGGAGAGGACGGAGGGAGAGGTCATCAGAGGGAAAGCTGAAGCTCCAAAAGAGAAGGACATTAAAAACGTTCGATACAAGCAGAGGAGCAAGTAAGAACAACTTGTCTTGTAATGGGAGGTGAATCTAGACCTATTAATTATGATTTAATGATGACATTTGCATTGTAATATCACTTCAAGGCTCAGATTGTGAGATAAATACCTGGTGAGCTGACGTGCTGTGATGTCAGTGAAATTTCTGGCTCTATAATTCATCTCATTCAGTTACATTTTTATGTTTAGTTTATTAGAGTGTAATACTTGAGCTTAGTTTATGTATTTTTGGCGAGTGTCAAACCTGAAAGCCATATAACACAACCGTATCACTCCCCTCTCTGAGCCAGAATAGTTTTTCACAGCCAGAAAACATTTTGAGTGTCTATTATCCTGCTATCCGTTAGGCGGTTGGCTTCACAGAGTGCAGGTTTATATGTCCCTTGGCTGCTTTAAAACTGTAACGGCAGCATCAGCATTTGTCATGAAAATGTGTGCTGTACCTCTGAGCCAACACCTCGGACTTATTTTTCCTTTTAATTAAAGCTCCAGAAACTTCTTCCTGCAAGGCTGAAGATAAATACCAGATTATGACTCATAATGTCCAATGTGCCTCTTGCCTCTGCTCTTGTAGACACTTCTTCAATAAGGAGGGAGACTTTAACAACTTGACAGCCGCCGCCTACCACAAGCCGACACACATCCTGGTCACAGGTTTCGCCTCTGGGATCTTCCACCTGCACGAACTTCCAGAGTTCAACCTTATTCACTCCCTGAGGTGAGAGAGAAAAGCTGATTTACATCTATCGTGTTTTCTGGTTAAGTTAGCTGACTGTTGAGTGTTTCTCCTTCCAGTATTTCCGACCAGAGAATCGCTTCTGTGGCTATAAACAGCTCTGGAGACTGGATTGGCTTTGGGTGCTCGGGTAAGACGTCTGTTCCTCTTTTGTTTTTGTTCCTTGTTGTTGTAAGTTGTGAGTCGTAAGTGTTTTGGATATTTGTGTGTTTCAGGGATGGGTCAGCTGCTGGTGTGGGAGTGGCAGAGCGAGTCGTACGTCTTCAAGCAGCAGGGACACTTCAACAACATGGCGTCACTGGCTTACTCACCTGACGGACAGTACATCGTAACAGGCGGTGATGACGGCAAAGTGAGTGCTCCACATCTTCCACTGCAGCTGTGACTGTCGAATCGAGCCACACTTGATCATCACACTGTGGTTTCATCTCCGCAGGTCAAAGTGTGGAACACCAACAGCGGCCTTTGCTTCGTCACCTTCACTGAGCACACCAGCAGCATCACCAACGTCACCTTCACCTCCAGCGGCTTCGTCATCGTCAGCGCTTCTCTGGATGGGACGGTCCGAGCGTACGACCTGCACAGGTGAACTTACAGTGATAAAAGATGAAGAATGAGCATGTGGATGTACTTTATGAATCTGTAACAGCAGTGTATGTGTGTGCATTTATTCATTACAGGTACCGAAACTTCCGGACGTTCACTTCGCCTCGGCCTGCGCAGTTCTCCTCCCTGGCAGTAGATGTCAGTGGAGAGCTGGTGAGCGCAGGAGCCCAGGATTCATTTGAGATCTTTCTCTGGTCCATGCAGACAGGCAGACTGCTCGAGGTAGACACACAATGACTGGTTTTCACTGGAACATAATAAGGTTTAAATATGTTGTTATTGACCCTATGTCCTTCCTCCCTGTGGGTCACCAGGTCCTTGGGGGCCATGAGGGTCCGGTCAGCTGCCTGTGTTTCAGTCCGGTCCAGTCCATCCTGGCCAGCGCCTCGTGGGATCGCACCATCCGTCTGTGGGACATGCTGGACAGCTGGCAGACCAAAGAAACACTTCCCCTAACCTCTGATGGTAAATAAATTATTGGAAAAAACTATTCAGAATAATGTGGCGTGACTCTGCTTAAAGTGACCATACACACTTATTTTCCCTGTTTTTCTCAGGCCTGTCAGTGACCTACCGCCCTGACGGTCAGGAGTTGGCTGTGGCCACCCTGAACGGGGAGATCACTTTCTGGAACCCGCACACAGCCGCACAAAACGGCTCAGTGGCTGGACGCCATGACCTGCAGATGGGCCGCAAAGAGACCGATAAAATCACAGCCAAGCAGTCTGCCAAGGGCAAGTGAGTGGGCCAGTCTGACCTTCTGCCTGCAGTTCTCTCACATTTTATACTCTGTGGTCCAAACCATAGCGGAAAAGTTCGATTTGTAGGATTTATGATGCAGGTTATGTTTAATCTTCTCTGTTCGTCAGGTCCTTCACGTCGCTGTGCTACTCTGCGGACGGGGAGTCTATTCTGGCAGGAGGACAGTCTAAATTCGTCTGCATCTACAATGTCAAGGAGCAGATGCTCATGAAGAAGTTTGAGATCTCTTGTAACCTGTCCTTCGATTCCATGGAGGTACGGCATCATAGTTATTGATTTTAGTGCCCAAATTCATAAGGGAACCCTGTAATCTGATTCATGCTGTGGTCCTGTGTCGCCTTCAGGAGTTTCTGGACCGACGGAAGATGACCGAGTTCGGCAGCCTGGCGCTGGTGGATGAGGGAGCTGGAGACGGAGACAACGTCAACATCAGCCTCCCTGGAGTCAGAAGAGGTACGGAGCGTTGAATAAAGTCTCCTTGGTGTTGCTTCAGATCGTGTTCCCTCCATCTCTGTTGATGTTACACCACTGTATCCCCTGTGCTCACGGTTATTTTCGCTCTTGTGTATCTCGTTAAAGGTGATATGAGTTCCCGACACTTCAAGCCAGAGATCAGAGTCAGCTCGCTGCGGTTCTCCCCTACTGGTAGGTAACAGAATTACACGAGGGAGTTCAGGAGTCAAATCTGACAAAGAAGATAAAAAGTTGAAGAAATAACAAAGAAATAAAAACACATATTGTTTCATGTTAGGAAGACGATTAAGTGTTTGAGGGGAATCTCTGCCGTCAGCTGATTAATAAAGTCCTTCCTTCTTCTCTCAGGTCGGAGCTGGGCCGCCACCACCACCGAGGGCCTGCTGGTCTACTCCCTAGATGGATCTCTGGTTTTTGACCCCTACGACCTCGACCTGGACGTGACGCCGGCCAGCATACGCAAGCAGCTGCGGCTTCAGGATTGGACATCGGCCATCGTTCTGGCGTTCCGACTCAATGAAAAAGCCCTCAAGCAGGAAGTGCTGGAAACGGTGCCGCATGAGCAGAGTGAGCGAGCAAACCATCTTTCCTACAACACAGCGCCTCCTTGTGTTGTAATATGTAGTTAAATGTAAAATCACATTAGAGCGTAGTCGAGTTTCCGACCTTTGAAACTGAAAATCTTTGTATAATGTAGATTGTGTGTTTGTTTTCCAGTCCAAGTGGTTTGTGGCTCTCTTCCGGACATTTACGTTGAGAAGTTGCTCGGCTTTGTGGCGGCGTGTTTGGAGAAGTCGGGTCACCTGCAGTTCTACATGAGCTGGGCTCAGAACCTGCTCATGCTGCACGGACAGAAACTCAAAAGCAGGTTTGTTTCCTTTTGTTTTAAATTATAATGTGACACAAGATCTGAAAATGATGTGTATGAGTTCAAGTAAAACACTGTTAGATGTGAGGCTTTCAGGTACACATTACTGTCTCTTTATAAATCTGATTGACTCCATGCAGATCCGGAGCCATTCTTCCCACCCTTCAGTCGCTGCAGAAAAGCATCCAGAGACACTATGACAACATGTCCAAGCTGTAAGTGTCAGCATTTTACTTTTGCACAATGTAAAATGACCTTAAATGCAATTTCAAAGCATTTTTTGCTTATGTGTATTTTTTTCTGTTCAGGTGTGACTTTAACATGTACAACATTCGCTACGCCGTGGCCCTGTCCAAGCAGAGGGGCATGAAGAGAGCAGCTGAGGAGGACGAGGGGGTCGAGGATGAAGAGGAGCTGTCTGAGGAGATGAGTGAGGCCTCTTTGGAGGATGCAGAGATGACGCTGTAGGCCTGACCTCATACCAACAACATCGCCATAATAATGTTGGACTGTCAAAGCAAATAGATTTATTTGTACTTTAAATATATTATGATTGTAAACTGTTTTTTTTTTATTAAAATCATTTGTAAATGTCTGTATTATCTTTGGTCTGCTTTCGGTTAAAGGCATATGCAGTTAAAAAAACAACTTTCTCCTTTAAAGTATCTCAAAGGGTGCTGATTTGTGGTGAGTTTTTAATCCCCACACAAACTTGATAAAAAATGTATTTAATATTTAAAACTGCTTTGTTTGATTTGTTAATTAATTAGAGTTTTTCAATCAATTAAAGTAAATGAAAAATGCTGTTCTAAGTCACCAGAGACCAGAGTAAAATTATATCTAAGGGAGTAAAACCAGCTTTATGTATTTGGAAGGCTGTAAGCAGAAAAGAACTACGTTTCCCGGCAGCACTTGCGGCAGCGTAGCGGAAGAGGCGGAGTCTGAGCCAACATGAGGGAAAATAAGAACATGTCCGAGTCCCCCTCTCAAGCGGGAAAAGAAATACCGGCGAAAAAACAAAAACTAAGCAGTGACGAGAACAGTAACCCCGATTTATCAGGAGACGAGAATGTAAGAAGCTCAACTGTGTTTATTTCACGACAGAAGTCCCTTTATTAGCTGCCGGCGGGCTAGCTTCGTGACAATGTAGCCGACCGGCTAAAGTGGTTAGCTAGCAGCTTTGTCCACCCCGAAAACAGCTGGTCAAACGTAGTTTTATTATAAACTTATTTATTATATACAGGAAGTGTAACACAACCTGATATCTCTACTGTTAATGCTTGTTACGTTTTTAATTTTTTAAACCTGTAATCATTCACGTGTAAACTAACGGTAGCGTTAGCAGTAGCAGCTAACGTTGATGTAAATCTTTACATCTTTATGAGTTTAATTAAATTATGACTTGTAGCATACTTTACACAAGTTAGCTATTTAATTAATATGTGATAAATAGTTAATTATAGCTAGTTAATGACAACCAACTCTTTTCCACAGAGCTGCAAAAAGCAACATTATTTTTATTGTTGTTTATTTTCTTGATTAGTTGTTTGGTCCAGAAAATGGACAAATAATGTTGGATCAGTGTTTCCCAAAACCAAGTATGATGTCTTCAAATGTTTTCTGTTTTCTGTCCTGCCAAACTGTCCATGACTCAAAGAGGACAACAGAAAATATTCACATTTTGTTTAGTTAAAGACTTTTTGTGTATATTTGTAGGATGATGCTGTCAGCGTTGAAAGTGGCACCAATGCAGAACGCCCAGACACACCCACCAACACCGCCAACGCCCCGGGCAGGAAAAGCTGGGGCAAGGGCAAGTGGAAGTCCAAGAAGTGCAGATACTCTTTCAAATGTGTCAACAGCCTGAGAGTGAGTACACACACCATCCCGAACAGGATGTGAGCCCAGAGTTCATTAGATCTTAGTGTTGTTAATAATCACATAACGGTTTCTGCTGCAGGAGGACCACGGCCAGCCGCTGTTTGGAGTCCAGTTTAACTGGCACAGCAAGGAAGGAGACCCACTGGTGTTTGCCACAGTCGGGAGTAACAGGGTAAGTGATGACGGGTATTTAAAGCATTCATATTTTACACCTGTTGTCATTTGTTGACGTCTTAGTCCACATTACACTCATACTGTCTTCTCTCCACCAGGTAACTCTGTATGAATGTCACTCTCAGGGAGAAATAAGACTCTTGCAGTCTTACGTCGATGCAGATGTATCCTTAACTGACTCACTCCTCGTTAAAACATGTGGTTCAGAAAGTTGCATCAATACCAGAAAAACATGAATAAACCTTCTCTTGATAAAGGTTTAGGAAAAGATCTCCAGGAACCTGTCGGTGTTGTTTTCTTTGACTCAAGCTGTGCAAAGGCAGATGAGAACTTCTACACGTGTGCCTGGACCTACGACACCAACACAAGTCACCCCCTGCTGGCTGTAGCCGGGTCCCGAGGCATCATTCGAGTGATCAATCACATCACAATGCAGTGCATCAAGGTACACTGCAGAAAATAAAACATGCATGCAGAGTCAGTGCACTGTATCTGCTTGTAGAGACCCTGACCTATATGTTTCTGGTGAAATTTACCAGTATTTCTTACCAGCGCACGTTCCTCTTCTCAAACACACAACTTTTGTTTTTTTTTTAAATCCAGCATTATGTAGGTCATGGAAACGCCATCAATGAGTTGAAGTTTCACCCGAGGGATCCGAATCTCCTCCTGTCTGTCAGCAAAGGTAAAATATAACCCCACAGTAATTATGACTCTGTGCTCTCATGAGCTTCATTGATTACATAAACTATGCATGTTTGCTCAGATCACGCCCTTCGTCTATGGAACATACAGACAGACACATTAGTGGCGATATTTGGAGGCGTTGAAGGTCATCGAGATGAAGTCCTGAGCGCTGTGAGTAACATCTAATCACAGCTGCAATCTGCAGAATAATCCACAAACACAGAAGATGGCATTTAAGATGTGTCTGGTTTGTTTTTTTATCATCTGCAGGATTTTGATCTTTTGGGTGAAAAAATTATGTCATGTGGGATGGACCACTCCCTAAAACTGTGGCGGATTAATTCAGAAAGAATGCAGAAAGCCATTCGTGGATCTTATGAATACAACCCGTCCAAGACCAACAGGTAGAAAAATCACACAGAAGTGGGATTTTCATGTCGCATTTAGACTCTAAAACTTCTTGATTCAACGTGTCTCCTTTTTTTTAGACCTTTCGTCTCACAGAAAATACACTTTCCTGACTTCTCAACTCGAGACATCCATAGAAACTATGTGGACTGTGTGCGGTGGCTTGGGGACCTCATCCTTTCCAAGGCAAGTTATTAGTGAGTGTAAAGATGACATTAATGTAAAATAATGCTCTAAAATTACACAGAATCTATCTGATTAGTTAAAAAGTTTAATAAGCTAAAGTCTCACGTGTGTGTTTCCTCTTGTAGTCCTGTGAAAATGCCATCGTGTGTTGGAAACCAGGAAAGATGGAGGACGACATCGATCACATTAAACCGAACGAGTCAAACGTGACGATTCTCGGACGCTTTGATTACAGCCAGTGTGACATTTGGTACATGCGCTTCTCCATGGACTTCTGGCAGAAGGTGAAATATCTTATTTTCCATTTGTAGCTACATATAAGGACATTTTTACATCATCTGTCCCTTTTTTTACACATATAATAGACATAAATAATTGTCTATGGTGTTAATTATCTTTTAATCCCTCAATAAAGTCCCTTGTTGTATTTGTTGTATCTAATGTGTAGCATTTTTTAGCCGTACATCTTGTTCCTGTTGGTCATATTTTGCCGTGTGTGATGCTCTTTTCACAGATGCTGGCTCTGGGAAACCAGGTGGGGAAGCTTTATGTTTGGGACCTTGAAGTTGAAGACCCACATAAAGCGAAGTAAGTTAACAACACTGGAGGAAGAAAGGAGAGCCGGGAATAGAAATATGAATGAAATATAAGCCGTGTTTCATACCAGACTGTGATGTGAAGCTACATTATGCAACACGCGAGTAATCACAGTTTACTTTGGCAGAAATCCTGAATCACTGACGAGAATTGAAGCCCAGTGTTTCACTTTGGTTTAAACTGTCTTTTTCAGTGTGTGTGTTGAGATTGTATGAGGACTTGTTGTGTGAATTTCCTGCAGTTTGACTGATGTCACTCAGCGTGTATATGCTGTTTCTCCTCTCTGCTCCTCAGGTGCACCACGCTGACGCTCCCCAAATGCACGTCGGCCATCCGGCAAACCAGCTTCAGCCGCGACAGCAGCATTTTAATCGCTGTGTGCGACGACGCTTCCATCTGGCGCTGGGACCGGCAGCGCTGACGACTTTCCACTAAAGGAGTTTAGTTGTTCCCTTTCCTCCCCTTCCTCTCCTCCTCCCCCCCACCCACCCAACGTGTTGCCCTGTCCTACAGATCTACACTGCAAAAAATGTCTGTTTGAACATTTAGTCTTACGTGTAGTCTTAAAGATATCCCCTACTGTGCCGAGAGGCGAGATGAGATGACTCCATTTGTTTCTCCAGCTAAAGAGATTGTTTTCATTTCCTGCTTGCAGGAGTTTTCAGAAAATAACCAGCAGATTTATAAGAAGTTTGGGGGACATGTTTATTTAATAAAACGTCATTGGTGATGTGGGATTTATGTTATTAGAGGAACATTTTTCAGCCACAGCTATGAAAGTAAAGTTCTACTTTATTCTAAATCATAAGTGAATGTTTGAATATTAACAGTATGTTGGTGAAACGTCCAGCCCTCAGAGTGCCTTCTAGTTTCCTATGCAGTGTCATTATTTGGAAATTATTAGATTAATCAATCACCCGATTTCTCTGATATCAGGGAACAACTTTAGAGACGAGTGGAAGCATCGGTCATCTCATCCAATGGCAAATTTACATTTTTTTTTTCACACACACACACACACAGTAGATAAAATGACCAAAGATGGATTTTTTTGCAGTGTGCCACCTTTAATTCATGCTTAACAGAATAAAATGAAGATTTTTTTTAGTTTTTTCATTTCCTTTGCAACTTTTTTTAAGAGGCCACGTTTGTTTTGATGCCCTGTTTCCTCCCTTTCACCTCCACACACACACACACACACACTTTGTTGGTGCATCATTCAGTGTGACTTTGAGGCTTTATTGAGTGCAGTCAATAAAATGTGTTTTTTTGTAAATTTTAAACTCTAGAGTCAGTTTGTGCAATTCAGAGCATAGAAACTTAAAATATGAAGTTTTTGTTTTTTAAAGACCAGGCAAAACTTATGAAATTGCATTGAAATAATTCGTAATTGGGGAACAATTAGTCTCAGTTGACGTTTGGATAATTAAAATACTAGAAAACATTTTGAATCCCAGTAATAGAAGTGATCTGAAGGAGGGGTGAAGGGTTATTTTGTCTTTATAGAGTTCACTGTATTTGAATTTATTTGGACTTGAATAAAACTTATTTTTCTACACACACACTTGTTTATTTCCTCACACCAACAAGCAGCTCAAACTTCTGGAAGTTGTTTTTTTAAGTTGGTGATTGTGTCCTCTCTTCACTTTCTCCTGTCATGTGACTGCAGGCTTTGCTTTGCCCACCCTGTGCTCATGTATCCCCTCTGATTAAAACCTGCAGCATGAGAGCTGAACATGGAAAAAAAAGAGAAAGAAATGACGTTTAGGCTGGTTGCGCACCGGCGCAGCGCTGCGCACCGCTTATCTCCAGGAACAGGACAAAGCGCGTCCACACTGCGGACTTTTGCCCTCCGACTTTGACACTAAGTGAAGATAAACCAAGCGGCATCAGAGCAGCTCGGACATGTTTTCGCCAAAGTCGCCTAAAAGTGTCTCCAAGTATGTGTCCAAGTGTGGTGGAGAGCAGATCTGCATGGTGGAGAGCTGCAGGCCGGGCGGCACCTGCAGCTGCAGCCGCTGTGGCTCCAAGGTAAGCCTTCATCTGCAGCTCATGACCTGTCGTACATGTTGAAAACCTGAGCAGAGATCCATGTGGTGCAAAGAAAAGACAAACCTGACACACACACAAAGTACTTTCTCTAATTGTTATGTGTTGTAGAATAACTGGATAGTTTTACCCCTTTAAAAAGAGGATAAAACTAATAAATAGATGCAACTTAATGTTTCCTGCAAACAGACAAGAGAGAGAAAGTGGATGAGTCTGTAACAGCTGGTGTTCTTATGGAGGATCAATGCACTTATTGTAAGTCGAGTTTGGACAAAAGCATCTGCCAAGTAGATGAAATCTAATCATGCAAGCGTTGAATCTACTGGAAGGGTTTAGAGTTGCATATCAAACAAGTGATTGCAGTTTTCTACATGGAGATTGAAGCTTTAAAAGTCATTTTCATCATCAGATATATATTATTTTACTCTAAATCAAACACAGCACACATCAGCTGTCACTGTGCATCATCTCAGGGTGCCATTATTCCTGCAAACGTCCAAATTATTATTTTAAATGTTATTGCTGGAAATATTTAAACTTGTATTTAATATTAAGGTTAAATAACTTTCATGACAGGCCTGAAAAATATGAAAACCTAAAAAAATCTGATATGTGGCAGATTTTTCTACTGGATGGTTAACTGTGCTGCAGCCCCAGTGGCCTAATGGATAAGGCACTGACCTCTTAAGCCAGGGGTTGTGGGTTTGAGTCCCATCTGGCAGAGTGCAGCATAACTTACTTTTACAGGTTTTTAAGGAAACATTGAACGTGACAGATTTATATTTTATGTTGACTCTCCCGCTCAGGTCTGTGAGGCGATTCAGTGACTATTGACTTTAAGCAGAGTCACATTGGGAGGATTATATAAAGGGTCATGTGGCTTTTAGGTGCCACAAACGAGCAACGCTGGACTCTGATGGGGTCAAAGGGAGGCCCTCGATTTACACAAGTCTCTGTTGGGGCAGTAAAGGGCCATTGCCACAAATATCACGGTCATAAACTCTGCGTGAGACGTTTATAGATAAGAAGTGTTTTTGTTTTTAAATTTGGTTTCATTGATCGTACGTGAGTTATTGTCTTATAGTAAAAGAAATTTTTTAGATTTAGGAGGGTTAAAAAAATAAAAGGGAATAATCAGTGTTAAATGGAGGTCAAGTCATGCTAAAACTCAGAAGGGGCAGCATCTCATACCTTTGCATTTCCTGTACTCGGGGTGAAAAGAGACATGACATGAAACAGGAAATTAAAAGTGTTTTCAAAAAGTAAAGGCTTCTTTTAGAGATATTTTACCCTTCATAAATATCAACGGTAAGAATATGAAAGAATTACAAGGTTAACAAGGAGGGAAAAATGCTCAAATGACACTTTTCTTTCATTTTTCCAGGAGAATGGCCCTGATATTGAGAATCAAGGCCTTGACAACTTGGCCTATGAGTATGGGAGCCAGAGTGAGCTCTACCCTCCATCTAAAACCTCCAGAGCAACCTTCAAACTCCTGGGACTCGCCTCCGAGCACCAGGTCAAAGGTATCGAGAGCAGAATCTCCAGCCTGAGCGGAGTCTTTGCCGTTCACACGTCTTCAGCCAGCAGGCTGACGAAAGTGGACTATGTAACCACAGCTATCACGACCAAAGAGATTGCCCTGGAGCTCCAGGCTATGGGATATAATGTGGAGTCAGTGGTGCAGATCAGGGTGGATGGTATGCACTGCCAGTCCTGTGTACAATCCATTGAGGAACAGATTAGCCCTTTATCAGGGGTTTCACATATTCAGGTGTCCCTTACAGACGGCGCAGCGCTGATCGTATTTCAGCCACTTCTAGTTACACAACAGGAGCTGAGAGACAAGATCGAGGATATGGGATTCAGTGCTACTTTATTAACCGAAAATCCATCCGGAGAAGATATAAGACACTGGGAGATGGATATACTGAATACGTCAAGCCAGACTGTAAACATTTGGATCGTAGGGATGACTTGCAACTCCTGCGTGCAGTCCATAGAAGGGAGGATCTCTCAGATGACAGGGGTGCAGTCAGTAGCCGTGTCACTGACGGAGGAAAAGGGAACGGTAACCTTTGACCTCAGTCTCACAGAGCCGGAACAGCTCAGGGCAGCTGTTGAGGACATGGGCTTTGAAGCATCACTTCACGGTAGGCACCAATGAGAAACTAGTCATTAAACACTGTTGGGTACATGTTGTGTTTGAATGTGTGGAGGTTCAAGACTTTAAAGCACAATAGCTGCACTGAAAAAGGGAAGAAATGATGGAGAATTTACCTCATTGTAACCAGACAGAGGAGTGAATAAGAAGTACATGAAGTGCATGTTTTCAGACACAAGTCGCCTCAAACTGGTTTTGCAGCTGAAGGCAGAAAAAAAACCACATTGTTAGACGTCTATAGACTGCTTATGTTTTGTCATCCAAGCAATGTATTCCTCCCCCCTGCATTCCTGTCGATGCTACGATGCATTCAGGAGAACTGTGTTATTTATAGCCTTGTGTGTGCTGCCACACAATCTGGTTTAGTCTTCTGGTAACTCCATACATTATGAGCAAAAAGACTTTCATTAAGTGCATTAGGGCCACTAAGCCAAACAGGGCGCCTCATATTCACTTCAACTCACCGGTTACCGTGGAAACCAGACAAGTATGCCCTCCAGTGCTCTTATGGCCAGCCGGCGCTTTCTTGTTGGATTTAATGACAAAAACAGTTTGCCAAGACGTGGAATTAACTCAGGCAGATTATGAGCGGATTCCTTCAACGATCGTCCAACTAAAAGCTTCAATGCTCCACTTATCCTGGTTTAGATTTAATTACTTTAATTGATTATATCAGTAGGAATAACTGAACGAGGAGATATAATGATTAATATATTACACCATATTTTCCCGGCTATACTTTCCTTTTCATACTTCGGTCAGTACTCTGCAGAAACCCTGCAGAGACATGATTGGTTGGTTCTATTAAGAGATAATACACAGTCTAATACAACAGTCCTGCAATTAATCCTTCCTGCATGAAAGCTCCAATGTTCGTTTGTTGTTGTTGAAATAGTTTCAGAGACCGAGGAGGCTGCAGTTTGTTATGCTGAGAGGTGTTTATAATATTTATGAGCATATTTAACTTCTTCTCATCCTTCTTCTCTTCAGAGCCTGCATCTCCAAAGAGCATCCAGAGTCATGAAAAGTCCAAGCCTGTCATCCCTGCACCGTTTGACCCGTCTGCCTTACAATCACCCAGTGAGTCAGGAGTCAGCCGTGACACTGGATCACAGTCGACCTCTGCGAGCTATTGCCCCAACTCGCCTGAGATTAAAGTACAGAAATGCTTTGTTTGCATAATGGGAATGACATGTGCTTCGTGTGTGGCCAACATCGAGAGGAACCTGCTCAAACACAAGGGTGAGACTGATTACGCAACTTGTTTTTAACATATTTCTATACAGGGATGCACACGTTTACACAGATGTTTGTGTTTCCAGGAATTATCTCGGTGTTGGTGTCACTGATGGCTGGAAAAGCAGAGGTGAAGTATGACTCAGATGTTATGGATGCTGCAGCTGTGACTCAGCTCATAGAGGACTTAGGTTTTGGTGCCAAACTGATTGAGGATAACGCAGAAACACACGGGAAACTGGACATTACTGTAAGTCCTCAGAAAACATGAATATAATACATAAAAAAGTTCCAGATTTAATTACTGCTTCCTCTGTGTTGCAGATAACAGGCATGACGTGTGCATCATGTGTCCACAACATTGAGTCCAAGCTCACCACAACCAAAGGGATCCTCAGGGCGTCAGTCGCCTTGGCAACCAAAAAAGCACAGATCCAGTTTGACCCAGAGTTGCTCGGAGCTCGAGATATTATCAAAATCATTCAGGTAATTATATTATATAAATATATTGTTTAAATATATATATATCGACACTATATGGATGTTGATTTTGTTTCTGCTTCCAGAGTCTCGGCTTCGAGGCCAGTTTGGTGAAGACGGGCTTCAAAAACAACCTGGATCACATGGAAGAGATTCAACAGCAAGTATCTGGTCATCATTAGACTTTTAAAAACAGTTTCAGATGAGTACTTAAAAACCTGTAAAAGTAAGTTTCCTAGTAGAGGATGACTTAGATCCATCAACCTCTGGGTTATGGGCCCAGCCACTTTGCTGTAAATCACCCCAGATGGGACTCAAACCCACAATCCCTGGCTTAGGAGGCCAGTGCCTTATCCATTAGGCCACTGGGGCTGATCTGATGTTTTCATCACCTACATCACAGGTGGAAGAAGTCATTTCTGCTCAGCCTTGTCTTCGGCCTGCCCGTCATGGGCCTCATGATCTACATGATGGTGATGGACAGTCAGCATCACCAACATGGAGGCTCCATGCCAGAGGAGCACAACCTGCTGCCCGGCCTCTCCCTCATGAATCTGGCCTTCTTCCTGCTTTGTACACCTGTTCAGGTACACAGACACACAACGTGTCCGTCACTGCTTTCTTTTTTTATTTTTGTGATGATTTCACATTGTTTCTGCCTTTCTTCCCTCCAGATATTTGGAGGCCGATACTTCTACATCCAGGCGTATCGCTCGCTGAAACACCGCACAGCCAACATGGACGTGCTCATCGTGTTAGCCACCTCCATCGCCTACATCTACTCCTGCGTGGTCCTCGTCGTCGCCATGGCTGAGCGGGCCAGCCAGAGCCCCGTCACTTTCTTCGACACTCCACCTATGCTCTTTGTGTTCATCGCTCTGGGACGATGGCTGGAGCACATCGCAAAGGTAAAACAACAAAATAAAAAGGTTGTTTTGTTGGGCGTCCAGCGATATTTTGCTGAGTCATCAGTGGGTCATAGTGAATACAACCTGAGGTGTATTATAGGTCGATGTCAGGAGTGGATGTAGTCAATGATTGACAGCAGTACAGCAGCACAATCATAAGACCACGTTCAACGTTATCTCGAGACAGTAATTAAGTCTGGTTTGTTTTATGCATCATGAATCATAAAATAAAAGCAGTTACTCATGTTTTCATCAAACCAGGTCATAGGTGACGTTTTACTGTCTCTTATCAGTTTCAATACGTTTCTACATTTTTAGAGTAAAACCTCGGAGGCTTTGGCCAAGTTAATGTCGCTTCAAGCCACAGATGCCACTGTTGTCACTTTGGGACCCGACCACTCCATCATCAGGTGAGACTCACTCACGCTTTCATAACGGTCACAACTCTATAAAGTGTAAATACATTGTTGTGCTTCAGCGAGGAGCAGGTGGTGGTGGAGCTCGTCCAGAGGGGTGACGTTGTGAAGGTCGCCCCAGGAGGAAAGTTCCCCGTCGACGGGAAAGTGATTGAGGGGAGCTCCATGGCAGACGAGTCCTTGATCACAGGTAGGAAACTCCAGCCGACTCTGACACAGCTTCCTGGTGGTAATAACAATATGTTTTTATCGTTTCTCGTGGTCTGTCTTTCTACATATGTCTCTGTCAGGTGAGCCGATGCCTGTCAGTAAGAAGGTGGGCAGCCTGGTGATTGCTGGCTCCATCAACGCCCACGGCGGGCTCCTGGTGGAGGCCACTCATGTGGGAGCAGACACGACTCTGTCGCAAATAGTCAAACTGGTGGAAGAAGCTCAAACCTCTAAGGTACGATTAGAGAATTAACTGTCCCCTTTACCTCCTTCACCAAACACATTTTTATTAAAATGAGAAAGATTCAGACATATGGATGAGACATTTTTTCCTAAATTCACTATAGATGAAGTGAACCTGTGTTTTGTCTGTTCAGGCTCCCATCCAGCAGTTTGCAGACAGGCTCAGCGGGTATTTTGTGCCCTTCATAGTCATCGTTTCTCTGCTAACACTGGTGGCATGGCTGGCAATCGGGTTTGTCGACTTTGACATTGTGAAGGACAACTTCCCGGTAGGTGCGCACGTTAATGTTTTCATATGCAAACAAAAGCAGCTGAACATGCAGAGACAGACGTGTCACTGTAATCGATCGACTCTTCCTCACAGGGTTACAACCCCAACATCTCCAAGGCCGAAGTTATCGTCCGCTTTGCCTTCCAGGCGTCCATCACTGTTCTGTCCATTGCCTGCCCCTGCTCTCTGGGGCTGGCGACCCCGACAGCTGTCATGGTGGGGACAGGAGTCGGAGCTCAGAATGGGATCCTCATCAAAGGAGGCGAGCCGCTGGAGATGGCCCACAAGGCAAAGCACTTTATACTCATTTTCAAACAAAACTTTCAGTATCTGTAATGTTTCATTTCACTGTTCTGAGTACTGTATTATTATGAATGAACACAGCGTTGTTGGTATTTAATACTTTATTCATGAATCTGTCATTCATTATAATTAGAAAATGCCAGCTGCAAGATATAAGGGAAATCTGTATCTGTTGCTGTTTCTCATTATATCACCCTGCAAGACATTTTAAAATCTAATGTTTCTAATCTAATTAACTAGTGACACCATGTGGCATCAGACATTAATGCACAAAGCTCGTATCAATCACCCAGCAAAACAAAACAAAGTCCAGTTACAGACTTTTCTGTGTCTTTCTCAATCACTCAGATCAGCGTGGTGATGTTTGATAAGACCGGTACGATAACCAACGGCGTGCCGCGGGTGACGCGCGTGTTGGTGTTGTGGGAAATGGCCCGCATGCCCCTGAGAAAGATCCTGGCGGTGGTCGGCACAGCAGAGGCCAGCAGCGAGCACCCGCTGGGCATGGCGGTCGCCAAACACTGTAAGAAGGTGAGAATGTCAGCCAGAAACAACATATAACATGCATGTGTTTGTTTTTACTGCTTAACTGTTTCTGAGATATTCTATCCAAATGATCACGGCTCTAATATTTGATCGTGTGTCTGCAGGAGCTGGGCTCTGACGTGTTGGGATACTGCCAGGACTTTCAGGCGGTGCCGGGCTGCGGGATCAGCTGCCGGGTGTCCAACGTGGAACATGTGCTGCAGCAGCAGAGTGAAGAGAGCTTCCTGCTGCCGGGAGCCACCACAGACGAAAGCAGCCTGCTCTCTGCCACCGAGGCCCCGCCTGCAGGTCTGATACCTTTCACTTTCTGTAGCGTGCATATAATTAGTTCCTACATCTGCTGACTTTTTCTAATAACTACAGAAAGCATTATGTTCCATTTATTCAGGCAAGCTACTGGTGATAAGATATTAATATTATCAGCCTCCAAGTGCAGATGAATTTATTTAAAAGTAGGCCGGTTAGCTCAGTTGGTCAGAGCGTGGTGCTAATAACGCCAAGGTCGTGGGTTCAATCCCCACACTGGCCAGTGGTAACAAGCACAAATACTGTTTCACTTTCAGTTGACTTTTTATGATGTTTCTTTGCTTCCAGGTGAGATCTCATCTTACTCTGTCCTGATTGGGAACAGAGAGTGGATGAGGAGGAACGGACACCACATCGGAGCAGACGTTGATGCCGCCATGTCCAGCCATGAGACAAAAGGACAGACTTCTATCCTGGTAGCTATAGATGGTGAGGATACTCCCTGCAAAACAAACAACATGTAGTGTTTTCTGCTTCTACTGTTGAACAGACTCATCATAAATCATGTGTCTCTGCAGGTGTTTTGTGTGCCATGTTTGCCATCGCAGACACAGTGAAGGCAGAGTCAGCTTTAGCGGTGCATACGCTCAACAGCATGGGCATTGAGGTTGTGATGATAACAGGAGATAACAGACGCACAGCCAAAGCCATAGCTGCACAGGTAAACCCTGCACGTATTCATAAAGAACAACGAACAAAGAAGAATCTGAATAAATGAAATAAAACGTTGTTTTACTGCAGGTGGGGATCAGAAAAGTGTTTGCAGAGGTGCTGCCCTCACATAAGGTCGCAAAAGTGCAGGAGCTGCAGGAAAAAGGCCTGCGAGTCACCATGGTGGGAGACGGGGTCAACGACTCGCCCGCCCTCGCCCGGGCTGACGTCGGCATCGCCATCGGCACAGGCACAGATGTGGCTATTGAAGCAGCGGACATCGTGCTCATCAGAGTAGGTGGCACATTCTGACTGACAGTCTGTCCAAACATACGATGAAAGGAGGAAACAACCTTACATACGTTGGGAATGTTTACCATAGACATCCAGCATTATTACAGTATATAAATGACAGTAAAATCAGACATCATATGTCCCCTTTAAACTGTCTTTTTACACTCTGTAGAATGACCTCCTGGATGTGGTGGCCAGTATCGAGCTGTCAAAGAAGACGGTGCAGAGGATAAGGATCAACTTCGTCTTCGCTCTCATCTACAACCTCGTAGGAATACCCATCGCTGCAGGTGAAGACAGATTCATGTCTTCAGAGACTTTAGACACAACTGACCAAAGCTTTAATTCAACCTGAAAATGAGTAAACATGAAAACATGCTCTTCTGATCGCAGGCGTGTTCATGCCGCTCGGCCTGGTGCTGCAGCCCTGGATGGGCTCGGCTGCGATGGCTGCCTCGTCGGTTTCAGTGGTCCTGTCTTCTTTACTGCTGAGAATGTGAGTCCTTATAAACCTCCACGTTCCACCATATCAATGATAAATCTGCAAGCATCTGTTTGTTGGAGAGATTAGCTTTATGTTTTCCATCTAGTTGAATGTAACTTGTTTCCTCCAGGTTTAAGAAAACCTCAGTGGAGCTGTACGAGGTGCGTGCGAGAGGCCAAATGAGGAGCCTCCGGTCGTCGCAGATCAGCACACACCTGGGACTTGACGGCCGGCGGCGCAGCCCCGCCCTCCCCGTCCGACCTCGGGAACAGCAGAGCCAGAGCAGCGCGGCACCGCCTGCCTTCTCCAGCCAGGGGCCGTCCATTAAACCTGTCCAGGAGCAGGACCGCTACTCCCTCCTGGACTACCAGACCGCTGAGGACCTTAATGTGTAGTAAAGGGAAAAGGGAACAGAGACATCACACAGATTCTGCCTGGTCCCCACGTTTACAAAATGAACCTCTCTGTGTAATATTTTATTTTATTTTATTGTATTTATGACAAGACTAATTGTGCTCTGAAACTTTAAAGTGCACTTTTATTACTGCACATTCATCTTTAGTTTATGAAAAGACCATAAGTCACCATCGATATGTCCCTTTCCTTTGGAGAAAAGTCTAAAAATCAAGCTGCAAAAGTAAGTTTCACAACGATATTATTTTTAATTATAAAGCATTTGTGAATTTTCTTTTTCATTTTTTCATTTTTTTAATTCCTGTTAACAGGAGACACATAAATAAAACTTGCAATGTAAAATATAGCCTTGTGTTAAATACAGAAGTGAAGAAGAAGTGGACCGCAGATCTTCTGGACTTTTCTTTCTCTCGTATTTTGAGCTGTGCCAGAGATAATTAATTAAATATCCTCATGCACTCTATAGTTAACCAGAAATAAGAATCATAATCATATCGTCTTACGGGATGGAAATATCGTCTCACATTCGGACATGTCGCGGCAGCAACAGCCCAGATGTAATAAATAACGTTAACGATGTGCAGGCTTCATTAATATTATTAATGACACCTGTGCTCGTCCTGCTAAGATGAGCCAAATCTATTAATACATAAAAAAAAATAGGACGGCCTTGGCAGAGATGTCAGGACGGTATTTTACAGTAAGTGATGTTTTTGTCCACCTCGTCTCTGTTTTTGTCTGTCTTCAAACGTGTTTACTTTGTTTTGGCATTTGTTTCCTTCACAAATGGCCTACACCGATTAATCTTTAAAAATGCTTGTTTTTTGCTGGTTGTGTATTTCTGACAGATTTTACACCCTTTTTGATGCTTTTAGATTCAATCTCATCAGTACAGTTTATTGCATCTCCTCTCTCAGTGTTATATTTTATCACTCCTCTGTGCAAACACATTTAAACTTAAGCTTAATAGGTTGTCAAAACTATATTTTACAGCACTGGTATATGGGGAGTTATTTGCTTGCTCAGAATGTAATTGTGCCAAGTCTAAGGCTGACACACTCAAGCATGCATCCTTCCTAGCCTGCAGATAAATGCATACTTGCAGACACAGTCCGATGAGTTTAGGATGATGCAAAGACCGCTGGGTTATTTCTGTATTTATTTAGTTCTGAGCATATCTTAGAGGAGGGAAAATACCTTTTGCAGAGAGGATATTGTTGTTGTTTTGAGGCTAAAACTAAATTTAAATGATGTGCTTTATCATAATGGAACATATCCAGAGGAGGATGGGATGTTTTTCTGTCTTATCTTGGTGTGAAAGGCTTTATAAGTATATAATAAATAGCAGAGGATGGTTTCGATCCATCGACCTCTGGGTTATGGGCCCAGCACGCTTCCGCTGCGCCACTCTGCTTTTAACCACCCCAGATGGGACTCGAACCCACAATCCCTGGCTTAGGAGGCCAGTGCCTTATCCATTAGGCCACTGGGGCTGTTCTGTGGTCAGATCTGGTTGTCATGTGTGCATGTCTACAAACTTTTGGCCATACAGTGCATCTTTCTCCCTTTTTTATCACACACATATAAACTCTGAATCAAAAGGCATGTCGGAGTGCATCAGAATTCATTTATTCATTTTTTTTTTTATCTCTCTCACACATTTCAAACGCTTCATATCTTTTTGAGAATTCATCCCGGATTGAACGGCTTCATCCACCAACTCTCGTCCTCTACACTCTTCCTCCAACAACAGACAGTCATTATTATTCACCCCATGAATATGCTAACAACAAGAACCTGATCCAATTAAGGGAGACACATTTTCATGAGGCCTTAATTGAATCAGGTGTGTGAGGGCAGAGCAGAGAAACGGAGGACGCTGCTGGAGAGCTCTGCATTAGACTAATCATCCTAACAATGACAGACTTTTCAGGAGTCACCTCAAGCACTGAGTGATGAGAAAATGACCCCAAAATTAGTATCTGGCAGCATTTGAGCATGATGACACGGTGGCTGAGAAAGTGGTTGTTTCTGACCATTTTAAATGACAGTATTACTAAACTAGATGATTCAGATGCTTCTCTCTGTGACTCTGATGTTAAATCCTTCATGCTGAGAGAGTAAAGTGAAACGCTGGCAGCGTTCAGGTGGAGTAATGGCACCTGCAACAACAGGACTAATTCAACAACACACTTTATTGACTGTACATAAATCTGTCTCGGACACAACAAATAAAATATTCTGTACATAAGACGTTAGTATTTATACATAAGTACTGCACATCACTACATGAACTTTATTATAAATGTTTTCTGTTATTTAATATAATACAAATAAATAAATAAATAAATAAGCCCTAAATCAAATTGCAGAAGGCAGGTCAGGACTTCATAATAAATATCTGTCTCTGATGTTTGAACCTTGAACGGTGATCCATGAAGGGGCTTCGTCACGCACCAGCTGTGACCGATAAAGTGTGTGTGTGTGTGTGTGTGTGTGTGTGAATTATAAGACGTCAGATTGACAGAGAGGTTTGGATAGAAATGATTAGACTTTTAATAGATTATGTGTCTGCTTTCACTTGGCTGTGATTTTGGGTTGAACGTGGCGTTGGCAGTATATAAGGACTATCTGTGCTTCAGAAGATGTGTGTTTGCCTTAAAGTTAAGCACTTTTCCATCATTACTGATGTACAAACGAGATGGTGTGATTGATTAGACGAGCAGGGACGTTGAAGCATAACCAAAGAAAGTTTTGATGACCTTTGCTATAATTCGTGGTTATGACAAAGTTTGTCACATTTAGCTTGTGTTTCACTCGGGTGATGATTTAACTGAGACGCCAAGAGGATTAAACAGAGTGAGGTAATTATGATCCACAGAGACGGACTGGAGCGCCGCCCGGGTGTTGGGAAAAAGCTCTTATCTACTACAGATGCAATTTCTCCTCTTAACATTGACGAAGTGCCACTTGTTTCTCTGAACTTAAACCTACAGACATAATAACCTTGAATATTTCCAGATAAGTTCATTATGATGTGCACTGTGATTAATGTTGAGACCCTTTTAAGAGGAAGGAAAGGTCAAAGTTTGAGGACTATAAGATCAGTAAAAGATTAAATGTTCTATGATGCTGAAAGGACAGCGAATATTTATAATAAAAACAGTCATTTTTATGATTATATAAATGGATAATGTAATGAGATATGAAGTGAGCAGCCCCTGAAATTGGATTTATGCATTTGACTGTTCGCAGTGTGAAACTATTTTTGGGTTGCAAGACATATATTAATACTCCGTCTGGTCCCGATCTATGCAGCTGCAGATATATGGGTTCCATATTTGGAGCTGTGGGTATTTTTCATAGTAATCTGGACGGATAAATAACTGGATCTGACTGTGAGGAATGTGTTATGGCTGCAGATGAGTTGATAAGGGAGAGCTTTAAAAGTAAATAAATAAATAAATAAATTCAAATCTCTTCCCCCATCGAACAAACAAAGCTTCATCATTTCACTGATAACATAAAGTTTCTAGTGATCCTGAAGGAGAAAAAGCTTAATGTTTTATTTTATGACATGTTTATGTTTAAGTTAGAGTTATGACTTTTGTTATTCACCTTCAGACTCTGTAATTATGTCTTTCAACTTCCCAAAACTGCATGTAGGAACTACTAGAAATATTACGCAACCCTGTGAGATCATCACATCAGTCTGCTGTGACAGAAATTGATTGATGACTTCATCAAACTAAAACACGCTGCTCGCTGTGTCGTAGTCCTTGCTGATGTAGGAGGTGCTGGGCAGAGACTTGAGGTACTCCATGTGCCTCCTGGCGTCCTCCTGATTGTGCCTGATGTAGTAAATGATGTAAGCCGTCACCATGGAGAACCAGCAGAACATGGCCACAAACATGGCCACGTCTGTCGTCTTCTGGTGGAAGGTGCAAAAGTTGATCCCAGAGTCCAGGACCTGGATCACCGGTTTCCCCACGTACTCCTCCTGCACCGACGTGTAGCAGCTCACCTCGTTCACCGTCTCGGGGTCCAGCCTCAGCTCCCTCAGCACCTCCTGCAAGGAGCACTCGCAGTGCCAGGGGTTGTGGGACAGGCGTACGCGGGCGTGGAGCTTGGCGAAGGTGTCTTTGGGGAGGCTGCTGAGGTGGTTGTTGGAAAGATCCAAGATTCGCAAGCCATCAGATACTCCTTGAAAGGCGTCGACCTCCATGCTCTCTATGGCGTTGTGAGATAGGTCCAATTCCTGGAGGCGGTGGAGGTCTGTGAAGGCGCCCTCGGGGATGTGTCTGATCCGGTTAAACGATAGCAGGAGAATGACGGTATCCTTGGGCAGGTTCGGAGGGATGTTCTCCAAGTTGCGTGAGGTGCACTGCACCACCACGTCGTGTCTGTCTGTGCAGTGGCAGCTCTTAGGACACGAATATGCAGACTTAATCATCGACAGAAGCCACAATGTTCCCACAAAGAAGAAAGAACCACAGGAAGGAGGTTTAATGGATGACCTGCACCTTTGAGAGGCCCCCATTAGTCTGGGCGTTAATGGCTAAAGTTTCATTCTTCATCCGCACATTATGGTCCATCATTTACCACGACAGTTATGGATAACGGGTCCAACACTGAAGCAGCAAGTGTCCAGAAGGTTTGCATACGAGCTGATGTCAAAGTGCAGCACAGCACAGAGGATGTTGTTGGACGAGCCAGGTCATAACTGTGTTTCCAGGGTGGGAGGACACGACGTCTCGGCTGATGGGAAGAAACCTGTGTGTGTGATTAAAAGAGACAAAGACTTTTATAAAAATGATGGAGAGATTGAGATAATGTTGCTGTCTTAAAGTGGGCTGATATTTCTTCAGGGTTTCAGTTTTCTCGCCTTCAGACTTGCAGTAAAGTTCAAGATTATCATAATAATAGCGTTTTCTACAGCGTGGGTCTCCTCACTCATGACTTGTCCCTGTGAGACGATGAAAAGCCATTAAACAAAGTGTGTCTTCATCAGTATGCAGCAGATGAACTTTGATATAGTGACTTGTATAAGGAAGTGTCAGGAATCTATAATATGAGGCGTATGTGAGAACACTGAAGGTCACAATGCAAATGAAAATATGAAAAAAGCAGCAGGAAGCGACCATGAACAGATTTCTCCATTTCCATTAATATTAATACTGATGAGCCAAATGTCTCTTAAACCAAGTCACTGTAGGGATGTTATAGGAATAATACAGTCATGTCCATATCAGGTTATTTTGATATAAACAGATATTAAAACACTCATGACGCACAGTTGATGATAATCTTTATTTATTTAACGTTTGTATCAGCCTGTAAAGGTGTCTTAAGTCCATCCTGGAAATTTAAAAAGTGAGTTTAAGAGTCGGTTCCTACCTGATCGATCCGCTCGGTCTGATCCTGATCACCATGCAGCAGTAAATCGATTAGTCTCCCTGGAGATGAGCGCACGTCTCCTGCAGCAGCAGTCATATACAGACAACACAGACAGTCCAGGAGTCAGGATCCTCCTGTCAGCGCAGGTTTGCAGCAGCTGTGTGTGTGTGTGTGTGTGTGTGTGTGTGTCCCGTTTCTCTCACTCCGTTAAAAGGAAACTCCGCCCATACACAGCATGTAAAACTTTATCAACAGCAGGTATAAATTATTAATAATTACTTAAATATTGTCTTTTAGAGGCAAATACTGTGTTTACATGTATTTAACAGCTAATTATTTAGTTTGTAAATATGATGTATTGTTACAGTAAAGTTTAGTGATAATGCATAGACAATAGTTTTAATGACTTGTACATACACTGTATATATATATGAGTTTTTATAACTTATGATGGACATTTTGCATAATTTCTGCTGCTTATTGGCTGATTTCTTCCTGTTGTTGTCGTGTACTCTTTCACCTACAGCAGCAACAGTACATTTCATATAGACATACATTAAACACATGAAAGTAGTTTAAGACTATCCATCAGGAGTTTGGAGTGAATCATCTCACCAGATCTTCAATCGGACTGCCTTTGTTGACCTTCCACCTTTTCTTATTCTCTCCAAGTTCAGCCTGCGTCTGCTTATTTGCCCCTCGTGTCACGTTCTCTTCATCCTTCATAAACGCTGACTGCACTCGTCCTGCCCTGATGGAAGACTTCAACTGTGAGTCTGTCACATCCAGGCTGATAAAACACCTCTGAAGTTACTCCCAGCTGTATCGTTGTGATCACATGAATGCAGTCAGCGCTTTGCAAAGCTTCTGTCTGATTAAATGGCCACCATGTGCAGAGTTCAGCCCTGTCAATTTTGCTGAGAGGCAGAGTCATTGATTATATTGACTTCTGGTGCATTTTAGCGTGCATGGATTTGCATTATACTTGTTTTTTTATATATGTGACAGTATCCAGAATCATGAAGCATACTCCTCCTCCTTTTCCTGCTCTGGGATAAGCAGGGTGATGGATTTACTTCACATCCTCCAGTGTTTGAGATACTTCAGACTTGCCAAAGCATTTGTTTAACATTCCTGGCAAAATTCCTGCCCGGTAACTGTAAAACTCCTCTCCGGGATCACAATGATATGGATCTGAGCCAATTAAAGGAAGTCTTGTCAGCTAAGCGTTATAGACTGAGTGTTTCTGTCATAACACGATGCAGGAGACAGATTTATTCAATGGAAATGATTGATTCTGATTGTTTTCTTTCATAAAGGAGCCATAAGATACGATTTTGACACGACTGTGTCCCATCTGCTCTCTGGTTTGTTACAGATGACATTGCAAAGTCACTCTGGAAGCAGCACAGCGCTGCCCTACAGTATATTTTGACCTCGCTCAGTTCATTTTATAATGCTTTCCTGCAGCAGAGGCTATCTGACATTGGATTTCAGCTCACTCTGCCTGCAATTGAATTCACTCTTGAGGGAGGACACATCACGTTTCAGCACTGTGACCCCTGTGTCCAAACCCAGAGTGGAAAGGGAAGAAGCCCACGTTATCTCCTCCTCAGACTTCAAGGCATTTGCAGCATCGTGTAGATTTGAATCAGTGCTTTACATGATAGAGACGATTGTCCACTTCCTGTCTTGTCTTGAGTTTGCTTGGAAAGGCCACAGCAAAGGGATGGTTGAGCATATGTTATCCAATCACTGGCTATTGTTGAGTGTCCGGCCTCTCAGGTCATCGAGGAGCCGGATTATATTACTGTATGTGATTAACTGGCTCCGAGAGTTATTTCTGGCACACAGGGCTTAAAATAATAAAGTCCAGTTATTTTCAGCAGAATCAGCAAAAGAAAAGATGAGATGAAATGCATTATAAAATAGCCTTAGTAAAAAGATAGAGATTAGGGTTGAATATTTGTACCTCTCCAGACATGTTGTAAGTAAAATATATTTATAAAAATACTCAGCCGCTGGATCTTAATCTACCCTTGAATCCATCTCTGAACCCAGAAACTGTTCTCACCAGCGTGAATGCTCTCTGAAGATAAACTCAACGGCCACACAACATATAATAAGAGCAGCTTTCTGTTCTTGAGGATGTTCTTGGCCTTAAAACAAATCCGGACACGGAACAATCTGTCTTCTCAAATATATCCTGAGGTTGAGCTGGAAGAAAATCTTTTCATCTGCTTAATGCTCACGGCCGTGTTCAAGAAAGTTGCTGTTCTTTTGTCTAATCCATGCAGAGGTCCTACATGTAGGTGCATCCTTTTATCATTGTACATAAAACGTGGGCAATATCTCATACATCAAAATGAGTCAGGTTTTGAATCACTTCTCTGGGAGATGCCTGGGAGCCTTCTGCAGTCCCGATGCCTCCCTGGAAAAGCAATTTACAGGTTCAAAGGCGGGTCAGCACATATCAAGATGCTGAAATGACTTCACAGCAGAGGAGAAAAACCTTGGGATCTTACCATCTATCTGACAAATGTGCCCCATACATCTATTTTTATTTATTTATTTATTTGTATTTGACAGGAAAGTTACCAGAAAGTTAGTTTGAAGTGACAAAGTTATGATCTGTTAGTAGAGTGACCATCGACAGCAGGAACTGAAGGCTTGGTAATAACTAGCAGCAGATAATACATGATATCTGTCACTTATAGTACTTTTTAATATAAATATATCTCATTTTTATAAGTATACGCCCCATATAATGATCTTTACTGTCGCATCATATGAGACTGCTATTTTAATCTAATAATAAACTATATTATTATTATTATTATAATTATATTTTCCATACTGTTGTTGAAGTGAAAGAGGAACCTATGATTAGTCATTCTCTAATTAAGAATAATTTGAATTAAATGGTAGTAATTTATAGTGATTCATCTCATCTTATTCCTGCAGGACTTCACAACATATTTGATGGTTCAAGCTGCAAACAATTAAAAAAATAAAGCTTATATCATTTTAAAGATGATCATCATCTAATTACCATACAATAATTAGCTGTATTTAATAACAATCAAAATCTCCCCGGGGTTTTTGTTTTTGTTCATTAATGTGTTATTAACGTGATTGATGCCTGTCAGAAGCAGCAATGAGATACGAGAGAAAAACAAGTCACAGAAAGAAAAAATGAAACTTTATTTGTTTTTATACTTACCAACACTTTGAAATTAAAACCTATGTAATTTACTCACAACTAATATAGATCTGCACATAGCAAATAAATCAATCGAAAATAGTTACGAACTTCTATCACTTTTTTTTTTTTTTTGTTTTATCCCAAACTGCAATACACACAAACAAAAGCTGAAAAACAAAACAAAAAATAACATGTCTATCCATCCTGCTGTTGCTGCCACACGGAGATCACAGCTCCTCCGTATCTACGTTAATAATAAGGAAATAACTGAATAAATAATTGCACATTGCACCCTATTATTGCATTAGTTGCAGTTTGTTTCAAAGTCGTATACTCAGGCATATACACAAATGTAAATAAATACAGATTTCAAACACTGAGTAACACATGAATATTGATGTTATTGAAATCACACTGCCGTCACTTACAACTCAATGTTCCTGCTTATTGGTCAAATTCATATTATACAACAAATCTCTCAAATGCACACCCGAACTGTGCCAGTAAGCATTAGCAACCCTTGTTTTATTCTTCTATATGTTTGCTAATTTAAAGCAAACATATCAATGGTACACATGCACTGATAACTGTTGTATAGAAGCCATAATACCCTTAAGGGCGTCCTTTAATACCCTCTTAGGTATTAACAAAAATTAATATTTCATCTTGTTCATTTGACAAACATTCAAAGTACAAACTATGACAACTCAAGATAAAAAGAAACACAAATCCATAATTTCAACGCTATCACTACGACTTCAGTTCACATGAAAATGTAAGAATTATTGCAGAATAATCGTTGACTTATGCATCGTCCGGTATAGTGATACAGCATTTGGGTCCATTTACATAATCAAAGCGCTTAAGACCCAAAGTTAAGCTGCAGGAGAATAGACTG
Source organism: Pampus argenteus (assembly GCA_036937835.1). NCBI lineage: Eukaryota > Metazoa > Chordata > Actinopteri > Scombriformes > Stromateidae > Pampus > Pampus argenteus. Next base: position 2,103,599 of record CM072883.1, on the reverse strand, counting down.
CGGCTGTGTTGTTCAATGTGATTCCACAATAACATTCAACAGCTGTTTGTATGCGTCAACACTGAATTGAGCTCAGCTGAAGCTCGGAAACGAGATGGCTCAAACTGTCCAATATATTAAGAGACCAAATATCATCCTCACCTCCCTCTCAAATGAAATGCAGTGCAACAAAATCAATTTATCTTAAGTTTCATGATCAACAAACAAAACGTCATATGTGCATAATCACACCATGAATAAATACGTGCTGGTTTCACCGTTGGTGTAAAAAATCCAGCAGAGCAGAGATTGTCATCCAACCTGTCCTCTTTTTTTTTTGTATTTATTTTTTTTTCTTTTTAAAATAAAAGCAATTTAAGTTGCTGACAATAAAAAGACATTCAAACCTAAAGCGTCAAAACGAAAAGAAACAAACAAAAGAAAAATGAACAATCGTGAAAAAGAGACTGAGTGGTCCCACGTCCGCCCAGGCCCCACGGGTTCCCCCCAACGAACCCCTGAACATTCCTCGGCCCAAAAAATACCATTTGGCTTTGTCCAAACGTGAAAGTTTCGACTTCTTTCCCTCATCAAAAAGCTTCCACAAGTACACAGATTTATTTTATTTAATGTTTTCCAGACAAGGGAAGGAAGTCGAAAGGTTTGGACGCAACGCTTGGCTTTTAAGTCCAACTAATTCCTCCCACATCAGAGGCAGTCCAGAGTAAAGTGTTTGAATAGTCTATTGCATGAGCGCCGCGTAGTCGACTAATGTGCTAAATCACAATTAGTCCTTGTACAAAACAAATACAGTATAATAATAATAATAAGTTAGTAAACAATCATTAAAATTTTCAGTCAGTGTTTTTAGCCACTGATTTTTTCACTAATTTCCATTCATGCATCTATATACTAATAATCGGTGTTGATAGAAGGAGGCTATGAAGGTTTTTCGTCTGGGCAGGGTGTAAGGACTCGACGTGAACGGCCAAAAATGTTGAAAAAGTTAGCGGAAAAGAACAGGAGCACAAAGATATAATAATAACATTTGAAGGAACACATACACTGAACAGGTTTACGCAAATACGCAACGATACGACACTGAACACATGCAATATGAGCAATAATGTAAATATAGGAAATGAACATGAGAAGGGAGGCTCTAGGAGTGATACCATTGGCTTAAAAGGGTCATGTGATGCAGCATAGAGTCATAGGTAGAGATTAGATTTGTAAGTAGACAAAGATGCAAATTGGGACAAAAGCAGAAGAGTCCAATTTTTTTGTTTTTTTTTTTAAATATCACTTTTCTAAAATATATTATAAAATTTTTTTGATAATTTGGCTACATCCCACCACACACTCTGCCGATAGCATCACTGAGCAGCTGAAATATGCAGATAACTTCTACGTTCTACCAAAAAAAAATTCAATCTTTTACTATTTTTATACTTTTTAAATGATCTTCTATGACGCAGCACTGACAGAGAGAAAGAGAAAGCAATAGATAGAAAGAAAGTAACACAAGTTGTTCCTAATAAACATTCAACATGCTTCAACAGTTCTCTAAAAAACCTAAACAGAGAATTTCTTTTTTTATTTTATTTCTTTTTTAAATTTTAGATTTAATTTGGCTCTCTGAAATGAAACGTGAGCGCCCGACCCTCCCTGATCTATAGACAACTTTGAACCAGGGCGGGTGGTGGTCAGGGTTTTTTTTCGGAGAGCCAGAGCCAGAGTCCGAAGGGCTTCATCAGGGTTGTCTGCGGTGGTCAGTCATTGGAAAGGGCCAAAACGGAGGAGCCAGTCAGGGATCTCAGGATGTGGTCATGGAAGATGGGTCGTTCCACATGGCCGCCACGTCTCTGAACCTGGAGGAGGAGGATGCAGAAAGTTCTCTTTATATCTTTACATTTTCTCTTTAAAGCAACCTGAGTTCAACCCAGAGTTGTGGCAGATGATTTAGATGGTCAGTATCAGGCTTGAATGGATGCTGACCTTGCGTTGATGAGGTACTGGGCCAGGCTGATGTTGGCGGGGGTCCCTGTGATGGTGATCTGGCGCTCCGATGACCCTTCCATGGCGTTAGCAATTTTGATCTGCGCCCCAGACATCTGACGGATCTCGTTGATTTTGGTTCCCTGGCGTCCGATTATGCAGCCTATTAGCTGGGAAGAAAATGGGGGGCGGGACTTAGGATGGCCAGAGCATGGACGACTCACAGATGGATAGACGACTCGTGTTATGGTCTGTGAGTGCAAACCAGTCACGGTCAGCCTTAAACTATAACTTTAATGCTTCCTACTGGCATCCAACAAGGACATTCATGCTGCAAAGCCAAATGCCTTTTGGCTGTATTATATCTCTGCTGTAGATCTTGCATGTGAACTGCTGTCAGATTGTATCGCTGGAAACTTTAACATGAAGACATGATAGTTTTTAAAACTATGAATGTCTGTTTTTGATGGCAGTGCTGTGTTTCTCTTTCATTCAGCTATATAGGAGCAGGTCTGTCTGTCTAATCTCTTTGAAAATGGATTTTAATATTCACATTAACCTTTATGGATTTGCTGTCATGATGTTAACTGAAGGGTACAGTAGAGCGAGGATGACAGATGCCACAAATGCTGAGCTATGGTAATGAAGTCTATATAAAAACAGATGCATTGTCACTATTTTTAAATGAGCATTTTGCTGACAAATGTACTCACATCATTGGGAATGGTGAGTTCATGAGTACTGGCCTGGTTACTGGCATCCAGACCTGCTGCTGAAAACAGGAAGAAGACAGAGAGAGAGAGAGGAAGAGGACATAAAATAGAGTTTGGCACATTGACGACTGAAGTATTGGAGTTTTTGTCATTGTCTGGTAGCATCTCTGTGCTCAGCCCTGAGCAGAGCCTACATACATGAAATATCTATCTAAAGTCTATGAATTAATTAAAACGGAAATCTTTGAGGCAATGGCATCGTTTAAAGTGATGCTGAGGGAAAACCATAGAACAAAAAGAAACCTCAACATCAACAAGAGCAGACCACCAGCAGGCCATGTCAATGGCAGTGCACCACAGAGACCAGTAGGAGGAGAACGACGAGAAGAAGAAAAAAGAGAAAAGGACAGAGACAGGAAAAGAAGAGAAAAAGAGAAAAAAAGGAGGAAGAGAATGTGTTCGTCTCTACAGGTAAAAACGAGAGAAGGAGCTTTGGTAAAGAGGGTCGTCGTGTAGGTGGGTACGTACCGGGGAAGGCAGGGGTGGTCTGTCCGAGGGGGGTAAAGGGGGTTTGCTGCATAGCCAACTGGTGGAGCTTGCTCAACTGCTGAGGGGGGGAGGAGGAGGACAGCAGAGCTATGAGGTCATTGTTAAAAAAAACACACTGGCGCGCGCACATACACGCACGCACGCAGACACACACACACATACAGGTCTGTCTGAAACGCTACAAGAGTAGAGAGAGGATGTGAGGAAACGTAACAACACAGACAGGTGACGGACAAAGACCGAGAGAGAAAGAGAAGAAGGGAGGAGAGGACTTGGCCTGAGATTGGAGAATTCACAATTAGTTTTCTTGAGTTTTTTTTGGCCACTTGAGGTCAGCAGAGACAAGTAGTGAACACAACACTGACATATCATCATCTTTTAAGCTGATATGTCCAACTTGTCAGAGGTTTCTATTCATTTCACGTGGTTTTAAGTGATAAAGATAAAGGTGGTAATGATATAATTATGTAAACTTTAATTTTTGCCCTTTTAATCCAGGAAACTACCTCAGTCACTGTTTCCTTATTCCCTTCTGGTTTGGATTTTAAATTAAATGCTTTTTGGCGACTGACATTTAAGTCTTAAAATGTCAGAACTTCTTTGAACACACCGCGGCAGATCTGAAGCTGCAAGCAAAGAAGGAAATAACTAAAAGACAATATTTCCTGCCAAATCTGGTAACTGCTGCAGGCCAAGCCCCATGAGGTTTAACAGCAAACAGAGGGCAGGGAGGCAAGAGTCAGAAAAGTTAGAAGATATAGGAATTACATGTCAGAAAAAAAGCTGTATTAATATTAACATTTAATATTAATAAGGGTGGAAAGAGAGTAAGAGTCTGCGACTCAAAGAGAGAAATTTGGATGCAGCGAGACAGGATTAAGAGCCGGGTGGGGTTAGCACTCACATCTGGATGTGGGATGGCATACTGTCCTTGAATGGTATAAGCCTGCAAACATGAGAAGAAGAGCTTATTGTTATCTGGTTACATCATCGGAACAAGCACACAAAAACACTCATCATGTAATTGCATAAGATAAAAAACATGCTGCATTTAATCAGTTTTTTAAAAGGGTAAAACAAACACATTAAGTAGAAATATACAATAGACATTATCTGAGTTTTAGCTGGGTTACAAGAAAGTCATGCACTATAGACTCCCTGTCATGTTCTCCTACTAATCATCAATCAGATCCAGTTGAACTAAATCAATAAGGGACAAGTGAGACATTGGGGAGGTGACGGGGAAGGTGTGGAGGAGGCTGGAGGAGCCTGGATGTGACTGGACCTATTGGAGGTGGGGTTGTTGGGGTCACAGAGGTCAGAACTGAGCTAAATTTAATTTCACCAGCCAAGACAGCGACAGGAGCAATACGGCAAATAAAAAAAAAAGAAAAAGATCTGGATATTAGGTCATATTAGGTCAGTTCAGTGGAAATTTAGTGCATCTAACCCTTTAAAACATTATGTACTATATCTACTAATACTGTGTGTATTTCTCTTGCAGTGTATATGTTTGGATTAGAAGATGTATTTGTTTGTTCAGCCTCAGGATTACACACAGAGCTCTGAATATAAATAGAAACACTTTTGTCAAACTCCGTCATGCCGCCCCTGTCCACTAGTTGTCCCCCTCCAGTATTTGTGCCTTTGCAGGTCACATGATTGCAAACTTCCTTCTTATGTGTCCATGTTGCTTTCTCACCTGTGTTACCTGTACATGCATGTCAGATGTGTAGCAAACCTGTGCTTCCAAAGTCTTTCAGTGTAAGTTAACAAACATGTTGACCTTTTTAAATGAATTAGTTTAATTAGTTAAAGTGATTTTAGTTCAGCTAAAATGTGTTTGTTTAGTTTTGGCTTTGATGGCCAATGAAACGTCTTTTCTCTCATTATATTATTAGATAACTTTAACCAGCATGAGTTGACTTTCTCTCTTAATGACTGATGCCATTTATCCCAGTTCTGCTGTGAGTGTCTCGGGGTGATGGATGACAGTGAGGACACAATAGACGGCAGTGATAGTTTCATGCTAGTCAGAGGAGGGTTGGGGAAGTGAGGAAGGGAGGAAAAGTGAGTAAAACCTGGTGCGACACTAACAGGCAGTGGCTGGTGCTGCAGTAAGAGGCTGAGGTTGGCTGTGGACGCCCCCAGTGGGTCTGCTCTTACCTGGCCACCTGAAAAAATGACAGGGGTGGAGGCAGGCTTGGGGCGGTAGGGGATTGTGGCACCTTTCGGTGGGGACTGAGGAGAGCAAAGGAGAAGAGAGTGGGGGAAGGTAGAAGGAGTGAGATGTGGAGAGAGTGTTAGAGCAGAAAAGAAGAAAGAGAGAGAGAAAAGAAGTTTCATAAAAGTGAGACCAAGAGGGACAGTGCCTTAGGGAAGACAACCTGTGACACTCACACAAAAGTGCTCTTCATTGTGTGTACATGCTGACATAAAATGTCCAAATCTTGGTTCAGTGGATTTACCTGGAACGTCACTTTCAACTGGATAATGATGACTCTACATACTGTATGTTAAACAGTCAGCGCTCTAGAGACTTACAGTCATGTATCCATGGCTGGTGCCATCATGAAGGCCCAATGGAGAACTGGCTGTGCAGATAGTTAAAATTAATGGTGCAAGAAAAAGGGATCAAATCATGTAGCTACAAGCCAGTAATGATCAGAGCAGCAAAAATGTCACTTAATCTGTTGATGTTTTGGCTGCTTTGACCTCTGGAGAGTCACATTTATCTCTCTTTTTATTTTTTATATGGAAATATACACATTACTGCTTTTTGTTTGAAGTTTCCTCCTCTGAACTCAATAATTAGATATGTTGACATCGACAGTTAGAGATCCAATACAGCAAAATAAGACAGAAAATCAATGGGATGCATACATGGATGGATTACTGAGCAGAGCCACTTAGTCTTTTTATATTAAAATATCTGCCAATCAAATCTAGTTTTGTTTTTGTTTACATGCTTCGGTGGCATTTAATTAAAATATAGTGACTTCATTAGTAGAAATTAGTGATTTAAATGATGTTGACAGCAGCATAGATCTGCTTCAAGAAGATCATAACCTCAACCAGTATAAATGTTAGAAGTATTTATTATAATATCCGTGCAGAAAACTGCATCTTGCACCTTTTTAAATCTGTAGGTCTTGCTCTCATGTAGGAGGCGTTACGGTTGGCCTGTTATGAGTCACATGACCTTATAATCCACCAATAGATGCATCACTTATGAAGATACTTGCAGTAGATGACACATAAATTAACCAGGTTTACTGACCGACCGGCGAGACTGTGGCTCTATAAGCAAACTACTGTATGTTCAGGTATTTCAGTTACAGTAATTATAAATTCTCTCTTCTTCATTTCCTTTGATTTGCCTCCTCCTCCTCCTCCATACTGTACCTCAAGCATCACCACACATATCTGTTTGACACACTGGATGATGGCTTCTGGGGCGCCGGAGATCGTCACTGCTCTCTCGGTGGAGTTGGGGAGCATGTCACCTGCGACCTGGACCTGAGCTCCTGTGGACTGGAGGTGAGATGGAAACACACATCATCCTGCTTAAGCACATTTAAATCCAAAAAACTGATATCAGAGCAGCAAAATGAGCTTTGAGCTTTAAACGTTGGGGATTAAATGAGTGAGAACGTAAATGGAAACTATATGAAGCATAAATACAGGATTTAGGAAGCTTATATGCAGCAGCAATGTGCAGTTTATTAGTTTTTGTAGTCTACCTCTCTCATTTCTTTGATTTTGGAGCCTCCTTTGCCAATGAGGGAGCCGCACTGGCTGGCCGGGACAACAAGCCTCAGGGTTACAGGAGGTTTACTGGTGGCTGGACTGTTGCTCATGGAGTTGATTATATCCTGGGGAAGGAAAGACGTTTTATCAGATGATGAGATGCTTGTTATCTAGAGTACTGACTTCCACCGTCATGCATCTCTCCTGCCCCAGCTCTCAGAGGATATTAAAGATGTTCTGGCACAAAACTACCTTGAAATAGTAAAAGTTGTGTTTTAGGTTGAATTTCCAACAATATCTGTCCGATTTTTAATCGTGTGTCTATATATCTGCGTGTCTATATATGGGAATGTGTTGGTGTATACATGCTCTTTACTATCTATGGTGTTTTGGAGACACTACTGATACGGCACCCAAGCACTGGCCCACATTCAAAGGGTGTTGCAATGTTAGATCAGCACATTTTCTGTTCTACATAACAGGGCCAAGCCTGCTTTGTACTCCAATGAAATGAGTCAGTAGAGGCGCTGCTGTGTAGGACACCCACAGCAGACTCAGCACGGTGAGGTGTGTGTCCAATATACAAAAAAAACACACTTTGTAGTGTTGAGATCATAAATGTTATACCTCCTCGAACTTGTAGGCTATCATGGCAAAGGCCTTGAAAATAGCATCTGTTGGTCCGGTGATGGTGACTATTCGTTCAGGGCAGTTCCCCTCTGAAATGTTAATACGGGCACCGCTCTATATGGCAAAAAGAAATCATGATTATGTGGCAGAAATACCAATAATAGATAATATTATTGATTTACAGTAAAGCTCTACTTACGTCTTCGCGCATTTTCTTCACCGTTTCTCCTTTCTGGAAGTGAAAAAAGGGACAGTATTGAGATGTTGTGTGTATTTCCCACATGTGTTGTACAGCTTTACATTGTGTTTGTGTGTAAATACCTTTCCTATGATGCTTCCAACCTCCTGCAGAAACACAAAACCACTGTTAGCTGTGTCTTTGCCACAGGGGCCTCTTGAAATGACTGAATTCATTCAGAGGAGCTTTGTGTGTGTGTGTGTGTGTGTTTGTTTGTACCTTGCCGTGCATCAGCAGCCTGATAGTGAGGGTCACATTCAGTCCACCTTCTGATTGGACCTTAATGGGCTCCATGTTGGGATTGGATGTGAAGGAAAGGGGCGTGGTCTCGTGAGAGAGGAGTTCCAGGGCCAACGCGAGTGTGATGGTGGAGTCAGCCAACCGGTCACCTGTCAGGTAGAGAATAAAGACACACCTGCAGGGACTGATGTGTGTAATTGTTTTTCCGCTTTACGCCCGCTGAGCCTCGTTGTCGACGGAAACGCTTTAATCAGTTCAACGACTGTGAAATTTCAACTTGGTGATTAAAAATACAGCTGGTGGTTATTAGTGTTTTCTATTCTGTTTAATACGTCTAATGCAAAGACTACATACAGTCTCTATTCACGTCACTCAATACCAATGTTTTTAGGTTTTGGTCTTTTTTATTGAGAAACATATTTAATCAAATCACCACACAGCAAATCTGAGGCCATGAAATATAAGGAATCGTAATACAAGGAAAGAGGGATTATAATGTAAAAGTCCCCAGATAGAAAAGCTGTTTAAGGCTGATAAATGTAATTATTAGATGCTACAAAAACCTCTTTCACAAACTAGAGACATTTTCAAAGATATAACAACAAAATGAGCTGCAGTCTGAACAGCCTGAACAGTTAAAAGCCTTTGAAATGTAGGTCAGCATATGTCTCTTCAGCTACGAGGTGAGCCCTTGAACGTCGAGCGCCGTATTTATTTTTATCGAGCTCATTTCAGCAGTAAACTCGTCTAATTCTGACTGACAAGTGATGTAATGACTCGATGTTCAGAGTGAACACAAGAGGGAGCTTCAGTCCACAATCTCTCTACCCGACAGTGAAAATGAACATTTAAGTGCAGCTCTGCAGTTAAAACGGGATGTTTTTAATCTGGTACATTAAGAAGAAAGAAAAAAAAATTACATTTTGTGAATTGAAAGGACCAAATATTAACGTTTTCCTGTTTCTGAAGAGTAAATCTATTAGATTGATATTTACTCATTGATCTTCACATCTAATGCTGAGCTGCTGCATTATGAGGTTGACTGATTAATTGTCACATAAAGGGAAACATCTACAGAGTATATAGAAGATTATAGATTTTGCCTGCTTAAAGACAGCTGACCTTGTGTGAACAGACAATGTCACGTCTGCCAATCAGCGGCGCTGCATGCTGTATGAAAACGGAAACGTCTCACTTATCATTCCTGCATGTCTCTGCCTCCAATTAGCAGATATCATTTACAATTATGGTTTTGTCTTGGCTGTTATTCTGATAGCAAAAGAAAAGAAACCTGTAAAATTAGTTTTTGACCATCTTTTAATGAAAAATGAGATTAAAATTCAGATGTCTACAGCCTGACTTGAAAGGTAGATGCTTCGCTGCAGGATATCAGGATGAAGGACTGTCTCTTGAACTTCTTGACCTCACTGCCACCTTGTTGAAGCCTTTGAAAAAGACACAGCAGGACCCTAAAGAGGCTCCCAATTAGATTTACTCCTCTAAGTGCTGCACACAGGGCCTCATACTAATCTCAGTGCTGAGTTGGCCTATGGGGAACCCTGAGACAGGTGTTGATAGTTCAGCTGCTTTGACAGAACAAGCACAACAGCTAAAAGCTTTGCTACATCACATGACGGGTAGTGCGATATACATTTTAAGATTTAGGCTCTTATCTCATGCTGCTGTCAGGTATATGTTCAATTTCCTCAGATCAGAGACGTGTAGTTTAAGGTGTCGGCAGGCATGAAATCTTCCAGTTAGTCAAAGCACAGAGCTGTCAGGGTCTTAAATTACACTCAGCGGCTTCAGAGAAGAGCTGCAGCTTATGATTACGTGTCTTATATTGAATGATGTATATAAATAATGCTGGATATATTCAGTTTACTATGATTTAATGTTGTTGTGCATGTTGTGAGGTTGAGGGGTTTAATCACATAGATTAAAAGTTAGTTACAGTATGACTTAAACGTCCACCGCTGGACCCAGAAATTGTGCCTCCTCTAATCTACGCTGCATGCAGAGAGCCGAGGGATCGGTTGGTTGGAGGCCGGGGGAGGTTCGAGAGATGAGGACAGGGATTCTGTTGCCAGCTGTCTCTCCAATCTCCCAGAGGAGACCAGATTACATAGAAAGCCCTAATCCGGGTTTAAGGCCCAAGCCAGCGGTGCAGGTCCTCTCCAGGGGCAGAGAGGGAGGGGCAGAAAAAAAATAAATAAATAAAAAAGCACACTGTAAGATTGATGATGGGATTCAAGCTCACACTGAAGATGAATGGTGCAGTACTCATCCTCCTCAAGACTACAAATTGAGTGTTTGGGGGCAAAGATGTGCTTAAAGAAGAGAGTTTAGGTGAAAGAGGGAGGGCTTGTTGCAGGTTTTAAAACAACCATGTGGCTTGTTGGTGCACACGTCTCCATCCTTTCAGCCTCCTCTGCTGTGATTAAGACCCTGGAAGTGGGATATTCTGCTGTAGATTTAACTAACACAAGTGTGTTGGACCTCAGACATGAACGAGGTCATCGTTAAGAGCTGTGGTTCAATAGTTGTCCTCCCAGACAGTATTTTGCTCATACATCCTGTAGCATAATAGAATTAGGGCAAGGCCTGTGAATCATTTGCCCCAATGGGCTAAAAGCTTTCAGCAAATACCCACTTGTTTTATTTTAAGGTCTGAATTTTTAACATATTTAAAATCTAAAACATCCATTTTTTTGCTTAATTATCTGATTAAAGTCCCTCCTCTGCTGATGAGTTCACACACATTGTTCATGCATCGATTTAGTCATTTTCCTCCCCCGTCTCTCTGGTAATCAGGCAGGAAGTTGGAGGGGGAAATGAGAGCTGTAGAGAGGGATGGTAGGGAATTTTTCATGACATCTGATGGGGAAAGTGGGTCATGCTCGGTGTTGCAGTGCTGCTAGCCTCCTCCTCTATGGCGGCTATTGAATTAATCACGCTTTACGCTCGGCTGGACAACACAGTGCACAAAATGGCTCCCCCCCACCACCACCCACCCCCTCGCCTCCCATCTCTCCCTGCGTCTGCTCAGCGATCGCCACAGAAATGACTTGTGCATTGCTCTTGAAGGACTTGAATCTCCTCTTTTTTTTATTTTTTATTTGTTGGTGCCCATTTGTGTGCTCCTAACAATGAGGAGATGCTCTTGTTGTGCAGAGCCACTGGGCTGTGAATGATGGGCTCACAAATGGATGAAAAAGCAAAGTTAAGCAGATATTTGACATGTGAACGTGTATTTGGTGAAGAGCTCTGATTATTGATCATTAAATGGAATATATCAGTGTTTAAGAGTATGGGTAAATGTTGCAGCTAATGATGGATGTATTGCTGCAGATATAGATGGATCTCATTACCATCAACTGTCTGTAAAGCTGGACGCTCCTCTGACTCTGACTTGCACTTCAGGCCACTGCACAGCTGAGTGACCATCAACTTTGGCCCTTTTGACACGACCTACGTTACCCAGTTAAGTTGCAGCTATAAAATCTATTCGCAGATATCTCAAAATATCACAGAAAAAAAGAAAAAAAGTTCAAGACTTGTTTCTCTTGTAGTTTTGAAGACACTGATGACACTAACTGCCCGGTTTCAGTTAACTGATGTTATCATGAGTTAAGTTATCATATAATTATGTTGCTATAAAGTCATCACTGAGTCACACAGACTGATGCAGTTACACCGTCGATAGCTGACAGTCAGAGATCTGAAATCATTAAATGGACGGCCGGCGGTCTAATCTAATCCCAGCTGCAGCCTCTGTCATCTGCTGCATCCTAATCCACACATCTAGAGATATGTCATTATGACGCTTTGATATAAAACCCTTCGTGATTTTACTGCAGAGCTGAGCGGAAGCTGTTTCTGAAAGTGCATCTGCTGTTGAAAAGCGTCGCTCGGAAATGTTAAATTAATAGAAATATTAATAAGTAGTCTGAGGAGGAAAAAAAATCAAGAAGCAGCATGAAAAATGTCTCGTGACATAATCTGCAAAACAATGAATAGAAGTGAGTATCAGAGAGACATGTTAAGAGTAAGCTTGATAAATCTGGTGTTTTAATCACAATAATGTGTCCTTCTTTATGTCAAATATACTTTATATATCCTTTCAGCATCTGTGATGTTTGCATGTCGAGTCAAAACCAGAAGCCAGTTCAGGGATTCAGCCTGTCCTGACTTACACTTCAACATAGTCCCAGTTAAAACGGGTTTATCTGGGCTTCAGATGGTGACTTTATTAGATTCATATTATCAGGATTCATTCAAGTCCAGTTTGTTTTAGTTAAATGCATTGCTGTCCAGTGCATTGCATTAAATATATTTTACTGGATAGTTTCTTCACAGACTTGGGAATGCCTGCAGTAAAACAAACCAGCGTCAGCAGATGTTTGCATCTGTAAGTCAATTAATTAACTCGGCTAAAGCAAAAGGTTTGCATGTAATGTAGCCAATATGTTCACGACCGGGGAACTCTCCTGACGTACATGTTTGTGCTTCAATTAAGGGTGAACAAAAGGGAAATTAGCGTGCATGTAGGGCAGCAGAGGGGGAGCACAGAGGGGGAGCAGAGGGGGAGCACAGAGGGGGAGCACAGAGGGGGAGCACAGAGGGCGACCTCATCCATCCACATGTCTTCACAGCATCTCAGTTCTGCGTGAAAGAACTTCTTACTTTCAGGACAATTTCTCACTTTTAGGTCATAAAAAATTCAGGTTTAGAAAGCAAAAGTTTGTGACAGGCAAAGTAACATGAATGTAGAAGAGAGGGAGAGAGAGAGAGAGAGAGAGAGAGAGAGATGCTGAATAATTGCAGGCGATGGACGTTCCTGTCAGAAATAGTAACAGCAGACAGCTCGAGTAGAATGAGTTACACGCAGTCCTGAGGTTTTCGCCCTCAGTTTACTGGTATATGAGCAGCTCTTGTCTCGTCTGGCGCAGGCTTTTGTTGTATGTGGGTGCGTTGTGGTGCGGCGGGGTGGTGGTGGGAGGGGGGGGGGCGGGGGTTGTGCATCTCCCCAATAGGCCTTCCTATACGCCACTATGACAGTGCTCTCAAGAGCTGTCAGCCCACATCAGCAGCCCCGCATCCTGATACCTCAGCCTAAATCACAATCAAAGCCGCGGCCACCACATCCTCACCACAACCAGTCAAATCAGAGAACGCAACGAGCAGCGAAGACACGGGGACCAACTATCACCAAGTAGCTCTAAAAGTACCACCGAGTACTATGTGTTATACTACATGTGAGAGCGGGTTGGGGCGGGGGGGAGGACGGTGTAAATGGCTTTACGATGCAGGAACACCATGTTGTGTGAATGCGGCGCTAAGAGCCGAGCGTTAAGTCGGCCATTTTAGATTTGCCACAATTTGTAATGTGAGATCACTGCTTGTCACAAAGTCATGGCCTCCATACGAGCCGCCGTCTCTGAGCACTCATGCAGAAAGGTCCCCTCTTTTACGCGGTTTCCCCCTTTTTTTTGTTTATTGTCATTCCTGTCGCACCGTTTTCCCATCATTGCTATTGTTATTTTAAGATTGTCACCTACAGCATGCACAAACATTCACTGTTGATCTGACGAGCTTTTTTATTTTTTTACCTAAACAAAGGAGTTATTCATCGGCGTATTTCAAGCCGCATGCAGCTTTTGAGATAATGCCGAATGACGTTTTTGCTCTATGACGAGCCAAGAATAAGGCCATCAGCGGTTCTAGTATCAGTCTGATGATAATTGGAATAATGATCTCGTATCAATCCCACTGACCATCATGTTATCATTCCCACAGTGAAAAAGGTCAGACCACCTTCATACTAAACAGTAGATGAGCAGCAGTTCTTTAATACAACACAGTTATCATTTGTTTCATGTTCTGCATTCAGAGGTAATTCCTGAACAATAAAATCGCTCATGCTCGAATCTAAGACAAGACAATGAACACCCAAACAAAGATGATCAAGAGACCCCCAAAAGCAAAACCGACTGACCATAAAATGGACTATTCTCCAAAATATCTCCACACTGCATGCGGCCACACTGAGGATAAGTTGGGGAAATGTTAACCCGATGTACTTTGAATAACCAGATTAGATAACGAGTCAATAAATCATATTGTTCCTCAGCTCATTATCAGGATAATGATTGTTGGTTATCAAGTTAATTAAGTATTGATGGCGTTGCAGAACTCAACACGCAGCAAGTTTTCAACAGTTTGAGTCTTTTGGAAGTCCAGAAACAATGTTCATCAATCAAATATCTATTTTTTCTGAAATTATAATAAAAATGAAATTATTAATTTGAATACTAGCATGCTGGGATAACATACTGGAGCACATCTTGGCCTAGTTTCACCAAATGATTCTTCATAACAGCCGTAAAAAGAGTTTACCTGTATGTAGCGCAGGATACTGTCGATGACGACCACTTTCGCCGTTGCAAGATTAAAAATCGCAAAGAGAAAATGATTTTTTTTTTTTTCCCCTCTTCCTTTTGCTCTGCCCAGGACAAACCGTGGCACCCTATTGGTCCGTACCAACAGGTCACATGAGCGACCAACGCGACACGTGACAGTTCTCAAAATTATATGTTTAAAGGAAACTGGCTGGCATCCTCAATGAGCACAGTTTGGTTGCTGCAGTGCGATACTCTGTTTGCCATACTGTTTGGTGTCAAGTGTAAATAGGCCGTATGATGAGGCGTAATCTGGGTGACCATCACCCACCGCCCCATCAGCCACCCACCACCCCCACCCTTGTTTCAGCTGCAACAAAAGGAGGGCATGCCCAGTGAGGCACGCGGGCATCGTGGGGGCATGTCTGGGGATGAGGTGGTCTGAATCACAACTGTAGCCTCCGGGGTGTTCGTCTGTCCCAGGGGAGGGTTGAGCACCCCCGAGATCCACCGAGCTATCGTCCTTGTCATTGTTGATAACAATCGACACAAAAATAACCTCGCTACGCGCTCAAATAATGCCTTTCTTATAGTAAAAACTCAGCGCGTTCCAGCTGTCTCGGTGCTTTGTTATGTGCAGCCTTGAGGACGTCACTCAGGACAGTTGAGGAACTTTTGGGCTTCAAGCAACCAAATATGTCAAGAAGTAGAGGTCAAAGCAAACTCACACAGCTCCAACGGTGCACAAACACACTGCTGTGACATGCATATCCTCTCCAGTCCTCTGCTTTTTAATCTGCTCCTGTGTGTTTGTGTGTGTATGTGGGACATGTGGTTGTGTATCTCTCTGTAAGTGTGTATGTGCAGAATTACAGAGCTTTGGAAGCATCCCATCCAGATTTTCCAATCTAGCACAAATCCAGCCCTCATGTTAGATGGACAGTTGTGCAGAGCTTAATCTGACATCATTAGGGTTGGACAACAGCAGCCGAACGCTGCATTTAAGGGAGCTGCCAGTGAAACTCAAACACTGGCGTTATGCTGTCTGGATTAGAGGAAATACAGACAATGAAGAACATGTTTCACCTCCTTGTCAACGTTCATTTAGCACAGATGCTCTTAGTCCTCTATAAAGAGGTTCCCAATGGGCATGTACCTATACAACAAAAAATGGTAACCATGCCTTTACCTACCCACCCGACTGTAAAATGGCCCGTGGGATAAACTACAAATAGAGCATTAAATGTGCTCCACATTGAATCATCAAGGCAAAGGAGGGATGTGTGGGGTAAAATAGAGCGCCACGTCAGAGGAAATCTGCTTTATATTCGAACGACACTGTTGGCTCACCTTCAAAACCCCAAAACCAAGAGTGGTGGCAGCTCGGGGAGAAAAAAAAAACTTACATAACGTTCTTGTATAATTGAGTCTAATCTTCATCAGTGCTGAATGCACTCTAAAATAATCTAACATGTATTAATGGATTAAAAAAGAGCCATAATAAGCCATCTAAATGAAAATCTAAAAGCAGACTGGCAGAAAAAATGAATCTCGTTTGATGGCGGTAGTCAAGCATCCTCCAGCAGGCACATCCTGAGGTCAAAGGTCAAACTGCTTACCGGTTAAGATGTAGGGAAGCTCCTGATCAGGAGAGAGGAGGTGCAGTCTGGGAGTTTAGGACCAAGATGGCAGATTATGGGCACACTAAGGAGCGGAGGAGCAAAGAGAGCCCTATAAGTTGACTAACCCCCCGCCCATGGCCTCCAGCAAGGTGATGAACCCAGGCTGGTCCAGCAAACACTGACCCCCCCCCTTCATTAGCACCCCGCCCCTACCAAAGCTTGTCCTCATAGCCACCCACATCTCCTATCAGGGTGCCAGGGTCCTAATGGAGGCAGAAGGGCGTGAAGGAGAGGGTGCGGGAGATCACAGTAGCAGTCAATCCCACCGATTGTTGGCGAACGCAGGAGAGTGGTGACAAAAGAGGGCCGAGTCGACCCCGAGAGGGAGCGAGCGATAAGAGATGGTCGTTTTATAGGAATAAGATGGTTTTTTTTCCTGTTTGATTCGTACGTTCTATCTAACAGTAAAGAAAACCAGAAAAACAAAGACTGCAGCTAGAAAGCACTAATAGGTGATAAACTCGACATCAGTGAGATGGAAACGGTGTGTGTGTGTGTGTGTGTGTGTGTGTGTGTGCGCGTGTGTAAAAGAGGCCGATGCAGAGTCGGACAGAGAAGGGTCATATCGGCTGTGAGCTATTTCTGCTGCACTTTCCTCTGCAGTCAATGTTGATTTTCCACTAACAACATGTAACTATCGACTGTCACCAGCGACAGAGTCTCAGTCAACTATTTACATAAACACTTTGAATCAGGTTTCAGATGCTTTTATTCTACTTTACTAGCAGACGGATCTAGATCAAGTTGAACCTTGTCTCTATTTGATCAAATCTATTTATTTCTTTTTGTTGTCTTTGTTTCAGTGTCAGTAATGCATTTACTTTTATATGTTCCTTTCTTTCCATCATGAAAGGTTTTCAGTTCACATTTGTTGTTGTTTAGTAGTTTTACAGAAAGACAAACAGTCGGTTCGTGTTTGTTTCATCTTAAGTTTAAACACTGCTGCTCATCATTCTGCATTCAGCAGATAAGTGATGAAATAAATGATAAGAAAGAGAGAAATAAGGAAAAAAACACAGACAGCAGACATCTTATAAATGTGCCTTTAGTGGAAAAGAAAGAAATCTTTTTGTCTTCGGAGAATTCGTTTCTGCAGCTTGTCTGCTCAAGTTTGAGATGGTTTTTATTTGACAGCTGCTTCTCATATTGAATTATTTTAGCAACTCAAAACAAGCTCAAGGAAAGACAACAATAACCACAACAATAACTGCATATGTTTTTTGTGAAATATTATAATCTACCAGCAGAATCTACAGAAGCTGTATTTAAACTAGAATAAATGTCATCTTAAAAGACACATCGAACCCTTTTTATAACGTCTCACCATCTTCTTCTTCTTCTGTGTTTGAGAGTTTATCCCCGTTGGCCATAACCAGAGCACTCTTTTGTCTTGGGAACAATAAACCTCCCATAAGTGTTCATCATGCTCTAAAAGCCTTCGCCCATCACTCTAAAGCTGCTCCACACAAAGAAACTGCATGTCCCTAATGGAAAATATCGCCTGACCCCTTCGGCCCACGTGGTCAATGCAGCCAGTAATGGGTATACGTTGCCTTCTGGCAAAAACCGATGATGAACAGACTGTTTGAAACTTTGACTGTCCGACTCCTCTGAGCTCAAACTCTGTGTTCTTGCTTTGTTAGCGTACAGAAACAAGAACGTGTACCATGCAGATTTTAGATGCGATAACATTTAGTTTGCAGTGCCACACAGAGGACAGCGTATTACACATTGATGAGCTGACAACACTGAGTCATGGAGAAATGCTTTATTTCCCAGATCAGTCCAGCAAGCTGTCGTCTGAACGGGGAAAATGAAATATTAACCTGTAGGGATTTTTCTTCTGAAGCTGCAAATCACTTTTCTGTCTATTTTAAGAATATCCATCTCCTCCGTGGCTTATCTCTGCACTAAGCAGCATCTGCTCGTCACTCTTCAGGTTATTTCTTGTTATTTTAGTTTGCGTTTTTATTTTCTTTCTGATGAGGCTGATACATAAAAGCTTTAACCATCACTTTTATGTTGTCGCTTACATCTTGCGGTGCGTCTCGTCCTGACGGTACGTGTGGAACGTGGGAGTCTTTGTCATGTTGTCCGCTTCAATCCCAGGATTACCTTGGTGCTAATACAGGACAGAACATTGGTATTGAGTCATAACAGATACTGTATGACGGAAATCTATTTTAATCAACACAACGCATCGACACGTGGGCTCCCCTGGAACAATCCCGATAGGATTTAGACTCATACCATCCAATGAGATCTGACATGTTAAGATGCGGGGCACATACAGCTGTGAAATCAGATGATGATGATGATGATGAGCAGGGCAACCATGTGCTGAACTATAGTGATATGACCCAGAGGATTATGGGTACAGTTACTGCAGGGCAGGCGGTGCAAGAATACACATCTGGGATGGAGATGAGATGTAACGCAGAGGACTGATGATGGATAAATGTTTAGATACATGAGCTCATAAACGAATGGGTGACTGGTGCATTGCAGTGGCGGAGCAAACCATTTCCTTAGCCCGTCCAAACAGCGCAGTGATAGAGATTGGACCTGACCATGCCAGCGGCTGGAGATGAGACACACTCGCACACACACACACGCGGAGGAACATCACTGAACCTCAGAAGGACAGTTTTTGACGCTAGCAAAGTTAGAGGGCCCATAACACACAAACACAAGAGACAACAACATCAGGGGCCTCGAGTCGCCGTGGAGACGAGTGGATGAAACATTCAGAGGCTGCAGATGTGGATTCATACTGTAAATAAAACATTAAGCATATTTTATTTGATCATATCATCATTAGTGAAACATTTATTTATATTTTACAGAGCTGCAACTGATGATTATGTTTATTATTCATTAATCTGCTGATTAATTTCTTAATTACGGTAATCATTTAGTAGATAACAGTCGCACAGTTTTTCACATTAAAACCTCCAGTTTATGAACTATTATAATTTAAAACAAGAAACTGGTAATCGACTAATTGTTTCAGCTTCGTCTTTAGTGCCAGTCAATAAATTTATTGATAAATCTCTCAAACATTTCTAAAGCAGGTCAACATCATGAATGATAGTTAATCAATTTAAGGCCATGAAGTCATTTCCTGCTTAAAAACTATTCGGTTCAGTTTTCCAACGTTTTGAAACATTTATGTTGTGTTTGTATCCTCCTCTCATCATCATCTGCAATGTTTTGTTCCTGTTTTACAAACCTAAAAATCAGTCATTGTATAAAAGTATAACAAAAGAGGAAGTAAACAAAAGACAGAAAACAAAAATAATTGCCCCAGTAGCCACGACTCAAAACAACGTCTCAGAGATGAAAAGTACAAAAAAGTAAATAATAAAAGCCGAGCTCGAATCGTTTCTAAACTGGATTGTTCTACATGTTTTGAATGTGGAGGTTTCCGTCATAAAGCAATCATCATTATCATCTTCTGGCTGCAGAAAAACATCCACCTTTTCATCGATGACACATTAAGCGCTGATACATCTTGTCTCTGTCCTTGTTGCTAAGCACTCATAAGCTGTTGCTACAGTAGAGATCACCTGTCAATCAAACGATGCGGGTCGGACAGACGGCGAGGTTTCTGTAGCCTTTGGATTTCTTTTGTAGGTGTTTGTATGACGGCCTGTTGTGCTCGATGATTGTTCATATACAGTGATTTCTCTCTTTCTCTTGCTCTCTCTTTTTCATACTTGCTTTCTCTAAACCCCCCTCACACTCACACACACACACACACACACACACACTCCTCTGGCTGCCTCCTAGCTCAAGCTGCCAGTGTGGCAGAACCAGTTGCTTTGACAAAGGACACAAGTTCCCCTGGGTGTCAGTAGGACTGAAGCCTTGATGCCCTGAATATGCTGGAAGTGTCACTGTTTGCACGTGGCTCTGTGTCTCACAATTCTATACTTGTGAGGACTAAAAACAAGCATAGAAAAGTGTGGGGAAATCCTCTCAACATGACGACAGTAAGAGGAAATCCTGGACTGAGGTGTGAAACACCTAAATAAATACTGTACTTCATGTATTCAGACAGCATGAAGTCATTAGACTGGAGTAGTTTAGTTTAATGAAGCTGGAGTTCAGCAGACTGCAGCTGCAGACAGGATTCAAACCCTTCAGAAAAGCTTATCAGGAAGTCTATGAAACTGTCAAATTATTGGATTTCCCGTATTTTAAATTCTTTAAATTACTGCTTAATTAAATTTCTGCTAAATGTTGTTTAAAAGCCTTTTTTCCCGTCTGCTATAAGATGATGGCAAAGTACTGAAGAGCTGCTCTTAGAGCTGCAACGATCCATAAAATGTAATGATGAAAAATGATGATCACTGTTTCCCAAACCCCAAATCTGTAGTTCTGGCCCAACTAACGTATCATTTAACACAAAGATATTCAGTTTTTCTTATTCGTACCGTTTTGCTGCTACAGCAGGCATTGCTCTGGTTTGCATGGATGTATTAAAACGACATAAAACCAGGTAGAAGCTGCAGAGAAAGAAAACTGAGACTGAAGCAGACGTTTGTGTGAATCGGGGTCATGCTGAGCCATTTAACACACACGTCTGTATGAAATTATAATGAGCTGCTGCATGCATTAATAAAACCTGGACATTGAGACAAAAGCCTCAGTTGCTTTTAACTGCTGACACACATTTCTGGACAATATCTGATTCAGATTTTTAGTAGTTATTTATCAGATTGGTCTTCCCCTCCTTATGACGGGATTTAAACCAGCAACTCTTCTGTCAGTGCTTTGCTGAAAGGCACTTTTATCAAGTTAATTTTTCATGCATTCTTCCAGATTATGTTAAAGCTTAGTGTGTCCTGCAGGATGGTCGAGGGCACGCGGAGGATTGCTGCTTACTGAAACTGACATTACTTGTGGCTGCAGCAGCACACGCCAGCACCATATGTGGAGCTGCTCACTTAGCCCATGCATGGCTGGCTTTCATCATTAGTAAAGAGTAAAAAAAAAAACAAATTAGTCCTTGTAATTTAAAGCTTTCCTTTCTCCCCTCAAGTAAAAATCCTGCTTTTCTCATGTGGGCATGTTCTGATTTGTTCTGGCTGCATAAACGTGTGAAATACAAGAAAAATCTGACCTAATTTAAAGTGATAAGTAGGAAAAAATATATGAGACTGAATCAAATCAAGAAGTAAAAGTGATGTCAGGACAGTCTCTGGAGTTTCTAAATGAAACTGTCAAACAGCAGCAGGGAGCATGTTTTTGATTTGTCATTTGTTGTCGTTGCGTATTGTAATTTGCATTCACGTGTCTGAGGGACAGAATAAACCACTCAGCTGTGAACAACTGGAATGAACCCTGCAGCTTTATGTGCTTTATCATCATATATATTTTACCATAAATTTGTTTTCAGGGTGGCTCATAAAGTCTGTTAAAATAAACATGTTGTCATTAATATTTCGGTTACAGGCTCATCTGTAAGAGTCACATTCATGAAAGATCTCGTGGGTTGAATGTTGTTGCTCACTGAATATGATAAATACTTTTGCATGAAAAATATTACAAATCTAGACTTTAGTATTCATCCTCGTTTAATTGTAGGTCCTTAAAAGATAATAATAATAAACATATTTTAAGGTTTAACGCGAGACAGGAGATTAACAGTTAATTTATCCCATAAATGAGTTCTGTTGGAGGAAGACATGTTTTGAAGTTGGTTGATAATCATAATCTTTGTTTTGCCACAGGACAAATAGCCTTCTGCAGGCTGCTAGCGCCCCTTGGTGGTGAGAGTCATGAACTGAACATGAGTCTTCATCTTTTGTTTCAGCTGTGTATCTTCCTTCAGGCTCTTTAAGAGCACCATGAACTCCTGCTGTTTGAAGATCACCCAAACCTGGTAATCAATCAGTTACAGCCTTTAAAATCAATAAAATAATTAATTTATTAGATCACAAGTAGAATGAGTTCAACACTAATCTTAAATTTAACACGAGCGTATTGTGCATCATCGAAGCTGGAAATCATTTGGGTTTCCGGCTGATTATCCAGGTCCATGTTGGTAGCAGTGGATGATTCAGCTTTCTCCGGAAGGATCCTGAGATGTTCCCAGACCAGATGGGATGTGGGATCTGTAAACCCTCCAGCATGTTCTTAATCTTCCCCCCTCTGGCTGAAAATAACCGCCACAGGGAGGCGTCCTGGAGGTCAACGCTTTGTTCATGTGTCTCTTTAACGGCCCCAAGTGGCTGCAGGAAGCAACATCAGCTACATTATTTTTAAGCTTTGAAGAAGTTTAAACACACATATAAAGCAGACATTTATTCCACAAGAACAAGAAAAATATATACTTAAAATTAAAATAAATTCAGTTTAATTTATTAGATTTGTATCTAACTAACTAACTGTACCTCTTAGTCATCAAAATAAGGACTGAATATGACAATTGTACTTGTTCTGTTTCACTCGTCTGAAGGTTGTCAAGACATCTTTGGTCCCATATGACCACAGGAAATCAATCAAATCTGCCCGTCCCTTTATTCTCACATCAATATTTAATATCAACAATGTCAAACTGTTTGACTTTGCAGTGAAACAACTGGTGTACCGCTAAAACTGTCTGAAATAAATCAGAGGCTAAATCGAAAGCTTAAGATTAATGACGCGTGAAAACTGCCACCGAGGAACAGCTGTCCCGCAGGTTTCAAACAGGGACTTTATTAAACAGAAGGCTGTGCAGAAGGTCAAGGACCGTGTCCTCTGTTTGGAGAATTGATCAATAACGTCTGTCCCCCGCTTCATGTCATTCAAGTTATTATAAGAGGAAATAACTGTAGCAGAAAGTCATTTGTTCTTCTTTTCTTCATAATGACCTGAAACTGTTTGTAATGTTATACATAACTCTCCCTATAGTGCAACAATACAGAAGTGATTTATAGTGGTGCAAACTGAGAGTTTTTAATGTCCTTCTTGTACTTTACTACGACTATGTGCAGTAGTTACCAGGTTGGAGGTCACACCCTGTCAAGGGGCCAAGAAAGAGGAAAACATATACAGGTCTGTGACATGAAATTCTGCTATTTTAAAGCAATAAAAGTATGGTACATATTATACAGAATGACCCTTTTTCATGTGTTATATTATTATTATGAATCATATAACTGGATTATTATTACTCGGCTCAAATTACACGTTATATGCTTTGAGTAGTTTAATATGTTGTGTTGTATCATATAAGATAATCATGTTTGAATCTGCAAAGTAAACACAGCTGTTTACTCCACAACAAAAATATTATATAATATATATGTTATATATTATGTTCTATATACGATGATGTGGTGATGATTATTTTCTCAGATGAACTATAAACATCCGTTTATTGTTTTGATTGTTTGATATTTGTGTACTTTGACTTTATGATACAGTTGATCATAATTATAATGGTACATCTTTGTAATCTGATCACATAATTCCACAGTTGGTATTTTAATAGTGTTGATCAACATGCAGGTAAATCAGGGTGATGGAGTCATCCCTCCTCCTTCCTCCTCCATCCTCTGTGTAGTGACAGGATTCATAACGTCAGTCTGTAAGTGTGTGTGTGTGTGTGTGTGTGTGTGTGTGTGTGTGTGTGTGTGTGTGTGTTTGGCTGCAGGAGTTACCATCGCAGCTCCTGCAGACAGAGACATTTTCTGATTCTCCGGGTTTCCCATAATCTGTCAGATTAAACCAGCGCGCCGCCTTCTGGAGGAGGCTGACCACCTTGACGCTTGACAGAGTGTCTAAACATCACCCTATTGTCTTCTTCTTCTCTCTTTTTCATCTATTTAACCCTCAATCAACGCTGGTTTTCTTCTTTCTTCGCTGAGATGACAGCAGACCTGCCTGAGCGCTGTCCGTGGTGCTGAAACTCCGGCCAACCCTCCACCTGCCGGCGGACAAACGCGAATTTATCCGCAAAATTGAGCCCGCTAGACAGAAGCAGAGCGGAGGACAGGTGGTGGGGAGGGTCGAACTACCTGTTAGCTTCTGATCCTCAAGCAAACGCGCAAAAAGACCGACTGAGATATTAATTCAGCGCGTTTTGAATGTGCAGCTGCATACCTACTGACCTACTTTGTGCAAGTTTGACATAAAACCGACGTATTTCTTCTGTAAGAGAAAGCAGCGCAGGTTACTGTGCCTGCGTTATAAGAAGAAGGAGAAGATGAGGATGAAGGGAACAGTGGTGACCCTGTGGGGGAACTTGCAGTAAAACGCAAAGGAGTGAACCTTAGGGGGAAGGAACAGGGAAGAGGAGGAGGAAGAGGAAGAGCTGCTGAAGATCCAGAGGTGTGTCTGTTACCAGAGAAGGTTATGACCGCGTCTCCTCACCTGGACCTCCGGATGCTGCTGCTGCTGCTGCTGGCCTGCTGGCAAACACCGGCCATGGTTGGAGCAAGTGAGTCTCTCTGTTCAGCATCTTCTGTCTTTCATTTTCATAGAAGTCAAGTTGAGAAACATGTTAACCTGAGTGATACAGGCATACAGCATAAACATGCAATATATAATAATAATAATAATAATAATAATAATAATAGAGACTATAATGATATAGTCTCAACATAAAGCATAAATATGATCCTTGTTTTCCATGTTGTCCGTCCAGATATCTCATTTATTTAACCCTTTAACCTGCTGCTGGTCCAGACAGTACAAACTAATGATGTGCAGAAAAAAACATAACGAGCCTCATATTAAATTCTAGTGGAGATCTTAAAGTTGTTGCCATAGATACAAAATATGTAAGACTGAATAATGAGGAAATGTGTCATAGAGTCATAGAGCAGTAATGTCATTTATACATAACCTGAGCATCAATAACGGAGCCTGTATTTAGAGCTTTACGTACATTAACTTATCGTTTCTTCTGTTTGATTCGGGCTGAGAGGATGCTTGCTGCACTCTATTTACTACTTACATTTCAACGAGACAAACAGCTGTTGTAAAACTGTCAAAACCTTAATTGAATGTCTATCAGGGGATTAGAATTTCAAAGCAGTCTCTCCCTCATTCTCCGGCCTGTTTAATTAGCTGTATAGCAGGAATCCACAAGCATTTCAATGATCTAAAGCTCAGATTCCTGCTCCTCATACCTCAACATGACGGTTTATGCAAAGCATCCTTTGGCAATTAAACCAAATCAACATGTTTTTGCCTCGGCCGGATACTAACAGGCGGCTAATCTTTACGAGGCTCTGTATTGATTTAGCCAATGAAGTGAGGCTTTATATTTCCCCACATGGTCTTCACCTCGTCCACTCATGACATGAACATCTTCAGAGAAGCTCATCGAGCGCACGTCGAGCTGATATCATAGTTCTGATTTGTGCATTTTTTTATGAACTTGGAAACATGTTTTTCCAACCAGATCTGAGGCTTGTGTTGGTCTTCACAGAGATGAATAATCTCTCTGTCATCTGACATCACTGCAGGATAAAACTCAAACCTTAATTACTAAACAGCACCTGGGGAACTATAACTAATGTGTCATCACCATCCTTGTAATGATGTTGGCTGTGTTTGACATTATGAGCTGCAAAGAATATACATGTAGGGCTCATAACAAAGTGCTGGTGGACCGGTGCATCTATACTAAGGTCTGATTGAGTAACAGACAGCAGGTGTTAAAGCAGGTGAAGGTCAGAGAGACGGCAGGAGGAACATTGCTGACCACTCGGGTGAGAAATGGAATAACAAATCAAAGATGTTTTATTGGAACAGAGAAGATCACTCACTTGTGTCAAGAAAATGATCTTTCATTTGAAGGAAACGATGATTAATTGTTATAATCTCACTAGTGGCAGGTGTTTCCACTTGTGATTAGTCATGTGTGTGTCTGTCTGCAGCTAATCTCACATACTACTGGATACATCAGCCTCATAGTTTTTGTGCACCGTTTGCAAAACCGCGATCAAACGAGCTGCATTTTAAAATTAAGTTACGCTGGCAAGATCTGCATTTTACTGAGAGCTCTCTTCTTGTTGAGAGGATGTGGCAGTATGTGAGTAATATGCTGAACACTAAACACACCTGCAGGATCCAGGCTCGTGTGAACAAGTCTTTAGGATAAACACTGTCCTATTTTCCAGGATCAATATGCAGCGACGCTCCAGAAAAGCAACAATTTAATCACATTTACTCCCCCACTTCAGACAGACAGTAAAACAGATCTGGTTGGACTCCAGTTGTGTTTCTTCTATGTTACAGCTCACTGCTCTCACATGAAAACCACAGGGAATGAAATGAAAAGCCGAAACATTTGACAGGAGCTCAAAGACTGGTGAAATCACAGAAATGCACCAACTGTGGCCACAGGAGGTCTTTATTTTAAAAAGAGCAGGGCTTCACATCACTGCTCCTCTCATTGTTGATCGCTCAGACTTTCCCTTTGACGGTTTTTGCGCTATCTGACCGGTTGAAGGCAAATTAAAATTCTCAGCTAACTGTTGACATTTGGGTCGAGGTCAGAAATGTTGTCACATGACGTGGACGTGAATCAGGAAATGATGAGCAACTCACAGAAAGTTGCACCAGAATGAAGAATCGTATCTCGGTTTACCTTTATGTAATCCTACTGTATTTTAATTGGCATGCACATGTTGTTACGATCTCTATGGCAACCTGAGGAAGAGCACACACACACACACACATGCACGTACATCATATAAAGTGGTAGAGAGCCATTAGCCAGATTAGGCTGTCTCAGTCTATCAGCAGACTGTTACTTCCCAGTGATTTATCATTGGCTGTTGGGGCCAAGTCACACGTCACAAACTACTCCACTCCGATGTAAACAACGGCTTGTTTTTGTTTTTGTCGTCGGTGGAGACAGTCATTGTGGTGTTGCTAAGGGCGACAGAGGAAAACAGGGTTGGAGTTGACAAGCAATGTATGTTTTAGTGGACACTTTTGTCCACAGCATCTCTCAGCTGCAGCTGGGATCCAAACTACTGCATGTGTGTTGTTGTGTTTCTGAGTGCAGAAAATGTTTTAGTAAAGAAACCAGTGAAGCAGCAGAGGAGTTGGAGCTCGCTGTCTGTTCCTTCTGCTCCATTTCTCCCTTTTCAAGAATAAAAAGTTTGACCGTAGGTGCAAATGCTGACCATAAAAAGTTATAGTTTGATGTAACTTTAATGTAAATTAAGTTATTATTGCAATATATGAAATTTACTCATATTGGAGTTTATGAATGAACATAAATGTATAATTTGCACAAACCAGCCTCAAAGATGAAGGACATACAAGGACGTGTGTGTGTGTGTGTGTGTGCTCTAACATCCACCTGAACTGCTATATTTCATCATTTAATCAATATCCCTCATTCTACTTGTCCTCCTCCACTCTCTGTCCATCTCTCACTTCTTTATCACTCCCTCCATCATTGATCTTTTTTTCCTCCCTCCCTCCCCCTCCATCTCTCCATCCCTCCATCCATCTATCCATTCATCTATCTCTGCCCTTCATCTGTCTTTTCTCTCAAAATCTAAATATTGAAGTCACTCTTGATATCTGCTTGTGATAATTACTCCCCCTCTGTGTTCTCTTCATCTTTTTTTTTTCTTTTTCCTGCTCTGACTCATTCATCCCTCGCTCCGTCATATTCCTGTTGTCTTTCATCCTCCTCTATGGCTCTGCTCGTCTGCATCGTACTTCTCTCTCCGCCTTTTTTCCTCTGTCTTCCTGACTCTATCTAAGCCTCTCCTCTCATCTTCTCTCCTGGTGTGTATAATGTAATTGCAGAAGTCTTTTCACTGTGTGTGCACTCCATTCTCTGCCAGATGAAAGCGGATGGGATTTAGCTGCCGTAACAGGGGGTGGGGTGGGGTCGGGGGGTGGATGTGTTTTCAATGTGTGCATATTCTCTTGACTCCTTTAAAGTACTGGCGCTTACATATCTGCATTAATTTTGTTCCTTTGTTAAAGCATCTGACTTATTCCTGTATATCGGTGGCCAAACAACACATGTGATGTCATGTCAAGATACACTATATGGCCAAAAGTATGTGGACACAGCAATGTATAGAGAAAGAAGAAGCGCTTTTTAAATACTGAGTCTAAACTGCACTGGCTGCTTCTTTCTGTTTACAAGTTTGCAAAATCTTCCCAGAAAGTGAAGCTGTTGTAGCAACATATGAATAAGAAATTATCCATAAACATCAGGTGATAAGTTAGTTTAAGCTGCTTTCTACAGCCGTCATTAACACATGCAGTCAGTGGTTACACATGGAGCAACTGATCAGAGAAAAGAAAGCACAGCGGCTAATTTCTACGCCCACAGTATCAGGAAATAGACCCGAATGTTTTCCAGCCGCAGGATATGTTGTTGCCGTTTCTCAACTGAAAAAACTCCCACTTTCTTGATGCTTTAATTCACTCCAATTACACATGCAACAGGTTTGATGCATTCTGGGAAATGTATGTGTAATGTATATAAATGATTATCACATACTGTATATATATAATAATAATAATAATCACTGCTGTGTTACAGTGTTGAAGAAAGTGTATTTTTATCTTTAATGACTCTGAAGCAGCTTTGGCAGGCCGGCCAGCGTGTGCTGCAGGGAGCGGAGGGAGGCTGGTTTGCATAATGAGATGTGGTTAGCTTGTTAGCCTGAGATGGTGCTTGACATTCACGGTCATACTCCACAGAGCCTGACTGGATGCTTTTGGTTGAGCTTTTTTCTTTAGTCTGTCACAGAATATTTGGAGAGTCAGTGCTGCTGGAAATGAGCCGTGTTCTTAGTTTATTCAGCAAAGTAGAGGCGATGCTGCTGTCATTTTTGTTTTGGTTGTCACAGCTTTAACGGGGAGGAATTGGATTCAGATGCACTTTACAGACAATCAATAGAGTATCAGGCCAAAGAAACAACAGATCAACACTATGAAGCTGTGAAAGCTGAAGTAAAACAGAAATAAAATAACTAAAAACAGAATAGTTTTTAAGACATTAGTATGTACTTGACTTGTGTCTTATCTTGTCATGATCAAAAAGAAACAAGCGTGGTAGCTTCGAGTACTGCACCGCAGATGTTGACAGCTTGTCTCCTAGCAACACCTGCCTCACACTGCTGCCATGGGAAACATGGCCTGAAGCATCGATGTTAAGATGAATAAGTTTTATCCATATGCACAGTATCATTATAGTTTATTTTTCTCAACAAAAAGTGTGGAGAATTAAATCTTTTATTCACCATTGTGCAAAAACTTTTTACTTTAATTGGCCGCCTTTTCTTTCCTCACAGCAGGACAGACACACGCACACACACACACACCAGACACGCACACACACACACACACACACACACACACACATACACAGCAGTGTGGTATATAAATTGCTCTCTGCAGCCAGAAAATGTGTGTGTGTGACGTACTATTCTTGTCCTGCACTAAAGAAGAAGTTGGAGTGGATGAACTGAACTCATCAATAGTCTCTGACTCGCAGTAAAAACCCAGTTATTGATTCAGTTAGAGGTTTTATCATCACCAAGAGTGAAGTCATGGAAAGATGCCTGTTTTCTTTTTCTTTCAGTCACTTTCTGTCTCTCCTTTGTCTTTTTTCTATCTCATCTTGCAGGAATCCACGAGGAATACATTTCTTTCCTTCTCTCTAAATGGAGCTTTTACCAGTGATTTACTGATATAAAAAATCTCACGTTCTCTTAGTGAACGCTTCACATTTCCGATTAATTTTCACCTGCCTCCAGAGAGCCATTAATATCAGCCTTGAAGTGTGTTAGTACAGTATGTAAGTGTGTTTCTCATCTCTCACATATGATCATTTGAGCCATTTATCTTTCACAGGGACAGAGGAAACGTAGAGTCATCATTGTTAGTGTCTTATTCAAGGACAAGTTGATGGAAAGTCATAAAAACACACGTGGACATGATGAAGTGTCTGTATGGATGTTTGTTTATGTGTTCAAGACGTCCAGGTAGAGTCCAGGTAGAGTCCAGGATGTTTGCAGGACTCGTGAATATTTATATGTTACCAAGAAAACAATTTACATTACAGTAAAAAAGCATCCAGTTTTTACTGGAGATGTTGGAGGCTATTTCTTGGGCAAAGTGATAAATCTTGTCGTCACCATGAAGATCGACTCCAGGAAGTGACTGAACCCCCCAGATCTAATAATCTTACTCCTGCCAAGAAAGTGAATAAGCATATTTCCCCAAATTATGTAAGTAGTCCTTTAATCCAAAGCAAATGATTAAATTAGATCAGTGGTTCTTTTCCTTTTCATCACAAGGCCATTTAAAATGAAGCAGATGAAGCAGTCACAGAGTTGTGAGCAGTGATTCTTAAAATGGACCAAAACCCATGAAAACCACCCCTAAATTTCCCCTTAAAACTAAAGGTATTTTAAGTAGTTTTTACCCCTTAATCATCCAACATCAGTGACACTCTCACTAATGCTCTTGTGCAGCCTGGACCCTAAATGTGATAGGACATAATGTTCAAGTGTCCACATACTTTTGGCCACAGTTCTACTGCAGCAGAACTATTATACTTTATAAACCTGATGTGCAAAAAGCGTTTGTTAGTCATTGACTGTCCCAAGTGACATATGTGTGTGTGTGTGTTTGTGTGTGTGTTACCAGCTGTGCCAGCAGCCCCAGTGAACGTATCGGTGACCCAGCTGAGGGCACATTCAGCCATGGTGACCTGGAACGTCCCTCAGGGAGACACTGTCATCGGATACGCCATCTCCCAGCAGGTACGGTTCAGTATCATCACCGTATGTGTGTGAATATTTATTATATATGATCATGCAGTTAGTTTAAATCATTGAACTCAGTCAGTTGCTCGCATCACATTTTCCCTCATCTAACCCTTCCTCCCTCTGTGCTCCCATTTGGTCGAAGGCCAATTAATTTAGCAAAGATACAAATTGAAGGCATATAAATTATGAATCGAATGCCCAGAAAACTGCCACGCTCAGGGCTGGAAAACAGCTTTCTCAGGGTTGAATTATGTATTCTTTTGTGATCGTCTTTGTCCCTTGAGGACTGGCTTCTTTTTTCGTTTTGCCTCCGGTTGTCGTCCACAGTGGTTTTTTTAAAACGCTGCGTCATTCATGAGGCCAGTAAGTATTTTGCTGCAGGACACTTTGAATCAAGAGCGGTTGAATGCGTCTCTTTAAAAAGTCTAGAAATGTCACGGAGTGGATTCACTCATAAACATATAAATTGTTAAACAGCTTGTTAATGTCAAGCCTGGCTGCCTGGTTGACGTCGGTATCTTTATGAAGCGATAAACAAAAGTTTGAAGTAAAAAAACTGAAACTTTTTAAGTATCCTAATTACCAAATATTGGTAATGCAAATGGGAAAATAAATATATCTATTACCTTTAGCTGATTATTTCAACCTAATTAAGACCTTTGTCTCTTGCTCCCCTGTTAACTGCAGACCTGGCTGGGAATCATTGTAAAAACACTTTTAATTCTGCTCGTATATCAACAGGTTTTGCTCGTCTCACGTCATGCAGGCTGCTAACTCAGCTCGGCTCAGTCTAATCAGTTTTTACCACCCACAGTTTGGCAAAAGCAGAATCAGACATTAGCTGAGCTCTGAGTGGGAGTTGTCTCCATTAGTGGAAATGATTTGGCCAGGATTTGTCTCGCAGGAGGAAAACATCTGCGGTGGTGCCAAACATTTTTTTTTTAAAGTCACCTCTTGTCTGAATCAAGACAGGATGAAGATCTAAAACATCTCCTGCCATAACCTCAGAAAGCACTTATGTAAAAACCTCACTCAAATATTAATAAGGGAGGTGATGGGAGCAGGTAGATGCAATGCTCTTTTTTTCTACTGCTGTTAGTCATCTCTGAATAAAGGTTTAAAGGTACAAATGTCTGTTATATAAAACACAGCTGCACTCTGTCAATCAAGCATATCTTCAGGTTGTTTTGTAGGATCCAATTTTGCTTTTAAGGAGTAAAAAAACAAACAAGCAACAATGTCAGACTTGGGTTTGATTCAGAGCCACATACTGCCCCGGCTGCTTTAGGAGATTATTTCATATACACTATCTTTTCTTAACAAGCTGAGCCGTCTGTTCGTGAAGGAGAAACCAGACGAGTGAGTCGCTTCATTCATCTAAAGTTGTTCCAAATCCCAGAGCTGTCCGGCTGCTGAGATTCACACATTATGCAACAGCGCTTTCAAACTCACACACAGAGGAGGTAACCGGATTTAAGAGTGTACGTCTGAGACACACCGACTCCTAATAATGCTTATATTGATTCATAAATCTCAAACTATCACAAACACAAGGTAATAAATCTTAAACTGTAGGCGAGTTGGGCTGACTTCTTTCTCGACCTGAAAGGAGTTATATAACAAACCTCCTTCTGTTGACTCTGACTGGGAGGAACATTTTACTTAGGGTTACCTAGAGCAGGACATCAGTTTGTCTCCACTCAACCGTAGCCAACCAAACTGCAATATATCTATTCAGCTGGAAAGGAAGCTCTGGCTGAAATACCTTTTCACATCACGCCAGGCTGATCTTTTCTGTGTAGTAAGATGAGCATGAGAGCTTGCACAGGCTGAAACCTTTCATGCAGCTTCTTGGTGACACTTCTCATCGCTGAAAATGCATCAAATTCCACTAAAATCGGAGCAATTTCCCTGCAGGGATGTAATCCTTTTTACAAATGATACAGCCTTTTTGCATGAATGAGAAATTTTAGAGGTTTTATGGTTGAAATATTGTTGCTTTTGGAGCATTTTTCAAATTAGGAGGATTTGGAGTATTTGCTGAGTCACCAGCACTGATAAACAATCCTTTTAACGCCCCTAAATATTTTGTTTATTATAGTCATTCAGAGCTATGGGACAATAAAACTGTCTTCTTTTCTGACCTGTTACTTACAGGTCTGCCAAAGAAACAGAAGACACCACTTTGACTCTGCGAGGCATCTGGATAGCCTTGAGCGTCCTGCCAGCCGTCCATTTATTGACTTTTCTTAAGCTTTTAGCGCATTGCAGCTACATTTACTTGCTGGGAAACTTGTGTCTCTTTCTAAATTAGACTTTAACACCCACCACTGAAAGTAGACGAGTTCAGAGGAACCGTTTCTGAACATAATTAGTGTGCTTAGCAAGTGCAGGATGACCCTTTTTACATTTAAATGTCAAAAGTTTTCTTTTTAAATTGGCCTAACTTTCAGCTGATGGGTAATAAGAAGAACATTCAATTACTGGAAACAAAATATATGTTTTATTAATTTAAGGAATATGATTTTTTTTTTGTTTATTTGTGAGGTAGATCATGATTTTCTGGTTTTGTTTGTCGATCCATGATTACTTTTATTGATAGACGTATTCATGAATCTGCCTCTGTGCCCGGTGTAGTATAGGCTCATGGTTTTGTCAGTTTCTACAGGAAGCAGGAAGCTTTCTGACCTGAATCATCTCCACACAGTTACATCATCAGACAGTCTGCAGATAACAGTGAAAGGATCTGAAGATGATATTTGTACGAGGTCCACTAGCAGCAGCTTTCTCTGTACATGTGTTTTTCTGTTTCTTCCAAATGGTGATTGCTCGAGTTACCTTGCCTGCAGACCTAATTTCCCCCAGTGGGACAAAAAGGGTTTGAGCTGAATTTATATAAGGTGAAGCTGCTTGTTACTGCAGGGTTTCATATGCATTTGCAACGTCTGTCTTGCAACTGTTAAATAATAATCAGTCAATTCAACAATTATACTGTTAAATGAGGTTTAATGGTGTGGTGGATCGTGAGGGTTTCTTGACTGGATTTGACCTCGAACATGACGCCCTACATCTCCCAGTGAAAACAGACTAAATGATCACTCCCCAATTTAAATTCTTTTCATTTACTTGCTAAGTGTGTGCATGGCTGTGCATATTCATGTGTTTATATTGCTTGGTGTGAGTGCATGTGTGTGTGTGTGTGTGTCTGTGTATGCAAGCGTCCTCCAGATGGCACGTGCCCGTCTTGTATTTGCACGTGTCTTGTCTCCAGAGGCAGGACGGCCTGATGCAGCGCTCCATCCGTGAGGTGAACACATCCAGCCGCTGGTGTGTGCTCTGGGACCTGGACGAGGACACACACTACAGCGTCCAGGTGAGACACACACACACACACACACACTTTCACATGCTTTCACTTCTCACTTTGTAAAAAACTATATGAAGAAAAAAGCGCCATAAATTCTTATATTCTGGCTCAGTTTTGGATGAACTCTGCAAATATGGAACCATGTTTAATTCCCAACTGCAACAAGGAAGCGTTTTAAATTCATTACAGCTACAAATATTGAAATAAATGAATCTTTCTCTCTGATAAAGACACAGTAGTGTGGAATCATTGATTTTACTAATACAGGCTGCAAAGCAAGTCTTTTCTCCTTTGTAATTTGCAGTCCCTGACCTGAGAAGCAGATTTTTTTTAATGAATAAAAAGTCACCTGCTATCTCACGCAAGCCTGGAAAAAAAGGAAGCAATGATCCCTTCCTCTGCCAAGGAACACAATATTCTGATTCACAATGAGGACAAAACTGAGATAAAAAGAAGCTTATTAATAATAAGTTTTAATGCAAATGAGACGCTCACCGAAAGCTTTCTGCAGAGATCTGATACAGGGGACGTCTCAATGAGTATTGCACTTCACCCCTAAATGATAAATTGCTTTTTCAAAACGATCTCTTATTCTTATTAACCTTCTCCCAGTGTCTAATTAATATCAACATACAGCAGTAATGCTTTCTTAATGGCATCTATTAGATATCACAGCACAAATGAGCTGAAATCAAAAGTCAGCACAAACTACTGCTTCTCTCTGAGGGAGGAGTATCAAATGTGACTCTATTATCATGACTCTATTAAACTTTTTATAATCCATTATGGCTTAATAGGCTGACAGATTGTCCTTCAGCCAGAGGACTGTTAAATATGCTCGTCAGCAGGCAGATGTCCTGCAGAAGTGTCACTGAGCAATACACAGAAGCCTCGCCAGCTCCAGCAGGGACGACTTTTGACCTCTGACCTCCCTGTAGATGAGAGGGAAAGAAAAAAAGAGAGTTTTCTTTTGGGCATTAGTGAGTTTTATTTATGCAACGTTCTTATTAGATCTTATTATTAGAAACTGTAGAGGCAAGAAATATCTCAATGTTCTGTCTGAATGAGAAAACAAAGTGTTTTTGGATGGATTTTCATGATCCTTTGTTGGTGAAAATGGGCCTAAATAGACCTGCAAATGAGACTTCACCTCAAATCTATGTTCCCTGTCTTATCGCTCAAGCTTTCAGTCTGCTTTTACATTTACTGCTCGTACTCCAGTGATCATTCAGGATCCCGGCCAAAAAGCAAAGCACCATTTGTTCGCTATATATACTCTCGCAAGCCGGTTTCTTATCGTTGTTACATAACGTCATCCTCCATTTATGCCTGTAGCTGTAAAGAAGTCGTATCCTGTGTCTGTATGAGGCCATATGGCTCTATCTTAGCTTCAGTATCTCTTAAAACTGACTTTCCTCTCTTTTTCGGGTTTAGGTGCAGTCGGTCGGGCCGCATGGCGACAGTCAGCCCAGCCGCGCCATCCACTTCAGGACTCTGGAGAGAAGTGACCATTATCCAGCCGGAGTCCTGGACCACCGTAAATAATACACAAACACAAACAAACACACAGAAGGTGCAAGCAGGCTTATGTATCCCCAGAAAATAATAAAATACAACAATAAAAGTAAAATAAAAATTAATAAGGGGACAGAATATATATTTATACTCACAAACTCGAGCATTAATTAATGATAAAATAAGGAAAAGTAATAGCTTTTCTTTCACCCAACACATATGTAAGTCAACATGCTGTTGACATGTTTGTTGACATGTTTGTTGACATGTTTGGCTGTGTTTGTGTCCTCAGATGAACCAGCTATGGAGGGTCTGGGTATGACTCCTCACCTTCAGACAGGAGAGCTGCTCATTATCACCACTGTGCTGCTGCTGTGGGCAGGTCAGTGTGTGTTTTATGTGTGTATGGTAAAGTGCTTTTGTTTCACACTGTTTCTTATGTTGTGTATCGTGTTCGCCGCAGCCGTCATCGCCCTGTTCTGCCGACAGTATGACATCATCAAAGACAACGACTCCAACGGCACCAAGGACAAAACGAAGAGGCCGCTGGTCCGCGCCACGTCCTCCTACTACAACGCTTCTGCCAGCAGCTCACCCATCTACCACAACGGAGCCGTACGCAGCAGCAGGGTGACTCATTTACTCTCCAACCCCTGAACTTCATTTAAAAAAAAAACTTCTTCCTCTTCTTCTTCATGGCTTTCATTTTGCTGGAGCTTTTCTCTATTATGCATGATCATTCTTGGCTGCCAGGAATATTTTGTTTCCTCCGAGGAGGAGCCCTTTATAGTTGCATCAGAGATCTCCTAGCAACCAGGGCTGCTGCCATCATGGCTAAATATAAAACCACCCGGCTAGAGCTACAAACGCTTGTTGGGTTGTTGCTGGAGATGCAGTCAGTGATATGCTCGAGTAGAAGTGGTAGCTGATGCGACTATAAACTGCAGTTTGAGGAGAGTCAGATGAGTTCACCTGAACTAACTGTGAGGCAGCAACAAGCCAACAGGTGCATGAAAGCAGGGTCACTACCTTTTATGCTTTTAAGCACCATCATCCTTAAATACACTCCTGCATGTTTGATAAGATAAGAGAGCGTTTCTGGAGTTTATTTAAGCAAGCATCCACTTACAGCATTTAGTGAATATTGTCTCATTCATGAGGATCATCTCATTTTCCCCACAGCTTTCTCTTTCAGGGGACTTTTGTTTTTCTGATTTCAAACATCTTTTTCAGCCAAAACACAACCCAAACTTATCCAGCTAAGCCTGAGCCGAACCCATCGGGAGCAGTTCAGATTTGTGCTAAATGTCAAGCATGTACACACGGCTGGAACAGGTCATTGATTATTTAATAAACCTTTGACAGACTCATATATATATATGGAGTACATGAAGGCACGTTGCAGTGCACGTGAATGTACACTGCCGTCCTGCGGTTTATGAATCATGTTCATGTATGTGACCCTCTGTTTATGAGTCAAGTGTTTGTGCTCACTGTTTACTCCTCTCTCTCAGCTCCACAGAGCCTCCTCATCCATCAGCATCATTAGAGTCTGACGGATGTCACTTTTTCAGACTCAGCAGGAACTTGCAGCACAGGACATGTGGCGCCGACATGCCTTGATTCACCAGAGTGGGATTATTATGACAAACTGAGAATTTATAGACCTGGCTCAGAGTCAGAAGCGCTCCATGCAGATGTGGAGGAAACGGAGGAGTACTGCTACCTAGTGGCTGAAGACTAAAGCATCATGGGGGCAGCTGTACACTGGCCTCTTGTGATGTCATAGCATTGCAGCTTTTTAGAGCCTGAATGAGCTGATGTAAACTCAGAAGAGTCGAGTGCAAGAAGACACATTTCAAACTCTTGTTTCTCTGTTGTCAAAAACTAATTGTGAATATTTGCCAGCATGTCGGCCGACTTGTGTGCCACCGCAAATTAATTGTCATTTCAACAAGATGTTATGTAGATATTTAGCTTTTTTTATAGAATCATGTCACCTTGTAGTTAAACATATGAATGCAGGAGTGTGTGTTGTGGCCTGTGAGTGTGTGTGTGTGTGTACATTCAAAACATCTAAAATTAGCTTCTTCTTGCAAGTCGATGAGTAATAACATCAAACAGTGTAATATATGTAAATAGACTTTGTACATACATAGAAGGCAGAAAATTAAAGGTAACAGTGATGTAAATGTACTTTAGACTTTAACTACATGAATGTATGAGATGATGGGAACACTGTAAATATTCATTTGAATTAAATGAACTCATATTTTACCATTGAGTCTATGTAGTTACACATAAACTCCAGCTGTATATGTTATTTAACCTGTGATTAGGAAATGTAAAGGTGACCTCCGATTGTAAAATACCTTTGTTTACAAGTGGCTAATGTTTTTATTTATACATGTTCATCGACAGCTTGTAGTTCTTGTTCTGTCAAACCTTATTTTAGAGATCTCACTCGTACCTATATTAATAATAATAATAATAAAAGTCATAATAAACTTTATTTATCCTTGAAATTCTGGCTAAAATTCATGTTGAAAACTAAACAAGCATCTCTCCTCAGCTGATTGAGTTCTTTCACAAAGATATCCTCAAACTGTAACAGTCAGTGTTTCCTGAATGAGACGTCAGCTCCTCCTCACATCAGGCTCGCCGTGCTGCAGGTCAAAGTTCAGACAGAAATCAGTGAGGTGTAAAATAAATCCTGGCCTGCTTGTATACATTCATTTTTGTAATTAATCAATTGCAGCTTGTTAGAAAAACAAAATT
Source organism: Pampus argenteus (assembly GCA_036937835.1). Taxonomy (NCBI): domain Eukaryota; kingdom Metazoa; phylum Chordata; class Actinopteri; order Scombriformes; family Stromateidae; genus Pampus; species Pampus argenteus. Next base: position 2,064,997 of record CM072883.1, on the reverse strand, counting down.
CATTCATTCAGTTAAAAGATGATGTTTTAATGTATAATCTTGACATGTTGTGTTCATTCTTGTCCTAAAAACTCAGTTGGTTTAAATACGTCTTTAGATAAGGAATAGGTGATATTTTTCTATTTTTTGTAGTTTAGATGAACCAGTTATTTTACTGACATGATGTCAGTGATTAATCAGCAAAATGTAATATTTGTGTGTTTTATTTATTTATTTTATTATCAGTTCAGTTTTGTTGGTAAACTAAGCAAGTATCTGGATTTTTTTTTATTTCTTAACTCTACTTTCTCCACTCAACAATAAACATGAAAGAAAATAAACATGTTGAAGTTACTGTGTGTGTGTGTGTGTGTGTGTGTGTGTGTGTGTGTGTGTGTGTGTGTAATCTTGTCAATATGTGCACACACCAACACCAACAGACAAACCAAACATTTCCTGCAGCAAGTGATCAGCAACCACAACCATTAATATTAAAGGAATATTGCTGCCAGAAATGCTTCAATTTGACTTTATTTTGATGCGAAGGAGAACTGGTGGTGTGATGGTGTTGTCACAGACCGAAGCGATATCTCTGGATGTGAGGGCGCCAGTTCGATTCTGTCTCCTGCATCAGGAGACACTTGTTTAAGGTTTGATCCCAGGTCAGGTGATGACTTTTCAATGACATCACTCAGAATATAAAAGACAAATGCGCCCAGAGAAAAGGTTTCAGTGTGAAGAGCTGGTGGAGTGGAGGCAATGTCACAGACATAAGATGTGTCTCTGAATCTGGGGTCGCTGGTTCGATTCTCTTTCCTGCATCAGTAGACATTTGTTTTAGGGTCGTGGGTTCGATCCCACGTCAGTCTGACTTTTCAATGACATCACTCAGAATGTAAAAGACAAATGCGCCCAGAGAAAAGGTTTTAATATAAAGGGCTGGTGGAGTGGAGGCAACGACACAGAACATGTGTATGTTTGGATGATCTGTCTTATTGTGGTCGTGGGTTCGATCCCAGGTCAGGTGATGACTTTTCAATGACATCACTCAGTATATAAAAGACAAATGCGTCCAGAGAAAAGGTTTCAATATGAAGAGCTGGTGGAGTGGAGGCAATGTCACAGAACGCCGATATGTTTGGATGTACTGTCCTATTGTGGCCGTGGGTTCGATCCCAGGTCAGCCTGACTTTTCAATGACATCACTCAGAATGTAAAAGACAAATGCGCCCAGAGAAAAGGTTTCAGTGTGAAGAGCTGGTGGAGTGGAGGCAACGTCACAGACATAAGATGTGTCTCTGAATCTGAGGTCGCTGGTTCGATTCTCTTTCCTGCATCAGTAGACATTTGTTTTAGTGTTGTGGGTTCGATCCCAGTGTTGACTCTTTAGTGACATCACTCAGAATATAAAAGACAAATGCGCTCAGAGAAAAGGTTTCAATATGAAGTGCTGGTGGAGTGGAGGCAACGCCACAGAACGCATATGTGTTTGGATGATCTGTCTTATTGTGGTCGTGGGTTCGATCCCAGGGCAGGTGATGACTTTTCAATGACATCACTCAGTATATAAAAGACAAATGCGCACAGAGAAAAGGTTTCAGTGTGAAGAGCTGGTGGAGTGGAGGCAACGTCACAGAACGCAGATACGTCTCAGCGCTGAGGACGCAGGATCAAGTCCGGTGAGTACAACAATCAAATGTTGGGGTGGTTCATGGGTTGATAATGAATGCATGACTGGTTGAATAAATGTGTGTGGGAGGGTGGATGAGTGGGAGATGAAGGGGGGTAGAAGTGAGGGAGGATAGGAGAGAAAATTGTTATTTTGCTGAAAAATCCTATACCTAAGTGTTTAGGATAAAAAACACTTAGAAACATTTTACATTTATTTCAATTATTTATTGAAAAAGTCTTTGAAACAGGCTGATGAGCAGGAACACAGGCAGCAGTTTAACCTGAAAAACAAGAAAAGGTTCATTAATACATTATGTTAATAATTAAGACATTTAACATTTGTTATATACACACACACATTAGAAGTGTCAAGAAAACATGAGTTTATGCATTTTGGTGATGTTTAAAGCTGATAAAGCATTAAATGTTTTAAAATGTTTGGCAGTAAATTAAAAGGAAAAGCACAGGTGCAGCTGATAACACTAATGAGGCTCATTCAATTAGCTAATTTCAAACATTTATTGATCAATTAACAGATACAAACACATACAGATATTGTTTACACATTATACTTTAAGTTATATAAACAAATAAGCATGTTTCGTGTTAAAATACAGTTTAAATACACATTTAAATTACTTTACGTCAACGTCGCGAGTGTAAACAAAGCTTGTTGCAAAGCTTCAACGCTTTACGGCTTTTAGCAACATTAGCTGTACTTTGAGTAAAACTCAGTGAACGAGACTGATTCAACGTTCAAAAACAAGTCCGTGTTAAAATCTAGTGACAATAGAAACGTTACTTACCGGAATTAAACGATGAAGAGACGGAGACGAAGCGTGCGGTGACCGAGGCTGATACAGACTGAAGCTCCTCTCCATCAGAGTCCATCACTCACACCGGATTAAATAACCTCGTCACGTTTGGATGAGAGGGTGGAGCTGACGCTAGCTGCTAGCTGCTAGCTTGGTTACAGTTCATAGTGAATAACGATAAAGCGAATACGAAGTTGTTGTTGGTGCTGCTACTGCTGCCGCCGCCGCTACTGCTGCTGCTTCCGTTTCCGCTTCCTCTACTTCCGCTTCTTCCTCTCCAGCTTATTGGTGCAATAGCGCCACCTTCTGCCCCGGAGTGTAGATCAAATAATACACTTACTATCTACATCCCTTCAAATAAATCGATTATACACACTTGCAGACGACTCTGTCAAACCACATAATAGTGACATTTGTCTTCATGAGCATTGATGTACACCTAGTGGACAGTGACAACTGTCACAACCAGCACACATCACTCTGAACACAAACAGAAACCTTCAGGTCCACGATTTCGACCATCTGCTATATCTAAAAGTAGTCGACGATGCATTTTTGTCTTTATATTCAACAATATCACCTGCCTGCACCTGATGCACGGCCATGCACTGTTTTATCCAGGCATATATAATAATAATAATGTAAATGTGATTATTGTATGTGTAACATCAAGTAACATTAATGCCATTTCAGGTCCATACAGGGAAAGTTTAACTTTTAAATGCAATAATTCAGCACACAATACATAAGAATATACCAGACCATACAGTATGGACAGAGGACGGACTATACGTCACTACGGCTCTGGCTGCATTAAACTTTAATGATGCCGCAATGTACAAAACTCAAAGTCAACTTTATTGTCAATGCTGCCATGTGTACAGGACATACAGAGCATCGAAATTTCGTTTCTCTCTTTTCCAAAAAAAACAGCGTGGACACGCGTATAGTACAAAAAAAGAAAAGTATATATATAAAAAAATATATAGAATAAAAATATACAAATCTAAGAATATATACAAGTGTATTTTATGTTAAATGCGTCATTTTCCAGGACACTTTCAACACTAGAAAGCCGCCTTGCTGAAGCTCACGTTTTCGCAGGATGTGAAGGGACACAGTTTAAGTTTACCTTGAACTTTTCTATAATTGATTTATTTGAAGGGATGTAGATAGTAAGTGTATTATTTGATCTACACTCCGGAGCAGAAGGTGGCGCTATTGTACCAATACGCGGCAGAGGAAGAAGCGGAAACGGAAGTAGAGGAAGCGGAAACGGAAACAGCAGCAGCACCAACAACAGCTTCGTATTCGCTTTATCGTTGTTCACTATGGACTGTAACCAAGCTAGCAGCTAACAGCTAGCGTCAGCTCCACCCTCTCATCCAAACGTGACGAGGTTATTTAATCCGGTGTGAGTGATGGACTCTGATGGAGAGGAGCTTCAGTCTGTATCAGCCTCGGTCACCGCACGCTTCGTCTCCGTCTCTTTATCGTTTAATTCCGGTAAGTAACGTTTCTATTGTCACTAGATTTTAACACGGACTTGTTTTTGAACGTTGAATCAGTCTCGTTCACTGATTTTTACTCAAAGTACAGCTAATGTTGCTAAAAGCCGTAAAGCGTTGAAGCTTTGCAACAAGCTTTGTTTACACTCGCGACGTTGACGTAAAGTAATTTAAATGTGTATTTAAACTGTATTTTAACACGAATCATGCTTATTTATTTAAATAACTTAAAGTATAATGTGTAAACAATATCTGTATGTGTTTGTATCTGTTAATTGATCAATAAATGGTTTAAATTAGCTAATTGAATGAGGCTCATTAGTGTTATCAGCTGCACCTGTGCTTTTCCTTTTAATTTACTGCCAAACATTTTAAAACATTTAATGCTTTATCAGCTTTAAACATCACCAACATGCATAAACTCATGTTTTCTTGACACTTCTAATGTATGTGTGTATATAACAAATGTTAAATGTCTTAATTATTAACATAATGTATTAATAAACCTTTTCTTGTTTTTCAGGTTAAACTGCTGCCTGTGTTCCTGCTCATCAGCCTGTTTCAAAGACTTTTTCAATAAATAATTGAAAGAAATGTAAAATGTTTCTAAGTGTTTTTTATCCTAAACACTTAGGTATAGGATTTTTCAGCAAAACAATGATTTTCTCTCCTATCCTCCCTCACTTCTACCCCCCTTCATCTACCACTCATCCACCCTCCCACACACATTCATTCAACCAGTCATGCATTCATTATCAACCCATGAACCACCCCAACATTTGATTGTTGTACTCACCGGACTTGATCCTGCGTTCTCTGCGCTGAGACGTATCTGCGTTCTGTGGCGTTGCCTCCACTCCACCAGCTCTTCACACTGAAACCTTTTCTCTGTGCGCATTTGTCTTTTATATACTGAGTGATGTCATTGAAAAGTCATCACTTGACCTGGGATCGAACCCACGACCACAATAAGACAGATCATCCAAACACATATGCGTTCTGTGGCGTTGCCTCCACTCCACCAGCACTTCATATTGAAACCTTTTCTCTGAGCGCATTTGTCTTTTACATTCTGAGTGATGTCACTAAAGAGTCAACACTGGGATCGAACCCACAACACTAAAACAAATGTCTACTGATGCAGGAAAGAGAATCGAACCAGCGACCTCAGATTCAGAGACACATCTTATGTCTGTGACGTTGCCTCCACTCCACCAGCTCATCACACTGAAACATTTTCTCTGGGCGCATTTGTCTTTTACATTCTGAGTGATGTCATTAATAAGTCAGGCTGACCTGGGATCGAACCCACGGCCATAATGAGACAGTACATCCAAACATATCTCTGTTCTGTGACATTGCCTCCACTCCACCAGCTCTTCATATTGAAACCTTTTCTCTGGGCGCATTTGTCTTTTATATTGTCTGAGTGAGGTCACTGAAAAGTCATAGAATGACCAGGGATCAAACCCCCTGTCCACTATACACGTGGACACGCGTATAGTACAAAAAAAGAAAAGTATATATAAAAAAATATATATAGAATAAAAATATACAAATCTAAGAATATATACAAGTGTATTTTATGTTAAATGTGTCATTTTCCAGGACACTTTCAACACTAGAAAGCCGCCTTGCTGAATCTCACGTTTTCGCAGGATGTGAAGGGACACAGTTTAAGTTTACCTTGAACTTTTCTATAATTGATTTATTTGAAGGGATGTAGATAGTAAGTGTATTATTTGATCTACACTCCGGGGCAGAAGGTGGCGCTATTGCACCAATAAGCTGGAGAGGAAGAAGCGGAAGCGGAAGTAGAGGAAGCGGAAACGGAAGCAGCAGTAGTAGCAGCAGTAGCAGTAGCAGTAACAACAGCAGCACCAACAACAACTTCGTATTCGCTTTATCGTTGTTCACTATGGACTGTAACCAAGCTAACAGCTAGCGTCATCATTCAAAAGTCACAGGCATTTTCTGCTGCGCTGTGTTCAAATCGAACGCGGCGGACTTCGGTCACGTGACCTATAAAACTTCTGGGTCACGTTACTCAGAATGACATCATGAAGCAGCGCTCACCGCCATCTAGCGGTCAGATAAGGGAACTGTTTGGATAATTTAGTCAATATAATGGTGACGTTTAGATGCATTTAGACTGTGTCCTCTGCTCAGGTCTGATCTGAAACAACAGAATGGATGAATTTACTGATTATTGATTATTGACGCATCCCCCATAACACCTTCAAGATTCAAGAGTATTTATTGTCAATAATCTGTAACAGACGTTGCACAGAAGATTGAAATTGCATTTCACCAGACTCCTATGTGCACATAAGTAAAACAAATACTAATATAAACAATTACAGTGATCTCGTGCACGCACACACACACACACACACACCATAGTAAATACACACACTCAGTATGGATGATCATAGAGTTTTCTTCAGTGTGTTGATAAGTCTGATGGCTTGTGGGAAGAAGTTGTCTCCTGGTCTATTTTTATTTTTGCCTTAAAAATCCTTCAGGCTCAATCAATAAAAGAGAATGAAGTGTTTTTCAATACTGTGAGAATTTTGATTCACTTCTATTGAAATTGATAAAAATAAAAGTCTTAAACTTGACATGTGATATGCCCCGATGCACGGCCATGCACTGTTTTATCCAGGCAGGTGATATTGTTGAATATAAAGACAAAAATGCATCGTCGACTACTTTTAGATATAGCAGATGGTCGAAATCGTGGACCTGAAGGTTTCTGTTTGTGTTCAGAGTGATGTGTGCTGGTTGTGACAGTTGTCACTGTCCACTAGGTGTACATCAATGCTCATGAAGACAAATGTCACTATTATGTGGTTTGACAGAGTCGTCTGCAAGTGTGTATAATCGATTTATTTGAAGGGATGTAGATAGTAAGTGTATTATTTGATCTACACTCCGGGGCAGAAGGTGGCGCTATTGCACCAATACGCTGGAGAGGAATAAGCGGAAGCGGAAGTAGAGGAAGCGGAAACGGAAGCAGCAGCAGCAGTAGCGGCAGCAGCAGTAGTAGCAGTAGCAGTAACAACAACTTCGTATTCGCTTTATCGTTATTCACTATGGACTGTAACCAAGCTAGCAGCTAACAGCTAGCGTCAGCTCCACCCTCTCATCCAAACGTGACGAGGTCATTTAATCCGGTGTGAGTGATGGACTCTGATGGAGAGGAGCTTCAGTCTGTATCAGCCTCGGTCACCGCACGCTTCGTCTCCGTCTCTTCATCGTTTAATTCCGGTAAGTAACGTTTCTATTGTCACTAGATTTTAACACGGACTTGTTTTTGAACGTTGAATCAGTCTCGTTCACTGATTTTTACTCAAAGTACAGCTAATGTTGCTAAAAGCCGTAAAGCGTTGAAGCTTTGTTTACACTCGCGACGTTGACGTAAAGTAATTTAAATGTGTATTTAAACTGTATTTTAACACGAATCATGCTTATTTATTTAAATAACTTAAAGTATAATGTGTAAACAATATCTGTATGTGTTTGTATCTGTTAATTGATCAATAAATGGTTTAAATTAGCTAATTGAATGAGCCTCATTAGTGTTATCAGCTGCACCTGTGCTTTTCCTTTTAATTTACTGCCAAACATTTTAAAACATTTAATGCTTTATCAGCTTTTAACATCACCAACATGCATAAACTCATGTTTTCTTGACACTTCTAATGTGTGTGTGTATATAACAAAGGTTAAATGTCTTAATTATTAACATAATGTATTAATAAACCTTTTCTTGTTTTTCAGGTTAAACTGCTGCCTGTGTTCCTGCTCATCAGCCTGTTTCAAAGACTTTTTCAATAAATAATTGAAAAAAATGTAAAATGTTTCTAAGTGTTTTTTATCCTAAACACTTAGGTATAGGATTTTTCAGCAAAATAACAATTTTTCTCTCCTATCCTCCCTCACTTCTACCCCCCTTCATCTCCCACTCATCCACCCTCCCACACACATTTATTCAACCAGTCATGCATTCATTATCAACCCATGAACCACCCCAACATTTGATTGTTGTACTCACCGGACTTGATCCTGCGTTCTCGGCGCTGAGACGTATCTGCGTTCTGTGACGTTGCCTCCACTCCACCAGCTCTTCACACTGAAACCTTTTCTCTGGGCGCATTTGTCTTTTATATACTGAGTGATGTCATTGAAAAGTCATCACCTGACCTGGGATCGAACCCACGACCACAATAAGACAGATCATCCAAACACATACATGTTCTGTGTCGTTGCCTCCACTCCACCAGCCCTTTATATTAAAACCTTTTCTCTGGGCGCATTTGTCTTTTACATTCTGAGTGATGTCATTGAGTCAGAAGTCAAAATATCAAAAGTCAGGCTGACGTGGGATCGAACCCACGACCCTAAAACAAACGTCTACTGATGCAGGAAAGAGAATCGAACCAGCAACCTCAGATTCAGAGACACATCTTATGTCTGTGACGTTGCCTCCACTCCACCAGCTCTTCACACTGAAACCTTTTCTCTGGGCGCATTTGTCTTTTACATTCTGAGTGATGTCATTGAAAAGTCAGGCTGACCTGGGATCGAACCCACGGCCATAATGAGACAGTACATCCAAACATATCTCCGTTCTGTGACATTGCCTCCACTCCACCAGCTCTTCATAGTGAAACCTTTTCTCTGGGCGCATTTGTCTTTTATATTCTGAGTGATGTCATTGAAAAGTCATCACCCAACCTGGAATTGAACCCACGGCCATAATGAGACAGTACATCCAGACAGGTAACTTATGTCTGTGACATTGCCACCACTCCACCAGCTCTTCACACTGAAACCTTTTCTCTGGGCGCATTTGTCTTTTATATTGTCTGAGTGACGTCATTGAAAAGTCATAGAATGACCAGGGATCAAACCCACGACCTTAAAACAGGTGAGGTGAGGGAATCGAACCAGTGACTGCACATCCAGAAATGTATCTTAAGTCTGTGACGATGCCATCTCACCACCAGTTCTCCTTCACACTCAGAGATCTTCTCTCGACGCTTTTCTCTTTCATCACCTTTCTTCAAACTTAAGACTTTCAGGCTGTTTGCATGATGCTATCTTGTCAATATGGACCAAAATCTCTGAGTATTGTTTGCAGCACCTTGTTGAATGGCAGAGGTGGCAGCATGCTTCAGCAACTCTCAAGACAAGAGCTGTTTTAATGTCATATCTCCCAACACATTTTGGTCAGCCCACTGAAAATCACTCACAGCCAGCGACAGTGAAGGGAATGACTCACTGCACAGATTCCAGTGTGAAAGGGTGCATTGTTAGCAGGCTGAAACACAACATGCTGCACAATCTGAAGAGATACAGGAAACTCTTCATGAACAGTCTGCTTTATTTTCAATGCGTAGGAGAAGTTCACTAAAACACACTGTAACCGCTGTCTACATTCCTCTCATTGATATGTTTCGTCTCGGGTGGCGCCAGTCGGACACATTTTAAGACAAAAAGGCTCTGTTATACAGTGACTGATGTTTTATTCCTCGTCTTCTTGGATTTGAGATTCACCTTATTTAGTTTGGGCTTTGTGAAAAGAATGACAACGACTTAAGATTCTCCTCTTGTTTGGGTTGATTGGCAGGTGTCCATTGAAATGCGGCTGAAAGAGCTTCCTGTCCACACACTGACGGGCACAAAGCCTGTGAATGGCCCAGGTAAATGTCAGGACACCTTGCAGAATGGGTTTTTGTTCCATCAGAGGAGGTTTATGAGGAATGCAGAAAGATTTGAACCATTATTTCACCCATAAAGTGGATTTTTTCGGGGTCACTGAACATTTTCTTTACTCTTTTCCTTCAGTTCAGGACTCTAACACACCTACAGTCCTTTTAAAGGCTTGTAAAATACCCTGAAGAGTATTTTTTTTAATGTTAAAAAAAATAAACCTCATTATTATTATTATTTAATTTTTCACTTGCAATTACTCCTCAAGGCAGAAATAACACCAAATAATGATATATTTAATTAGTCTCATCCGTGTCCTTCAGTCCTGCCTGAGCATATTTGAACTTTTACTCGATAGCAAGAGGTGGATGTGATTAATTTCTCGAGCCGTCAGTTAATTATCATCTTATTTACCATAATTATAAGATGAATAACTGAGGGTTTGCTGGGTTGTTATGGGGCTGCTTGGTCCCAGTGCTCTTACTCACAGGTTCTAATTAAAACTCATCAAAGTATGATGACAACTTGTTTATGGTAACTGGGAAAATTGCTGATAATTTCCACTTCTAAATTTCTAATTACCAACACTGGCACTCAAGCTCATGGGCGGAGGACGGTTTTAACACTGCAGACGCATGCTAGGCATGGCCGGATTAGTCATTGAGAGGGGTCATGGGGCTAAAAGCTCTGACAACACCTCATGCATGGTACTGTTTTCACCCATGTGATTTAGAGCTTAACAAAGCAAGCAGATTTGATGTATTCTGATCAGAAATTCCCTTTGAATGAAGGAGGAGAAGCAGGAGGACAGTAGAGTTGAACACTGACACCATCGCCTTTCAATTAGTGTGCAGGCAGACGCCTCAGCTTGGCTGCTATCACTGTCCTAATCCTCAAGAGAGAGAAAGAGCATTAACACTCATATGCCCACCAGATTTGTCCCATTATTCATTACAATTAATTGCTTCTCGTACTCCCGGCCTTTCCCAGGAAGGCAGCACACCGCGGACGGATCCGCTGCAAATTGTAATATGAGCGGAGGACTTAAAGCTGTCATTCAAATCTCACTGTGACCTTTCAGGAGAAAAAAGGCTGTTTTTCACCCAGTTTGCAGGGAGCCAACTGGATGAAGTTGAGTGTGTTTGTGTGTTCATGTACCTCTATCCTTGTCAGAAGCATCCATCTCAATGAAGACATTTTGCAACCTGACCTTTTTACAGTTACCAACAGACTTGATAGGAAACAAAATCCTTTTGTGCTCCACCTGCAACATTATACATAGAGAAACTGTTACTTGTTTGCTAAAAAATACATACAAATACATACAATACATATCAGCAAGAGATTAGCTTTAAATAGGATCAATTTAATGCCACTCTCATGTTAGTTACCTTAGCTCTGGGTAAAGACTGGAAACAGATTAAACAAACAAACTAGCGTGTAACAGGGTAACAAAATCAATAAATAAAAAAACAAATGCATTGCAAAAAAAGGTTTTTACTTTCCTATTCTCAAGCTGTCACATCTCTTTCTCTTCTGCTTTGACGCCCAGGATGAATGAAACACAAAAAAACTCCACAAAGCTTTGCAAGCAACCAGATACGTTTAATTAGATAATTGCGTTGTTTTTGTTTTTTTTCTCCTGAAGACTGACTCACAGTATTCTTACAGTATTGGTAAAAAAAAAAAGGAATATGATTCTCTTTGAGCCTGGATAAAGCTGTAATTTCATCCGAAAGGAGACAATCAAACATCAGGATGTGGTTTTAAGTCGTGCTGCCCATGAGCTATTCTTGACGGGCCGGCGTTGGCAGTTTGAAGGGTCCTCAGTTGTCAAGGTATTGTAGCCGAACCCCCAAGTGACGACAAACTGATACACACTTCAATAACAGGTACAGTGTTTGGTTCATGGGAGTGAAAACTGTATTATGGAATGATTCTGTTCACTGCATAGAAATAAAATGTCGATAACTGGATTGAATTAGTACTAAATTAAAAATATAAAGGCAATAAAGAAGTACAGTCTGCACACACACAGTTTCTTTTACAATATAAAACTTTCCACAGGAGCCTGTGACGAGGAGCGTTTGATGATGGACATGCCGCTTGTAGGAATATTTTTTTACATCATTTTTTGGCCGAGAGTTCCCAATGAGGAGTTTATAATGTCAGGTATCACTGTGTTCAATATGACACCTGAGTTTCAGCACAGACAAAACCTTACTAAGAATATTTATCCGTTTAATTAAAGAGGCCAAAGTCGTTTAATGTTGAAGGAACCCTGTGAAGTTTTTCCGGTTTACATTTGGCGTTTTCTCACCAAAAACTCCACAGGGTTCCTTAAAGTGTCGTCTTAACTTTGCCAGAATAAAACAAAACAAACAAAAACATTGCGTTTTGATACCCAGCCCGTCCTTTGCAACAGGTCCCTGTTTTCACACAACGAACATATGGTAGAGATTAAATACTATATCTTATATAATAATGGTTATATAAATATCTTTACATTCTCAACATTATTTCCTGTATTTGTAAAACATGTGGAGTGTATTATGGTCATATTGTAGGCACAACAAGGCACATATCATACATTCATACAGTGCACTGCCTTTCCATTCAGCCCTCAAAAAAAATCATGAAATGTTGAACATAAAGAATGCAATGACGAAAAATGCCCATGCAGAATATAAAACAATGAAAACATCAGCTAACAGCATGCAGGATTATATCAGTTTAGCTGCTGATATAATGGTGTGCGTTATACAGCATTTCTAATCTCGCTCTCGACTACAAGCACGGAAATAAAAGAATAAATTCCACTTCAAAACAAAAATAAAAATTTAGAGAATATGATTAATATGTAGCATGCAATTCCACTTAATAAAAATAAGTCATATATATCATCAGTCCCTTTAAATTCCTGGTTTTATGGTGTGCCATATTTAAATCTATAATCTCTGTAAATGTATAAACGTCTGAAGCAACAAAGAGAAAAAGGAATAAATATATATTTTTAAATATGTGCAGAAAGAACAGAACAGTAGCTGTGATTTAAAAGCATTTTGCCAACACAGTCAAACAGTAACGCTAAAGCTGGAAACCTTGTCATGTAAACCTCAGTATCAGTAGTTTTCTGGTAGTGCAATAGATGGAAAACACAGTAGAGACAGGAAGATGTGCGCCTTCAGCTGTAAGATTATCCCAGAGCAACTTTCACCCTAAAAACACAGTAACTCTTCTGGGCTAAAGAACAGGCAGCGAAGAAGTGCTTCAGAAACATCGAGAGTGCTTTAAGATAAGATTACCTGACTACAGCTTGTAATATGCTAAGATCAGAAGCAACACACTGAAATGCTTGATAGCTCTTTATATTAAGGGTCCGTGATTTTTTGCTAATTTTTTAGGAAGCTTCCTGGAAAAAAAAATACGTTAAGATGATCTTAAGAATTAAAAATTAGAGATATTTTCAGGAAGTTTTCTAGGAAACGGATCCTTTAAAATAAAGCATAACTAAATGCTCAGTTGCCATCTGAATAAGCTGCATCGAGGACAGTATATACACAACAATCAGTGTCAATGATATTAAAAATGAACGTGAGCAAAGTTTAAAAAGGAGCGTTGAAGAGACTACAAAGATAATGTCATAATTAAAATATCAAAGGTTTTGTTAAAAGACAGTATAAAACAGATATATTGTGTGCTGTGTAATATCAGAGGCACCAGATGTCAACGACCAATCAATCCACTGAGACATAAGACAGACGAAACACACAAACACACACACACACACATGCACACATGCACAGACCTCCTCCTGCAAATCTCAGCCTCAATCATTAGATACTATTTCACCCAAAACACACTCAGGAGTGATGCTGGTCTGCACTTGATTTGGCCAAATTCATCCCGCCTTGATTGCATTATTGTCATTCAAATAGCATTATTAGCATTTTGTCATCAGCACCTTTAAAAAACGATCTGTAGCTGTAGCTGTTTTTTTTTGGCCTCAATCCTCGAACTCAGACTCCGCCTCCGCTGCGGTCCACCGTCACGGGCCCTCTCATATCCAGAGTCTCCTCTGCCGATTTCATCAGGATGGCCAGGCGGCTGTCTGACACTTGTCCCTTCTTCACTGCGCTCATCAGCTACACAGGAAAAGACAGAGAACACAGTTTATAGTGTGTTGAATACAGGAAAGGTTGTCTTGTAAAAGGAGAAGCTGATGAAAAAGAAAAAGCAGAAGAAGAAAGAAGCAGAAGAAGAAGTGGTTTGGTGGAAACCTTTTTTACTTGTTTCACTTGTTCTTTTGACTGAGGTGGTTTCATGAGGACTTTTTATTCTGATTGGTCAATAATTCAGATTATTAGTGGAATATTAGGGTCCATGTAAACAGTATGAGGCTTTAGATAAACACACAATATTTGTTAGTAGATCAATTCATTGTCAGTTTTGGTCTTTTCATGAAAACAATGACAATAAAAACCATCTGTTTGTAGTCCCCGTGCAGGTGAGGCATATATACACACAAGCATCAATGTTTAGCATCATAATATACAAGACACACATGATTAAATACTTAACTGTCATATTTCACTGACAGACAGAAACATATTTTGTCACACAGGGGACAGCAAAAAAAAAAAAACAGGATATTTCTCGTTTAAAGATACACTGACAAAAGATGTGTGACAGGCTGGTTTCCTCGTCTCTGGAGGTCACAGTACAGCAGAGAAGCCAGACGCGTTAATGAAGGCTAAATCATCGACTGTCATTAAGCTCTCCTATAATGATTCTTTTCCGGACTCAAGTGAGAAAGTAATTTAGCGGGCTGACGGACACTTCAGCCCTCATTACAGAAGTCGCTGACAGAGATTCTCATTCCTAATTAGCTTCATCTTGTGGTGGTCGCCGGGACGGATATTCGCCGTTCTCACATCTCAGGTGAACTTAATGCCTTTTTTTAAACTAGGAGACAATTAGTGTTCCAGCTTTAGTGGCCTAATAAGACTCCACAGAAGGTACGAGAATGAATGTGCTGTATTTATCTAGGTAATAATACTGAAAACAACAGAATACGGCAAACACGAGAACGGCCTGTCTCCTGATGGGTTAACATTTGACTATGAGAGCTTCTATTATCAGTCCTGTTTGTTCTGCTGGTATGAGGAGGGCACGTCTCTGACAGGACACACATACACACAGAGCACACTGCATACTGACTGAACAAAGCATTTTTACTTGTGGATTAATTCTTTTTTGGATTTGCCTCCACCTGATAAAAATCCTTCTTTTAAAGTGTTTTTTTGGTCCTAAAACTAGTGAAACATCGTTCCCATTACGAAAATTATTGAAAAATACATTTAATTCTCTCCTAGATGTTCATTTTATATCTGTTTTTCACATAAACTGTAATAATTTCTGCTATTTTCCTTGTGATTACACACAGCTTGGTGTTTAGTAAGAGATAGATACAGTTTTACCTGTAGTTTAATTGAAATAGGACGTGATCAGTTATCCAATGTTACATACCTGCAGGAATTCATCAATTTCAATTTGTCCGTTCTTGTTGAGGTCCACCTCATTAAGGATATCATGGAGCGCATTTTCATCAATGTGGACATTGATGCTCTGCAGAGAAAAACCAAGACCAAAGATCAATAACATGAACATGAAGAGATGAAAACGAGGCAGAAAGAAAAAGAGAAAATTTCGTGAAGAAAGGAAACTCACATCTAAAACTTG
This sequence comes from Pampus argenteus, assembly GCA_036937835.1. Taxonomy (NCBI): domain Eukaryota; kingdom Metazoa; phylum Chordata; class Actinopteri; order Scombriformes; family Stromateidae; genus Pampus; species Pampus argenteus. The sequence goes on along the minus strand of CM072883.1, from coordinate 2,049,564 downwards.
CTGGACGTCAACGGTGGTGATGAATCCTTTACGCTCTTTGTCAAACTTATGGAAGCGCTTCTTGTACCTGTCAACCACGTAAGCAACAGTTTACTCTTCTTCTTTACATCCAGCATTGTCTCAATAAAATCTCACTTTCTCTATTATTATATGTTCACTGCTAACAGTTAATATCTGGACAAATCAACACATACAATGTTCTCAGAAATGAAGTGTAATAATGACCTGACTACTTCCTGGTAGTCCAGGTTTATCTCAGTCGTCTTGGTCAGCTGCTCGGAGCGGGACCTGTAGGCCATCTCTTGGTATAAAAACGTCTTAGCTGCTTTGAGCTCCTCCTGGATTTAACATCATCATAGAAGAAAAGAGTCGGAAACTGTTTGTGATATTGCAGCCTTGTGTTATCCTTCACAAACTGTTTTAAAAGTTGCTAAAACAGGACTCAAAAGAAGAGAAAAAGAAAGAGAAAACACCACTGCATTTGGATAATCACAGCCAGCTGTTCTGAAACATTTAAAAACTTAAATTTATTCAGTTGGCAGACTGAGCGGATGTGTGATTGTACAGTGCTGCTGGCTGACATGTGGCTTTGTCCTGAACTGGTTAACAATGAGGGTTAAAATTAGGTGAGAGTTCAGTTTTCAAACACATGTAACTACACACGTATCGCCTCATCTCTTTCATACACACATACACACGTACACACACAGAGCTCCCCCTCTAAAGGAATAAAGGGTGTGGACCTCTCCATTGTATACTTCACAACCCAGCAGGGATTATGTAAACTCAACAGGATTTCTGGGGCAAGGAAAATTATTACATCAAACCAATAAAACAACTACTTGGTGCGAGAAAGAACATTGGTTTTCCATCACTGCGTGTTTTTAAATTAATTTGTCGTTGTAAAACTTGTACCGTCTTCCGCTCCTCGCTCCAGCCCAGCTCTTTCCCCATGATGTGCACGATGCGCGGCAGGGCTTCATCTGCCGCCTGCACGTTCAGGAAGCCCAGGCGTGTTCGCCGGGCGATGACGTCAATAGCCGTGCAGGCGTACTCCTTGATCGCATACAGCACCTGAGAGAGAAGACACATTCATTTCCAGAATAGAAATGGGCCATTTGTTTCTTGTAAAGCTCAGTGAAAGATTATTAATTATTTACCTCGCCTTCAATGTAAGGAAACTCTGACACTAATCTTTTCCCCACGATTGGCCACCTTTTCCCGGTGACCATTGCCATCTTGGCAACGTCATACGCCTTTCCTCCATACGTCGAGGCCAGATGCTGAGCGACCTGAGCACAAAGAAAAAGACATAAATTACAACCTGAGAGGAAGAATTTCCATTTCTCTTTCCATCTCTTAATACTACACATTTCACATTAATAAACTCGCTGTATGTGCATTTACTGGTATTCATATGATCGATTTCACCTCGTCACCTCTGTCAATGAGGTATCACATGTTTACAGAACGCAGGAGGGTTATTTGCTATTCAAATCGTTGGCTTGCCGATCATGTAAAAGGGCAAACGCTGTCCAAATATCAACAGTGACCTTTTAGGAACATCCGCCAGAACAGCGGAGTCGGTTGAGAACACCTCTAATGAGGAGTAAGTATACTGTACGCAGGAGTACCTTTCCTTCATGAAACAATGTTCTATTGGATTTAATGAAAACGCACAGGCTAATTATTGGAAAGATGACGTGTGGCTGATGTAAATCAATGCGCTCTTACTTAATGCCGGTGATAAATTGTGTGTGTGTCCAGGCTTTTGTGTAGTAGAAATGTCAGCGTTGTTACAGCAGCTGTTTTAATGCCACCTGCACTGCTGCTGGTGAAGGCAGCGAATGTGTCGCTGCGAGCACGCTGCTTCTACAGGTTTGTTTGTAGATGAATGTGTGTATATCTGCTCCTGTGTACAGCTGGCAGTGCTGAAAACATACAGTGCACCATTCGCTTTCAAAGAAAAGTCTAGTATTTAGACTTAAGAGGACAGAAGATAATGTGCATAATGTTGATCTGACTCTTATTAGGTTTGAGGTATATTTCTAGAGTATTACAACAATAAAAACATTTTTTTATTTTATTTTCACTTCATTACTTTGCCGTCTTTCTGATTGATGTTAAACTACCGTCAATAAAACGTCCTGCACATGTTTCAAATTGAAAGCATACCAGGAGAAGGATGTAATGCGCCTTTAAAGTGACTGGAAAGCTTCTCTGCATGAGAAACATCTGTATGACAGCAGCTTAAAACACCACTTGGAGAATTAATTAGTCAATGAAAATAGTATTTACTTTAAAAAGATAAAACTGTCTAAGCAGTGGAAATATACATTTGATGTTAATTCATCAAGACAACAGGTATAAACATCAGAAACAAAGTGTCTCGTTCAGCAGCATCAATTAAAACATCAGAATAGGGCTGGTACGTAAAGATCTAGTTCTTTCAGCATCTGAGGTAAATAAAGGTCAATATTTGAACAGGCCTTACTGTACTTCCTCCTCTGTTACTTAACCATATAAATACCGCTTTTATGGCTCTACACAATGAGGTTTAACCAGCAAGATTATTTCTGCCTTTAGAGCATCTCTGCCTCCGACAACTTTCTGACAACTACTTCTGAAAACATCTGGCTTATTGTCTCTATGATGTACCTCATTTTCCAAGCCGTAGTCCTGCACCAGGCGGATGTAGAGCGTCGGCGTCCAGCCTTTGCCCCCCTCCAGCATCAGACCCACAGTCTTGCAGGCTTCAGCTGAGAGATTGTGTGATTTAATGGCTGCATCCAGGGTCTCTTCAGCCATGGATCTGTAGGTAGTCCACTTCCCACCTGGACACACACACAGAATCTATGAATGATAATAACGTGACATATATCAGCTAATTCTCAAATATTCACACTGACCAGCGATGGTGACCAGTCCGCTGTCACTGATGCTGACGATGTGGTTCCTGCAGATGGACTGCGTGTCTTTGGAGTTGGGGTCCGTCACCAGGGGACGGATGCCGCTCCACGCTGCCAACACGTCACCTCGGCGCACTGCGAACAACATGCAGACAACAGAAACACATTTCGTAGATATTAAGGCTGCAACTAATGCTTATATTCATTATTAATTCGGATAAATCAAAATAAAAACCAAAAACCACCATAAAACCATACCTTCTACATCAGGGCTCAGGTAGTTGCGCACCTCCCTCAGGATGAAGTTGATGTCGTCCTCCCCTGGGATGGGGTGAGCCGTCACGCTGGTGGGCGTGTCGGTCGTCCCGGCGATGGTCATCTTCTCCCACGGCAGGAAGAAAATGACACGACCGTCGCTGGTCGCTGGATCCAGTAGACCCATGTTGTCAGGGCTGCAGGAAAGAAAACAGAAAGAAAAGCACAATATATTATCATTACAAGTACGTGTATTAACAGAAGTTGTAGTCTGATTACTTATTATTTTTATAATCAGTTCATTTAAGAGAAAAATAAAGTGAATAAAGATGTGTAGAAAAAGTAAAAATAGCAGAATATAGAAAAAGAGAGCAGCTATTTGAGCAGGTGAGGAGTAAAAGAGGAAGAAAATAGGATAAAAGACATGGGGAGGAAGAGGAGGAAGGCGGCAGACAGAGGCAGGAGGAAGATGAGAGAAAAGAAGGAAAAGAATTAGGTGGTTGGCATTTCTGCCGCTGTTCAAAGGGCTCGCGCTCCCTCGGGTTTCGCTCAATAAGCTTCGCTGAACTTTAAAAAACCCTGACTTCAACAAAACCACTCTATTGCCCCGCTGTATCTTAAGCAGAGGAGATTGTCCTTACGCATGTAAGCATAGGTCAGATAATATTTAGCCAGCTTAGTATTTACACATAGGAATGAGAGAACATGGATGAATAAATATCTACATGTTAATGCATCTGAAATACCAAAAAAACAAAAAGTCAAACGCAGAAAAAAGGCCTGAAAATGAGAAGTTACTGTTTTGATCATTTTCTTTTTGTACAGTTTATCCCGGTAATCTTTTATTGTGATTGTACGGTAGGAGGTTGGCTGTACCTGTAGTAACCGGGGATGACGATGTGCACACCAGCGCTGGGTTGGCAGATGTTGGTGTTTTCCTGGTTGTCCATCTTTCTCAGTGAGTCTGTGAACGGTCCGGTGGCGTTGATCACACACTTGGCTTTCACGTCAAATTCTTCTCCTGTAGAGAGTAAATGATGATTAAACACTCACAGTATTGGTAGTTTTTTAACTGACACGGTATAAATTTTATCTTTCTCATCTTTTATACTATAAAAGCTGAATTTTTACATGTAATAATATTATTTTAATCACTTTACACCTTTAAAATGACCTCTATGACCTTTCGAGTGTAACAGCTGATCCCTCCAGCTTAACACTGTTGGTCTAGACTTTCAGGTACAGGATGGACTCTAACTATTGGTTCAGCACCTGTGATGACGTCCCTGCAGCGGGCGCCACACACCCTCTCCTTCCCAGTCTGCGGGTCGTTCATCTTCAGCAAGCGAACCACCTCGGTGTAGTTGGAGATGGCGGCGCCGTAGCGGGCAGCTGAGAGGGCGATGGCCAGGTTCATACGAGCGTCATTGTGCTGCCCTGTAGCGGGACAGAGAAGAAGAGTGTGAGACTTTCTGAAAGGAGAACGCTATTTTATGCATTTATTTGCCATTTCAGGCCAGACAAACTACTGGCTCAGAGGTGTCTGGCTAGTAATGTCAATGCAAAATATAAATGACAAATGAATATGCAAATGGAGAGGGACTTATTTTCCTCATAAAAATGGTTGTGATATTCCTTCACTCATTTCAAATCTATCTGATCGTCTCACATACAAATATTTATTAATCCTACTGTCGTCTTCCCTGCATACTGCAGTTATACCACCAGGCCAGATTTGTCTACACATCTGCTGTCCTGCTCCTATAGAGAATAAAAGAGCTGCAGCTGCTGTTGTTGGTGGCGGCGGCAGGAGAAATAGCTGTTGCTCAGCCGGTCCTACCGCCGCTGATGCTCCTCTGCGCTACACACCACCGGGAGAGAAGGTCAGATTTCCAAATGTCACGGGCGTGATTGTTCCAGACGGCATAATTGGAGAAAAGACGTGCTACCCCTCCACCATCCCAGCCCTGTCCCCCCTCAGAGCAGACAATGGTGGGAGGGGGGGGAGTCAAACATATGCTGCTTCGCACCAAGAAAATGCTGCTTCCCTTTTTTCCAGCCTGCAGTGAATCCAGTTAAATCTGGATGTTTACATTTAGCTTTATATTTGCTTCTTGTTTATAGAATGTAATAAATTTTATAGATTTTTCTGTATATCTCATTTTGTCTGTTTAACTGTTGAATACCAAAAATAAGAAACTAAATTATAAATTAAAAGCCTCATTTCTAAAATACACCCGCCTGTTGTCATTGGATGTGGCGAGCTGAAGCCTACAGTAACACACACACACACACACATCACCCGCAGATACAAAGTTGTTATTTTCAGTGGCGGAAAGAAAAGGCAGCCTGCAGCATGAGGCTCCTCACACTCTGCTGGACACTCAGCATATGTTTGGTTCTCCGCCGCAGTCATCCGGGGAACATGCAACCTTTATCGCCACGGGGGGAAAAGGCCATCGTACCAGCCTGTCAACACATTTCATTAGGGACCAGTGGAGATGTGAAGGCCACGGGCAAGATTTGCATCAGAGGCCTGTTTTCACAGCTCTTCTCTCTTAATCATACAACTTCTACAACTGCAGAGAAAAACTGACTGACTGACTAATTCATTGCTGCTGAAAAAACTAACGAGAAGAACGAGATGTTTGTACACGTCACTCACCGTCATAGTAGACGATGGCTCCCACCAGCTTGTCCTTCTTCAACATGGGGAAAAGCTCCAAGGCCTTCGCCTTAGTGAGGACGTAGCTGCTCTTCAGACACTGGATGCCAGCCACCAGATCGTACATCTTGATCCCCGCCCAGTAATAAGGCAACTGCCACCATCTTGGGAAATGAATATGATGATTAGGGTGAGACTGAAGTCCACTGATAGTGAAGCTGTATTCACAAATACGTGCAAAGGCTAATAGTATCTCCTATATCTGAGTCAGCTGCTGCAAGTAATGAGCCTCGATATGCCATATTTACAGTAGATATCAGTCAAATTAATAAAGGATCAGCTCACTAACAAACTGAAACAATCCAATAATCAGTCCCTTCAGTATTGCAATTGATAGAATAAGTCATGACATACTTGTAAACAGGAAGCATGATGGGTAGCGGTGCAGACAGATGAGGTGCGATCTCCAGGAGGTTGGCTCGCTCATGGAGGGCTTCTTTCACCATCATGTACTGTTCGTAGTCTAATTGCATGATGGCCTTCTGGAGGTAGCGGACTCCACCGTGGATGAGCTTGGTGCTGCGGCTGCTTGTTCCTGAAGAGAAATCGCTTCTCTCTACAAGAGCAGTTTTGAGGTCTGGGACAAACAGTAGAGGACACATCAGTACTCACACAGTGAGCTATCGTTTATGTCCGAGGAACATATAGTTAGAAAGGCTCAAATTATTTAGAGGTTGTTCAACTTAAGCCGTATGTTTGTCTAGTCTAACAAAGAAATTAGAAATGCTGCAGAAGCTGTAAAGGAGACTTAGCTGTATCTGCATTTTTATAAATTTAGGAACATGTCCAACGATTCCAGGTGGAAATTACAGCCTTGAGTTCATCATTTCAGTAGCTACTGGAAGGTAAATCATCCTGTAAGTTAGACTCAATCATGACTCAGTTATAGAGCCTGAAAGCTGCTACATCCCAAGACAGATGGGACCTGTTGACAGTGAGCTTACTGCGTGTGACAGCATCTAAAGCACATCCTGCACCGGTGGCTCCTCCTCCGACAACCAGAACATCAAACTCCTCTGTGTTTTTCAGCGCTGCGAGCTGCGCCTGCCGAGAAGGAAGCTCGTCCGCAAAGGGAACCTTCAGCTCTGCTTCTGCTGCTACGTGGGCTAACCGTGCCTGGATGTGACACAGACACACACATATGCACCAACACAATGAGCACACCACCTTTCTGTAATTTCAGATACATTAATATACAGTCCCTGAACTCATTGCACACTTTATTTGTGAAAATCAACAGATTTCTATGTTAATTTCTATGATAAATCATCAGTAAATACTATTGTTAATACAAATGTCCAGAATCATAGCAACACTTTTCTTGGAGGCATTTTGAAACATTATAAGCACAATTATTCTTACATTATACTCACTTTAGAAGATTACATGTGATATAATGCATAATGCATAATGTAGCTTTAAGAATAAATGTTATTTAATTGGTTCATAAAGCTTTAAATGGTTTAAGATTTTAATCTATATATTCCCACATAAGTCCTCAAATACCCAGCTGCTCTCTCTACATCATACTTAAAATATAAATCTAAAAATAACTGGAGAAAAGACATCAAACAGGCAACCTTAAAAAAACAGCTAAAACTTTTAAGGAGCTTTTAATAAATGAATTAATTGTGAACAATTATGTTTTCATATCTGTTAAATTGTGTTTTATACTATAAACACATGTTAATTGACTGACTGAAATAATAAAATGTACAAATTAAGAAACTTAATTTTGCAGAAAGTGACGTTATAATGTGCTTATGATGTCTCATATCACCTTTAGTTTCCAGGGAAAGTGTTGCTGAAAATCCAGAATATATATTTAATGTTATAATAAGAAGCAAAGCAAAGTACACAAAGAGCTGGGGGTTTCTACCTGCTTCAACATGCTGCTTATCTTTGCAAAACCCACAAAATATTCTTTTCATCATTTACACCCTTTGATTAGCAAAAGAATTAAAGAAAATAATCACAACTACGATAAAAAATAAATAAATAAATAAAAACACACACACAGCTCCCCTCTGATGCAAGGATGTGGGATTTCACCTCTAATTAAATATTTATTCATTTTTCTACTTAGCAGTTGGAGCTAAATGATTGCATCAAGCTGCTTTGAAGCCACCCCGGCATTTGACTTGCAAATAGTAGCAAGCACTTGTAATTTAGGTCTGCGGCCGCAAACAAGGCGATGATATAATCATTGTCTATTTTTGATGATGCATACAGATAAACACCGCCACTGAATTAAGTGCCAGCGTGCCCCCTGTAATCAAGTTAAGTCAGTGAATGGCGCAGCAAGGCCCATGCTAATGGCCAATCGGCCGCTGCCTTGAAAACTTCTCCAAGCCATAAGCCCTTGCTAAAGGAGACAAGACGGACATTCATCTCATCAGCGTTGCAATTACTGGGGTTAGAGGCATGCATGATTACAAACTATTGTGTAAATAATTATATTTCATCAGGGTCGACTTCTTGCTTACCAATCCAGGCTTTGGTTCGAGGACGACGATGGGCAAGAGAAGACATTTAATGCACCAGGACACAAAACAAAGTTCACATTAGGTTGTACAGTCAAATAAAGTCGGGTATGTGGTTGTGTAGCAGGCCTAAAATAGGCCGGGTCAAAGGTCAGGGGAAACACAGCTGCTTGTCCATCTCAGATGAAGCCAGGTCAGGTGGTTATTTATGCATTCATGGAGATGATCAGCGACTGTGATACAGGTAGCGCTCCCAGTGTCTCTAAACTCTCTAAACACCTGAATTCTTGTCATTCCTCACGTTTACAGTGTCGTCCGTCCACATTGTACACTGACACTGACTATTTGGTGTCTGTTGTCTAAAGAGTTGAGAGTTTGAGGGATTTATGTGTCAGTGTCGCCTGTAGATAAACACAAAACTTATATATATATATATCATATAAAATAGAGCTTACGCATGCGAAGAGTTCCCAACACACAAAGAACAATGCTGTAGTAAACACATTACGAAACACAGGCAGGACGTGCCCTGAATCACAGTCCGTCCCTGATAATTAGACCTTCAGGTAAATATATACAAATGCAGAAGGCAAAATATTGACATTCAAAAGTAAAACCTGAGAAAATGTGCATTCAGTCAAACAAACTGTGATCATGCAACAAGAAATAAACGTAAATATGAGAGGGGACAATGTGTCTCGTCGACTTACCTGCGTCTTTCTGTACTCGATCAGCTGCGACAGGCCAAAAGCTGTGACGACCGCCCCGCCGCCTATGATCGCCGTCCGTTTCAGAGCCTTCCTGAACGCCATTGGCCCTGTGGAGAAGGTAAAGTTCAGTGAGGAGACAGAGCCGGGACACCAGGCTTTAAAAAGCTTTTAAAAATGACAGGTGATCATGTGAAAGGAGAGACGGGGAGGAGAAGGATCCAAAAACAAAAAGCTGCGAGTCAAGAAAGAGACAAAGAAAAGCTGCTGTGTGTTTATGTCAAACTTCTCCAAACTAAACTGTTTATTCAAACTCAGATTCAATATACGACTTATTTTAATCATTTGAGAAGTATTTGTTTGTATCACTGCTGGTTGGACTCAGTCATCACGTTAAATGTCACCACATTCAGCTTGTGATAGGTTCGTCATTATTTTTGACATTTAAAACAACATGATCAGACATATTGATTTGGAAAAAAAAAAAGACACATTAATCAATCATGAAAAGTTTGACATTTCATTCACTGTGACTTTATAATTACCTGCTCTGTGCAATGCATGTAAAATTATTATAAAGTGTCTAATTATGCAGATATTTAGTAACTACAAAAACAGTTTTGAAGTTTATGGAATGAAAATTAAATTATTAAGATGTTTTAGCATTAAAAATAACAGGCTAGCATTTCAATGTGCATATCAGGCTAAGTATAATACACACTCTCCTAAATAAGTAAAGCCTGGTCGTATCATATGAAACATACAGACTACAGATGCGACTATTCAACTAGAATCACCACAGCTGCTCTTTCAAACTCCCGCACTGCCAAAAATGTGCCAACAGGTCATTTTAATGGAGTCATATTCAGTACACAACGGCTCTAAAATCACATTTCACTGTAAACAGCTTAAAGAGTCTGTCAAAGGGTCGAGTGGCCGAAAGTATGTGGACTCTAATCTGCACATTTGTTTGCTTTTGGTGGGGCCGTTTCTCGTGGTTTGAAGTGCTTCCAAATTTGTGACTAAGGCCTTTTATTCAGCTTGAATAATCACCTATGGGTGCAATGTTCAAATGTCCACAAGCTTTAGTTATGAATATATATATATTGTAAATCTACCTGTCTGAATCTAAGACTACGACTCAAGTCATTGTTAGATCTATAAGGTGCCAGAAAATAAATATTTAGCTGATTATTTTTCTCTCAATTGATAACAGCTCTATTTAAAAGTACGGCTAAATGAAAACTTTGTCCAGTTCATTCATAAGAAACTGTTAGGATAGTGCCTCCATATTTCATCCTGCTCCGGCCTAACGAGCTGAACATGATAGCGCCTTAATTCCCACCAGGAGCAGCCCAAAAAAAGTATTTGCATTCCCACCGTAACCTAGTTTGAATAAAGATTTCCAGGCAGTGACACACGCTGCAGCAGACGCTGATGCATTTTAATAAAACACAGCTACAGATGGCACAAACACCAATAAGCAGTTTGGTGTAATAATTAACTGATTACAAGTTAGCATGCTGTCGTGTCGACTAATGTTAGCAGCAAAAGTTGTGTTTTTACTGCCAACTTCTGACCAAGTGAGTCACTTGATAGACTCTCAAATAAAGGTTTGCCTGTCCAGATAACATTAAAATTAATATACGTGTCCTGCGGTTTAAGAAAAACAGTTTTATTGCCTGTAATAAAGACGACAGCACTGAAACTGTACGGTGTAAACTATCATATAACAACTGCACATGTTGGATGGTAAAGCTGTGAGGTACAGTACGACCACATGACTGAAATATAATTATAGCCTTTACTGAGTATATTATTAGGACAGAGTTCATTACTTAAAAGGTCATAAACATGTTTCAACTACAAAAATCAGCTTTTTCATTAAAGAAAAGAAGCCGAAGTTCTCAAATATCAAATATTCGCCTCCTTAAATTTGTTTATCTACCAATTATTGTTACAGATATACAGTTTACAATCACATACAACAAATAAATGACATTTTCAATTATCAAAATAGATGCTGATTAATATTCCATCTATTAATTGACCGATCTTTACCTGTTATATAAACATGTTTATCTACGCTGAATGTCAAACGTTTACCTTATTTACCTCAACTAAGTAAACAAGATAACAAACATGACCAATGTCAAAGTCACACTTATAGACTATATTATCCAGACCTTTTTTTTGCTTTAGTGTAGTATTGAAATAAGGATATATTTGTGATATTGACCTTTAAAGCTGAATTTAATATGACAATAATTAACTGTGAGTAAACCATGTGACTGGAGGCTTGTAGTTTACCAGCTGAACCACATATAAGTGAAAGTAAACGACATATTTATGAGTAACACAACCTGGAAACTGAAGTATTTCTCCTCACTGTGATGCTTACATTAGCCTGCATGCTCATTATGAGTCAGCTGCTTTTTATTATTATTTATATTATTATTATTATTATTATCTATAGCAGGATGACTTGTGATGCCCTTGGCTGTTGTTTTAACACACAAACTGACATGTTGTTGTGGATTAGCTCAGTTTGGTCTTTGAGGGAAGAAAAAAACAAGACAGCAAGCTTCGTCTTAACAGTCACAAATAAGCTCTTTAAAAACAACAACAACAACAACATGACAGGAAAGGGTAACGTTAAAGGAGTATTTCATTTTTTTCCGTTTTTTAACAGTTTTAAATAACAATAATACACATATTAACTTGTCTTTAGCTACAATAGCTGACGAGAGCAGCTTATTGTCAAACTAGCAAAGAAAACCCTCGCTTTGCTTTCTGACTCTCCGTCTAAACACACCGGTTTAACCACACGTACGATACATATTTTAATATTATAAAAACGTCATGTGATACAACAGATATTCCCACTTACAGGCTTTCTTGTTTTCTAGTTGAATAACTCTCGTTCAGGGAGGTGCAGGGCGGCGACTGAGTACATCGGTTGTTACACAAACCTGTGTTTGACAGATACAACCAGGAAACGGAGCGGCGCTGAGCGACGTCACCACACAGCCAATAGGAACACAGCAGGAAGCTACGCTAGACCAATAGCGTTCGAGTAAAGGCGGGACCGAGTTGTTGACGTAAAGTGAGAGCAAGATTGCGCAACGTCAGTGTGGCTCTCCATCCTTCTGCTGCTTGTTAATAAGATGGACAAGAAATATAAACCTTATTACTACAAAATCTGATATTTTATGTTATGCTTATGCTTATGTTTGCTTTAATAAAAATAAAACTCAAAAAGAAATATCAAATCAAAGCAAAAGTAGATCAGATTACACACTTAACCAAACATCTGATGATGGTTTTGTCTATAAAAAGTCAAATAATGAAAACATATCCACTACAGTTTCCCATAATCCGTTGTGGCATCTTCAAAGCCCAAATATGTTTAGTTTAATTAGAAAAAAATAAAACCCAATAACACATAATTATACATTTTAACTCATAGGAGACACGTTTTAAACTGCATAATGATGCACTTTCAACCACAGATCAAATAAAAGCTGCTGAAGATGACCATTATAGTTAAATAACTCCACTTTACGACATTTTCCAACAGTACTAATACATACATGTGTGTTGTCTTACAGCCACATGTTTGATACTTTATCCAATTGCAATAAAATAGCTTAAACATGAGGCAAACTGCAAGAAAGTGGGCCACAAGCATTATTTCCAAATAACATGCACCACTTTCTGTGCCCACACTAGTCAATGGCCCACACACACACACACACACACACACACACACACACACACATACCCCACCCCTCTGTGGCTTGTGCGTAATAGGGTTTGGCACACGGGTGCGCACCACGTAAACAAAAGCACATTGTCGGTGTCACTGGCAGCCAGTCTGCAAGCCAAGAGTGGGAGAAGTGAACAGTCATTTCCTTTGCTCTCCAGACGGCGAATGGACTTTTCTGGTCACAGCAAAATACTGCATCAGAAATGGGATTATTCACCACTGTTCTCTTGCCCTGGATGGAGGTGTAAGGTATTGCATATTCTACCTTTTCTCTAATTTATGAAGAAAGCGATGGCTGCATGTCAGTGTAATGCCTGCAAGTGATGCTCTGATGTTTTTTGTTTGTTTGTTTGTTTGTTTCATACCAGGCAAATAACAGAACAATACCACGCTTTGAAAAAGCTTTAAGGTAGTATCTTAAATTCTGGTCTGTTTGCATCCATGTGTCTTATAATAATTAGAGGAATTATGAAGAAAACACATCATATTATCTAATCATATCAGTCTTTTCTGAAGTAGAAACTATTTCCAATATCTCAATAGACTGGAGTCTTGTGCAGAGGTATTTTCATGAGCATTGTGTTCCTGTCTGCAGTGAGCATGCCGTGCGTCCAGACCCAGTGTGGCTCCTCTCCACAAGGAGCCAGTCCGGCCTCACAGAGCGCCGTCGCAGAGCGAAGCTGTGACTTCCTCACCCCGGAGTTTGTCAAGTTCAGCATGGACCTTACCAACAGTGAAATATCAACTGCCTCGTCTGGTCCCAGTTTTGGCCCTTTAACAGACACCTACAGCTCCGGCTACGACGTTAAGCCCACATGTCTCTTCCAGGTGTCCGGTCAGGGGGAGCTTCCGTGCGTCAAGGTGGAGGATGCGCACGGATGTCCGCGGTATCAGCCGAATCAGCATCAGCCGCACCAATCAGACGAGCTGCTCTCTTCCCCGGGTTCAGTTTATTATTACCGGTCTCCTTCGCCTCACGCATCCAACTTCCAAACTCCACCGGGACACATATGGGAAGACTCCGGCTCTCTGTACAGTTTTCGTCAGGACTATTTAGCGGCAGCGCACAGGAAAAACGCGTTTTCCAGATTCTCGCTGTTTTCCCTCAAACATGCGCAACACGGCGGTCAGAGTTTGTCCACCTGCCAAATGAAACTTGACGGATCTCTGCATGTGTCCATGAACCTGGACGCGGCCGGGGCGAACCAGCTGGACAGCCCCGGGGTTTTAGGCTGCACTGGTCTCGGAAAGCAGCCCGGTGTGGGATTTCCTCACCCTCTCCATCTCGCCCACAGCCACCACTTTATGGACTATCAGAGTCCCTCGACCCCCAGCAGAGGACCGCTGAGCGCGGAGGGGCTGTGCGCGGTGTGCGGGGATAACGCAGCCTGCCAGCACTACGGAGTGCGCACCTGCGAAGGCTGCAAGGGGTTCTTTAAGGTTTGTTCTCAGTGCAACTTTATTTTAAAGCTTAATGGGAAAAAAATCCTATACGGACAAAATCTGCAAAACGTTTGCATTTATTATACTGACCAGTTGAAATGTGTTAATGCAGGTTTAAGGCTTGTTAACATGGATATCACATTGCTCTGTACATACAGAAGAGACTGCATGCCGCATAATTAAACTCTAATCTCGGATAACAGGCTATAATGTGTCAGTCCCAGTGGGAGGCCTGGTTGCCCTCATAAATTGGTCATTGTGCTTCAGATGCACGTTTTGATCTCTTGACACTCGCGTTTTAGGGCCAAATGTCCTGTATGAAAATGACCACCAACGTGCCATGAATAAAAACCTCCTCTTTCTAGTCTCTGAAGAAGATTCCCGGGGGCGATTCTCCAAATTATGAATGACCACGACCCTGTATTTACCCAAACTGCCCTGTCCGCCTGCTGAATGCCTTATACTGCTGCAGATGGCCCTCAGGAGCAGGAGTGCTGCTGTTCATTTTCAGAGGACCATTTGAGGCTTTTTACTTACAATGTCTCCACCTAAAAAGGTTCTTCATGCTGAACAGATCTCAAAGAACCCTCTTTATGGTATCATCATGCTTATATCAGTGTTCCTCCTGATATTTCTTGTTGTTTTCTTTGGTATGCACCATTGCAGAACTCCTATTCTGCTTTAAATCTTCCAAAAAAAGAAACCATAATCAACCATACACAGTGGAATCAAATAGCAACCAAATAATCCTCCGAGAACCTTTTGTTTTTCTATATTTACTGATTTGTTTCTCTATCTCTAGCGTACAGTGCAAAAAAATGCCAAGTATGTGTGTTTGGCTGCCAAAAGCTGCCCTGTGGACAAACGCAGGAGGAACCGATGCCAATATTGTCGCTTCCAGAAGTGCCTCACAGTGGGGATGGTCAAAGAAGGTGAGCTCCAGTCTGGTTTTCTTAATCATGTGACATAATCTTCATACATCTGGAGAAATCATCTGTACATTTCCCGTTTCTCATCATGCTGTGCAGTGGTGAGGACAGCCGGCCTGAAAGGTCGAAGAGGTCGCCTGCCGTCCAAACCCAAAGCTCTTCCGGACTCGTCCTCGTCTGTCGGCACCCTCCTGAGCGCCCTCATCAGGGCGCATGTGGAGTCGAACCCTTCGCCCTCTCGCCTTGACTACTCTAAGGTCAGCAGTGTTGGCATCATTACTCAAGAATGAATCCAACTATTGGATTACTGAGCCTTTATTTCATGGTGATGGTGTTGCTTTGCAGTATCCAGTATTCATGGTGTTCCCTGTCTGTCTGACCTGACTCCTGCAGTTCAAAGAGAGTCCTGGAAGCCCGCCGGGAGACGACGCTCAACACGTTCGGCAGTTTTATGACCTCCTGACCAGATCCATGGAGGTGATTCGAGGCTGGGCGCAGAAGATCCCAGGTTTCACCTCCCTGCCCAAACACGACCAAGACCTCCTGTTCTACTCGGCTTTCCTGGAGCTCTTCGTCTTACGACTGTCGTACAGGTAAACAACAGAGCCGTCATCTGACACTGAGGGTCTCCACTTCTGACATGACATTTATGGATCCCTCATCAACATGCAAACGTGTTTGTGAATGCATGTGCATGTACATACACAGAACGAGTAAAGAGGACTGGATCAGTTTAACTTTTCTGTCATCATGTTTCAGATCCAACCCGGAGGAAGGGAAGCTGATCTTCTGCGACGGGTCGGTGTGGCACCGGCTCCAGTGTCTGCGGGGCTTTGGGGAATGGATCGACAGCATCGTCGAGTTCTCTGCCAATCTGCAGAGGATGAATCTGGACGTCTCCACCTTCTCCTGCATTTGCTCCCTCGCTCTGGTCACAGGTGAGATGCTCAAAAACACTTTGTGTGGTCACTTAATGCACCTTATGATTTCTTTGAGTATCACAATAGTGGGCTCCAGCTTGACCTCTTGTTCCTGCATTGGAGATTGAAATGCAGAAGAAATAACGTAGGACACATGAGAACTGATTGTACTAATGACATAATTTGTGTATTATGTATATTATAATTTTTGTTATTATTTCATAATAAAGAGAGGAGAAAATAGATTTCATTAAAGGTCATTTTTCATTATAAACTATCTAATATATGTTTTTGAACTCTCACTTACGGACCTGCAGAGCGTCACGGACTGAAGGAGCCTAAGAAGGTGGAGGAGCTGCAGAACAACATTGTCAAGTGCTTGAAGGACGGCGGGATGTGCGCCGACAGAGGCTCAAACTGTTGGTCCAACCATTTGTCCAGACTTTTGGAAAAGCTGCCTGAACTTCGCACTCTGTGCATCCAAGGCCTGCAGAGGATTTTTTATTTGAAGCTGGAGGACTTGGTGCCGCCGCCTGCAATAATAGATAAGTTATTCCTCGACACGTTGCCATTTTAGAGACATAAGAGAGCACACGCGGGGACGTTTTTCTGTGTTTTTGCTTTGATCCCAACATTCATTCCTGACATAAAAACATTTTTTAATCTAATATTGAGTCGTCGGATTACATTTTCCTCCAAACGTGTGCAGTCTATTTCAAGAATTGTGACCACTTAGCTGTTATTTAAAGAAACTGAAGCATGGTGATTTTTTCCCTCCCCTGTGTGGATCATACGAGGATCGAAATGACCAATTTCAACATCTGCAAGAAAAGCAAAAATATATTAATACTCTTAACAATATGAATTTTTATTTCATTACATTTTTACAATGAGAGTTTGACTGCTTGACTGAAATGTAAGTGAGCCTGTTCAACTCATTTTACACTTTTCTTGTTATCAGCCTGTGAAGAGACTTTTTATACGTGACGAGTGTCCCATCATGTTTATTCTCTTCATAACATATAAGCTATATATTAGTCATGTGGTGATTAATATATATGCAATAGATTTTATCGTAGTTTGTTGTGTTCTCAGAGTAGATATTAAACTGTTACTGTCCGTGTTTTATTAAATAAATGAACGTTATTGCTGCTGGACTTTGATTTATTTTAAGGTCTCATGTGGTGCAAGCTTCAGAAAAACAAGGCACCTTTTAAAAACATGTATTTTATTTTATTAAAAAGGTGTTCAGAGTGTTTATACTGTTCTCAGATCAAACCACATCTACCACAACAGCCAATTACCACAAAAGGTGCAAATTGTGCGAGCAAAGCTCTTTGCAGATTTTTAAAGATTCATACAAGGAAAATTTATTCAAGAGAAGAAAACATGCAGAGCAACATTAAATCACATGCACATCTCTGATATTAGAAAAAGCCACAAACATATACATATGTGTGTCAGTGTATGTGTGTGTTAAGGTCAAAGGTCAAAGGTTACACTCAGTATGTAGTAAATGGGGAAAAAACATTAAAACATTTCATACATCGGTGTTAAAAAACATGATAACAAGAAGGAAAGGCGTGCGTGTGTGTGTGTGTGTGTGTGTTATGGCCACCGGCAGCCTGACATTTCTGCAGCCCTTTGGTTAGATGTGACATTAAAGTCTGTTTCTGCTGCTTTTAGCAAAGATAAAGGTCTTGGATTCGGCACTTGCATCAGGAAAAGTCAAACACAGGACGCAGATGAAAATAAAAGCTGCAGATTTATGTGGTTAAAAATAAAATAAAATAAAAAAACAGCTTAAACATATGATTCAAACATGTGAAATCTAATCATTAGAAATGTCCCAGCTGATTGGTATCCAGCCTCTGCTTGTCTGCAACAATGTGACATGTTTTTTTTCTGCTATCTGGTAGAAAGAATTGATTTTATGGTTTGAAAAAGGTCTCAAATAAAAAAAAAAATAGGATGATGTTCCCAAGGAGGTTTTAATAAGCCTGCAGATCAATAGTGGAGGCTGTTCAATGCTGCGGCGTGGTAGGCAGAGATAGAAATCAATCGATAACAGTATCGGAGAAACATCCAATTTATTCTGATGATGATAATGATTGACAGGTAGAGAGAGTGTACAGTATGCTAACGTTATAGGTCACCACAGATACAGGGTCATTATAGTACTATTATCTTATAAGGAAATAAAAATACCAGTAATTAGTCTATGATGTCAATATATAATGAGTCATTATTGAGAGCCGCAGACATATGCCCATATATACATATACATAATGAGTTATGTGTCGCTGTAATCATTGCTCATTCTAGCAGATCTGATCTGCTGACATGATTTCAGTGTAAATTTTGGACATTTTAGAGCAGATTCCATCTTTTTTTTTCCCACCACAAAGTTTCCATGCAGAGCCGTAGGGAGCCGTGTAACAAAAGAGAGTCTTTTTTTAGGGAACTGGGACTGTCGAAGCCTCATTTTAGCTTCGGTTAATGTCTGGAATGTGGATTTTGTCTCATATCTTTTACTGTGCGTTTCCCAGAATGCAAAGCAATTTTTATTTTGCTTTATTAACACAGGTTTGACTATTTGTGTCTATTTGCCTCAAACAGCCAACGTACCAACTGCAGCCTATGTCAGCTGTAAGCTTGTTAACAACACATACATGACAGTTACACTATCGCATGTGAATATAACTGTAACTTATGACGATGCCCCTGTGCACAAAGCCATAAATGTCCGTAGAGAAATCATTTTCTGAATTTGATGAGAAAGAACTTGACTGGGCTCCGACCTCAGCTCCATCCAGGACCTTTGGGATCCTTTGAGAACCAATGTTTCAAAATCTTGTGGAAAATCTTCCCATTAATGACGGCGGGTTTGGCATTAGATGTTCAACAGTCATATGAGGGTACAATATCCATGTAGTGTATGCACAGATAAAATGTGGGTAGCTACACTCACAACAACAACAACAACAACAACAACAACCTGCACCAGAAACAGGTTGTTTTTTTAGGTTGACCTCCCGGCCCTCAGGCTGCTTGTGGCCGTACAGGAGCATCAAGTATTTTATCTCAAGAGCACAATTTGTGGGATTTTCCGAGGCACTGACCGCCGACTTTGATCTCTGCATCCATCCATCTTCAATACAGCTTAACCCTTATCACTGCCAGCCCAGAGACCCCAAGCATTAAGACCACTGCAGACGGATTTATAGGCAGGGACCTCCCGCTCACTTTCAACATGTAATCCATTACAGATTATTAAATATTACTGATCAGATGCCTCAGTGGATGATGTAATTATAAATGAGTTGTTTGCTGTCAAACATGCATGTGATCAGTCCATCCTTCGGCCTATAGCAGGACTCTTTAAATGCTTCCCTGCTCCTACATATCTCTATATTCCAGTCAGAGCAGCACTACACAGCATGACTGGTCCTAAATTGTTCCTAAAACCGCCTCTTTGTTTAAAGTAAGTGCTTAATTTGATTAGGAAAGCAATCAGTAGATTTTATATTAAAAAGATTTTGTCAAGATTAAGTGTCCACTTAGCAGCTCTTTCCTCTAAAGCTTCCTGTCATCGAAAACAACCGACAATAATTGGAAGGGATTAGAGTTCCTTATTTGTGAGGGGAAATCCTTCAGGGAGTCTCTCAGTTACAACTGGAATTAGCATTTTCTGCTAGCAGGACAAACATCATGTGTCATCGAGACACTTGAATCAGTGGATCGGATTATTTCCTCCTGGAGACAAAGGATAGAATATATACACACACACACACACACACACACACGATCCCAAGTGATGCATCAAGAATTAATCTTTTAAACCCAATCCTGAGTTAATTTATTAACAGGTATTTGGTAATACTGTGTGGAAGAGATTTACTTCTTTGCAAAATTTCTACTGGGAATGCTTGAATATTATACTCTACTCTTCCCACCACGATCAGTCCAGAGCTGCAAAAATAAAACAAAAACAAAAAAAGACTTTCACTTTAGTTTGTGGATGCATGTGTGTGTGTGTTGTTTGTGTTGGACTGTCTGTGTTTGACTCTACGTATATGTTTCAGACTGCACACAAGTTCAAACATCGGTTTCTTGACTAATTTGGTTTATTCCAGCGGGAGGGGAGGGGGGTGTATTTGAGCAGAGGTTTTCTTTCAGACAGTGGACATGTCTCATTTCTCTCTCTGTATACACAAGAATACCCTAAAAAACCTGTGACTGCTGTGACCTGCATTACTGAAGCCTCAATTACAGGGCTGCTACAGTAAACTTCAGTTGAGAAGCTGTTTTGTGTCAAGCTTCATGGTTTGCATACAAAACTCCATTCAGACAGATAAAGAATATGACATGTTTGAATGAGTTATATTGAAAGTTTTACACATTGCCTAATTAATGTTTTCTCAAGTCACTGGACTGTTTGTGCAAATATTTCAGGCCCATAAAACCACTGATGTGTTAAATGAAGACACTACTCTATAGAATATATTGACTATAATATAATACAGAACTGAGTGTTTATAGTATATAGTTTAGAGATCTGTTTCTTCAGCACCACGGACAGTGCCACAGATTTATCAATATTTAACACAGTCAGGCTGCTGATATTTCAGAGACGGATCCTAACTGGCACAAACCTCAGATAAAGGATCAATGAGTCAGGCTAGATTAATATATATATATATATATAACTAATCAATCCCTTCCTCCTGCACTCTCTCTCACTCACTCTTCACTCTGTCAGAGTTTCTATAGGAACCTGTTTTCATATATGAATATTCATGCTAATACAGCAGTGTTATTTGTGATGCACTTGTTTGTTGTTTACAATTGATTGGCTGAATTTAAGCAACGCTGCATAATTTTACATCCATAACTTCATTACCAACCTACATATAGATTAACTAAAACTTCCTGAGAGCAGATAAAGCAGGTATTTCTAATTTTCTATGACAAATTATCTCACTTGTGTTCACAAAAATCTTGAAATAATCAGATTTGCAATTGAAATTGACTCTGTGTGTGGCAGTTTTTATGATTTTCTTAAAAGCAGTTATGGTTTTAGTGTTTAATAATACGCTGAATGACTTTATGGCTGCATGATATGTTCTTCACAACAACTTTAGTCATGGCAAAACAGAACAGGCACAAAGAAGCTGGAAAACTGGCAGCAGTGACTGACAGATTGCCAAAAAAAGACAAGAACAGGGGGAAAGAAAAAGTTTACAGTCTCACCACCGAGGAAGATGTAAAAGAAAAGTAATCTCTGGAGCTCTGAGGGGAGGAGGACGAAACACAACACTTGAAAAAGATCTCTATTATCCGTCTATCGCAAACTATCTCTGCTTTCCAAAAGATGCTTACGGGTGTGTTTGAAGAGGAATGAGCGGTTCAGGGGATGGTGCCAAGGCTGCGGAGGACTCAGGGGTTTGTTTGAGGATTATGAGGACGTTTACATTCAGAGCTGAAGGCCTGGTGTGATGAGCTCCGTCAGGCCTCTGAAGGCATTCCTGTAAAGAGTGACAGACAGGTGAAGTTCAGGAACAGTGTGGCTCGAGTGCACGTTTAATGGAAAACATTTGTGAGGTGAAAACTCAATTTGAGAGAAAAGAACTGCATGTTTTTCCATTTATGTAAATTATCCTGTTTCAACTAATAAAAAAGTAGATGTGAGCCATATGAGAGATTATTATTATTATTATTTACATGAAATCAAATAAGAACAGAGATATAAAAACAGAGATATGTTCATCTTACAGTTGGGATTTGTACTTTAGTGGTGATAACATCCTAATTTCATCCAGATCTGTTTGAAATGC
The DNA here is from genome assembly GCA_036937835.1 of Pampus argenteus. Lineage (NCBI taxonomy): Eukaryota > Metazoa > Chordata > Actinopteri > Scombriformes > Stromateidae > Pampus > Pampus argenteus. The sequence goes on along the minus strand of CM072883.1, from coordinate 2,027,587 downwards.
CAGAAGTCTGATGTTGGACACAAACACATAAATGATGAGGACGCCATCTAGTGTCTGTAACCTATATTGCCATTTCAACTTGTTGCAGTATTAATCCAACCGGATTAAACTGCTTTAGTAGAACAATAAAAAACAGCAACGCAGATGTAAAGTTAACAGGCGGCGTCTCATTATGTTGAAGCATTTCTGTCACAACACTGGGATCAAACCAGTTGTTAAAATGTAATCAGGATATTTAAGAATATCCTAAAATATAATAAAATATAAAGTTTTTGCAGCGTGACTGAAGGGAGACTCCAGTAATAAAACTGTGGATTAACATTTATGTCTTTAGAAATAAATCACTCTAATCCCAAAGTGACATAACAAGGGTTATTTTGTCAGAGGAAACAAAAGAAACGAATTTCACAACTCTTTTCACAACAGTTCAAGTGTAAAAAACTTCAGTTTAGCTCGTCAGCAACAACAGATGACCTTTGTTCTAAGATTTGCTCAAGGCGACATCTATAAAAGCAGGTTTTTCAACTCAAAATGTGTCTACAGCAGCGTTCAGGGCTGATTCTGAATAATAATAGAATAACTAATATAGCAGAAACAAACAGCAAGTTCAGTTACTTCAATGCTGTAAAAGTTATAAAGATTTGTAAAAGCAGAAATGCTTCAATACTTTCCACAGTGGTCATTATAGATCACTTTATTTTAAAAGAGCCAACAGGAAGTCGTCTCTCTTCTGTACAGGAAGTAAAGATTTGAAAAGACCAACGTTGCAGCTGTGGGTGGCTCCTCCTCTTCCTCCCCCTCCCCCCTGTGGCAGTTATAAAAGTGTGTCTGTGTCGCACTAGGATAGGACTTCACTCACAGAGATCTCATTATAGGTGCACTGTGAGGACCTACAGGTTTGAAGTTTGAACTTCTTTTTCTTCCCAAAAAGGACAAATAAAGCATCAGAATGGTGAGTATGCAGTTATAATTATTACTATCATCAGCAGCATGTGGTGCTTTCCTTTGTTAACAGGAAGCAAAGCAAAATGTGCCTTTTATGATACGCATGAGTCTCATTTGAAATGTCAGAAAGTCTTCAAAGAGTTTAAACTATTACATTGTAATTGTTGTGTAATAATCTGCATATTTTTTAGAAAAGAAAAGTAACATAACAGAGTAAAAGTGGAAACATGCTCCAGGCATGTGGCTCCAGCTGCAGTAAAGGTTAACTGTTTCCATATGGGGCCTGCAGGGCTGGCGGGAGGGTGTGCTTGTTTGCCCGGCTGCCCGGGAATGCTGATGTGGCCTCCCAAAAGCCGCTTGTGTGTTTTACATTTCTATTTCTGCCATCCGCCACAAAGCAGATAAGCTGCTAAATTCCTGCCATGTCAGACCTGAAGCTGCTCGAATACACACAGATTAAAAGATCCAACCTCCAAATACAGACAAGCCAGTGTATTTGCCTCGTTAAATATGTGGTCAGGCACATGACAAGAAAGCCTTTTTTTTTTTTACAAGGCAACAGGAAGAACAAGAGTCTTAAGTTCATTGTTCGGCATTAGCTCAGGTCGTTGACCTTACACTGTGACTTACATCCAACACGAGTACAAACACTGGATTGGTAGTAATTGCATTTGCAGGTTGTTGGGAAATCTGAGCGGGAGTCAGGAGTGAGTCAAAGCAGCCTGCCAGGGTGTAAACTGTAGTTTTCCATATGATCTGGTGACACTTCCTGTTGGGCCATTTGGGAGCCGGCGTCAAAGCCGAGGAGGCGTGGACTGCAGAGTCATAAAGAATACTAGTAGTCAGGGTTTAGCATGTTGGCGTCATATTTAGGGGCTTGTTTGGTTAGATGTTGTTTATTTGAGACTACATCACATGATTTTTGACTTTTCGGGGGCCAACAATGCTCTGCTGTGTTCGCCGTCCCACGTTGAGAACCGCATGTCAAGAGTGACGTAATTTCATTTCAGTACAAGATACAGGAAGTAGATAGTTGCTCAGTCACCCTCCCCCTTCCTGTTGCCAGGAAGCAGAAATGTCACAAGCTGCGCATGAACCAATGTTGTTGTAGCAAAAGCAGAAATCATCACTTCCACTTTTATTTTATCAAGAAAAATCTAAACTAATCTCCAAAAACCGCCCCTGAATAGAAAAGTGCAGTTTGCAGGTGTGTGTGTGTGTGTTTAACATATAATCTGCAGGCAGTCCAAACAGGTCAGTATGGTAGAGTATACAGTAGCTGCTTCTGTGTCTGTGTGGGTCGTGTGAATGACACTTGACTCAAAATAGCCGCCTACTGAGCGGCTGCCATCACCATACTTGGCTCATGTCAGAGCGAGCCCTCCTCCTTCATCACAAGTATTTTTTTTTGGGGGGGGGGGGGGGGGGGGGGGGGGGTGTCGGGGCGTCGAGGGATCAGAATTCAAAACAAACCAAAGCCACACACACACTCTCACACTGAAAAAAAAGAGGAAGCAATAACTGACACACAACTTACAACCAGCTTCTCTTCTCTCTCTGCGGTTGTTTGTGTTGCGAAAGACAAGAAAAACAAGACGAGCTGCAAAGTCGGGATGTTTCCAGGCTCAGCAACGACAGACAGACATTTCAGGAATTTCACAACAACACGTTTAGTTCAGACGCAAATGAGGTCAGAGGTCAGCCTCTGTTACCATAGCAGCCACCTACTAATCATGAAATTATTTATTATATGCATTTCTTGATTCTGCAGCAGTATGTTGACGTATGACAGCTGGTCTTTTGTTGACAGACGAACTGCTGCAATAATCTGAACAAACAGTTAGTGATTGACAGACATTCATTTAAAATGTTTGACTGTGAACGCCAACATTTTAGGAAAAAAAATACTTAAAATTCACATTGAATGATGATTTCAGCCTAACAGATGCTGCTTTTTTGTAGGAAGCACTTTGATGTTTGGCTTTGCCTCCAAATCTCACACTATATTTGCATCTCTGTCACTTTTATCTCCTTGTGAAGAAGCAGTTAATAAAAACAGGACAGATGACATTAAATGTTTAACTCCCTCAGGCTGGATTTCCCTCCCAAATGATGAGACCAAACTTGTTTCTCCCCTCGGCATGTACACACCTCTCTCCACCCTCCTCCCTCCTCCACCCTCCACCACAACTTTTACAAGGAGCCAGAAATATTTGTGCAGGGTGTGGACGTACTTTGGCCCCTACAGACACTCTTAATCACCCCAGTGTGTTTATTTAGATCAGCAAATACTGATTAGACGTGTCGCATCCTGCTGCCATGTTTGTAGATGCAAACCGGGAAATTTGAATCCACTGCAATCAGATCAGGTTGTGACGCAAATGACGCGGAAACTCATTTGAGCTTTTGAAAAGTTGTAATAATACTCTGACACCGCCTTGTTTTTTTTGTTTTTTGGCACTCAACTGTCATTTTTTTGCAGGATGGGACAAGTTTAAAAAGCAGAAATGTTGCCGTTCCAGCATAACGCTTGTTTTGCATGATATATTCAGCAATAATTCTGACACTTAGACGCTGGAAATTAAAATAAATCAGTTGCATTTGATCATAATCTGCAGTTATACAAAATATAATATAAAATCTGCGTTTTCTCCTCCACAGCGCGAGTGTATCTCTATCCACGTTGGTCAGGCTGGCGTCCAGATGGGCAACACCTGCTGGGAGCTGTACTGCCTGGAGCATGGCATCCAGCCGGACGGCCACATGCCCACCAGCAAGCCCTCCAAAGGCTACGACGACTCCTTCACCACCTTCTTCAGCGAGACCGGCAACGGGAAATACGTCCCCAGAGCCATCTTTGTCGACCTGGAGCCCACGGTTATCGGTGAGTTTCAAAGCAGAATTGTAATTTACATTCACTAAGTTGGGAGGAAGTATTTAGGAGTTAAGAGTCTTGTAGGAGCTGGAGCAGCTTCTCTTCAGTTTAAAACACTGACTACTACCAAATCTTGTTCCGACATATTAACACGCTGTCAAACCACCTTTCAGATGAGGTTCGTACAGGCACATACCGCCAACTCTTCCACCCCGAGCAGCTGATCTCAGGGAAGGAGGACGCTGCCAACAACTACGCCCGCGGTCACTACACCGTTGGAAAAGAGCACATTGACTCCGTACTCGACAGAATCCGCAAACTGGTAAGAAGGCCTTTACATAAGTTACATAAATCATTATTGATGAGGACATGCTAAAAAAAAAAAAAAGGAAATTCACAGCATCCAGACAGACAGATTCTTTCTGATTAACTGTAAATTCTGCCTCTCTCATTCAGTCTGACCAGTGCACCGGTCTGCAAGGTTTCCTGGTCTTTCACTCATTCGGAGGAGGAACCGGCTCTGGCTTCACCTCTCTATTGATGGAGCGTCTCTCAGTAGACTTTGGCAAAAAGTCCAAGCTGGAGTTCGCCATCTATCCGGCTCCTCAGGTGTCTACAGCGGTGGTGGAGCCATACAACTCCATCCTGACCACCCACACCACGCTGGAGCACTCTGACTGCGCCTTCATGGTGGACAACGAGGCCATCTACGACATCTGCCGCAGGAACCTGGACATCGAGCGTCCCTCATATACCAACTTGAATCGCCTCATCAGCCAGATCGTCTCCTCCATCACAGCTTCGCTGCGCTTCGACGGCGCCTTGAACGTGGACCTGACGGAGTTCCAGACCAACTTGGTGCCCTACCCTCGTATCCACTTCCCTCTGGCCACCTACGCCCCAGTTATCTCAGCGGAGAAGGCCTATCATGAGCAGCTCACGGTGGCTGAAATCACCAACTCCTGCTTCGAGCCAGCCAATCAGATGGTAAAATGTGACCCTCGTCACGGCAAGTACATGGCGTGCTGCCTGCTGTACCGTGGCGACGTGATGCCCAAAGATGTCAATGTGGCGATCAGCAACATCAAAACGAAGCGATCCATCCAGTTTGTGGACTGGTGTCCTACAGGCTTCAAGGTGGGCATCAACTACCAGCCTCCCACTGTGGTTCCTGGAGGAGACCTGGCCAAGGTGCAGAGGGCCGTGTGCATGCTGAGCAACACCACCGCCATCGCCGAGGCCTGGGCGCGTCTCGACCACAAGTTTGACCTGATGTACGCCAAGAGGGCCTTTGTGCACTGGTACGTGGGAGAGGGGATGGAGGAGGGAGAGTTCTCAGAGGCCAGAGAGGACATGGCCGCCCTGGAGAAGGATTATGAAGAGGTCGGCATCGACTCAACGGAGGAGGACGAAGAAGGGGAGGAGTATTAAAACTGAGAAAGTATTAGAGAAAGAAGGAAGTTTTATTATAATTCAACATGTTTTTCTCCAGAAGTAGGCCGAGTGTAAATGAGCAGTTTAACGACGGGCATGTAATAAACACAAACGTCACTGCTGAGCAGCTCGAATCCCAAATGACTCAGTGGAAAAAAAACCCAACTGTTTTCACCTTCTTTTCTAAATAAAGCAGTTTACACTTTGTTTCTTGGTCAAAGCCTTACTGACTGTTACACTCTAAAGACTTCTACATTGCACTAAATTTCACTTTAATATCAAGCTTCACTATAAGCAGTTATTAGCCATCTGTCCCTCGATTAATATTAGTCTTTAAAATGCAAGAAAAATACTAAAAGAGAAAAAAAAAAAAAAGTCATTCAGTTTCTACAAATGTGACATTTCTGCATCATAAATGACTTATTGCTTCAGTTCCAGTTTACACGCAGGAGGAAAGGCTGAAATTTAATGCCTTTTTTCACATGAATGAGCCGTAAGCAAAGTCACCACAAGATGGCAGCTCGGCTTTACTGTGAGAGGAAGCACCTGGAAGTCAGTTTAGTAAATCAGGATATGACTCACATACATATAAACGTGTGTGACCTTTGCATTTTAAAATCTGCAGCGGTAAATCTTGATCAGAACTGGAGTAATTTTCTCTAAATGTACAGATTTCTTTCTCGTTATAGATTTTTTTGGCAGAAAGACTCGTCTTAAGTCGTAGTTTCTGAAGTTGCCGGTGGAGGTTTTCCTCTTTCTCAGTGGACGAGGCCTTCATAACGGCTCTGTTATTGGTTTGATGTAATTAAGGCTCAATGTGAGCAGAGTCTAGGCAGCGTGGACGGGGGATTTATAAAGGTCAGGAAGGACAGAGAAAGAGATAAATGGTTTCTATCCTCCATTATTTCATAAATCTGTTTTGCTGGCACAGTCAACTTTTCCTTTATGTTTGAGTCTGGGTGACTTTTTCTATCAATTGGCAGGTTTTTGGGTTTTCCTAAACATACATTATAAGAAGAGAGGAGCAGCGCACAATCGATGTGTTGTGTTAAGATCTGAGGGGAAAGTGGCAGGTGTATATAATGGTGATTAAGGAGCTGATTGGGGAATTGGGAACAGGTGTGCAGAAAACACAAAATATATAAAATAAGCAATAAGTTCTTTATACATTGAAGACAATCTGCTTAAGTTTCAACCATAAGACAAAAATATAGCTTGTCCATAGTTCTTTAATATTAAAACAGCCAAAAAAATACAATAAGCTTTATTCATCCCACACCTGAAGAAAATCTAGTTAAACTCACAGTACAAACCCCGACAGAAACAACAACCACGGACTTCACAGACCGTTTCTTTAAACCGGAGACTCGATGTGGCGTTAAATGTTACAAAGCGCAGACGGAGGGGAGGAGGTTCAGCACAGCTCAGCAGGTTGGAAAAATACACAACGGCTTAAACTTTAAATTAATTATGAGCCATGCGATCAACAGCACAACTTTACACATACGCTGCCATCATTGTTGTCCTGTCATGTTTTTATTCACGTGTTCATAGCAGATGAAACACGCCTCTGAACACGTTTGTCTAAAAGCTCAGAGGACATTCGTCACTGTGATTAATGGCACTTGTCTGAATTACCCTCATACCCACGATCACAATGCACTGTGTTACCACACAAACACTTATGATGCCTTTTACTGTAATGTTTTATGAACCGAGAGGTAAAAAAAAAACATTTTAATGCAGCTGGAAATGCACAGATGCCGCAATTGCACTTGATATTATTTATCCAAAACAGTAGATGACAAAACAATCATGAAGTTAAACCACATTTCCAAACCAAATACAACAAGCACTTTAATCATCCAAAGATTAAAGGGACACTAAGTGATTTATAACCGTTCTGGCAACCAGTAAAAATTATAAAAACATAGAAAAAGTTCCCTTAAATAATCTGAAACTAAGTTTTTTACATCAGAGCAGTAATTCAACACAAACTCCTTGGTTATATGTCACCATGTACGAGATGTGTTTTTCCATCATGGTGCTCGGTGTGTATGAAGAATTTAGCACGATTGCTGTCTAATGGCTGGATGACTCTACAAATCTGCAACCAGAAAACAGGTAAGCTGCCCCGCACGAACACACAACAGTGAAGGTAAATAACACAAGTTTTCAGAGAGGTTTTAGATGAGCCAAGTTTGCTTTTTAGTTGGTTAAACACGTGTTTCAAGCTGTCCGATCGTCATTAATTCAAGGTCGCAAGTGAAATGAGGAAGGAAGAAACGATAACATTTCACTTTCCGACTTATAACCTCGACCTCCTACTATTAGACTTTTGTTCATCCTGATTGAAAAAAGAAACGAGTCTGAAACGTTATGAAGAAGCTTGTTTTGGCCGTCAAACATTGTGCTACAGGTATAAAACACACACACTCTATTTCACTCTACCAGGGGGCATACACACACACACACACACACAAAAACTGACACACACACAGACTCCAATAATGACCATGTTCCCTCTCACTCGTCATCCTGTTGTTGGTTGAGTAATGATGATGTGCTGAGAAGACATCCTCTAAAATAACCAATTAAGGAGTGAGTCAGCTGAATCCGGCTGCGTCTTGACAGGAAATGTCCCTCGTCTGGGTAGATCTGGTCCCCAAAAAAAAGAAGAAAAAAAAAACATGAGAGATGCATGAGCAAAGAGCAAATTTACAAGGTTACTGAAACTCAGCAGCGAGGAACATGAAGTCTCATTCTGTATCTCTAAAATGTCACAGAGAAAATTTATTTTCTTAGTGACAAGAAGACGCTCGTGTGTTTTTGTGTCTATTCAACGAGATGTGAAATAAGTTTTTATGAGTCCAAGGACAGTAAAAGTGATGTGAGATCATCGAGGAACAAACAGCACATCTGTAGGTTTTCTGAGATTCAAACTCACATTTGTAGGTAAAGGAATATACAGAATATATGGAGTGGAGTATCTACCTGCATAGTATAGTTGGCTCCGATCTTTATCAAGTGTTTAATGAGCTCTGCTGAATGCTGAAAGTGGACGTTTGCTGCAGAGGAAAAAAAAGACGTGTTGGTGGGTTTAATTTCATCATGATCGAGTTTTAGTGCATGAAGAGGCTGTAAAGACTCACGTCTGCCTTTAATAACACACATTCCAGGTTACTGTGAAAAGTACATCTTATATTCTGTTTGCAATAAATGTCCTCGTATGGAGGAAATGTACCGTCAGCAGTCCCGTGAGCCAGAAACAGAGTTCCTTCCTGCAGACCTTTCATTTCAGGAAGGACTTTGGATGCCTGGACACATAAATAATAGAAACAATTTAAAATGTGGACATCATTAAGAGTTGATGAGCAGGTTGTCAAGCAACGGAGCAACATTATCATTCATCAGGAGTCGTGTTTGTGTCCAACTTCCACAAGTTCAGTTTCTGCTCTCTAGCAGCTCCTGAGGGAAATATCCTGCTGTTTAGCTGCTAAATGCTCATCTATGTTTTTTTTAATGTAAAATATTGATCTGAAAGTCACTACTGCACAAGAAATGTTGTGGAGGAAAAGTATAAAGTAGCATAAAACGGATTGTGATTACTATTTCCTGAAGCGACAACACTGGAGTGAGCAGAGAGCTGATCTTGAAAAGGTCATCGAGGGATATTTTGAAAGTGAACTGGTCTTTCCGGTGTGAAGCACACAGACGTGGTCGCATTCGCAGAGAGAAAAAAAAATACATCAAGCGAGTATCTTGTATTTTTTCCCTGTCAAACAAAAAGCCAGATTGCATTTCAACGTATTGCTCTGGAGAGTTCGGGTGGAGGTCGTTCTATCAGAGCATATCTCAATCTCTCACTTTTTTTTCCCCAGCTGGGATTCGATCTGGCAAATTTTCCAGCCACAGTCCGTCACTGCACATCAGCGAGCGGACAGCGGTCGTTCCAACCATTACATAACCCATTTCTTCCCTCTGTCTCCCTTTAGTCTCAGAGGACGTGATGAGTAATGATGGCCCGGTGATTATTATCCGATCACATAGAGCCATATTTCCCTTCTTTGGATGTCATTTAAAGCATCCTCCCCTCCTGCTGTGAGAGTCACAAAAATAGCCTCTTTGGCCCAGTTAAAGGCAACCCACTTAGAGGAAAAATACACTGACTGCAACCTTCATCTGAAGGGCAGCTGTGTCATTCGTCTTGAATCTACACAGAAGCTTTTGATTGAAACAGGTGTATGATTGGTAGAAGCAGCTCACTTGGTATCTGCTCTCCTCAGTCGAAGGTGAGCCCAAGTATCTCTCTGAGAACGCTGAAGCTGGAAGACAGAAAAGAGCAGAAAGTAAAAAGCTTATGTTGTTATAGTGGAGTAAGGAAGAAGTTGAGCTTGACTGAAAAAATTAAATAAAACTGAATATGGAAAGAGATTTGTGTTGTTGACGGTTCGCATGAGATGAAAGCTATATGCATAGTGTTTCAAAATAGCATCAAAAAGAGCAAAATCCTTATTATGCTGCTGCCTGTGCTTGAAACACAAGAACCAGAGGATTTAAAGAGACACTTCAGTCTATTAAAGTATAATTACATATACAGCAGTGGCTCCACAGACGTACAGCTGCCTTAATGCTGCGTAGATGCTTAAATGAAGAAAGCTTCTCATCATAAAACTTAATAAACCTGAATTCCCAAAAGCAAAGCATGAGGATAATTAAAGTCAAATTACCCAGACAATACATATACGAAGGGTCGTGTAGGATTAAGACGTTGTGAATAAGGAGATGACGGGAGACGGCACTGAGGCAGAAGTAATAAATATTGTGCATGAAAGAAGAGGATCAGGGTGGTTTTAATTTGACTCCTTGCTCACCGTACATGGTCCAGTCGATGACAGGAGCCTGAACCGCAGCACATCTGATCAGCTTGTCTGTCGACTTCAGCATCATCAGCGTGATGTAGCTGCCGTAGTCCTGTTGGAGGGAGATTCAGCCGCATTAAACCAGTTTCATTTGGACTATTTGTTCTTTTTTATCGTTTTCATACCTCCCAGATATTAAAGAACAACAACATTAACAACAACAACATTATTAAAGTAATTCACTAAAATGTTTTGTCTCATCTAGACCTTCTGACTCAGCTGAATTTAATTAAAAATAAGCATTCAGGTTATAATTGCATATCCTTCACATCTGCAGGCAGCACCGAGTGCTTTTACATCCCCTCTTGTATCCCATTTATCACCATGTCCTGGTTTCTAAAACCCGATTATCATCATCCAGGTTTCTTGAATATGAAGAAAAAAACAGGATACTAATGATTATGTAAGGAAACAAATGAGAGTTAAATGTTTTTATGCTTAGAAATCTCATAAAAATCCTACAAATGAATATTGTTGCTGTCAGACTGAGTCATCATGAATATCAATAAATGATTATGTGTACAGTAATGAGTTGTCAAACACTTTAACTACTGTAAGCCTCATTGAGTATTTCAGCAACACAGCCATTAGCGTTATCCAGTTACACATTATATATTCATATACAGCTGATTAATCCGCAGACGGACAGACGGACGGACCTCTCCAAAGACTCCGACGCGAGTGCCATCAATGAACGGCAGCTTCACCAGGTACCTGCAACACACAGACGAAAGCTTTCAGTGTGTTTTTATATTTCAAATCAGCAGAGCGTACACAGAGAAAATACATATCAGTGGTGGATTAATACACATTTCTGTTTTAGAGTCGAGCTCTAAAGAAGAAATGATCAACACCGCTTTGGAAATAAGAGAGAAGAAAGATGGTAAACTGAAAATGTCACAATTTTATATTGAATTTGGAAACAGGCAAACAAAATTGCAATGATGTGCATAGTAAAAATATAGTTTAATGTTATTGGGGTGGAGGAAGGAGTAACATTAGGAGAAAAAGCATGAGTTTGTTCTTTCATTAAGTCTATAATGGAGACATGGAAGCACTTTGTGCTGTAAATCGAGTCTTCATTTTCTCGGGAGATCGTATTCGGTGGCAGAAAGCGACACTGACAAGGAACCCATCTAAACGGCGATGGTGTCATTATTTTTAACCATTACACTGTGCAATCAACGTTTACTTCATAATGATAAGTTAAAGCAAAAAACTTCAAGTCTTTTCATAGGATTTGTTGACAATAAGGAAAACACAATATCTCCAGCTGTAAATACCCCTTTACTTTAAATTACTCCCAAAGGAAATGGATATCATTACAATAATGATCTAAACTCTCAATAATATTCTCAATTTCAACTGAATATGTCTCTGATCAGAAGAACAGAAATGTGCATTAGATAAAAACAGTGTTTTGTTTTTCTGTGGAACAAACTGGATGTTAAACGATAATAGCATAAATTCAATTTATGAAACTGAGACCTATAATCATTCAAAAATGATGCCGAGCTGTGTGTGTTTTAAATTTGTTTTCCAACCTTGTCATGATGAGTCGCTGAAACACACACACAACCTTCCTGTCTTGTTTGTGCTTTTCCACAAAACAATTCAAGAAGCACCTCTGCAACTCCAATTCCCTTCACGGGTGGTGACGAAGCAGATAGAGATGCTGTTAGTGCAGCCCAGACACATACAGACTGGACAGACATATGCAGAGACGCGTGTTACGTACTCCAGAGCTGCTATCTGGTCCTTTACGTCCACTGTGCCGAGCCTCTGATGGACCTGCTGCAAAACCCTGTGAAGTGACAGACAAGGATGAGGTGTTACAAGTCGGGGATTATTAGATATTAGTAGGAAAGAAAAGTGGAAACTTATGCACATCTACCTTTCCCCTCTGAACCCCGACCCCCTGCCGTCGAGCCGCGCCACGATGACGTGCTCCAACCCCACCAGCACCCAGTCCCAGTCCAAGCTGAACTCCTCCGTCACGGCCTGATCGCCTGGTGAACTGCCGCTGCCGGGACAAACATATGAAATATACTACACGTTTTACATTTTATGTGATTTTTAACAGATTATGGAGCTAATGTGATGTTTTCAGTTAATGATCTGGCCATTAGGGTACGTGATTTAGTTAAGTTCGTTTTGTCTTGTGTTTAAAAATCTGCTGCTTCTAGCAAACATTTGCACATATTGCATATTATATATAAAATGACATGATGCAAAATATGCTAGATTTATTATACCATAGAAGTTTTTACTCAAAAAAAGAACATCTTTGCATTATGTGTCGTTACTAATTTGCATAGAAAGAGGATTTATAGGAAATTAAAACTGTGGCTAAGATGTGAAATTGTAGTTTTTCACAGCCTGCAGGTAAGTCATCCCGACTGAATACAGACTTTGAAGTTGCAGTAAAGTAAATGGAAATAATGTAAATGTAATAAAGTGGAATAGGCTTACACAATAAGCAGAAGGCCATAGAGGTAGGACTCAGAAAAGTCGGGAGGATAGATGAGCTTCAGAGGCAGCTCTGTGAGTAAATAGAGAAACATAAACCAAACGGAGAGGACACACAGACTGATACACACACTCCCATGTCATCCGCCCTCTACCTCTAAGCTGCTTCATTATCTCATGTTCTGTGTCATGTATAAAGACTCAATACATACACACACAAACAGCTGTTAAGTGCAGATAATTTGTACCAAAGTTGTCATTAGTGATCATCCGGATATCCATTTGAACGGCCCTTTTAGTCTCCATCGCTGACCGCAGAGGGAGGTTGTTCTCCAAGACGAAATAGGCTGTAACACAGGGAATAAGAAAAGAATAGTTTCATATAATCAGGTTTCCTCTCAGTGAAGCATCAAAGGTGAAATAATGACAACATACAACAGTTCACACACTGATTCAGTCAAATTTTCAGCGGTTCATCCAGAAGCTACTGAAAAGCAAAAGCATGACTGCATTTTTATTAATATTTACCATTAAGAAACAGCTTATATTCTTGCTCTATTACCCTGTAGCTGAGTATTATTGTGTGTGTGTGTGTGTGTGTGTGTGTGTGTGTGTGTGTGTGTGTGTGTTCGAAACAGCACTTTCACATCTTTTTCTCAAGTTTTTGCACATTTTCTGATTAATTTCCTTCTCTTAGCCCAGGCTTGTACAGCACTGACCACAAGGGATCCTATAAAAAATGCAGAGATGAATAGTCGACGTTTAAAGTGTGATAAGAAACAAGATTGAACATCTTGAAATGTACAAATTACCGGCGCAGCTTTGCCTGGCATCAAATTCAACAGCTGCTTGATGTTTTAATACGAATGAGACTGAAGCTACAAAATTACATATTGCCTATAACCATTTTCCATTTTCCAGAGCATAAACAAAAAACAATTTTATGCTAAATAGAAAAAAAAAACAACACTTACAGTCCACATCATCAAAACTTAGAAGGAGCACAGCTGGAACACCAGGACCTACAAAGGAAGAAAATTGTTTTTATGAATGCAACATCTCAACTTTTGGGAACTTTGTTTAATATTGACAAAATCACAGATATGTCTTCTTTAAAATGCATCATTTTTCTCAAGGTTTAACATTTGTTTGCTTTGACTCTTTCTCACCTTTGCAGTGCAGGATGACTTTCTGTGCGTCTGGGCTGACGTTGGCGTCAAAGAACGTACACTCCTCCTTCACTCCACAGGTGAGACATCGTCGTGGAAACAGGCCGAGTGCGGACACACTGACGGAAAACACAGTTAATCACAGGTAGAAAATGAAGTTTTAAAACATCCAATATGAATCTATTTTTTTGTACAGCAGCATGTGTTTTACCTGTATAAATGTCTCTGTTGTGCAGAGTCCTCTGTGCTCAGAAAGTATCTGTGTGTGAAGGAAAGCAGAGCAGCAAAAGTAGGACAAGGTCATAGATCCTTTATACACCTGCCTTCTCTAGTCAGTGCACATTGTGTTTGGCCAACCATAAACACAGATTTATGTAGTGTGCAGCTCACAAAAATATGTGATATGTTCAAACATTACAAACACACATCATTGTATAACTTACAAGCAACTGGGGAATATAACAAAATACATTTTCTTCTTCTTCTTTTCATCATTTAACTTACATGATCTGGTTGTTTTCATCATAAGCTACGATCTTTGTCACCTCCCAGTCACCTGACGTCAGGTGGCGAACCTCATCCTGGTCACTTCGTAACTGCAAAGAGACGTTTACAGGGTTAAAAACAACCACCCATCCTTGGTAGAGTTAAGATTCAACACAGGTGCTTTATTAGATGGACAGTGTCTCCACTGAGGGCAACATGATGGTTGTGTAAAAAAATACGAGAGAATAAGAATGAGAAGGAGAAAGCTGTAGAGGATAAATAGAGTCCTTCTCACCTTTTTGGTGAACATTGTGATGTGGTGGAAATCTCCCTGACCTCCTTGTTTTACCGGCAGACTGAGAAAAAACCTGCTTCTGTCCTTGGAGAACAACGGCTCCTGTCTCTGTGGGGTGAAACAGAGGCTTCAGAGGATATACTTTATGCATGAATTACTTCTGCTGTATTCTGCCTCAAAAAAAAAAGAACATATAGTGCTGTGAGGAGATGGAGATGCGTGGAAACAATGGCAAGGCTTCATGTTTTTATTATAGATTGTTTGTCAGCAGAGGTACTTTATTCTTGATAAATAATAACTGTATTCAGGTTTACCTGTCTAGAGATCCATGCCTCCGAGAAGTCCTCATGCCTCTGAATGAAAAGGAAGAAAAATGTAATGTCATTATAGGTAACGTACAGCATGTAGCACACATTAAATGGACTTGAACTCACTGAAAATATGCTGTGATATTTACTTTTAATCTTAAATAGCATCAGACATATAAAGGCAGGTGTTAAGTTGCTCTTTCTGACTTCTCTTCTCCCTTATTTTACTTGCACACAGGAACTTGTTTTCTATATTTAAACCTCTACAGTTGACTTGAAACTGACCACAGATCGCTGCATCACACCATTATTTAAATCGATAACACCCACCTGATGGCAGACTCCCACAGTGGCGTCGCACACCGTCAGCAGCGAAGCATTCTGGGCCCGATTGAGCCACCGCACAGCGAGGTGAGTATTACTGATCCACTTCACCATGGTGACATAGAAATCCCTGCAGAGGTGAAGCAGAGAGAGGAATCAGATTGGGGATTTTGTGACCTTGTGAGCCAGTACTGTATTTATATATATGTGTGTGTGTATGTGTGTGTGTGTGTGTGTGTGTGTGTGTGTGTGTGAGACACCTGAGCCTGAGCTGATCAGGAGGCTGCAGTTCCTGAGTGTGAGTCGCTCCAAACAAGTTGACCACAGACAACTTGACTGCAGGGTTTGTCTGGCCGGCCTGATGGTGAGACAGAGACATCAAAATCCTTCAGAAACATCTTTATGAAAGGAAAGTTATTATTCTGTAAGTGTTTTTTTTATATAACTTTAACTGCAACAGATTAATTGTACTTTTTTAGGAAATGTCAAAGAGAAATTATTGGGAAATTAAATGTAATCTAAAACATTCTGTATGACAAAAACTAAATCAGTTGAGGTGAAGTTCATCATTTTCCCTTTGCCTCATCAACCTATTTGTTTTTTGTTTTTTTGATTTTAATTGAAACAGCTGCATGCAGATGTCTTTTTGCACCGATTCATAAATAGGTAGAGAAAACGCAGGATGCTCGTTACGGTGCAGAACAGATAAAGCTTCTGTTTTTCTCCGTCAGTGGTGGGAGGATGATGGTTAGTTTCTCTTTGAAAGCGCACAGAAAGGACCTGACCTGCCATCCATTAGTGAACCTGATCATCCACAAGGCACCATGTGAAATAAAGTCTTTACTCTTCATTCTGCTGAGTGTTCTTTAAATGACCTTCAGGGTCCAGTGCTGTACTATAATGTTCAGTTTTGGTATCTTTTATACATACGAACCCTGCAAAAACAAAACATTTTGTCTTTGATTGATTAAAATAGTTTTCAAGTAAGTGCAAAAATAGCAGTCATCAGTTTATCTCCAGTTCTGCATTATTTTTACCTAATATTGTTGTCCTATCTTTCAATTTCTATTTATGTTTCGCCTGTATCACCCAGTTAATCTGTATAAATCAGACTTACCGTGGGATATGGGTACTGCAGTCCTCTGGGGTAGGCGCTGCCGGTGAACTGTGGCAGAGCCATGTTAGGTACCAGCGAGTCGTTGATGGTGAGGAAAGCGAGTTTCTCTCCATCAGGTGACCACCAGTGAGCCAAATGTGAACGCAGAATCTCTTCTGATACACAAACAGAAACCTTTCAGACATCAATTTCTGTAAGAATACTTCTGATCTGATCTCTCTGGTGATGATGTAATATGCTGCCCGTTATTTTATCATAGTTCTTTCATTCACTGTTAAAATCATCCAAATAATTACAATCTGAACTAAATGCAAGTAAATAAAGAGCAAATACACAGCGAATCTACAAACACAAATGACTCTATAATGTTCCACATATACCCCAGTGTGTGTCAGCGATGTGCAAAGATCATCAGCACATTACTGAATTTGTTTACACAGAGACTTAATGGATTGAGGCTTGTTGTTGATTTTTCATCGCCATTCTGCTTAGTTTGTTTGGTATGCTTGGCTGCATTTTAATGCAGGAAACAAATCTTTGAAATATTTTACAGCTGAACTAAAGATACACAGTGCACATCCTCCACCACATATCACTGAACGTCTCTCTGTGCCTTCTGGCTTCTGAAAGGAGCCCAAAAAATGTTTGCAATGCAACGCAAATGCAAAAAGACACATAACAAAAACTACTTACTTGCATAAACATGTCATTAATTAATTAAATTAATGGCGAAGCTGCTGAAACTCACCTTCGTACAACCAGTCGGCGAGTCCGTTGAAGATGACGCCCTCCATCCCAGAGGAGGTGATTCTCAGGGAGTTACTCCTCACATCTGACTGGTAGTAGATATTATTCTCAAAAATGTAGATCTGAAGAGAAGGAAGGGATGTTGAAGGTATTGATTGCATGCTCATGCATAATCCCATATTCTTCATTTATTTCATTAGCCTTCCTGCTGTTTTTCACATCTTTTACTCAAACTCAGTTCTGCCTTTGCATGTCCGATTGATTTGTTTTTCTATTTTAATTTCCTCTCTGATGAGATTTTGTTTTTTCATACGCCCCTGGTTTATCTCGCCATGCAGCAACCGTGTGTGTATTTGTTCATTTCACATTAGTGTTTTAATATTTGCATTTGCAAACAGGATCAGTCAGACACCTGGTGAACATTTCTCTTGTTTATGGATTTATTTATTTCCCCCTGTTCTCAATAGTCATTAGTCACACAGAAGCCATGTTGAATTTAGGTTGGGGAGACTTTACCTGGCTGAGCTAATAGATCTGTTGTGTTGTTTAATGCGTTTAATGTAACTTAAAACTGAGTGAAGAGTCTATAGTCTAAAAACTGAGAGAATCACATCAGAGCAGATCATGGTTGGATCAATTCCCTCGGGAGAGACGAGGCAGCATGATTTCATAAAAAGAGAGAAACAAAAGTTGGCACAGCAATAGAGAGAACAGTACAACATAAATACATAAACAGCCTTACCAGCTGTTGTCCTTGTCTTCCCCAAGCTGCGTGCTGGAGCACTGCGTTGTGAACCTCCGGAGGGTTCAGCTCCCACACTTCCCTGATACACACGTACATATATGTATGTATATATTAATAACCACCATCTGTTACTGAATGCCACCACGTACTTCCATCAGGAGCCTCCAAACATAATAGAGAAGTTGTTGCTTTAAAAAAAACATGGATAAAATGGTTTCTTACCGTGTGTAGATGTTGTAAACGATGTAAGACGCCGTGTATGAATATCTGTACATCTGCAATGATCACATAATGCAAACACTGATCCATAACTGATACGCTTGAGGAAAAATCTGCCTCAATATGTCAAGAAAACAACAAGATAACATGTCTGCTGAGCTCTTCAACTAACAACAGCAAGGAAATAAATCAAAAATAGAACAGAAACATGGTTTGTATAAAAATATACGGTCTAAAATCTTGTTTAATTGCTGTCTCAGTTTAATTTCCAGTCCAATATGAGGCCTGTTCCGACTGCACAGTGTCAATTATTTGATCTTTTACTGATCAAGGTGATTTATTATTAATCTTTCATTAAGTTGAAGGACTTACGAGACAGAATTGAAATCGAATGTTAAAAATTGATGCAGCAATAAGCTGTGATATTCAGATTTTAGTCCCTGGTATGGGTCAAGTATCCAAAAGACTGGAAACTATGATGATACCCATGATACAGCTTGATAGAGTCTTTGATTAGATCCTCCCTGCCTGCAAATTGCCACGTCCTTCAAATGGCCTCTATTTGTACCTCCGGCTATAAATTGGTCATCTCAGATGCAAAGATAACCCCGTAGACATCATCAGGGTTATTTTCTCAGACTTGACGAAGCTCCAACAAAAGACTTTAAACAGCTGTTTTCACACTGATTGAATAGTTCTCCTCGTTACTCGTAAAAATGATCTCAATGTGTCAGAAATCCACATTTAACATCAACTCATTTAACTTGGTTTATTTTTTATGTCTGATATACCTGCTGTATTATTGTCTCTGTATTCCTTCTCTTTCGCAAAGGTTTTTATCTTTTGAAGTGACAACAGTTGTTTTCATTAATAATTGAGAATATTTACACTGGTTATAAACTATACTTTCACCAAACAACCTTTGTTAATGTTTAATGCCGCCCATTCTGGCTTAAAGTTGTGTAAAAAACAATGTATTTTGCAAAAGGACTGTTTTGCAGTATTATAAATATATATGTCATCTTGTTGCAGCTATCTATATGATGTTTACTCTGCATGAAATATTTAAACCCAGACTCCAAATTTTATGGCTGCACCATCCTATGTGTTGTGCATCATTTTACACACATTCTCCTGACATATTTGTTATAGAAACACTTGGATCTCCAGTAGAACTTAAAGTAAAGTTTCCCAGAGACTCAACCTTCTCCTTTACATGTTTTCCTCGCTGTCTGATGAACTGTCCTACATGCATGCTGCACAGCTGATTTCCCTTCATGCATGGTGGTGCACTAACAGAGAAATTCAACTGAGAGCAACTAAAAATCTCAGTCAGCGGTGTTACTTGTACCTCAAGGGGTTTTCATGTTGCCCTGGCAACAAATGAAACTGGAGTGAAATCAATTAAGCCTTATTATGTGAAGAAGTGGAGTGAAATAAAGTTTAAAAATAAATCAAGTGTTTATATGTATATACACAGAGGGGCTTTTTGAGGAAAAGGTGCACACTTGCATTGAGAAGCCCTTAAGCCATGATGTGGTTTTAACATGACAATCATAAAATATGCAGTCGAACAAACAGACGCACGTTCTCCAGCTGCTTTTCTAAACATGAGTCTGGATACTTCTAAAAATCAATGGAAACACCTTGACTGTGAGGAGAGAAGAAAGCCTCATGCTAGATGACTCAACGTTAACACACACACACACACACACACACACACACATATACACGGATATAAAAAGTGACGATGCACAAAAAGCACAAAACTGCACATGTAAATGGTAAACAAAACAACACAACAAATCAATCCTCACCTGTTCAGTGCAGGTGGTGCAATTTGTTTTCAGTGTGTGTGTGTGTGTGTGTGTGTGTGTGTGCAACGCAGTGTAATCAAAGTAGCTGTGCATCACAAACGGTTGGTGTACGTTCCAATAGGCGGGCGTCGGTCCAGCCTCCGACTCCAAATCATCCAAATTATCCAACAGCATCAGAGTTAATTGTTTCAATTCAACTCAATTCCAATTTTGTTGCTTTTAGAAACACAAAAGTGCTCTTCAGAAAAGAAAAGAGCATAAATAGATTAAAAAACAAGCAGAAATCATAAACCTGAAGATAAAGGGCCAGAGCGCGGATGTGTTTGTGCATACAGATGAGTGAGTGACAGCCCTCTTGGGTTATTACACGAGAGCTCAATGTAAATGACAGCCTGCCAAGAAATAAACAAAAGTGAAAAGAGCGGCTGGTGATGTTGAGGATGATCCACGACTCTAATCACGATTTGTGTAGTCGTGAGGGGGACACTAATCTAAAACCTTCATCTTTTGTTTTGTCTTTGTGATGCTGTTCAGGTGATTTATTGCATTGTGCTAATGACACATTTGAATTTGAAACTCACCTGTTTGACATCGTAAGCAAAGAGGACATACTTCAGATCTGCAGAGAGCGAGTACTTCGCCACTTTGAAAGCCACCTAACAGGAAAAGAAGAAGAAAATTAATTAAACCATGCAAATAACATCTTTAGACTTTCCTCTATTCCACAGTGACCCTTCAAGTAAATATACAGCACCACACCAAAGTGAGTCCAGTTACACATGCAAGAAAACTACTAGAAAACTTTAGCATGTAATGCCTGGTTTACTATGTTAGCATTTGCTAATTAGTCCAGTTTGACGGACGACCATCCCCGTCCCTGGAGATGCTGCTATCATGTTTAAAATTAGTAAGACTGGTTTGCAGCAGAATCTAATACACATGACAAGAAAGTAAACAAAAAAACTGAATTTGATAGGTTGATTGTTCCTTTTGTATCAGCTAACATTGTTCATATTTCTAGCTTTCATCCCATGACAATTCCACAAACATGCAGCAGGCAAAAACCAATCCGGCAACTAAAGGCCATAAAACCACGAGGGAGACCCCAGCAGGGTTTGACATTTCCAGGAGGACGTGGTGGACAGGTATTTTATAGACGACATTTCTAAAATGTCCAGAGACTCACTGAACCATTTGTCAAGCTTTTAAAACCATTTGGTTCTTGATATTGTAATGTCTTTTATTGTTTTGTATTTATATATTTTCTAGTAGTGGAGCAAAAACTAAAAAACACACAATTCATCCCTTTTAAGAATGAGAGACAATTTTCAAACTAATTTGCTTAATACCCAGCACTTTAATCTGAGTTAGTTTTTAAAGGTGAGCTCCTCCAGTGTCTTTTTGAGCACTCGAATATTTAGTAGATGTCTTTATCCAGAGAGGCAAGGTTTAGTGTGCTGCTCATGGTAGCTGCAGGTGCAATTTTGGGGGACTCTTTAACTACGAGGCCACCTCTGCTTTTCAAATTTGCATGCCGAGTTTGACGAGCTTATACCGCAGGGACTCAAATCCTCATCAAATCCCCTTATGCAACCATTAAAACTACAAGCTACAACGGCGTGGAACGATTCTGCAAAATTCCTGCTCAACAACAAGAGAAAAGCAGGGGAGAAAAAGGCAAACGTTGTCATGTAAGATTTATTCAACAGCCCTTCAAAGAAACACATTTGTTTGTCAGTAAAGAGAGGAGATGAGAATTTACAGTTGAACAGCAGGTTAAAGCAGGATTATAATGATGCAATTTGAAAACAGCTAAGTTTGGCATGCTTTTGATTTATAAAAAATTGCATTTCTAATAGGATTACGCTGAAACAGCATTAAAAGGATAATCAGATCACACTAAATTTCACATTCCTGGAAGAACTGTGAGGTAACAACTGCATGATGGGAAATGTTTATTTGTTTATTTGGTGTTTTTCAGAGACAAGTTGATCCCAAAAGGGGGTTGAGACTGATTGCATTCAGCATCAGCAGGTAAACACTATAATCTAAAAACGATATTTCAAACTGAATCGCTCTCCTGCTGGTGAAAGCAGAGATATGAGTGGAGGTGAGGGGAGTTAATGACCTTAAAGCCCAGGCTCACCTACAGTGCAGACAGCTGGGTACACAACCCCCTTTAGCAGGACATTATCATATCCTGATTCTGCAGGTAAAGCAGTGATGAGTCGCTGTCGGGAGCCCTGACACGTTTCCTGCAGCCTGTGGGGATCCAGTCACACCATCATCTCTTTATGACTCCATTTTCTTTCATTAAAAAGTGTAAATGTGAATATCGTTTAACTTTAAATTTGGAAATCCAGTCTTTTAGAGTGGACGTATCATACACATTTACATGTTTATATTGTTATTCTGCAGCTCGACTGAAATATCTTCGTATGATTTACAGTTTTGGAAATTTGACCATGTTTAACACAGACATGTTGAAAAAGTAAGAAGTATGTTCTGCTAATATTTACCACATTTAATTTATTTCAGTAAAAGAGGAAGCAGATGAGTCAACTGAGCCGAATACAAAACACTTCTAATTGGCATCTACTTCATTTTAGCATGTTTGTGTTAATGGAGGGGATGTAACAGCCATTTGTTTCAGCTAAAAATGTTGCAAAGCCTAAAAACAGAAATGATCACTTACAAAAGTGCTGTTGCTGAGAATTACTTCCGTCTCGTTCAAGGCAAAGTTAAACTTGATGACGTGACCGTCGCGGTTCCTGTACACCACCTCAGAGTCTGCGAGGCAAAACAGAGAAAACACATGAACAGCAGGATAAAAAGGTCACCGTGCTGCACATACAGAAACACGGAGCCGACATGTGACGTGTTAAAAAGTGACTTTAGCCTGGTGAAAGCAAAGGTCAAGATACTGGATGCGTGAATAATGAGATGCAGGATGAGCTGCAGCGAGCTGAAACAAATGGAAAGTAAATTATGAAGTATAATAATGCTGATAAAATGTTTACTAGTTAAGATGTTTTTAACACATGAATTGTGAATGAATCCATGCAAGATGTATTCATTGTGTTTAAATTAACATGTATAACATACTGCATGGAAAATTAAAAACTGAGCAGTGGAGGTGAAACATATGAAAATGATTCCTGCGGGTTTTATTATTCTTATCTTGCAAATAAGAAAACTGAAAACAGGAAGTTCAGCAACAAGAAAAAGCAGCGACTCCTTGTTGTTTGATTTCCATGACGCTTGATATTCAGAGTCTGTCAGTTCATTAGCCATCGCTCTGACTAAACCAAGCCGTTTGTAATTCACAGCAACACACAAAAATACCATTCAACTACACAGATTCCTGGATTTCTCTCATTTCACTCAGGTTGTATCTGAACCGTCCAGACCTGCTGTCACATTAATTCATCTGGTGTGTGAGATTTGAAATCTTTCAGCACGAATTTAAAAAAGTATTTGAACCACAAAGGCAGCGTTAGCTCTACTGTTGCACACTTAAAACTGGACCAACTTAAATTTAACAAAGAGATATATGATGCAGTATGAGCCTTTAAAGCTCTAACAGAGTCCTCTTCGACGCTATTTTGGAAAAAAATATATACGTAGTGAAAAGCAAGAGATAGAACCAGAAGCAGCTGTGCCTCCCTCGCCTCCCTCATGGACTCCTGAAACTCATTTCAAGTGAATTTGTGGCTGATTGCAGAGGAGGCAATCAATCACTGACTGTATGGGAAGAGGCAGCGTTCAGAATAACTGTGTGCACTAATAAAGAAGTATAAAAGAAAAAAAAAAAATGAAGAAGCAAATATACATTCACATCGTGAGGAGTGAAAAAATAAAGGTGAATCTGATGATAAGTAAGAATTGTTTTTTTTGTTTTTTTAAATCTTATAATGCACATTTATTCACTGAAAAACAGCCTCTGAGCACAAGACTATAATTAGTTAATAATTTGTTTGTGATGATTTGGGGTGTACACTGACAAACTGCTTTGGTGGCCACATACTTTTGGCCATTTAGCATATTTGTTTTGATTTGAGGGGGATTTATCAGAAAAATAATATATATTAAAAAAAAGGATTCTGCTGTTGCTTTTTTCTTTCATGTCTCCCTATTATTTGCATATTTTACATAATATCATGCATATTGCATTATTCATTATGTTTTATTCATATGGGTCACTGCTAAAGATGTAACCTACTGTTTGTACAAACCTCATTAGCAATCATGTATGACAAGCACAGGAAAGTGAAACACTCATCCATATCACATGTTGATTGGTGCCACACACACACACACACACACACACACACACACACACACACAATCTTTCTGTCTTATGTAAGTACCTGAAGGTTTTCCTTCCTCCGCCTAATCTGATATAAACAACTTCTGCATACATTAAAAACACACAATGTGAACAACGACTCCATCAATAATTCACTCATATACACACATATATGATTATATATAGGCATGTTTCAGCAGTGACCCTATAAATACACACTATATAGGAATGTCAGAATATATATATAAGCATGAAAACATCTCCTCCTGTGGCAACATCAGAAGTCAGTGTAGCGTCCATAATGTTGACGATAATGCAAGAAAATTATTAATAAAGCGCAGAGAGAGCAGCTGTAAGGAATACTGATGGAGCCGCTTTCTGCACAGCCTGCAGGGTCCACACAGTGTGTTGTGTTGATTTTCTCTTAATCATTCATACTAATCATGATGACAGCTATCAGATATCACCTGTCAATCAAACATGCTGGGCAGGACTTTCAGGTTTGTTTGTTTTTTGATTCGTGTGTTTTGTGATTGTGCTTTCTCTTTTCTTTCTTCCTTTTTAGGGATTAACATAAAAAGCAGCAAATTACAGCAGAACAGTGCTTTCTTTGTTTGCTCATTTTTGCTTTTCTTCCTTATGAAACATTGGAAACTTTCCCCTCTGTGATGATGAGTCTCAAGTAGATATTGCTTCATTTTATGACTTCACAAGCCAAAATCCCTGGTTAATAGAAACATAGAAAACAATTGGTGAGAGTTATATGAGCATTTTTATAAATCAAAAGAATAGAAATATAAGTTTACTCTTACCCTAAGCTTTAAATTGATCAACTTAAAAGGTGAAACTTCAGGTTGATACCGTCTCATCAATATGCATCTAAATCTCTAACATCAAACTTTTTACACCTTGTGACTAGTACATTTCTAATATTGTTCATTATACTACCAATACTCAGGATCTAATCTATCTGATCCAACAGGATAAGAGCTTGATGATGTTATTCATTTGAATTCATCTTCCATCTGTGTTTGCGCTGCTTTTCAATCTAGCCGAACATGCTCCGTGCAGTCAGAAAACAGATTTGGCCACTGATGTGTTTGATTGTTTTGCTCTGATAGGGTTGAGATGTAATATTATCTTAATGATATTCAGCCCTTGTTTAGCAGACACTGACTTCGAGGAGCGGGCAATCTTGAATCTTTTCTTGATTTTGACATCCTGTGGGTTCATTGTGAATTTTCTTTTCCTCTTACTTTATTTCACTCAATTTATCAAGTCCGGTGGAGTACTATTACAAGTGATGTGATGTAAGTGTCCCCTGTGCTATTAAATTAGGGTGAGCAGCTATTGGAGTCTGACTGGGGGGAGGGGTGTTGTCGAGGAAGCAATTTCCATCACAGATGTGTTTGAATTACATCCACAACACTTCCAGAGGGCCCAGCTGTAAATTCAGACCCAGACTGTGCTCGTCTACGAGGGCCCCCAGCTCTCATCACACCACCTCTACGTTAGATTTACACCACACAACATGTCACCCAGTAATTTCCTAACTTCATCATCAATCTCAGCAAAACAAGTAATAGGACTGCTGACCACTGCTGAGCTGAAAAAAAAATCATTATTATGGTACAACAGCGCAGGTTATTTCCCTCTCTCTCTCCCAGGTGATGTAATGCTGCCTCTGTCAGACCTGAGCTAACAGCTCGCTGTATTTCTAAATTTACACTTAATCCATCATTTCATGACTGACATGTATGATAGATTTTGTGTGTAAGAAATAGATTTTTACCCTAAAGAAACTGCAGGTTAAGGTCTGGTTAGGTGTAAGGAAAGATCATTATCGCATCCCAACCCACAACCTCCGAGTGTGAAAACTGTTGACATATATTCATCTGAACTGCACCACTGCTCCAGGTCATAATTACCACCACTGCTAGATGACATCTGTCACTCAAACATAATCTATTGTGTAATTTTTATTGAGAGGACAGTTTTTACTACTTTTACAGGTAGTAAAAATGTGCCTTTACTGAAATATTTTACTGTACCAAACCAACAGGAAATGGGGAGCGAGAGAGTCGGGATGACTCAAACTGGGGATGTGGTCAACATCACACGTGTGTGTGTGTGTATGTGTTAGACGCCATCTCAACTAGAACCCATAATAAGAAGCCACAGGCCGCAGGACTAGTCATTAGTATTATCTCCCTGTGGAAGGAAAGCACACAGCAGTCGTTGGATCTCTGACATATCCAGAGCAGAGAGGCCATCTCTCACTGTCTGCCTCCTCCACCACCTCTGTCCTTGTGTTTCTCTTTGTTTGCTTTCTTCTGTCACCCCAGAAAGATGTTATGGATATATTTAGTCATCTGTTTTCCTGAATTTACCATTAAAGCAATCATCTCGCTGTCATGTTGTCAAGAAAACCTGTGATTTCTTGTTTTTTTTTTTTTTTTAATCTGTTGTTTGGGTCACTGCTTTTCCAGCTGTGGCAGCTATTTACTTTCTCACCCTTTCTTCTTGTCTGAGCTCAGATGCAAACACAATCTGTCACGCTGTCAAAGAGCCAGTTAAATAACACAGATATCTGAGATTCTCCACATTTAGGCTCCAATACAAGCGAGAACGCATAGTTGCAGTATGGAGGAATGATGCTCTCTGCTGTGTGACACAATCAGCCCTTGGTCAAAGATCAAGGTTGTGCTGCATTTCCAGCAGAGAAGATCTTACATAACATGGCAAGAAAATATAATGAGTGTCAGCGATGTGACCTGGAGGAAGATCAGGGAGGAGAAAGGTCAGTGAACTCGAGCGGAGGGGAGTGATGGGAGCAACCTGCTGCGAGGAAGAAGAAATGCTTGCTGTGAATTTACTGCAGTTTACCATTTACATTCATTTCTCCTACATATACATACACACATGTTACACTTGTTGAGTATGTATTGAGACGCAGAGAGAAAGAGAGCAAAAGAAATGGACAATGTCTGAAAGTGAAAATAAATGTCCTATGGTATTTACTGTAGTCAAAATAATCCATAAATAATATTTAGTTTACTCAAAACTACAAAACAAAGTTTAAAAAAAAAAAAAAAAGGGCAAAAGTATAATCGTTATATAAATAAATAAAAATAAAAGATCTGAAAACACAACATCAGGCTGTAATTATGTATTATTATGTATATTAGTATTCACTAGAACAGCTTCTCATATGCTTCCAGTGCACGTTCAAGTGTCATTTAGTGTATTTAGTTTAGCAGGATGGAGCCCATTGATCAGAGAAAAAAACTGTAAATGAGCCAGAGTTAGTCTAAAAGGCTCATTTTCATCTGTTGTCCCTTATGGTAGTTAGTTACAATCCTAAATTAGAAAGAAACAAGGCAGACAGAGAAGAAACTTGACTTTCTGAACATTTTATGGTTAAAAGAAAACGTGTTTACTCTGCAGGACACACATCTACATCTACGTTTGCTTCCCTCGACTGGATTACAGTAAGATTTTATTATGATTACTTTTGAATCTGTTTTTATCCTCACATGTAGTAGCACTGTGTGTTTCATACATGTAGTTTGTCGAATGTGTTAAGTGTGCAGTTGACTTAATGACAGTATAGCAGAGATATCTGAGATCTTGATGCAATCTAGCTGCAGGATCTAGCTGAGTGCCGGCAGCTGCAGCAACAAACCTGTAATCACTAAACCAATAATCACTGGACATGACTGCATACATTTTTTTCTACAGTAGTAAAAAAACAAACCTGTAAAAGTAACCAAAACTCTGACTACTGCACACTGGTACCAATGAACTGTGTTGGTTGTTGTTGCTTAAATCTGGTTTATGACAGGGTGAGAGGCCATCTGACTCTGGATCACTGTGACTCTTCATGATACAACATGACACTGTGAGGCCATCTGTGTTCGGCTATACAGGTCAGCAGGAGTCGCTTCAATTAGCTTGTTTATTCACTCAAGTGTAGTGATAAATAACAGACACGTTTTTAAAGAAGCGAGAGATCAGCGGCTGTATTCACAAAACATCCTGAGGCTAAACGTAGCTTCTATAACTAAGAAGTTAAAGGACTTTTGAGTCACTAAGACCTGCTCACAATCAGCCAAAAGCTCATAAAAGCATATGTTGTCAGTTGAATCACTGTCTGGACTTCTATAAGAGATTTTCTTGGTTTCTTGGATCTTAATGAATTGACTGTAACTCTGCAGACAGCAGCACACAGTTAGCAGCTCTTCATGGAGACAATGCTCCCAGTGGATAGATGGGTTTAATATATATGGAATTACTGGACTCCTCTCTTCAATCACAAATGTTTGGACTCTGTAATGAAACCTAAGGTGGTGAAATTCTCATTTTCAGCTAATGCACTTTACACGGTGCTCTGAATGTTTTATTTACAGCTCTTCCAACCTGTTATTTTTCTGCCTGGTAGGAACTTTATGTCCATCCTGGAGTTAAATGAATTTATGTGGACAATATGGGCTTTTTATTAAGCACAATATTATTAACTGAAATGAAGGACGTAACAGAAATTGTTTGCTTTTGTTTTTAATGATGTGAAGAGCTGACCACACTCGCCTGTTTCTCCAAGGAGGGTTTCTATGGGAAACACTGGCATTTCTTATTTTATATGAACGCAGGTTGAATCCAGCTAATGCCAATTTGAGTTTTATTTGTACCTCTTTAAAAATTCAAGGATACATCCTTAAAGTAAAGAATTCACCTTGACAAGCGCAACTGTTCTCAGTGGGAAATGAGCATGAAGGTTTATATCATCAAAGAGGAGCCAGAAACTCTGAATTATTCTTACTGTGTCTGTAGCTCCTATTCTAGCTTTTATTTCAACATTAAAAACACTTTATGGTGTTGTAGCTATAATTTCTGGCTCCGTAATGTTGTTGGATTTTTATTCCATGAAAAACAAATTAAACGTGATTTTATACTTCAGGTGGTGGAAATAAATGTGGGTTCTGGTGTCATGCTTTCATTATGCACAAATGGGCCGTGGAAGAGGCACCGAAACATATTTGTACACCAGCAAAAAATAATGTTCAAAATGCAAACCAGGTTAAACTATCCGTCTCTTTCTTTACTGTTGGTGTTGCTCTTTGTGGGAAATGTAGGAAAAAACCTCAGGCTCATGAGTGTAGGCGTGCGTCTAAAGTGGATCTTCATTTAATGTGAAGATACAGCGGTGACACACACGCGGCACTCACCACTAATCCACGTGGCCTCGGGGTCGTGAACACTGAACTCGGGTTTGTGCAGATCTGCCACAGTCAGCCTGGACTTGCTGCTGCCAGGAAGCTCCGCTGGGAAAACGCACAAAAAAATAAACTCTAGTCAAGTCCAGTTTAATGAAGAGCGATATTCAACATAACGCTGCCTGAAAAGATATTTAAGATGTGAGATTTTTAGATGAAAGGTGGATAAATGCAGAAAGAGGGAGAGAAAACAAGGCAAGACAGTGATTAAACATAATCATCTGCTTACTATCATAACACAATAACACACTCATCTTTATCTCTGTCAACACACACTCTGACGTACTTGGTGTGAGGACGACCACAGACATGGTGATGAGCGAGCAGACCACCACGATCACCAGCAGAGAGATGGCGATGCCCTTCCAGTTCCTCTGCGGCGGGCTGACGTCCACAAACTCCTGCAGCAGACACACAAATTTACATTTACAAAAAACAAGTGTGGGAGGCTTTGTTGGATTCAATATTGAACTTGTATTTGTTTAATTCTCTAAATACACTTTCTTTTTCTAATATAACACATTGTCCAATAAAAAGGAGACAAAAATAAAACCAGCCAGCAGAAAACCAGACATCAAAGAATGAATAATAATAGTTTCTTCTATTTATTGTCCCTTGTTTGCATATATAGAATAATATTAGTCAGTATTCAATGTTTTATATGATAGAAAATATAAAATATAGACTATACAGAATGATTTGAAATGATTTTTCTGAATTTTTCTGAGAGACAGAACCTCACACAGCTTACACTCATCCTGTCTGGACAGAGCGATGATTATCCCCCAGAAAAGGGCCATCGAATAAAGCTTTTTCTCCCAGAGAAGAAGGAAAAAAAAACATCCATCTGAGCTTTTGATTTTACATTTTCTGCCTTTCCGCTGAAGCTCACATCTGTAGCAATTCACAAGTTTTGCTTCAAAACTCTTGGACCGTAAAACCTGCAACTTTTTACGTGACGACATCTCTGACCCGGCTGCCGAGATGCGACTGGGTTACATCATTTTTTCCAGACTGATCTTTTCATTCTCACTTCAGGCTAGAATGATCAAAGTTACCTGTTGTTAGGACTTAAAAAAGGAGACAGAAAAGAAGAGAAACTGATGCAAAGGATGGCTTTCAAAATGAAAACGGGCATGAGTGTGTGCTTGGAGGCTTCCAGCAGTGACACTGTGAGGAAATGTAATAGGTAGCTGTCAAATGGCATCTAATTCACCTTCCTTCAGAGCTTGAGAGAAAGACAGAGAGAGAAAAATATAGTATAAAGTTAAAACTACGTTTGTAGTTTGGATGGCAATATAATAACACTCTCACATGTTAACTTAAAGTACATCTACTTGAATGCGGTACTGATTTTAGTATAATTGAATGATTATAATTTTTGAATAAATCTGTGTCACAGTGAAGATCAGAGTACAAATGTGTCCAGACTAATCAGTATCACATGTACTGTCGACGAGGTGGAAACTGTTTAATTAATGAAGCAGTAAAAACTGATTCACACACACACACACACACACACACTCACTCAGTCAGTCTTTGCACACCACTGGGTCATCGACTGCTCTCTGAGTATTAGTTCAACATCTCTGAGCTAATTCTCTGCATGTCCCGTGTGTGTGTGTGTGTGTGTGTGTGTGTGTAAGCAAGCTTTAGCAGACACAGTTCGCTGCAACAGTCTGTTGATCACTTGATGCACTTCAGTGGAAAGTAAACCAAGCGAGGAATTCAAGTATGTGTGTGAGTGTTTGTGTTTACGAGTGTGTGACGGATTGAGAGCAACAGACTGAATCTCGAAGCCAAGATCATGATTTTCCAAGAAAAATATTGACGGCAAGTTTTTACTGGGTTCTACTTACAGTGAATGAACACACAGCTGTGCTGCACATATTTAGGACTATAAAAACTGTGCTTTTGACCTAGTTGTAATGATCTTAAAGACAAACAAAGAAGGAGTTTCCTCCCCACATTTTACTCAACAGTAGTGAAGTGTGAAGCCCAGACAAACCAGGACTATGATGAAATGCAGCTGAAACACTGAATACTGAGAGTAGAAAGAACAAAACAAACAGTACAAACAAGTACATTAACATCTGGATATCTACTTCTAATTAAAATGTATTTTATCATCCCAGAGTCATTAAAATTCATCCTCTTGGTATCATTCATACCTGCACCAAATGACAATGCAGTACATCATCTCATATACGAGACATTGAGTTAAGCAAATGCTGCTGTTGTAGCATGGCATCAACTTAAATTAAATGCTATTTAACTCTGATTCAGACGAGACTGAGTGGTAGATTATCTGCAGACAGAAAATGAGGTAGACATCAACTAGGATAAATGCAGATATTGAGACAGGTGTTAAATATTTACTACAATACAGCAAAACCTAAATATTAGGAGTTTGACGTACTTCCTGAACTCGAGACACTGATCTTAGGGGCGACTTTAAAGCTTTTCTTTACTTGCCTAATAAAATGTATGATCGAACTCTCAGACCACAACAAAATTAAATATTTACTTGGGGGGAAGCTGACATGACTGAAAGCAGCAGAAATGTGTGAGACAAACCAGCAGATCAGCATAAAACTGCACCGAGCGTGGTCCAAATCTGACTCCTACAGTGATAATAATACTACTATATGTACTATATATGTACTACTATGTATTGTGTAGTAAAGTAATATGCATAATCTGACCTCCTAAAGACAGAAATCTCCAACTTTTGATCCATAAAGTGACACATGCAACGTACTTATATGACTTCAGAAAAGATTTCTGTAATTATCATATACAGTTTGCATATTATAAATATAAATCTACAATCACCCTTTAAATTAAATCACAATCAATGGTGCATGCATGCATCATGAAGTCGCACAAATCTGAAATAAAACCAATATATCTGGTGCAATAGCTTTGACCTTATTGGACTTTATTGTATTCTTATATGTTGATAATCTCCCTATAATATCGCACCATAGTTTTCCCATTCAGTCCATCCAAATGAACTGAATCATAGGATGATTATAGCCTGTTCAAACAAACAACAGATTCCCGAACAGCTGCATAAACATAAATAAAACCTCTCCGGTTTGTGTTTGTATGTTTACCTCATCCTGCTGCGCCTCTTTCGGTTTCTTCTTAGTCGGATCTTTGGAGGCTGTCATTGTCCTGGATCCAGAGTCTTTCTCCTCAGCCTTGAATCTAGCGGCTCTCCCGGTAATAACATCTAAACCAGTGTCGGCGAGTCAATTTAGCAGCAGCAGAAAGATGGCTGCAATCGTGACAAGAAGGACTTCCGGTTTTGGCTTTCAAGATAAAAGTCAAGTAGCCACCGTGACGTCAAACCGTAGTTTGTAAACTACTGTTTTGAATTTTAGTTGTTTATGTATTTATGTATTTATAATATTATACTTATTATACACCCATGACAAGAAGCGACCATATTTGGCAGAGAGGGTGAAGCTAACCCTTACATTAGCTGTTATAGTTGTTAATTAATTCACGTTAACTGTGATAATGCTAATGCTAGTTTTGGCTAGCGGAAAACAGACCTAAAACAAAACGTACTTACCGGAATAAAACTGGACAGCAGACTACTTAAAGGGTCTTTTAGTACAACTGAACGATGAACAACACTTTTTAAGCGACCAATTAACCTTTATGAACTGAAAACACACTAAATTAGTGTCAGGAAACGTTAGGCCTGAAGCCTATTTAACTGTGTGGTTACGATACGTAACTTACGTACCCGGTGTTGTCGCCATGGTAGCGACTTGTAGTGATGGCAGCGCGACACTGAAGCTTCGATACGTGCTTCGAACCCTGGACTACAATTCCATAGAAGCACTGCTTCGAAGCTTGCTTTGGTGCGAAAAAATACACGTGACATGTGACGTCCGAAGCAGAAACTGCTTCGTTGCCGGAATGAATCACCTGACTGGTTCGCGGTCCAATCAGGTGATTGAATGGCACTGCCTCGTCCCGATTCTGACAGGTGAGTCACAGGTTGAGACAGTTTTGAAGTTGAGCGCCTTCAACACTTTATAACCATTCTAAACAATGCACTATTTGTGGGTTGTTGTAGTAGGAGTGTTGTTGTTGCGTTTTGGATAATTATGGAGCCAGCCAGGAAGAGAGGTCGTTCTGACATGTGGGAACACTTCAATCTGATCGCTCCTGATAAGGTAAGTGCGCTGGCTGTTTATTAATCTAATAAGTACCGTAGAAAAAGTAAAGTTAGGTATACAACAACAATCTTCAGTACAGAAATATAGCTCTGATTTATCTTTATTAAGTAGTATTATAGTAAAATGGTGTACACTGTGTGTAGCTATTAGGCTATAGCTTTATCAACTCAAATTGCATTTTTATTTACAAATGGCTTTCTCTACAGGTCCGGTGCTTGGTGTGTTCAGCTGAGCTAAAGTATCATGGGAATACTTCCTCCATGATTAGGCACTTCACTGCCAAGCATGGAGCTGCTATGAACCAGGGGAACACAAATCAAGGTAGGTTATAAGACAATATGACTGAATTTCATGACTCATAGGACTGCTGCATTAAAATGCAATTTGTCATACATTCTTATTT
Source organism: Pampus argenteus (assembly GCA_036937835.1). Classification (NCBI taxonomy): domain Eukaryota; kingdom Metazoa; phylum Chordata; class Actinopteri; order Scombriformes; family Stromateidae; genus Pampus; species Pampus argenteus. The sequence continues at coordinate 1,993,531 of CM072883.1, read as the reverse complement.
TCTTTTATTAATTTTCTTTTTATTTCTTTTATTTATTTATTTGTCTTAGTGGACCGGAAGCAAGAGCTAGATGAGGCTCTTGTGAACATGGTGGTGAAAGACTCACAGCCTTTTTCCATCGTGGATGACTGTGGATTCAAGGAGTTTGTGGCATTGCTGGATCCAACATATACTCTTCCATCCAGAACGGGTCTAAAGAACATGGCGAAACAATTTTTATGTACACCCGCCTCATCAGTTCCTTGTGAGCGAGTTTTTTCAAAATGTGGAGAAATTGTCAGCAAAAAAAGGAACCGACTCAGTCCAAAAACTGTTGAAAAAATAATGTATCTCAATAAAAAATCTTTGACTGCCCCCCATCCTACGTAATCACCCTCTGTTACACAAGCACACCTATGTCATAGGTTTACCACCTAAACCTATGTTATATTTTCCCATCACTTTCCTCAATAACACAATACACACATTCATGGTCTCATTAATCTTTATTTGTGAATAGAACATAATAACCAGTGTGTGTGTGTAATTTAAAAACTTCCTATCCACCAACTAGCCTAATTTGACTGCAGCCTGGCACTTCGCCAGGAGAGGTCACCATAACTGAAGCTTCGAGTAATGAACCCATTTTCGAAACAATTGGCTCAAGTGGTTCGGTGCTTCGTAAAAGCTTCATTTACCCATCACTAGCGACTTGTCAATCACGAGATAACCACTCCCCAAGCGGTGGAGTCGCCCCCTGCTGGTCATTAGAAACAATCCATGTTTACTTCCGCATTGGCTTCACGTCCGGTTTGGATAAATAAGTATATTGTGTTTATTCTCTTTCTACTAGTATAATGATAATACTAGAACTACACTATGTTATGTGTTGATTTAAATTGTTTTCATGACTCTGGTTGCAGCTTGAAATATCGCAGAAAACAGACAATAATACGATAATAAGGATCTTTAGTGAAATGTATGTTGTATGCCAGTGCCAGTGTACAAACTACCAATTGAAAACATGTTATTAAGGATAATAGTAAGAAGATCATTTAATAGTTTTTTGTTGGAGGCTTTTATTTTCTTTTTAGTAATGCAAACTTCCAGTTTGGGAAGTCTAGTGTTGACATGTGTTTTTACTATTTTGATCAGAGCTATCTGTCCATCTAGTTATAGTGAAGCAGCGCTGTCCATGGTGCTGAAAATCAAATCTCTCTTTTCATCTGTAGCCTGTCTGTGGTGCAGAAGAACAGAAACACCCCTCAATCACTATTCCACACATACCAAACACTCAATAGATCAGGTTACAATTAACCCAGACACACATTTTGCTTTCTATTTTTTTAGTGGTACTTAACTGTAATGTGTACATCACTCAAAACAATTAAACACCTAAGAAAAATTTAAATTGGCAGTGATATTGCAAAGTCAGAGTTTGATTTATTTAGATGATTAATTAGTCCGACACTGCAAGTGATTTCTTTTAAGTTCTTTATCAAAATGAGCATATACTATGTACTGGTGGTGGAGAGTCCAACAGGCATGCAGATAGATGAAGTGATAGCTCCATCCAAATAAGAAATTGTTCAAACAGTCCTATCTAGACAGCAAACACACACTGATTATTGTCTTTTGCCTACAGCACAAGCAGATTCCTGTTTGCATTGCATTGTAATATTCCCATAGAGACTTACAGCGTGTTTCTTTTACTCTGTGGTATTTTTGCCTCTGATGATGTCACACTTCTACAGTATCACGTCAGGGACTAAAAGCTCTTATGTGATATCTAGTATTAGAATATCCCTTGGAAATAAATTATGGGATTATAGCGCTGTGTGTCATCGGAGAATGAACCAGGCAGAGGCTCCATCATGAAATCCCTTCAGAGGAGAATGAAGCGAGACAATCGAGCAGATCAGTAACCAGCTGGCCTTTCCTGCTGCCAAGTGACTGAATGCAAACTGATAGGTGTCACAGAGAAAGCCCTGAAGACATAAACCCTGCCAACACACACACACACACACACACACACACACACACACACACTGTGTCGACTATCCCATCTAAAAATAATGAAGATAATGGGAAGGAGGGAAATGGAAAAAATACAAAAAACACAAATGAAGATGGAGGAAAGATACAAACCAGTCTGCTGATATTAGTCTCCTCGTGCATGCCTTCTTGCATTTCTACACTTTTGGGGCTCAAATGTTCCCATAAGAACAGAAAAAAAAAATACTATAAAGTGAAGAGGAGGTTGGTTGGTTCTTGATCCTATAAGAGATTAGTAAAGAAGTTTCTGTTTATGTGAAAGTTAAGCACACATTGCAGAGGCTATAAAGTCAAGTGACGAAGCAGTTTTTACCCTTCAGCAGGCAGCACAATGATTGATTAGCTTGTCTCAAGACATTGACATTGTGTGACAATATTATTTGTGTCAGCGACATAGGCAGGCAGGGACCCGTGTAAACAGGTGATAAGCTCTGTCAGTGTCTCAAGTCCTTTTACAGGGAGATAGATTCATAAATAATGTTAGAATTAGGAATCATTTAAAGTTAAGTTAGAGAGTTTATCACAGAAAACATCTGGTTAGAAACAGCTTCTTTTTTCATACGATATCAAGCATCAAAACTGGAGCTTGCATCAACTTATTTGCTGGTTTTCTTTCTGGTAACAGATTTCAGCTTTTTTTAAACAGCCTGAAATCTTTTTAAATTGAGACATAAGATCTGTAGTGTTCAGCTTTAAGGGTTGTGAATACAAACCATCAGACGTGCAGTAACTCGAGTTTGAGCCATGATGGAGACTGAGGAAAGGCAAGAGGTCAACAAGCAAGAAACAAGGGACTAAAATAATCAAAAATTCAGCAGAAAGCAGAAGGGGTAAGCAATAACGAGCAAATGGGAGGATGGACGGAGAGGCTGAAGATGTAAAAAGAGAGAAGAGGCAGGCACAAAGAGGGAAAAGATCCTCAAAGCTTTGGTTTGACTCTCTTCCCTTCAACATTAAATATTTAACAGGCGGAATCAGAGACCGATCTCTCTCTCTCTGACCTCTGCTGGTGTTTGGTAAGTTCACTAATGTCCTCAAGGCAGAAACCATCTCCACAGTCTTTCCAAATCACAAGCTACACTGTGCATGTTTCCATTCAATTGTTTGTTGTGCAGAAGCCTTCATGCCTTTGTCTGTCTACTTATACAATGGTGGCCACAAAGAGACTGCACAAACAAATGATGTGTTTTGTTGCCATTGTGTGTGTGATAACAATAAGCACATTTATTGACATGTTTATCCCTTATTATTGTGATTATTTACAATCCTATTCGGGCTGTAGGTGCATTATGAAGTGATCTTCTAGTGGTCAGTATAAACAGGAGGAATAATTACAGCAAGAAAAATGTGTTTCAATGTTCATCGCTGGTGTTTTAAGAACACCCGAAAAATTGTGAACATGTCCTTTAAGGCTCTAGTTTTTACAAAGATGACAAAAATTACAATGATGTCAACCAAGTCTGTGCCAGAGGCAGCGAGCGGGCAACATGAGCCAGAACAGCCGCAATTATTCCTCCTCCTTCTCTCAAACCCTTCAGGGTTTCACTCCTGCTGCCTAATCAGGGACTGATTTACACCTGGGATGCCAGGTGAATGTAATTAACCTGCTGCCAGGATGGAAACCTGCAGGGGTCCAAGTTGGGTTCAGTTGAAAAGAGTTATTTTAATAAGGAATATTTCTAAGCAGGTTAATTGACCATGAAGGATCTAAGGTGAAGTCCTGATAAAAGCAGGCTGAAGTTTGGAAATACTTTACTTCACTGCTTCTCTAAAACATAAAATAAATGTACTATTAGATTTCAGGTCAAGAAAATGGCTTCATACAGGTATATTGATATATTTCTGAAACTATTTGAATTACTAGTCATGTTTTCTTAAGCGTTAGCAGTGTTGTTCACAACTAATGTTCACATTTAATATCCTGAGTCATGCTGTGTTCAGGAGTCTAAGCCACATGTATTGCAATGCTGAGTCAGAGATATCATATCATAATGAAACCGTGTGTAAAACAGAAAGACGCTCAGCCCAGGAGCTACATAAACATGTTTTAGTAGTGCAGTTTTTATGCAAGTTGTCTTTAAGATGCAACAGCAACATAAATTACACTGTCTGAATGCAACAACTGTCATCAAAGAGTCATCACTGATAGATAAATCCTCTTCCTCCCTTCCACACACGAAGAAAACTTTAACTAACTTTCTGATGTTAAATCTAGATTATTTCAATCTTTATAACACTACATGCAAATATCTCCTGCTGTCACTTAGTGTCACAACCTGCTTCATATTATTTATATCTTTCTTCCTCCTCAGTCTCCTCACACTCATACAGCCAATAAAAGCACATCGTTTACTAAAGAACCAACCTGTAAATAATCATAATAAGAATATTGTGTTACTATGTCTGTGTTGTAACGCTGTTTTCCACCAGAGGGGGAAACTTTACATGTCTTCAAGGCCTAAATGTTCATTTATAGAAATCAAACAATGCAAACAGATAGAAGACAATAAGCTGTGAGTGGGAGTTTAGGGCTGCTGGCAGATGAAAGCCATGTACCTGCAACACAAATGAGTCATCCTGTGATGACACACATGGATATTTTAATCTACACACACGGATTTCATACAGTTTCAGGGCTCATCGTTGTGTATAAATGACAGCTTTTAAGATCAAGACTAAATAACCAGAAAATTGCCGTCTATGAAAAGCTTACATGACTGAAGCTTATATGAGTATGTATGAGTATGAGTTACACAAACTGTGTCGGATGAACCGAGGCCATGAACACAGCAGCTACAATGAGTGATGTCTGCATGGACGCTGGGGCACAACAAAATAAAATGGTGTCGAAAACAAACAGCAGGAGAAAAACTGAATCCAAAAGTAGGTCAAGGTTTGCTGAACGAGCCCGAAGTGCAACGCCGAAGGTGCTGCGACCGTCTGACCGCCTGGTTGGGCTTCAGTCAGCTGAGCATCCACAGAAAGATGGTCTATTACTGACAGAACCGCAGGGTTGTAAATTCTGCCTGTGGGGTTTTACTGGGTGAGTAAGTCACGTTAGTTCAGGTGTTTGACTTCAAAGATCTGTCAGACGCAAAGACCTTCAGATTTCAGCTCAACCAGACATGAGAAGGAGCCTCAACATCTTTATTTAGTCTAACACCACAGATGGCTGACTAGCTTGGGTGGAAAAGCACACATCTGGTCAATAAGGAGAGATCAATTCAACGTGTAGCACGATTAGTTTCTGTAGAAGTTTTCCCCCAACTTCTGACCAAGAACATATTTGTACTTTTTTTTTTTAACTTGGGACAGCAACTTATTCCCAAACCCAAGAGGGAGATTCAGACACAAGAAACTGTAAGTTCATCTTTCATCTTTGGAGATCGAGGATACCGCTGCCAGCATGGAGGTTTTAGTCCAACCAGGAGAAGGCTTGGGGGCAAATCCAGAACATGCTGGAGAGATTAGATGTCCCTTTTGGGCCTGAGAGCATCACCAAGGAGGAGCAGGGGGAAGTAGCTACTGAAGGAAGACTTTTATCTTGGCTCCCATCCTGACCTGGATCAGATGGATTGGAAATGGATGGATTGATGGGTCTAAAGCAACCGAAATGATATAATTTCAGTTTTCTTTTCATTATGTGGTAAGACTTCCAGCACGTAATCTCTCCACTGAAGTCGAAACCAGATAAAGTGACATTCAAGCTGCTTAAAAGCTCTCGTTTCATACATGATTTCTCTTCTTTTCCTTCCTCAATAAAGCAGCTTTGATCCGAAAACAAAAAGCTGGCTGAGGCGAGAGCTTTTGGCTGAAGTGTTCACCGTACAGTCTGACATGACAACATGAGAGTTTTTGAAATCTCACCAAAACACACACACACACACACACACACAGCTCATTCATCTGACTCTCATACACACAACTGTGACTCCTGACACACTTTGCTTCCCAGAGGATGTGTTTCTATTTCTCAAAAGCTTTAACAGGTGGCAGCACAAACTCCAAACACACATCATTCTTGTCAGTGGAGGTCCTCATACACACACAGATCTGATGTTATTTTACATATCAAATACCAAAACTATCAAGCTCCAAAGCTTCTCCCCTCTATGAATGAAAGAAGGATGTATTACTCACCTCCAGGAACCTGAGCTCTGGCTCCATCATGTTGACGTCTGTCTCCAGTTAAAACAATCACAAGTGAAGCATTAAAAACTCAAGATTCTCCAACATTCAAGTCCAACAATTACACTCTTTAAAGTGGACAGCGCTGGCAGAGAAACACACAACACTAATAGCAAGTAAAGGATAGCCTGTTCTGCTGCTCTTGGCACCAGCGTGTCTGTCTGGTTTTTCTCTTCAGAGTAAACAGACGGCTGGTGCACACACACACACACACACACACACACACACACACAAAACCCCTCTGCTCTGTTCTGATTTTACTACTTAAAAAATGGTGTCATTCATAAGTGAAATCAGTCAACCCAGTTTCACTTGGCATCCGTCTGGTTATCTAATTCTGTGTCGGGGGGATTTGTCTGCTGGTGACACTGAGGCCTGTTGAGCTCAATTCACTTTAAGTTAAAATGAAAAAAAAATAGGAACAGATTGAAAAAATGTCTTACATTACAAGAAGAATAAAGCCACTTATAGAGCAGTTTAGTGCTGCTACTTCACTAATATAGAAGTAGTGAGCAATTAACTTCTATCAGTGTTTGAGCATTTCTTCACGGGAAGAATCGAAATTGTCCTTCAAGAGAAACTTAAAAGTACCAATGAGAGAAAGTCTGATGTTCAAAGGTGTTAAATTTGCAAGTAGTTTGTCTTGATATCTATAAAATCAAGGCATTAGCGAGCAGCAGGAAGGTTGACACACAGCAAGGAAAACGCCTGGAGGGGGTTCAGTGCAGAGGGAGGGTTTCAAACCTCAACACCATCTCTGCAACGCAGCAGGAGTTCAAAGTCAAGCCAGCCTGCTTACACAGGTTATAGAAATTAAAGTAAGAGGTGCCACTGAGCTGGAGGAGACGGTGAACTTGTGTGTGCTGTGATAACTTCCCAGCAATGTCAGAGTGAGACACTGTCTGAATGAAACCCCAACAAAGTTTAAGTCGCCAATAAAGAGCAATTTACTAACATCAGGCAGGTTAAAACCAGCCATACATTCAGGTTTCCAGAGACTGTGCAGGATTTAAAACTCGCCTTTTTCACAGCCTCTTGTAATCCACATTCACAGATTTGTTTTTCTCTTTCTAAAACGGTCTCCCTTCATATTACCACCTGGAGAGAAATCCATGCACCACAGAGTTCATTACTGATTAAGAGAAAAGCTTTTATTAGTCAGAGACGCTGCTCAGCTCTTCCTTATCTCTGTCTCTCTGTTTTTTTTCATTTAGCTCTATTCTGGACCGACTGGCCGCCAGTAGCAATTAACTGAACATCTGCTTGATCTTTTTTTTTTCTGTATTTCCATTTCTACCAAATGACAAAAACATGATTCACAAGACTTTCACCAAAAATCCAGAAACAGAGAACCTGCTTTGCATATAATTAGTTTGTGCATGCTCATCTGCTTATTGTATTGTTTGTGTTTCATATATTCTGAATAAAAATCACCTGCAGCAAAAGTCTGCAGCAGCCATGAGATGGAAAAATGGCTGAAACATTTCCCAAACAATCTGCATTTTTCAGTCGACGCCCCAGTAATGAAGGAAAGTAGCACCGTGAGGAAGTGAAGGCGTGTTTTGCTGTGATAAAGATATGGTGCAAATTGAAGGTACCTGCTGTTTTCAGTGATGAATGCTAACAGTGCTAATGCCACTTATTAGCTGTGTGTTAATGGCTGTTAATTGCTGCACAAAAAAATCATGATTGTAGGGTGAAAAATCATTAGCAGTTCTCCGTACGACTCCAAAAAAAAAAATCCATTATTTTCTTTTTGTGTTTGTTCTTTTATTTTACTTTTATTCTCAGTCATGTTCGATTCTAACAAAGAAGGACAAGTAGGCTGTAAAGAAAATCAGGACATCTTAGTCATTTTAGTAAAGGTTTCTACATTTACTGTCTGACAAACGTGTTCATGCTTCGGTCTTTTTGTTGCTTTCAGTATAAGTGTCATTTGGTCCTCGTCCCTGTTGCCGATACCTGAACAGTGTGAAGCTTTGTATTAAAGAATCATTTCAGGTTTCTGAAATATTAAAGATCCCCTCCAGACATGTATTAATGTAAAAATACAATAATGTTCGTCTAATATGATTTTTTTCCCCCTCCAAAATTATAATTACCTCATTAAAATCCTAAAAATGGCATCTACTCCTTCTCCCTTATTAAATAACTCCTGATTCTATGAATATGCAAATATATTTCATTTCAAAAGTTTTCACCAAAGTTTCTTCTCAGTGTTTGTGCTCTGGAGGCTTCAGGTTTACGGCACGCTGGACCTCGACTGGCTCCAAATTAGAGATCATCCTCATAAGTCAGAGTTTCAATGAGCGCAGAGAAACTTTCCGCTTTCATCAGATGAATGTGAAATTAAAAAACTCTGCACATACATCATTCTGCTCAGTGAAGGGTGTAAAACAGATTTCTGAGTGGAGATTTTAAGCATTAATTTAAAAACATTTGGAAAATGGATGTATGATATTTTAGAGTGAAAGCTTTCTACTTTAAAACTTTTTCCTCTTTTTTTATATATATATATATAAACTTAACAAGAGAAATTACCCAGGATGAAAATTTAATATAAAGTTCAAAGTGGATCCTTCATGTTAATTAAAAGATGAAAGCTTCCACCAAAAAAAAGTGTAAATCATCAGGCTGCAAAACCACATCCATATTTTAATTTTTGGCACTTGCTCAGCATTAAATTGAGTCTGTTATCTGATTCGAAACCCTCCAACATGAATCCTGTAGCTGTAGAGATCAATGTAGCCCCCCTCATAACCCTGAAGCCTGCATCGACTGTTTCTGATATTTTCTGTGCATATACTGGCCAGTTCCCAGGTCTGGTGTTGCAGTTTAGCAGCTGCAGCAGTGCTTGTGCATGGACGTGAGCCCTGTGTAGCCTCTGGGCTGCTGCCTTTGTAGTGCTGACCTTGGTTTGTGCAATTATATTTCAGAGCAGTCAAATCTCAGATGAGTCCTTGTGTGATGAAATGACACATCAAAAAACAACAGCTGATGCATTTAAGCAGGTCGCTGTGATGAATTCGGGTGGATGTCCAGCATTGTGGGCCTAGAAATCAAAGCGTTGTTTGATGGTTTTATATTGAACGAGTCCTTGGATTTGTTGGATAACTGCACCTGAACCTCAACCTGCTTATTTGCATGTTTAATAATAATAATGCAGGTATGAAAAAAAAAGTATTTGAATGAATAAATTGAAGGAACTTCTATATTTTTGATTGAAGCAGCCTTTCTGATGTCACATTACATCACATAATGTCATGAAGAAGAAGAAATGACACCTCGCTGGTGTAAGACTGCCCTCTAGTGCCTTTGGTCTGTGATGCTCAGTGCGTCAGACACTCGGTGGTCTTTAAAGCTGCAGATTCATTATGTGTGAAATGATTTTAATATAATTAACTGAAAATGTGTTTAGACTTTAAAGCAGGTCCTGCAATTGACCTATTGACCTGTCTTGGATCATTTGAGGCAACTTATTACTGCACTGAAACAAGTTTCATTTAGAAAGATTGTTGTTTTTTTTCTGTTCTTCTTAATGTTTTAATGCCTTAAGTAAATCACTTTGAATTGCTCTTGTGAATTAAATGTGCTATATTTAAATAAACTTAGTCATGACAGGAGGTTAATAGGGGCCCGCTGCTTGTTTATGCCACCGGGTGCCGAGCCCAGAATAGTACAGTTGTAGTACATTTTTACATTAAACTTTTAACATGAATTAATTCCTTTACATGAGTATGTTAAGGTGGACTGTACTATGTGTGGATGCTGAATATTCAGTTCACAGTTTTGTCCTCTTCTCTTGAAACTAATCTGATTTCTAAACAACAAATCCTTTAAAGTAGTAAAGTGCTCTTGTTTTTTTTTTTTGCCTTTTATTAAGTGCTCATTAAAGAGCTAAATATGTGTGGTATAAACCGTTTTTTGGCATCTCTGTGACAGCAGCTTATTGAGTGAGTAGGAGGTTTAAAATGTATCTATTGAAGCACATCAACAGTCTGAGGATAACTTGCTTATCAGAGGCTTCTAAGCATCCGCAGCACAGTAAACTCAGTGATGATGAGGACGGCTGAGACAGGATTAGTCATCTTCCTCCACCGTTCACATGCTAATGAGCAGGCCCTGCTTTTTTACTCCGTGTCCATCTCCACGGTAACAGATGGCTATGGCAAATGTTGATATTCAGTGATTTTGGGAACTGCAGAGGCTGCTAAACCCCGTCATGATGGCAGTCTGTTCAGTTTCACAGGTTTAAGGGTTGGGAGTTTAACTCTCTTTCACAGATAGGAGCAAAATATAATAAATTATATTATTTTTCAGGTTGCAAAAGAACATTAAACTTCAACAGATGCCTAAAAATGTGCAAGTTGGTGCCATCGTTGTCAGTTAGTAAACATTAAAACAGCATTTAGATTGATTTGAGCTATTTGTGAGGGGGAAATTGGAGCCGTGGAGTTCATTACCACCAAATTAAATCTTCATATCATGTAAAATTGTTCAAAGTAGAACAGAAACATAATTAAAACAGTTCATGTCATTCATTTCTGGGTAATGTTTGAATCATAATCATATATTTCAAAATAATTTATCTCCGTAAAAGGATTATACTGACTTTCTATTCATTTTTGTCATTTAATTTCTCACTCAGTTAAAAATTCAACATAGGATATTGAAAATGAGCTGATAATATTACTCAGTACCAATCAATCACTTAATAACACATAAGGAGATAAGAGGGCTGTGTTTCCTCTGTCAGTTCCCGCACATATAAAATCTGAAAAAGGTCAAGGTCTGACCTTTCAGAAGACAGTTCTTGATGTTTACATTGTGAACTGACCAAAAAAACAATTTACGATGTCAACAGACCACTGAGATGTCAGCGGCAATTCTTAAAGATGTAAGAAAAAGATGAGAATGTCCTCAGCGCTTTTAGAAATGACTCACTGCAAACTCTGGCGTATGAACATACTCCCACTCTTCTGACCTCATACAAATGGGATTTATATATATATATAATATATATATTTATATAAATAAACTGGAATAACAAGTAACTTAGCAACAACCAGCATGATCATTACAGCAACAGAAAACATGAACATGAGGAGGAAGAGTAATGATTTCAAAATAGCAAGACATGATGAACACAGGATAAAATTAACAAAAATGAAAATAGATGGAATAAAGTCGGTCTTACGAACTTTTTTAAGGATTGGAGGTGAAATTTATTCCCCTACAGCCTCTTATCTCATGTAAAAGCTTTAAATGAATATATAATAAACCTTAAATCATAGGTATTCAAATCAGTTTATCAGTTTACTTTTCAATCCTTTTCAAATGTAATTTTATCTCCTTTTTTCCACAATTGATTTTGACAACCATTCAATACCAATTTGTGCACAAAGTGGCTCCACCGATAGTGTCACATTGGCAAAGATGTGCGGTATTTAAATTGCAAAATGTGTTGCAAATCTACAAATAAATGAGGTTAGGAAGTTGACAGCCCTGAGAAGAATATTCTGTTCGAGTAGAGATTTGTTGTCTCCTAATGGGCTGATTCATTTCCCACCATGATAATACACAATCAGATTCCTGCACAAAGTGCTGCTAATTTGCAGATTTGAAAGAAACCATATTTTTTTTCAGTTTTACACAATAATACAATCCATAGAAATCTCTGTGTTCCCATCAGCAGCTTTGCAGCGGGTGACTGTTCATGTACAGCTTCTGTATCTCGAGAGGTTTATTTATGAAGCAGCTAATACCAGGCGGCACATGAGGGTGGATTACTGAGTGATGATTTATGACACAATTAAAGCTAAATAATGCAAATGAAAGGCAACAAAGCATGCCGGTTCACTTTATATATATTGCTGGTGTCATGTGGAAAAGCTCTAGTGAAACTGAGGGATCTCATTGTTTAAAACTTTAAAGGTGTTTAAAGGATCAAAAAAATTATCAAAAAATGTTTGATCAAGCAGAAAGTCTTTTTCATCATATAATGATGATATAAGACACCTCAGTGATCAAGTACATGAGGATATACTTGCAATATTACTTTCTCAAAGTGTTTTCTTTGCACAGGTTCTTGCTCTAATCGACGCTCCCTCCTGCCAGATTATTCCCATCCTGCTGCTGCTGCTGCTGCTGCTGCTGCTGTGGAGCTACAGCAGGATTGTTCAGGATTATACTTCTGGCTGTTCGTCTCCCCGTCTGAGGGATCTGCTTGCAGCTAAGAACTGCTTTGCATAAACTGCAAGCAATAATGAAGCTCTTTAATGTTGAAGCCTTTATTCTACTCGCTGCTGTCACTGTGCTTTGTATTTTACTGCAACATAACATGAAAAAATGACTGCACTTTGATTGTTCAATATCCAGTTTGGAAAGAACTATACTCACCAGACTTTGATTCTCTTTGCCTTGATACTTGTGCTATTAATCACTTTTTCAATCAGTGCTGCAGAAGATGCAGTTTGCACCACACACACTGTATGTTTTTATCAGGTTTTATGCTGTATGTTTATGGGAAGAAACATGATTTCATATTTTTACAGCTGGATTTCAGTACTGACAGAGAGGAAGGATCAACTCTAACAATTAAGTGTCAAAGAAAGTCAAAAACAAGTAGAGGAGGGATAATGTAGAAAGAGGTGTGTTTTTATTTCTATATCAATGCAATTGTCTTGTGAATCTAAACATTTGATTAAAATCATAAATATATATTAAGATTTCTAAGAAAATGACTGTGTAGCATCACATACTTCCTGTTGACATGCTGTTGGTTGAAGGCAGTTGAGGCAGTTTAAATAAAAACCAAACACTGCTGGAAACTTTGGCAACTGTTTGTGCTTTTTTCCCCACATGCCTTCAGAAGGAAAATGGTGTGAATTAATTAAAAAAAACAATAATAATAAACACTATGAGCATCCTACCTTGGCATTTTTGGCTGGCTGACACTCAATCTGATGAGAGACGGACGCAGTTTGGTTCATCGTTCAGCTTCACAGAACCTCTTTTGATCTGAAACCAGGTCCTGTAACTCCTATCTGATCATGTAAAACCAGTTTTGAAGTTTTCCTCCAGGCGTCTGCTCCTCGGATCCGAGCTGACCGATACAGAAAGTCTTGCTGATGCTGATAATGCTGAACTGAAGGCTGCAGCTCTTTCTCACCGACGTTGAAGCTTCACCAGATGCCGCACATTTAAATGCACAATCTATTTTCCGTCCATTTGTTTTTCTCTCTAGCAGTAAATGGTAGTAATTTTAAATGCACTCCCTCCCTCTCTACCTCCCTCTCCTCTTCTCTTTCCCACTATAGCAAGTGTGTGCTGCTTCATATGGAGCATCACAGCTCAGCATCTGACAGACAGTTCATAAACCAGGATGTTTGCCAGTGCCTCCCACATTCAAAGACGTTTCTTGATCAGAATGCAAATCTGCTCGAGGCAAAGATATCACAGGCGTTTTAGTTTCAACCTTTCACGTTTGAGACATTTTGTTATTCAGAGCATCTTAAAGCAGAGGTTTAGTGTTTGGATGAAAGATGTTTTTGACAGCACGTGTTGTTTTTTTGTTTTTTTATGAAGGACTCGCTGATTAATTCATGTTGAGCTCAAACATTTGACCCTTCAGGAACCGGCTGCTGTTTTACTCCATTAAGAAAAGAAGCTGACAGGTAGAAACATCAAAAATAACATTTAATAGTTTAGTTTGTCACAGTTTTTACATTATATTTTGGCCCACATCCTTATTTAACTGTCTGCCAAGAGCACAGCTTGTGATTTTTACTGTCTGAGTTCTCATTTTGATTCATTGGCCACATCCCTGATTTTTTTTCTTCTTCCCAGCAGTTCAGAAACACGGTCCGTTGCCAACAACCTGAGCTTTGTAAGTGAAATAAAAAATACAAGCACCTTTTTGTGATAAATGAAAAAAACAACAACAACAAAAAACCTGTCAACAAAAATGATGACAACCGTGAATGAGATCGAAAAATAAAGAAAGAAAAGAACGTACATGAGCAATATGTCAGACTGGATAAGACAATCCAGGGCTGTCCTCCCAAGAAAAACGACAGTTATTTCAGCAAATGCCCCTGAATGACATTATATTAAAGTGACAAAGGCCTCATGGCAGCTGCAGGAAATATGACTCCTGTCAGTCGGGAATAAAGAACTGTGACTTTGCTATAAAGTGTAAAAGTCCATCGAAGGAGGAGGTTGGAGGGTTTGCAAAGAGCAACACAACAGTGGAAGTTTGCTTTTTCCAAGTTTGCAGTTGAAGCAGACAAGAAGCTGCAGATTTAATCCTCTTAAGTTGATTTCATTTGGTGCCATCAGTCAGAGATTTATTTCAGGTAATAAAACACCTCATGTGCAGGTCATACATCAGTTCCTGACAGGATGTAAAAGATTTATGAACATTGACATGACTATCAGCATCATATCCATATGTGTGCATGTTGAATCTTCATCCTTCTTCCCAGATTCGCTGTTATACGTTACAGTAAACTGTTGTTGCCATTAAAAATGTATAACCGTGATGCATATTTGATGAGCTGGCTATTTTCTAAACCATTAATCATATTTAATGTGGTGTATAATCGCCACATTGAGAACATGCAGCTTTTAACATTATAAACTGTCACCAGTCCAGTTTTTATTAGATTTCTATTCACTTTGCATAAAATGTCAAAGGTTATAAAGTAGATAATCGATACATAAGGTCTCACAGCTTTATCAGAAGAGTCTTTAAGAGCTACAGAGTCAGGTTGATTAATTATAGCTTGTATTTTGTGATCCTATAAGCTCGTCTTTTAATTGTATTCATATACGTCTACATTACAACAGTAAATACCCATGACAAGAGACAGTTTTGCTGTTTTAGAACATATATTGTGAGCGCTAATTCACTGTATGTGATCATTATGTTTATTTGTCTTTGAACCAACATTACAGATCGTATTTTAATGTCGGGAAACTTTTGTAGATGAAAACGGAGCTGAGAGTGACTGATTTACTTTAAATATCACTGTTTTCCATCAAAAACAAGATTAAAGTTGTGATATTTAGCTGAGAGCCAATAACCTTTTTAAAATAAATAAGTTTACTGGATCATTTCATAACAAGTCTGTATTTAAAGTTACTATAATGTTAAGTTACTCCTCTAGTTTTAATTGTCATATTTATCTTCATAGTCTCACCATATTTATAAGTTCAGCTAGTCATAATAGCCCCAGTTTGTGCATTTATCATGTTATTTGTTTTTTTCTTTACATATTACAAAAAAAAATGTTAATTTCATACTGTGATGCTCTGAGTAAATAATGAAATGCTTCTTATCGTAGTGGAACATCTTTAATTAGAGCAACTGTGCAGGAGGCGAGGAAGCCGAGCGTAATGAAGACAAACACTTTCCCAAAGCAAAGCAGGGCACTGTGTAATGAGCCTGCTGGCCAATGGGGAGGATTCACAGTGAGTTATGACATGAAAAATTACTTTTGCACCTTGTTAGCTTAAATTAGAACAATAAATTGTACAATAAATGCCACAACAGTTGTGCTTTTTCTTTCTTTACAGGTAAATGGTGCCTGAAATCATGAGTGGGCTGTAAATTTCAAGAGATTATTGTGCTTAAAGTATGATTTTCCTTTTAAAAAAGTGAAAAAAAGTGATGTGAATCAACTTGTTTCACCTATTTTCTAAAGCTGCATTTATTTTTTTCTTGAATATGTGGTCTAAAACATGATAAATGCACAAACTGGGGACATTGTGATTAGTTGATTAGTCCAGTTTCATCATGAATTTTCAGTGGAATCAAATTTGTCTGAAGTGCCTTTAGGAAAGAAGATTATCACAAAGCACCGTGCAGAAAAGAAATATATTTTATTTTGCTCTGTGCCTGGCTGATAAGACGATGTAAACTTTGCTGAAAGATGATGCAGAGCGTGGCTGGAGAGCCGGATGGATGAATAAAAGAGAACATTAAAGCAAACAGGGCTGCATTTCCTCTCTCCAGACTTTAATAGCACGTGTGGGTCCTATGGCTGGTTTCAAATGTCCTGTTTGAATGGTAGAATACAAGAGTGGAATATAACTCTATAACTGGATCCATATCCTGAAGGAAATTTATCTGAAGTCATTCAACGGTGCACTAAAGGTTAAATGATACATTTAAGACACATGACATTTGTTGTGGCGTATTGATAAGAAACAACAATATCAATAAGATGTCTTTGTGTCGAGTGGATGTATGAAATATATGAGAAGTAAACTAAACTTTCATTAGATGAGAAGCAAAATACGAATATACGAATATAAAGTACCGAAACAAAATATTTTTTCTCATTTAGTTTTGCTGAAGAACTTTCTGAAAGTCCATCAGTCACAAGCAAGCAGCAAATGAAGCGTGGACACTATAAATTAGAAAACGTAGTGCTAGAAATTAACGAATGTGTAACACATAATCTTTCCTTGGCTGCAAAGACAAATATGATCCCAGCTCTGCAGCAAATGTATAAATAAAGTTTAGTATGAGTATTACAATAAATCTGGTGTTCTCATGCATCCAGTGAACAAACCAAGGACCTGCATGCAATGCTCGTGTTTGTCATCTCCAATATTCATCCTTGCAAAAAGTGCCTTTGTTCAGTTATTGGCTCCAGCTCCATTCTTAGCTTGTGGCTAATTTTAGCCGACACTGCCATTCTCTCAGAGCTCATTGTCACCATCTGTTGAATTGGATAGTAGTTTAGTGGTGACATACAAAGCACCATTATTAGGCCTGATAGTAGTAGATATATTTAGATTTCTCTCTCCGTCCATTAAAGTGAGATACTGTACATACATTTTGTATCATGGCAGCGTGGGATATTCACTCATTAATTGCTGCTTTTTATTTTAATAGATCATGTGGAGCTGATGTTGAACCTCTGTGCATTGCCCGGATGAGATCATAAGGTAAACACTGGTGTACACTGAAACACACACAAACACTGTAAAGATGGTGTGTTTGCATGTGCACATACATGTGCACTAGCAGGGAACATGGCAGGAAGTGTAGATATTAGATATTTCTCAGAGAAAGATTTCAGAGGGCAGAAATAATGCAAACGGCTAAAACCTCCTGTTTTTCACTTAAAGCTTGTGGTGTTTATCTCAACCAATAAGATCAGTTCAGCCTCGAGAGCAGCTCCGTCACTGTCTGTGTTTCTCATCACCTCACCTTCGAGACCCCTGTGTCGAGTGTCTAAGTAGTGGGTTTCCTGCCTCACTTGCCCTGAGATCCTGGTTCTCTGGCACCCACCGTCGAGGTGGTGTAGGCCGGGGAGGACGCACTGTTTCCTCCCCTTCAGCTGCATGTTCTGAACCAGCTGGCTCTTCATCTTCTTGATTTGAGCTGTGCCTCCTGGGTGCAGGAACTGGTGCTTTCCTGCCTCTGAGGCTGGAAGCTCGCAGACTTCCAGGCCTCCTCCTGTCTTCCAAAACATCCATCCCAGGAGCATCTGGCTGCTCCTCTGCACTCCTAGAATCCCTGATGATGTTCAACCTCATCATATGATTTTGATCGCGTTGTGAGGAGCGGAGAAACACACCAGAGCCCTGGAGATAGTCTGAGAGACGGTCCACCTCATCACCACCTGACACAACATATTTAAGACATTTTTAAAGAGTTTTTAACTAGGGCAATGAAAAAAAATGATGCTCTCATCAGTGTAAACTCACCATGATTTCGTCTTCTGAGGGAGAAAGTAGACTCCAGATCCCCACTAGGCTGGAGGGAGAAGTACTTCTGAGACCTGGGCATGTTCTAAGGAGGAAAAACAAGGTTAGGCAGTTATAAAGTAGAAAGTTATTTATTAAAGTCCTTTTTAAAACAGAAACCCACCTCCTCATGGAAGTTTTCAGCCCGGAGGCTGCGCCTGATGCTCGGATGTCTGCGAATCAGAATCTCCCTGGATTGGTTGTTGTTGGGCAGGTTGTATTTGTTGGTGTAAGCCATCACCTGGAGGAGAGTAAAAAGACACAGGTAGTATCCTATTTCAGAAATACATACACATACATTTAATATTATACCACTGATCTTACCTTCTGTCTGTTCTTGTACATGTTGTTTGACAGGATGTCGTACATTTTCTTCACGTCAGCAGCCAGGAAATTCTTCTTCGGTCGAGACGCTTTCTTCCTCTCATCACTGATAGGTGAGAGTAATGAACGGTGAATGAAAGATGTTAATGAAATCTAATGTTTTGTTAATACTACTGACATTAAGAAAGGTTGCAATTAGGATGGAGAGATTTCCATCTGATGAAAAACTGCATCATCAGCTAGAGCCAAATTAGATTTGTTTTATGCATTAAGCTGATGCACCTGCACCGACGGCTAATGAGCAGATACAGTTTCAGAATCAGTATTAACTTTATCATTGTCATTCAAATCATTTGCTAATGTTTGCAGATCACTTAGAAGATGTTATAATGAAACAACAGCCATACTAACTCACCAAATTAATGGCACTTTATGCTGACAGGGACATGAATATTAAATTTAATGGAAATCCATCCAATAACAGCTGAGACGTTTCACTCAAAACCACAAGTGTCAACCTCGTGGTGGTAGAGAGGAAAAGTCAACAAATGTATTAGGATTCATCTCTATATTATTTATGGAAATGCATCCACTGGTTGTTGAGATATTTCCATCTATATAATATTATTCTTACTAATATTAGATCCTTTTGGTTGGAGAGTATCTAGATCATTTTTTTAATAAACAGATCAGCTCGTATTCAGTGACTTACTTCAGAGAAACAATAGATGGCGCTGCACTCAGGTCTCCTATAGGCGTGTCCAATAAGTCGAAGGCTGTCTGCAGCTCCAGTTTCTTATACAGAGACACAATACTGGACTCAGCTCTGTTGTCTCGAAGCAGGAATTGCCTCAAAATACGATCGTTGAACGTTTTAAACCTGACATACAGATAAAATTAATAAAGAATATATCAAACGTTGTGTTGAATATCTTAAATATACAATATATAGATATATCCTACTTGTCTTTCCAGTAATAGTGGCCCCATTGTCCACACACGTCTTCAATACCACAAACAATGTGCTCCATCACCTGGTCAAAACACAGAAACGCAGCCATTTACCAACTAGAATAGGAGTCAAGGGAGAGGCAAAGAAAAGGAAACAGAATACATTACAGTAGCAGCTAATACTCGCCCTGTTGTGAATCTCTACATTGATGTTCTTCACGTCTTTGTTGGTTCTCCTGATGTTTATATATTCTATTATGGGACGGATGCTGATACCCTGGAAAGAAGATATGCATTCAATTTATTATTATTAATCCCTGCTGTAATCCATATATGAATCACAAGGTGAAGTTGTGTCTCACCTGTATGAAAACAGTGAATATTATGGTGGTGATTGAAGTAGTGAGATACAGATTCTTTCTGTGTACGTGACTGGGCAAAGTGAAGACCAGGGCAAAGCAGACTGCCCCTCGCAGGCCACCGTAGGAAAGGCCAAACTGGTCCTTATAACCAAACTGGATTGTACGGAAGGGGTTGATGATCTGGCTCAGCACCAGGATGCCTGCAGGGAAATGCAAATAATGTATATTTTGCATGCAGGACTTTTACATAATTAGGTATTTTTATACTGTTATACATCCTCAACCACTGCTTTATTTGGCAGAAGCTCACCAAGTACTCTCCAGATGAAGGCAAACAGCAGCGTAAACATGATGTAGGCCCAGTTCCACTCGTGTTCGCTCGTTATGGTGAAGACACCCAGGAAGAAGAAGATGAGCGTTTCAGAGATGGTGGCCAGCATCTTGATAACATGGCGAATGGTGGTGCAGGATCTCTGAGAGACGTTTTCCTCCACGTAGAACTTCATGGTTAGGGCACATATTGTAATGCTGGAGAGATGGGAAAAGTGGCAACACATTTACTTTTTATGGTAAATCAAGACATCATAATAAATAAATTAGTTTATATGTTTATTTATTTATTCTAGACTGTACAGCAGGTGGTGCTGTTGTATTTTGACAAAACTTGTGTCAAGTCCACGTGTGAAACCTGTTTTAGACGATACTGGTCTGATTTTAACCAAAACTGAGGAAAAGCTGCATCTCATCACTGTTCCAACATTAACTATAACTACATTTATTGGTCATGTAGTGAACATTTGGTGTTTTCGTCTATTTTAGTTGTGTTATAGAAAATATGTCTTAATTGTGAATTTGAGAAACACTCATGACTTATTATATCATCTTTTATATCAGCACGTTGCATCAGGATAATGTGTTGTGAGATTCTGGAGTACCAGCTGATCTTTTGTTTGTCATTTCCACTCACGCCAAGACGCTGGACATGCCAAACAGCTCAGCCACCAGGTACGCCATGTAGCTGTACATGAAGATAAAGAGGGGCTCAATGTGACGGGCGAAGTGGGTGAAACGTGTGGTGAACGCTGCCACAAAACCAAACAAGAGGCCAAAGAAGGATCCTCCAAAGCCCACCACGATAAACCTGGCCACAGCCCGAAGCACATCAGTGGATTCAACACGTGACATGTCTGTCACGAAGGAAAAGATGCTGTAAAGAGCCTGTGGAGACACAAGGACAAATACAGAAGACGATCAGGAAAGAAAGTCTACATTACACACTACAGACACAAACGCAGACTCTCAGAAATCTGCTCCAGTTCAGCAACTGTTGAAACTGTTCAACTTTACTTTTGGGTAAATATCACCACTTATCTGGAAATACTGACATGTTTAAGTCAGTCAAAAGATACAGTTAGTCAGAGTTGTGTCAAGTTTGCTTCTCAGATTAAATGAGGTCAAAGACTAATTTTTTGTGGTTGACATTTCCCATCATTCAGTCGAGAACTAGTCAAACTAGACTGAAGAGGAAGCAGGGGCACACACATCCACTGCTATTTGCATTTCACCTCTGAGGCATAGTAGTTTCATTTGCAATTGTACAGGAGATCAACTGTTTGTCTATAATTAGACATGGAAATGTGTAATTTACTGATATCATGCTGTGATTCTGGGCATTTAGATTTTTCAGAAAATTTGATAAACAGACATGCAAAATCAGTCACACTCACACACTCATGTTGCTGTAAGAGAGACATAAAGACCAAGAAGAGGCCCAACAAGACATTTTTACACAGTCAACTAGTTTTATGCACACACACAACCTTTGTACGCACCACAGTAACAGCATCATTGAAGAGTCCTTCCCCAAATATAACTATATGTATCTGCTCATTCACCCCGATGTCCTCAAACACATTGAGCACAGCCACGGGGTCCACGGCTGAGATGATGGACCCAAACAGCAAGTTGTCCTACAATAAAGCGAGGTCAGTATTAGTTGACCTTGGAGTTTTTGATCATATCACATGACATGAATTTTGAAAGCCTGATACACACACACACCTGTGTTTCCTGTGTTTGTTACTGACCTGCAGGTTGATATCTTTAAGTCCAAACACCTCAATCTGGCAGATAGCATAGAGGGAAAGTCCTATGCCGATACTGTTCCACAGAGTCCCCACCACACTGTACCACAGCACCGTGCCAATGTTTTCAAAGAACGGCCTGGTGGGCATGAAGTAGCCACTGTCCAGGACGATGGGTGGGAGCATGTAGAGGAAGAAGACGTTGGGGGTGAGGACAGCCGGTGGCGACTCTTTGACTGAGTGCATGATGGCGCCAACTATGAGACCGATGGCAATAAGGAGGCAGGACTCTGGGATCCAGATAGTGATTTTATGGTAAATGTGGAAACCTGAAGAGAAGACAAGAGAAATCTACAAATTAAGGTTATGTTTTTGCCATTATTCAGGTTGCAAATCCTGATACAAACCCTATTTCCTAATGCTCATAATGGTTCATTTAAACATACCAATTTTGGCAAAAGAGGCAAGCAGTATCCACAGAGTAAACTCAAAGGGAAGCTGTATCCGAGGGTAATCCATAGTAAACATAGGAAGGCTGGCTTTCTCCTTTTCAGGGAAAGCTTGTGGTTCATTCATTTCATTTGGGAGAGGTTTGACAGTGAGTAAGTCGATCTGTGCTGAAGATTTTGACTCCTGAGTCTCACACTTCCCTCCAACACTGCAGAGCAAGAGGAGCAGGAGGATGCAAAAGACTCCTCTCTCAGTTGTGACGCCAGATAAAATGAAGGCACCCATTGTTACAAGTTAAAACAGGTCTTAGGTGTTTCCAAAGTGAGGCAGAAAACACTGGAAATATGTGCTGAAAAAAGTCTACTGTACAGTTCCAATAAATCCAAGATTTTGCAGAATAGTTGTGAATTTAGACCTCAAAATCCTTCATTGTCGATACAAGAACGACTCCTTTAACCAACGTTCAGAGTGATCAAATGAAATAAAAAATGTTGAAGTTTTTACGCGGATAAATAAAATGAACTCGGCAGCCCTTTCTAGTCTGTGGTGCAACTGTTGCTGAACCTGCTTGACACGACACTTATGCACCTTCTGGGTGGAGCTCACTAGAAAAATGTCCTACAGTGACATGAAACGAAACTGCTAAACCATGTTGTTGATATGTTGAAGTCCAACGCCTGCTCCAATTCAGTGTAAACTAGTGTTAAAATGTACTTTATTAAATATGGACACAAGTCTATGGCTGTTATTTCTACAATGCAGGAACTGGAGGTTTTTAAGGCTCATATTGACACCTGTAATTAAAAATGATTTCCACATGATGGTGGTAGCACCCAGAAAGCATGTTTCTGTTTGGTGACTGTTGATATTTTTGTAGTTTGCCAATGATTTTATTTATCTTTATAAAAAATTGTTGCTAGCCAGTAAATTAGCAAGTAGAACATAAAAAATACTTGCTACAAGTGCTGCATTTAAAAAGTAAAAGTACTTAAGTATTACTGTCAACATGTACTTTAAAAACAGTACTTGAGTGGATGTATTTAAAATTGTTGAAATATAAAAAAAAGTGGAGGAGAATTGACAGGTGTACGTTTATTACTCACCTGTAATTAGGCCTATTTGTTGCAGTTTTTTGTCATTGTTTTGAAGAAAACGTACGTGTTACGTACGAGCCTGCGTGATGACGCAATCGACGTGACACGCAGGAGGCGTGGTCAGCGTCTCTAGTTGCCTGCGACTACAGCTCGAAACAGGCAGAAACAGTGCGGCAGTTTGAGAGCACACACACACATTACAACAGTTAGCTCACACCCAGCAAACGGATATTTCTTCTGTTGTATCACAACACGACACTGAACCGGTAAGTAACGGTTATTTATCCCGAATTTTTTAATTCAAAACACGTAGCGTCATGGTAGTTTTTATCGGCTAACGGCTACAGCTTTGTTAGTGTTTACTTCGTACAGTCGAAAACACTAGCTTGTTTCAGTTTAGCTAAGTAAGTATTTTATGTTGTGTCATGTTATGTTATTCTAGTAAATAAGACAATAATATTCATGGCACGTAACTTATAAACCAGGGAAGACAAAAAAAAGCAGTTGGACAGGACGTAGAGGATCACCTGAGGATGTAAAACGTACTTAATAGAGGTAGAAATGGGTTATGAGTCATATTATATGATGCATCTCATCTGACAGGCGTATTAAACTCAGTGTGTCAGTGGTTCATTGAGTATAGCAGGCTGAGAAACACCGCTGCCGCTAATATTACGTAACTGTGTGTGTGTGTGTGTGTGTGTGTAAACAAACAGTAACCTGTATATTGCCATGTCATGTCTATCTGTCTATGGTTTATTTTACCTATGCAAACGTTTGTATTTTATTGTAGTGTATTGTTCAGTGTAATTAACTAATTTTGCTGTGTGTGTGTGTGTGTGTGTGTGTGTGTGTGTGTGTGTGTGTGTGTGTGTGTGTGTGTGCTGACTTTGGATGTGCACATGTGCTGAGTCTGAATGTGTGATTCTGCATGTTCTCCACACATTTCCCTGCAGTGTTTTTCATCCGGTGCCATCAGTGGGTTTGAGTTTATTTCACTGCTGTGCATGAGTCAAGGTCAGCTGGACATTGATCTTTGGAGAGCTGATGAGGCTCTTCATGATGTGGACAGTAACCTGCTTGCACGGCTGACTCTAGCACATTTGGTGCCCTAGTCAAGCTTCACCCCAGACCCTCCCAAAAAGTTTAATTGATAATTAAATGAATACATGTGCAGTGTTGGACGCCTCAAACTGATACTGATATCAGTCCAACATTGACTGTAAAAGTCGGATTGATGCATCCCTAATAATATCCAATATAAATACAACTACAACCTCAAAATGTGTTTACTTTTCTGAAACAAATGCATGACTAATAATTAAAAAAAAGTGAAAATCAAGACCCTCACTGTGAGAATAGAAAGTTTGACACTGAAAGTTAGAGGAGTTATGACTGTTTGACACAAATAACAGCACATTTGGGTCAAATTAACTTTATTTATAAGTCAGAGACCATCAGGCAGGACATTAGGGCCATGCTCAAAAGAGAAATTTACTATCTGCACAAAATGCAATCAGTGAAACTAAGACTTTGGATAATTAATACCGTAGTGTCTCATTATTGCTTCAGACATGGCAACCATTGATTCTCGTGTCCACTACTTGCAGTTTTCCGATCTTTTGTTTTAAAGTGTCCTTCTGCACATTTTCTGTGTTGATTTTCTTCTATCTGCAGTCTGCAGAAAACCCCTTTACTTCCATTTCCTCTTGTGTTTCCACATAAATTATCGCTTGTCACTCTCTGTCTGTCTCTTTGGTTTAAGAGCTCGTACAGAAAGAGCCAGTCTGCCAGCAGGGAAAATTCGAGACGTTTTCAGATTTGATGTGTTGTCTCTGTTGGAAACGGGTGCCATGGGCTAAATGTTTCAGAGTCTTTTTTCACTCACATTTAATCTATTTAAATAAGCATTTAATTATTTAATCTCAGTAATTGCTTCTCACTGTTTTAAATAATTTTTTTATATTTTGGGGGTTTGGACAAAACAAGGAACTACTGACATGTTATAGACTAAATGATAATGAATCAGCAAAAGTCACATGAGTAGCAGTGCCAGTATTGTGAGTCATTCAGGTTTTAACTGCAAATGGAGCATCAGTGTAAATTAGAGCTTCATCATGCTCTCCCACTCAGCCCAAGACTCGTCCAACAACATGTGTACAGCGAGCACGTGTGTGACGTTTCTGACGGATGTTAGCTGTCTGCTATGGCTCCTTAGAAAAAGAAACATATAGCTTACATAATGAGGAACATTCAACCTGAGAGACACTCAATGGGTTGTTAATGAGCTGTGTCAGCCTCCCTACCAAAATACATATAACGCCCTATAACCCAGCATGGCACAAAACATTTCTGGCAAAATGGAGATAAAAAATACATATACAAGTTAAAATAAATAGTGCAACAAATATCTCAAATGTAATTCGGACACAGACACACTGGTCTGCTGATGCTGGGAGCTCTCATGCCTCATTAATAATCAATGAGCATTGGGGAAAATGGAGAGGCATCAAAAAGAAATCTGACATCAAGATTACCTTCATATGTAATGCAAACTTAGACTTAAAATTGTTTTAAAAATACAAAATCTATCTGAGACACTGCTATCAAAAACTGTCAACAACTTAAACTGGCACAAAGTTGTTTAACTATTGTTTGATTAGATATTTGGTGATTTTAAATAAAGTTTTTGCTATTTGTAAAAGTTCTCATACGTTGATTTTTGAATCTAATCTATGTATCCATAGTAGGAGACGTGATGCTGTTTTTGCTGCAGACCAGGCAGAGAAAGAGTTAATTGGCTCAAATGTTTGGGAAGCAGCGAGCTGTTAGAGAAAGAGAGGAAGAGGAAGAGACAGAGAGAGCAAGACGGAAAGCAGGAGGAAGAGGAGAGGGAGAGCTGCAGCGTCTTCGCCTCGTGAGTTTGTTTACATCCATCTGCAGCAGGCAGAGAGACGTCCTCGGGTATGTGGGTAAACTCAGGCCGCCATCTGTTCAGCGGACATTTTTATCATCATCACCCTGAAACACTGATGTCATACAAACACGCTCACAGATTGTGACGTTGGTTTTATCTCTTGAGACATTTGAGCTGTGTCATTATGGTAGAAAATGCACAATCATGCTGTGTGCTAATATGTAATCTTTTAACATTATACAGATTATTGGTGCTGAATTGTAGGACGTATACAGGAGCAAATATTTGTACTGACAACATAGTCGATTATGACAGTTGTTACAGAGTGTTTTTCTAATAATCCACTAAGTGTTTTAATCGCTTGTTTCGATTGATCCTAAAGATATTTAGCTCACAATCTCAAAAATTCTCACAATTGAAAAGATGGAATTAGTAAGTGTTGTATTTTTGATTAGAAAATTACTGAAATGATTAATAGATTAGCAAAGAAATTGCTGATTATTATTTTGTCTGATTAATTAATTGATTGTGTCACATCTTCATCCAATATACCCAAAAACTTGGTAGCAGAGGTGGTATGACATCCTTATGTATCTCGTCTTGTGACCAATTTATCTAAAACAGAGTCTTTGCTCTTTTTCCATAAATGTGTATTAATATTTAATGACGTTAGCAGGGGTCATCTTTCAAACGATGTGATGAAACACACTCACTATGAAACACTGCAGTCTTGTTTCTATTATTCACGATCCCTCCGCATCCGATCAATCTACGACGACTCCTTGACCTTTGACCTTATTGCTATCTGTTGAAATTGAACCATTTTCTGCTGCTGCACATCAAATCAGAGAAATGTTTACAGGGTGAAACACAAATGTAAACCAAAGACTGAGAAACGTAGCCAGTCAAATAGCTGCGTCACACCAGAGCGGGTAGTTTGCCAAAACAGTTACCGGCTTCATCCAGACGCTGATAAATTAAAATTAAATTATGAGATATGACAATATGTGTAGGGAGCATCTTTCATAATGTTTTGCCGCAGCAGGTCTCTTTTAGTGAGAACGCACTGTAGCCGTGTGATGTTAGATGCCGCTGACAAATTTCAGTTTTGGCAAACAGCAGCATTGTGGCACAGATGGCTGGAGACTCGAACCTCAGCCTGTCATGCAAACCAGCAACACGGCTGCTCAGAACATACTGAGGTCTTGAAACGCACCTGTTTACTCTTAAAAGCTTAATTTCCTTGTAATCTGATATATTTTTGAGTCTTTTCACTTTTTCTACCGTCTGCCAACAGAAACTCTGATAGCTTAACTTCCTAGACAGTAGTTTGCTTTTACAGAAAACAACCAATAAACAGCTATTTTAGGACTGTACTGCCGTACTGCCTTCCTTATGAGACTATGACTGCATCGAGGTGACTCACATTTAGTTTTCTTGTCTTGTGATTCACTGGTTGATGCCTACATCTCCTCTTTTTTTTCCAATATTAGTTTTGGCAACTTTTAATAAGGAAAAAAACAAATGTCAGTGGAGTAAAATCATTTTAGGTTAAGTTAGCATGAATTCATTTCTCAATTAATTATACGTTTAGTTTATGAAACATCAGCAAACGGTAAAAATGTCCATCACAATATCCTTCTGTTCTTTATCGGGAGGTCTTCATTGATTACTTCCTTCATATTGTAGGAACTGGTTCTTGCCGTTTCTCTTCAGAGCCAGTCAACTAGAGACTCGTAACTTGACCCTGGCAGCAGACTTCTGCTTTCTGCTTGTCTTCAAACTGCGTCATGTCTGACCACAAAAGCTACCTGTCGCTATTCTCTCACAGCGAGTTTGTCTTCACTGGGGAACTCACTGGTATGTTTGTGTGTGGGTGTGATAGACGACTAATTTTCAGTTTTAGACCTTAAATATGAGCATGTTTGTGTCAGACAACAGCTAAAATGGCTCTTTCTTTAATGCTACTGTATGTGCTTATAGAGACGATGTTCTTCATATCAGCAGCGCTGCCAGATATTAAGTGCAGCTACAGACAAAAGCTGACAGGTTGTTGTCTTTCAAGAGGTTTCCTGAAACAAGAGAAGGAAGTGCTGCTAACTTGAGCAAGAAGCAGTTTCACACGCACACGTAGAGCAACATGCACACCGCTGAGTGAGGTTTGTTCTCCTCTTTTGTCATGTTCTTCTCTATAAACACTTTTTATTATCAAGACTATAATTTTGCTGATATATAGATATGATATTTGCAGTGCTTTGGTGGAGGTATGAGTCATGTTTTCTCAAGCAGTGCGATTCAAACACCAGAATTTAAGTCTTAACAATTAGTTGTTGGTGGCGTGAATAAAGTGACAATGGGAGTGTGTGTTTGTGGTTGTGGGTGATTCTCATTTTCATGTGAAAGGGCCACAGCTGCTCCGTCTCTAAGGAAATTATTCATGCTTTATTCTAATGCGGATCACCGAGGGTACACAGTTGCACACAGGGACAGAGAATACCTCTATTTTTGGTTTAGTCAGGCAACAAATCTGTTTTTGACAGAACCGCTCTGTCGTTTTTAGTTATATTTCTGGTGCTGTTGGCGAAGGGAAACCGTAAAGGTCCCTGAATAAATGTTGATTGGTCCCATTTTAGCTAAAACAAGTTATGTGTGTCTTTCTCTTTCAGATTGTGACTTCTGATGCCCTCCTCACTGATCCTGGATCAACTAACTTCCTCTTTTCTTTCATCCCAGCAGAAGTCTGTGAGTAGAGTGAGTTGTAAATCTCGTGACTATTTTTAATTATGAATGATTACATAGATAATTGGAAAATTTTTGTTCTGTAATTAAAACCTTTTTTTTCTGATAACCTATCATTACTGTGATTTAATATTGATTGTTTTGATGACTCATTTCCCCATATTGCAACATAATTAACTGTAAACCAGTTTGGCAACAATAAAGATGATACAGACAGACAGCTGCTATTACACTCATCACGTTTTAGCCTGTATCAGTCAGAAGCAGTGATGTATTGGTACAAACACTGTCTCTAATACTGATTTCTATATGTTAATAGACTAATGATTAATGGATAACGTTCTTGAATCTGTTAATTCTAGTTTTAGTTGTATACTATGACCTGGATTGGTACAACAGGTCACACTTTTTGTAACTGCAAACATACAACATATTACAAGAAAAACACTCATAGAAATAGTTTTTTGAAAGATAGAAAAAGGTTCATATAGTGTCCTGTTTGGAAGACAGATGGTGTTATGTAGGTTATGTGGATGCAACAGAGATTGAAAATCAAAAGGATGAAGAAAGAGAAAGAATTATGAGGCTACAAAGATACTGAATTTCAGATATAATCCCTTTAAACACAACTTCAAATCCCACACTAACCTTGTAGTCTGCTTGATCTCAGTCAAACTATAATTCACTGTAGATTTATTATGACTAGGCAGTGTAATGGAAACTTTGTTCCTAACAGACCAGAGATTTCTGTTTTAACTCTTATCTAATCTGCCGATTTGAACACTACTAACACTATTTTTAACCATCGAAATGAGAGGAAGTAAGAACAGAAACAAGTCGGATTTCTTTATGAAAAGATGCAGCTTTGAAATCCAGATGTCGCTTTGAATTTGAGTTTCTACAACCCAGTGGTCATAAGTCTCTCTTTGACTTTAAAGGAGAGAGATAAAAGCCTTCAAAAAGATTTGTTTTGCTTCTCTTCCTGTGAATCTCCAGAACCAAATATGATGGGCGATATGTATCATCATAGTTAATAGTGAACAGGTTGCCACCTTAAACAAAAGCTTTAGTTTTCCACTGATGAGTTTCCCTTCTCTATTTGCAAAAAAACCAGTTTTTACTCCATTCATTCACATCACCTGCATTAAATTCGCTGTCTTTTTTGCATTTTCGGTTGACAATCAAACTTTTGGAGTCTTTCTGCGTCCTTTCTTGGATATTACGTGAAAAGAGTCAGAACCAAATTTAGAAGAACGTGTCTTGAGACGGGATTTAACTCGACAATATTCTCACTCAGAAACGTGTGGCGTGATGCCTCGTCGGCAGTGTGTGAAAGGTCTCTTGGCAAAGAGGAAGCTGTAAAAATGGGGTTTCACCATGTATGGTCAACTTGACTCTCACTCTTGTGCACGGTCTCCCTGGCTCCTGATCTGTCTTTCTTACCAGAGGATGAAGCTTCAAACACACGGATATATATGTACACATACATATAAACACACAGACTCTTGTCTCCTTCATAAATCAGTGATTGAAGGTTGTCTAAAGGAAAATAATCCCCAGTTTTATAGATTGAACGCCGGTAATCTCAGTCATGCTGCTTAAACTACTCGGATAAAAATTGGAAATAATTGTAGTCATGGTTAAATTAACATTGACGGTTCATAGAAGCTGTGATATAACACATAGGACAAGAAACATTATTTTTTTTCCATTTAGTATTTGACACTAAAACTTGTCAAAGGTACTTAACAGCGCCCCATAATTGATTTTGTTAATTGCTTTTTATGACTTTTTATACCGCTAATAAACCAAAATCCACTTTAGAGAATCCTGGATTTGGCTTTTATGTGTCAAGAGGCTCAGGCCCGGATTTACAGTGGCCTATACGGCATGTGTGTGTGCCCTGATTCACGTGACTCACAAATCTATACACACACACGCACACGCGCCAGGCTAAATTTGGAGCTCCCTTTTATGGCAGCTTTTCCCCCTCACTGAAGTTTCTGTGCAGCCGTGGATTTAGAGAGAAGGCTGACTTGGACGTGATTTTTGGCATTATTGTTCTGTTTTTGGCAAGATAATGCATTTCCCAGGCCTGCCAAATTACTTAATTGATTTGAGGTGTTAAATCTATCATTGGCTGAAGGTCATGCACAAAGGGATTTGCACTCATTGTCTTTGTCAGGATGCATGGGTAATTGTAACTGTAGAAGAGAAATAATGGACTCATTGTTATACACAGCGCATGTATTACAAAGTTTATTATTGGTATGTTTGTGTCAGGGAGAGATTAGTATGACAAAATATAGATTTATAATGTGGAAAATGTGTTTCTAGATCCTGAAAAGTTGGACAGATGGAATAACTTCAACTAAAGTCAGGAAGTTGATGCCTGTTTCACCTGGAAATGGTTGACGTGTAGGACATTTTTGATAAGAAAAGTTGGAAGCAAGTGATTGTCTTGAGCCCTTTTAAACCACGGTGCTTTTTGGCTTTGTGAGTGGAAAATATGACTCTTGTTGGCCGAGAGACTGGAAAGTTCCTTCTTGGTTTGGTAACAAAGACCAGAGATGCCCCAAGTCTTACAGAAATGATTTGGATGCATTCATGTTTGCTTCTGTGTAATTTGAAAAGCTTATGGTAGTTTAAGTAGTACAGTTTAACAAATATGCTTTACAGTAAGAACCCTAATTGATTTTTATGACACCTGTACTACAGGAAATACTTGATGAGCAACTCTTGTATCCGTTTACGACCAAACAAATTCACTTTGATGAGAAAGCCATCAATAATTATTGCACCCGTGCTCTGATTTCATCATGCTACACACGAGCAGTTTCAACTTCTACAGTAGTAGAGGTTGTTGGAGGTATGCAGCTTTTCCTTTCTGTGTGTGTGTGTGTGTGTGTGTGTCCATGTTCCTTCATGTGATTCATAAATCGGTAGCGAGACAGCACTGGAGCCGTAGAGACTGCTGCTGACTTTGATCTGACGACGTTCACATAAACTATACAACCACACAGACGCACAACATACACAAGTCATATTCACGTATGTTTATGTCCTGGCTGTAGAGTTTCTTCTTCTTCTTGGAGTTTAATGACATTGTGAAGCCCTTTAAGGTAAATTTTGGCTTTTGTGCAACATAAATAAAGCAGAATACCATTAAGCCGCAATTTCTGTTTTGAGTGCGACTGTTTTCTCTTGAGCTGTAACTCCTAACGTGTCTCTTGAATACAACATATTTGAGCTCACGAGTTACAGTTACACATCAGGCGGGTTCAAGGAAAGGATTGATAAGGTTGAATAACTCTGAAAGAATGTTTTAAACATCCTGTTAACCTCCGTGAACTTTAGCTTTCAGCTGGCATTAACTTGAGCTCCCTGTTTGTGTCTTTTTCTTTTTCTTCTGCTGTTTGTTTACATGATAGGAATCTAGATTCAAATGCTCACGTAAATCAAGTAGATTCTCATACATCCAGAAGACTGCAGGTAATGCAATGACAGATGTAGGGCATGTGTATGACCAAAGTGGGGCATTTCAGGCGCTGCCAGGAGATCAGTGGTGGACCACATATCAGGAAGTAGGCCACCTACTATTAACCCAGAACCACAAATTAAAATGAGATCACTCGTTTGTGAAAGATGCATCGTTTAAAGTTTTAAAAAAATTAAAGATATATTTTAGAGACTTCAACAGACTTGCATGAAAACTGATTTTGTTGGGAACCTATAGAAGTGTTTTTTCTTCTCATTGCACAAGAAAAATACATTCAAACAGAAGTTATACTTCCCCACAACATCTCTGACGTGTGTATATTATGTGTGTAGCACAATTTCACCAAAATAACCTGCAGAGATCTCCATCTGTGTATTGTCTAAGTAGACCACGGTGCTTCTCCATTTGAGCTACTGTCCCTTGCGTTTGCAGCTTTGCGACAAATAGGCTAATTGCTCTTTTTACAAAATGGGACAGAGGGAACGATGGAGAGAGACAGACAGCCACAGACTTAGTGGGACAGTCACTCATGCACAAGCTGAAGCCTTTAGGGAAATGTCCCCCTAGTAGATTTAGATAGAGGAGTGAAAAGAATTTGGAGCAATAAACTAGTAGATTTTGAAGAGAGATGTTTGAGGGACATAAAAGAAGACCTGAAAGATAAACCTACAGTCTCTTAGCAACATGTAGCTCATTTTCATATACATACACATATCTATGTATAAATAGATGAGCGTACACAGCAACCAATGCTGATGTTGAGCGCACTCAGGGACAAAGGACAGATAATAATCAATCACATGCCTACAGACACGTGCCTCTGAGTTTCTTTCCCACTTTTCTTGCTCTCCATCTTGCTTTATTTCCTATAACTCACTTTCCTCATCTCATCTTCAGCCTCCTTCCTTTCTCTTTTAGTTACGATGCAGTAGGATTTAGGAAGAGTTTTTAGCAGAGGAGTAGAATATAAAATAAGTTGGAAACATCTTGTGCCAACTGTGCCAACTGTTCTACTTTCAGTATGTTGTTCCTTGTTTTTGTTCTCTTACTACTTTCGTATTCGTTCATATTGCACATTAAGCATCAACCACGTAAATGCTTCAGAATTCACGTCAATGAAAGAACACAGAAGAGGAAGATATAAAGAAAACAGTTTATCAGGCCAAAAGGAAGATTGTTTTATTTAATTCCTGAGAAACCTGTTCACCTGACAACAGTGTTATTCTGCATTATTAATTCATCTAATATCCCTCTTTCCCTTTTTCTGTCCTGCCTCTTCTCATTTCAGAAAGACAAACTGCTTTCTGGAGCAGCCGTGGATCTGGGCGGAAAGAGGGGCACATCACATGGGAGTGTGTGACTGCGTGTGTGAGGGTGTGTGTTCAGGCCTCCTGCCGTCGCCCGCTCTTCCCGGACAGGCATGGCGGGAGGCAGAGAGCGCGGCTCCCGGATACAGAGGCCGTGGTCGGTCTACCGGGCGAACACATTCGAGCTGTCCAACGAGATGATTGGCTTGGCTCTTGCAGGTGAGGGAATGTGGATTCCTCACAGAGGTTTTTAAAAAGTATCTAGAGTCAGGTGCAACTTGGAGAAGCAAAAACTAAAAAAATACGAGACAAAGAAAATGTTATAAAGCAGTACTTGTTATACAAATACATGTAATGTTTCACACACATGGTAGATACTATTTGCAGCACCATTAAATTAAACACTCAGTGGTTACCACCCTCACACACACATGCACACTCTGCTGGTGGTATATTACACTTGTGTGGGAGTCTATAGCCTCTTCAACCCTGGATCTGGTCATAACGAGGCCCGAGTGCTGCTCACCATCTGTCATCTGTTACTTTAAACTGTTGTTGTTTTGAAGTCTAATGTTTTAATGACTTGTTAATCGTGTTCCAGGAAATAGTCAGGACCCGGATGAACCTGTGCTGGAGTTCAGCGTAGGTGAGTAATACTCATATTAAAAGAAGGGCTTCCTGGATTTAGCTGACGCTATCATCCAGGGCAACTCAGACAGATCGATAATTTATTGCTCTACTGTCAACAAGTACAATTGTCATCATGATGAAATGAGGGTAGCGAGTAACAATATGCAATTTTGAAAAAGAGAAATACTGAGATATGGAATAAAGTATGTTAAAACCATTAGTATTTCCAAATCCACTAGATGGGTTTCAGATGGCCTATCTCTTGGCTCGTTTAGTATTGACTTATGTGTGTGTGTGTGTGTTGTCTTGATTAGTCTGCACAGACCTGGTGACTCCTGCTATGGATCGGAAACCCAACAGCTTTGTAGCAGTGAGCTGCACGACACCACCGCAGGCCTTCTGGACCAAACACGCCCAGACCGAGGTCATAGAGGTGAGACTCTATGTTAAAGAGCTTATGTATTAGCTGGTCACAATAAAATTATGATAAGTAGAGTTGAATATAAAAAAAAGTTGTTATTATGTAGTTATTTAATATTTTGTAAAATATATTTTGAACATTTCTCATGTTACCTCCTTGGTCAACAGGGCACCAGTAATCCCATCTTCCTCAGCAGCATCGCCTTCTTCCAGGAGTCCAACATCAACCAGCAGACGCAGGTTAAACTGGCCGTCTACGACGTCAAAGACCGCTCCCAGGGCACGGTATGACTCCAGTGTCCACCAGCTGGATTCATCATCGGTTTTCGTTCATTCTAGTTAAGAACAATGTATATGAACATCAGTGTAAACAGGCATCCGTCTCTCTGTCTGTCTAGATGTATTTGTTGGGCTCAGCGCTTTTTCCTGTAAAGGAGATGCTGCAGGACAAGAACCACAAATTACAGCTGGAACTGAGGTAAAAAACACACACACAACGCACTCTTTCAATACAGCAGTGTGTCACATGATCACACACATGATTTTAAACTCCTTATCATAAGGAAACTGAGATGTGATCCATGTTTTAGCTGCTTAGTTATGTACAGATTACTGTTGTGGTGTTAAGTAATAACCTGCCTATAAGAAATGGTGGTTTATATTACTTCACAAAATGAAGTGTGAGTCTATTAAGTCACTACTGAAAGTGACAACATCACACCAACATAAACCCACAAGGCGAGCAGTTAGAATAAATAAATATTAAATAGATTATTTGAAAGTAAAACTGAAAGAGAGTGCACAGGAAATGTTGGTATTAACCCTTTCTTGCACACTGTAGTAGGTGTAACCAGTCAAAGTTTAAACCAGGAAGTTAGTCTGTAAAGGTTGACAACTGCAGGCACTTTATGATGATAATGTTTATCTTTATTTTCTCTTCTTATCATCTGATTAGTGTCTGACTTCTTTTTAGCTGCATTCCCACATCTCAACACTTAACTTGGTGGCCTTGACACACATATTAGTGTTAGTTCAAGTGAGTGAGGGAAGTGAAAATGATTCGTGAATAAAATGCCTCACCAGTATTTCTCTAAATGGACAGATCAGCGGAGAACAAGCGAGTGGGGGACATCACTGTTGCTGCGTGGCAGATGGAGGAGAAAACGGATCAGAGAATGTCAGTCAGCCGCCTGCCGGACAGCATCAATGGCCGGGTATGGGGCTGGGAGGGACCGCGAGATTTAATTTCTCTATTATGGAAAAAACGTTTGTCATTTCTTGAAGATCAGTCTTTCAGTTTTCCATATGTAGAGAGGAGCTGGTGTATAAATATACAGAACCAAGATTTCTGTAGCAATGAGATGTGTTTCATGTGGTAGATACAGTGGATGGAGGCGATCGTTGCTGAAAATGGTGTGTGTGTGTGTGTGTGTCACATAGACGGTGCTGCCTGTTGATGAAAGCCTAACAGAGTCGATGGGAGTCAGAATTAAGTACGCCTCGCTATGCAAAGATACACTGCTGCGGTCAGGTATGACGACCTCACCTTCATGCACCTGCATTGTTTTCTTTATGAGGTTAAGAAATGCTTTCCTAAACTGATCCTGAACCTTTTGCACTTCAGACCTTTGTCATTTGTTTCTCTATCCTCCCTCTAATTCTTTTTCCTTTCTTCACATCCTCCATCTATCTTCCCCACATGGCTCTGTTTACCGATACATTAGACTATGAATCTTATTATCAAGTAGAAATATCGATTGTTACCGGTGAGTCAGAGGAACCTGTTTACTGTTCCAAGAATAATGTATGTGAAATGTCTGAGAGGGTAATATAACATTTGTACCGTAAAAGAAGAAAACTACTAAAAAATTAACTACAAAAAAAATTCATATTTAAAACTAAGATTTTACCAAACTAAAGTAAGCCGAATTAGTACAAGATCATAGAAACAGTCTAATCAAATCACACATAATCTCCAGGCTAATACAATTTTCTGTGGCCTCAGTGTTCGGAGGCACGATGTCCAGGATGTACCGCTTCCCTACAACTGATGGAAACCACCTTCGGGTGCTGGAGCAGATGGCTGAGAGCATCCTGTCACTGAATATTCCCAGACAGTTTGTCAAACTCCTGCTGGAGGAGGATGCAGCCAGGTACAAGCACACATTTGCATTTCTAACGTTAAGCTTAGGCTCTTCTTCCAGCAGAATAAAAATGGAAATTATTGGATGTCTTTCAGATGCCTTGTTAACAGAAGCACAGATTTACTGTTATCTGGTATTTTATGCACACATTCGTTCTCCTCAATAATGCTTAACGCTTATTTTTCCTTTCTCCCTCTGCAGGGTGTGTGAGCTGGAGGAGCTGGGAGAGTTATCGCCCTGCTGGGAGAACTTGCGGCGACAGATCGTCTCTCAGTACCAAACCATAATACTTGCATACCAGGAAACACTGTCTGACCTCAGTGACTACAGAGGTTAGTGTCCACAGAGGTCTGCACTTCCTCAGTGACTCCCTGTCTTTTGATCAAACAGTAAAACTGTTATTTTCTCTTTGTATGCCCACTGTACATCAGGTCCATCATTCAAAGCCAGTAACCTGAAGGCCGAGAGGAAGCTGGAGTTCATGCCAACCAACCTACACGTACAGAGGATGAGGGTGCAGGATGAACTAGGCTTCGGTGAGCCAACTGCCAAAAGGAGTCACATACACAGCCACACATTTGATTTTATTGTCACTATTCAATTTCAGATATTCTTTAGCATCATTTCAGCTGACAGCTCTGTTCATTTATCTTCATGCTCATATATTTTCACTTTCCAGAGCACACATATGATGTAATAACGATCGGAGCTCCAGCTGCTCACTGCCAGGGGTTTAAGAATAGTGGACTGAGGAAACACATCCAAAAGTTTGAGGAGGCAAAGAAACAGTAAGTAGAGAAGGGGTGGGCTTGATTTTTAACTGTAAAAAAAGGGGAAAAAAATTGCATGCACAGTCACAGTGATATAATTTTATTCGTCGCATCATTCATCATTTTCTTGGTATTGTTTCAAATCCTTCAAATTCAATTGATCCAATTGAAGTACCAATTGAAGTAAAGTTTACTTTAATTTAGCTGCCTTCTAGTAATTTTATTTTTTTTACGTTAAATCAATGCAATTCTTCTATAACTGTTGCATTATTTCTGCAGTTCAGTATTATGGCTTTCTCTTAATTTTGTTTTTGTTACTTTTTCGGTCAGCCTATATGAGGAGGGATGGTGAGTTGTTGCACTGCTTTGCCTGTTTTCATTTGTTTGTACATGGTTTGCCTCTCACTGCCTTGCACAAAAGTAACGCCACCGTTACTTAAAGTGTACAAATGTACAAGAGTACCTTTAATGAGTTTCATGCATTGCAGATGAATGGGTGAGTAGGTATCACATGTTGCTCACACAAAATATCACGCAGTTTATGTTAACAGCAACACATGATGCATTAATATTAACATTGTTCTGTTTGAAAAGTAACCAAAATGTGTCGAATACCGCTCATTTTTTAAATACCGGAAAAAAAATATCTTCAATTGGAAATAATTTAAAATCATTGATAGTAATTTCCTGATCGTCGTACCAAACAAATTTTTAAAGTGAGTGGTATCACCTTCAGATCGGTTTATCAAAGTCAGTTTCATCTTGTCTTTGTGTTTATACCTGTAGCGTATTCCTGAGCCACTGATTATGACCGTTGTTAAGAACAGGCATGTGCATGCAAATGCTGTCTATGTCTGTAAGCGTCTGTACTTAAAAAAATTTGTATTTGAAAGACGTTTTTAAAACTTGAATGATAAGCAACAAGTAACAACTCTTCCCCTTGATGGACGTATAGCATTTTGAAATAGATAAAGACTCCATGAGTCAACAGTCAAATTTTTATATGATGATATAAGAGTTTATAAGACCATATGTCTTTGCCTTTTGCAGCAGCGCCCTGTCCAGCTCACAGTCCATCGTCTACATACCCCAGGACATCGTCCGAGCCAAAGAGATCATCGCCCACATCAACACACTGAAGACTCAGGTCAGCTATTACGCCGAGAGGCTTTCCAGAGCCGCCAAGGACCGATCCGCTAGCGGACTGGAAAGGACACTCACCATTCTGGCTGATAAGGTATTTTATTTCATTTGTATGTTGTTTTGTAACATTCCTCATCAGATACCTAATAATAAACCTATTCCTCTTCCACTCAGACTCGTCAACTGGTGACAGTATGTGACTGTAAGCTGCTGGTTTCAGCCATTCAGGCCCTCGACGCAGCACGACCCGAGTACATTGCCTCCAAAGCATCCCCCTCAGCTGACTCAGAACAAGTAGTCCTCCGTAACGACCAGGACACGCTGCTAGCCAAGTGGAGCGGTAGCAACAGCCGATCCTCACTGCATGTAGACTGGTATGAAGAGGAGTGGGTAAGTTAATGATAGTCAGGAATCACTAAAAGAAACTAAATGTTTCTTATTCAGCAGCTCAATTTTTATTATAACAATCTCACAAAAATACAGCCTAAATATATTAATGTAAATGCTAAGGGTTAAATTTCATTTCACAGATTTCCCAATAAAAAACATTAGACTTATGACATTAATATATTTAATATTTTAATTTTATTGAATTAAAAAGAAGAATACATTTCTGGGTTCAGTCTCCTTGAATGTGACTTTAGCTGACGTAACAAAGTGTTACGTTTCCTGTGATCACATTAATATTTGCAAAGCAAAATTGTGGCATGCTCCCTGATTTGCATACTGATGTGATCCATCTCCTCTCTTGGGGATTCATTTCCCGTCTCATTCAAATCTAATTCACTGCTGTAATTCCTGTAATCGCTTCGTAACCTTATTTAATTTTATCCAAACATAACACAACACTTTTTACAACTTCAAGAAAATTTAGCCTCTGTCTGTCTCTCTTTACCTTCAGGAGAAGGTGTGGGTGAATGTGGATAAGTCTCTGGAGTGCATCATCCAGCGTGTTGACAAGCTGCTTCAAAAGGAGAGGAGACCCAGTGCAGGCAGTCAGGACAGTACCCCGACTGACCTGCAGGCTGGCAGCAGTAAGAAAGGTAACAGAGACTCATACACACACTTGTTTTTTGTTGTCACTGCCATAAAGTGAAGTAAAACCTGGTTTTTTTTTCTAACGTATTGCTGTTGCTATACGACTCGACTTGTTGAACACAAGTCGAGTCGAATGAACACAATTGCAAAAACAAAAGTTGAGATCCAACAAAAAAATGAAATTAAATCCATGAGAGAGAAAAAAAAGTACATTTTTTTTGTATGGCTTTGAAAAGGTGAAGGAAAAAGACGAGCTTTCTGGATCAACCCAGAAAGTATATCACAGGAATCTCCAGCACCATCATCATCATCACTACCTCCACCATCTTCATCACCACCCTCCTCATCTTCTTTGTCCGCCCTCTCCTCTGCACGTCCTCCCAGCCCTGAACAAGACACCTGTAGGTTTATTATTTTATCTTCTTTTTCTTCTTCTATAACTCTTTCCCTTCTACTTTTTATTACATCATTTTTATTTAGTTCAGGAGACTCAAATTACAGTTTTGACATTGTAAAGTGACCAATGGATAAATATTTGTCCCTTAAAAGTCTTTCCATTTTTGTTAAGCCAACATAAACGTATTTTCCTTCAGCTCGTCTCTGCTGTGCCCTGCAGTCACCATTTGGTTGCTCATGTAGGCAACGCTGTTTAATGAGGACAAAAATGCCAGCGCTTTGTTTAAATGAAGCATTATCTCATTGTTATTGCAATTTAGTGACAAATTAGATAAGATTAAAAGATATGAGCCACTATTGATCGGTGAAAGGTTTTCATGGATCTTTCACCCTGGTCTGCAGTGTTTTTCTGTGTGTGTCTCTGCTGCCTTGTGTGGCTTACAGCACCCGCTAATCATGCATGTTGCACCTCCATCCCCTCCTCCAGATGGAAGCCCCAGCGCTGAGGAGGCGTACCCAGGTAAGAGCTGCCTGCCCCACCCATGCTTTTCTCCCTCTTTTCCACCAACTCCCCACAACTCTGGTTCAACAGAAGATATGTAATCAAACAATGGTCTTCAGAGAGAGACTAAGCCTGAGTGGAAAAATAAACAGTTTAGACTTAGATACAGGCAGTTTTCTGCATATGGAGTCTCAGGTATTTTCTAAAACTATCTTATTTATTTTTATACTATTTCTCTTTAATAATGACTAACTTAAAGTGCTATTTATCTTTAACACACCACCATCACATATACAAAAATAGAATTGTGATCTGGACTATATAATATAATTAGGTGATTGACACAAAAGTGAAGCTACTAACTTATTTAGTTGTTTTAACAATGTGCTTTCCCCTTAGGGAATCTGTAACTTTTCATTTCTTGTTTTTTTTAAAATAATGAAGCTGTAGCTACTTGTATTCTTGGAAAATGTCCAGTTTCTGAATATGTTATAAACTAACATTGTGACTGTGGTCTCTATCAGCGCTTCTGCTTTCCCCGTTGCCTTTCTGTTCCGTTTGTTTTCTGTTTCTGTCTTAGCAAGTTCAATATCAGTTTTTTAATTTCACTTTCAGTGCTATTAATGGCACCTAATCTCACTGTAACTGAGCTAGTGTTAGATTGTTATGCAGAGGAGGAATGAATTACAATTGTGTGCTTGTGTGTTTTTTTGTCTACCTTTTGTAATGTGACTGTGTGTTTGTTTGTATGTGTCTGTCTGTGTGTTTCCCAGGTGAGTGGAGCGAGGCGTTGTACCCTCTCCTCACCACGCTCACAGAGTGTGTCGCCATGATGAGTGACAAGGCCAAAAAGTCCATGGTCTTCCTGCTGATGCAGGACAGCGCCCCGACGATAGCCATGGACCTGTCGCTGCAGTACCGCCGCGACGTTGTCTTCTGCCAAACGGTCAGCACACACACACGCACACAACTGACCTGACATTTACTCAGACATGTTTATTTGGCTGTTAAAAGCTTGTGTAAAAGGGCAAGACAAGACAACAGAAAAACAACAATAGAATAGAATAAAGCGAGACAGTAAGAGATAAAGGATTTCTTCACCCTCAGACCTACACACTCCTACTCTCCTGTGTTGTCTGGCGCAAACCTGAGAGAAGTTTCAGTTCTTTAGGGCAAAGTTTAAAAGAGGATGTGTGCCTAGAGCTTTGAGTTCTTTGTAGGTAAGCTTATCGGTTACAATAAGAATTAACTTATCATGTAAATATGTAAAGAAGCTGCATTATTATCTGAAAAGCACCTCCCCGGTTATAAATTGATGTTAATGCTGAAGCTGATGTGTGTTGCAGCTCACCGCTCTCATCTGCAGCTTCATTATCAAACTGAGGAACTGTCTCCGTGACAATGGATTCCTCCGACAGCTGTACACCATCGGCCTGCTGGCTCAGTTCGAGTCCCTGCTCAGCACCTAC
This sequence comes from Pampus argenteus, assembly GCA_036937835.1. Lineage (NCBI taxonomy): Eukaryota > Metazoa > Chordata > Actinopteri > Scombriformes > Stromateidae > Pampus > Pampus argenteus. The sequence continues at coordinate 1,951,307 of CM072883.1, read as the reverse complement.
GGTACACACACACACACACACACCACAGGTCTATGCATGTGTCTCTATAAGATGCTTATCAATTACGTGTGTGTGTGTGTTTCAGGAGAGGAGCTGGCCATGTTGGAGGACATGAGTGTCGGCATCATGGATTTGCGTAATGTCACCTTTAAGGTAGGAGGATGTTAATAACACCCGTGATAGTCAGACAGTAAAGACAGCAGCAGAACTTGCTCAGAGGTTTTCAGAAGTCTGTAAATCTCTGCCCACTCATCCGTACACGTATCTTTAAGGTCACCCAGGCCTCAGGCAGCTCCGCCCCCGACATGTTGCCGATCATCACAGGGAATCGAGACGGCTTCAACGTCCGCATCCCGCTGCCGGGAACCATGTTTGATGCGTTGCCACGGGAGATCCAGAGCGGCATGCTGCTGAGGGTTCAGCCGGTGCACTTCAATGTCGGCATCAACGAACAACAAACGCTGGCTGAGAAGTGAGTGAGTAGGAGGAGGAAAGTTTTTTTTTTCTTTTATTGATGTGTGAGATGCAATTACAGAAGTTTTAGCACAGCCACGGGTCAATCTGTGTATTTCTGAAGATGCTGGTACAGAGCAATGACACAAGCAAAAGCTACTTTGAAGATTTTGTGCATGACAGGTGAATTTGGGCTGGTTTGCAGTGTTTTTTATGTAGTAGAAACGTGTGTGTTTTTCAGGTTTGGAGACACATCCCTCCAGGAGGTCATTAACCTGGAGAGTCTGTCAAGGCTAAATTCATACTACGAGCAGTTCAAAGAAGTCTTGCCTGAGGACTGTAAGTATAAAACATAAGATAAAAAATCACAATCTGATGTTGTGTGTCAATAAACTGGCACCAACAAATATCACTACTTTAGTTACTTCTAAATCTCTCCAACAGTTTCATGTTTGTTTTCCTTACTCTCTGTGGTCTCTGCAGTTCCCCCTTTTTCTTCTTTTGTTTGTCCCCCCTCAGGCCTCCCGAGGTCTCGTTCTCAGACTTGTCTTCCTGAGCTGCTGAGGTTTCTGGGGCAAAACGTCCACGCCAGGAAAAACAAGAACGTGGACATCCTCTGGCAGGCTGCCGAGGTAAAGTTTCTGTTTTATTGGACCAAACAATTAGAGCAAATTCCCAGTGTTATAATTTAACATTTCTTCTCTCCACGATCTCAGATCTGCCGCCGACTGAACGGGGTTCGTTTCACCAGCTGCAAAAGCGCCAAAGACCGCACGGCCATGTCGGTGACCCTGGAGCAGTGCCTGATCCTGCAGCACGAACACGGCATGGCGCCACAGGTCTTCACGCAGGCCCTTGACTGTATGCGCAGGTAGGACACCCACACAGTGCACGAGTACACGACAGAGAATCATACCTGGGCAAAAAAAACCAGCAAAAACTCCAAATTATATCATATGTAAAATTAAATTCTAACACATGGAGGATCGTACACTTCTTTGCCCAAGTGCGATTTGAAAGCTCGTATCATTGCCTGCTTCCTCTGTGAAACGCATTTGAAACTGATCTGGAGTTGCTGATTCATCTTAAGTGGGATGCTTGAATATTTTGATATTCAGTTAGCTACTTACTTCACCAGATTCTGGTCACATCGTTTTAAGTTTATCTGTTACTGACCTTCATCTGCTGTGAAAACATTTTTCAGCACAAATGTGACAAAAATCTCGAGAGGAAAAGTGTCTAACTGATATTCAAGTGAGAGGATCCCCTTCACTCATGAGTTTTGGATGCTTGTTTGTCTGTCTGAGTCTATTCTTCCTGTATGTCCGTGTCTTTATTGTTCGCCTACGCTATTTCAGAGTCTGAGTTGCTAACCTGCTGACAGAGTATTTTTTACTTTATTTGTAATACCGGACCACTTTGCCCACCACCGTCACTTTTGCCCTCATCCCTTCTTCTTCTTCGGTTTCCTTTCAATTCCCTCCCAAATAATGTAAATAATTATGGGGTTGATTCATCCAAACAAAGTGTATTTTCTCACTTATTCAGGTTTTCAAATTTGCAAAAGTTTTAAATACACGTTGCAACTAAGGAAAGCTGAATGTCAGCATCTGAAAACTTCACCTGAAAGCGTGAGGTCCAAAAAATATCTTCATAATACAATTTTTAGATAACAGAAGCAACTGATATGGTGACAAATGTTCGGGGGGATTTATATTCCCAAACGGATCGTGATTGATATTGATCGACAGTGTTACCGCTCCCTGCAAATGTGATTTTGTTCTCGAGGACAAAAGTCCCTTCATCTGTCAGAAATGAGCCAGTGCTGCTGCTCGAGTGTTTGTATCTTTTTGTGTCCAGATGTTTGTGTTCAAAGAGTTTTATGTGACTCGATGTTGTAAATAGTTTGTAAAAGATGTAAAATCACCTGTCTCGCTGTACCTGTGCTCAATAAAGTTGCACCTCCCACAGATACTCGCATGATACAGTGTTTCTTCACCTTTTCCTCCCCCCTTTTTTCCTCTCCTCACATCTCTCCACTTTCCTCCCCCTCTTTCTCATCAGCCGACAAGCATGAAAACAGCTTTCGATAGTTTTTAAGAGTTTGATTTATTTCCCTTTGCGATGAGTTTGCTCTGCATGCTAAGAAGACACTTGGAGATGCTTCCTTCACTACCCTCCCTCTCTCTCATATCGAGACCATCCATACTGAGTTGTTGAAAGTAAATTAAGGAATACACCCTTAAAATACATTTTAAAGTTGAAGTCTGTAACTTTGTGTGTTAAATAGTTTCTTGTTATAACAGATAAGTTAACAACGGGCTAGCTTGCATGTAAATGTAAACTTTTCTGTGCACATATTTGGTATATCTGATGATTTAAACTTTAAAGGGTGTGTTTTGTGCACTGTAGACATTTTTCTGGCCATTTCTTCCTCTCCGTCTTCAGCCCATGTCTTAGAATATATAAACATGGAGAACCATGGCTGTATTTTCTTATCTTCTTTCCTTTTCTTAAAAAAAAGACCTCTTTCTTAATTTTCTCCTTTTTTTCTCTCTTTCTCTTTCCCCTCTTCCTCTGTTACCCGCGTGTTTGACTTTGTCACGATTTCCGTTCGTATGATTGGTTCATTTGTTATTCTGACTGTTGTCAATCATTTCCATTTGTTGTGACCTTGATATGATTTTTATTACATTGGAACATTGTTATTATATTTCTGTTATGGACACCCGTATGATGGTTGTGGCTTCTTCATCATCATTGTGACTTGTTTCCGGTATTACCTATTAATTTGCTATTTCACCCCCGTGCATGCATGGGTACATCCCTTTATTTTGTTGCGACACACGCCGTTCCTTCCCCTTGAATCTCCCTCCCTTCCTCTCTTTTGTTTTCTTCTGGCACTCTTTCCTTCTCATTTGCTTTATGTTATTTCCCTCTTCTCCATTATCCCTTCCTCCTCTGTGCTTTTTCTAATCTCTCCTCCACCAACGTATCCTCCTTTCCCTTCCTCCAACCTTTTTTTTACTGCTTCATCCCCCCTCCCTCTCCCACTCTTCCTCCTCCTCCCGAACCCCATACTCGGCAGCATTGGGACGAGGGAGGGAGTAATCCAGAAGAACCTGAGCGGCTTGCTGCCGGTGCGTGACTTCCGGATGGACCCCAGCCTCCTGTACTCGCTGCCCCTGCTGGCCCTCAGCCCGAACCTCCTGATGGTGTGGATCTTCCTCAGCGTGGCCTATTTCCTGGCCAAGCTCCGCTGCAGCTGAACGGCCACAAACATCTCGTTGGGAGTGACTGACTGAATGCAAAACGTAGAGCTCGTCCAACGTTAATGGGGATGGGTGGGAATACTCCACACTGACTCCTGAGGGGGTTTCTGAAACTGTGCCACTGTCCTGTGAGTGTGTACTGTACAGCGTGTACACACTGTCTAACCCTGACTTAAGGGCTTTACACAACTGATGCCCCATCGATGCTCTTTTTTTGTGTTTATTTGGTTTGTTTAGGGAGATATGATGATGTACTGTTCTGCCTTTACATCCAGTCGAGTGATTGAAAAGAGTCTTAATGGTTACAACAGACAGCATAGAGGATCTCTCTGCACACGTGTCTTATAGTTTGTTGATGAATTAGACGAATGGTATCAGATTTTGACAATTTCAGTGGGTAGTGCCCTCTAATGGACGGATGTTGCTCAAACCTTTGTGATCTGTGTGATTATCAGTGAGTTCTCTGCCTTATTCAGACAACAAAATACACTACGTAGTTTGTATATTTGTGAGCCTAAGGCCAGAGATCACACCAGAGTTGTGAATATGTATAAAGATAAGCAGAGGTATGAATCATGCTTTCAGGAAAGAGTTATTATTGATAGTAGCCACTGTAAAGGAAATTTATAATTTAAGCTTTGCACACAACGGTTGGCTTCTTTCATTTGTGCAATATATTTAGCTTGTTCGATTTTATCATTGTCTTCCATGTACCTTTGCACTTACCTTACAAGCTAAGAGTGGTGGAATCAAATATGTTTATTTGATGCCACAATTAAGCAGGTTTCTTTACTTTTTTTTTATTTTTATTTTTTTGTCAGGCAGTATTTGCTCATTTTGTTTCTTTAGTTCCTGATATTTAAGTCAACAGGAGGAGATTGACTTCAACTTTCCAGCAGATTCACTGACTCTGTTTAAACTTAATATAATCCAGAATGATCCAACCATTAGAATCAATCTACAGTATATAATTTACCCATATATCACAATGGTGGATACTAGTGGATTAGGACTATAAGTATCTGAAAACATATATGCGTTTATAGTCCTGTGCATTCAGAAGCAAATGAACTAAACTCATAAACATATCACAAATATAATGAGTATTTTCTTTCCTCTGCTGCAGACAAGAAGCGCAGACACGCAGATCAAGTATTTATTTGCCTTAAAGGGTTTTGCATATCTTGCATAACTCACATAAGCAAAGGAACAGATCAGAAAGCCCGAGGGATCAAGTTGAAGCACAAACAGGTTGTTGATAGTTCAGCATAATGTGCACATTTATCTTCTCCTGTTTCAGAAGAGGAGAAGTCTGAATTTGTGTCCTTCTCGAGTTTGAAAGTCCCATGTGGAGCCATTTTTACATCATTTTTCAGATAACCTTTGTTTATACCGCTGAGGTTTTATGGTTTGAGTTCATTTGTAAAGGCAGTGACGTTGTTTGATGGAGTCGATGTTTTTTTTTCCGCACTTATCAATCATCCATATAGAGTGTTTGCTTTTTGCAGTGGCACTTTTTCTGGACACATGAGTTGGTCCCAGTGTGCCAGACCTGATGAGTCGATCTCTGAGCAGTAACAGCGGTCCAACCTTTCATGCAAGATTAACTCTGTCTCGCCAATGGACAAAGTTGAATCTTTATGTCTTTTTTTAGGATGCAGTTTCTACAATAATTGGCTAATTTTGGAATGTATGATGTAGGATATTCAGGGGTTGATGTGTTTGATTATGCAGTGTAGCACCACAGGGTCTGCACCTTATAGAGCATTTATCTGTACCTGTTTACATTTCCTCAGATGTTGACGTTGTAGATTTAACTAGATACTCAAAGACAAACTGGTACAGTGATTACAGTTTGGAAAGTATTTCATGCTTGTGCCAAATGCTTCGGTCAGGTTTTTGTCTTCTTCCACATCCTAGGACCTGTTTGAAGGGTTTTCTAGTGGCTTTATTGTGACGCAATTTCAGCTTATTGAAGAAAAGAGAATTTAAGAAGCTTTTGCTTACAAATCATGCACTTTTCATTTAGTTTCCTACAAAGAATATGTCAGGTTGTGATGTTGTGTAGACACAGTTACTTCATATATGCTTGTGTTTGTGCATTGCAGAATAATGTTTAAAGTTTGCAGTACAACAGCGCCTAGTCATTTTTCCAGCTACTATTATCATCAATACTATTCAAAGCCCAAAAATCGAAGTTTTCAAAGTAGTAAAATACTGTTCCTTGAAATATTTATCTATAAATATAATAGCAAATATTTTTCTTGAAAATCAGAGGACGGGATGTAGTTTTTTCTTCAGTGATCTGGTGACAAATTACTAATTTAAAATAGAAAATGTGTCAATAAACCAAGAGTACTCAGATTGCTTTACACATGGGAAATCTGCATTGTAAAAATCAATATTGTAGCCTGTGTAGCTGAACAGAAACATCAGTCACGTCCCAGGAGCTTCGAGGCTCCGTCTCATTAAGATCGACCCAGTAAGGAAATGGATCAAACCAAAATAGCTTCCTGTGGGATTAAATCATGTTCAGATGACCCCTAAAAACTCAACACGTCCCACGTACGAAGCCTAAACTAGAAGGGGACTCCTTATTCTCGTCTAACTCTCAGCAGGAAAGAGAATAAACTGTCATCGTTCACTGCTTGTGTTTCTTTTAGGAATATTGTGTATCTTGTTTCTGTTGACACTCCAGTTTAGAGCTACCTCTGTCAGACAGAAGTGACACTATATGTTGAACTTAGAGTTTATTTAAAAGTAGTAAAGAATAATATATATAATATATATACGTGAATACATAATCACTCAGCAGCAGGGATGTGAGAAAAAGGGAATTATGATATGTCAAATATGAAAACTGGTTTTAAAATAAATCCCAGTTCAATGTACCATTAATACCCCATATTTACAGGTGTAATGACACTAATGTGCTTCCTAAAATATTTATTAAACATTACATAATTTACCATACTTTATTTATTACTTATTTTTACTTTGTTTTTTTATTCTTAAGAATTAACATGTATCAAAGAATATATTTGTATTGCTGTACATAAAATGTATTTACATGCTTGTATGCCTAAATGCTTAAACTATTCCAAAGCAGAGTATATATACATACATATACATATATGAATAATCTATTCAATGGGATTATTATGCTTGTGCCATAACTGTCATGCTGTCGTCACTTTATATCACAGCTGAATATGTCTGTGTGATCTCGCTTTAATATGCATATTTATACGTTTGTTTATTACGACTAATAACTGTTAATTTAATGACTTCTCATTGTGTTATTATGTTAAAACAAAGTTATTACATTAACGGTTGTGGTTTGAGAAGAAGTTTCCTTTAATTGCTGATATTTTCTTTTCTTTTCCATATTTGGCAACCAGTGCTTTTCCTCTGAGACTCAGCAGCAGATAATATCTAAAAGCTTTTTATCCTCGCTGTGTCCCATGTGTGCTAAATGTACCACAAACCCAAGAAAACCTGCAGTCAGTGTGTCCTGAAAGCCGCACTCCTGCTGTAATAAATGTTTTCTGCTTCCACCTGCAGCATTTAAAGTTGCTTGTTGTCATGCATTCCTTGCATCTCTGTGTTGGGAACAAATTGGCTGCTTTTCAAACACATTTTTCCTTAACTTTAAACTTTAACTGCCTTCCTCTCTGTCAGGTTCTCGCTGGTTTTACTTCAAATATATGGATTGAACAGTGCTTCAAATAAAGCTGGCACCAGAAGTTAGGGATCTATCTATTTATACGACTGTCTGTCCTTCCATCTGTCTCATTTGTCCCTGTCTGTCTGTGTGTGTGTGTGTGAGAACAGCTGTCTATGATCATAGGGATTATTCTCTCTGTCTGAAAATGCTAAAAAATGTTGATCACCTATTAAATTATTGATGCAAAAATCTCGTAAATTTAAATAATCCATAAAACATTGCCCACCATGGAGACAAATGGTTTACTAACACCAGATTTCATCAGGAAGCATCATCCTATCATGTTTTCAGCCTCTGGTAACTGATTGCTTATCATTTGCTTTGCTCATTAGTGTTAATCAATAAATCTTACACAACAGATAAGTATTTTTTTTGCTGTTTGGGAATTAAAAACATCTCTTTTTTTAGCATCAGTCACGCCATCATTTTTACTTTTGTTTTGCTCTCATTCTGCCTCCTCCTGTCTGTCCTGTCTCCTCAGCGAGGGCTGCAGACGAGAAAACACCGTGAAGAATGTCGGCTGCCGAAAGTACGCGTTTAACTCGCTGCAACTCAAGGCCTTCCCCAAACACTACCGGCCGCCCGACGGGACCTACGGGAAGGTGGAAACCTGATGGGACCACGGAGGGAAAGTTGTGCTTGTTTTTGGACAGTTATGGCCGCAGTGTTTTGGGAAGGCCAACCTTGGACCGGTTAAAATCAAGATACTGTATACTAAAACACCAAAAACTGTTTGATTTGGACTGATTTAACTTCTCTGTCACATGGTTACTGTTTCAGACGCTTTTATTTTTTTGGGTGTTTTGACGCACTGATTCAGTGTCGTATATAAGTAGCACGTTTCTAAAAAAGGCCTTCAGATTTCCACCACTTTAGTATAACAACTGTTTTCATGTACTATATTAGTGGCTTATGTCATATTATACATAACACACGCTTGAAACTAAATGTTTTCCTGTTATCAGAAGATAAAGCACTGTGTTTTTGTTTTTTTTCTATAATTGACACTGCCTCACTCCCAGTTGTAGCATCAGCAAATCAATCACACAATAATTTTACCTTGAGAAACAAAAAAACAAAATTGTTTAAAATCAATTAAACAGACAATAAAATTACAATAAAGGGAAATTTACTCACGAAAAATACAGAATAATTTTCCTTCCTATAGCTTGAAAATACTGAATGACCTGAAACAACTCAACTGACAATCCCAGTTTTAGCTTAAAAAAACTGAACTGAAATACAAAATATTCTTCTAAAACAGGAAAGGGTCAAATAAAAGCCTTAGTATTTAATCTGGAGCAATTATTGTATGTGATATTAATTAATAATCTTGTAATTCTATGCAATTTTTTTTCCCTTCTTATGATTTAGACCTTAAGTCATTACACACGAAAATAAGAAGCAATATTCAAATCTGAAGCAGCTAAAGTGAATTTAAAAAAATATGTTTCACATTAAGACAAATGTTTTAATTTTATATTTCTTCTCATTAAACTGCCAGCATGTAATTTATCTGCAATGATCTCTCTTTACCACACAGAGGCGCTGTGACTTAACTTTACTGTGACATGAACCAAACTGTCTGATGGAAATCATGCTCATACATTTATTCTGTTTTTTTGTTTTTTTTTATTTAGCATTGACTCATGATGTACTTTTGTTGTTGTTGTTGTTGTTGTTCTATCAATATTTAGTAAAATTTACATTTTAACTGCAGTTGCAAAACGTTCTCAGACTCTGAGAAATATATAAATTAAAATTAAGATCATATTTGTGTTTTGTTTGTTGGTTTTTGAAAAGTTGTTTTTTTCAAGATAATCAGAAATTTCTTAATTTGTTCTCTTCACAAATGAAAACCTGAACAAATTCACCCTGATACATAAGAAGGAGAAAACACTGCTGCTGTGTGAATGCGTTTACAGGCAGACATCATATCTACACAAGCTCTGGCTCGGCTGTGCTGATAACCGGCTGTGATTGCAGCTTCAGACACCAGCTGGCTCGATGCTTGGACCACGAGGGGTTTGTGGTCTTTGCTGGGTGTTTGTCTCCAGAAGGAGCCGAGGCCCAGAGTCTGGTGAGACAGAGCTCCAGTAATCTGAAAATCCTCAAGGTGGACGTGACCAGTGATGAAGATGCCAGAGAAAGGTAAGCTCTGCAAAAGATGTTGCACAATTAAATTGTATAAAAGATGCAAAAGCTCCATTGTCTCCTTCTGAAGAATCATCACTTTGTTCTTTTTCTTTGGTATTTTCAGGCCTGTGGGCAGTTGGTATCTCAGACTGGGCAGCAACATCAACCTGTTTGGCTGCATCAGGACCTCTGTTGCATTTCTACCTCTGGTCTGTGCTGCTAAAGGTAGGATAAAAGACCTTTGAGCTAAGAAAATGCATCTTTTTATTAGGATCCATGCTGTGGTGATTTATTTTGAGGGTTTTTTTAATAAAAGGAATTATAGCAGTGGGAATTGGTCACCGCGTTTAAGAAAAGAGCTGCATTTCTGACCTAAAAATATCATGTTAATGATAATGGAGAAGATGTGAGATTCAGGAGCTGAGAGAAGCCGTGATATCTTATGACTGACAGCTACTTTTATTTAGTGTAATTATCCAATCATAATAGTTAGATGTGTCACTGTGGATGAACTGTAAGACCCCACTCATGCTGCAGCTGAAAGCTTCACAATTTTTCACAAGTTTCTCTTCTTCATGTGAATCTGGAGTTTTCATTGTGAAAATCTAAAAGCTACGTAGAATCTAATTTTTTCAAGACAGTTTCTTATGTTTCAATTTCTCTGTTCTCACCTTGCACTCAGATTAGTCAGATTATCTGCTTGTTTTTATTGTGCATAGTATAAGAAAGATTTTGAGTTCGAGTCTGCTTGTTTAAGCATTAATTTGCATTCAAAGAGAAATTTGAAGAGCATATTCATAATGGTAGAACGGTATTTGAGTCAGTCCCTTTATGTGTTGAGCATGAGAAATTGGGGGTTAAATATTGATTTATGTCTCTTTGTCCTTACATATAAAACATGCAAGGCCAACGTGTTGGCTAAAAACAAACATTTAATAGTTTAATTCATTCTTTCTGACATTGAGCATGTTTTAAATCATCCCAGAGAGCCACGGAGGCAGGAAGAGTCCGACTGTCCCCAGCAGACACACAATAATGAACATCCACAGGAAGATCCGGTCGACAACCATGGCCACATACTTCCAGTCCTCCTTCACCTGTAGAGACAAGAACAGACAAACACATCTTAAAAACAGCCAAAACTTCATCAAGCTAGAGCTTGATCTCATTCAGGTGAGCACTCACTGAAAAGTCTGCGTCCTCGGCTCTCAGGTGCTCTGCGATGTAAGTCACCCCCTCCAGGGCAGAGGTTAATGAGCTCTGGATCGAACCATGCTCCAGAGAAGGGCTGCCCCAGTCCAAGCTGAATGCACGCTGTCTCTGCTGGAGGAGGGTGCAACCGAGCGCATGAGTTGAGGAAATCCTCGGCCGTCCTGCCATCTTCACCAAATCATCTCTGTTTGTGTAACCGTGAAGGTCGCAGCAGTGAATTTCACCTCCCTCATCCAGGCAGTCAAGCTTGGGGCTACTGTGGCAACGGTTGTCATCCTGGTAACCGTGGAGATCGATGTCAGACTCCTGAGTGATCCAGATGGAGGTTTGGGAGTGGCCTGAGGTCTCTACTGGGAGGAGTTTATCAGTCAGGTGGCGCCGCCTGAAAAAACAGATATGTGTCAATATGATACACCAAGACCCCGCACTTTATACACATGGACAAAAGTTTTTACCATTACTAACAAATCACATTTGACTTTCAGAAACAGAAAACAAACATCATGTACATACAGTAAACTTGGTGGTCTTTGATTCTGTCCCACCTTACAGGCCTGAGACCGTGATGCGGACGCGTCATGCACAGCCAGCGTGGCACCACCGACAGGAACAGCCTCCGAACCCATCGAGGCATGGTGTGAGTCGCAGACGACCGGTGGTGCACATTCAGCACAAACACGGTGATGACAATGGACAGGGTGACGAAAATCATGGTGAAGAGTAGGTACTCCCCAATGAGCGGTATGACCAGCGACGTAGACGGGATGATCTCGGTGATGAGCAGCAGGAAGACGGTGAGCGACAGCAGCACAGAGATGCACAGAGTGATTTTTTCGCCACAGTCTGAAGGCAGGTAGAAGACCAGGACGGTCAGGCAGGAGATGAGGAGGCAGGGGATGATTAGGTTGATGGTGTAGAATAAAGGGAGGCGACGGATGATGAAGTAGTAGGTGATGTCAGGGTAGATCTCATGACAACAGTCGTATTTCTTGGTGTTGTAGGTGCCGACCGCGTTGACAATTGCCCACTCTCCGCTCTCCCAGTAATCCTGAAGTAGAGATTGTTAATTGTACAACTGTCAAACTCAGAGTAACATCACTGTAGGTGATCAGAAAGAAGACAAACTATTCTTTTTGTAGATGCTGCATCAGATGGTTCCACTACCTAGATTAAAACTAGCAATTGTGGTGCTTAATGCTCTTTTTTTCCCAACGTGTATATCAGGTCAGGCCATTCTCCAGCTGATATTATGTAGTCTGAACCTGTTGAAAAAAAACTAGTAATTCAAGATATTATTGACTGAGGGAGAGCAAGCAGGAGCAAACAGAGAGCTCAAAATCAAAACTGAAATGGAGAAAGGAGAACAACAAACAGAGGAGGAACAAGAACAGAAAAAGGATCCGTTCCCACCTTCAGGTCCACGGTGGTCTCAAAGGGCTCCAGGTCAATCTTGGCACGATCGTACGTCCAGGAGCCGAACTTCATCTTGCAGCTCTGCTGGTCGAAGGGGAAGAAGGTGACGTCGATGGAGCAGGAGGATTTGTAGATGGCCGGAGGCATCCAGCGGACACGACCGGTGTGAAACAGGTGGGCCTTGGTCATGTGGGTGACGGCAAAGTCACCGTCTGCACTGAGAAGAGAAGGGGAAGAACGGTGAGAGGAGAAAGAAAAAAGAAAGAAGGAAGGAGTGGAACAGAGGGAGAATCAAGATCGAAAGAAAAAGCACCAAAATTTAGTTATTTTTTGGATAAAAAGGAATAATCTTTCTTCTGAACTCAGCAGATTAAATGACTTGCAGGTTTCCGTCTGGTTTTGTTTCAAATTCTAAAGTTAAATAAATAAACCTCGAGCTATGCCGGTTACACAGGCGACTTTTAATAATTCATAACTGAATTTTAACGACAATGACTCCGTATCATGATGCAAGCTCATTTAACCTACACACTGGAGGAGGAGAAAGTTTCGTCTACATCCAGACTAATTTCACAATGAATACTTCCTCAGGCCCTGAGGGAGGAAGCCAGACTTTGACTAAAACTGTATGATGCAACATTGCTGTACAGCCGCAATAGAATCTGGGTCATTTATTCAACAAGATCATTTGCATGTATCACCAATTGGTACGCAGGAATATGCAGAAATGCTGTGATATCATCAAGTTGATTGGCTCCATATAAGTGATCTTCCCTCCTTATACACTCTTCAGTAGATGAGGACATTGTTATGGATCAAGCAGGTAATTGACCACTACACATTATTTCCAGCTCCACCTCCAGAAAGTCATTTCTGTTTAAGTACAATGTGTGTGCACACCATGAAATATCTGACATTTGTTTTTTATGTCTTTGCATCATATTTTTTGTTGAATGTTGCTGTATTCTGCAGCTATGTAGTATTTTTACTTATCCATAAATACTCTATGACATGCATCCTTCATCCTTAGTAGAGCAGACGTAAAGGCTGTTGTGCAACTGAAGCATGCTGCAGTTGTGTGGTGTTTTATGTGTGAGTGTATTTTTACTTGTTGTACAGCACGATGTCAGGCACCCAGATGAGCTCAGAAGGAACTCTGATGGACGTCACGTTGTCAAAGTCGGACGGACTCCACTGCAGTTTATAATCTGTCCATTCCTGTCAAATTATTAATAAAACCACTTTAAGTTTTCATAAAAACAGAGATGCCAAATATGAAGAAGATGAAGCACAAAACCTGTTTCAGCCACACGTTGGTCGTCATCATCTGATTTTTCTCGTCCTGTTTTGGAACCAAAGGTTGACAAAGACAGTCAATGAGTTATGTGAACATTGGCTATATATGAACTTCTGAAACCAGAAGAAAATATGTGTAAAAATGTTTCTGGAATTCTTAACAAGGGAAATAATTTCACTTTTTAAAGGCTTATGCTCAGTTTTTTGTCTGTGTGTGTGTGTGTTTCCCACCACGTCTATCAGCTGTGCGATAGAGAGGCCAAACTTGACGATGACCACGTCGGTGATGTTGCGCGCTGGACGTGACCACTTGCTGTATCTCCCAAACAAACTCCTGAAGAGCTTGTCTTCAGTGTGGACACGAGTCCAGTCTTCAGCCAGCGCTGACAGAGAGATGGACAGAATAGAGGATGTGACTTGATCTCATCAACGATTAAATAAACACTGGTTGATGCTGCATGTGGTAAAATATATTTTTCACTTTAAGACCAGCAACCTTTCCCTCCATCTTTCTCTTTCTTTCTCTCTCTCACACACAGCTTTGAACTCTGGCAACCAATCTGGCATCACCAACAAGCAATTTAGGATTAGCCAGTGCAAGAAACAGCAAGCCAAGAGCCCAAACTGTGCAAATGTGTGTAGTCTAATGCCAGTTTTTGTGATTATAATGGCTATTTATAACCAACAAAATGATGTTGCAGGTAAGAGTTTGCCAGCTGAGGGGAGACAGATCATTTATTGTGGGATTACACTGCAGTTTGTGTCCCAAAATTCAGAATTGTGACGCTAAATGTCCTTATGATATCTTCCCTGTTACTGTATGTCCCATTTACAACCAATAATTGTCATCAGTTGTTGAAAACGTACTGATGCATTTCAACATCTGCTCAGCATGACATTTTAACAAATACAAATAATATAAGTGATTAAAATTGCACTTAACCGTGTGGCGTTCTCATGAAGTTTGCTTGGTTTTTTATTTTATTTTATTTTTTTATGAAGTTGCACTGCAACTCATGCACATCTGATTTATCTGATTTGATCTGTACATGTGTAAAAATCTAACATGCTGACAACAGGAAGAGAGTCATCCTCTTCAAATAAATAAATACACAATGTTCAAATATTTTCATTTTTCCAGCATGGTCATATCCAAGCGATGCATGAGCTCTCTGTGTATTTATTTAATTTATTCTTGCAATCTGTCTTTTAGAGACTGAGGTACAGTTACAAGAGTCACAAATATCAGATAACCTTTTAAAAGTAAAATTGGATTAGATTATTGGATGTTGTTTAAAGCACATTCACTTTTAATATTTATCTAGTGTCATGCCTCAGTTTTATGCATAATATCTTTTATGTATTATTTGATTATTTTGTTTTATATTTTGTATGTTTATGTGGTTGGATTGATTTTGTATTTCTGTTTTCTTCTACATCAAACTAAATCACGTTAATAAAATGTAATATAATATGAATATAGAAATATTATAGAAGGTTAAAAATAAGTCTAGGTACCCATGAAACTACTACTGAGTACCACAAAAGAAAAGTCATAATAAACTCACAGCATTAGGGGATAAAATGTTTCTGTGAGATTTGTCCGCATCACTCACCGCAGCTGAAGAGGATCCAGCAGAAAAACGCAGCGGCCGCTGAAGTCCGTGTTTTACGCTCCATTTAAACAACTAAAAGTGCAGTTTGTGTGAAGATGAAGATGAAGCTCGAGGTGTCTCACAAATGTTCAGCCTTTTATTGTCCACACAGCCTGTCCGCGGTTGGCTGGATGGATCACAGCCACAAGCCCCCAACATCATCATCCATCTCCTCCAAGTCATCAGGATGCGATTATATACTGGCTTCTGGGACTCTTATTGTGTTATCTTATATTAAAGGATTCAACTAGTTTCTGTAGGATAGAAATATGTTTTATATTACCAAAATATACAGTATGTGAGAGATGTATACATCTAAATATTTGTTTGCAGAGACCATGCTGCAGCTGTCCATGGTTCTGAAATCATTTTATTCTCTTTACAGTCACTTTTATTTCCTCTTAAAATCATATTTCTTGCTCGTTACAACTTTTTTTATGATGTTTAAACCGAATTAAATATTTAACGATGTAATTGTTTGATTTTATAGTTCAAAATGCATCATTTTAAACAACGAATTTGGAGCCAATTGTTCAATTTACAGGGATTTACCACATATGCAGCATCACAATTATCTCATCATATTACAAATAATACAGCCTTTATAAATCTGATAGACTTGGATCCCACAGTGGCACAAATCTGTTGTTATTGTGCTTATCTACACAATCTGTTACGCAATACCGCAAGTCAGTAATCTAATGAGAGTAAAAGTTGCATAATAGTACTACAACAAGGCTCCGCGCTTCGCCTTTTATGAGTCTTGTCGGTTTCCGTCGATACTGTCACAAAACGCTGAGCAAAAAATATAGAGGTTTCACTCTGATGCTATTTTGGTTTACTGCCCCAAGACGATTAAAATGTTGAGAAATCTTTAATGTAGGCGAGGGTTTAATGTGAATTTTGAGCCTGAAAATGTTTGTTGTTTAGATTTTTCATATTTGATATAATCTGTTAAAAAATGTGTAGGTGCTATCACTCTTGATAAAATTTCACTGCAGAGCGAGTCCTCGTATTTATAAACGATCTTCGGCGTTAGCGGCAGCTCTGTGTCAACATCAAGAGACGAACAACAACCGGCGGTATTTAGCTGCTAACCGAGTTTACGGACCTGTTTGCCGCTTGTCAGTATTGACTGGTGTCGAGAAGCAGCTGGTAAGATAGACGCTTCATTTACAACAAGATAAAGAAGACATAAATAGGTTTTTGAGGCTGGCAGTTAGAGGCTAGTTAGCTAGATTGATTAGCTAATGTTAGCCAGCTAAGATTAACGTTAATACGTTATTTACCAGCAGCTAATAACAGATGGAAACACCTGCTAAAGGTTGCACATATAACGTTAACTACTAAATGTTCATTTAAAGGTTTTTTTTTTGGTATTTTTATATTCAAACAGGGTTAGAAGAAGTTTTAATTGACTGAAAATAATGTGAATTAAAAACACATGAAAATGAAAGCATGACTGCTTTGATTCTTTGACATTTGACCTCATTTCCTTATCTGTCTGAATGGTTGTCAGTTGGTTAAACAGACTTCAGGTTAAACATCATGATGACTTTTTGTTTGCATTCACTGTAAAACCATCAGCTCGCTCAGATAATGAGGTGTGTTTTGTTTGAATTGTAGGTTTGTATTGAGTGACAGCAGCAGCATCAGTGTGACATGCTGATGGAGGAATAAACCCCACTGATGGAAACCCAGAGGAAGAGGTAGGTCCCTCTAAAGTCCTCCTAGACACTGTTGCCTTTGCTCCCTGGCTGGCTGTGATCACCATGTGACATCGCCTACGGATGAAGTCCTGCTTACTTCTGCTTTCACTTACAAAACATCTGTTGTTCAAATATAATCCCTCACATGGGGGAGGGAGGAAGAAACACCAAATACTGAGGGGCCTGCTGGCAGTTTGTCTGCTTTGCTCTGTCTCTAATCTCTCTATGATCTTATAATTGTTGTGTTTCTGTACTTTCACTGCTATCCTTCCCAATATTTCATCAACAACAAAACCTACAATGAACGAATCCTACTAATTAGTATTCACCATGTCTTCCAAAGCCTGATTTATCTACTTCCTCTGTGCCAAAAACTTTTAAAAACACATCAATGTTGCACTGCATTGTGAAGAATAAGTAGTTTATTTTGAATCAATGCCACATACATAAACCCGCTATGAGAAATCCTCCTTTTCTGTTTACTAAAAACTGTATATTTGTGAGCTGTTTTTAAAAAGATTTACGGCTGATAAATAACTCTAACCCTTCTCATTGTGTGATGGACTTATCGATCTTGCAGCTCTGGGGATGACGTCGGTGGAGAGCGAGGTCTGCTCTATACATGGAAGGGCTACTCGTACAGCGTCACCCCCGAGAGGCTGCTCCTCCCCCGGCCTGTCCTCCAGGTTGCGCTGGGCACGCGGCATGGAGTTCTGCTGGTTGAAGGTAAGAATTCATTATTGTTGAGGTGAGAGAAAACATAATATGTAATTAATTAGATGTTTTAGAGATGTATTGAGCAAAGAGATGATTAGGATCGATTCATCAAAGGGAACCTGCATTGATTGATTAAGGTGGAAGAAACTGTCAGCTTTTCCAGAACTGAGAAAACTTTGTTCCTCTTTAATTCTTATGGTATTACTCACTTCAGGAGGGCAGGTGTACAGTTTTGGGGACTTGTCATGGAAGCAGAGTCAAGTGCCCGAACTGGCGAAACCCACCCTGGAGAGCGCGCTCAGTGGCCAGCGGGTGGTCACTGTGGCAGCTGGAAGCTTCCACAGTGGGGCAGTGACGGAGGACGGTGGTGTCCACATGTGGGGGGACAATGGTGCAGGACAGTGTGGCCTGTCGGGGCTCAGCTCCGTCCCCAACCCGACTCCAGTCGCTCTGGTGGACTCTGACACCAGCCCTCCGCAGACGGTGCCAGTGCTGGAGCTCGCCTGCGGGGGGCAGCACACGCTGGCCCTCTCTGTCCAGCGGGAGGTGTGGGCATGGGGAAGCGGTTGCCAGCTGGGACTCAATGTCTCCATCTTTCCTGTCTGGAAACCACAAAAGGTCGAGCACTTGGCTGGCAGGTATGTACTTCAGGTGGCCTGTGGGGCCTCACATAGCCTGGCTCTGGTGCGCTGCCTGGGCCCTCTGGACGTCCACCGGCCACCTGTGGACAAATGCAGACAGTGTAACCAGCTGCTGTACACTATGACAGACAAAGAGGACCACGTCATCATCTCTGACAGTCACTACTGCCCGCTTGGTGTGGAGCTGACTGAGGATGAGAGCAGGCTGGAGGCACCTGCCCCGACACAGAGACTCAAAACATCCCCATCAGAGCCAGTCCTCCCCTCCTATACCTCCACCTCTGGACCTGCTAATAACAGTGACCCTTCCCACCCACAGAAAGGACAAGTGTCTTTGGCTAACGGAGTGCAGCCTGCCTCAGACTCTGACCCCTCAGATCAGTCCACAGAGGGTAGCGGTGCCATTGCAGGGGTAAAAAATTCACCCTATCCAGACGAGCAGGCTCTCAAAGATTACCTGAAGAAACTATCCGACAACACTCAGGCAGAGCAGACGGGTAAAGCGACTGCTGAAGGACCGCAAACTCTGCTGGTGAGTTAGACATAATGTTAGATATAATGTAATATATGATGAATGTATGTATGATAATGTAAAAATAAAAAACACTAACCTGTTGCTGATTAAAGAAATGTATTGTTTACACTGGTGTAAGATGAAAATGAAAGAAAAATCAAAAACGGCTTCTTTCTTTCTCTCAATAACTTTAGCATTTGACTGTTTTTATACCTCACTCTTCCATACCTTTCTCTTCCAGCCCTCAGCAGGAAGAGAAACAAGCACGATCAACAGCCTGGTGGCCTCCTGCGCCTCAGCAGTCGGCGAGCGGGTCGCCTCCACCTACGAGGCGTTGTCCCTCAAAAAGATGATGAACTTCTACCTTCCTTCAGGAGCGTCGAAGTCAGGCGGGCCGGCGGGGATTGCCGGAACCGTTCCCGGAGTGGGCGATAACACCACCGAGCGTGTCCGCCAGGAGGACTCTGTGCAGACCAAGAAGAGCTCCAGCACGGGTGACATCCGTGAGGAGGAGGCCGAAGGTCTGCGGCGCCGCCTCTCGCTCCCGGGACTCCTCTCACAGGGTAGATACGCTGTTCACCTCTTATCCTCCTCCTATACCCTACTGCGTAAGTACGCCTTACGCATGTGCAGGTCGATATATGTGTTTGTGTTCACCTCAGGCTTCTTCATCCTGTTTGTTCTTGTGTCATTAGGAAAAATAGCTCTTGAAGTCACTGAAGAATACAGTGTTATCGCCGTGTTGTCAGACAAGTTTTCCCATTATGAGTAATAACTCTGGCATAGAGCACCATAAAGAATAATTTTGAACTAGGACCCAAGCTTCGTTTCCTGTAGTGCTTGAGTCTCTGTCTCTCATTTGCAAGGTTAGCTTGTCTGAATGGTCTCCTTTGTGTGATTTAAAAAGGAATGCAGATTGATGTTTAGCCGTTAACTTTGTTAATCTGCCTCCAGTGGAGCAGTCGGAGGTATCGGAGGGCGCAAGGTTGCTTTCAGAGCGTATTTGAAGTTCTCACCTTTTCTCTGTCTGACAGGGTTTGTCAATGATCTAAAAAGCATCAGAGGGCACAGAAGGATTTAACTGATTCACGACAGCTGAAGGAAAAGAGAGAAATCATCTGTTTGTGAACAGACCTCTTGTGCTTGTGGGTTAAACGTCAAGACCCTCTAAGACCAAAAGATCAGATTCATATCAACTAGACACTATCAACAAATAAGCCAAAATCTTGACATACAGACTAGATAAGCGATTTAAGTTGTAGCTGTGGGAGGCTTATCTGGGCTGCTGTTACTATTAAAGGCTGAACATTATTCAGCCGTCACAGACCTCTGCCTTTCCTTTCTTTGTCTCTGTCCTTTGGGCCACCAGATGGCTCCCTGCTGGAGGCCATGAAGATGTGTGTGCACGTGTTCTGTGTTCATTTCTGGCATCCATGAACCCTCGAGAGGGGAAATTATTTGTCGTGTCCATCAGTCTTATAGTTTCCAGGAATAGAAAAGACATTAATAAGCAATGATCCCGTCATGATCTGAAAGGTAACTATTAAAGTTCACTATCAAAATGCTTATATAAACATATATAAAAAGCTTAGATGATTTTTTACAGTAAAATTTGTTGATAAATATAACAAAATTATATCAAGGAGCAAAAGGTTTCTCTCTGGAAAAAAACAAGTTGATCCTTCCCGTCCTACATCAGTGTTTGCTCTGTCTGCTGCCTGCAGGCTTCTCCTCATTGTTTGTTGTATGATGGCATGTTTCTCAGTCTGACATGGCCTGGCTGGTCTAAACTGCATGTGCCCTCATTTCATAACACACATTGATCTGTTCTGCTGAACTTTGCACCTGAGGTTCATTCAAGTTAAGGTACGTTCCATCGATTTGGTTCAGGCTCCTCTTGAAAACATAGAAAACTAGATAATGCTCCCGTAAACATTTATTAGTATATCATCTTGAAAACATGTCAACATTTCAATATCAATTATACATTTATATAACAAAGGTTAAGGATCATACACAAATATGTCACTTTACACATTTTCAGTACTTTTCTGAGCAGTGGATCAGCTTTATTTGTTTATTATGACTCAGACCAGTTTAATGTATTTGCAGTAGAGAAAAAAGTATTTAGGAATACTGTTGTATTTCCACAGTGTCCCCGCGGCTGCTACGAAAAGCTGGCCGTCCCAAGATGCGCGCTGTGGCTCTCACCCCGCTGGGAGGTGCGGTTCCTGAGGCCCAGGAGGTGCTGCCCACCCTGCAGACGGAGGTGTGGAGCTGGGGCCACGGTGAGAAAGGACAGCTGGGCCACGGAGACAACCTGGCCAGGTAGGACGAAATCTGTGAAATCTGTAAAATCAATAAAATGTTAGATACATTTTATGATACGTAAGATGTATATTATGTATAAGTGTGATGTGTGTTTGCAGATTACAGCCGCTGTGCATCAAAAGCCTCAACAATAAGGAGGTGGTGCGAGTGGCGGCCGGCGCTCACCATTCCCTCGCTGTGACGGCCCAGTCGCAGGTCAGTCGACACAGTCCTGTGTCTGTGTGTTTACATATATTTGACATTGTTTATCGTACTCAGCTGACGAGCGCAGGATAATCCTATGTGTCTCTACCTTGCAGGTGTTTTCATGGGGAAGTAACAGTTCTGGTCAGCTGGGTCATATGGAGTCACCCAGCACGGTCCCCCGTCTGGCCAAGGTGAGGAAACTTTTCTATACAAACGTACCCTCACACACAAAACCTCAAGCTTCATGCTTTTGACACTTGACACCAACACCTCTCTGCATCCCCACCCAGCTGTCAGAGGGTATCCGGGTCTGGGATGTGAGCGCTGGCGAGAGACACACCCTTCTGCTGGCTGACGGAGACTGCACCCAGCCCATCATTTATTACAGCGGACAGCAGGTAAAGGAGGGGATGGAGGAAAACAACACCAAGGAGACATGTCAGCAGCAGGAGGAGGAAGAAAGAGAGGAGCGAGTAGGGGGTTACACCCAACAGCCTGTACTGCTTCCCTTCTGCATGAATGTAAGGAAACACAACGCACATTTCCACGTATTCACCAGAACAAAAACGGAAAACATGGACAGGCAAAAACACAAACGAGTACATAAAACTGTTGCTACAGTATTTCTCTGTGTTGTGCCACAAAACTGTTAAAAAGGGACAAATATGAACATAATAAGTATCAATGATGCAGGAACACACTGGTTTGAAAAATAAGATCTAAGACACAATATTTGCTTATGTGAATTTAGACAGCTGTATTTTATGACTCTGTGTGTGTGTGTGTGTGTGTGTGTGTGTGTGTGTGTTCCAGCTGGGTTATGTGAGCAGCGTGTTTGCGGGCGGCCAGCGGTGCCTGGCGCTCTCCGACAGGAATGTGATGGGTTTTATTGCAAGCCTCCACGAGCTGGCATCAGCCGAGAGGAAGTTCTACTGCAAACTGTGTAACATCAAGACACAGATAATACACCCGCTGCTGGAGCTGGGTAAGAGACACATGGAGGAGGGAGAAAAAATACAAAAGAAAATGATAGAAGTTGACGCTTTAACTTTGTGTCTCTTCAGAATCTCTGAGCTCAGTTCTTGGCCAAGTGGCTCTTGGTCTCCTGCAGATGCTGGTGGGCCAGTTCAGCCTCTTGCGTCACCTGACTGGGCAGCACGCGGCCAGCCTCACCTCCAACCTGCGCCGTGGCCGCGACGTCAAGAGCCTGCTCATCCTCGACCACGCCGACATCTTCCTTGAATCTTATCACGAGTATGTGTTCACAGTAATCAGTGATGAAGAAGCTTTAGATTAATATAATAAAAAAAAATACTGACTCTGATCTCTCCTTATCCCTCAAGATACTGCAGCATTCTGGGTAACTTCCAGGTGATGGGAGGTTTCCAGTGTCTGACCAAGCCCTCACTGTGAGTACAAACACACAGAATGGGAACGACTGACAGGAAACAAACAGGCAATCGACAACTGTTATGTAGAATTTGTCATGATTCTGTGATTTTCTCTAAAGAGATATCTTTGGGAAGAGTCCTGAGCTGCTCCAGCGGCTGGCGGAGTGCAGTGAGGAGAACCCCGCCATGGCCGACCTCCTGGTGGCGCTCTTCAGCCTCCCAACACGCCACCTTCACGAATACGGCCGGCTGCTGCTCAAACTGGCCACCTGCTTCGAAGTGGTGGGCGAATCAAACACTCATAATCAACAGAATGCGACCACACTGCATGTTTCGCGGTAAATATTTGTGTATTTGTGTGTTGTCAGTGCTCCGATGACTACCAGAGGCTGCAGGACAGCTGCTCCAAGTTTGAAGCTTTGGCCCTTCAGCTGAAGAGAAAAAGAAAGGAAGCGGAGTACACCTTCCACTTCTGGAAGAGCTTTCCTGGCAAGATGACGGTAAACTCGATGAAAGATGTGTTTGTGTTTGTTTTCATAGTGAGACCTCGCGGTGTCACATGATACACATATGGTGTTGCATATTATTGCTGAATGGTGTCTTTGTGTGTCGTCAGGACTCTCTGCGGAAACCTCACCGCAGGCTGATCTGCGAGAGCAGCAACAAAGCTCTGACCCTACAGAACGCCGGGAGGTTCTCTGTCAACTGGTTCATCCTTTTCAGCGACGCTTTGGTCCACGCGCAGGTCAGCTTCACACACACACACACGTTTCTTTCGTCTCTTTCACTTTTATGAAGCCCTTCATATTTTAGACTCTGTAACCTGGTGTGTCTCAAGCGTTTGTGTGTGCTTACCTCCGTGCTGTCAGGGCGTGGCGCCTTGTAAAAATCTTGTAAGTACGCAGTCAGCAGCAAATCTCAACGCAGCGACCCACCACCTACTATCTCCTGTCCTACCTTTCCTCTTCTGTTCATATGTGTGTATGGTTTAGGGCTCTGTGTCACAGAATTCAACCCTGTGGGAACTGATTCACATATAAACACACACAAGTTATTATGAATTAAAGCAGCCATTAAATATTTTGAGAATTATTATATATTGAATATAACGTATAGCTTCAATGAAGAACAAAACACATTGATACAGAATATTTATGATCCTGTCAGACATGAAGAATACTGGAAAGTGATATTAATAACCTTTTTAAAGCTACTGAAGGGGAAACAAAAGTAGAAAACTTTTAATGCATTTATATCTTTATTTATATAAATGAAAATCACAAGTTTGTCTCAGAGTAAAATACTCCAGAAAGACACCAAAGAGCCATTGTTGCCATTTCAAGCTTTGGCTTTACTTCTGTTTGCTCTGCCTGCTCCTGATCATGTTTTTACAGTAAAATTCAATCCTTGCAACAATGCTTGTGTTCTTTATCATTAGAGTATCTTTACTCGTATATCTTTTGAATATTAGCACATCTCCTGGTCTGTGCAACACACATATATTTGCAGTGATACCCAGCCCTATCCCCACCACCCTCTGCCTGATCTCTGCCTGACGGAGAATGCATGGAGGGTTGAACGACCTTTTACCAAAACTCAATGGGTTTTACTCAAATTGAAATGACGATCCTATCACTTTAGCACATTGTTTGAGGTAATAACATTGATTTTCCTCCTTTTGAAGCCTTGATTCTTGCTTTTGGCTCACATGTAAATACAGTAAGCACTTATTCAGCTTAAAAATACAAATTTTGAAATTTTATAATCAACTAGTTCACCTCTCCGAAGCAGTTTCCTTCCCTCTCTCCCTGTTTGTCTCCCTTTTCTCTCTTTCTATTTTTATTTCTGTCCGTCCCTCCTTCTCTCTCCCAGTCTGCACCAGTCATGTGATTGTCCTGCACTTTTTAATCCTCCTCCCTCCTGACCGTGTGACTCCTGCCTTGACTCACTCTCTTGTTCTGTCATTGTTTGAAAAACCAGAAATGTCAAGGCTCTGCACTGTAAAATGGTTGAATCTGGGTTGTGAAAGTCGTACTTGTAGACAGGAGAAGACTGTGATTGTCCCAGACATCTTGTGACGCTGCTACTTGGAGCAAAGTGTAGGACTAACATTCAGGAGCAGCTCTTAAGTGATCACATGATTAATCCTATTTCTGCACGGAGAGGAGCAGCCAATGAGATGCAAAGATTTAACCTTCCTCTGCCCTATTGTTCATTGCCTTATATTGATGATGTCATTCTCCAAACTAAACCGTAAACCTATACTATAATACTTTTTCAAGTAAAATCTTAACACATTAAATAACAACCATATAAATAGGAGTGAAATCATAGGAATATGAGCAAAGCCGCGGCATGGAGCATCGGAGAAACACAGTAAAGTTAGTAACTTGCATATATAGAAATCTGTAGCTGTCCTTGTTTGTGTGTGAGGCCCATATACATCTTCTGAGCTTCTTCATAGCCATTAAGGCTTGTGTCACGTCTCAGTGTGATGTTTCCTGTTTCTTTCTCTTTTTATAAACATTCACTCTTTCTTATTTCCTCTCCTCTCCCCTCATCTTTTCCTTATTCCCTTTCTCTTCTTCCATTTGTCATGTTTCTGTCTTTCCTTTTTTTTTTAAATTCATCCTTCCTCTCCTCCAGTTCTCCACCCATCATGTCTTCCCTTTGGCCACGCTGTGGGTGGAACCAATCCCAGAGGAGAACACTGGCCTGTGAGTCTGTCAATCACACAACCTGCCCAATCACAGCACAATTTTACAGACTTGTTTTATGTGGAATTATTGAAAAATAACTTGCTGTGTGTTTGTGTGTGTAGATATGGATTAAAAGTGATCACACCCGAGGAGACTTTCACCCTGCTGGCCTGCTCTCCCATGGAGAAGGTAGACTTAACTTTTAGTGCTACTGATGGGCAAGACAGTTTTTGCAATATAGACATCATTAGTCACAAGGTACACAGAAACAGCCCCCAAATGGCCAAAAAATCTGTTATTGGAGGTTTTATTGAAGTGTGTTAATTTATTTTCAGGCCAAATGGCTTCGCTCCATCAACCAGGCAGTGGACCAGGCCCTGAATGGGGCGGGGCAGGACACGGCGTCCATCAGCTCCGGGATGGTGCAAAAGTTGGAGCCTCCCATCTCCAGGACCGCCTCCTACACTTTTTACAAGGATGGCCGACTGAAAGAGGCGACGTATGAAGGCCGCTGGTTAGCCGGCAAGCCCAACGGCAGGTAGGGCGCAAAAACTGTTTGTCTGCATTTCCATGAAGGATTTTAAATATTGCTATTGATATGTAAAGTGATTACGATTGATTGTTGTTTTTTCCAGGGGAGTGTTAAAGTGGCCTGATGGGAGAATATACACCGGGTCATTCAAAAACGGACTGGAGGATGGGTGAGTGTTACTCATTAAAATCAGATGAAGCAAGTTTGTCTTTGTCCCTCCTCTTCATGTATGTGTGTGTGTGTGTCTGTCTGTTTTAGTTTTGGTGAATTTGTGGCTCCTAATAAGACGCTGAACAAGAACGATCACTATGAAGGTCACTGGAAGGATGGAAAGATGCACGGCCTGGGAACATACAGGTGAGCGTGTGTTACGTCTAAGCACAATGGGCATTAAAGGAAGAGAATTTAGCATTTAAAAAGAAAACACAGTACTTAAAAAATTGCTGCACATATATTGATTTTTAAGGCCATCTTTTCCTTTGTCTGCAGGTATGCAAGCGGCGAGGTTTACGATGGATCCTTCCAGGACGGCATGCGACACGGTCACGGCATGCTGCGCAGCGGCAAGCTCAACACCTCATCGCCCAGCGTCTTCATTGGCCAGTGGCTCCAGGACAAGAAGACGGGCTATGGAGTCTTTGACGATATCACCAAGTATGCCTCTATCAGACATGTTCAAGTTGAAGTAGTTTGAATTTTAATGATTTATCTGGTGCTTCTATCCAGAGCAAGGAGTTAGTGAGCAAGAAGTGGTATTATTACATACAAGCACCAGTGACTGTTTCAGATTTGGCTGTTTAAGTGAGAGCTATGTGTCGTTTTTTTTCTTCAGAGGGGAGAAGTATATGGGCATGTGGCAGGATCATCTGCGGCAGGGCACCGGGGTCGTCGTCACCCAGTTTGGCTTGTACTATGAGGGAGTCTTCAAAGATAATAAGATGATGGTGAGTCTGTCGTGTTTGTGAGGGAAAATACAGGAAAGAAAGGTGCAAATTATCCTGTAAAGTCCCCCAAATCCAAGTTTTCAAGACTATTGATCAAAATGATGGCAGTTATTCATCAAACATTTGGCAAATTCACAACCAAGATGGTCAGAAGGAGGGATAAAGAGCTCACTAGAAAACAAAACTTTTAAATGGAGATTTTCTCTCTTGTCAGGGCACCGGGATCCTGCTGTCAGAGGATGACACGACATATGAAGGGGAATTCTCTGATGACTGGACCCTCAATGGAAAGGTACTCAGGGGTACTCAGGACCTGCATTGTTAAAAGTGGATTAACACACTGGAAACTAAACGTGCTGATTGGTTCCCCCTCAGGGTGTGCTGACCATGGCGAATGGTGACTACCTGGAGGGCTCCTTCAGCGGTGAATGGGGCTCCGGCCTCAAGGTGACCGGCTCCTACTTCAAACCTCACCTGTTCGACACTGACAAGGAAAAGACGCATGCAGTGTAAGCTACAGAGAGTCATCAATGTTAAAAAAAAAAAAAAGAAAACCAATCCTTGGACTTTTATAATTATGCTTCTCCTTCTACTTTATGTGTATGATGTTGCAGGAAGCTGGGCCGTCTGTGTGTGTGTGCGGAGGATAAGTGGCAGGCAGTGTTTGAAGAGTGTTGGAGTCAGTTGGGCTGTGAGGCTCCAGGACAAGGAGAGAACTGGAAGGCGTGGGAGAACATCGCCGTGGCCCTCACCACCAGCCGACGGCACATCCAGCACAGGTGCACACACTTTATTTCTGGTTTAGTTTCCTCCTGTTGGCAAGTAGAAGTAAACAAACTACAAGAATAATCAAGTAGAAGTCACCGTAAACTGCATTTTTACCCTGTTACTACTAATACTGTCAATTTATCTGTGTGTCAGTCCGGAGCTGTTGTCAAGGAGTCACAGCAGGACTCTGGAGAGTTTAGAGGTTATCCCACAGCACGTAGGACCCATCACCATGGAAAGATATCACACCATCCGCCTGTACCTCATCAAGGTGAGCTCACCCACTACTTCCCTCTGTCACTGAGGTCAGTTTAAACTGTATATTTAAACGATTTGATGTTCCCATGGGACTTAAATCAGCAAGTTTAAGCCTGATCTGTGGACTTGGTGAAGAAGCAGTGAACATATGGATTATTTTACATTGTACAAAATCATTTTTCTCTCACTCTTCCAGGCGTGCGACACACCGCTGCACCCGCTGGGCCGGCTCTTGGAGACTCTGGTGGCGGTCTACAGGATGACCTACGTGGGCGTTGGAGCCAACCGTCGGCTCCTTCCTCAGGCCGTCAACGAGATCAAGTCTTACCTCTGCCGCATCTTCCAGATCGTCAGGTAGTTTGCAAACAGTAACTTACTGTGTGTAGCTTGTATGTAGTCACAAATTCAATATCATAAATGCTTAATAAGTAATATCTGCATGAGCTCAAATTCTTGTTGTTTATTACTTTTGTTTGTTTGTGTGTGTTCTTGAATGCTGTGTAGGTTTCTGTTCCAAGATCTGCCAGAAGAGGGCGGCGTAATTCCAGAGCCGACCACCAACGTCCAGGAAAAAACTGAGCCAGACTCGAATGATGCTCCGCTGGACTCACCAAAACCGAGGTACAGGACCAAAGTACAGAAACAATGTCTCTTTGGAGCTTTGGAGGTCACATTAACCTTTCTTGTGTGTCCCCCGTCAGCCGTGTGGTGAGCAGCTCTGCTCTGCTGCTTCCTGTCCTGCTGCCTCGTCTCTACCCGCCGCTCTTCACCCTCTACGCTCTGGACAAGGAGAGAGAGGACGATGTGTACTGGGAGTGTGTCCTCCGCCTCAACAAGCAGCCCGACTTGGCTCTGCTCGCCTTCCTGGGTGTCCAGCAGTAAGTCACTGAACACCAGAGTCAAGCTTAATTTTCTTCTGTTTATATGTGCAAATCAGTGACTTCTTTTGTGTTGTTTTTTTCTCTCAGGAAGTTTTGGCCTGTTTCCATCCCCGCCTCTATGCCAGCACTGGGAGAAAAGCAGCAGGTATGGCCGTCTTAATGTTGTACACTTGGTCAAGTATTTTTAGATTTTAGTTTGGGACAGTATGTCCAATACGAGGATAAAGACGTTTGGCCTGTGTGTCTCCTCCAGGTTCTCTCCAGCACTAAAGATGCCTGCTTTGCCTCTGCAGTGGAAACACTTCAGCAGATCAGGTAAACCACATTAAGTTGATCATCTTAAATAAGCTGCACATTAACATTTGATGGTTAAAACATTTCAACTTGAGCCCGGAAAGTTTGTAAATGTGCTTTGTTTGCAGCACAACATTCACCCCGTCGGACAAGCTGCAGGTGATCAAGCAGACGTTTGAGGAGATCACGCAGGCAGTGCAATCGCTGTTGAAGCAGGACTTCCTGTGGTCCATGGATGATCTCTTCCCTGTCTTCCTCTATGTGGTGCTGCGTGCTCGGTCAGCCCTGAACAAAAAACACATATACGCACATATACATACACACATAATGAAGATGAGGCGACACAGAGAATATTCTGAATATTTGAGATAATATCGCCTTGTTTTCTGACATTTTATGGACCAAACTATTACCTGAAAATAAACATTAGTTGCTAAATCTCATGAGATTTACTAGACTTCTCACTGTCTTTAGAATCAGGAACCTCGGATCAGAAGTCAGTCTGATCGAAGACCTGATGGATCCCTGCGTCCAGCACGGAGAGCACGGGATCATGTTTACTACGCTAAAGGTAAAACACACACACATACTTGGACATGCATGAAATCTCTAACTCCACTTATATCCTTACTGTCTTATTCCTGTATAACTTTTCGCTCCACCTCCAGGCCTGTTACTACCAGATACAGCATGAGAAGATCACTTAAGGCGGCTGCGGTGTTCCTCTTCAATGCCCCTCCCCCCACCACCACAGCCAATCACAGGGTCAGGATCAGCAAGGCTTCAGGATGACAGACGTGTGTAGTGGCCAATGAGAGGTGGAGGATCATATGAACAGGTTGCACACACTCTGTGGAGCTCTTTGCCCTTTTAGCAACACTTATCCACAGATCATGAAGGTACACATGTGATTATTGTTATACTGCTAGAAATGAGCCACTTCATAACGTCCACAGATGTCCTGTGGGAAATCCTGACGTGGGCGGCGTTGTTACCTGGGAGGGAATTAGAGCTTCGTACCAGTGTTAAGTTTTTTTTTTCTAAGTGCCAATAGGACTGGATCTCTCTGCAATGAGCACATCTGGTGATACAAGCCTCATTTTCTTTCTTTACAAGAATCAATTCTTCAGCATGAAAAACAACTTTTTTGCCGTGTGAGAAGATGCATTTATTCACCTGAATCCCACATGAAGAAACTGACATGACGAGCATGTGGCTTTATGAACCTGACAGACTTTATTTTGTTTCTTATGTGGCTGAGACGGATGTTTGATACTGTATTTATATAAAACAAAAAAGTAAACTAACTTGATTATAACTGTAAATGATGACCAGCTGGCAGCCAAACACAGTTAAATGTTGTTAGTGGTTAAATTAGCCAGCTCGAACTCGGCAACTTTCCATTTTGAGAAGTGACATTAACTGACATCATCCCCATGACTTGATAAACAAGATCCAGCTGAAGAAATGTGTTTTTGTTGAGGTGAAACACAATCTTCTGATGGATTATTGACTTTAAAGCACACATATGTAGACGTTTAGCTTCCTGACCTTTAAAACAAACTGTTAAAGAGGTAAATCATGTTGCCCTGACACAACACAGAGAAAAGCGAAATACGTGGGTTTGTTGCAACCCAGTCATCATTATAAGTCATCTAACAGTGTTGAAGGAGAAATTTGAGTTGCAGGTTTCTCAGATATTTTTTTATCCAATATAAAGTGGGTTTTTGTATATTGATATTAAGATATGGGAATCACTCAAGAGGCTGCAAATATGTGTTAATTATATAGTTGTGGACAGCCGTGTTCAGTGCAGATAACATGTATTAATTTAAACATCATTTGAGGGTCTTCAATCCCTTTCTGATTTGTAAAATACTCAATGCAGAAGGTTAAAGTTTGGATTATAATGCAGACGGTTATTATAGATGATATATTATATAGATAGTCGGTCCTTTGCACCATCTGCTAATACTAACAGTTCTTTTTTTTAAACATTCACAGCACTAACTGTCATGCCTCTTTATAGAAAAAGGGCTTAAGAGGGATTCAGAGGATGACCAAGCCTTTTTTTGTTTGTTTTCTCCAACGGTTTAACAATAGAAAAGCCAGGATCAGAGTCCTCTTTTGAAAGGAGTAAATTGGGTGAAGCTCTCTGCAAAATTTTGAAAAAACGGTTAGAGAAAAATTTGAAGCTGCTGTTACTACATTGTCAATAAAACTGATGAAGCCCTCACAAACCGAACTGCGAGTAGAAACTGACGTTATAATGTGACGTGCTATTTGAAATCCAAACTGAATGGTTATGTTGTTATTATAAACTGAAGATAATGTTCATGACTGTCTGGTTAACTGACCTGTACCTCAATGCCTGTTCAACTATGACAACACCACAGACGGGCTCATGTTGCATTGTGTGTAAAAAAAATAACTGTTATGTCAATGGTGTTCACGAGTTGACGTTTTGTTTTTCAGCTGGCTGATGTTACACCTGTGTGTCTTTTACATGATGTCATATGTATTGTACCTTTAAATAATAACAAAGGGCAATAAACTGATTTGATTGGTGTTGCTAAATAATCAGACCTGACATTTGTTACGTGTTTTTTTTTTTTACTATGTTAATTAAAAATTAACTGTAACGTGTAGAACTGAAATGCAGGTTAAATGATAGCTGAGAAATGGAGAGGTTGTGAAGTGAAAGAAATAGGAAAATATATCTATATTTTTATTTGTACTTCTGTAACGTCAGATGCATTTTGATTGAAAGCAGTTTTCACTTTTAATTGCAGATCCTCCTTTTAACAGGTCAAGAGACGTCCTTCATATGTCAAAAGTAGTGCTGACAAATCCAGCTTTGTTCTTTTTGAGATTTGAGGGAGGGTGAGAATTAACCTACAAACATATAAATGATGTGTTCAGAGCCTTAATTTAATATTTGTTTAGTAAAGAGATAATCTCAGTGTTTTGGTGCAATAATGCGACTTTGTTTTCAGACGGAGGGAGGAGAATTTCCTCGGGAATTAGAGGAGGCTTGTGCTGAATAAGTAGACCAGAGATCTCCTATTTCAGCATCATGTCCACTCATTCTTAACTCCAGCTGTTGTAGCAGATATTTTAATCACTTTCTAAAGCCTTTTTCAACCTATAGCTTTTTCTAATTAATTAGTCTAACCCTTATCTGGCACTTCTCTAAACTGTGAGTATGAAATGCTCTTTAAAAAAATTTTTTTTGCCGTTGTCTTGTATTTTAAAGTGACACCCGACAGTAAATGTTCTCCCTCTCTCGGTCTGCAGAGTTGTCTTCGCTCCTCACACAGTTCCTCCTGCGTGTTGCTGAAAGCTGAAAGAGTTAAGAAGATTTGGCAGCTCCGCTGCAAGCAGCCAGCCAGTGAGGGAGATACTGGCTTCCGGTGGCCAGAGGCAGGCGGCTCACTTGCCTGGGATTAAATGGGATCGGGAGAGATTACAGCTCTCTCTCCTTGTAGTTGATGAAAGCGTAGCACTCCGTCCTGTCTCCGGGGAATATTTTCCCACCATATATATACTTTTGTGCACCTGTATTGGTGCTACAACCTGCAGGATCTGGAAGATAAAGGCTTGTGGCATCTCCAAGAGGTAAGGTGCATTGATTTGCTTCAAAATTGCTTCAATGAAGACCTCCTCCTTCTGTTTAATTACAGATTAGAGTCATAAAATTACATACAGTCACCTTCTTAAAGATTTACTTTGCTCGAGTACATCACATCTATTTTCATAAGATTGTGATATAGAATATAGTACAGTGTATATATACTTTATTAACCTTATTGTTTACAGAGGAAGGGATTTATCCCCTTCTTGGTCTGTCACAGTGTCCATCTTGTTAAATAGACATCACACCTGAACGAGTTCTTCAAAATAGAGCAGATTTTTTTTGTTCATATCAGTGTTTGCTTTCCCCCCCTGATGGTTAACCACCCGGAGATTACAGTCTGCACATCTCTGTATTTACATCACTGCTGCTCTTACGGGGCTGCCGTGAAGTGTGCCATTAACCCCTGACCTGGTTCACACTGATGGAGTTGTGAATATACTCCTACCTGATCCCACTGCACGCTCAAGCCTGGATTACTAACCAGGCAAAGTGGGCAACAGCTACAGAGGAGTCTTGTTTGAAAAAAATTACTTATGAAGCAGCATTTGTAGAAAAAAAAGTGTTTTCTCTACTTTTCCAGGTTCTTGCCAGTTGTGGTAAGCAGTCAGTTGGTGGTCGGGGTCAAAGGTCAGGGGTCCAGTGACCATGAGGCAGGCGGTGGAGGCTCAGGTGTTAAACCCCCACTGTGAACTCGGAGAACACGGTCAGTGTGGGGAATTGAGATTATTATCATTATTGCTTATTACATTAATATACTGCTTTATCTTGCTGTATACAGGCTGATAATCTGTGTGTGTGTGTGTGTGTGTGTGTGTGTGTGTGTGTGTGTGTGTGTGTGTGTGTGTGTGTGTGTGTGTTGCAGGCCTGCGTCAGATCCTGACAGATGTGATTGAGGAGGTGAGGCAGTCAGTAAATCAGGATATTGATGGAGCAGAGATTCTCCACAGTCTGCTGAACGCGTCCTGGCTGCAGTCGTTGCTCAAGGTCTGAATACACTTGTGTGATATATTAACATCAATCATCATTTTGATGTTAAATCTGCACTCAGTCACAATATAGTAAAAAGAAATTCTGGATCCACTTTGTGTTTAATTTCTCTTCTCATGTTTGAATTATTTGATGACCTTGTTTCCAGGTTCATGAGTGTCTTCAAAGGTACCTGAGAGGTTCTCCAGCGCCGGCTCTGAACTACGCTTCAGGACTCTCATTTCAGGTTTACTCAGATTTGTTTCATATTTATAACATTCATTCATTTTGTACAAGTCTGTTTTCTTCTTAAACTGAGGTATGTGTTTTCTTCTCCTCTCTCTGCAGCTGCTGATAGACATCAGAGCGTTGCCAGACTGCTCCGAAGACGCCAAAGAGCTCTATCAGCTCCTGCGACAACCCCACCTGCAGGTGAGCAACCGCATATCTGTTTGTGTCCAAAAATATCAATAATAGAAGATTGTTGGTTTGTGGTTTTATCCAGATAAAATACATACGGCTAGAGATAACTTATACCTTCAATGGTAGAAAAAACTAAAACTGTCTGATCTACATGTTATCCAGGCTCTTCTCTCAGCTCATGATACAGTGGCCCAGAAGGACTATGAGCCGGTGTTGCCACCGATGCCAGACGACGTGCCGGATGATGAGGAGGCCACCCGCATCGTCTGCCTGGTCAAGAACAAACAGCCTCTGGTGAGCAACACAGCTAAAACCACCTCATCACTCAAAGTTTGATTTGGAGTTTGTTTTTATTTAGGCGCTACCTGACCTGAAAATGAGATCACATTTTGATGGGGTCATGATTTTTATTTTTTTTTGAAGAAAGATCTGCTTGAATTTATAATCTATCATTTGTGTAATTCTCTGTTGATCAATCTCTTTTTGTCATGACACAGCACAAATTGTTAATTAATAGTTATTAATGAAGCAGCCTGTTTTACCTCTACCTTTGAGTGACTCTGTTGTCTCTCAGCTTCACAACCACCAGCGAGTCGGGCTGCCGCTGCCCAGTGCATCCCCTCCCTGTGCAAAAAAAAGATCCAGAGCAGGCGTCCGTAGTCAGTGGGACACCCTGAAGCGTCTGACCTGGCAGCAGCTTCACCGAGGCAGAGCGTTTGGACTCCACGCCGCTGCTGCTGGGAGAGACGACCTGGATGTTAAGGACTCGTCATGTCATGTCACGTGTACCGTGCAGCGAGGCAGCTACCCTCAAACTGAGTCACTGTGTCGCCCAGCGGCTCGGCCATATCCTCCGCCTCGCTATAAGATGATGAGTAACACTCAAACGTGCTGTAGCAAGCCGATGAGCCAGTGTAGAGTTTGTTACACCAACCTGCTGTGGGAGCAAAGTCTGAACCGCTCTGCACCTTCAGTGTACAGCTCTGTTCTGATCGGTAAGATCTGTTGGTTTTTCCATCATCCGTCATGGCGCCTTCTTCCTCCATCATTCATCACTTTTACTCATACTTTCTCGTGGATTAATAATCTCTGTTTTCTCGTTGGAGACGACATCATCGAAGGTCTTAACAGCAGAGATGAGGATGAAGCCCTGTCTCCGCTTCCCATTCACACACCAAACGCATCCCGGCAGTGGATGATGTCTCCCCCCTGCCTCACCGTGCCCTACTACACCAGCGTAGGCGACTACCTGCAGCCAGGCCTGCCTCCGAGGCTTCGAAACCAAAGCCTGCGCATCCGCACGGCTCCTCCCAGCCCTATACAGCCTCGACATGCATTAGAGATCCCCCAGGTGCCCCCTGTGGAACTCGCCAAGCAGGAGAGTCTGGATGAGCTGAGGACCACGGTGCAGCTGGCCGCCAGCTCCATGGAGAGCAACACCAAGGACATCAAGCTCCTCGGGGAGAAGATGGCAGCAGCTACTGAGCGCATGTCTGAGACGGTGCAGGACAACTCACAGGCGTTGGTCCTGCTCACCCAGGTGGTGGACCGGCTGCAGATGCTCCTCACCACCAGCAGGACTGAGATCAACATCCCAGCTGCTACAGCAAAACCCACAGACACCGAGCAAGACGGCACACCCAAGAGAAGCCAGACACCAAAGAGTCGAAGGCAACGTCCATCCCTGATGCACCAGTCCACATGTTCCTTCCCCTCACTTCCTTCCTCCACCTCCTCCTCCAGTTCCCTCAGCAGCTGCCTGAATGTTCCCTCCACCTCCCAGGCGATCAGCCGTCTGTCTGTGTCTTGCGGTGGGTCGCCTCGGGCTAACCTGAAAAACAAAAGCACCCCTTCACCTCAAAAGAAGCATTTTAACACAGAGCTTCAGGCATCCAAACATCCTTCAACCAACGGCCTGTTAGAGGAGCCCGTCAGCGCTGTGAAAGGAGGTCGCTCAAAACAGCGGAAAAAGAGGAAGAAGAAGACGAAATGAGAGCAGCTGATGAGTGTCCAAAAAGTGGACTTCTTGGCTCCTTTCAAGCCGATTGTGCAGTGTCTGAGCTGCAAACATGCACAGTGTTAGGTGACTTTTCTTTCGCTCCTTTCATTGTTGCTTGTCATTTTCCTCCATCGTGGTGTGTTCGTCTGGGAGACGCTCCATTTCATGGCGTTTCATGTTCATATTTCTTCTCACCTCGAGTGTTTCTTGTGTTCATTTCAGGAACTTCATACGTCTTCATTAGTTGATCTGTTTGTGCCTAAACTGTCAACCCTCCGAAGCTTTTCTTCCATTTCAGCCCAGTGTTTACATCCTGTCACGACTTCCTGCAGACTCCATCAATATTATTTTATTTATCTCCCTTCATGTCTTTCAGTGTTACCTCCACACGCCTCTCCTCCACATTACAGCAGTTTTATTTATTCTGGGCTTTTTATCTTTTACATTCTAGGGCGCGACTATAAAGAGAAACGAGATCACAGGAGAGATTTTTGTGGCTCGGGTGATACATGGAGGCCTGGCTGATCGAAGCGGTGAGTCTCTTCTCTCAGAGATAATGTTTGCATTTCTGAATTTAATTTCCGACTTTTCAGCTGCATCTCACAGTTTGTATATTTGTGTGTGTAGGTCTGCTCCATGCAGGGGACAGGATCATGGAGGTGAACGGTTTTCCTGTGGACGGCCTTGAACCAGAGCAAGTTATCCAAGTTGTGGTAGGTCACTGGTTGTTTTATTACATACACCTTCATGTCCTTCACTGACTTATTTATATTCATGGTTACTTATGTATCCTGTACTGTGCAATGTTGAATTTTTACAGTGAATAATATTTTAGAGTGCGTATAAATTTTTTTGTGTTTCTTTACATCCAATCAGCAAGCCAGGTCACAAGGCACCATCATGTTCAAGGTGGTTCCCATCACAGAAAGGCCGGTCCACAACCAGACGATGGTGAGTCATCTTCTCTTCTTGCGTTATTTTGAAACTTTACACATAAAATCACTTATGTTGCATCATTATAAAATGTTGGGTGCTAGCTGTACGTGCGGGCCATGGCCGACTACAGCCCTCAGCAGGATCCCACCATCCCCTGTGCCGACGCCGGTATGAGCTTCAGACGAGGAGACGTCCTGGAGATCGTAGACCAGACTGACGCTCTGTGGTGGCAGGCCAGGAAACTTCCCAGCATCACGGCGTGTGCCGGCCTCATTCCCTCCACCAACCTGCTCAAACGGTGAGGAGACGTCCTGCCTACCTGCGATGGTCTTATGCTGCACAAAATCTTTTTATAACCAGCAAGTTAACTTTTGGTTAATGCAAAGAAATAAGCTTCTTGAAGGCTGATGCAGCATTTTGTGTCCTGATGTGAAACTTGTAAAGCTGAATCTGAATCTGCGTGTTGTTACAGGAAGCAGAGGGAGTTCTGGTGGTCTCAACCTTATCAGCCACCTGCCTGCATACAGACCTGTGAGTTCACTCAAATGTCTTTAAATCAGCTTCTTTTTTCAGTCCCTGAATGACTCGCTTTGACAAATGTTTTCATAAATCCCTGTAATTGTGTTTCACCCCATGCTTACTTAAGTGAGCACTGTAGAGGAAGGTAAGTAGTATTTACATGTCCCTTCAGAGATGATTTATAATTTAACTTCAGATGTAAGAATATTTACCATTTAGTTGTGATTCAGAGGTTGTTTGTTTCTATTTTTTACCTGCAGAAGAAGACATGATAGCCATCGATGAGAAATGTGTTGAAGCAGGTAAAACCTCACTTACTCTACTTTACTTCTACTCCTCTTTGCTGCTCTGTAAATGTGTACAAAACAATGACTGCTGTTGTGTGATTTTCTTTCTGTCAGATGAGGAGGCATTTGAATCTGGTAGGTAAGTCTTTGTTGAGTTCATCTGTTTTGATTCGTACAGGAACTCAAAGTGTCACTCTGCCTCCTGTCCTTCACCTAAATCGTTTTATTTTGTCTTTTCCAAACTGTTCTGCTTTCTGATGTGAAATGTCAGAGGAGCTCAGAGAAGGTGAGAAAAGCACAAATATATTTCTGTTTCTCTGAGTATGCAAGTCAGAAATCTGTAGCGTGACTCATAATGGGGATTAAAAGTCGGGATATCTCAGCTTCTTCTTTCCCACTTTTAAATGTCCTCCACAAAATATTGTCACATTATTGATAAAGTGAGTCAAAAATATCGCACCAGTTTCTTCTCTCCTTCTGATGAAGAAAACTGTACCTTGTAAATAATGTGTATGCTTCCTGAATTTATTTAATGTTTTACCCATCCTCTGTTTAATTTGCATCCATATTTCTGACTTCAAACCAGGCGAGGATGATTTCAGCAGCAACGTTGAAGGAATCTATTTAGGTAAGTCTTCAAGCACTTTTAACTGCACATTAAAAAACTAAAATTTATTATTATAAAAAATCTAACATTGGCTCTCCTTCAGTGGGCTTCAGGCGCAGCATGCGTCTGTGTCGTCGGCGGTCTCACAGCACCACCCAGCCGTCCTGCCACACCCGCTGCCCCGGCAGCTGCAACAGCGCCCTCAACAGCCCCTACGAGGAGGTGGTGCGCTACCAGCGCCACCCGCAGGACACACAACGCCTCATCGCCCTCTTAGGTTTATAAACTGTCTGCTTTTTGCAAGTTTATGTTCACCTACCTCAGTATTTTTGTATTGTGAAACCCAGTGAATGAAAGAAGCATAAATCCTCATTTAGGAGCTGATAAAATATTTCTTTCTTTCTCAGGTCCATCTGGCGTAGGTGTGAATGAACTTCGGAGGCGTTTGATTGAAATGAATCCCAACGTCTTCCAGGGAGCAATACCATGTATGTACCAATAATCGTCATTCACTGAGTTCCACTTAATGATAAAAATTAGCTCATTGTTTATATTTATTCAAACTAATATACTTTTTGTTTTGTACTCTGTGAATAATGTGTTTCTCATTTCCTTCACCAGACACCACGAGAGCACCAAAAGGATATGAGGAGTCTGGCAGAGAATATTACTTCACCAGCCGAGAAATCTTCGACAACATGGTGTATAACAACAGGTCCGACTTTCTCTGATATGAATCGGTGATATTCTTTGTCAGATCTAAACATAATAATATTGACTTTTTGTGATTTTCATATTGCAAGATTTTCTGCACAAGAACACAAGAAAACACATAAAACACACAGTATGCATGTTTACTCTTATTCATCCTTTCTGCAACATAATCAGACGGTCTGACTAGTTTTAATTGTGAACAAATGCGGTTTGACTTTCCGGATTGAAATCTGATTAACACACTGATATGGATGGATATTTAAAGGGCTAATACATGTAATAAACCGATTATGACCAACAGGTTTCTGGAGTATGGAGAGTACAAAGGGAATCTGTACGGCACCAGCATTGAGTCTGTCAGGGAAGTTTTAAACAGCGGAAAGATCTGCGTCATCGACATTGAACCGAATGTAAGTCCAACACTGATGTAGAGACACTAAAAATGAACACTGAAGACTGAAATTATGGTTTTTTAAAGCTCAATTTAAGAATCAAAATAACCACTAAGAAATGTCACAAACAGCATTTGTTTTTTTATGCCTCCAGTTACATTTGTGAAATAGAACATGGCTTTAATGTGACTTTAATTTATCCATCTAGGCCATTCAGGCAGTGAGGACTCATGAACTGAAGGCTTACATCATCTATGTGAAGCCGCCGCCGCTGGAGCGCCTCAGGGAGACAAGAAGGGACTCGTACGTCACCACCAACTACTACATCAACCGACCGTTCAAAGTAGGTACCATCGCAGGATTTTAATATGACCTGTCAGAGCTGGAATCAGTTCTAATATCTGTATCCTCCGACAGGATGAGGACTTCCAGGAGATGGAAGAAGCAGCCCGGAAGATCGAGTCCCACTTCTGGCAGTTCTTCGACCATGTGATCGTCAACAATGAGCTGCAGGACTCCTGCACCCAGCTGCTGACGGCGGTGAGGAAGGCGCAGGATGAGCCGCAGTGGGTCCCAGCCAGCTGGATACGACCCTCCGCTGGGTCGTAAGAGTGGACAGAAGAAAACACAAGGGGTTACGAGAGATGTGACTCCTATTATCATGGCAGCAAAACAATTTATCTCAAACACAGTGTCACAGGTGAAATCCGTTTGGTTTATGTCTAACACTGCATGCTTGAGGGGGAGTAGGGCATGAAAAAAACAACAGAAAACATCTACATATTTTGATCTTGGTGTTTCTGACATGCTTGATCTGGTTCTTCAAATCCCCAAAGATAACATGGAGCCCAGAAAAATCCCTGAAACTGTGTCAGAATTTATAGAAATGAGAATTATCTATTAGAGTAAACTAACT
The DNA here is from genome assembly GCA_036937835.1 of Pampus argenteus. Taxonomy (NCBI): domain Eukaryota; kingdom Metazoa; phylum Chordata; class Actinopteri; order Scombriformes; family Stromateidae; genus Pampus; species Pampus argenteus. The sequence goes on along the minus strand of CM072883.1, from coordinate 1,910,882 downwards.
ATTTTTTCTTCTAACTAGTAGCAAGACTAACCGGTAACTGTAGTGCCTCTACAACCAAGGGGCAGCCTCTGCTTTCGTGCTTATGGAGCTACAGGATGTCAGATTTCTTGGAGTATAGCCTCAGAACCACATCAGAGTGTGTTTATTGTTATAGGGAGAAAAAAGGTAGTTTCCCGCTCTGCATGCAACTTCTTTACTTCTTCTGCCCTCCTCCCCACTCTCATACTGGGGTTTTGGAATTGAGATTATGATCTTTTTCCAGGTTATGTTTACATACTAGAAATTATCTGTTTGGTTTTTCATTCAGCATTTTGTCATTTATTAAAGTGTCAAGGCATTACATGCCAAAAGATGTTGATTAACAAAAAGCTGTGTTTGGCAAGCTCTTACAAACATTACATTTTGTGTCTTTATTTTATTAAAATAATGTGATGAAGGTTCCTATAAACTGCAACAAAAGTGTAAGCAAAACCACGACATTTTAATATTTCTAAGAGTTTGTAACGAGAATAAAAATTACTTCTTATAGTGTATAATATAACAAGTATTTTTTTTTATTGTTTTGTATGGGATCAATTATTATCCCAAGAATCAAACAAAAAATAATTGAAAGTAAATAAAAATAATTTGAAACAAAAAAGACCAACAAGGCAAAAGGCTTCACTTATATAATTTCTCTTTTTCTGTCACTTTTTTCAGTTAAACTGCTGAATTTTTCAATTTCATACCACTTGTAAGTTTAAAAAAACATTTCAAATGATTTTTATTTACTTTAAATTATTTTTTTCGTTTGATTCTTGGGACATTTTGTTGAATATAATCCCAGTTTTGGATCTTTGCCTCGACTTGCTTTGTATGGAGGTCATGATCCGCCCTACTCGGCCTCTGATTGGCTATTACTCATTGCCTGTGTTGGTTGACTTGTTTATGGATTGGTTAGGATTCGGATAAACCAATCAGAAGCAGAGTAGGGCGGGTCACCGGTAAATACATCCGGGTAGCTGCTCTCTGCTTGCTCTGCGTAAATAAAGTAAATAACGGTTCGAACAATCAAAGCAACCGTGTAGTTTTATCACTTTTAAAAGGTTTTAGTCATTAAAATTACACATTACATAAACATGATTTAACTGGATTCATATTTAAAGGTGAAATTTCACAGTATGGAAACGGGAGGCTCAAAGGTAACATTTATTTTCATTAGTAACGACAGCTCAGCCAAACTAACGGCAACTAGCTAACGATGTTTTCGGTTTTTACCAATATTTTTGGTCTAAAATTAAGCAAGCTAATGCTAACTATATGTTAGTTAAAGGCTTCAGGCTGGTCTGTGATAATAACATACTGTATATCCATCTAATTTAGCGTTACATTTATTAAAGTTAGTTGTAAATATTGCTTATAATTCATGTTTTGCCATAATAGAAAATACGACCCAGGGAGCTGCCGCCTCTTCCACAGGTCAGTCAACCTTCACTTATTACAGCACTGCAACTGACAGTCATTTAATTATGTTTTCACATTGTTTTTACTCTGATCAGCAGCCATTCAGTGTATTAAGTATTTGATGTATTGGTAAAGTAAATTCACATTTCTCCACCTGTGATTTTATGTAGATTTAATTGATAAATGACAAAAAGAATAAACTATTTATTTGACTTAGAATATGTTTTTTTTAATTAACTAATCTGTTCATCAACTAATTTTTTTTTTTTTTAACACAATTTGTATTTAAGACAGGTTTTAAAGTAAATAAATACACTGGTGTGATGACAAATAATAAATAGTCTGTTAACTGATTAGTTAGTTTACCAAACAAATGTGACGCAGAATAAGTAATCTGAATATATCAAGGAAATCGTCATGAGAATTTCACAGTATTTTCTGACATTTAATAGACAAACTAATTAAACAAATATTAAACGTCTCCTTGATAGTAATGGAAATAGTTTTCCTTACTCACCCACACGCTTCAATAATACTGAAAGGTTCGAGTCGTCATGACCTCTGGCCTCAGTAATCCTGGCAGATTTAGCCGGAGATTTAACTGCGTCAGGTTGTTATGTGTAGCTTCACTGCACTCTTACTTGATTCTTGGAGGGAATGGCCATAAAGACGATGGTAAGGTTCACATTTGATCAGATGTTGCTGTGGCTCTTAGCAGGATAGTTAGTAGGTAAACTTGTAAGATTTGGGATTGGCTTCTGGATGCTGTTGAAGATTTTACATAAATACACATGGAACTTTTTCTCTTTCTGTTTCTTTAGCGAGGGCAGCGAGCACTTCCCACAATGCCGAGGTACGTTAACGTGTTTGTGTTGCCATATATATCATATTCATGCTGAATAGTCAAACTAAACTTTCCCTCTTTCTTCTGCATGCATGACCACATGAAGTCAAGACACAGCTGGTAAGTCAGGGATTGTTAATTATGTATTTCTCTCATATTTGGACAGAAGCTCTTGGTTTGATTCACTTATCATTTTGTGTAGGAGACGTGCCGGCAACAAAACATAAGAAGAAGAGAGTGAGAAAGGAGCTAAATGGAGTCGACGATATGGACAGTATGTAACACACACACACACAAGAGTAATTATCTTCTTCCAACTATCCAGAGTAAACTTTACCACTCACATAATTAATTCTATCTTTGCTGTTCAGATGAGATAATGGAGATGGGAGGTCTGGGCAGCAGGGGGGGTTCAGAAATAAGGGAGCATCTTCCCTTTGAAACCACAAGCGACGCGCCGCCACAGAGGAGGAAGAAGAAAAAGAAAAGTGCTGCTATAGGTGGAAAATGCTTGTTTCACTGTGTAGAAAGAGGTTGGCGAGAATCTTCTCAGCTGAAGTTTGGTGTAAATCTATGATTGTGTCGCGTTTTAGAGCTTGAAGATGACCAAGCTGACCTGGTGAATGGAGACACAGTAGATCAGACCACCGATGGAGAAGAAAGAGTCAGAAAAACCAAAAAGAAGAAGTAAGAAACACTAACAAACAAAGAAATGGACAATTATTGGAGTGATCCCGTGTATATTAATGGTACATCAGTATATTTGTAAGTGAAATTAAGTTCAACTATTATATGTACTGCAAATGCAAATACCCAGACCATAACTAGAAATTAACTTTTAGTGTTTTTATCCTACTGGACTTCTAAAATATTAGTATTAGAGTTATATTAAGTTACAGCAATTAATATGGTACACTTGTGTTTATTCCTATCATTTTAGGAAGTCAAACGTCATTGAATCGCAGCTTCCTGATGAGTTGGACATAGAAGAGGATGACATTATCACTGACCCCCCACCTACTGTCCCCCAGCATTCCTTGTTCTCTGCACCGCAGGGCCAGAGCCAGCCGGTCGGGAAGGTTTTTGTAGAGAGAAACAGTGAGTAATGAAAAATGATTTAAAAGATTACACTGAATGATCTAATGGGGTCACTGCCGTTTTTATATACATGTGTGTGTTCACATGCAGAGCGTTTCCAGGCAGCAGAGCGCTCAGACTGGAGGACGACCAGCGACCAGGTAGAAAACCTGACAGACTTCCAGCACATGCAGCCTCTCTTGACCACCAGAGACATTTCTGTCAGGGTGCACGAAGGCTTCAGGTGAAAGAAAAAAGTGTGATCGAGAGTTGTGTGTTTGTGTGTATTGTGTGTAGTGCTTCAGCGCCTCCTCACTCATGTATCTGGTTCAGGGTGTTCGGTCTGTATTGTCACGGCTTCCTGGCGGGCTACGCTGTGTGGAACATAGTGGTGGTGTACATGTTAGCTGGGCAGCACCTCACCGCTCTGACCAACCTGCTGGAGCAGTACCACAGCCTGGCTTACCCCTCCCAGTCTCTACTTTACATGCTGCTGGCCATCAGCACAGTAGCTGCTTTTGACAGGTAAGATGGTGTCAGTGCAGTTGGAGATATTGCAACTTGTTCATTTCAGTTATAATTAACAAGTGGTTGACAGTGTGCAGGTTTTTTTCATATACTTGCGAAGTAAATTGCTGATATGAAGCAAAAAACAGCTGGAACGTGTTGCACATAGTGTTGTTCTCTAAAACGTAAACTCTTGTGTTCTCAGGGTGAACCTGGCCAAAGGCTCCATGGCTCTGCGGGAGTTTATTACGCTGGACCCTGTAGCTCTTGCCTCATTCTGTGAGTCTGCACCAAATCTATTATCCAACCCTCAAACAAACTTTCCTTTCATTTTGACACTATTTGCTTATTTTTTCTGCTTCCATCCACCACTGCAGTATATTTCTCAGCGTTGGTCCTTTCCCTCAGCCAGCAGATGACCAGTGATCGTATCAATCTCTACCCAGCCTTTAACACAACATTATGGTGAGCTCCCTGGAATCAGATTATATTATATTATATTTCTGTCTCATTATGACAGCTGAATATGAAACCTACTACCTACCTACCTTAGGCCTCCTGGGTCAGAGCACCAGATTCTTCACCCATGGGTGACAGTCAATCTTGTAGTGGCTCTGTTAGTGGGCCTGGCCTGGATCTGCATCGCAACCAGACCTGAAACAGACTACACAGAGGGTGAGAGATAATTACTGCTTTAATGTCAATGTAGGGTTTTAAAATACATTCAAGGAAAACGTAGGTTTCATTATCTTCTCCTTCTTCTTCTTCTTCAGGTTATCTGATGGCCATGGAGATTGAGCCTCCCAAGCCAGAGGACCAATCAGAAATGACTGCCTGAGAAGATACTGTATACCTGCTCTGAGACACTCTGTACAGCTTTGTTGTCATTTTGCACATATTGTTTGCACTGTATTTTAACAGTGAACACTGAATGTGATGTAGATTATTTTTGTATTTTTTAAATGTTAATGTGCTTGTCTTTTTAAATACAACATTTTATCCAACATATCCAGCTATGTTTCTTTATTATATTCTGAGGGGATTAGATACCTATGCACGAAATTTCCATCCATCGATTACCTCTGAGCTGAACTAGTTTGCTCTGTCTTTAATCCAGACTTTGTAGTCGAGCACAGAGGAACGATCTTGCCTCCCTACTTTCTGTTGACGTGGTAACGGCTGTTATCGTTGTGGGTGCAAAACTGCAGCTATTCATGAGTAAAAGTTAGCGCAACTGTGCTATTAAAAGCGAGCAGTAATGCTGGACTTTGCTATCTTTGCTGTCACGTTTGTCATCATTTTGGTTGGCGCTGTACTCTATTTGTACCCGGTAAGTTAGCTTTAAGTTAGCTAACGGTCCTGTCACGACAGTTAATTAAATGTTCTCTTGCTCCTCGGCTAGCTGGAAAGTCTCATATAGCATAATTTAGCATATTAAACGGACCAGTACAACCTAATTCTGCGTTACGAGCACTTATCCACTTACTATATGAGCTATTAAAGTTAAAAATGTGAAGATAGATGATGTCTAGTACATCATTTATATGCTGATTTGATCCAAAGACCCAAATAATTAGTGACATTAAATGGTGATTTACATTATGTTTGTGTTTACTAGTAAGTGAAGAAAATGACTTTACCACATTTTAAATGGGATTTCGTACGTCTGAAAGGAAACTTTATTTATCTCCAGCTGGAATTGGTCAAACTATCAATATATGGCAGTTAATAAAACATTTTTCTGTTACTAACAGCAATATTCCTTTTATAATCATGTTTTCAGTCATCCAGAAGAGCTTCTGGCATCCCAGGTCTCAACCCTACAGATGAAAAGTAAGCAACTTTGTTATGTTTACCACTGTTTTTGCAGCTGTTGTTTACTTGGTAAGAAGTGAATGTATGCCAGGTAAGCTGCCTCCATGTGAAAGTGCTGTAATGAAGTGACTAAAAGCTATCCTCCACATAGAGCATATATGCAAGGTATGGTATTTTTTATTGTAATTGTTACCACATTTAAGGATGTTTGCACTTCACAGACGTGTAAATTGACTCCAGTGCCAGAGGAAGCGCATTTTTTGGCTATTTTTATCATGTCTTGTTTTTTCAGGGATGGAAACCTGCAGGACATTGTGAACAGAGGCAGTCTGCATGAATTCCTCGTCAGTCTACATCAGGAGTTTGGGTCTGTGGCGTCGTTTTGGTTCGGCGGTCGCCCGGTGGTCAGCCTGGGGTCTGTGCACCAGCTACGGCAACACATCAACCCGAACCACACAAGTAAGTGCACCAGCGAGGAGGAGTTTTGCTGCTACTCATAGTACAATAATACATTTCAATACCAGAATCTGAAGCCATCACCAGCCTTTTTTGTGCTGCTGTTGTTCCTTGCTCTTCTCAGCTGACTCCTTTGAGACGATGCTGAAGTCGTTGCTAGGTTACCAGTCGGGGATGGGAGGTGGCGCCAATGAGACCGTCATAAGGAAGAAGGTGTACGAGAGTGCTATCAACAGCACGCTGAAGAACAACTTCCCTCTTGTGCTCAAGGTTTGTACCACTGTACCACCAAAAGTCACACTACCCACTGAAATATAAAGTACAGAGGATTTAAACATTTAAAGATATATTTTCTGTGATCATCTTCTGTTTCCTAGCTGGTGGAGGAGCTAGTAAAGAAGTGGAAGTCCTTCCCAGAGACTCAGCACACCCCGCTGTGTGCCCACCTGCTGGGTCTGTCCATGAAAACTGTCACTCAGCTGGCCCTGGGCGAGCGCTTTAAAGATGACACTGATGTAATTTCCTTCCGCAAGAACCATGATGCGGTGAGAGAGTCTGCATTAATCATCCTAAACTGAGCTGTAGGTTATATTCCACTTGTAGGAAGAGAGTTAAGAGTGTGAGTTTTTCAAGGTGAGAAACCATTTTTGTACTTGCTTTGCTCACCAGATCTGGTCAGAAATCGGAAAAGGCTACTTGGATGGCTCCTTGGAGAAGAGCTCCAGCAGAAAAGGACATTATGAGAAGGGTGAGTGACGTTTGAATCATTAGTTTAAACCAAGCTGACTTTTTAAAATCTTTTCAGTTCCATTTCATGTGCAGAAAACATGTTTTATTTAAATATTTGCTTTTGTCGACATGTTGCAACAGAATTGGGCCTCTTTTATTGTTCAGTTGTGGAGAAACAGGAGGGAAAGTTTGCAGAGGCTCAGACGTTATCTGTGTGCAGAACAGCTTGACAGGCAGCTAGAGGCACAATCTGGGAAAATACAATCAGTACAATCTCCTTAATCAGTGGATAGCCACTGTTTTGAGGACTGTTATTGATTCACCTGCCAAGGACAATTGTTGCTGGCAGTTGGCACCTGGCTGGAGTTAAATTTGGATGCTGTCTGAAGGGCTGGAAAACAAGAATGTCAGGAAACTATATTTACACGTCTAATATATGTTTTGAAAAAATAAGAGTCAAATGACTATGTCTTCATTCTTTATTCCCTGGTGTTCAGCTCTGTCAGAGATGGAGTCTGTGCTGCTGTCAGTGGCAAAGGAGAGAAAAGCCCAGAGGAAGCAGACGATGTTTGTGGACGCTCTGCTTCAGTCGAGTCTCACAGAACGACAGGTGAATACTGATCCACGAGAGCAGATGAAACACACCTTTACGTTCCCACAAAGGTCTGAAAAAGTCCTGAAAGTCCTGTTTGTTGCTTGTTTCAGATCATGGAGGATTGTATGGTGTTCACTTTGGCTGGATGCGTCATCACTGCCAACTGTAAGTGATGCTTCATGAGGTTTTCTCCACAGATCAAGAACATGGATTTGTGTCTGAGATCATAAAAAAACTGGAAATACAAATTTTTCAGCTGAAAAGTATAAAATTGTGGTGTTTTGTCAGTGTGTATCTGGGCTCTTCACTTCCTGTCCACCTCAGAAGAGGTCCAGGACAAGTTGTACAAGGAGCTGGAGGAGGTTTTGGGTTCTGATCCAGTCACCTTGGACAAGATCCCTCAACTCAGGTAAGATCTTTAGATCAATCAAATATAAAATATTGGACCGGGCAACAGACGGTCCAATTTTAATGAAATGTAAAACAATGATGCTGTTGCAGTGTTTGAGAATTCAAGAAATTGCTTAGATTTATGAGATTGTAGTGTAAAAATTCTAGGTTAAAGTTTAAAACCTGAATGGATGATACACTACAGCACTTGTGGAAAAGAGTCGTTCACATTTAGCAACGTCCAGGCATGTTTGATGCATCAGATAACCTTGACATTATCTCATTTCTGTCCTTGAACAGATACTGCCAGCAGGTCCTCAACGAGACTGTGAGGACTGCCAAGCTGACCCCTGTCGCGGCTCGACTTCAGGAAGTGGAGGGAAAAGTCGATCAACATGTCATCCCCAAAGAGGTATCTGGTGTTTCTGCTGTCTGTGGCTACCTGTGTGTTTGTTTCTCTGCAGATCAACGCTGGGTCACACAGATGACAAAGAACTGGGAAATTGTTGTTTTTTTCAGTACCTATTAGGTTCAATAGCATGCATTTAGCTTAAAAACAGCAATAATTGTATTAAGAAATGTGCATATGTTTATTAGAGAAGTATTAGAGATTATTGTTTTCATATTTCAGACGTTGGTGATCTATGCCTTGGGAGTGGTGCTGCAAGATTCTGACACCTGGATCACCCCATACAGGTTTGTTTTTAAAAAATGTCTCGATAGTTAAAATAGCGTGAGAACATCAAGTGTATATTCACATTGAAAATATTGGTTGATATTGATGTCCCTGATCCCTCAGGTTTGACCCGGATCGATTTGAGGAAGATTCGGCCAAGAAGAGTTTCTGTCTGCTCGGTTTCTCAGGGAATCAAACATGCCCAGAGCTGAGGTAAAGATTAACATTAAAACACAAATAGACAAATCACGTGCATGGGAGAAAATACATTTATTCTTTGAAGGAGAACTATCCTGCTCCTTGTGGTTGTTTTTTATCGCTTATATTTTCTGACAGGTTCGCCTACACTGTAGCTACAGTCCTGCTCAGTACGTTGGTGCGGCAGCTAAAGCTTCACAAGTTGAAGGGACAGGTCATGGAGGTCAGATCTGAGCTGGTATCTACGCCTAAAGACGAAACTTGGATCACTGTCAGCAGGAGAAGCTAAAACAACTGTAAATCCACTGGAGGGAGAAAAGCTGAAGAGTCATATTCCCAAAAAGCAATATGATTAGCATATTGATTAAAGGACTTACCTGAAATTAAACAAGTATTTCCATGACTCACAGTCACAGTATTTACCTCTCTGACACTCTCGTGGGTTTTTCTTTGTACAGTAGTGTTTTCCACACACTAGTAGCTCCACCACATGATTTTCTCTCTGGAAAGTTTTTCTATCTGAAGCCTTAAGCACGTTAATACTTGACTGAGTGTACACGGTCCAAATTTGCACTTGTTGAAAGATGCCATCTGTTAAAGGAGGGAAACTCGGTGCTCTAATGCTCTACGATGTAGAGGAATAATAACTTGTGCTGCCAGATGTTTTTTCTACATTTGCTAGAACAACTGCCTTATGTCAAAATCCCCAGTAGCCTATGGCTTGTTTGTCTACTAATGCAGCCACATTTAGACATTTCATTCCTTTTTTTAAACATAGTTGCATCTTAATAAATATGTACGAAAATGTTGTGTGGGTTTGTCATTTCTACATTTTATATAGTGTTTCACCATTTATTTTCCTTGTTCAGTCATTCTACCTCCAAGAATTATATTTCTTTAGTATCAGTGTGAAATGATAATGTCACGTGTTATAAATGTGGTTTCAACCTGCGTCCTACTGAATGCACTTTGAGCAAAAGCAGATCCTGTTTGATCACCAGGATCATGTAAAAAAAAAAGGAACAAGAGAAGTGTTCACCCAAGAGAGATAAATATGCTTTATTTGTATCTGTGTATCAATAATTAGATTAGAGAAAAAGGTCCTCAGTATTAATGATGTTATATAGAATAATATATCAGTCAGAGGGATGAAACCACTACTTTTACTGCAATACTTATAAATAATACTTATAAACTTTTACTGAAGTAGGATTTTTTTATGCAGGATCTTTGTTTTTTTTTATTTTATTTCTGACCTGCCAAATGTTTGGCATATTTACATATAGAAAAATAAACACAAATAAAAATGAACCAATACAAAATATTAATATTTCTATTAATTTGGGGACCCTCTGCTCTGCACGAGCCGGCCGGGAGAGCCCCTGCAGTACCACAAGCGACCGCGGAGGCGCCAGTGAGTCTACACACACACACCGCTTCGCTAAAGATGTGAAAATGGCGGAGCTACAAATGCTTCTGGAAGAGGAGATTCCAGCTGGACGAAGCGCACTACTGGACAGTTTCACCAATTTGGAAAGAGTCGCCGAGTACTGCGAGAGCAATTATGTCCAGGTAAGATGTCACCTGTGTGAAAGAGAGGACGTTGGCCAATGTTTTTTTTTTTTTTTGTTCAAGGGGCGAGCTGTTGCTAGGCTAGTTGTTGCTAACTTCTCAGTTAGCTCTCCTCGGCTAAAGCAAAAACAACCCGTTGTCAAGGCATTTTAACCGATAACTAAACATATTATTTGTCATTTTCTCGCCGTGTTTATGTCAAGTTTTTTAACATTTAAATTGTATGTTGATATTTAATTTATTTAACAGTGTGTGTGACTTGTACATCCATCGTAGCTCGCTAACCAGCTGCTCGGCATCACCAACGGTCTAAATAACCACACTGGCACCGTGGAAATCAATTTCCCTGCCCGCTGTGGGGATCAATCACTGCCGCTGCAAGCAGCCAGCTGATCAAACTGATGGGCTGGAGGTGCAGGACGAGATATAAAGCCAGATTAATCTCTGATTGAGCTTTGGTTGACAGAAGTTAAGTTAAACAGCCGTGCCAATGTTATCAACAGCCATTGATTTATGATGTTGGGGACAAACACGCCTGTACAAGATACTCATATGATGTCATTTATCCCCAGAAATGCTCAATTTAAAGCCTGCACAGCCATGATTTCCTATTTTAATTCATAACCTGTTCTGCAGGTTGGGAAAGGCAGAGTAATGTTGCATCTCTGTTTACATTTTCTGTCAGAGATGAGTGAAATTTGCACAGTATGTTGTGCAAAAAATCATACTGGATGTGAACCAGTGGTGGAAGAAGTACTCACATCCTTTACTGGAGTAAAAATACAACATGTGAGAAGTTTAGAGGTAAAAAGGTTTCATCTTTAACATTGTGTTGTATTTTAACAGCTTGTTATATTATCCAATGTGTCACATCTGCAGGTGTAAATATGTAGAAAGTACAATATGTTCCTCTATAAATGCAGTGGAATGGAAGTATAAAGTAGTATCAAATGGAAATACTCAAGTACCTCAACAGTACTTGAGTAAATGTACTTGGTTGCTCACCTTTTTTAGGGAATTTGATAATCTGAGTGCTCAAACAAGGTTTGCAATTTGGGACCACAGTGCTGGTGAGAGGGGGTTTGACAAGGTGATACTGAAATCTGACGTCCTGGATGAACAGGGTTGATCAGGTCTGACAGGTTGCCCTGTGGAGGAGGAGGAGGAGGATGAAGAGGAAGAGAAGAGAAGGAGGTGGCCCATGGATGTTGGCAGCTTGCTGTCTGGCAGGCTGCCCTGGTTTCTTCACACTGTCAGATGGGTGATGCCACTTATAGATCAGTTTGACAGACGTTTTCAGCAGGGGGGCACATTTGTGGGATTCACATCTTCACCCTGCAGTGTCTCCCTTTAAGCTACTGTACTGTTAATTCACGCAACACTTGGTATTTAGATGTACTACTATCAGCTTGTTTCATACTAATGTGGGTTGTATGTGGAAGTGGGAGGATTGATAATGGTGGAATAGTAAGAGAAAAAGGTTTTGCAGTTTCTTTTGACTGCAGTTGCATCCTTGTGCATTTTTAGCCTCTTTCAGAGTAGAAATTGTGTCTTCTATGATATATTCCTCTATGAAATAATTCATTGCAGAACAATTTTCTGGTATTAAACACCACTGACTGAGAATATCATCTCCTCCCAGACTGATGCTGATCAGATGTCAGTCAATTAATCTGTTAAGGTAATTGTTTTTAATTTTAACAATGGACTAAATATTAGAAACGCCTCTCGGTGTGATGCAATAAAATTCAACAGCCTCCAAAATGACCATAAAGGTTGACTCAACGCTGCTAAAGCAACCTTCATCATGCAGCTATGATTTTATTACAGTGTTGTTGTATTAGACTGCATTAGCTTTACCGAGCTAATAAACTGGCAACTGAGTTATGGTTGTGAAGGAAGAATAACCTGTTTGTCTTCATACATGTTGCATCATTCACACACAGTTTTTTGTTTTCCGGATGCTTGACTCGGTTGAAATAAGTTTCAGTGAGTGATATATTCAATATATTGTCAATATATTTGGGTCTGGAATTGAAATACCGCCTGTGGATTTTTCCTTTTGTGCTATTTGGACTCTTGACTTTAGCAGCATAGCTTTAATTTAAATCAATCAATATCCAATCATGACCCGAAGGCCGCTGTGACCTCCAAGCATCTGGACTGTTTATCTAGTAATGAAGGTTGCTGCTGTGCACGCAGGAAAAATAGCTAATAAATGATTTGTTTTGAGCTGATACAAATGATTATTTTAATTGTAGATTAATCAGTTTCCCATGGGTCCAGTTGAGGTCTTTTAAATGGCTCTTTTTGTCTGATTCAGCAGTTCAAAACCAAAAGACGATGAATCTGCATCAATGTAAAACAAGGCAAAGCAATGAAATCATCTCATTTAAACGTCTTGAACCATGAAATATTTGGCTAAAATGATTATTAGATGAAATACTAGAGTTTAAAATGCAACTTGCACTGAATACTGCTGGGTCTTTTCTGTGTTGAGCGTTGTGTTACAACCTCAACCTGTGTGCAGTGATACAGTACATGCAGTGTCAGTAAGGAACACTGATTCCCAGCAGAGACATTAGCGGATCCATCTGCCCTTTGATGTTCCTGTTGATGTGCCCACGGCCGAACCAGCTGCCTCAGAAGACTCCTTTCACTCTGGCTGCAGCTCCATTACCTGCAACTCGCTATTAAAAATCACTGTCGAAAACTCAGTCGGCACCTTGTGAGTTTTGTTTACATTTAGCATCTGATATTTAAATAATAAAAATAATTGATGAGACAAAGATTAAATTAAAAATTGGATTTGACTGTAAATATTATTTTTTTATTTAAAAGGGAAAAACACACGAGCTTGTGCAGATACTTCATATGCACACATCTTATACACAGATGGTATTTTCAAAATGTCCCCGAGCAACTTGAAGAGTTTTCTCCCGTCTTACTCAGCGCCTGTTGATCAGGAGAAACGGCTTCATCTGCATACCACAAATGCAAATATCTCTCTTCTCCCCTCCAGTCTCCAGACAAGCAGAGGGCGCTGGAGGAGACCAAGAACTACACCACACAGTCTCTGGCCAGCGTAGCCTACCTGATAAACACACTGGCAAACAATGTCCTGCAGATGCTGGACATCCAGGCCTCGCAGCTCCGCCGTATGGAGTCCTCCATCAACCACATCTCACAGGTGGGAAAAAAGACATGCAGAGTTCCACTAATGAGCTTTTTGGCTTCGTGTACATGTGTATTTTAAGATATCTGCAAGTTGAATAAAAGAAAATGTCTTGTCCGCAGACGGTGGACATTCACAAAGAGAAGGTAGCCAGGCGGGAGATCGGCATCCTTACCACCAACAAGAACACGTCCCGCACACACAAGATCATCGCCCCAGCCAATCCAGAGAGGCCTGTACGCTACATCCGCAAGCCCATCGACTACAGCCTGCTAGACGACATGGGTCACGGAGTCAAGGTAGTGTAACAAACACATCATCATTCATTTAAACTAGTGTAACTTCATCTCCTGAGGCCTCTCAAAATGATTCAAATTAATAATCGAAGAAGCAAATACTGAGAGAAACGCTTTCAGTGACGAGAAGTACGAGAATCTATTTTAATATTTGTCTTGAGTTTTCAAAGATGCTCAGGGTTGAAAGGAACCTGTGTTTCTGTTGAGGGATTAATGTGGGCTATTCTCTGCAGAAAGGACTTTTATAGGTCAAACAATCACGATTGGGTTTCAGGTAATGTAAGAAAAAATCAATGACTCAGGCTTTTCACCAGGGTTGGAAACTAATGTCACCCAGGACATAAATTCTGCCAAATATAACCTTTTGATGCTGTGAATCTGTCACCTGCTACAGTGACCATTTTATTTAATAAAATAGTGAAAACGCTGAATTTGAAAAGCTAGATTCTCACCGACTTCCTGAACAAAGACGAGTTTGTTTTCCAAAGCTGCTCCCTCAACCTCACAGAGGTCTCAAAGAAAGATTCCTCTGATCCCAACACTGAGCCATTGTTTGGCTTTATGTACCACATGCATGAACAATTGTTGTTTTTCTCTCCTTTATCACACACTAATCCTCTGATTTCTTCTCTTTCCCTCTTTCTGCTTGCCTAATTTTATCTTAATATTCAACCTTAGTGGTTGCAAAGGTTTAAGGTAAGAGTTTTAAAGCAAGAAGTTTGGAGGAGGGAGTGTTTGTTTTTGTGATTATTGACTGAGTTGGTTGTTGATGTGAATTGCTGTGAATAGCTGGTTTTTTTTCCTTCTTTTTCTGTATTTAGGAGTGTGTTTGTTGTTAAAGGAAAATCTCAACATTTTGGGAAATATGCTTATTCACTTTCTGGCGTAAATGAAAAGATCAATACCAATCTAATTTGTCTGTTTGATATAAATAATATAATATAAAGATGGAGCCAGGAAGCAAGTTATGATAAAGCAGCATAAAGACGGGAAACAGGATCCTCTACAGGTTCACTAATTAATAGGTATTATTATTTTTATTAGAGTCAAGGGGGACATCTACATCCAAAGATATTCACTTTACTGTCATGTATTATATAGAAAAGCATGAAATCACCACATTTGAGATGCTGAATCCAACAAATATTTGGCATTTTTTGCATAAAAAAATTATTCGATTATCAAAATAGATGCTCAGCTAATCGATTAATTAACTGAGAACCTTTCTTTGTGCTCAGCGAAGCATCTACTGCGTCCAGCTTCATATTGAGCAGACAGATATGAAAGTGGTGTTAATCTTCTTGATCAACACGAGGCAAGAAAGTGAATAAGCACACTTCCTTTATAAAAGACACGTTTACGGTTGTGTATGTTTTTAATTCTCTGCTCCTGGATTAAACTCATTTCTCCCCACAGGCCAGCGCTCAGAACATGAAGACCGGAGGAGGCGCGCTCCCTCGCACCAACCCCCCCACACAGAAGCCCCCCAGCCCGCCCATGACAGGGAAAGGGACCCTTGGGTATGTAAGCTGTGAATCAGATGGACGCCAGGCTGCAGACTCGTGTCCGTCAGAGTGCAGCTGTAGGTTTTGTGGCTTTAGGAAAGTAACCACAAGCCTTTTTTTTTTCAGATGGAACTGGTTTCTCCCGGTTTCATCATCACTCTTTTCACCTCCATGTTTAATTAGTGTCCTCGGGGCGGTTTAAAATACATTTCAGTGCCAGTTCTTATAACAGTGGTATTCTTTGTCTTGGCTTTTCATCTGGTGAGATAAAGTTGTGAGTCTCACTGTTCTTAAAGAAGCTTCTCAACCTCATTTGTTCTATTCTTCCTTTCTCTCCGTATAAAGGAGATATTTTTTTAACAAACCGCCTGCTGAAATTTGGCTTTGTTGAAGATACCGTACACATCTTTTAAAGCACAGGTGCACATGACACACAGTGTTTTTATTATACAGAAGAATACAAAAGGTCAGCTGTGTTTGTTTATGCATTAAAATGTCACGAGTGTGTATTAAAATGCACTGTAGGCATTTTTATGCTAATGGTGATAAATTTCTTGGACTCTTGAAATGAAAGGAACAGATGTTTAGAGCAGATTTTATTCCAGTGTGTTGAAATCACCTTTTATATATGTATATATGTAGTCGGTCTCCAGCCCACCTGACCTGTGTGTCTTTGGACTGTGGGAGGAAGCTGACAGCATGCAAAGTCCACACAGAAACTACCAGGGCCTGAATGCAAAGCACACAGCCACCATCCTGCTCCGAAGCAAGCCTTAAAACTCTGACAAAAGTGAAACTAGAAAATATTCACATTTTCTTTTCTTATTAATTCTGGTATTATTCATGCTGGCTCAGTGTCATAGATCCCAGCCATCATTTAACGTTGTGCTTTTTCATGTGATACATCAGCTGATATTGACTTTAATTAGAATTAACACCTTAAGAGACAAATTAGCAGCATCTAGTCAGTAACGTGTGTTAATTTCTCACCCTGATTGATGTCTGTCACCCTGCGTCAATGATTGGGGTCATTGTTGTTCTTAAAGACGGAGAGCGTTTTGTTGTTGCTGTTTTCTTATCCCCACAGGGACTCTGCTCGTGCATCTCGTACGTGTTTTCTTGTCACTGTTGGGACCTTCTTTTGCGTCAAGTGCTGTTGTGTTTCTGTGTGAAAAGTGTTCAGGTGTGTGTGTGTCTTTCTCTTGAGAGTGATAGTGTGCCTGCCCCTTCATAATGACCTTCTTCAGAGGTGTGTGTGTGTCAGTGCGTGTTTGTGTCTCTGTCCCTTCAAGACGCATGCCAATCAACCATAGCTCCTCCATGATGCACCTTCTGCCGCAGCGTGTGGCTACGAGCGAACATCTTTTTTTTTTTTCCTCTT
Source organism: Pampus argenteus (assembly GCA_036937835.1). Taxonomy (NCBI): domain Eukaryota; kingdom Metazoa; phylum Chordata; class Actinopteri; order Scombriformes; family Stromateidae; genus Pampus; species Pampus argenteus. Next base: position 1,894,223 of record CM072883.1, on the reverse strand, counting down.
TTGTTTTGTTTTATAAATTTACTTTCAGTTGTGTGTTTGTGACCCAACCCGCCCACTCCTGGCTGCCCCATATACCTCATAGCAACGTTTTGCCATAGCAACAGTGCTCAGAGATGGGTCACCACACTGTGTCAGCTGGGAAATTTACATGCCAGCACGTCTTTATGGGCCCAGATCAATAAATCTCAGGGTATTTTTAAAAACTCAGGACATCATCAGGATCTGTGTGTTGGTTCAGTCATGTTCAAGGACGGATGGACATTTGATTTAAACTCTGATGCACTTTTTAATGACTGAAAAATCTTACTGTAATCTAATCGTGTTGTAATTTTGATAGGTCAAATTATCAATGTGTGCAAAATAATACATGTATCTTGTTAAAAAAAAAGTGTGGTTTATATTCTCATTTTAAGAAACAGTGTTTGGAGGCCAAACTCAAACTTAATTGTGTAATTTAATTTAATTAATTTAATTGACTCTGCAATTTAAAACTGCTTTACTAACCTGTTGAAGATCTAAGTGACTGTAATTATCATGCAACGATTATTTTTATTCCATCATCGACTAATCTGTTGGACTATATTCGTGCTTAATCTATTAACTGTTTGGTTAATAGATGTCAGAAAATAGAAAAGCCCCATTACACTTTTCTAAAGCCAAAAAGATTAGAAGATGACTCGCTAATATTATGATTCTTTAGAGGTGAGTTGTGTGTTATGATTCTGTCTCTTTCTACATATCAGACATGTCTTTCCTTCCTTCTTCCTAGACGAGTATACATGATAAGGAAATGCGGTTTTTAAGCGTGCCGTCCTGACTCCGCCCGACAACACCTGAGGATTCACCCCGATGTTCCACCTGTCATACCCCATTTTTTAAGTTTGCACTTGTTTGTTTCTTGCTCTCCTCCTCCTCCCCCTTCCCCTCCCCTACACTTCTCTGTGGATGCCTCCCCCTCCTTCGACTCCTGTCCTCCTGACCCTCTCGCAGGCGCCACTCCCCATATAGGACGCTTGAGCCGGTGCGTCCACCCGTTGTCCCTAACGACTACGTCTCGAGCCCGACGCGCAACATGGCGCCCCCCCAGCAGAGCCCTGCACGCACTGCATCTGTTAATCAGAGGAACCGCACGTACAGGTACCCCCTCCCCCTTCCCAGCATGCCTCTCTATACTTCAGAAACACGCCCCCTTTTCCTCTACCTCCTCCCCCTTTCTTCTTCTCCTCTCTTACACTTAAACAGCGAGCCAGCTTCTAAACATGTCTTCTTCTTCTTCTCTGAAATGACTCCTCGTTCAATCACTTTTTTACTCCGTTCTCCTTTTTGTTTGATTCCACCTAAACACACACTTTAGAGAAACATTAACCTTTTTGTTCATCCCTCTGGGAATTCCAAGTTTGTCACTTTACTTGGAAAAAAACCTTCACCTGTATCCTCTCCTCGCTGCACAGATAAGGACAAAGAAATGAGGACGAGGTAGAGATTCAGAGCTGTATTTAGCACGGCTAGACGCAGGTTCCTATGGTAATAGTCATTTAAATAGGCAGCGTCGCCCCCACAGTCCTGTCAACCCAATGTCAACTCATCTCCCAAGATGAGACTCTTTCATCCCAAACACAGAGGGATATTCATAGATTCCCCCGTCTGCCGGCAGGAGTAGAGGCTCTTTATAGGGAGAAAAACAACATGGAAAGTTTCGTCATTGCGCCTCCACTTATGTGCAGCTGTGGCACCAGTTGAACAAATGGCCAAATGTCTTTAATATAACGTTTCCCCGACTCCTCTCAGCACAAGTGTTTGTTTTTTTTTGTTTTTTTTATTCATCTGCACCGCTCCATCCACAGCTCATCCTCTCCATCTCTCCTGTCTGCCCCATACAGCCTGTCGTATCTTCTGTCTTTGTCTCATGTCGCTGCTGCGTCACCTGTGTCATGTGTCTTCTGGTTTTGTTTGTTTTTTATATATATATCACTGTGACATGGTCATTTCAAAGGCATAACAACTCACGCAAAAGCATTATTGCTCTTGAGGGTGCCACATTATTAATCTGTATCATTAAGTTCTTGGGGAATCTCAGTTTATTGAGTTGTGTTGCACATCCAGCGCTGTGTTGAAGCAAAAATAAAAGCAGGATAGGAAGAAGTAATTCTGACGGGATTAAGGTAAATTGTGTTTATTACTATACTCTCTTTCCACCACAGAAACAGACGCGGTGCATTATGTTGTTAAACGAGTAAAGCCACAGTTTAGTCATGGAGGTGCGTTACTACGACTCCACGAGAAGTCTGCGTTACGACAGTGTGACCGAAGACGAGTGTTTTTGTGTTGTGTGTTTCTGACGTGTTTGCTGCCCTCCCACCAGCAGTGGGAGCAGCGGAGGCAGCCACCCCAGCAGCAGTCGCAGCAGCAGCCGAGAGAACAGCGGCAGCGGTAGCGTGGGCGTGCCTATCGCCGTGCCGACCCCAGCCCCGCCCACTGCCTTCCCAGGTAACGTCTGCATCCTGTTTCCTCTCAAAAAGCTGCAGAAAAGAAACTAACTGGACTAATCTTTGTTCAGTATCCAGGATTTCTACATGAGATCTGAAATAATTTATTTTCTAAGTTGAATGTGTATGAATCCTGGATCTACTGGAATCCTTTCCTCCCTTCTCACTCTTATCTTGTCTTGACCTCCCTCACCTTTTCCCTATTCTTCAACCTTCAATCCCCCTCAGGTTCTATCCCTGCCCCAACCAACCCAACTAAACCTCCCCCCAACACTGTCTCCTCTGCCACCACCCCTGGTGCCCCTACCTCTGCCCTAGACGGCCCCCCACAGGCCCCTAACCCCCCTGTAGAGATCCCGCCTGTACCCCCACCCCCTCCCCAGCTCCCTGCCTCTGCGGCCCCCACCGGCACAGGCCCCGCTCCTTACGGCAACCCTGCACAAGGTGAGTGTGACCCTGTGGGAAAAGCTCACCCAGTCCTCTGCACACCTCCATCCCCCACAGACATGCATCCTCCTGCTTGCGAGACACAGATACGTTCATGCACTGATATGTCATCACCCAGGATATATCATCTGACAGCTCGCTGCTCTTATTCACCACACCTGCTCAGAAAATGGTTTCTCCCGAGACAGGGTTTTTTCTGAAATAGCAATGCCATCTAAAGGTAGATTGGTTTCACTCTCTCTCTCTCAAATCAGAGTAAATCTTGAGTCTTATGTGTGGAACATCAAGTCAGAATATTTTATTTTATAGCTTTTAGGTTTTATGTTCCTGATCGAGCTTTCAGATTCTTGCCTTTATATTTAGACACATCCACCTCTCAAGAGCTGCACACTTTGTCAAAAAAGATTGGAAAATCCAGCTTTGAGTGCAGAAAACGTAGGTAAACAAAGACGACAATGTGTAGAATCTGATTTTGTAACCTCTACGTGTAACCTGGCCAGTGTGCAGCTCTTCTGCCACCCACCTCAGACTCTCCTTTATCCCACTGCGGCTGGATCCTCTGCTCCTCATCCTTCACAGCATCTCATCAGCTGCCTCTGTCTGTGCTGGTGATGTCATTGCTCTGATGTATAATGCATGAGCTGTGTGGTGAAACACTCGCACAGTGAATTCTTCATTCGTGTGTGTTTATTCGGCCTTTTTCTTGGTTACGTCATGCAGCTTCTAGATATTAATTAATGATTAATACTGTTGAATTACAAAAATTTAAATAATAATTACGACATGTAACTTTGAGCCTTAAGATCTATTTGACGTGCCACTAATATTAATATTAGACCCTGTTTTTTTTATGATCACTGAGCAAATTCTGTTATGTTTATTGACATAAAGGCTAAATAAAGTTATTACTGTTCAGCCACCTCGTTAACTTGCTCTGCGCCTCCTCTCAGGTGCTCCTCAGTTCTACAGCATGAACCGCCCGGTGCAGCAGCCCCCAAACCAGCAGGTGGGAGGCTCCCTGCCGTACCGCCGACCCTCGTCTGTCACCGGCCAGCCCAACATGCCGCACAACCAGAGCCAGCTCAACGGCGGACCCCACTTCGCCCAGAACCAAGGTACAGCTGGTTTATTTTGTTTATGTCCATGAATCTTTAGGTTTGATAAAGTTGAACAACAAACCTTTTACTCAAAGTAACAAGTTTTACTCGCATCATATGACAAACCTAGAATGAGAGTTTACATGAGACTGAAGGGGTTAAACGGTTAATTTCAAGCTTCATATCGTCCTCCGTTTATTTTCCATTATTCTCTTCTGCTCAGTTTAAATCAATCAACAGTTTCCTTTTTTCCCAAGTGTCCATCTCCTCTCCATGCCGTTAGTTTTCAGGAGCACAGCACCAGACTCGACATCTTTTATTTAAAGACGTCCGACTGGTCATTTCTCATCAACTTCACTGGACTCAGCTTTCTGTGTCTTCACTGCTATGTGCAACCTTTTGTCCTCCGTTCAGATCTCTCGCCGTCTATTTTTTAGCCACATATATTATCCTTTTATTTCCATTTATTTCTGTGTATATTAATATATTGTGTCTGCTCTAATAATGCAAAGTAATTTCAGACTCCGACTAGGTCGACATATTTAAATAAAACACAAATATATTCCATTTACTGCCATAAAAGAAAACCAAAATCATTCACCGTTAAATCTCTGTGCTTTGCTGAACTCATCGTCTACATACTGTAACTGTTTCATTTATTCTGTTCTTCCTCTTTAAATCTTTTTTTCTTGTTTGTTTTAACTTCACTTCACTGTCTAATGTCTCTGCTTTTTTGTGTGTGTGTCCTCTGACTCGCCTCCCTCCTCCGTCTGTGTTTCAATACTGTTTGGTGATAGCAGGCCCGCTCGCGCCCCCTCCCCCCTCCATGCAGATCACCCCTCAGCTGCCTCTGATGGGCTTTGTGGCCCGAGTTCAGGAGACTAGTAAGTGGCTTTTAGCTCCTTTTAGCTCCCTCTGCATGACCACCATTCATGTAATTACACGTCTCCCCCAACAGTTGGTGTCAGTGATCAATCTTTATGTGGAAATTTTCTTATTGGACTGATCGGCCTCCAACATTCGCTGTTATTAATTCTTGAGATCTGATCTGGTCCTTTTGGCAGCAAATGTTGGCGGTTGAACGATCTTTAACAGAACAATATAAACGACGAGTGAAATGAATAATGAAGCATGTTTGTGTGTTTGTTCATGAGCATAATTTGTGCTCACATTTCTCTAAATGCATGTTTTAACCTGTGTGTTTACTTTTTGTTCCTGTCGTCTGTAACCTGAATGTGCCGCGCTCACAGCTCGGTTATCAGTGTTATGTTGTGGTTATGCAGCTTATGTTTTTCCATAATGGAAAATGCAGCCCTCAGCATCTAAATGCATGGAGTCTTCTTCCCTCAAATGCATTGAAATGCCAGTCCGTCGTTTGTGTTGCTGATTTGATGCTTTGATGCTTCTCTGATTGATATTGTTTGTTGTAAACTACGTCCAGTCTCAGACGTGCCGCCGCCGCCTCCCCCTTCAGACGAGCCGGTGTTTGAGGAACCCACACCTCCTCCTCCGCCGCTGGAGGACTACGAGGATGATGAGGAGGAGGAGGAGTCGGCGGTGGTGGAGTACAGCGACCCCTACGCAGAGGAGGACCCGCCCTGGGCCCCACGCAGCTACCTGGAGAAAGGTTTGTGTGTTTGATGCAGAATAGAGACTGTGAATTAACATTTTTTGTTAGCTTTTTGTTAACACAATTCGCTCCATCCTTCCCACAGTGGTGGCCATCTACGACTACGCTCGAGACAAAGAAGACGAGCTTTCATTCCAGGAGGGCGCCATCATCTACGTGATCAAGAAGAATGACGACGGCTGGTTCGAGGGCGTGATGAACGGGACCACGGGCCTCTTCCCAGGCAACTATGTCGAGTCCATCATGCACTACGCCGACTGAACAATCCCCCCTCCCCTCTGAGCAGACGAGGAGGAGCGGGAGCATTTGATGGGGAAGGAAAGGGGGGGAGGGAGGGGAGCCAAGGGTTAAAGGTCAAAGACTTTGATCTGACAGAGCATGATCACCTCCGGGCGAAGAGACAGAAGCGAGACAGGGAGAGAGGAGGCAGTTTTTAAGTTGCAACATGACAAACTGATGCCCAGTCATTCTCTCAACATAGTCGCCATTGTAAAACAACCACTACACTAGATATATCTCTCCCTGTAATGTTTTGTTTCTTTATTTGACTGAGGACAACTGGACGGTGATGGATTTATTGTATTTTGAGAGTTTTGCGTTACATTGAGGTCACTACATTGATTTTGCTTCCTTTTTTTTGTTTTTGTTTTACCAATTTGCCCTTATTTTAAACAATATTTATTTGGATTATGTAGTGGGATACATGTGTGCAGACAGGCGGGGCTGCTGAGAGGGATTTAGTCTGGTTTCTATGTTGCAGCTCCAGAGTAAGGGCTGAAGGAGAATGTGTAGATCTTCTCCTGAACATTTTAGAGAAAACTACTCCTCTATATATATTTAAAGTATAATGCAACAACACTATCCTCGATGAGGGCGGGAAAAACAGTAGTTTCCACACAATACTTGACAAACTTTTTGGTTCGGTACCTCAGCTGGTAGTGTGCCAAAGCAGACATTCACTGAGCAAAAAGCACATCACATGTCTTAATGTGACACACGAAAAAAAACACTAAAGTGGGTCAAAAAAGACATCTGAAAGCAAACAGAAAGCCCCAAGAGAGATTTAAACCAAGATTATTTTTTTTAAGTTAATTTGATTATCAGAAATGTTTTGCACCACATGAGTCTGAGGTTTTAACTTGATGTGGTGAGTTTAGTCACTACATGCTTCATTTTGCTGGCCAGTGTGCATTTTTCGGGTGAAGGAATCGTCATCCAGCCCTCAAATAAGAGAAGAGAGAGATTTTCAGTCGCACAATGACCTGGATTTTGAAGTCATGAATAATAGAAGTATATTAGCTGGACTGGCGAGGCTACACATCTGCATTTTCATATGCATTTGAAACGAAGCGTTTTCTTTTTTTTAAACTTTTGTTCTTGTTTGTTTTTTGGCGTCCAAGGGGTCCAGAATCAAGTTTTGTTTGCAGAGCGGCAGACTGCATGTTTCAATGAGGATTTAAAAAAAGAAAAAAAAAAGAAAAATATCATTTCTGCTCTTCTGATGATTAATGTCTTAATATTTTTAGATATGGTGTGGTTCTTGGTTTGATTTTTGATATTCACCCACAATGACGATGACACATTTAGGTCATTTCTAAGACGCTTGTGCCATATTGAAGTGTGTGTTGCTGTTCAGAGGTTATCACTTCATTTGCAATAAATTGGCCAGAGTTGAGTTGGGTGGTTGTTGAACTACAAATCTGACTTTTTCCTCTTTTTTTTTTTTCCTTTTCTATTTCCCCCGCGTTGTTTTAAATCAAAAGCACATACATTTGTAGTTAAAAGGTGTAGAAGAAGAAATAATATAAATGTGAGATGTATTATGTCCTCAAAACAGGACTTATTGAATATGAAAAGAAGCCAGCTGTCGTGTTGAAATGGTTTTAACCGCCGCACGTCCCCGATACTTCTAAACGCTGTCAGTTTAGGAGTCGTTTGTCCTCCGTACTGTTTCCAATACGCTTGGCTGTGGGGTGTTTGCGAGGGCTCAGTGCTTGTACTTATGTCAGAATCTTTATTTTCTATTAAAAAAAAAAAAAAGAAAAAAGAAATAAGTGGGTCTGTATGTGAGTCTTGCATGCCATTGTTCTTATCTGTACTGGTGTCCCAAAAACCTACGTGGCGAGATCACCCATTCTTAAAAGACAAGCAGCCCTGCAGCTCTGACCCGGCACCACCAGCCTCATCCAAAGAGACTGAACAACTTTACTTCAAGCCCACATCTGAGGAGTTGCTCTCTGACCTGTGGGAGGGGGAGGGAGGGAGGGGAGGTGCCCAGCCTCCTCTTCACCTGCCCGTCCAGACAGTAGCTGTCATTACGTCAGTGGTGAAAAAGTGTGTGTGTGTGTGTGCGTGAGTGCTAGTGAATCCTGCAGCCAAAGAACCCCCCCCCTCCTCCTCCAACAGGCGGGAGATAAATGATGATAGATGGTAACACTCGAGGTGAATTGCAAAGCTTGACTCTTGTTTCAAGACACTCCTATGATGACACTAAAAGAAAAAAAAAAAGTTTAAAAAATAAAATCCCAAATAAGGCCCTTGGTCTGCAGGATTCACGGTTCCCTGGAGTCACAAACGTCCCTCGGGTTGTCAAGTTTAACAGTCCATAATGCCATTGTGTTGCACAGTTAAAAGATGAATTGCAGAAGTATCATATTTGTAAAATCATGAGAACAAAGACAATAAAATTATTGAGATTTATTGCTGTATTTGCTTGTTTTGTTTTTTTTGCTTCATGTATTCAAGCTGTGATTTAAGTTATTAAACTGCAGGAAGTTCAGTATAAAAAAAAAATTAATTGCAGCTACTTTGATATTGAAACTATTTCAAATAATCATCATTTTAACCTAAATGATGAGGCTATTACAGCTGTTAAAGTTGCACGAAATTGATAAAATTGCATTTACAATATAACGAGGGGTTTTCCGCTTCAGTGTATATAAAAGCAATGAGTGAGTCGCCCTCTTGTGGCCATTAGATAGAATACATGCTAAATCACTTGAGCATTGACTACAATACAAAGAGGGGTTTCTGCTTTAGTTTATATCGTAACAATGTGTGGAGTCTCCATTTGGTGGTCATTAGATAGAATACATGCTAAAACACGTTAGCATTGACTTCAATTATCGAACAGAGATGTCCTCTTTGAGTTTATATAAAAGCCTAATAGGTATATGGTAATAACGTATATGCAGTCATTTATAAGTAACGTAATTTTATTTTACAAACCACAAAGTATACGTTTAATCTCCGACACTTTACTCCTCCGTAATTGTTTCAACGGAAACTGTCTGCTATGAGTAACATGGTCGCTGTAAACATCCGCTTTGAGTACAATACAAAGAGGGGTTTCCGCTTTAGTTTATATTGAAGCAATGAGTGGAGTCGCCCTCTTGTGGCCATTCGATAGAATGCAGATTTAATCAAGTGTCAAGCCGGAGAGAATCACTAAACAACTTCCTGTTCCTACCTTCTTTCAAAGTAAAAGCTCCACTAATCAACATTATCTTTAGTAAGTCCAAATGGCACCACTAAATATTAAAATACTATTTATATAATACTTGTAACACTGCAGGACATACAAATAATCTACAATTAAATTAATTTGAGGGCTACATGTTTTTAATATTAATTTAGCACCTAAAACTCAATTATTTTTATTCTGTTGATAAATATTACACCACTAAAACATCATATTGCAAATATTAATGCTCTACAGTGCTTTTTTTGTTTACTTGGTTACTTAAACCACAAACATGTTTACTGATGTAATAAATAAAGTGACTTTTCACTTTTCCTGTCTCTATTTCCGCATGTCTTTATTTTAAACGAAGTTACCTTTATCATGTTACCTGCCAACTTGACTCACCTGTCATCAGTTTACAGCACAGCCTTCAGGCTTCACAATTCCACTGATTTTAAGAAATTTGAACCTTTACAAACCTTCCCCTCAGGCTACCAAAACCTTTTATCAAATGAATAAGTGGCAGGTCACTGTCTTTTATCATCTTTTATCATTTTATATGGTTTCTAGAGTATTTTAAATGTTGTTATATTTGTTAATGAAGGTAAGATATAATATTTTCACTGTCTTTTATCATTTTATATGGTTTCTAGAGTATTTTAAATGTTGTTATATTTGTTAATGAAGGTAAGATATAATATTTTCACTGTCTTTTATCATTTTATATGGTTTCTAGAGTATTTTAAATGTTGTTATATTTGTTAATGAAGGTAAGATATAATATTTTCACTGTCTTTTATCATATTATATGGTTTCTAGAGTATTTTAAATGACAGTATTTTAAATAATGTTCTGTTTTCATGCACCCAACCCTTGAAAGTAATTAAAATCTAAACCTGAAATGCACTCATTGTACTTTTTACAATAAATTTTATTTATTTTTTTACTTGTGTTTCAATTATATACACTCCAGGACTGTTGTAGAAATAAATTGTGAGTTGTGCTTTTTTATTTTAGGAGATTGCATTAAAGTTTTCTACATAAAAAAGTAAAATGTGATGTTTTTCCTCACAAACAAAAAAGTTTTAGACAGCCATCAATTATACAGCTATTAAACAAAAATGACAGGTGTTTGCAACTGGTTTGCAGGTTTCAATCGAACAGAGATGTCCTCTTTGAGTTTATATAAAAGCCTAATATGTATATGGTAATAACGTATATGCAGTTATTTATAAGTAACGTAATTTTATTTTACAAACCACAAAGTATACGTTTAATCTCCGACACTTTACCCCTCCGTAACTGTTTCAACGGAAACCAGCAAATCACGTTTGAAACCAGCACCACGTGACATATTATTCATTTTTTTATGGGTAATTTCTCCCAAAATGTGGAAAATAAACCGACAAATTATATGACAATGCAACACGATGGACCTTAAACCCACAGCAGTAGACTTGTTGCCCAAAGAAAAAGAGACGGTGGAAACATGACCATGACCGAGGGGCGTAACACACTGTGATATGAGTAACACGGTCGCTATCAACTTCCGCTTTTTAGTACAATACAAAGAGCGGTTTCCGCTTTAGTTTATATTGAAGCAATGAGTGGAGTCGCCCTCTTGTGGCCATTCGATAGAATGCAGATTTAATATTTTGCTGCATTAAATCACTTTTTATTGATATATTATTATATATTTGTTGTTATATTTGTTAATGAAGGTAAGATATAATATTTTCACTGTCTTTTATCATTTTATATGGTTTCTAGAGTATTTTAAATGACAGTATTTTATATAATGTTCTGTTTTCATGCACCCAACCCTTGAAAGTAATTAAAATCTAAACCTGAAATGCACTCATTGTACTTTCTACAATAAATTTTATTTATTTTTTTACTTGTGTTTCAATTATATACACTCCAGGACTGTTGTAGAAATAAATTGTGAGTTGTGCTTTTTTATTTTAGGAGATTGCATTAAAGTTTTCTACATAAAAAGTAAAATGTGATGTTTTTCCTCACAAACAAAAAAGTTTTAGACAGCCATCAATTATACAGCTATTAAACAAAAATGACAGGTGTTTGCAACTGGTTTGCAGGTTTCAATCGAACAGAGATGTCCTCTTTGAGTTTATATAAAAGCCTAATAGGTATATGGTAATAACGTATATGCAGTTATTTATAAGTAACGTAATTTTATTTTACAAACCACAAAGTATACGTTTAATCTCCGACACTTTACCCCTCCGTAACTGTTTCAACGGAAACCAGCAAATCACGTTTGAAACCAGCACCACGTGACATATTATTCATTTTTTTATGGGTAATTTCTCCCAAAATGTCGAAAATAAACCGACAAATTATATGACAATGCAACACGATGGACCTTAAACCCACAGCAGTAGACTTGTTGCCCAAAGAAAAAGAGACGGTGGAAACATGACCATGACCGAGGGGCGTAACACACTGTGATATGAGTAACACGGTCGCTATCAACTTCCGCTTTTTAGTACAATACAAAGAGGTGTTTCCGGTTTAGTCTATATTGAAGCAATGAGTGGAGTCGCCCTCTTGTGGCCATTCGATAGAATGCAGATTTAATATTTTGCTGCATTAAATCACTTTTTATTGATATATTATTATATATTTGTTGTTATATTTGTTGATGAAGGTAAGATATAATATTTTCACTGTCTTTTATCATTTTATATGGTTTCTAGAGTATTTTAAATGACAGTATTTTAAATAATGTTCTGTTTTCATGCACCCAACCCTTGAAAGTAATTAAAATCTAAACCTGAAAAGCACTCATTGTACTTTTTACAATAAATCTGCTTTAGTTTATATCGTAACAATAGGTGGAGTCTCCATTTGGTGGTCATTAGATAGAATACATGCTAAAACACGTTAGCATTGACTTCAATTATCGAACAGAGATGTCCTCTTTGAGTTTATATAAAAGCCTAATAGGTATATGGTAATAACGTGTATGCAGTCATTTATAAGTAACGTAATTTTATTTTACAAACCACAAAGTATACGTTTAATCTCCGACACTTTACTCCTCCGTAACTGTTTCAACGGAAACTGTCTGCTATGAGTAACATGGTCGCTGTAAACATCCGCTTTGAGTACAATACAAAGAGGGGTTTCCGCTTTAGTCTATATTGAAGCAATGAGTGGAGTCGCCCTCTGGTGGCCATTCGATAGAATGCAGATTTAATCAAGTGTCAAGCCGGAGAGAATCACTAAACAACTTCCTGTTCCTACCTTCTTTCAAAGTAAAAGCTCCACTAATCAACATTATCTTTAGTAAGTAAGTCCAAATGGCACCACTAAATATTACTATTTATATAATACTTGTAACACTGCAGGACATACAAATAATCTACAATTAAATTAATTTGAGGGCTACATGTTTTTAATATTAATTTAGCACCTAAAACTCAATTATTTTTATTGAAAGTAGTTAAAATCTAAACCTGAAAAGCACTCATTGTACTTTTTACAATAAATCTGCTTTAGTTTATATCGTAACAATGGGTGGAGTCTCCATTTGGTGGTCATTAGATAGAATACATGCTAAAACACGTTAGCATTGACTTCAATTATCGAACAGAGATGTCCTCTTTGAGTTTATATAAAAGCCTAATAGGTATATGGTAATAACGTATATGCAGTCATTTATAAGTCACGTAATTTTATTTTACAAACCACAAAGTATACGTTTAATCTCCGACACTTTACTCCTCCGTAACTGTTTCAACGGAAACTGTCTGCTATGAGTAACATGGTCGCTGTCAACTTCCGCTTTGAGTACAATACAAAGAGGGGTTTCCGCTTTAGTCTATATTGAAGCAATGAGTGGAGTCGCCCTCTTGTGGCCATTCGATAGAATGCAGATTTAATCAAGTGTCAAGCCGGAGAGAATCACTAAACAACTTCCTGTTCCTACCTTCTTTCAAAGTAAAAGCTCCACTAATCAACATTATCTTTCGTAAGTCCAAATGGCACCACTAAATATTAAAATACTATTTATATAATACTTGTAACACTGCAGGACATACAAATAATCTACAATTAAATTAATTTGAGGGCTACATGTTTTTAATATTAATTTAGCACCTAAAACTCAATTATTTTTATTCTGTTGATAAATATTACACTACTAAAACATCATATTGCAAATATTAATGCTCTACAGTGCTTTTTTTGTTTACTTGGTTACTTAAACCACAAACATGTTTACTGATGTAATAAATAAAGTGACTTTTCACTTTTCCTGTCTCTATTTCCGCATGTCTTTATTTTAAACGAAGTTACCTTTATCATGTTACCTGCCAACTTGACTCACCTGTCATCAGTTTACAGCACAGCCTTCAGGCTTCACAATTCCACTGATTTTAAGAAATTTGAACCTTTACAAACCTTCCCCTCAGGCTACCAAAACCTTTTATCCAATGAGTAAGTGGCAGGTCACTGTCTTTTATCATCTTTTATCATTTTATATGGTTTCTAGAGTATTTTAAATAATGTTCTGTTTTCATGCACCCAACCCTTGAAAGTAATTAAAATCTAAACCTGAAATGCACTCATTGTACTTTTTTAAAATACATTTTATTTTTTTTACTTGTGTTTCAATTATATACACTCCAGGACTGTTGCAGAAATAAATTGTGAGTTGTGCTTTTTATTTTATTTTAGGAGATTGCATTAAAGTTTTCTACATAAAAAAGTAAAATGTGATGTTTTTCCTCACAAACAAAAAAGTTTTAGACAGCCATTAATTATACAGCTATTAAACAAAAATGACAGGTGTTTGCAACTGGTTTGCAGGTTTCAACATAAGTGTCACCTTCAAAATGACTCTTCCTGAGCTCTGACAGCAAGATGGATAGAATTTAAATTTGATGTGTGTGTGCCCTGAAAACACAGCCCATGGGGGGGAAACAAATGACAGAGCGCTGGTGGTGAAATCAGTGAAAAGTGGGACTCATCTTTACATGTGCAGACAGGATTGACATTGAAATGAGGCTCTGGGGATTCAGACGATGTGTGGAAGGGATTTTTCTATCCAGTCAGTATGCTTCACCTCTTGGGGAGGGCATGTTCTGACAAACCCTGTCACCTTTTGCCTGCTGAGCTGTGAAAAACAAAGAAGCCTTTTTGCTTTTTCAGTGAGGTAATCATCATTTCTTTATGCAGAAAGATTGTGCAGCTTTTTATGAAGAAAGAAAAGTGGACATGTAGATTCACAAACCTGTGTGTGTGTGTGTGTGTGTGTGTGTGTGTGTGTGTGTTTTGTGAGCATCTGTCATCATGAGAAGCTTTTCTCTCTTCAAGGAATGCAGTTTTCCGTCCACACCGTAGACAGGTGCCACACTGCAGCCAACATGTCTGAACAGAGACGCAGTCAAACACATGGAAAACAGGACTCAAATCTGGAGCTTTCAGTCATGTCACATGCTCTTCATCTGCATGAATTATATTTCATTTTGTTTCCTGAGCACATTGGTGACTTCTTCTGTTGGTTTAAAGGCGGACGAGGTTCAGAGTTCACTACAAGGTCACTTCAGTAGCTATTCTGGAGCTTTCAGACACATCATATGATCTTCATCAGCTCACATTATAACATTTATTAGCTGCCTGTTATACTTTCTGGGCTATAATTGTCTGAATACATCAGGTAGGCCTCCTTCTTCTTCTTCTCCTGCTCTAACTTTGTCACGTGCCACTTACTCATTGGATAAAAGTTTTTGGTAGCCTGAGGCGAAGGTTTGTAAAGGTTAAAATTTCTTAAAATCAGTGGAATTGTGAAGCCTGAAGGCTGTGCTGTAAACTGATGACAGGTGAGTCAAGTTGGCAGGTAACATGATAAAGGTAACTTCGTTTAAAATAAAGACATGCGGAAATAGAGACAGGAAAAAACATGCAGCCCTCAAATTAATTTAATTGTAGATTATTTGTATGTCCTGCAGTGTTACAAGTATTATATAAATAGTATTTTAATATTTAGTGGTGCAATTTGGACTTAATTACTAAAGATAATGTTGATTAGTTGAGCTTTTACTTTGAAAGAAACGCACAGGAAGTTGTTTAGTGATTCTCTCCGGCTTGACAGTGCTCACTTCTGCTCTGTGTGTAAAGGTGTGCACACACTCATCCTCCACAGGTAGACACGGTGAAACTGTGATTTATTTCTCTCCAGAAGCTGCTGGAGATGAACACAACTCCTCCTCCGAGATTTTGAAAGGATTTTATTGTTTTTTTTTCTTCCTCTTTTTCTTAAAAGCATAAATTAGAAGCGCTTGAAGGATGCGTGGACGCGACAGGTGGTCGACGCTGAAGACCTGCATCATCATCTTCATCATCATCACACAGATAAAAGCACAACGAAGCGGTAAATTTAAATATGATTTATTATGTTTAAATGCATGTATATATCACAGCAAAACATTCAAGACTTTACAGGAAACTGGTGATAAAGTTAGAAAATAGTCAACCACATTAAAGTGCTGCCGGTATCATCCACTCTGGGTCCTGACACAGGACCTCAGTCTGGTTCTTCATTGAGGAATGAGGTTGTGCTTCATGTGAATGTCTGGACTTGTCTATTGGGACTCATGAATAGCTCTTAGCATCTCCTCTACTAGCTGGAAGTGGATTTAAAACAGATCTGATCATCTGCAGTCATCAAATCCTGTATTGATCTATTGATCTCACACAAGGGGAACATGAACGTGTTTTTATTGTAAAAAATATTGTGTGTATTTGTTGTGTTTTTAGCTTATTTTCTGCAGCTGCGGATGTTACTTGTGCAAAGGTGAGTCAAGGTGTTGTAGTGTGTGTGTGTGTGTGTGTGTGTGTGTGGTTTGCTCACATTTTCTCCTCTTTAGGGCTCATTAATCCCTCCAAGATGAAAGACACACACACACACACACACACACACACACACACACACACACACACTCTGCACAAAACCAAACAAACACTGAAGCATGAACACACAATCATGTACAGACACAGTGAATAAATGCAGAAATGCTTCCACAAACTTTAAATAAGAATTTAGGCGTGTGCATTACGCATATTGATCCAAAATCTGTTTAAAAACAGTTTGCAGGTTTGAAAGGTATTCTGGGAAATGTAGGAATCCAGTAATTGGAGCAGAGGAGGATGAATCCAGCTGAGGGAAAGTGAGTCCTCCAGGATCTGAACATGGATATTTCCTTGAAGTATAGAGGTTATATTTTATTGCCGTTTCCTCCGAGTGTCCCAACAGCCCCGTTTCTATAATATATATAATACTATAGTTTATCAAAGCACGTGTACAAAATGAGTAGCTGTACACACAAGTGGGTGGTGTTCATTCAGGATGCAAAGGTAATATAACACAGGGATAATTAGACCAAAAGAAGAGTTTCAAACAGTTTATTTCTCATTTGACACTTTCTTTCCTGGATACACAGCTGCTTCAGCCTGTCTGAACAAGAGGCCGATTTAATGCAAGCACATATTGAAAATTATAGTCTGTTTCAATATGGAAAAGTCCCTTGTGTATACATATACTTACAGTACTTTTAATGAAGTAACGTATGTATACATTTGTTTTTCCATATGGTGCAGCAGCTTTTATGCATATTATATACAGCTCTTCTTTGTCATATCATGTCTTGTAACGTATACAGCAGAGAATAACCTTAAATAAACAGCAGCGGTTCTTTACTTTGTTCACAGCCTCGAGGACATTTCTCCACCACGGTTAACTCCCATTTTATCTGTAATTGCTCTGTGTTTTTCACATTCAGCAGTTCTACCTGAGACACTGATTAGACCTGCAGACAGTAACAAATGAAACATCAAAGCCTTTTTACAGGAGGATGGAAATAATGATGCCTTCCTATAGAGGACTTTAAAAGGCTCCTTAAAGGCAGCTGTGGGTGTTTTCTACCTGCTGCCAAGATGACAGTCAAACAGCGGTATGATCTCAGGCCTGAGAGGATGTTTTGCTTTCCATCTTCCATCTTTTCATTCTGCCTGTCTGATCTGTTCCTGTTACTGGGGAATGTTTTGTTTTCCAGCTGCAGAGATGGATGATAATGGTGACCGAGGTTTGCTGCTCACACCTGCTCCGCTCTTTAAGATCTAATCAGCATTTATCTGCAAATAGCATGTTAAGTTTTGGCTTAATTTCCAAATGTAGGAACTAAAATTAGACTCCAGGTTGCATCTTAGAGTCCTCCTTCCTCTGCAAACCTGGATGTGTGACCTTTGGCGGCATCTCAATCCAAACTTTTTAATAAATTTGATTCAGATTGATGTAACAGTGCAGGTTTGTGCAGGCTGAAGGACTGAATGTTTAATCAAAGCCATTTAACGGGTTGAAGTATCCTCCGTGCACTTGCATGCACAACCACAGGTCATTATATGTCTGTGCCCAACCCTCATCTTTATTTACTGGCTGTTAAACCTCCTTCCATCGCTGCAAGCAAGACTTGAGCCTGAACTGCCGTTAACCTGAGCCGGAGGCGACTCTGACGGAGAGCCGCTGTCATCTTGTTTTGCATGGCACATTACGTCACACTCTGTGCCCATATCATCCAGAGGGGCTGGTCTGTAGCCAAGATGGAGGCCATGAACCTCTGAAGACAGATTCATGCAGCTATTAATCAGATCTGTCGTTGGTCAGAGTTTTACTGACATGCAGCGTTGACTGATACAGTAACAGCTGTGCATGAGAGTCTGTGGTTTGTGTGAGATTGTGCGGTTTGCCCTTTTATGACTCACTATGAGTATCACTGTGTGTTTGCCCTGCAGTACAGTACCTGGGCTGCAGGAATTTAAAACCTGCAGTTAAGCCTCAAGTTACGAGGCCTTTGCAGTCGACTTGAATGTCATATTCGTTCATGCTCATGCTGCAAAAATGCACCTTCTGACAGGTGAGAGCAACAGAAGACAAAAGACGGGATGGTCGTGGTAATATGGAGGATCCAGTGTGTTAAATCCACCACTTAAAAAGCTCCATAATTGCTTGTAATTTTCTTCTGTCAATCACTTTAGTTAGAGGAGACATCCGTGTTCATCTTCTCTCTATCTAGAACAAAACTTTACTTTTCTTTACTGCCTGCTTGCCAACAGATGTCCTCATTCAACTTCTGGGATTGTCCAGACAAGGAGTCGACTGTGTTGTCTTTAAGCTCCCGTGTTGCTTAATGAATCGTGCATTGAGGCTCGATAAGGAGCTGGCACAAACTGACTCACACCCGCTTGTCTGAAAAATGTCCTGCTTTTGTCTGTGCCAAAAGCCAAACGCCCACTTAGACATACCGCAGGGGAGGTGGGAGGAGTGTCATGGGTGTTGATTTCTGCTGAGCTTCTGCCAAGATGCCCCACGGGTAAAAATCAGCGAGGCATGTGTGGGGGTCTCAAGGTTTGTAGTAGTGAGAAATGAATCATGTCACACGTTTGGTGCAGAAAGGAGCTCCTCTTTATTTTGGCCCTTAGATTTGCAACCTGTGACTGTAAGAAGCAGAGTGATGGCTGAAGAGGAAAGTTAAAAACCTGCCTGCAGATATGTTATGAGCTCAAAATGAACTGGATGGATTAATATCGTGTACTTTTTTCCTTTTGTTTACCACAGAAAACTAATGATAAATACAGTAATTTACACTGTAGTAGGCCTGACCCCTGCAGCCTCTGCTCTGCTGCCATCTGCTGGTCGACAAGTGCACAAACTTTTGCCACAAAGTTTGAGTTTTCTTAAGATTTGTGTGTTTTTCTGCAATTTATTAAATCTCTTTAATATTTGGGATCGAGCTCTGACGAGGGGTTCAGCGGTATTTGTTGAATTTATATCTTCATTAATTGCACTGACAGTAAATTTATGCTTAAAAAGAAACTATCATCAAATCTTTTTCCATTTTCCTTATTTTGCATCATTGAACTTCCTTTCCTCACTGTTTTTTCTCATCTTCCTTTATCTCATAAACATCTCATAATGGGAACATGTGTGTGTCTGCTGGAGTTTCTCAGACCCGGCAGACAGGACAGCTTCACCGTCTCTCTGTGTAATTGGTATATCATGTTTCTGTCTCACCATACTTGTTTCCCAGAGGGATATCCCACAAGTTCACACACTCACATGTATGTTCTTTAACCGTGAAATATGAAACACACATGTTCTTGTGTTGACCCCAGTTTGTGGGGTCTTAATTTATTAAGTAAAGGAGTTTTTAACTGAGGCAGACACACAGTAGATGAAGCAGGCTGCATGCATATGTATGTGTTAGTAATGTGTGTGTACCTCAGTGAATCATCATGCTGTGATGTGTATACTTGCCCTGCTCGTGGCCCTGTGCAGGTCACAGCAGCTGACAGCAGATAGTGATGAAAAGTGTTGGAAACACAGAGGGAGGGGTAACATGTATGTGGGAGTCCTGCTGTTGTAGCACATACGTGGACGTAACGTCTTCGGTTGTCCGTTAACATGAAAAATTTAATGACAAAAAAAGAAAACAAACTGCTCAGGAAGTTGAAGGTTCCCACAGTCTCTGTAATTGCTTTTGGTAATTACAACAAGACTGAGATAAGCTGTTTTCTTGTTGCATGTATGCTTTCATTGTTGTGCTTTGTTAATGTTTACTAGTGCTGTCTTTTCAGATTTTACAGTTTTTCACTTGACAGTAGGCAGATATGAATTACACACATGTGTACTGCAGTAAAACAGGCCTTGGTGCAGCCATCGTGGTCGATAGGAGGACAATGAAAGTCTAAAGCATCTGTTGCATGATCCACTTGACCAAACTGTTCAGAGGCTTTGAAGAAAAGTGGATGTACTGACTGTAAAAACATTTTGTCACTGTATATCTCTGCACAGCTGGCTTTCACAATCTGTCATGCATCTGTTTCCTAACAGATAAATGTCTTGGCCTGGTCAGTGTCTGACTGGATCCGTTTAGCTCATAGGCTGCCAGCAGTAGTGGTGTTGTATGTACTGTATGTATGAATGCACAAATTATCAAGATCTCCTCCAAATGTCATGCAGCGTGGGCGTGGGAGGTCTGAGGCTGGAATGTGTAACAGCTGAGGCGGGTAGCAGGATGACGGGGGCACACAGGGCCATGTGGAGGAGGAGGCGTGAAGGTGGGGGGACCCCTGCTCGCCTTATCGCCAATCTGTGAGAACCTGGAAGTGGTACACTTTCCGAGGATTTTCTGCAATGAGGCAATGGAGCTTAAGACATCGATCTAATCAGATACGCCCTCCCCCTGCTGCCTCTGGTTCTCAGCTGCTGTCTTTCATTCATCCCTCGTGCTCCTGTTGCTCTCCTCTCCAGCTGTGTGATGTTCATTTCTTCACACCTTCGTTGTTTGTCTGTTGCATCATCAGAAAGTCAAGTTCATGATTTTATTTTTTTTTTTTTTGGTTCTTATGGCATTAGTTGCACACAATATCACACAATTTAAAAAAAAACAGAAGTGAAGTGCACATGTGAAAGCGAGCTAATGACTCTTTATCAAGTTCTGATCCAACATCCGGACTAGTGTTGATACACCGTCTTGAACAAAAAGCCAAAATTTGTGCCAAAAAGACACTTGAGACTCTGTTAATGTGCAGTTTGTTTTACTTGCTGATGAGTGAGCAGGTTGCACTTCCTCAGAACTGGTTGCCTGACAGCTTGGTATTCACACACTAGACACAATGGGAATTAAACCAGCTTAAATATATTTTAAAATGTTTTACTGAGCATGATGGGTGTGTCATTGTGCGCTGCATGCTGGAGGTCTGTGTGGACCCACTCATCAACTCACACAGAGGAGGAGTTTTAGTGTTTGTTGGGGCAACTGTGAGCAACCAATGACTTCTATCATCGGTATAGAAAGCCTGCCTCCGCTCTCGGGTCTCCCTCTGTACATGTTCAGTGTTTTTTTTTTGTTTTTTTTTGCAGCAGCCGTGCACTAGGAGCTCTAGAGGGAGGGTCTGTGAGAGTTTTTATGTCTCTGCTTTCATTCAGTGGATGCTCAGTGGCCCTTGAACAGCTTGGATTTAACTGACCGGCTGGCCAACAGGTGGAGAAACAGCGAGAGCGCTGTGTAGAGTGCTGCTGAACACTGAGACACTTGGAAGACTGTTGAAGGAGTGGGCATCATGTTGAGGGTCCGGACGTGGTTCCTTCTCCTGGTTGTCTGTGCTGGGAGCTTGGAGGCCTGGTTTTGGTCCTTGAGTAAAGAAACAACCACAGAGACTCCATTAGAGACAACAGCAGCAGGAACGACAGGTGCCACCCTAACACCTGGTGGCTCAAAGAAGGCGGAGGAGGAAGAGGATGACAATTTGTCCGGGGTTGGGGAAGAAATCATCAACGTGGCGACTGGAATCCGTAAGTTTGTCGAGGCGTGGGACACGACCACGACCAACGGGACTACTAACGGAGGCCTGACAGAGAAGGTGGAGCGCGCTAACCCTAACACCACGGGTAATACTGACAGGGTCACAGGGGTGAAGGTGGAGGAGGTGTCAGGGGAGGGTTCTGGGTCAGATCTAGGATCAGCAACGGTCTTGAAAGGCCCTCAAGGTGGTGAAATCCTACCTAGCAATTTAACGGGGATCATAGATGATGTTTCTGAAATAAATGGGACTCTTGAAGGTGTTTTGGATGCCACACTAACCCCCTTTGATAGCCGCATCAATGGTTCAGACCCAACGTGTCTCCCGGTGCCCTCTGATTGGCCCATTTGCTCTGGCAAACCAAAGTTTTTCACGCTGCCAAACTTTTTCAACCACACATCTGTGGAAGAAGTAGGCGCGGCCCTACAGGAGTGGGCGTGGCTGACAAGGTCGGGGTGTCACTACAGCACAGAGTGGTTCCTCTGCCTCCTGCTGGTGCCCAGGTGCTCCTCACCCGCCACGCTTGTGCATCTGCCCTGTCGCAGCTTCTGCCACATCCTGCAAGACAGCTGCTGGGCGTCACTGGAAAACGGGCGGCTCCCGGTGGAGTGTCACCTCCTACCTGAAGGAGCACAGGAGCCCCGTTATCCTCCGTGTGTGTCAGTTAGTAACTGGAAAGGTAACCCCGGTGGGTTAAAATGTATCCTAAGAGGCGATACATTTTGAATCCGATGTCATGTTTGCTTTTCACCGCCGATTATTTGTGTAGTGTTTGCTTTAGTAATACACACGTCCAAGCTGCAAGAGTTTGTCACACATTGCTGCTTCTTTTGGATATAGTTTCCGTCACATGATTTGGCATGTTTTAACCATGTTTTTGTTTTTTTTAAATGCAAGTCACAACTACTTTTTTCACGTTGTAGTGTTTTGAATTGGTTTTTCACTCCTAGCAGGCAACTTTTGTTGTATTTATTTCACAACAATCAACCTGTAGGGACTTGAGTGAAGTCATCCATCACACTGAACATCATGTCTGCTTTCACTGTTATCTTTTTTGCATTTGTAGATGCAGATTAATGAGGAACAATAAGTAACAGACAAAGAAAACAAGACATGATCTGTGTGATGAAGTATATTGCAAGACATCAGCAAAAAACAAATGATGCCTGGAAGAAAAATGTCATGCAAACTTAAAAAAAATCTGCAAATAACGGGTTACAACATGCAAATCTCTACTGCAAACACTTTTCAGTTGCCGCAGTCGTCGTCGCTGTTTCTGTTCACTACACATGTCCAGAGAGGTTCGATGAGCATGAGATCACTGCCCCGTCACCCCGGCTGCATGCCACATTCATGTGATTGTCTTCTCAGATGCATCGTGCATAACTGCATCTGCAAAAGTCAAACCTGTTTTGTTTGAGTCGGCAATGGTCACTAACAGCAAAGGTACAAGTTCTTTTGAAATTAGTTATTGTTGAATACCTAATACATCAACATAGATTAATAAGAAAGCCTCTCCCTGCCATTGTACGCTCAAGGCAGGAAATGATCCAGAGGCCCTTGTCCAGCCTTTTAGTGGCATCATAAATTTTGCAGTATAGTTTTCATGAAGGGAGGATTGAGTCTTGGAACTTTGCTCCATTAAACTGTCTTCATCATATGTTTTCCCACAGGAATATTTAATGTAAATATTCTGGCTTTAAGCAGCAGATAGTTCTTGTTATTTTTCCATGTGATACTTTTACCATATAGGGTTTGTGTTTGGATAATCTTTCAGCGCGGACATAAACCACACTTGAAGTTAGAAGATGTGTGTGTGTGTGTGTGTGTGTGTAGGATACTGTATGTGGCAGAGACTGGTGTTCAGGATATGAAACATCGCTGTACTTCTCATTAGGACGTTTTTATTAAGTGTGAATTTCCAAACACCTGCTTTCCCTCATTTATTATCCAAAAGGGGAAATAAAAAGGGAGGTGGGATGTTTCAGGTCTTGAAAACTAATTACTTTGCAGCAGATTTCGTTTAACTTCTCTTACTTTTGTTTTTAAAGGACACACAGTGAATGATGAGGGAATCTGTGTATGAGTTTTATGTATTTTATATGCACATAATCAATTCAGGTTTTAATTGTAATAATTGTTTTGGTTTCCTACATGCAGCATTTGACTGTTCAGGCTGTAATCACTCCATTGCTCCTTCACATCCTGCTGCTGCTGCATGCCAGTCACGCATTTCTGTCCTGGGTTATCTGCTTATCAACATGTGTCACTGTTTCTGATCAGCTGGCTTGGACTGTTTTGTCGTTTTTAGGGGCGACTGGAGTTTTAACATCCAGAGTGGCAGAGAGGGAAACAATTGGGCCATCTGTGGCGGGGAGAGATGAGGGGAGGCTGTGGATGGATGACATTTATGATAGCCGCTGTGGGTGGGAAAATGGTCTGCTGTGAAGAAAGAGAGTGGCGATTGTGTCCTCGGTTTGTAACAAGAGAGCCTTGTGACTGGGACGAGACGGGGCGGCTCGAAGTCTATAGCTGAGTTCAGAGGGCACGGCCAGTTGCCCACCCTCCAAAACCAGTAAGACTCGACAGGCGGTAATTAAGTGTTCGGCTGACCGTTAGATGATGAGCAGAGAGGGACACTGTGAGAGAGACCTTTATGTTAGTGGGGAATTACCCACTCTTTGAGGCAGTGTACAGTATTCTTCAATTTAATCATTTGAAATTGCATTTTTATCACTAACCAGTGTCTAAAATTGACCCTAAGTACATCCATTTGCCTGAAATTAGGTTTAGGAGGACACAGTGTGGTGTTTCCTGTGCTGTCACAGCAACACACACAGACAACAGTGTAAAAGAAAGCAACACCAAGAGCTTAAAGGGACAATTTTACACATAAATCTGACATCTCACATTCTCCAGTTTGTGGAAATGCAAAGAATGTGTGATGATGTTGAAGATAACTGCAGAAAATGAGGGTGAACAAGACACTAGCAATAAACTAAAAATATAAAAAAATATATTATCATCTATTAATAGCTGAAAACGTGGTACTTGCTGCAGCTCCTCACTGCTTCACACCGTAACTGATCTTATGTTGGATATTTAGATTGGACCACAGCCCAGAAACCAGACTATTTCAAATCTTGATGCTCGAAAGAAATATATAATAGATGGGAACACAAAAATCCAGCTGATGTCATCTGAACTCAAAGCATCTCTTTCTCTCCACTGATCCCCCATCAGTCAAGTTTAATTGGCTCTCATCTTATTCAAACAGGGATTAACGTCCGACTGGGGAGCAGGAGGAGGTCGTCACGGGACTCTTCTCTTCTCAGACGTGTGAAGTCCAGTTGGTTCGGTCCCAGGAGGCTGATTTTTTGCAGCACTTTGTTGTCTGTTTGAGTGGAACAACGACTCTTATTCCTGAAACAGACACTCAGGATTAACAGTTTAAAATTTTTTCCTTGACTTGATTTAAAGTAAAGAAGATCCTTCTCAGTGTATCATCGGGTTATTCAGTTATGTTGTTAGTGAATTACTTTTTATTTCCAAATGTGGATCAGACTCTGATTTAAGCATACTTTGATGCTGATGTAATTTTCTTTAAACCTTTGCATGCAACCAAGTAAGTGGGCGAAAATTGCTCACACACAATGTTTTTGTGTAATTATAGACGCCTGAATGAGGAGGCAGTTATATTATACTTTTTCAAATAAACAAAAAGATTTTCTGGTTCATTTTAGGTGAAGTTCGTAATGACTTTTTAATGAGAGAGGACACAAGTTTCAGCTTCATCCAACAGTTGCTGCAGCGACTCTGAGTTTTGGCAGCATCCAGCTCGATAAATCCCATCATTAGTTTATAATAAACGTGTTGTTGTTGTGGTTGTCTAGATGGATTTTAGCATTCCTGGCAACTGTTTGACATAAAGCGTATCGATGGAGGTTTTACATATATTCATTTGCATTTGCATTGCGGTTCTTTTTATTTTTTATTAGGGATCTTCCCTGTATATTTCTTAGCCTTTAGGGATATCATTTTTCTTCCCGTTTTACACTCCTTAACCTCTGGGGGAGTCCATTAGTTCCACAGTGATGCTTCAGCATGTTTTAACTGGCATGTTATGTCAGTGCAGGCTTTTGGGACTGATGCTGTCTGTGGGCTTCATCCTATTAGAGTCCCTCTTGGTCCACTTTCCCATGGACATCTGACACGCATTTCCTTCCTCTGCCTCCGTCTCTCCATCTGTCCGTCTGTGTCTCTTCACTGGCAGTATATATTGTTAACGGGCATTGAATTACTTTGGGGTTACATGTTGGATAATACAGATATGGCACTTCAGTAATCCTCTGTAACAGAATACATGAAGTCATTTTTTAATTTGCAAATGCCTTCAGGGCGATGAAACATCGCTTTATGTCTATTTTCCACACAGTGGGTCCTGTTTACATGGAGAAACAGCGTCAGGGAGGAGACAGAAACAGGGCAGGACGCCATGAGCAGACATCTGGGTTAGCATGACAATAGTTTCCCACGTTTACACATCATGCCAGCTTCCAGCTGTTCTCTGCAAGCTCAGGAAACAGCTGACCTCTGACTTTAAGTTAATGGTCAATAGTGTAAATGTGTAGAAGGTGAGGACCACACATCTCTGGTCTGTCTTTGAGCAATTTATTTTGAAACTGCAGCAACACCAACTGCAGCTTAAAGCTCTCTGTGCCCAAGCAGATTTATGCATGCAGGGATGTGAAATGCCCTGTTCAGCAACAGCAACACTATGGAAGTTACAGCCATGAAAAAAAGACGTGTAATGTGAGTTAACGTGAGTCATAACCGCTGGGTTGGCAACTAATGTCCCGTGTTTGCTTTGTATTTTGGTTCACACGAAAAAATACGATTAAATGCAGAGTCTGAGAGGCTGAGATCGCAACTCGGATAAAGAACATTGTGTTTATACAATTGTCTTGTTACCACAATGTTGCTGGTTTACAGACCTTGTTCATGTTAATGGCCTGTTTAGTGGGCGAGCTGTGGTTGGACCGGACAGCTTCCAGATGTGAATGTGCATGAAAAGTTTGGCTTGAGAAAACCGTGTTCATTACGCTGCTCTTGAATAAAAGTCAGAAATCTCTTCATCCGTCATTTATCATTTTTAAACATATAATTCATACATAATTTGACCCACCTGATCTGTGCAACAGCTGCAGCAGCTGTGTCACTGTGAGATTAACCAATAGCAGGTGCCCTCAGTGGGAAGTTGACCACCCTGCATGCCCAGCTTGAGCTCCAATTGGACAAAATCCCACAGGATACGGACTAAGCTGTAGCCGCTCTGCCGGTGGAGACAACATAACGCTCACCATTCATGAAACAGAGTGTGTGTGAGTGTGTGAGAACATGTGTTTGGGAGCGTTGGGTTGGGTGCTGCAGATGGCTGCACATCTAATTTGAACAGGAAATATAGATGCTGGACTGTTGCATATTGACGAAAGTGTGAAGTGATGCTCAGCGTGCAGCCGTCATTATAAACGGTGTTAGTTTTACATCTCGCAGGCATTTCTCATTAAGCTCAGCTGTACTTTTACGTGGTTTAGAAACCTCAGGAAGCCCCCTCCACCGCTGACCTCTGTGACCTCCTTTATGTGCAGATTGTACTTTTTGGTCAACGTCTCTCATGAATCTGCGTTGACAGGCCACTCTCAGGAGATCAGTGAGTTATGTCTGCTCCCTTGTGATGTCGATTTATGGAGATTTAAACTATTTGTCTCAAGGCTGCTGCTCATTTCCTTCCAGGCTATTTCTGTCTATGGGAACTGAAATATCATCATTTTTTCCATTAATTTGAATCAGTCTCATGTACCATAACAATAGAAACAGCATTAGTTAAACCATCTCAGACTGTTGTAATTTAACTTAAAGGTTCAATTTACCCAAATTATAAAATTTGCATGACTAGACGTGAGAAAGTATCTTGTCTCTTTTTGTAATTTGCCTTTAACCTTTAAGGTTTGTTCCAGGGTTGGTCGGCTGACTCATTTTAGGCAGTTTCTGAACTTGTTGCACCTCCTGCACTGCACATAGTTTTCATCCTAACATGTCTTAACACATCCTGACCTGTATTCAGTCCTGAAACCTTTTAAAAGACCCTTCAATCAAAAGAAACTTAATTAATTATAATAATAATAATAATAATAATAATATTAAAGCTTTCTGGAAAGTTTGTCATCTGAATGTTTTTCTTTCCAAAGAACTTGTGATTTGCTGATCATTTCTGTGCTTCAAACTGATGCTGCCTTCAAGTGCACCTCATAAGCTCCTGCTTCTTATAAACCATTTACATTTAGTTCTTTATTAATTATGTCTTCCACGTTTCTGACATTAAATCTTATTCTGCTGTGTCTTCCTTCCCCTGCAGAGGAGAGTGGCATCTCTTTACTCCAGCTAATCGGATACCCGCCACCAAAAGAGATCACCAAGGCCTACGGGCCGGGGGGACAGACCTCCTATGTCTTCACCTCTGCGGTGGTGTCGGGCCAGCCGGCTCTGGCCCACGTCTCCAACCCCTTCTACCGCCACTTCTCTCTCATCTTCTTCATTAAACCCTACACTTCCGCCGCCTCCGTCCTCTTCTCCATCACAGACGGGCCCCAGAAGTTCATGTACATCGGCGTCAAGCTCAGCGCAGTGCAGTTCGGCCAACAGACGGTGCAGCTTTTCTACACCGAGCCTGATTCAGAGGCTTCATATATGGCGGCCAGCTTCACCGTGCCGAGCCTGAAGGGCACCTGGTCTCGCTTCTCGCTGTCTGTCTTTGAGGATCAGGTGACTTTCTACCAGGACTGTGAAACTGAGCCACAGGTGGTGAAGTTTGAGCGCTCGCCAGATCCCATGGAGCTCGACGTGGGGGCAGGGATCTTCGTGGGTCAGGCGGGAGGAGCTGACGCTGACAAGTTTCAGGTAACATGTACAAATATGGTCTAATATCTAGTTAATGTCATCATGTTGAAAGAAAATCGCTTCACTTTGCATGTTTGTGTGCTCTTAGGGTGAGATTGCAGTGCTGAAAGTGGTGGGAGACCCTCGCGCTGCTGAGCGCTTGTGTGACGATGAGGACGACTCTGACGCCGTGAGTATCAAGACAAAGTTTATTTATTTATTTATTTATGTCTTTTCTAAAAAGAATCACTCATAATCGCTGATGGTTTGTTGCTGCAAACAGGAGTAGAGTTGTCTGTTTATCCTTCAGAAAAGCCCCATTAAGTCGACAGTGAGTATTTGTGAGCCTCAGTGTCTGAACCTCTTTTTCTTTCCGTCTTTTCAGGCCTCTGGTGAATTTGGCAGCGGTGACGATGTGGAGGTAAGTGTGTTTGACATTCGACGTGTTCAGCTTGTGATTTACAGCTCCTTAATCCAGGTGTAAATCACGACAGATCTCTCTTTTAAACCTATTTCAGATCAGGACACTTGCATGTAACGATAAATCAAAGCATCTTTATATTTTATTCCATTCACAGGCATCCAGGCCGGTACCTGAACCCCCGCTGACATCCTCAAAAGAAACCGGAGGTCCTTATGGAACAGGTGAAAGCTCTTCATTACATCAGTGGAGTCACTAAACACACTGTGGGGAAGGTTTTAATCATACAGCAGCCACAGCCAGAGAAATGTCTTGTATAATCACTGTGCTTTTATCCTAAAATATGCACATAAGGGATGCTTGTCTGGACCTGAAGATGTGTGGAGGTTTGCTGCAGGGTTTCAGTGTGATGACTTGATTTGAAGCTCTTTAGCTCCCTCAGGTGGACAGTTAGAAACGTTTTGGTTTGTACTGTCACATAAGCATCCTGGGGTTTCATACTGAGATTTCTCCCGTTAACTCGGCTCTGCAAGCCAACACTTGCAGGTCTCATGCAGCCACTGAGCAGCAGCTAAAGTTGTTTGTTTTGGCTTTAGATGACAGGTATCAACGGCCGTCAGTGGACTACAGCCGGCCTGGAACACCAGGTGGGTCTTTGGGGTTAAAACAATACTGATGCCAAGCTGCTCAATTTTTTGTTTTTTGTGAATATATAAGTATGCACTGCTGAAGCACAATATAATCTGGCATGATGGAGGTGGGTCCTGCTTTCTTACCTGATAACATAAAAAACTATAAAGTAAATAAAGCAATAGGAGAGGGTATATGTAGAGGAAATGCACCCAGTAGAAAGTGAGAGTAGTTATGAATTATGCAGCAGCGCCCTCTACAGGACAGATTGCCTCAACTGACCAAAATATGTCATCAACTCCAGTAGATGGTGTTCGAGTCCTCTGAGAGAAAAAAGCCAAATCATAGCCGTCATCATGTCAGTAAACTGGCTGATTCTCGTTTGAAATGTGTTGTGTGTTTTAAACGTGCATTTGCAAGTGTTGTAATTTATTGCATGTGACACATCTTTCAGGTCCCAGTGGTGGCAAAGGTGAGAAAGGTGACCGAGGAGAGAAAGGCGCACAGGGAGACAGAGGCCCCACGGGGCCAAAGGGA
Source organism: Pampus argenteus (assembly GCA_036937835.1). Taxonomy (NCBI): domain Eukaryota; kingdom Metazoa; phylum Chordata; class Actinopteri; order Scombriformes; family Stromateidae; genus Pampus; species Pampus argenteus. Next base: position 1,864,189 of record CM072883.1, on the reverse strand, counting down.
GACTCTGGCTCTGGTTTTAGCTCTGGTTCAGTCTCACGTGCTGGAGGAGGACAGAAGGTAGAAAGTCACTGTGTGCATGATAACACATAGATAATTAGTACATATGATTTAATTAATACTTGTCTTTTTCCTTTTTTATCAGGGGGAAAAGGGTGAAAAGGTGCGTTCACTATACAACATGTTTGCAGTAACAACATAAAACAAAAACTAAATATTTTTGCTTCAGTTTCTGTAATCTGGCATGATGACAGTTTATCAAAACACATGTAATCTTCATTGATTTGTGTCATTCTTTCCAAACCAAAAAAATACATCTTTTACAAAAGGGAATAAGAGCAGAGTGTAGTTATGATTGCAACTTCTCACAGGTCATTTCTTCCTCATCAGGGTAGTTCTGGTTTCGGATACCCGGGCAATAAAGGTGACCGTGGGGCTCAGGGGCTTCCCGGACCCCCTGGTCCTTCCGGACCTGCAGCGGAGGTGGTCAGACTTGGAGATGGCTCTGTTGTGCAGCAGACGGCTGGACCTGTCGGACCTCCAGGATCACCGGGGGCAGACGGGCCTCCAGGACCTCCAGGAGATGATGGAGAGCCTGTAAGTAAAGAGTTTTAGAAAAATCATTAGTTTTTTTGGGTAAATGTTATTAATCGATTGCGTGTTATCCTTTAGGGTGATCCAGGAGAGGACGGCAAAGCTGTGAGTTTTGTTTTTATAAAAACTAAATTAGCTATGGGCATTTCTAGATGATTTTTAAACCCCCTAAAATCATTTTGTCATTTTGCTTCTCTTCCCAGGGTCCTGCTGGACCACAAGGCGTACCAGGAAGTCCAGGAAGTTCTGGTCATAAAGGCGAAAAGGTGTATTTCAGAGAATGATGGATGAATCATGTTTAAATCAGATATTGAACTATTAATTTCCTATTTTACATTTTATCTATGGTGACTAATGGTGTGACCTCTTAATCTTTCCAGGGTGATCGTGGAGAAGGTCATCCAGGACCAAGAGGCCCTCCAGGTCCACCAGGACCTCCCGGGCCTGGCACCGGTGACCGCCCAGTACGTCCACTCGTCCAACACTCCTTTCTTTGAATATTTAATTTTTTTTCAGACACTGACTTGTGTTCATTTATAAATCTGTAGACGTTTGTTGACATGGAGGGATCAGGATTCCCAGACTTGGACAGAATTCGGGTACGTTGACTTTGATTTATAAATGATTTTGAATAAAGAAGTTGAGGAGCTGAATGTGATCATACTATGATTTGCTATCCAGGGTTTTCCAGGTCTTCCAGGCCCTCCAGGCCCCCCAGGCCCTCCTGGTACTTCAGTGTCGCTGGCAGGCAACGGTCCAGTAGCAGTCGGACCTCCTGGACCACCTGGACAGGATGGTGTCCCTGGTCTACCGGTGAGTCTCTATACTCTTATTCAAAAATAACCAAACAAAGTTATAAAGTAAAATATGTATCCTGTCTGCTGCTTTCAGGGTCCCCCTGGTCCCCCTGGTTTCCCTGGTCAACCAGGACTCAGAGGAGAGAAGGTGAGGACACACACGTCTTGTCTTTTCTTTCGGGATGTGAAACTGTGACATGGATTACTTTCTCTTTTAAAGTCGACATGACAGAAACTTTCAACGTGTTAAAAAGTTTTCATGTTACCGGTAAGTCTTTTTTCTTTTCCTTCAGGGTGACTCTGGTGAGCTCGGTCTTCCAGGATCAGCTGGAGAAAAAGTGAGTTATCACCTAAAAAAATCTGTCACAGTTCTCTTAAAAACATGAGTGGTATAAATGAAATACTGGTGGTGGGTGGATCCAGATAGTTTCTCTTCTTTATTTTTGCCTTTCTTTAGCAAGACGCACAAGGGTCCAACTTTTTCAGCAACCTGTTCGCTTTCTTTGCTCCGTCCTCCTCTACGGTGTATAATGGGTCGCAGGTACTCTGGTTGCTTTGGTGCTTTTCTCTCTTTTCCCCAGATTTCCATCAGTTTCCATCTAATGTAGCTATAAATTATTTCAGTCTTTTACAACCTAAACCACATCTGCAACCCTGCAATAATTTGAGGAGATATAAGTCACTTTTTCAAACTATTTTTTATTAAAGATCACTTCCTCTGCTTGACCTTTAGCTCTGCATGCAACTTATTTTGGTACCAACCACTTTTCCTCACTTCCTCCTGCTGCGGTGAAGATTACACCAAAAACGCAAAACACCACAATGTTTTGTTTTTTTTCCATTTACACTTCAGGGTTCTCAGGGAGACCCAGGACAGGCAGGTACAGCAGGGCAGACCGGGCTGGCAGGACTTCCAGGTCCCATGGGACCGGTTGGACCTCCAGGACCCCCCGGCCCACCAGGACCCCCGTTCCGCTTTGGCTACGTGAGTAGAGGTTGAATATACAGGATGTACACAAAACAAACACGACTGTTTTGGCTTCAGGATGGATGTATGGCTCCATGATACCTTTCAAACTGCCGTCTCCTCTTCTTACAGAGTGACCAGGAAGGGTATGAGGTGACCAATGGCTTGCCTGGACACAGAGGACCACCTGGACCACAGGTATACCACTCACCCATGTAGGAGATTTATGTTTCTTTCACTGTAGATGTATTATCTCATGTTTTCTTTTATATAATGTCTTTCAGGGTCCACCGGGTATTGCAGGCCTTCCAGTAAGTACAGCAGAGGATGTGTTGTGTTGTTTTTTGGAATTACATTTGCGGTATATTTATTAGTACATGTTTTATTTCTGATTTCTAGGGTAGACCAGGTTTACCAGGCAACCATGGAGACAAAGGAGCTGAGGGGCCGAGAGGGCCGCCTGGGATACCAGGACTGGACGGGTTCCCTGGACAGTCGGTGGGAAGACCGATCATATATTATATAGATAATACTCCTCAGAAATACTTATTCCAGCATTACATCTGTTTGTTTTTATGGCACTAATAACTGAATAACTTTTTTTATTTTCAGGGTGAAAAAGGAGACCAAGGAGCAAAAGGAGAAAGTGTAAGTTATGTGTATAATATATAAAAACATACGGGTTATATTATTGTTCATCAATCTGATTATTGTTAATCATTTTCTGGCTGATCTTCATGTCATAGGGTCAGCCAGGGCGGGACGGCGGACCACCTGGACCTCCAGGTCCTCCCGGACCCCCCGGACAGATCATCTCCCAGACAACAGACGATGTGAGAGAGAGATGCTCTAAATCTGCACATATATAAATATAACACTCACCTTCATGATGACATGACAGCTGTGCCTCACTCATTCACTAAATCACTCGCCTAACGGTCACTGCTTGCTCAATAATTTATTCACTTCATACTAACTGACCTAACTTTGTCTTGCTGTAGTATAACGACGAATATTGGCATGAAGGGGGTCAGGTGAGTGAACGCACCCTTTGGACCCCGAAACCGTTCTTATGATAAACTTCACTCAGTTTTTTTAAGATATTTTCACACAATATTTTGTCTTTTTCATGCCTCATTGTTCTCATCGTTAGGGGAGACAAGGTGCTCCAGGTCGAGCAGGATTCCCGGTATGTGTTGTTGTATTATCAAAGATCAGTTTGGAAAAATACAATCAATTTAAGATAATTGGGAGAAAATCAATGTATTGTGTGTTTGATTTAGGGACCAATGGGACCAAAGGGAGACAAAGGGGATACCGGTCCTGCAGGATATGCAACAAAGGTAGGAAAACATCGTTGATATCTTGGTCTTACATAATAAATAAATCTGCAGCACATTATGTTATGATCTGGGGTTATCAAGAAGAAAATGAAATGTAAATCATTTATAAAATGAGTAAAAAAAAATGAGTTTGTGTTTTGTTCAGGGGGAGAAAGGAGAGCCTGGTGTCCTCATCGGGCCTGATGGACAGCCTATGTTCCTGGGTGGCCTGGCAGGACGGCCGGTAAACACCTCAGTGATACATACGTCTAGCTGTTCTAGTTCTATATTTTTTCCATCCAAAAATTAATTATCAACTGTTACATTAACCATAAATAACTCCAGAAATGTTAATAAAAGCATAAAATGTCACTCTGTGTCTGTTTACAGGGTGACAGCGGACCTCCGGGACCAGTAGGACCTCCAGTGCGTATTGTTTCTATTTACCACTTTTGTCATATTTTGTAAGCAAACAGCATCACATGATGAACCACATGAACGTTTTCTTCAGGGTCCGTATGGTCCTTCAGGCCCAAAAGGAGACATTGGGTTTCCAGGTAGACCAGTAAGTGTGTTTCTTGTCAAATTATTACATAAAAAGTACATTTTTGTGCAAATTGTCCCCTTTAAACACTAAACTGTCAATATATTTTTATGTCCAGGGACTGAAGCATGTTTCTAAATGTGGTTTATTGTAGGGTCGACCGGGGCTGAATGGTGTCAAAGGGGAGAAAGGAGATTCAAGTGGTGGATCTGGATACCCTGTGAGTAGTAGACTTCTTCTAATATTTCTGTTCAAGGTAAACACAATGCCACATATATTATGAGGCCATCAACACACAGTAGTCAGTATTTGTTGTGTCTCAGGGTCCTCCAGGTCCACCGGGCCCACCGGGCCCACCTGGACATCCTGCATCTCACCATCCATTCGGACACAGAGTGAGTCAAGATATAAAATATTTTACATCGTAATGTAGTGAGTTAGGAAGTTGATGACGAGATATGAAAGATTTATTTTAATACTTGTCCATTCACTTGAAAAAAAACAGTTTTCCATATATTTGAGGTATTGTTGTTGTTTTTTTATTTCAGGATTACCGCCTAAACTACCCAGGTGAGTGCGCTTCATATTTTGAGTGTTGTGGTAAAATGTAAAATGAGTTAAAGATGTTCAAGTCATTATGTTGTCGCTGTTTGTCTTGTTTTTAGATATTAAAGGAGAGAAAGGTGATCAGGGGGCACCTGGCTTACCAGGTAGTGCAACTTCTGAAAGAGGAAAAAGCTTAAAAATGAATCAAATGTTTTAGTGTTTTCAGGATGTAGACAAACAGAGCATTTTGTTTCTTTTCCAGGAGGCGCATCAGACTTTGATATTTACGCTTTTAAAGTAAGCCTCAACTCTATAGATTTCCCACATTCGTCAACATAAACATAACCATTATTATGTACATTATTTTTTAATGGGTTTTTTTATGTTTGTGTCCAGAATGAGTTGAAAGGTGAATCAGGCAGTCCTGGAGTGAAAGGAGAGAAAGGAGAACCAGGTGGACATTATCCCCCCTATTATGGAGGAAGTGGAGTCCCAGGAGCCCCGGGACCTCAAGTAAGATGTCAAATATCAAATGTTTTAGGACGTCTGTGTTTAGGAAGGTGCCAATATATAATTGGATCATATTTGTTGTATTCTTAAAAAGGGCCCCAAAGGTGAGTCCGTCGTTGGCCCTCCAGGCCCTCAGGGGCCACCTGGTACACCAGGAAGAGGATATGATGGGCAACCTGGACCACCAGGGCCACCTGGACCTCCAGGACCAGCCCTACCTGGACCTTACAGAGGCACACAGAGTGAGTTATATTAAAAAAATGCACAAAAAATTCAAGATTATCTTTTTGATTTGAGCTCATGTGACCCCCTCCCTCCTCTATAAATAACAGCTATCAGTATTCCTGGACCACCGGGACCACCGGGAACACCTGGAGTACCTGGACACTCTTCAGGGGTGAGAAAACATGGATATAAGATCAGACATTCACACTTTATTTCTCTAATATCTAAAAATATATCATGAAATACAAAAAGCTACTTTAAGGACCTCACGATCATTGATTGGTGTTTTGTGTGTTTGTAGGTGACGGTGTTGAGGTCCTATGACACCATGACGGCCACTGCTAGAAGACAACCTGAAGGCTCTCTGGTTTACATTATTGACCAAACAGATCTCTATTTACGAGTCAGAGATGGAATTCGTCAAGTTCAGGTGAAATATTTCTATTAAACCTAAACATGAACCAGTGAGAGACTCAAAAATGTTTAGATTCAATCACTTGTTTCCTTGTTTTTCAGCTCGGGGGCTACATTGCTTTGCCAAGTGTGGATGTGAGTGTTAATTTTTCCAAAATTTGAGGTAGTTTTCACCTTTTTTGTTTCTTTTCCAAAAACTGTGCTGTGTTTCATTATATATCATGCACATTATTTGTAGGATAATGAGGTTGCTGCAGCAGAGCCCCCACCAGTTGTCCCATACTCCCCTGACCACCACTCCAACACTGACGGCTCCACACACGACTCCCAAAGACCACCTGAGAGTCCGGTCGACCCCAACACTGGGCATCCTTCACAACCAGACCCACATTATCCACCCCACCCAGATCCCAGATACCCAACGCACCCTGATTCCCAACAACCACCCCACCCTGATCCCAGATACCCAACGCACCCTGATCCCAGATACCCAACACACCCTGATTCCCAACAACCAACGCACCCTGATCCCAGATACCCAACGCACCCTGATCCCAGATACCCAACGCACCCTGATTCCCAACAACCACCCCACCCTGATCCCAGATACCCAACGCACCCTGATTCCCAACAACCACCCCACCCTGATCCCAGATACCCAACGCACCCTGATTCCCAACAACCAACGCACCCTGATCCCAGATACCCAACCCACCCTGATCCCAGATACCCAACGCACCCTGATCCCAGATACCCAACGCACCCTGATCCCAGATATCAGCCAGATCCGCGGTTCCCAGTGCCAACAGATCCCAGGTTTCCAAGTTACAAAGACCGCTTATACCAACCAGGCGGCGGGTATTCTGTCGATTCGGCCCAGGAACGTCCAGCATACCCAGACAGTCGCTATGCAGTCACACCTCAGCGAAGACCACCTCCACCTGTGCCCCAGACTCCAGTCCATCATCATACCTCAGGTCCAGGGGTAAGAGAAGCTATTCTATCATGACACTCACATCTAAAGTTACACAAGGCCTTATTGTAGATGTAAACATGGTTTCTGGGCTTGTTGCAGCTCCACCTGATCGCCGTGAACAGCCCTCAGACCGGCTTCTTGCGGGGCATCCGGGGTGCAGACTTCCTGTGCTTCACCCAGGCTCAAGCCATCGGGATGAAGGGAACTTTCCGTGCCTTCCTGTCCGCCAGGCTCCAGGATCTCAACAGCATCGTCCGCAAGGCTGACAGGGACCGTCTGCCAATAGTCAACCTGAAGGTAGACACTTTAGCTATTATCAATATTTTTATGATAATGTATTAAATGATGTTATTGTGTATAATTTTGGAGTTCTGATCTTATTTTTTAGGACGAGGTACTGTTTGACAGCTGGGACGCGATCTTTAACAGCGGCAGGATGAAGGACAACGTGCCGCTCTACTCCTTCGATGGCAAAGACGTTCTCAGTGACCACACATGGTGAGCCCGAAAGAATAGAGCGATGAGCAGAGGAGAATAAATCATTCAGCAAATGTTAAAAAATTGTTTCTGTTTTTTCATCCCAGGCCAGAGAAGATGATGTGGCACGGCTCGACCAGCGCCGGGCAGCGACATGCCGACAACTACTGTGAGACGTGGCGTGTGGGCGACGAGGTGCAGACGGGCATGGCGTCATCGCTGCAGAGCGGCAGTCTGCTCCAGCAGAGCTCCAGCAGCTGCTCCAGCGCCTACGTCTTGCTGTGCATCGAGAACAGCTACATTAGCCATGCTAAGAGATAGACACACACACACACACGACACTGGACGAAGGGAAATCCCAAAGCGCATGCTCACACACTTTTTTATCTATCTATGCACCGCATGTGGTGCCTTGTAAATAAATGTTTTCCTAATTATAATTAGTTTATGTTTGTTAACCCCTCCTATATGGTGCTATACAGGATTATCCTACATGTTGAGCATTAGTCTCTCAAGCTCAGGTGACATACAGTTACAGGTACAGATGTCCACAACTCTGAGGCAGAAGCAACCTTGAAGGTGCAGCTTTGTTGTCCCTTTTTTTTTTGCAAGATTTGACACACAACAAAACCCCAATTTAAGTAGACGACAGGACTAGAACAACTTGATTTATCTCAGAGAGGGGACAACAAAGAAATGAGAAACTCGAAAAAAATAAGGAACATGAAACTCAGATCTCATGTTTCTTTTACTGCCAGCATTTAACAGCAACATGAAACCATTGAAACACCAAGTCTAGTCCAGTGCCTGAACAGTGTTAATGGGTTAAACCAGGTTTTCTGTATGTCTTAAATGCCACATTTGTTTTTTATTTTTTTATTTACAGTATTTGTCAGTAGGAAAATAGATATTAGGTGATATACTCAGATGATTATCAAGCTGTTCATTTCTTAAAAAGGTGCAATTATCAACACATTTCAGCGTCCATGAGCAAGAAATTGAGTTGTTGTATGTGAAATATGTTATTAACTTTTTCTCTAACCTTTACACTGACTTTATCTGTAACCCATAGCACTTGAGTAATAGCCTTTTTATGGGAAGATATTTTTCATATTTTTAGCAATAACAAAGGGATATTTATTTTTTATAAACATACTTTTTTTTCTTCTCTTTTTCCAACCATGATGTGTGTTGTGAAGGCTTTCACAAAGATTTAATACAATTTGTAATTTGCAAATATATTCAGCAAATGTGCAAACCCTACACAAAGATGTTTTAAGATCTGTGCACATACTAAGCACACATATGAGATTTATGTACAGATATCTGAAAAGGATGCAGCCATACATACGTTTGTCTATGCACTGTTGAGAAGCAATGCTTATTTCTTTGTGTTTTATTACAGTAAATGCACTGCAGCTCGCTCACTGGTGTCTCCAGTGGAGCGGATACAAAGAGTTTCTGTGTAATGTGGAGGACAGTATGACATTTGTTATCTACTAACAGAGCCATCCCACATGCAGTACGTTTTGTATTAACTCTTACAGATTGTAATCTGTCTCTTTTGTTATGTGAGCAACATTCTGTATGAAATGCTGCATCTCATCGAAATAAAACCTGTGTGGAAATTGTGAGTTTCTGAACCGATGGTGTGATGCTTGTTTTATGTCATTCTGTACTTTTTTTAGATATTTTTTAGATAGTTTGTGTTTTATTTGCTGTACATACACAGTACAGCAGTTATGCAGCTTTTGAGGTTACAATATCACTTTCATTCAGTGTCATCATCTTTCGGATAAATAAGGGGTGAGTCATTTACTCATGCCGCTGTGTCAGGAAGCTGCCTTTGGTCATGTGACTCAGAAAAACAAGAGCCCAGTTCCAGGAACACACTCCATGGAGGATGCATAGAGACAGGATGACGTGTCTCCTCCTCCTCTGCAGGCTCTTGTTCTGTGTTTTTTCTCTGAGGATTATGTAGTGTAATTGCTCCCATCTGCTCATACTTGTTTGTTGTATCAAGTGCAGTTTTCTTTGTGGACGAACAGTTACTTTACCTGTGTGTACATACTTGTACCTTCATTCCTGCTGCTATGACGCAGATTCATATGATGGCTTCACCTTGATATTGTGGTTTAGATGGTATCTTATCTGTACATTGCTTTAGACTAAAGCATCTGCTGAATTAAGACATGTAAAAACTCTGTATTAAGTAAATAATATATATATTAACAGGGATTATCCATCAGAATCACATACAGTGTAGAAAAGGCTTTGAAACTATGTTGAAAACAATTAAGAAATAAATGATAAATTATAATTTTGAGGTTTTTTTAAAAGATTTGTTGTGGTGAGTGACTCTTATGTTTGTGGGGTTTATACTTAAGTTAAATCTCTGAGCAATCAACATGATTTTATTCAAGAAGAGATACTGTCAAGAGGACATTTTGACCGGATGTGGCGCTTGAAGAAAGGTCAAATCTCACCAAAAAACATTCACAATCATCCTCTTGTACAAAATGTTGGTGCAATAAATGATTGTAACCAACAGGAAGATGTGTGGAAATATAAGACTGATAGAGGAAGTTACTCAAAACTGCTAAAACAAAACTTATTTTCTAATTTCCAGCAATATAAAAAAAAAGCAGAACAGTCAAACCTGAAAGCAGAAATAATCTGTTTAAAAATCAAAAAATAAACTTCCCATTTGTTCCTCCCATTTCCTGTGTTTCCATTAAAACCAGTACATAAAAAATAATAAATTTTTCATGGTATCAGTAAAGTTATAATAATATTTATAACAGGCTTTATTCATTTCCGATATAACTGTTATCTTATCAGGACAACGTTGGTATTTTTTCACCTGTCATACCTGTGCAACCTTTGATTCCTGGTGCTTTTTATGCCCTGAGTTCAGCCTTCAGCGTCACACACCAATCCCACGTCATACACAATCAATGATATTAATCTCACAGTGACACCTACATGTCTATGTAAAGGCTGTTTTTTCTCATTAGGGTCATTTGATGTCATTAACTTTATAGCAGGACATAGCTGTAGGATAGCCGCCTGTAGACAAAACTCAGGGCAGCAGCAGCTCCGTGTTAATACTAATGATAAAACTGTAACAGCTGGGTGTGGCGCTGATGTATTGGCGTGACATGCTTGGTCAGGACTGAATATCGTCATCTGCTTTTATTTTGGTTTCTTTAGGTTGTCCTGGTTGCTTCAGGGTTAAGGTTAGTTTCACTTCAATGTGACGCAGCTCGTTTTAACCACGAGGGGAAAAACAAAAAGGTAATATATGTGATCTCTTTTTAAAACTCTTTTTTGTTTTGTCTGTTAACGTTAAACATTATTTTTTTAGAAAGTTTTCTTTAGACAGTGTTTGGGTAGTTTAATAGGTGCTGTAACGGTACGTCAATGCTTCCTTGTCTTGTCTATGTGCTCAAGACAAGGAAGCTGAAATATGAATTATAGTCTTAATCTTAAATAACTATATTATTATATATATATATAACGTTATATGTTGCTGTAGAGCCAGAAATGTCCAGTTAACTACTTTATGTATCAGTTAGAAATAGCAGTAATCTATAATAATGCATAAAGATGATTTGTTGTTGTTGTTGAATCTATTAAAGATGTTTTAACAAAAGTAGTGAAGGTGGTGCATGAAAAATGAAGAAAAATACACAATATATTTAAATATATATGTTTTAATGTATAGCATATTAAAATAAATATGAAATAATTTAACTCACCCACAGTTCAACTCAAGTCCCAGTTGATGATGCTGTTAATGTGCACCATCTAGTGGTCGTTTTATTATTTGTCCCAGTCATGATGAAGGTACCTGTTGTACCTGTTTTTCATGGTCATAGGGGAACTTCAAACTACTGAACTGCACTCCTGCTGCAGGCTTGTTGCCAGCTTCACAATCTTATCAAGGCCGTTCATCTCTTTGGTACCAAGGTTGGCATCACAGAAGATAATATAAAGTTAGATAACGGTCTCAATAACAGCTCTATAAAACTGTGTCGCTGGAGTTTAGCTGACCTTTCTTACATATGTCCAGGTATTTATAGTTGGTTATATACACTGTTGTTTTAGAGAGCAAAAGCTGTTTTCTGACTCTACAGTGCACTATGACAAAACATGTTGGCAAAACATAGTCATATCATATCATATAGTATGCAACATTTGTTATCTTGGTGGTGAAAAAGAAGTTGTTTTCTTCTTCTTTGTTTTTTATGTGAAGGTGAACGCTCTACTATGGATCTGCTTGATGGCCTAGATGAGGGCATCCCTGCCTCCAAAATGACCCTATTTGAAGAATATAACAACACTCAGAAGTAAGACATGAATCTCTTACCTGTCTGTGAGCATGCAGTAGATTATAATTATTAAAAGTAAAAAAACAAAACTCTGTGTTGTGTTGAAGCCCAGAACAACAGCAGGAGGAGACACCAGCCTCCCCTGTAACCAGCTGTGTGTCCATGAAGAGCACGCAGTCTATAGAGCCACCTCTTAGTTTCGAAAAATCACATGAGTAAGTCAGTATTTTATTATGTGCCATGTCAAGTATGAAAGCATTTTTTTTTTAGTTAAACTATTTTTTTTTGTGTCTGTCAGCATCCAGAAGGAGAGACCAGTGTCTCCAGTATGCAGCTATGTGTCCATGACCCAGTCAATAGAGCCACCTCTTGGTTTTAAAGGACATCAGTTTGAGTAAGTCAGTATTTTATTATGTACTATATAAATATTAAAGGATTTTTTTTAGAGTGAAACTATTGTTTTTGTCTCTGTCAGCATCCAGGAGGAGAGACCAGAGTCTCCCGTATGCAGCTGTGTGTCAATAACCCAGTCAATAGAGCCGCCTCTTGTTTTTAAAGGACATCATTCATCTGAAACAGGGTAAGATATCGTCTGTTATTGCAGCCTGTTTGTCTTTAAACATTTCTTGAATGTGATATTCAAAGTGTGTTTTCCTCCACAGACTACCACAGCAGACGCCGGACGAGTTTCACAGTGGTAAATCTGCACAGGGACATCAAATAGACTCTGTATTTATGGTGTGTAAATGTACACGCATGCACGTAAAGGTAACTATAGATAAATAGACTCCCACTGTGTAACGGATGAAGTTGTTTTGTTTTGCAGCTGCTTGAGAAGAACATTGTCACTTTTGTGAGGGAGGAGCTAAAGAGGATGCAGACGGTTCTGTGTTCAGAGTGTTCAGATGAAGAGGTGATGAACGGCAAGGAGGAAGAGGACATGAAGAGCAGCAGAGAGGCGTTTCTAAAAATCACACTGCACTTCCTGAGGAGAATGAAGCAGGGCGAGCTGGCTGACTGTCTGCAGAGCAGTAAGATGAATTTTTCTACAGCTTTAACACGATGTGATCATATTCATTGCAGCATCCACTCATTCATTTTTTTTTTCTTAATGTAGAATCTCCTGCCATGTGCCAACAGAAACTCAAATCTAGTTTGAAGCAGAGGTTTCAGTGTGTGTTTGAGGGCATTGCCAGAGCAGGAAACCCAACCCTCCTGAATGACATCTACACAGAGCTCTACATCACAGAGGGAGGGACTGCAGAGGTCAATGATGAACATGAGGTCAGACAGATTGAAACAGCATCCAGGAAACCAGTCAGACCAGAAACAACCATCAGACAAGAAGATATCTTTAAAGCCTCACCTGGAAGAGATGGACCAATCAGAACAGTGATGACAAAGGGAGTGGCTGGCATCGGGAAAACAGTCTTAACACAGAAGTTCACTCTGGACTGGGCTGAAGGCAAAGCCAACCAGGACATACTGTTCATATTTCCATTCACCTTCAGAGAGCTGAATGTGCTGAAAGAGAAAAAGTTCAGCTTGGTGGAGCTTGTTCATCACTTCTTTACTGAAACCAGACGAGCAGGAATCTGCAGGTTTGATAAATCCCAGGTTGTTTTCATCTTTGACGGTCTGGACGAGTGTCGACCTCCTCTGGACTTCCACAACAACGAGACCCTGACTGATGTTACAGAGTCCACCTCAGTGGACGTGCTGCTGACAAACCTCATCAGGGGGAAACTGCTTCCCTCTGCTCGCCTCTGGATAACCACACGACCCGCTGCAGCCAATCAGATCCCTTCTGAGTGTGTCGACATGGTGACAGAGGTCAGAGGGTTCACTGATCCACAGAAGGAGGAGTACTTCAGGAAGAGATTCAGAAATGAGAAGCAGGCCAGCAGAATCATCTCCCACATCGAGACATCACGAAGCCTCCACATCATGTGTCACATCCCAGTCTTCTGCTGGATCACTGCTACAGTTCTGGAGGATGTGTTGAAAAGCAGAGAGACAGGAGAGCTGCCCAAGACCCTGACTGAGATGTACATCCACTTCCTGGTGGTCCAGACCAAACTAAAGAACCTCAAGTTTGATGCAGGAGCTGAGACAGATTCACACTGGAGTCCAAAGAACAGGAAGATGATTGAGTCTCTGGGAAAACTGGCTTTTGAGCAGCTGCAGAAAGGCAACCTGATCTTCTATGAATCAGACCTGACAGAGTGTGGCATCGATATCACAGCAGCCTCAGTGTACTCAGGAGTGTTCACACAGGTGTTTAAAGAGGAGAGAGGGCTGTACCTGGAAAAGGTGTTCTGCTTCGTCCATCTGAGCGTTCAGGAGTTTCTGGCTGCTCTTCATGTCCATCTGACCTTCATCAACTCTGGAGTCAATCTGCTGGCAGAAGAACAAACATCCCAGAAGTCTGAAACTAAACAAGAATCTGCAGAGACACATTTCTACCAGACTGCTGTGGCCTTACAGAGTCCAAATGGACACCTGGACTTGTTCCTCCGCTTCCTCCTGGGTCTTTCACTGCAGACCAATCAGACGCTCCTACGAGGTCTGCTGACTCAGACAGGAAGTAGCTCACAGACCAATCAGGAAACAGTCAAGTACATCAAGAAGGAGATTAGTGAGAATCCATCTGCAGAGAGAAGCATCAATCTGTTCCACTGTCTGAATGAACTGAAGGATCGATCTCTAGTGATGGAGATCCAACAGTCCCTGAGATCAGGACGTCTCTCCACAGATAAACTGTCTCCTGCTCAGTGGTCAGCTCTGGTCTTCATCTTACTGTCATCAGAAAAAGATCTGGACGTGTTTGACCTGAAGAAATACTCTGCTTCAGAGGAGGCTCTGCTGAGGCTGCTGCCAGTGGTCAAAGCCTCTAACAAAGCTCTGTAAGTACACAGATTCATTCATCATTATTGATATACTCACGACAGAAAAATAAATACCTTACTCGTTGTTTTCACCTTTTTATTTCCTCTCCAGGATAAGTGGCTGTAACCTCTCAGAGAGAAGCTGTGCAGCTCTGTCCTCAGCTCTCAGCTCCCAGTCCTGCAGTCTGAGAGAGCTGGACCTGAGTAACAACAACCTGCAGGATTCAGGAGTGAAGCTGCTGTCTGCTGGACTGCAGAGTCCACACTGTAGACTGGAGACTCTCAGGTCAGGATTAATCAACCTGATCAACTGATGAACATGAATGTTAATATGATTTGTCAGACCTGTTTTTACCAAGCTGGAACCTCTGAGGATGAAAAATGAAGCCACTATTTAGCCACTTATTCAGTTCATCTTTTAGTTAGTTTGGAGACACTTTGTTATTGTATCTGACTGTCTGATGTGTTTTCAGGCTGTCAGGATGTCTGATCACAGAGGACGGCTGTGCTTCTCTGGCCTCAGCTCTGACCTCCAACCCCTCCCATCTGAGAGAGCTGGACCTGAGCTACAACCATCCAGGAGACTCAGGAGAGAAGCAGCTGTCTGCTGCACTGGAGGATCAACACTGGAGACTGGAGACTCTCAGGTATGAAGAGACAATGTCTGGTAGAGGAGGAAGATGTTGAAAGTTAAACCTGGTTAGATTCAATCTGGGTCTCACGCTACGTTTGAGCAGAAAATTAAAACAGACTAGAGCCATGTGACATCCATGTTTTCATACTGAAAGAGACCCTGCTGCTCTGACCCTCCTCCTCCTTTCAGCCTGCAGCCTGCTGGAGGCCGATGGTTGACACCAGGTCTGAGGAAGTGTAAGTGTGTTCTTCATTTGATTCATGAAAACAAAGCATAAAAAGAGATGGTGGATCAATAACTGCAGCTGTATTGTGTCTCGTTCTCTCCATCAGATTTCTGTGAACTCACACTGGATCCAAACACAGCAAACACAAAACTCAAACTGTCTGACAACAACAGGGAGGTGACGTACATGGAGGAGCATCAGTCATATCCTGATCATCCAGACAGATTCTACTCCTGGCCTCAGCTGCTGTGCAGAAATGATCTGACTGGTCGATGTTACTGGGAGGTGGAGTGGAGCGGGAAGGTTGATATATCGGTGACTTACAGAGGAATCAGCAGGAGAGGAGACAGTTATGACTGCAGGTTTGGAAGGAACGATCAGTCGTGGAGTCTGGAGTGCTCTGATGGCAGTTACTGTGCCTGGCACAATAATGGAGGAACAGTCATCTCCTCCTCTTCCTCCTCTGGCTCTAACAGAGTAGGAGTGTATGTGGACTGTCCTGGTGGCACGTTGTCCTTCTACAGAGTCTCCTCTGACACACTGATCCACCTCCACACCTTCAGCACCACCTTCACTGAACCTCCGTATCCTGGCTTTGGGTTCTGGTCAAGTTGGTCTGGTTCGGTGTCTCTGTGTTCTCTGTAGGGAGGAGAGTCTCCTGTTGTGGTTCTAATATAGAGTACAAAACGGCGTAGAATAAACAGTCATGCGTTTCTCTGTCAGTCTGCATTCTCATCTAAAGCTCATTTAAAGTTCGGATGCTGATTTTTATTTTTTGTTTCTAGAAAATTACTGTTTTATTGGCTGTTTTGTTGACTTAAATGTCAAAATGATTCATGTGGGTCAATGAATGAGCTGCTTTTTTTTTTTCAAACAAACTGACATCATTAGAGATCCTTCTGATATTATAGATTATATTTCTCTGAGTTTAGAAACATCAATATTATTGACTTTAGCATGTATTACTGTCAGTAGTTGTAGTTAACAAACGTGTACAATCTCCAAGTGCAAATCATATATATTTAATACATAGACATGCACAAACACTGATGCTTTATACCAGAAAAAATAAAATGGAGATGACAGGAGTAGAAAAGGTTTTAACTCTGGATTGCAGTCTGGTTGCCATGGCAACAGCCAGTGGCATCTGATGAAGATGCTCCTTGTATCCTGCAGACATGACGTAATGTGGTGACTTTCAAATAGCATCTGCTCCATCCAGCAGTTTGTAGTTTAGGCCAATCACAAGTGAGCAGAATTGACTGATGGCCACAAAATCGCAGCAGAGGATGTTGACCCCGCCCACCTCAGGTCCAGGCCGCTGCTCGCTCGCCCAGCGGAGCAGCAGTGAGAGAGCCTTCGTTGTCATCTTCTTAAGGTTTTGGAAAGGATGGAGCAGGAC
Organism: Pampus argenteus; assembly: GCA_036937835.1. Classification (NCBI taxonomy): domain Eukaryota; kingdom Metazoa; phylum Chordata; class Actinopteri; order Scombriformes; family Stromateidae; genus Pampus; species Pampus argenteus. The sequence goes on along the minus strand of CM072883.1, from coordinate 1,847,336 downwards.
GTAGGGAGCGTTTTCTGTCAGGTTCAGACCATTGATGTAAAACCCAGCTAGAGAACAAAAAGTCAAAAAAACATGAAAGAAATGACAACAGATTCATGAACATAACACCAAAGTTAGTAACTTACCTGGTCTCCCTCTGCTCTTCTGATCCTCCAGGTAAGCGATCACCTTCTTAGGGTCTGAGCTGTCAGCATACCTGGAGACAGATGCGGTTTTTATATTTGACTTTTTGTAGAGAAAAGTTTTTATATTTGAGAACTGATGTAATTTATTTAATAAAGACCATTACAGGCACCATCTTAAAATCATCTCTGCTGTGTGTTTTATTTACCAGTAAGGTATTCCTGCCCACAGCTCAGGGTGCTGCTGCACCATCTGCTGGTCATCATAGGAAACAATGACCTGCTGACCTCTGAACCAACAGGAGCGCAGGGTGGGACTGTCCTGCATATAACACACACACACACACAAAAACACAGTTCAAGTCTCACTCATATTTTACTTTTTTAATTGGAGATTAAAAATTTCTATCAGCGAATAATTCCAGTACTTTTTGAAACAAATCCCTGTCTGTCTCCGTCTCTTCCAGTCTAATTACCTGCGAGGAGCAGAGTTTTCCTCCAAACAAAGATATGATGTACTCCACAAGCCGGGTGTGATCTCTATGATTCAGCGAATCAAAATGTGAGCAGGAAATGATCACAATCTCTTTTGGATGAGCATCCAACCAGGTAGCCAGCTCCTCCAGAGCCTCCTGCACACACACACACACACACATATATTAATTAATTAATTATATAGGGTAATTTCTATTGTTTTGAGACTGCGTGTAATGTGATGACGGGCTGTGCGTCAGTGTGTGAACCTTGACAGTCAGCAGTGTGTAGATGCCGTGGGCAAAGAACAATTTGACGCCATCTGTTGGCTTTCTGGCGATCCGCAGGTCCAAGAACCGAATACCAAGATCACACTGATCACTGAGGACAGATTGCTACACACAGACACAGATAAGGAAAGAGGCTGTAGTTTGTCACGGTGCTTCCCACAGTGTTTTATATAACTGACACTGTGTGTACTGTATAGTCTATAAACTTGTAAATGTTTGACTTCATGAGTTATCAAGCACAACCTGAATGCACCACCTTAAAATCCTCCTAAAAAATAGGCTACACCTTTATGTGACCCATGTTGTAGTACCTGTGTGGTGGCCCAGCGGTAAACACAGGGGCGAGTCCAGCAGGGAAACAGCCTGTCAGTCAGTCTGAGGAGGCAGGACTCTGACCTGAGCACAGGTGAGGAGACGTCCAAACAGAAGGTCATGCTGTCATGGCTTCCTGGAGAGATATGAGGAGCAGTCAGGTATTCACTTTTAGATAACAGTATATGTTAATGATGCTACTGACTCAGGTTGAGGGAGATTAGAGGCAGATTATCTGCTTTATATGTATGAAAAAGTGTCATAAAAAAAACATTGATTAAACACACTTAAAGAAAAAAGGGCGATTTCACTAAAAATTCTCCATCCAGATCAATAACTACTATACTTAGACCTGTCAAATTAACTTAGAGACTCATTAAAACCGTTTTAGATTTGTAAAACGTTTATTATATTTTTGAAACCTTTTAACTCTTTTTTTTTAACAAGTGTAAGTGGTGCAAACCCGAAGTATCAGCTGCTAAACAGCGTTACTTTGACGGTGTGTTTTACCGGGTATCGCCAGGTCCCACAGCGGCACATCCAGCAGCTCCTCCGGCAGACGGGACATCCAGTCCGGGTTTTCCCCGAGTTGTAGTCGCTGTTTGTCCTCCATGAGTTTCACCACAAATATTTACACTTTTCCTGCCTCGCCGCTTAGTTTCATGTTCATTATTTTCATTAGTTATGTTTAATTTGGTGTATTTTCCTTGTTTTGAACCCAGACACGGTTTGTTTACACACACTTCCGCATATAAACGCAGCGTTTCTTCTTCTTCTAATTCATTTCCGGCAGGCTACACACTGAAAAAAAGTAACGACGCCCTCCCCAAAGTTATATCATTATGGTTTAATGAATATATTTTATAGTCTTTCCTGCTGATTATATGAATGTTTTACCACAAATATGATAAAGGACAAGTTCACAGTTTTTTAAGTCTTAAGACAAAACAGGAGCACAAATGAAATATGCTTTTCTTAGTAGAGATTACTTATACTGAAGCACATCTAATATAAACAGGAGGAGTGATTACAGCGAGGAAAACCTCTGACTGACATCTGACTGTTGTGAACCAGTTCTTTGTGGTCACGATGCAGTAATTAAACCCTGTCTGTGGTATTATATCTTAAATACTCCCATTTTCATATATATCAATATTTGAAATGCCTGACTTAAGGACTACGGTTTGAGTTAATTCAATAACTTTTTCATTTCACATATAATTTTGTTTGTATTTTTCTCTCAGGATCCTTCAGATTCATCTTGTGACCTTTTGGTAAAGAAGCCACTGCTACTTCATTTTTCTTATTACAGTGGGCTTGAGACACACAGAAAAGCAGCAGCGGTCTTATTGCCACATGATCTCCTTATGTTATACTATTAGATTATCCTAGTATATTGACACAATGTGTGTTTGTGCGCAAGGTTGAACTCAAAAAGAAGAACATTTGTTGGAAAAACAAATTATTAGTAGATTCTTAGAAAACTTTTAATTATTGATTCAATTTTTAAGTATTTTCTCTCTTCATGTATGTTTTTGTGCCACCTAAATGTCAACTGCAGGACAAACTGAAATTCATTGGAGTCAAATATTATTCAAATAAAATTTTTTGGCTGCTAACGACAAACATGTGGCTGCTGTTTAGCACTTATATGACAAGCAATTTCCCAGAACCAATATAGTAAGCAGTTCTTCAAGCTGTGAATGAACTGAACCAAACTGTCCACCAGCCGCTAAGTCAAAATCAGCCTTGTAACGCGACGAAGATCGCATGCATGATTGCATTTTTTTTCTGTTGCATAACAAAATTACATTTTTAGCAAATCAGAAAATCTCATTAGAAGAAACATACAAGCAAATTAATCCTATCATATGATGATGTTAACCATGTGAGTATTATAGTGACAAGGAGGCAAAGAATATAATATTCTGTCTATGACATTTAAAGTGAGTCATTTTTTTTCTAAAAGCTCTGTTTTTAGATGGATGAAGGGCCAGATTTAGTCTGCGTGCATATCCTTTAAATGTATGTTACTCCATTTAAAGGAGCATTCTGTGACATTTTGCTGAAAATACTGTTGAATGCAGGTATTTTACTTATATTATAATAGATATAATAATATAATCAACCCCTCAGAATACATCCATCCATCTGAAAGCCATCATTTCAGTAGGAAACTGTAAATTAAATCAAATGTTCTACCACTACTGTATGATCCTATTAGCTGCTGTGAGTGTCCTCAAGTCGAAATCCTGAGTATTCATCACAGTCCTGCGTTATGGTCCAGTCAGTCTGACTCAACTGAATAACTTTGTAAAGATATGTAGAACACAAATTTCATTAAGCCATTTCATGTACTGTAGAGCTCCTTTATTTTGTCCTTGTAATTGGCTCTACTAGCGCATTGTCACGAAATAGGTTTATGCTTATAATGTCACATGTAACATTTAGTCCAGCAGCTTACATGAGCATTGACATACCGTTCTAGATAACATTATTATATCATATGTACTTAAGATTGATTCATTTTTAGCCAGAGGAAATTGGATAGATATAGTCACGGTCGACACTGTGTGCCAAAGAAACTGTGTTTTTTTTTAGTTTTTCTTAAATTGGACGCCAGTGTCTGTAGGGTTTGACTTGGATTATCAATTTGTACATTTTAAAAATTAAAGACTAAAGGCAGAAAGCTCAGAAATAACCTGGTTGAAAAGTTGAAACTGGAAGAAAACACATTTATATATTAGTCATATGACTTATTTTGTGTTTTTAGCCTTTACTTGTGTCAACTCTGGCCTCTGTATGTTTAAAAAATAAGGGCAGACACATATGTTTTCTGTATATTTATAAGTATTTAGTGCTTTAATGTACTAGACTAATGCAAACAGGACAGATAGCCGCCTACAGTGATAAAATAAAACAAATGAGCTGATCGTCCACACTGTAAAACTCATTCCTCGTGTTTAATATCTACACGGCAGCGTGTTAGGTACGAGACATAGTCTCTCATTTTCTATACGTGCTGATTTCCGAGAAATGAGACGGTTAACTGAGGTGACGGATCCATAATTGGATCACTGTCTATCAATTTAACAGGTCAAAACAACACGCTAGCAAGATTATTATCCTGCTTCAGGACATTTTATTGGCTGAATTCTTCATGGAGTTAATTTATGAGCAGTGATTTATTAATAAAGCAATAATTATTGTAAGAAATAATCATGAACTATAATAAAAGACAACAGAGGACATTACAGTTAATACAGCATATACCTAAATACAATTATACTGGATGAGAATGTTTTTATGTGAATATACATCTTTGCTTTGATGAAATAATGTTATTACAAAATGAATGTTCCTGAGAGATCAATGAAAGGCTAAACAAAAAAATTGAACACTAGAAAGCATGCAGAGGGCACACACACACACACACACCTCTGCCAAGTTTTCAATTCAATAAATGAAAGAAAATGTTAAGAATGTTTTATTGGTGTCTAAAAGTAGCATTCATCTTCTGGAAATGATTCAGTTTTTGTGGCTCATCCATATATGTTATGTTCTAAAATTGGTGATATTTGAATGAAAGGAGCAATAAGAAAATAATTTGAGCAGCGTTTTATCACCGCCTTTGGTTGAAATCTGCACCCACACAGTGTCCTGACACACCCTGGAGAACATTTTTACTTTTATCTGATGTTACAAGACTTTCTAATAAATTCAATTCAAACGTTGCCAGATAAATCATCAAAGAAAACAGAAAAACAACATTTAAACATTAGTGAGAAAAGAGAATTAGATGACCGAACAAGTCTAAATATATCCATGCTTTATCCAGACCTTCTGATTTGCTTTTTCTTTGAAAAGGCATTTTGAGCATTTTGTTTTGATTTTATAGCAGTCTGAATATAAAGTGACCTGCCCACTGCAGTCACACCACTGCCTCCACCTTCTTGCCCCAGCGTGGGTCACATTCTGCTCTAATTTTATAAAGCAGATGGACTCCAGTGCTGGACAGATACCTCTGATCTCAGCCTGCTAGGAAGCTCCTCTTCTGACGCTCAGACTGCACTGACAGGTAAAGACTCACCTTTTCTTCTATTGCTAAAGCTTTTTGCCTTTGCTTTCTTTATCTTCTTTTACTTTTTATTCACACCTCTAGTCATTCATAATAATTTCAGAGATCCTTGGTGGTTTTATTCCTAGTAGAGTAGATGAGGATGTTAAATATCTTCTTGATGCTTTGTGTTTTCTTAAAATATCACCATGTGGTTTCAGTAAAAGCCCATTAAGGGGTTTCACAGAGGTATATAGAGTTTATTTAATTGGTAAATTAACTTTTCATTCATTCATTGTACACTCAGGTGTAGTTGTACAGTATTTTCATACATTCATATTTTCATTCATATAAATTTAGTTTGATAAATAATTTTTCAACTTCAGATTTTCTATCCTAAAAGTCATAATGATGCTTATAATTGAAATAATTAGCTGAGCATCGTCTCATATAGAGTAGACAGAGTTCTTAATTAAGATGATTAAGATAAAAGTAATGAATGAAATCACTGACTATCATCTATAAAGCATCTGACAGCAGCTAAACAATGACTGAGAAGTGAAAAATGGGAAAATTGTGACTATTCTGCATTTGATTAGATGTCCAGTCAACAGCTAAAAAATCTTATTCACAAAATATCTTTATTAACTAACTCTGAGAGGAAAAAAAACTAACCGGAAACTTTAAATAATGATATAGTAATCATCTCAGCTGTCGCAGTAGTTTAGGAGATATGTAGTCTTATGAATGTTATCAAAAATTTATTGATTTTCCACTATGAAGATCTTTCAGTTGTCTAAACAAACTGAATTTCTTCTTCTTGATTTTTAGAGGTTGCATCAATGTTTTTGCAGCAAGTACTTTTTTCGAAATCTACCAACATCTTTAAGCAATATTTGAAACCTTTTCTAACTGATTAAAATAGATGATATGATATCTTTCATATACTTTATGTAATATCTGATATACTGCTTTACTCTCCTAGTTCATAAAAATGATCTTCTCCTTGATCTTTTCACTTTCAACTCGTTTTTGGCTTCTCTAGATGAATATTGCTATTAATTCACTCAGGTCAGTTTAATGGAGGTTAAACTAATTTCTTGGTTCTTGCACTTACATTTTCTTTTGGAGCAAGTAAACTAAATTTAAAAAGTCACATGATGTCCATTAAGAAGTGGGAGGCATTTACAGTGCCTGTAACATTCCTCTACCTAATTTGTTGTATGTAGCACTCAATTAAGTTTCCAAGCATCTCAGAGGAACTGCATTCTGTACCTGTTATTGTAATTTACTGGACCATGTGATCCTGAGACGGTCCTGTAGGTCAAAGAAAACAAGGTCATCTCTAATTACAGAAATCCAGCCCAAGCTTCAAATTTCAGATGTAACCTGATTATATTTGTGTCATTGTTTTAAGGGCTGAGGACTGACACACGGGATTCAAATCAAGATGGTTGAAGCCTACGACTGTGCAGAGTGTAAGGAGTCCCTGTATGGGAAGAAATATATTCTGAAGGACGAAGGCCCACACTGCATAAAATGCTACGAGACTCTCTTCTCCCACAACTGTGAAGTGTGCAAAAAGCTCATTGGCTGCACCAGCAAGGTATCAACCAGTCATCAAGACACCTTTCCAGCAAAGGATTAAGTTTGTGCTCTAGCTTCAATGCAACTTCAAGCTTAACATACTTAAAAGATCCAATTCATATTGATATGTTTTTTATGTTGCCTCTGCAGGATCTATCGTTCAGTGACCGCCACTGGCACAGCGAATGCTTCCTCTGTATCAAGTGCAACCGATCTCTCGTGGATCGGCCTTTTGCCACCAAGGATGACACCCCTATCTGCACCGACTGCTACAGCAATGAGTACTCCTCCAAGTGCTATGCGTGCTTGAAGACCATTATGCCAGGTGAAGACGCCTGGTCGTATTCAGAGATAGAAATTACAGCCAATATAATAGTTGTTCTGTGTGCATGATGACTTTTAAATTGTGTAATCACGATGTAATGAGCGATATAAGGAAAAGCATTAATGAAAATAGGCCTATGTGTTGTTATTGGGCTGTTGCAGCTGTAATAGAGCTAATTAGCTGGAGATTAACATAATGAGCAGCTGAGTGGCTGAAATGCAGATTTAATTTCTTGTCCCTCCCGTCCTGTCTCTCCTTCTGCCCCCTCCACCCACCAGGCTCTAAAAAGATGGAGCATAAGGGCAACAGTTGGCATGAGAATTGTTTTACCTGCAACCGTTGCCAGCAGCCCATTGGCACCAGGAGCTTCGTCCAGAAGGACGCCAACAACTACTGCCTGCCCTGCTATGAGAAGCAGTTTGCTCTGCAGTGCGTCCACTGCAAGAAGGTAGAACAAAAAACATGTAGACTCCAGGAGAGAGGAAATGATTGTTTAATGTACTGTAATATATACTGTATGTATATATGTATAAATGTATACAATATCATTTAAATGAAAATATTCTACATGTCTTGTGCCTGATTTTGAACACATTTGTTGAACTCCAACCACTGAAGGAAACTGTGAGATGTGCTGGAAAGCTATTTCCTAGCTTCAGTCTAACTAAACTTGAGCAAGCACTTGTTTAATAGTCATGACAGGTCAAATATTTACTGCTGCACAAACCATAAACTGGTTGATATCTTTCAGCCCATCACCACTGGAGGAGTGAACTACCGTGACCAGCCCTGGCATAAGGAGTGCTTCGTTTGCATCGGGTGCAAGCAGCAGCTGGCCAACCAGCGCTTCACCTCTCGGGACGACTTCGCCTATTGCCTCGACTGCTTCTGCAACCTGTTTGCTAAGAAATGTGCCGACTGCACCAACCCTATCAGCGGTAAACTTTTACCTACACATGAAATTTTAATGTAATCTTTTAGACTGGTGAATCAATAATGTTATTAGTAGGTTTGCTGACTGATCAATGATGTGTCTTGTCCAAATCTCCAAGTCCTGAGGCGGGGTCATGGCTCCTTTCTTTGATTGATTTAGTGATTTAATGGAAACTCCTACATCAACTGCTCTATAATTCCCATAAGATGCTATTGATGCATTTCCTCAATTTGAGGAGGTTGTATAGACTGAAGTTCATTCATTATAAATGGCACCTTTAACATGGACTCAATTATCCTCAGATCATATGCTTCCATCTGCATCCCGTGTATCCTGTCATCATCAATTACAGGATTATTACATTACAGAGATCATGAGACACTTAGGGGCCATTCTGTTCCTCTTGTAGATTACTTATGGCTCCACTTTGTTGCTTTTGTCTCAGGTCTCGGGGGCAGCAAGTACATCTCGTTCGAGCAGCGTCAGTGGCACAACGACTGCTTCAACTGCAAAAGGTGCTGCACATCTCTGGTCGGCCGAGGTTTCCTGACATGCAAAGAGGACATCCTCTGCCCCGACTGCGGCAAAGACGTCTGAGCAGGTCACCAAGCCGGAAAAGAGTTTGTCCGAGTTGCTGCAATCTGAAGAGCAGCGGAATAATTCTTCTAACCTGACCTTTGTTGCATTATTTGCCTCATTTATTGGTTTCTGAAAGAGATTAACAAGTAATTACTGCTAAAGCATTTTCTGCATGCACTCACAATGCCGTTTTATACGAATGAGATGAAATAGCTTATCAAGTGAGTAGGTTGTGGTAAGTTTTTGTGTTTTCAAGTAAAACATAACAAAAAAGAGTGAAATTTTTACATGTGTGTGCATCTCATTTTGGATTGAAACTTCTTGTGTGGAATAAGAATAACACAATTGATGTTTTAGAAGATATTAAAGTTGTTTTAATGTATGGTAACAATGCTTATTCTTGAAAGATATAATATAATTTAGAATAATACTACTAATATATATTGATATATTTCTGTTTGAATTCAGTGTTTGCTTATTGCATCTATTGGTAAAGTTGATTCATGAAAGTATAAATACCACAGTGGAATAACACTTTGTTAAAAGTCCTGCTGTTAAAGTTTCACATATATGCAAAAGTACTTTTCTACTTCCTTACAAGGAACACGAAAGTTGCTTTACAGATCAATTTTAAATCAGCAGGTTGTGAAAATAACTGATCTCTCTCTCTCTCTTGGTATGTTGGTAATTCATTAATAAAATGCTTTCTAATATGCCATTAAGTTTGCATGAGACTTTAACACGTTATTAATAAAGTGTTTTAATGAAGTCTGCTGTTGTAACTGTTGTCAATAAATGGGTTTCGGTCCACATTGTCTGCATTTTCATTAAAAGTTATTCTAAAACTTTCCACAAAAGTCCACAAAACGACTTATTAAACATGAATAAAGGCATTACTCTCACTCTGACCCTATTTGAAGATCCCCTATCACAGCCTACAGAATGACATCATCCATTGTCGAATATAGACGATCTTTGCTCTAGCGTACCGGAAGTTGGCAGCAGGTGCCACCGGAAGTGTGCGCGGCCGGTACATCCCTGCAGAGTAAGAAGAGGCTAACGGCGTCTAATTGCAGCAACCCGCCCAGTTATTACAGCAAAAGAGAAATAACACATAATGTAAGATATGTGTCTGGTTTTATGCGAGTAGTAACAGTAGTAGCAGCAGTTTACCATCTAAAAAATAATCGTTATCTTGTCGTAAAATGAGATTAGCGCCGGAAAGCTATTGCGGCAACTAGCTAGGCGGCTAACTAAATTAGCAAGGCTTTGTTAGCTAGATTGCTAAGTAAAATTATGCTGTGGAAAATGAAGCTTGTATCTAGATTGTGTTACTTGCATATTAATAAAACGTCTGCAACTGTTAGCTAACGTTATTCTGCATTTTAAAGGTGGCAATTGTTAGCTAACATTATTTTCTTTCACACAGTATTTGGTTCTTTACACATACAAGACTCGTGTTAGCTTTACCTAAGGTTAAGAGAAGAGTCTTTAGGTTTTCGTTTTGTATGTCCAAGCAGAAGAAGATATAAATTATTGTCTTTGGTCATCAGATTTAGTTATGTCTTCAGCTGAAATGAGCGCTCCTGTACCCAACCATCGAAGGACCAAACCTGGAGGTAAGGCTGATACTCAAGCAGGGCCTCACAGCATCATTTATAGACAACTTGCATATTTAAAGCCAAAAATACCACAAATAAATTACATTTCATAATGTGTTTGCATGCATTTCTACATAAAGTCTGACTTTAATTCATTTAATTTGAACACTCAAAGCTGAACATATTCAGTCTCCCAGCCACAAACACTGTTCAATGAGCATCCAGCGCACTGTGGCCCTGTAGTCAGCTTGAAAATTGAGCCACAAAGCAAGCAGATGTAATTCTCAGTTCATTGCAGGCATAAAAACTGGAGCTGTAACCAGTGGCGTGACTGGACCGGCCTCCCAGATCCCAGGACTGTCCCAGACTGCTGAGGAAAACACTCCGGCGGAGAGGATCAGCGGACGGCGAGTTGGGATATTTGAGTCAGACTCGGACTACATCAAGCTTGCAAAGGGGGGTGGACATAAAGGTAAGGCTTTTCTCAACTCTAAGTATATGTTTTAGGCTTCATGACTGAGAAAATGAAATGCTTAGACATATATATGTTAAACATATATATGTTATATTTGAGTAATTATGCAGCCTCTGAGCTGAATAGGCTGCAAGTTAAGTATCTCATGCTCTGAAAGGTGACAGCGTTTGATTTTAAACATTGTGTCCCCCACCTCCCCGCAGGGCTGTTGAGTCATGATGCTGATGTTGTGGACAAACCGTTGAAGCCCTATAATCCTCCCAACTGGTTTGGAGGTGATGAGTCAAAGAGGTAAGAGCGCCGTTCAGACAGCATGATGAAGATGCGTCACCCTGCACTACACACTCCCACCACACACTCTCCTCACATTGTCTATCTGGAGCCTGTTTTCCGTCATACTGATGGATTCTGACACAAATCATATTTATATTATCACTGTAGAGAAGCTTAAGTGGATGAAAACAGAGCTTAAAAACAGGATAAAATGGTGTTTTATCAACCCAGCTGGATTTTCTGGATAAAACAGAAAAAAAATGCTGTTTGAGCACGAGCCAAACGTACGGACCACTGCCAAAATTTCCCAGACTATGATGAGTGGCAAGTGGTAAATTCACGTCCTATGTCACGTGGTTTTGTACTTGCAGCGGAGGCAAAGCAACATCTCCCGACAGCCAGATGAAGGGAGGCAGGCAGGTTCTGGCTGCACCGTTTGGCACTGATAACGGTTCGTCCTGGGAAAGAGAGACTGATAGCTTTTCCCCTGATAAAGAGAAGGTGAATCGATCAAACTAGTCACCCCCAACATTGATGCCATGTCGGTGTCTTCCATCCTTCTTTTTTTTTTTTTTTTTCAATCATCGCCTTCTTTAATTTTACTTCAGTTCGCTCCATCATCGCATTTTAGTCAGAATTCATTTTTATTTTTTCAATTTTGTCGGTGCTTTGACTGTGTGATTTGTTTTGAGGAAATGTTTCAGGTAAGTAAAATCTTGTGCATTGAAATGATCTGATGAGCACAAATTTATCTCGAAATGCAGTATTTACATAACTTTGAGATATGAGTCCTCATTTGATAAGTAGCTGTTTTTAGTTATATTCCTCATGAGGTAATATTTGTAAGGTTATGTGCAATATGTAAAGTAAAATAAAATAAATAAATATTTAAACAGGCTTCACGTCAGATTAAGTAGGAGAATTAAGTTTTTTAAGATTATTTGCTCTGTATTGTTTAAAAACCGTTTATTTCCATGCTATAATCCTTTTTCACTGCATGACTAATTTCATCGTCATTCATTTTATTTCACATTATAGTCTTTGCTGTAATTCCACAGTGCAAAAGTCAGAACTTATCAGATAATAATGTGGCCACAATAACGCTGATTAAGAGCGACACAAACAAACACGAGTTTGGTGAAATTTTCCGTCCTAGATGTCCCCTGATGGCATCGCTTCTGAGATGGAGAGTCTGTCCGTGACTAACAAATACAAGAGAACGTGAGTAAATCACATCATTATCTTTAAAACAACAACAAATACTCTTTATGGATATTCAATATACTGAAATAGTCAGTTACGAATTTGTGAGATGTGTACATTATTAAGTGAAGTCATTGTAATTGCCGTCTATCCTCCCGTTACTTCTGCAGGTGTTATGATAAGAAAGCTCCTCCGGTCAGCATGACCAAGCTGCTGAGTCATGGCTATGTGGAGGAGAAGCCGAAGTCTCCTAATGACGACGATGCCTCAAGTATGATACAGCCACTGTAGTAAATACATCTATTACATCTATAGTTTTTCAGATGTTGCACTTAATATTTCATATTTCAAGCTTAGGACACAATGCTTCAGGTTTTATATACTCGTACTTAACCAAGGTTAATTAAATGGATTAAAAATTAGTTAGTCTAGAGCATTTTTCTGTTCGACAGTAAGAGAAGAACAAGACAGAGTCCACGTGAAATGCATCATAGGTTTGTAAATCAATGAGCAGGAGAGGTTTGACAGAGTTTCAGTGGTTTGACGTCTGTCTCATTTTCCAGGCGTGACCTCAGAACAGACGAGCACCGTCGCGACGGAGGACGTGGACGATCTGGAGTAGCGTGCAGGTTCTCGTCTTGAAGGAAAGCGGGGTCGACTTAACGCTGGTTCATGGTGTCACACAAATCCACGAACACGCCACACTGCCCCTCTTGGATTCACTCACATTATTGTACATCCACTGACTGTTAGGTTTTGTACTCATGTTTATGCAAAAGGTACTGTCCTCTCTATTTATTTGCTTTAATTCGATTCATGCAGAATCTGTTGAGTAGATGTGTCGGTGCTCGCTGTATTTTTTAATTTTTTTTTTATTTCTATATTGTCGTTTCTCGATTTGAAAGACAAGTTGTGAGCAGGGCAGGAAACTTAACATTTTATCCAGGCTTCTGTCGTTTTACCAGTTTGGTTTTTGAACCTAAAACGAGAGACAGCCTTGGCATCCACAGCTTAAATTTACCTGCTGGTGTTAGTTTTCCACCCTGGTTGTATGAAGATCGAGTAGGATAATTTAAAAAGTGATTGTGCTAATGAATTGTGGTTCCAGTGATGTGAAAAATGTTTTGTTTTGATTAAGGGCTCCTGCACTCTGAAGGGATGTTGTAAGAGGTTTGTGTGTTTCAGCTGCGAGGGTGGATACGGTCATTCGTTGAGACAGCCACCCTGCAGCTGTGACGCGTACTGATGGCCACCGCCGCGGTTAGTTTGTTTAAAAAGGGCCCAAAAAGGTTGCTGTTCTGCAAAAGGTTTCTTTTCTCTACGTCCAACTAGTGTGATATTTGTTTGTTATGAGTTCTCTAAGATAAGAGAACATGCAGCATTTAACTGTGCAAGCTGCACGCTGTTACTCCAATAATCAGAAGAAAAATGGCTACTGGTGACGCGTCTTTCCTCATCACAGTTTAATTAGAAAGCTCATCAGTAGATCAATATCGCTGCCAAGTGTTTGATGCCAATCTAAATAGGTCAGAAACCTGCAAATGATGAAACAAAAGTTGGTTTATTCTGCATGTCAGAGCCTTTCAGTGTTGTGTTATTGCATTCTCCATCAGCTCAACAACTCGTATAGCAAATAAAATATATTACTTTCTGCAGACTGACGAGCTAAACGTCCGCTCTCGTATCATTTCCTGTGACGATGAAGGCAGGCGGACTTTCTAAACATGCCAATCAAGCAGTTTTTCCCTGCTCATGCAGTGTTTTGACTTTGTAGACATCGGTAGAAGAAGTTAGTGTTAGTGCACAGCCTGGTTATGCCAAACCCTCCATCTCATCACATGTTTGTTCAGTTCAGGTGAGAAAAAAAACGGTTACTGCGGCAACAATTCTATTCAAAATACCTAAACTAAAAACAGTACTGTAAAACATATTTCTGAATAAAAGCCTTAGGACAGCAGACAATACAGATTCCTCTTAAGTGTTATTTGGCCTGTTAATTTGACAGGATATCCCCTCGAGTCATTAAAATCTATAAACCGGACAGTAACAGGAAGATTTTAATCCTGCAGGGACATTAAATTGAAGGTAAAATGATAAACCGTAAAGATCTTGACTTTATCCAACACCTGCGTCTCAATAATGGACTTCATTTGAAAATAATTTACTCGACTTTGGTCCCAGTTTACGGTTGTCACTCTGTTGCAACACGACATATTTAAACAATAATGCAAAACATATCTGTATGTGGTATTAAAAACTAGATGACACTAAGTTTTGTTTCCGCGGTACAAAAAAAAGGGCGAAAGTATCATCTTTCGATATTGTTTAGCTTTGGAGGAACGTATTTATTTTTATTTACTGCTAAAATATTCAGGTACAGTATTTACAGTTACAGATGGTGTTTCTTCCTCCTGTCAGTGGGAACTTTGAGTGTCTTAACTTTGCTCCTGTTATTGTATGTTCTCCTCTTGCTTTTTATCTGCAAATGGTGCTTGTTTATTTTAAAATGCTCCAGAGGCTGAAGAAGGCCGCTTTCAAACTGAAGAAGTGAGGAGATATCCACCTGACACTACTCAATGTAAGACTACTGCATATCTTAATGACTGACTGCACAGACTCCTACTTATCATTTCAATAAATGGGCATGTGCATGTACTTGTGTTAGAGTTTTTATTTATGGGGGGTTTGCAGCAAAACACATTACAGACATAAATAAGAATCTGAATTATATAGATTAATTAATGTAATATATTTTTATTGACAAATGTCTAATAATCTTTTTACATTTTCTTACCAGTTTAGTTCAAATTATAAATATTTAACTGCTGCATATTTTATATTTCAGTTAAAATTGGATCCAGTGAAAGCCAATTTCCAACAGAAATTGTGGATCAATCAAAGATATTATATATAGAAACGTTTGACTTATGATCAATTATGTTTTGTTATTTTGACCTAGTTGTGATGTCAGATTTATGACTTACTGCCTCATAAATGTGAGCAAGCACTTAAACATAAAGTTTTACTATTAATTGATCTTGTGGGAGTCTCATAAGCACCAGTCAGACTTACAGCACACACACACACACACACATACACACACACACACACTCTGGCTGCAGGCTGCATCCTTCGTCCCTGCAGCTTCCGTGCTGCATCTCACTGAAACTGCAGCAGCTGCAACCGCGACACATGCAACGCTGCATCGACGGCTGATCGATTCTTGTATCGGAAATCAACCCATCGCCGCATGGTGACGTCACGCCGCTGATCGGTAATAGTGGCAGGGCGGGTTGGTTGGTTGGTTGGTTGGTTGTTTGGTGGCTTGGTTCCGCGCGGACGCCACGGGTCGATCGGTGCATTGAAACCACGCAAAACAAACAAACAAAACACACACACACTGTTTTGCACGAGGAGTGTGTGGACGTGCACGGGACTGTTTGTTGTTTGTTTTGTTTATTTGACGCGTCGGCGCGTGGAACATGTAGCTGTCACGGCCGCCTGCAGGAGGAGGATGGATGCGTAACAGGACGGATCGAGCCAGCTGTGGCCTGCTTCTAACAGCAACATCTGGCCGGTGAGTCGCACTGTGACAGCCGGCCGGGCGGTGGGAACCAGGTACGGAAACAAGGGGTGGGAGCTCGGCTTCACTGCATCCCTGCTCCCCCGGTTCCCGGTCCGGTGTGTCGGTGTCACCTCGTCCTTGGCTGTCGGATGGTGGTTGAGTGATTAATGTGCACGTTTGACAGACAGGCTGACACGATGGAGAGCTCAAGCTGTAACATTAAATATAATATTAATAACCATGAACGTGACATGCTTTTAATTGGCTTCTGTGCCGCGTGCATGCTCACCTGCAAATGCAATGCATAACCTTTAAGGTAAAACTGCTGCACCTGTAATATGCAAGTGCATGTGTCAGTGAAGGGTTAAACCTTGTGTGGATAGCCTCATCACACCATTGTAGAGTAAATTATATATATATATGAATCTTATTATTGAGCTTCCTTATGAATCCTTGTATAAATTGATACAATAAGTCTCCATAGGGGTGTTTTAGGAATTTATTGTGATCATAAGGTCACTATAAATTCACCAGTGAGTCCCTGCATGGGTATTAGAGGGGTTTAAAGAACAGAATAGCACACATTTTAAGGTCAAAGTGAATCCCTTGCAGGATTATTGTAGTAGGTTAAACACAATATGCTCACACTTTGACACATTGAGAGGCTCCCGAAGTGTATGACAGCGATTTCTGTTCTTGTCCACATCCTGACCGGCTTGTAGTCCTCCTGCAGGGTCAGAGAGGGCGCCTCAGCAGCCAGCCGGCTCTGGACTATAGCGACGAGGTGGAGGAGATGGAGGAGGGGGACGCAGAAGGAGGGGAAGGGCCCATGGTGGTCAGAGAGGGGCCGAGCAGTCATGGCCTCCAGCAGGACGCCAGCGGCACCACCACCACCACCAACCTCCTGGCTTCTGTCAAAGAGCAGGTAGGAGGGAGGAGGTGCTGCAGTCACACCCTTCTTATTGTTGTTCATTCACACACTTTCTAGTCCTGAGGCTGCGTTCACACTGACAGCCTTCCTGCTTGTTTTTTCTAGAGCTCAATGATCTTATCGACTCCAGGATGTAACCTACAGCATGTGTCATATTCACACTGGACTAGGATTGTCTGGGACCTTTACTGCACACAAACACTAATTAAAGAAGTTGCGCCCCTCGTGGGATAAATGAAGTCCGTGATTCATCTAAATTTACTGAGCAAATCTCCAGATGAGGCTGAAATGTAATCGGTCTCCTAAATTTGCACCCTAAAATATATTAAAACTCTATTTAATAATTTAAAAAAAGTCTACGTTATAGCAGATAATATTTGTTCAGTGTGAACAAGCTTTGATACGATCTGGCAGCGGTGTTAAAGTGTGTTTTTGTAATTGTTTCCCTTTGCTTGTGACTCAGCTTTCTTTTCATTTTTTAATCTTCTCATCCTCCTCATCATCGCCCCACAGCCAACTGTAATGTGACAAAAGTTTTGACACTTGTCTCTAACATGTAATTAATGTCTCGGAAAAACTGATTCTGATCTTAGAGCTGGTTGTTGATAAGAACTGACGTTTGAGTTTCTGGCTATTGACACTGAAAAATCACAATCGAGACGCTCACAGCTGCAGTGTGAACGCAGCCTCCGTCTGTTATCTTAATGCTTCTTTCTATCCTGTCAACATGGGAGTCAGTCTGCTCTTAATTATGCCTGGACAGCGGCCATGTTCTCAACTTAGTCCCTGGCTGTGTGACTCTGAATTCGGCACACTGCTATTTAAAGGCTTTTGATGTCCAAGAAAAGAGAATCTCGCTCTAACTTTTAATCTGCAGTGTCTTTGGAGCTGCAGATTAAGTCTCAACTGATGTGAAAATGAAGGAAAAGGCTGTTTCCCAGCGTTGTTGATGTTGCTTTGGTTGTCATTGAACACAGCAGGAGAAGCTTCATCACCCTTTGTTCATGCTGAGTGCCTCAAAAGCTCGGAAACATGTTCATTTCACATGGATGCACTGTGCAGGAGTTACATGTGTTGGTTATGTATTTGTTCTGTTTCTACAGTAGATGTCTGCGATGACTTTATGATGAAACATTCATGAAGTGTGATGGAAACTGACCTTTTGACCTCAGAAGCAGCGTGACGTTATCAAAGCTTCATGAAACATCTTGTCATGTTTTTAGACCTAAAAGCAGTCCTGTGTTAAAAGGACTGCTGTTCCTCCAGATACCAGTGAGATGAGGAAATATGATCCTCGTACACCAGTTTGAGTAATGGATCCATGATGTTTTGGCTTATTAGATGCCAAAACACAGCAAAGCACTTTATCGCTCTATTAGGCCAGTCAACAAATCACATGTGCAGAGCCAGACCAACAACAAACACATCTCCTAACAAGTGTTGTGTGTGTATCCAAAGCCTGATACATCTTATTCCTCTGTTGACGTCAGCGAGTCACACCGCTGCACTCAGTGACATGTTCCTTCACAATAAGAGTATGGACTAATAACATTGTTGGTTTGACTCCGGACATGAGATTTGTTGACAATAATATTAGCTTTTATTTTTTAGGTAACTATGCATCAGTACCTCCGCTGTGTAAACAGAGTGGCCTCATTAAAGATAATAATCAGTGATGGTTTCTTTTAACGATGATGTTAGTTTAGAAAAGACAAAGCGATCACATGAATTGTTTTGGTATGAGGATCTGTTCGGCTTAATTATGTGTCATTTCATGTGTTCGGTGTTTCGGTGACGAATGTCCTGGTTTGTTGTTTAGTTCGGAGGACTTGTTGGAAGAGGTGGGTGCATGTTGACGACACGACGTGGAGAAATGGATGATTAACAGCTAACAAAGTACAAACAGCCTACATCATACAGCATGACTGAATTCTAAACTTAGACGTTACCACAGAGCAAACATGTTATCGTGTAGCTTTTCTCAGACTGTTGAACAGACTGCAACCAGAAAATATAATCAAGTCGCTTCACCTTTGTCAGTGGGAACTGCAGGCAGGAGTGCTGCTGAAGCGTCAAATCTACCGCCTGCAGTTCCTCCGCAGAAATGTCAAATTAGACGTGCTAAATGGAGCACATCACTTATTGCTTTCCATTGTGTTCAGGCCTTGATGCTTTTCCACTTTGCTCTCATTTAGCCCATTAAAAGTAGCGATGATAGACGTGAGCAGGGAAATACCAGAGCCGGAGAAGTGAACTTGGAAACCTAAAACCAGTTTAATTTTGTTCCGCCTCGAGCAAACATTGTGGGATTGATGAGATGTTGAGACAACAGCCTGCAGCAAAGTTGCCCCAACATGAAAGCTGAGACGTCTGTACGTGCATTTTACATCGTTCTGCGAAATCAAGACAGAAATATGCGCCTGATAACAGATCTAAACAGCTTACAGAGCTGTCACAATAATAATTTTATCATTAACATTTAAATTGACCTCCAGCTGCACATCAGTAGACTTACTTGTAGCTTTGGCCTTGATCTAAACACCCTAAAGCATCTGTCAAGAAAGCATTTGATAGTCATCCGAGGACATGTTTGGTTCCTCGTGAGCGACAGTTGCAGACTTTTGTTGTGCAGGGAGCCTCACATGTGTGAAAGCAGCGTCTCACTGTATGTGACACATGGTGCTGCTGAAAGAAAACATGCATACTCAGCAGAACCCTTCCCAGGATAGGGGGGAAGGGGGCTCAATAAAACAACTGGGCCACGTCAGCGCTCTCCATACTTGGATTGATGTCAGCGATTAAGGCGAAAAACACCACGTGTGTCGCCAAAGCAAATTTATCGAATGGCCGATCGATGGATGATTGACGGCCATATGTGGCCACTTGTCCTGCGACAGGTTTGCTTTATATGAGCTGCAGGGTCACAGTCTGAGTCTGAGGGTTAAACCGTCTCTGTCAATCCAGTTATGTCACCGCCCGGCGCTGCCCTGCCCCTTGATGATATCAGCAAAACTAGTGCTGTTAGATATCTGCTTAGATTTGAATGTATGCTCGCTGTCACACATTTGGAAAGGGAGAGCTTGTGATGTTGCAGCCGACCTTGTAGACTTGACATCACGGACGCCTGAGGTGTCACATTAGCGGTCTGCAGCTGACTTCTCTTGATTCACTGTGTGGAAAATCAGAGAAAAGCCACCCTGGGATACTGTTTCAGATCACACCAGTCTGTGATGTCCTTTGCATTTCCAGGAGTTATTTACTCTTTTTACAGTCTGCTTCATCTACATCTTTTCAGTCTTTTGACATCCCTCAGAGAATGAGTGCAAACTTGTTGCTTTCCATCAAAGGTTGGCGTTCGGGCGTATAAAGAGACTGAAAGTGTTTTAATCCATCTATGGGTTACATGTGTAGGAGGAGAGAGCACGAGAGATGGCAAAACAAAAGTGGGATGCCCAGCATTTTGATTTTTTATTATTGAGTGGGTGTATCCACTGGTGTCTGATGATTTCTCCCTATAT
This sequence comes from Pampus argenteus, assembly GCA_036937835.1. Taxonomy (NCBI): domain Eukaryota; kingdom Metazoa; phylum Chordata; class Actinopteri; order Scombriformes; family Stromateidae; genus Pampus; species Pampus argenteus. The sequence continues at coordinate 1,827,090 of CM072883.1, read as the reverse complement.
AATTGCTGAATGTCGTAGCAAATGGAAAATGCATACACAATTAATGCTGTGGCTGGAAAAAAATGTCCTGCTGTATCAGAAATGTCACATTGCAGCACTGACAGTATGTTCAGACAGATATGTGTGCGAATACGAGAAATGCATCACCAAGCAGCCTTTTTTTTAAGTCTTTAAGGCTGAATTTTTGCTTTAACATGGTGCAAAAGCAGCAGCAGCAGAACTAGGCCGAACATTTCACGGATATCACAGATGCAGTCTGGATAAACCAACTAACTGCCGAGCATGAAAGAATAAGATGCAGAGGTCTGTGGTTGGTGTCATGCGATAAGAGAGAGAAAAATACCGGCTTTGCATCGACCTGGCAGGGCTCGATGTGTCTCCAGACATCATGAGGTGACGAACACAGGGCACCAATGTGGCTCTGTTTGTCCCTCAAGGCGTGCCGTTATGTGGCAAGACTGAAACAAGGAGGTCTGTGTGTTCCTGTCCTGTCGCTGTGCTGCTCTCAAGTGATGTAAAGAGATGCAGGGAGGCCTGTTTAAGCACCATGTTGTTTGCCTGGCACACTGTTGTGTCCCTGGAAGTAGTGAATGTGTCATTATGCATCTCACACTGTCACGTCATACTGTAGGTGAGGTCTTGTTGTTCATTTCCCACCTCAGAAATATTTCCTGTGTGACATTTTAGTCAAGCTAGTAACTTTCTCCAAAACACTTGTACCGACGTAAAGATCCTGCAAAATATTCATAATCCTAGAAAAATGTCAAAACCATTTAAGCACATAGAAAAATCCTCTTTTTTTTGGCTTATATGAGCTCTCAAATAAAATCCTTTGCTTAACTTCGTCTTTTTTTTTTTGCTGTTGCACAATTAATTAAACATTTTGTGATAGTTTAGAGCAGTTGCCTTACAGCCAAATCAGAGACAAACATCTCTCCAATTAACTCAGAATCATTGCTGCAGAAAAATCAACACTTATTAACACTGCAAAATTAGCAATTTCCTCATGGGCATCAGTAAAGTTTAATGCAGCCAGAGTCGTCGTGACGTTATAGTCCGTCCTCTGTCCATACTGTATGGTCTGGTATATTCTTATGTGCTGAATTATTGCATTTAAAAACAAGCCAATTGACTTTGTTTTAGCTGTCAGCTCCTGTAGCGCGCAGACTTCTTCAGTCAATAGCAGATAAGACACAAGCAAATGACCAACAATGATTAGACCATTAACAAAATCACTGTACGCAATCTGACTAAAGAGACTCATGCATCACATGGCCAGAACTGACCCAAATACAAAAGAGCTTTTATCAAGAGACATAAACAGATAAAAAGCTGCAAGCATGGATTTAAGTGTCTTTTGTAGTTTTTAGGGGATTATGAGTTTCAGGAATATATATTGTACTCAGACTAGATGGATGGATAGATACTATTTCACATATTTAAGTGTATTTTGTTATTGTATATACTATATAATAATATAAAAAGTAGAAACAATAAAACAGAAATGCATTTAATTCCTGCAAGCTACAGATTTTAAATAGTTTAATTTGAGGTATTCTGTAGTTTCTAAAAGATATAAATGAAGACTTTATAATCACTGATCCTTGCTTCTGTCAGATAATAATGTTTTGTCAGTTAATAAATGAAAGATTGTTAAATCTTTGTACTGTATATGCGCCTATATGTGGACACAAAGTCGTCATTCATTTGTCGCAGCTGCGAGCTGCTTTTTCATTGCGTTGTGGATCAGTAGTGTCCACCGACACCAGTGAAGCCATCTATATAAGTGATCTGCTGTATGCAAATATATAAGATATAGTGGTTGCCACGGTAACACATATATGTGTCTGCATGAGAGTGCGAGGACTTTCCCTTAATGCATCAGGAAGTGAAAACGAGTTGTCTCTTTTCATTTTAGCAGTTCATTAAAAGAAAAAGTAATGACCACAGAGCATCTGATATTATGGTAAAAGATGCCTCCGTCCAGCATCTTCCTCATCAGACTTTTCACTTTGACCGACAACCTTTCCTGAATTACAGCAAAGTTTTCTGGGGATCTGTGTGTTTTCCAGTCGGGTTGTTTTATATTTAGATGTTATTCTCCAGTGGATCTCCGTGATGACACCAGCTGTGATACAGTACCTCCAAGATTTATGAAGCAGCTGGGAAGCCTCTGTGTTATGTAACAGAATAAAACTGCCAGCCGTTTGGTTATATCCGACAAACATCTGCTCCACTTTAGTGCCCTCGAGCAAGGAATTGAATCCCTTACCAGCTCCTGGAGCTTTTAATAAACAGGTCATATTTTAGTGAATTTTGCCAAAATTGCCCCGAGTATGATATTTTGAGATACATATCACATCATCTTCTGAGCCAAGTCATTTTTTAAAACCACTAATACCAGTTGAAAGAATCTTTTTAATGCTTCATCATCAAAGTGGCCTTTCAGGGAAAACATGAGAGGACACTTGTGTACCAGTAATGCTTTGGCCGTGCTTCTCTGGTCGTGCTTCCCCCTCTCTCTGGTCCAGCACGCTCTTATATCGGGCAAAGGCGAGAGTGATTAACCACCTATGAACCGGTGTGTCAATCACTCTTACCTGGCGCTGCTCTCCTGCAGCTGATGCACCACGCCCCCGCCCACATGCCTCCACCACCACAGTTTTCTGTTTACTGTCAACAACTATATCTCAGATAGATAGATAGATAGATAGATAGATAGATAGATAGATAGATAGATAGATAGATAGATAGATAGATGCTTTTTTTCCTGTTAGGGAAACATTGGTAATTCCTGTTTGCAAGAGGACTTTAAAGAGTTTGTTGCAACTGAAAAAATTTGCATGGGATAAATTACCTCTTAAATTTTGCTTTGTGAAAGATTTGGGAAAGCTTATGTTGTAAATCTTCAATCCACTTTAACAGGTTTAAAAGAAGAAGAAGAAAAGCCGGTGAAAAAACAGTCATGCGGCCCAAATACAAAATGGGTTTTACATTTAATTCTAACTGGCATCAAATAGATCTTAAACAGAGAGGCTTAAATTGCTGTGTCACGGTGGATGTTTGGGTCGTAATCCGCTGTAAATGTCTTGCCGTAGGAGCTCCAGTTTGAGCGGCTGACTCGGGAGTTGGAGGAGGAGCGGCAGATTGTGGCGAGCCAGCTGGAGAGGTGCATGCTGGGAGTCGAGTCACCAGCAGCAGACAGTAGCAGGTAGATGTGATGGCGTGATGCCCCCCTCTGTTTTTTTAAGTATTTAGCTCCTAGAAATTGTTTTCATATATGATTATGGTTTCATTACCACCCAGGTGGAGTTTTAAATCTTATTGTCCTGCTATGCGGTTGAACAATTGTTGTTCCTTTATAGATTACAGCTGTCTGTAACTGATGCACACTTGCAGACGACTCTGTCAAACCACATAATAGTGAAATTTGTCTTCATGAGCATTGATGTACAGTTAGTTGACAGTGACATTGTCCTGTCACAACCAGCACACATCACTCTGAACACAAACAGAAACCTTCAGGTCCACAATTTCGACCATCTGCTATATCTAAAAGTAGTCGACGATGCATTTTTGTCTTTTTATTCAACAATATCACCTGCTCTTCGTGAACTGATTGACAATAAAGTGTTGGACCAAGACTCTGATTTGATTTACATCTCTCTCCATTTTCTTCCTCTTCTCCTCTGCTGAAGCTCGTCTGAGAAGTCGTTTGCATGGAGATCTGCAGGTATGATTCATTTGTTTTAAGTTTTATTACACAGAGGAGCTATTTTTGAAAAGAAAACATTACTGCTTCAGATTCAAAACTACCATCTCGTTCTGTAAATGAAAGGTCTTCAGAAATAGTCTGTTGACTTTTATATTCATGACAGCAATATTTCTCAAATGGCAATAACCACAGTTTGAAATAAGATTTGGCACTAAAGAAAGCATCTTTAGATCAGAAAGGGCTGGAAACTGGATGAAAGTAGCTCCAGCCGGTCAGGCAAAACAAAGCCAAATTATATACGGGTATATATGAGCCTTGTATCGGACCCATTTACTATTCTGTCACAGATCTCTCTCCTCGGCTTCCTGCCCCATTTCTCACTGTCAGCTTTCCAATATAACAAAAGTACTGTTATAAAATGCTGCATTAGTTTGTGTCAAAGAATCAATACATTTCATTTCTTGGATTAGGAGGATAGTTCCTGCAGAGGTGTTGCTATTAAATTCATTCATACAGACAGACTTTCTATTTGTGTTACTTAAATCTAAATTTGCATATTTATGACTAAAGAACTTCTTGATGATTTTAACTTCATGACCTCTGATGCTTCTACAGGTGGTGAGACGCAGGGCGGAGCCATGGAAGCGTCTAGAGGCCCAGGTCGCCACCTGGAGGTGGAGGAGGGCCTCTACCTGCCTGAACCGGACCGTGTGTCCCTGCATGACAGTGAGGGTCTGTTAAATGTACACAGCACGAGGGCTGAACAGCGTAGACAGATGACTCTATTTCCCCATGTTTACATTGTCAAATAATGTGTGATACATACAGAAAAAAACTATTTTGGACTTTTTACTTTAAACGCCCCTGAAAACCTGAAAACATTCAATATTAAAGACTTAAAGAGAAAAAATAAAAGTCAAGAGTCAGTTATTATTTATTATATCCTCCTGCTAAATTTGCTGCCATTTGTTGCCACCCACATCCACACTCTTCTGGATAAATCTGAACCTACAGAATAAATCCCACAGGTCCCACTTGTAATGAACACTACAATAGGGGGCTAATGTGTTGAATTATGCATAAAAGTAAAAACATCTAAATCGGCCAAACATAAAGACTTAATTTTACTCTTCATTTCTAACCGTCATGCTGGAAAAGTTTCACACAGGAGCCTTGCAGTATAACCACAGCCTGTCGCTGTTGGACATAAGGCATCTTCACTGGAGCGGATGACATTTCAGTCTGTCGAGCTTCCTCAAAGCGTGTGTTTAAACCGCAGAAGATGTGAGGCTGATAGAGCGAAGCGCTGCTGCAGCTGCTGCAGGAGAAAAGGATGCAGATGATTTTTTAAATTCATTCTTTTGCATCGTAAAAGCCCGAACCAGACCCTCAGAGCTAAGATTACTTAGCTTCTCTCTTATTACAGTGAATTTAAACATCATCAGCGAGCATGTAACTTCTGAGTAGCTGTTTGAAATGTCAAAAACAAATTTGCCTTTGGTCTTATTTATATTCTATACAGTCTGACAGTATAAAAATATCCCCCACATGCTTCCTCCTCCTCATCCTACAGGAGAAAGTAGGCCAGTATTATTGAAGCTGTACAGTATGCAGATTGGAACAGCATAAAGGCTTAATGCAGATATCCACGCGTGTGTATTTATAATCATAATGCCTCTTAACAAGTTGAAAGCCAAGTGAGATAATATGCAAATCATTAAACTGATTTTAATTTGATCAACACCTCAAAGTGCTTTTAATATTTCACTCGAAGAACGGAGCGATGATAATGAGCACTCGGTGTTTCCTCATCCTCTTATCTGTCTTTCTTCTCAGGCTCAGGAGGTCACTCGGCCCAGATGACCTCGTATTCAGACAGCGGCTACCAAGACAGCAGCGTTAGTTATTACAGCAACCAGAACGTGGTGCGTTCAGAGCCCCGGGCTTCAATAACGAGAAGCCCAAGAGCCGAGGGTCAAGCATCTGGCCAGGTAGGACTGATGGACAACTTGAACAAAAAAATGGAAAGATTTCATCACAACTGTGCAAATCTGCTGATGAAGATCATGTGATATCATCAGAAGGCCTTAACAGCTTCTAAAACGACCTGTTATTTTCTCAAATGAGTAAAAAAACTACATACTGTATGATTACTGTTTAATTGGTGTCATGTCAAATATTCTGCTGTGAATAATAACTTCCTTCCACACAGTGATGACAACCAGTAGGAGCTCCATAATTACTGTCACAAAATGATGAAGAACTCCGACTAAACCCTTCAAATAGACTTTTACCTTAAAATTGTTTTGACTCAAAACGCTATCAGCTCCGTTCATTGTGGCTTATAATTATATGCTCTTTGCACGACAGTAGAAGCTGGAATGACAGATAATCGTGAGCCCATTTGAAATTTTCCAAACCCAGCAGTGTGATTGGATGGATTAATTTTCCTTTGAGGCTTCGATGGATTAAGGTGGCACAGATCTGCATGCAGCTGACTGAGACTGTAATTGAGGGACATTTTACATGTCGTAATAAGGAGGAAATGTAAATGTTTGTCACCATAAATATGAAGTATTCTATCAAAGAGTCCCTGATATATAATATACTACATTTACTACTTCCAGAGCACGTTCACTTACTGGCACAAATGAAGGAAATAATGGTGCCGTTCAGACATGATAAAGCATCCTGCATCACAGAGTCTCATCGCTGGTAATTTGCAAGTTTATTTGCAAATGGGAGCAGTGCAGTGTGCAGACTCTAATTTTCATTTTTCTGCTGTTTATTCAGGAAATGTTATGTGAAGTGATTAATTGTCAACAGTGTTATGAATATTATACTTGACATTTTGGTTGTTTGGGACCTGGAGAACATGGATGCCAGGAATCAAGTGTTAATTAAAATTAGTGAAATGTCATTAAATGTCATTTAATAATGGAGTTGGAGGGCCATCAATAAATCCACTCATAAATTACCGTAGACATATTTTCCAGAAGAAATATGAGAAAGGAGGCAAATTAATTATCAGGTAAAACAAATGCAGATTCTCCTGTTGTGTTGATGAAATTTCTCATCTATGGTTTCTTTCTTTTTCCGTGACTGTTCTGTTATGTGCCCTACATACACACAACGTCATGCACGTTATACACATTCTTAATCATTTATGTGCACAATTTAATTCTTAATGGTATTTGCACAGGCATAATGAACTGTGAAACTAAAAAGGCATTTTAAGAAGCTTACATTAAAACAGATGGCTCATTATTGCACAGGCACTATGAATATCACATGTGTAATATCTGGAAGTCATATGTTACTCCTCTCTCCTCTTCTCAGGCGTCTGGCCGGGTGTTGCGGAGGATGACCTCCCTCCCTTCCAGGAGTCAGTCTCCTGGCTGTGGCACCGCCGGCACTGTCTCACCCTCCCGCATCTCCCTGCGAACATCCCAAGGCAGCACCTACGACTCACCCATCCTCTCAGAGCCCAAACCGCTGGCTGCCATCTTTCCTGGCACCCCTATGCCGCCCTCCTGCCCGTCACCCTCCTCCCCAACTGACGGCACGCAGGCCCTGGGAGGTGGCGGAGGAGGAGGAGCTGGTGTCCGTCTGGGCTCCACTCTCTCCCTGATCGAGGGGAGGGGTTTGACGGGGTCACCGCTTCGCTCGGGGATGACCGCGGTGCCACAGCACTACGGCTCCACGCTGCCCAGACAGAGCCAATCACTGGCCTACGGAGCGGACCCGTACGGCCTGTACCAGAGGAGCGCCCTGCCCCGTCCTGACAGCCTCATAGGTCAGTGTGACGTCTAATCACATGTTGTGTTGCTGTGTGCTCATATTAGCTGTGCCCATCATATGTGTCTCCAGTCTGATTTGCCCTCATTTCCTCCCTCTGGCTTGAAGGGATCATTTATCTTGTGTGATGTGTAATTTTTCTCTTAAACACCCTCAAGAACGCACACATCTGCCTCCCAAGGTTCATAAAATATGAATGTCACATCATTTTTTACCTGAGTAGACATCTAGACTCGACAATTAATTGCTAATTATGGATAAATATTGATTAACTGTGCATGCTGGCTCACTGTCACGGCCGGCTGGACACTTGATTTAGTTAATTGTTATTAATAACACCTGTGCCTTTCCTACTGAGTCAAAAATTCAGTTGTGAAAATAACCAACGAGATAAAACTATTCAATGAGTCCAAAAAAAATTTATTTAATTTTGTGTAGGAAAAAAAATACTATACCATTAATCATCTGGAGATCAGAGTCATGATAATGCATATTGACAGAAAGGTGCCATCGTGCTTTTTGCCCTCTTTTCAGTGCTCCATCTTTTGATTCAGTAACATAACGAGTAAAGAGTCCAACCAGGTCAAAATCTAGGCTGGAAAAACTTCAGAGTTTTGAGCTTCACTGTCACCGCTGATTTAATATTATGCCACAAGCAAGAAGTTTCCTGTATGAGAATCATTAAATAAAGCTGCATGTTGAACAAAATAACTTTCAGTCAAACTGCAAGCTTGGCAGGTGATTTTTATCTCGTATCCAGGCTTAGGCAGCTCATTTCATGCAGTTTTTAGTCAAATTATCTCCCAGCACTGGCAGATAATGCTGCTGGGTTTGATAAGAATATGTATTTGATGCATGCAAGACTGAAAAATAAAGAATCTAATCTTCAAGAAGGAGGATTTCACTTGCACCTGGTAGATGTTTTGAACTCAGACTTTCTTTTTAATCTTGTTGGGTGATTGATGTGCAGCTAGACGGAGAGAAACAGTGAAAACACACATCTGCAGTATACATGAACACTTATACATTACAAATAGCTGCTCCATTTACATTAATACATTAGTTGTTTTTAGTTTAGTTTAGTTTGAATAATTATATACAGTTTGCAATTAGGTTCTAGTCCTGAATCACTGCAGCTCTGCTCATTTTCTGTGTCATCGACTAATGAGGTACAAATTTACAACTGGGACTCCAGGTGAATTGAATTCAGCTAATGAGTGAGTAGCACAGAGACCCAGTGTGCTCTGCTTCAGAGCTTGTAAGTCTCACCTTTGCAACTAAGATTGTTTTCATGTTGATCAATGTGTCAATTAAGTTCCTGAAGCTTAAGATGGTGGCTTCAAGTGTTTTGTTTTGTCTCATAAATAGTCAGAATCCCAAAGAAATTTACATTAATATAAAACAGAGAACAGCTTTTTGCTTAATAGATTACTTGAACACTTAATTGATCATAAAAATGGTTGTTGATTAACGCTTTAGCACCATGTTAATTGTGAATTTTCCAAGTAGCTTTTACTAGCAAGGTTGCAACAATGCTTAAACGTGAAGTGCATGATGATTTAAATATGATGATAATGATGTGAACTTGATTGACATCCCTGGTGATCAAACCTCTGACTTTGAGCTTCTGTGATTGGTTAAGACAGCTGAGGCCGCCTGAGAAACTTGAGAAGGGATTATTTCTGTTCTGCAGCCAGACTGCTCAATGAGCCTGGCTTACAGACGCCTTTGAGGACTTTTTGAAGCAGATTTCAAACCGTAAAAACCTTTCATACTGTAATTTTAAACCAGATCACAGTCTTGGCAAACGTTAAACAACCTGACCTTTCTTATGCAAATGGAATCAAAACATTAAAAAGCCAAATCTATCACAGCTCCTCCTCTGTTATTAACTGGCCGTCAACAACTTACTCCCTGCTTGTCAACACGCCGGCGCGATGCTGGCGGAGGATTTAATGTCCTCAAAACACTGCTGATGCTGCAGCGACACAGATTTATTCCTCCGTCCTGCCCTCTGTCACTTCACTAAGCCGCTCCCACTGACCCATATAGGGATGTTTCTATCACAAAACCTTGTGGAGCATCATCTGACGACACTGGAAGGCTTTAATATACTGTTTTAATTTGGTACATTTTCATATGACGTGTGTTTCTGCATGGTTTGCATGTGCATTTGCTTTTGTTCATGTGTGAAAAGAGGATGGTAGAAGGATTGCTGCTCATGTATGTGTCTGGTAGGCAGAGTCAGTGAACTAAATAAAATGCCTCCTATTCTCTATCTGAGTGATTTTCATCCTGCGGTGCTGCTAAGTGGCCTAATATGTCGCCTAAGACCTTATTCCCAGTTATCCTGCAGATCCAACATAATCCCAGATTACATGAGGGAGATAAGCAATAGATGGATATATGAGATTAGGCTATTACTGATCAGTGGCACTCGTGGCTTAGGTAGTGAAACCTGGTGAGCAGCCAAAACAGAAACGTAAACTGCAAAATTAGCTCTTTTTTTTCATGAAATTGTTTTTAAAAAACGTCACCAGATTGTGTCCCTCTCAGCTGAAGAGCCCTCGACACAAAGATTCAACAGGACTGTCCTCTAAATGAATTTTATTTGGGATAAAAGAGTCATATTCACTTAGAAATGTATTTAAACCAAGACAAGAGAAATGCAAAAACAAGTAGCTCCTTCATCCCGAGCTCTAAGTGCTTCAGCTGTTGGACTGCCCCTCCTCGTACCCTAAAGCCTCTTTATAATTGGAGTAGTCTTTGAGCTGATCTGCTCTGAGATTGAAGGATGGAAAAACCCTCTGCTCTGCTTGTTTGACTTGCTGATGATGACGCCTGCAGCAGACTCTGAGTGACCAAAGTCTTCATGTGTTTTTATAATGCGCGACAACAGTTGGGATGAGTTGGCGTTATGATATACAGTATTTGGCACAATCTTGATTTGCATAGCCTCACCTACCGATGACTTGTTCGTGGGCTGAGATATACGTATAATTTATGTATGACAAGCAGGAAGAGGATTTATTCATCTTTTTTTATTCTGCAGATAGTGAAAAATTACTAGGTCGTTGTGATGATAGAGAGCACCGTCACACCCCTGCACAAACCGCCACTGAATACTGAGGCTTTAAGATGAGGAAAGATAAACTTTAGTGATCCCAGGCAAGAAATTTAAAGTGAAACAGCAGCAAAAGTACAAGAACGGATACTGAGACATACAGTAGTACATTATAAGAATCTACTATAGACAAATAGAATATACTACATACACCAACATAACTAAAAAGTGTATTAGTCACAAATAAGTTGAGGAAATGAGGAAACTGCAGTGAAAACTGAATATAAAATGATGCCTGAGGCAGTTGGCTGTGTTTGTTTTGGTTCAGCGAGATGGTGATTTTTGCAATATACTGAAGAACTGCTGGATACATATTGGATGGTGATGCTAAATGAAACCATGCACTTTTAAATGAATGCATTACTTGTCTACCTGCAGGGCTTCACAGCTCATATGCTGGTCACGCGGGTCAGATAGATCCAGAGCTGCGGGCGGCGTTGTCTCCAGACTGTCACATGACGCCCGTGTTCGATGAGCGCTCCTTCCACAGCCCGCTGTACCACAGCCCCACCCATGACGCCCAGGGGTCCCTCTACAGGACAAACACAGGTACTTTGTCTTATATCTCCATTCAGCTCATATTAATTTATCACAAAGTACATAAAAACTGGATCATCACAAGCAGTAGAAGTACTGATAGTTGCATAAATACTACAAGTACTAGTGGTGTAGTAGGAGATGTGAGAGAAGTAGCAGCAATCCTCCAAAGTGTTTCAGATACTCCCACATCAGTTTTAGGAGATTTATTATAATCACCCCGTTTTTCACAGCAGTGTCCCCCTCAGGAGCCCCGTCCCCGGGTTGAGAAGTTGGTCTCAGCTTCATGTGTGTTCAGAAGATAATTCGTATAAAATCTGTGGTGGAAATCACGGTTTACAGGCACAGGAACTGTTGTTGTTATCGCTCCCCGAGGTCAGAACTTAATTAGGCTGAAACCTTTCATGTACTTTGCTGCTTCCTAATTGAAGCCTTTGCAGAATGACTTAAAGCTGAAAGCTCTGCAGAGTTTGATGGTGAATAGTTGTGTCTAAAGTGAATACTGTCTGTTTAAACACGTAGGTAAGACCACATACTTTATTTTTATGTGACCTTGGATGTTTTTTGTTGCCATAAACTGCCTTCAAAATGATCTGATTCTGAAGTACCATCATTTAAATCCTTCAGGTATGGAGACCCTCCCTCGGACCACAAGCCATTGCGGCACGCTGCCGTACCAAAGAAGCAGCTACGGGCTGAGCTCTGCAGCGCTGTACGTCGATTCCTACAGAGTCTCTGGTGAGCCTGTCTTCTCCCACCGCCACTCTGGACTGGTGGAGCGGGTGGCCACGCGCACGCCGTCCATCGAGAGCATCCACAAAGACCCCAGGTACAGTATCAAAATGTTCCCTAATAATCAGATACACGGTGAAAGTGATTTGCTGAAAGTGCTCTCTTTCTCTCTCTCCTCAGGGAGTTTGCTTGGCGTGACCCCGAGCTGCCGGAGGTCATCCACATGCTGCAGCATCACTTCCCCTCTGTCCAGGCCAACGCTGCCGCCTACCTGCAGCACCTGTGTTACGGAGACAACAGGGTGAAGGTGGAGGTAAGGTGAAGGATAAAAATAACAAGATGGACGTCACAGTCATGACTCACTCTTCAGGGGCAGGAAGGTGCTGCCACGTTTACAACACAGTTGTTTCCCCAAAGAACACATGAGACAGAAACATAATAACAACTTAAACTAATCAATTAAAACAAAATAATACAGAGACAATTAAATGTTATTTAAATGATAAAAAATATATATTTTTCTATGGTGTAAACCTACAGGAACAATGTGAAATATTGAAAATACATTTGATTCATCTAATTTCTAAACTTTTTTTTTTTATATTGAGATCCTGTCTGCCAGACTTTGAGCCAAAGCACCATCTGCTTCAACAAAAGTTTGGGACAAATTTATGCCAAATGTGCTGGTGCTCAAACACACTGAAACACTGCACGCTCTCTCTTTGCAACAAATGACTCCAGCACAATGGTAGAGCTTCACATTGTAGTGCCGTTTGGTTTGTTGGTGATGTGTTTTTAATAAGTCTTTGGAGCAGGCTGGACACGCGCCTGCTCGTTTAGCCAGAAACAAATGTTTTCAGTGACGGTTTGAACGTCTGCTGCTCTCCTGAGGTGACGAGAGGAAGTTTTTAACACTCCATCAGTGATGCTCTGCATGTTTCATTCAAAACCGTTCCAGAAATATAAAAGGCATAAATCCAAAACTCACTCTGAATGCACAAAAAAGGAAACTGCATTATTCATCTTATATTTGTGTCATGTGATTAAATGTTTCTGACATCTGCAGTGTACTGTGTTGGTGTATATGCTGTGTAAAAGTGGCAGGAAGTTCATCCATCTCTGTGATTGGTCCCTTGTCTGCAGGTGTGTCACCTGGGGGGTATCCAGCACCTGGTGGACCTGCTGGATAACAAGGTGGCCGAGGTGCAGAAGAGTGCCTGTGGAGCCCTGAGGAACCTGGTGTACAGCAAGGCCACCGACAACAACAAGGTGGCGCTGAGGAACTGCGGCGGCGTCCCCGCCCTGCTGCGCCTCCTCAGGAAGACGACCGACAACGAAGTGCGGGAGCTGGTCACCGGTACGTCTGGTTTTGCCAATATGGAGATTTAATTAATTATTCATGAAGCCAGTAAATGCAATATAAAAGAAAATGTTAGAATTCAGTAGATGCACTACTAGATGTACTACTACCTCCTTCCACACCTGTACTATTGTAAAAAATTCAACCTGCACGTTAAAGAGATAAAACCAGACGGTGATTATCTCCACCAAGGCTGCACAAGTCTCTCAATTTGCTATTTTAGTAATAAAAACATTAAGTTTTAATCTGGTCATTTGCATGAAAATTTACCATTATGGGTCATGTGGGGCACATTTTTATTTTAGTGCAGTAGTTCATGAGAAAATTGCAAAGATGATCTTTCTTAAGCCTTTGTGATATCCTGCTAAAAAAAAACAAAATCTAGAGCTTCTACAGTACGTCTCCCGTGAGGTTCACCTTTTTTTTACCTGAAGGTAAATTCAGGTGAAAGCAGCATCCTCACTGACAAAAACAGTTTCCAAATGCAAAACGTGGCACCTCTATGATATGTGTGTGGGTGTTTGTCTGCTTGTTTGGTTCATTGGCCGCCCGGCTGGCTGCGTGTGGGTCTGACTGGCTGGAAGTGTATTAATCTGTGTATCGGCTGTTCTGTGGGAGGTGAGAGCGGCAGCGGCTTAAACACTCAGCGTTCAGTGTTGATAGAACAGATCTCGGCACAGTCCTCGGGACAGATGCTAAGATAATGTGCTTTGGAAACAGGATGGCGCTGACAGCTCTGCAGCCACACCACACATACTGTCTAATACCAGGAGATATGAAGCTGTGAGACGACTCAGATTCTTGAATAAAACACAGAACGTTCTGTTATGAAGCTTTGGGACGTTTCTATTTTTACAGCTCAGGATGTGGATTATTAAAGCTGCACTTCATACTTTGGTGGACTAAAATGATTGCAGGATGTCTGGTTTCTGTCTGTCTTTTAACCAAAAATGTTCTCCACATTTTCCTATATAAAGAACACTAGCTAATCTATAGTAATATACATAAATATTAAAAATCCTTATTTTAAAAGAAAAGCAAAGAGCATCTGTCGTTTTAATTCAACGGGGACTTTTTTTCCGGCTCACCTCAGTGTCCTGTAATTATCACTCGTGTCTTCTACATTAACACTGTGATTTGCATACGTTTGCAGCTACTCTAACTCTATAGTGGTTTGATTCACACCCACGTTAAAAATATATACCAGTAAAAAGCCTTTATGATAATGATTATGATTTTGTCTTTTGAGTTTTATTTTGCCAAGAAAAAAAATAAGAGAAAAGATGGCCATAAACAAAAATCCAATCTGAAATTTTTGCATTGATGCTTCTTTATTGTCTCCCTGCACCTGTAGGCGTCCTGTGGAACCTCTCCTCGTGCGACGCGGTGAAGATGACCATCATCCGGGACGCTCTGTCCACGCTGACCAACACGGTCGTCATCCCCCACTCGGGCTGGAGCAGCGTCTCGCACCGCGACGATCACAAGGTCAAGTTCCAGTCCTCCCTGTTGCTGCGCAACACCACTGGCTGCCTGAGGTGAGGAACGAATCAAACGCACATCGTCTTTTCCATAAATTTTAGAAAAATAACTCACGTCTACAGCTGTAGTTATTTATCAAAGTTAATTATAAGCTTTGATGAACATGTTTATACATATTAATCACCTCCCTGCTTCATATTTACACAGTACAACCATTTACAGTCAAAACTGACCCCAAAACCACATAAATCCATTCTCATTTCTTAATAAAAATGGATTTAACAGAGCGCCTCGCCTCCTTAGCCTGTTGAATTATCAGACGTGCCGTTAGCTCATTAAATCGATTCTCGTTTTGCAATGCAAGGATGACTTTTGGATTTATCTGTGCTGCTGTGTTTTTTTTTTGGTCTGCTTTTCATCTTATCGTATAATCCATCAATAAGAGGCTCTGTAATGGAGATTTTATGCAGGCATGAGGTCTTAAGTATGTATTTGTCCACAGTGGTGAATAACAAATGATAGCTTTGTTTCTTAAAGCTCACAATGAGTTATCTTTAACCAAGTGACTTCAGTGACTCTGATCTGCAGGGAAATCTGTGGACTGTCTGAGGCTGGAGATTGATGGTATAGAAATGCATTGTGGGAGCTCTGTGCTGTTGTGTTGTCTTCTCTCCATTAGCAGGGGCCGAAGGTTCCTATTGGAGGATCAGCTTCTTCCTTTACTGTATCCAGGCAGGTTTTAAGCCACCCTGTGGGGGAATCCACACACTGCAGCTAAGTCTGAATTAATGTGTGTGTGTGCGTGTGTGTGTGAGGAACCTGAGCTCAGCAGGGGAGGAGGCGAGGAGTCAGCTGCGTTGCTGTGAGGGTCTGGTCGACTCGCTGCTTCACGTCCTCAAAGCCTGCGTCAACACCTCCGACTACGACAGCAAGGTGCTACAAAAACACACACTTGCTTTTGTCACTAAGGAACACACTGAGTTACATGTATTCACTGGAAACTTGAGCCCCTGTGTGAATAATATATATTCCAGTACTAGTATTTACAAGCTATGAGTTACAGTGTGTCCTTCAAGCTCCTCTAAAGGATAAACCTTTTTTATTTTGAAGCTTTCTATGAGCTTACTGCCCAGATATTTTATTGCTGCACTGCATGAAAATGCATGAAGCCTCTAATTGAATAGATATCAACACTCTGGTGTTTCTGTCTCCTTCCTCAGATCGTGGAGAACAGCGTCTGCACCCTGAGGAACCTCTCATACCGACTGGAGGTGGAGATGCCCTCCTCTCGTCTCCTCGGCAACCAGGAGCTGGACACCCTGCTGGGCTTCTCCTCCCCGGCCAAGGAGCTGGACTACCTCTGCTGGGGCAAGAGGAGGCGTGGCAGGAAGAGGGGCGGTTGGCCCGACGACAAGGTACAAACACAGAAGTAAAAAATAAGAAAGGTGTAATATAAAAATTGTGTTCTGAGAGTTTTGGAAGAAAGGTTCAAATTGTTTAGCGGCTTTTAACAGGAGTAAATGTAATTTTCTCAAAGAACGGCTCTATTTGAACTCCTAATTAGACAGCATGAGAAATGTTTTTGTCTAATTTGCAAGCTGAGCAAATGTGTTACCTCATTAAATCAGAAGCGGCATCGTCTGCCTCTGTTTAACAGCCAAACATGCTTTCAGTGGCACCATGCATCGCACTGCCAGTGCAAACTCATCAAATTTGATCCCAGCTCTAAAATTATGAAGAAAACACATCCAATAAATATACCATTCTGTAATCCTTCAGTACAGTTTGTTTGTAGCCAGCATCTAGAGGTCATTACAGGAACTGCACCTTGAAGCAAAAAGACCAATGACTGGAGAACCAGGGCTTGTAAGCATCGTGACTCCCTTGGATGAGTTTGCAGATGTTTCTACTCGGCCAAGTTAAACTAAAGTAGGAAGATCTGCAGAGTTTAAAACACATCTGCTAATATGTGTGTTTTCTTGCAGTGGGACGGTATTGGGCCAATCCCAGGTTTCTCCCAGACTATGAGGGGGGCAGAGCTGCTGTGGCACCCGATGGTGGTGAAGCCGTACCTCAACCTGCTGGCCGAGAGTTCAAACCCCGCCACACTGGAGGGCGCCGCTGGGTCACTGCAGAACCTCTCTGCTGGTAACTGGAAGGTATGACTCATCTTCTTTTGACACTAGAAAGACCAAAATAGTAATATTAGATGTGTATATATGTTTCAGTTTAAATCAAAACTCTGTCTGTGTGTGTGTGTGTGTGTGAGTCCAGTTCTCAGCCTACATCCGAGCGGCGGTGCGTAAGGAGAAAGGTCTGCCTATCCTGGTGGAGCTGCTGAGGATGGACAACGACCGGGTCGTCTGCTCCGTCGCCACCGCTCTCCGCAACATGGCGCTGGATGGCCGGAACAAGGAGCTGATAGGTCCAAACACACACACACAAAGATCATCTTCACACACACAAGACAGGTTTTTATATGACACTGTGCCGCAAGTGAAGACAGTGATAACACATCTCAGCCTCTGTGTGGACAATAGTTGTGGAATAATCCTGCACACATTAAGGACTGCTGCCTTTCCTTCTAATCTAGTAAAGTAGGATTTCTTTAAAGCATAAAAAGTTTTAAAAGCAAAGTTTAGTTTTAAATGTTCTGTATTCTGCGTCTCCTCCTGCAGGAAAGTATGCCATGCGGGATCTGGTGAACCGGCTGCCTGGCGGCAGTCCGTCGGTGCTGTCGGATGATACGGTGGCGTCTGTCTGCTGCACGCTGCACGAGGTCACCAGCCGCAACATGGAGAACGCCAAAGCTTTAGCCGACAGCGGAGGCATCGAGAAGCTGGTGGACATCAGCAAAGGACGAGGGAAAGGGTACAAAGCAGCAGAAAAACACGTCAGCTTTGTCAAATGAATAACTAGGAATAATTAATAATACAGATGAACAGTGTAATATGTGGTGTGTGTCCTGGTGTCAAAGGTACTCGATGAAGGTTGTGAAGGCAGCAGCTCAGGTGCTGAACACACTGTGGCAGTACAGAGAGCTCAGGAGCCTCTACAAACAGGTGAGTACGCAACTCAGGAATATTAAAAGGTGTGATAATACATTCCTGCACTAAAACATGACTAAATGTTGAACTTTGTGTGTGCAGGATGGCTGGAATTACACTCACTTCGTCACTCCCGTCTCCACTTTGGAGCGAGATCGCTACCGCTCACAGCCGACTCTGCCCACCAGCCCTCTGCAGATGTCCCCCGTCATCCAATCAGGTGAGAGAGCCGGTGAGTGAGGTCGAGCTGACATTTATAATATGTCTGAAACACATTCCTGTTAGAGATAAATCTGTGACAGTAAAGTCATTGTATGTGTGTGTATTTTTTTTTCAGGTGGTAGTGCAACATCCTCGCCGGCGATGCTCGGGATAAGAAGACACAGTTCAAACTATCAGAGGGCGCAGTCATCTATGCAACTCGACACTTATTACGGAGACAACAGTTTACACAAACAACAGTACACAAGTTCGTATTGAGATTTGATGCTTTATGTGTAAAAGTCATATTTTCATCTGTGTTTAGACTCATGTTTTCTTCCTGTCTGTGTTCGTGTGGTAATTTCTGCTTCAGGGTCTGAGAAGAAAACACCGTATTTCATTGGGACATATTCTTCCCAGTCAGGAGAAGATTTAAGAAGGTCCCAGGTAAGAAGTGTCATGCCGATGACAGTCACCATCATTTGCAAGATTAATAAAATTACTTCTTTAAAAACTTAAACAGCAGAACAAACGAGAACAATTCAAACCTGGGTGAAGTGTGAGCCAATAAATCACATTGTGTTTTTGTCTCCCAGCACCCAGAGCCATTCTACGACGAACCCGACAGGAAAAACTACAACAGCTACAGAATGTACCTGTCGTCCCCACAAGGCTACGGAGATGAACCCTACGAGGATGAACCGGTCCACCTGACCCCCTCCTCCCCCGACGGCTACGCCAGCCAGACGCTCCGATTCAAAGCCAACACCAACTACGTGGACTTCTACTCCACCACACGGAGGCCTTCAAACAGGGCGAACAAGTTCACCGGCTCCCCCGACTCCTGGGTGTAAAAAAATAAATTATCTGTGGTGTGTGTGTGTGTGTGTGGTGGGGGGTGGGGGGAGTGCACGTGGATGGCTGAAAGGTTGAGGATGCATGAGAATGAGTGTGCATCCGTGTTGAAACTGTGCTGAATGACCAGGGCTCGGTTTCCCACATGCAGCTTTCGACTAGATTAGACCAGATACTAGAGTACTACAGGTACAGTAGCGCCTGCTCCACAAAGGTGGGACTAGTCAAAAGGTGTTTTTTGAAAAAAACGAGCTCTGAATTTGTTGTTTACCAGTCACCTGATCTTATTTTTTCTCTGCAGTAAAAGTGTGCAGTGCGTTGGCTTTATAACATAAATATCTTCTGCAAGCATCATCTTCAACGCGAGAGAAAAGGACCTTTAATGCTGCTGAGTATCATGTAAAAAAAGACCACATCTGGGACAAATCATATTACATTTTTAATACTTTTTGTTTTAACCTGTTTACATTCTGAGAAGGGATTACCCACAAACAACACAAACATAAAACCACTACACTGCTCCAAACAGGATAAAGATATTTTTAAATATTATTTGACCCAGGTTCAGAGACTACAGGATTACACCAGTAACCCTCCACTTTTCTGTATGTTGGCCAAAAGTGCAGTATATCATAAAGTATGTGAAATATGTGAAAAATACATGTCAAAATCTATTTGTACAGATACAATGGTTTAACTGTCCTGTTACATTGTTGTATTCAATATGTAGAACTTTATATGTGATTGTGTGAAGATTTTTCTATTATTTATTGATTATTTTTGTTAATTTACTTGTGACCTGACCAAAATACCCCATCTGTCTGTTCCGTCCAAAAACTGATGATGATAATGTGCAATGTTACAGAGGGAAATGCTGTATATGTATAGGGATTAAAAAGTATATCATGACAAGACATGTAGGAGTCATGGCTCTGTTTTCACACAAAATGACAATAATGTTAAATAAATAGAAATTAATCAATTAAGAAAAGTAGATTTCATGCACAAAAGGTTTAAATGTTCAGTCAAAATACCTTTTTTGTTTGCTGCAACTGTAACTTGAGGAGATGTTGAAAGCCAATGACGAAAGCTTCACTAACAGTTTGATGGCTCAGTGTGTTAGACAACAGGTTTGTGTTTTAGGGTCGTGGGTTCGATCCCAGTGTTGACTCTTTAGTGACATCACTCAGAATATAAAAGACAAATGCGCCCAGAGAAAATGTTACAATGTGAAGAGCTGGTGGAGTGGAGGCAATGTCACAGAAGTAAGCTGCATGTCTGCATGTAGCGTATTATTGTGGTCGTGGGTTCGATCCCAGGTCAGGTGACGACTTTTCAATGACATCACTCAGAATATAAAAGACAAATGCGCCCGGAGAAGAAGCTTTAGTATGCAGAGCTGGTGGAGTGGAGGCAATGTCACAGAACGCCGATATGTTTGGATGTACTGTCTCATTATGGCTGTGGGTTCGATCCCAGGTCAGTCTGACTTTTCAATGACAACACTCAGAATATAAAAGACAAATGCGCCCAGAGAAAATGTTTCAGTGTGATGAGCTGGTGGAGTGGAGGCAATGTCACAGACATAAGATGTGTCTCTGAATCTGAGGTCGCTGGTTCGATTCTCTTTCCTGCATCAGTAGACATTTGTTTTAGTGTTGTGGGTTCGATCCCAGTGTTGACTCTTTAGTGACATCACTCAGAATATAAAAGACAAATGCGCTCAGAGAAAAGGTTTCAATATGAAGTGCTGGTGGAGTGGAGGCAACGCCACAGAACGCATATGTGTTTGGATGATCTGTCTTATTGTGGTCGTGGGTTCGATCCCAGGTCAGGTGATGACTTTTCAATGACATCACTCAGTATATAAAAGACAAATGCGCCCAGAGAAAAGGTTTCAGTGTGAAGAGCTGGTGGAGTGGAGGCAACGCCGCAGAACGCAGATACGTCTCAGCGCCGAGAACGCAGGATCAAGTCCGGTGAGTACAACAATCAAATGTTGGGGTGGTTCATGGGTTGATAATGAATGCATGACTGGTTGAATAAATGTGTGTGGGAGGGTGGATGAGTGGGAGATGGAGGGGGGTAGAAGTGAGGGAGGATAGGAGAGAAAATCATTGTTTTGCTGAAAAATCCTATACCTAAGTGTTTAGGATAAAAAACACTTAGAAACATTTTACATTTCTTTCAATTATTTATTGAAAAAGTCTTTGAAACAGGCTGATGAGCAGGAACACAGGCAGCAGTTTAACCTGAAAAACAAGAAAAGGTTTATTAATACATTAGGTTAATAATTAAGACATTTAACATTTGTTATATACACACACACATTAGAAAATGTCAAGAAAACATGAGTTTATGCATTTTGGTGATGTTTAAAGCTGATAAAGCATTAAATGTTTTAAAATGTTTGGCAGTAAATTAAAAGGAAAAGCACAGGTGCAGCTGATAACACTAATGAGGCTCATTCAATTAGCTAATTTAAACCATTTATTGATCAATTAACAGATACAAACACATACAGATATTGTTTACACATTATACTTTAAGTTATTTAAATAAATAAGCATGTTTCGTGTTAAAATACAGTTTAAATACACATTTAAATTACTTTACGTCAACGTCGCGAGGGTAAACAAATCTTGTTGCAAAGCTTCGCCGCTTTACGGCTTTTAGCAACATTAGCTGTACTTTGAGTAAAACTCAGTGAACGAGACTGATTCAACGTTCAAAAACAAGTCCGTGTTAAAATCTAGTGACAATAGAAACGTTACTTACCGGAATTAAACGATGAAGAGACGGAGACGAAGCGTGCGGTGACCGAGGCTGATACAGACTGAAGCTCCTCTCCATCAGAGTCCATCACTCACACCGGATTAAATAACCTCGTCACGTTTGGATGAGAGGGTGGAGCTGACGCTAGCTGTTAGCTGCTAGCTTGGTTACAGTCCATAGTGAACAACGATAAAGCGAATACGAAGTTGTTGTTACTGCTACTGCTACTACTGCTACTGCTGCTGCTTCCGTTTCCGCTTCCTCTACTTCCGCTTCCGCTTCTTCCTCTCCAGCTTATTGGTGCAATAGCGCCACCTTCTGCCCCGGAGTGTAGATCAAATAATACACTTACTATCTACATCCCTTCAAATAAATCAATTATAGAAAAGTTCAAGGTAAACTTAAACTGTGTCCCTTCACATCCTGCGAAAACGTGAGATTCAGCAAGGCGGCTTTCTAGTGTTGAAAGTGTCCTGGAAAATGACACATTTAACATAAAATACACTTGTATATATTCTTAGATTTGTATATTTTTATTCTATATATATTTTTTTATATATACTTTTCTTTTTTTGTACTATACGCGTGTCCTACATCTGTTTTAGTGCCGTCATTTTCTGATTTTTTTAGAGTCTAGAAATGCACCTAGGCTGCCGGGAAGAAGCTTTAGTATGCAGAGCTGGTGGAGTGGAGGCAATGTCACAGAACGCTGATATGTTTGGATGTACTGTCTCATTATGGCCGTGGGTTCGATCCCAGGTCAGTCTCTGACTTTTCAATGACAACATACAAGTTAGACATATATGTATCATGTCTGATTTACGGCTCAGGACTCCTGTCGTCATTACCGGAAGTAAACACAAACACACATGTAACATACAACATGCTGCACAGTATGTTTATTGAGACATATTTATAAATACATGTTTCAGTCAGATAATCTTCACATATTCATGATGGAGTTACTGAAGATCATCAACCCTGCAGAGAGAGACACTTTATGACACTTATTAAATATAAAATATGGGAATAAAACATAATAATCATGATGAGTCTTATATAACTGGATGCATTGCTGTCTCTGCAGGCTCGCGGCCCACCAGTCTTATCAGTAATGGACACGTTCACTGGTTTGAATCCAAGAGAAACTCTGGAGCGAGTTTCAGCCTCGCTGGGCTGCAGTCCCACCTCTGCAGAAGTGGCTGCTGACCTCGACAAACAGGACCACCTGCGACACCTCAGGCAGCAATTTCTGGTGCCTAAAATTGCAGATTTGCCTCCATGTGAGTCAGAGATGCCACATTAAAGATGGTGCAGATGAGTCATTTATTTATTTATTAAATATCTTCCTCTTTATCGTCTGTGCAGCTGATCTGTCGCTCGTCGACGGCACCCAGGAATGCATCTATCTCGTGGGAAACTCACTGGGGCTTCAGCCCAAAATGGCCAGGAAGTACCTGGAAGAGGAGCTGGAGAAGTGGGCCAAAACGTACGGCAGCTCTTCATTTCTGTATTTACTGAGGTTTTTGGTTGCGTTTTCATTAAATCAACTCTCTCTGCAGGGGGGTGCACGGTCACACAGAGGGCTCCCGGCCTTGGGCGTGGGCTGAAAACAACATCGAGGGACTCATGGCTGATGTTGTTGCTAAGAGACACCTTTATTTAAGTATTTCCATTTGACAGCTGGAGTTTCTTTACTCTTCTTTACTACTTTAGCGTTTGGTGGAGTTCAAAGTACACGTAAAGGCCCTTTAACCAAATCTGCATTAATACACACAGTTTTTAGAGGCTCAGAGGTTAAAGTCTGCAGCTTCCTGGAAAGTCCATTTGTACACAGGCTGGTTATGTAACGTCAGTGTACACTGATGGATCAATCATTTCTAAACTAATCTGTTATTCTTATGATTCATTGATTCATAGTTTAGTCTAAAAAAATGAAAATTGGGTTAAAATCTTCATTTTCAAGAATCCAAGCTAACATCTAATAACAGCAGATATTTAACTTGCAAAAATATAAATATATAATATATAATATATATATATATTATCATACTCACATTTTGAGAAGCTGGAAACACTTAAAATATTAATCCTGTGTGAATCATAAAAATAAACAAACAGCTTTTCAGTTGTACTGTGAAAGCACCAGAAGCAGGTAGAGCAGTGAGGAAACAACAGGTGGTGAATGTCAGGTGTGTCTGCTGATCAATCACTGTGATGATGTCACAGGTCTGTGTTGGCATGACAACACACAGACAGCAGAGTCACCTGTCTGCTCTGTGGAGTTAAATCATTTTGTTTTGTTTCTTACAGGAGCTAAAACTGAGGAGGTGGCGCTCATGAACGGCCTGACAGTCAATTTACACCTTCTGATGGTGAGATACACTCATTTGATTATTATTATGATGCTATCTCTGCTAACTAGAACAAGAAGAATTATGGGATGTTTACTGTCATTTTCATCTTCAACGCGAGAGAAAAGGACCTTTAATGCTGCTGAGTATCATGTAAAAAAAGACCACATCTGGGACAAATCATATTACATTTTTAATACTTTTTGTTTTAACCTGTTTACATTCTGAGAAGGGATTACCCACAAACAACACAAACATAAAACCACTACACTGCTCCAAACAGGATAAAGATATTTTTAAATATTATTTGACCCAGGTTCAGAGACTACAGGATTACACCAGTAACCCTCCACTTTTCTGTATGTTGGCCAAAAGTGCAGTATATCATAAAGTATGTGAAATATGTGAAAAATACATGTCAAAATCTATTTGTACAGATACAATGGTTTAACTGTCCTGTTACATTGTTGTATTCAATATGTAGAACTTTATATGTGATTGTGTGAAGATTTTTCTATTATTTATTGATTATTTTTGTTAATTTACTTGTGACCTGACCAAAATACCCCATCTGTCTGTTCCGTCCAAAAACTGATGATGATAATGTGCAATGTTACAGAGGGAAATGCTGTATATGTATAGGGATTAAAAAGTATATCATGACAAGACATGTAGGAGTCATGGCTCTGTTTTCACACAAAATGACAATAATGTTAAATAAATAGAAATTAATCAATTAAGAAAAGTAGATTTCATGCACAAAAGGTTTAAATGTTCAGTCAAAATACCTTTTTTGTTTGCTGCAACTGTAACTTGAGGAGATGTTGAAAGCCAATGACGAAAGCTTCACTAACAGTTTGATGGCTCAGTGTGTTAGACAACAGGTTTGTGTTTTAGGGTCGTGGGTTCGATCCCAGTGTTGACTCTTTAGTGACATCACTCAGAATATAAAAGACAAATGCGCCCAGAGAAAATGTTACAATGTGAAGAGCTGGTGGAGTGGAGGCAATGCCACAGACGTAAGCTGCATGTCTGCATGTAGCGTATTATTGTGGTCGTGGGTTCGATCCCAGGTCAGGTGACGACTTTTCAATGACATCACTCAGAATATAAAAGACAAATGCGCCCGGAGAAGAAGCTTTAGTATGCAGAGCTGGTGGAGTGGAGGCAATGTCACAGAACGCCGATATGTTTGGATGTACTGTCTCATTATGGCTGTGGGTTCGATCCCAGGTCAGTCTGACTTTTCAATGACAACACTCAGAATATAAAAGACAAATGCGCCCAGAGAAAATGTTTCAGTGTGATGAGCTGGTGGAGTGGAGGCAATGTCACAGACATAAGATGTGTCTCTGAATCTGAGGTCGCTGGTTCGATTCTCTTTCCTGCATCAGTAGACATTTGTTTTAGTGTTGTGGGTTCGATCCCAGTGTTGACTCTTTAGTGACATCACTCAGAATATAAAAGACAAATGCGCTCAGAGAAAAGGTTTCAATATGAAGTGCTGGTGGAGTGGAGGCAACGCCACAGAACGCATATGTGTTTGGATGATCTGTCTTATTGTGGTCGTGGGTTCGATCCCAGGTCAGGTGATGACTTTTCAATGACATCACTCAGTATATAAAAGACAAATGCGCCCAGAGAAAAGGTTTCAGTGTGAAGAGCTGGTGGAGTGGAGGCAACGCCGCAGAACGCAGATACGTCTCAGCGCCGAGAACGCAGGATCAAGTCCGGTGAGTACAACAATCAAATGTTGGGGTGGTTCATGGGTTGATAATGAATGCATGACTGGTTGAATAAATGTGTGTGGGAGGGTGGATGAGTGGGAGATGGAGGGGGGTAGAAGTGAGGGAGGATAGGAGAGAAAATCATTGTTTTGCTGAAAAATCCTATACCTAAGTGTTTAGGATAAAAAACACTTAGAAACATTTTACATTTCTTTCAATTATTTATTGAAAAAGTCTTTGAAACAGGCTGATGAGCAGGAACACAGGCAGCAGTTTAACCTGAAAAACAAGAAAAGGTTTATTAATACATTAGGTTAATAATTAAGACATTTAACATTTGTTATATACACACACACATTAGAAAATGTCAAGAAAACATGAGTTTATGCATTTTGGTGATGTTTAAAGCTGATAAAGCATTAAATGTTTTAAAATGTTTGGCAGTAAATTAAAAGGAAAAGCACAGGTGCAGCTGATAACACTAATGAGGCTCATTCAATTAGCTAATTTAAACCATTTATTGATCAATTAACAGATACAAACACATACAGATATTGTTTACACATTATACTTTAAGTTATTTAAATAAATAAGCATGTTTCGTGTTAAAATACAGTTTAAATACACATTTAAATTACTTTACGTCAACGTCGCGAGGGTAAACAAATCTTGTTGCAAAGCTTCGCCGCTTTACGGCTTTTAGCAACATTAGCTGTACTTTGAGTAAAACTCAGTGAACGAGACTGATTCAACGTTCAAAAACAAGTCCGTGTTAAAATCTAGTGACAATAGAAACGTTACTTACCGGAATTAAACGATGAAGAGACGGAGACGAAGCGTGCGGTGACCGAGGCTGATACAGACTGAAGCTCCTCTCCATCAGAGTCCATCACTCACACCGGATTAAATAACCTCGTCACGTTTGGATGAGAGGGTGGAGCTGACGCTAGCTGTTAGCTGCTAGCTTGGTTACAGTCCATAGTGAACAACGATAAAGCGAATACGAAGTTGTTGTTACTGCTACTGCTACTACTGCTACTGCTGCTGCTTCCGTTTCCGCTTCCTCTACTTCCGCTTCCGCTTCTTCCTCTCCAGCTTATTGGTGCAATAGCGCCACCTTCTGCCCCGGAGTGTAGATCAAATAATACACTTACTATCTACATCCCTTCAAATAAATCAATTATAGAAAAGTTCAAGGTAAACTTAAACTGTGTCCCTTCACATCCTGCGAAAACGTGAGATTCAGCAAGGCGGCTTTCTAGTGTTGAAAGTGTCCTGGAAAATGACACATTTAACATAAAATACACTTGTATATATTCTTAGATTTGTATATTTTTATTCTATATATATTTTTTTATATATACTTTTCTTTTTTTGTACTATACGCGTGTCCTACATCTGTTTTAGTGCCGTCATTTTCTGATTTTTTTAGAGTCTAGAAATGCACCTAGGCTGCCGGGAAGAAGCTTTAGTATGCAGAGCTGGTGGAGTGGAGGCAATGTCACAGAACGCTGATATGTTTGGATGTACTGTCTCATTATGGCCGTGGGTTCGATCCCAGGTCAGTCTCTGACTTTTCAATGACAACATACAAGTTAGACATATATGTATCATGTCTGATTTACGGCTCAGGACTCCTGTCGTCATTACCGGAAGTAAACACAAACACACATGTAACATACAACATGCTGCACAGTATGTTTATTGAGACATATTTATAAATACATGTTTCAGTCAGATAATCTTCACATATTCATGATGGAGTTACTGAAGATCATCAACCCTGCAGAGAGAGACACTTTATGACACTTATTAAATATAAAATATGGGAATAAAACATAATAATCATGATGAGTCTTATATAACTGGATGCATTGCTGTCTCTGCAGGCTCGCGGCCCACCAGTCTTATCAGTAATGGACACGTTCACTGGTTTGAATCCAAGAGAAACTCTGGAGCGAGTTTCAGCCTCGCTGGGCTGCAGTCCCACCTCTGCAGAAGTGGCTGCTGACCTCGACAAACAGGACCACCTGCGACACCTCAGGCAGCAATTTCTGGTGCCTAAAATTGCAGATTTGCCTCCATGTGAGTCAGAGATGCCACATTAAAGATGGTGCAGATGAGTCATTTATTTATTTATTAAATATCTTCCTCTTTATCGTCTGTGCAGCTGATCTGTCGCTCGTCGACGGCACCCAGGAATGCATCTATCTCGTGGGAAACTCACTGGGGCTTCAGCCCAAAATGGCCAGGAAGTACCTGGAAGAGGAGCTGGAGAAGTGGGCCAAAACGTACGGCAGCTCTTCATTTCTGTATTTACTGAGGTTTTTGGTTGCGTTTTCATTAAATCAACTCTCTCTGCAGGGGGGTGCACGGTCACACAGAGGGCTCCCGGCCTTGGGCGTGGGCTGAAAACAACATCGAGGGACTCATGGCTGATGTTGTTGCTAAGAGACACCTTTATTTAAGTATTTCCATTTGACAGCTGGAGTTTCTTTACTCTTCTTTACTACTTTAGCGTTTGGTGGAGTTCAAAGTACACGTAAAGGCCCTTTAACCAAATCTGCATTAATACACACAGTTTTTAGAGGCTCAGAGGTTAAAGTCTGCAGCTTCCTGGAAAGTCCATTTGTACACAGGCTGGTTATGTAACGTCAGTGTACACTGATGGATCAATCATTTCTAAACTAATCTGTTATTCTTATGATTCATTGATTCATAGTTTAGTCTAAAAAAATGAAAATTGGGTTAAAATCTTCATTTTCAAGAATCCAAGCTAACATCTAATAACAGCAGATATTTAACTTGCAAAAATATAAATATATAATATATAATATATATATATATTATCATACTCACATTTTGAGAAGCTGGAAACACTTAAAATATTAATCCTGTGTGAATCATAAAAATAAACAAACAGCTTTTCAGTTGTACTGTGAAAGCACCAGAAGCAGGTAGAGCAGTGAGGAAACAACAGGTGGTGAATGTCAGGTGTGTCTGCTGATCAATCACTGTGATGATGTCACAGGTCTGTGTTGGCATGACAACACACAGACAGCAGAGTCACCTGTCTGCTCTGTGGAGTTAAATCATTTTGTTTTGTTTCTTACAGGAGCTAAAACTGAGGAGGTGGCGCTCATGAACGGCCTGACAGTCAATTTACACCTTCTGATGGTGAGATACACTCATTTGATTATTATTATGATGCTATCTCTGCTAACTAGAACAAGAAGAATTATGGGATGTTTACTGTCATTTTCATCTTCAACGCGAGAGAAAAGGACCTTTAATGCTGCTGAGTATCATGTAAAAAAAGACCACATCTGGGACAAATCATATTACATTTTTAATACTTTTTGTTTTAACCTGTTTACATTCTGAGAAGGGATTACCCACAAACAACACAAACATAAAACCACTACACTGCTCCAAACAGGATAAAGATATTTTTAAATATTATTTGACCCAGGTTCAGAGACTACAGGATTACACCAGTAACCCTCCACTTTTCTGTATGTTGGCCAAAAGTGCAGTATATCATAAAGTATGTGAAATATGTGAAAAATACATGTCAAAATCTATTTGTACAGATACAATGGTTTAACTGTCCTGTTACATTGTTGTATTCAATATGTAGAACTTTATATGTGATTGTGTGAAGATTTTTCTATTATTTATTGATTATTTTTATTAATTTACTTGTGACCTGACCAAAATACCCCATCTGTCTGTTCCGTCCAAAAACTGATGATGATAATGTGCAATGTTACAGAGGGAAATGCTGTATATGTATAGGGATTAAAAAGTATATCATGACAAGACATGTAGGAGTCATGGCTCTGTTTTCACACAAAATGACAATAATGTTAAATAAATAGAAATTAATCAATTAAGAAAAGTAGATTTCATGCACAAAAGGTTTAAATGTTCAGTCAAAATACCTTTTTTGTTTGCTGCAACTGTAACTTGAGGAGATGTTGAAAGCCAATGACGAAAGCTTCACTAACAGTTTGATGGCTCAGTGTGTTAGACAACAGGTTTGTGTTTTAGGGTCGTGGGTTCGATCCCAGTGTTGACTCTTTAGTGACATCACTCAGAATATAAAAGACAAATGCGCCCAGAGAAAATGTTACAATGTGAAGAGCTGGTGGAGTGGAGGCAATGCCACAGACGTAAGCTGCATGTCTGCATGTAGCGTATTATTGTGGTCGTGGGTTCGATCCCAGGTCAGGTGACGACTTTTCAATGACATCACTCAGAATATAAAAGACAAATGCGCCCGGAGAAGAAGCTTTAGTATGCAGAGCTGGTGGAGTGGAGGCAATGTCACAGAACGCCGATATGTTTGGATGTACTGTCTCATTATGGCTGTGGGTTCGATCCCAGGTCAGTCTGACTTTTCAATGACAACACTCAGAATATAAAAGACAAATGCGCCCAGAGAAAATGTTTCAGTGTGATGAGCTGGTGGAGTGGAGGCAATGTCACAGACATAAGATGTGTCTCTGAATCTGAGGTCGCTGGTTCGATTCTCTTTCCTGCATCAGTAGACATTTGTTTTAGTGTTGTGGGTTCGATCCCAGTGTTGACTCTTTAGTGACATCACTCAGAATATAAAAGACAAATGCGCTCAGAGAAAAGGTTTCAATATGAAGTGCTGGTGGAGTGGAGGCAACGCCACAGAACGCATATGTGTTTGGATGATCTGTCTTATTGTGGTCGTGGGTTCGATCCCAGGTCAGGTGATGACTTTTCAATGACATCACTCAGTATATAAAAGACAAATGCGCCCAGAGAAAAGGTTTCAGTGTGAAGAGCTGGTGGAGTGGAGGCAACGCCGCAGAACGCAGATACGTCTCAGCGCCGAGAACGCAGGATCAAGTCCGGTGAGTACAATAATCAAATGTTGGGGTGGTTCATGGGTTGATAATGAATGCATGACTGGTTGAATAAATGTGTGTGGGAGGGTGGATGAGTGGTAGATGAAGGGGGGTAGAAGTGAGGGAGGATAGGAGAGAAAATCATTGTTTTGCTGAAAAATCCTATACCTAAGTGTTTAGGATAAAAAACACTTAGAAACATTTTACATTTCTTTCAATTATTTATTGAAAAAGTCTTTGAAACAGGCTGATGAGCAGGAACACAGGCAGCAGTTTAACCTGAAAAACAAGAAAAGGTTTATTAATACATTAGGTTAATAATTAAGACATTTAACATTTGTTATATACACACACACATTAGAAAATGTCAAGAAAACATGAGTTTATGCATTTTGGTGATGTTTAAAGCTGATAAAGCATTAAATGTTTTAAAATGTTTGGCAGTAAATTAAAAGGAAAAGCACAGGTGCAGCTGATAACACTAATGAGGCTCATTCAATTAGCTAATTTAAACCATTTATTGATCAATTAACAGATACAAACACATACAGATATTGTTTACACATTATACTTTAAGTTATTTAAATAAATAAGCATGTTTCGTGTTAAAATACAGTTTAAATACACATTTAAATTACTTTACGTCAACGTCGCGAGGGTAAACAAATCTTGTTGCAAAGCTTCAACGCTTTACGGCTTTTAGCAACATTAGCTGTACTTTGAGTAAAACTCAGTGAACGAGACTGATTCAACGTTCAAAAACAAGTCCGTGTTAAAATCTAGTGACAATAGAAACGTTACTTACCGGAATTAAACGATGAAGAGACGGAGACGAAGCGTGCGGTGACCGAGGCTGATACAGACTGAAGCTCCTCTCCATCAGAGTCCATCACTCACACCGGATTAAATAACCTCGTCACGTTTGGATGAGAGGGTGGAGCTGACGCTAGCTGTTAGCTGCTAGCTTGGTTACAGTCCATAGTGAACAACGATAAAGCGAATACGAAGTTGTTGTTACTGCTACTGCTACTACTGCTACTGCTGCTGCTTCCGTTTCCGCTTCCTCTACTTCCGCTTCCGCTTCTTCCTCTCCAGCTTATTGGTGCAATAGCGCCACCTTCTGCCCCGGAGTGTAGATCAAATAATACACTTACTATCTACATCCCTTCAAATAAATCAATTATAGAAAAGTTCAAGGTAAACTCAAACTGTGTCCCTTCACATCCTGCGAAAACGTGAGATTCAGCAAGGCGGCTTTCTAGTGTTGAAAGTGTCCTGGAAAATGACGCATTTAACATAAAATACACTTGTATATATTCTTAGATTTGTATATTTTTATTCTATATATATTTTTTTATATATACTTTTCTTTTTTTGTACTATACGCGTGTCCTACATCTGTTTTAGTGCCGTCATTTTCTGATTTTTTTAGAGTCTAGAAATGCACCTAGGCTGCCGGGAAGAAGCTTTAGTATGCAGAGCTGGTGGAGTGGAGGCAATGTCACAGAACGCTGATATGTTTGGATGTACTGTCTCATTATGGCCGTGGGTTCGATCCCAGGTCAGTCTCTGACTTTTCAATGACAACATACAAGTTATACATATATGTATCATGTCTGATTTACGGCTCAGGACTCCTGTCGTCATTACCGGAAGTAAACACAAACACACATGTAACAACCAACATGCTGCACAGTATGTTTATTGAGACATATTTATAAATACATGTTTCAGTCAGATAATCTTCACATATTCATGATGGAGTTACTGAAGATCATCAACCCTGCAGAGAGAGACACTTTATGACACTTATTAAATATAAAATATGGGAATAAAACATAATAATCATGATGAGTCTTATATAACTGGATGCATTGCTGTCTCTGCAGGCTCGCGGCCCACCAGTCTTATCAGTAATGGACACGTTCACTGGTTTGAATCCAAGAGAAACTCTGGAGCGAGTTTCAGCCTCGCTGGGCTGCAGTCCCACCTCTGCAGAAGTGGCTGCTGACCTCGACAAACACGACCACCTGCGACACCTCAGGCAGCAATTTCTGGTGCCTAAAATTGCAGATTTGCCTCCATGTGAGTCAGAGATGCCACATTAAAGATGGTGCAGATGAGTCATTTATTTATTTATTAAATATCTTCCTCTTTATCGTCTGTGCAGCTGATCTGTCGCTCGTCGACGGCACCCAGGAATGCATCTATCTCGTGGGAAACTCACTGGGGCTTCAGCCCAAAATGGCCAGGAAGTACCTGGAAGAGGAGCTGGAGAAGTGGGCCAAAACGTACGGCAGCTCTTCATTTCTGTATTTACTGAGGTTTTTGGTTGCGTTTTCATTAAATCAACTCTCTCTGCAGGGGGGTGCACGGTCACACAGAGGGCTCCCGGCCTTGGGCGTGGGCTGAAAACAACATCGAGGGACTCATGGCTGATGTTGTTGCTAAGAGACACCTTTATTTAAGTATTTCCATTTGACAGCTGGAGTTTCTTTACTCTTCTTTACTACTTTAGCGTTTGGTGGAGTTCAAAGTACACGTAAAGGCCCTTTAA
Organism: Pampus argenteus; assembly: GCA_036937835.1. NCBI lineage: Eukaryota > Metazoa > Chordata > Actinopteri > Scombriformes > Stromateidae > Pampus > Pampus argenteus. The sequence continues at coordinate 1,793,943 of CM072883.1, read as the reverse complement.
CCAAATCTGCATTAATACACACAGTTTTTAGAGGCTCAGAGGTTAAAGTCTGCAGCTTCCTGGAAAGTCCATTTGTACACAGGCTGGTTATGTAACGTCAGTGTACACTGATGGATCAATCATTTCTAAACTAATCTGTTATTCTTATGATTCATTGATTCATAGTTTAGTCTAAAAAAATGAAAATTGGGTTAAAATCTTCATTTTCAAGAATCCAAGCTAACATCTAATAACAGCAGATATTTAACTTGCAAAAATATAAATATATAATATATAATATATATATATATTATCATACTCACATTTTGAGAAGCTGGAAACACTTAAAATATTAATCCTGTGTGAATCATAAAAATAAACAAACAGCTTTTCAGTTGTACTGTGAAAGCACCAGAAGCAGGTAGAGCAGTGAGGAAACAACAGGTGGTGAATGTCAGGTGTGTCTGCTGATCAATCACTGTGATGATGTCACAGGTCTGTGTTGGCATGACAACACACAGACAGCAGAGTCACCTGTCTGCTCTGTGGAGTTAAATCATTTTGTTTTGTTTCTTACAGGAGCTAAAACTGAGGAGGTGGCGCTCATGAACGGCCTGACAGTCAATTTACACCTTCTGATGGTGAGATACACTCATTTGATTATTATTATGATGCTATCTCTGCTAACTAGAACAAGAAGAATTATGGGATGTTTACTGTCATTTTCATCTTCAACGCGAGAGAAAAGGACCTTTAATGCTGCTGAGTATCATGTAAAAAAGACCACATCTGGGACAAATCATATTACATTTTTAATACTTTTTGTTTTAACCTGCTTACATTCTGAGAAGGGATTACCCACAAACAACACAAACATAAAACCACTACACTGCTCCAAACAGGATAAAGATATTTTTAAATATTATTTGACCCAGGTTCAGAGACTACAGGATTACACCAGTAACCCTCCACTTTTCTGTATGTTGGCCAAAAGTGCAGTATATCATAAAGTATGTGAAATATGTGAAAAATACATGTCAAAATCTATTTGTACAGATACAATGGTTTAACTGTCCTGTTACATTGTTGTATTCAATATGTAGAACTTTATATGTGATTGTGTGAAGATTTTTCTATTATTTATTGATTATTTTTATTAATTTACTTGTGACCTGACCAAAATACCCCATCTGTCTGTTCCGTCCAAAAACTGATGATGATAATGTGCAATGTTACAGAGGGAAATGCTGTATATGTATAGGGATTAAAAAGTATATCATGACAAGACATGTAGGAGTCATGGCTCTGTTTTCACACAAAATGACAATAATGTTAAATAAATAGAAATTAATCATTTAAGAAAAGTAGATTTCATGCACAAAAGGTTTAAATGTTCAGTCAAAATACCTTTTTTGTTTGCTGCAACTGTAACTTGAGGAGATGTTGAAAGCCAATGACGAAAGCTTCACTAACAGTTTGATGGCTCAGTGTGTTAGACAACAGGTTTGTGTTTTAGGGTCGTGGGTTCGATCCCAGTGTTGACTCTTTAGTGACATCACTCAGAATATAAAAGACAAATGCGCCCAGAGAAAATGTTACAATGTGAAGAGCTGGTGGAGTGGAGGCAATGCCACAGACGTAAGCTGCATGTCTGCATGTAGCGTATTATTGTGGTCGTGGGTTCGATCCCAGGTCAGGTGACGACTTTTCAATGACATCACTCAGAATATAAAAGACAAATGCGCCCGGAGAAGAAGCTTTAGTATGCAGAGCTGGTGGAGTGGAGGCAATGTCACAGAACGCCGATATGTTTGGATGTACTGTCTCATTATGGCTGTGGGTTCGATCCCAGGTCAGTCTGACTTTTCAATGACAACACTCAGAATATAAAAGACAAATGCGCCCAGAGAAAATGTTTCAGTGTGATGAGCTGGTGGAGTGGAGGCAATGTCACAGACATAAGATGTGTCTCTGAATCTGAGGTCGCTGGTTCGATTCTCTTTCCTGCATCAGTAGACATTTGTTTTAGTGTTGTGGGTTCGATCCCAGTGTTGACTCTTTAGTGACATCACTCAGAATATAAAAGACAAATGCGCTCAGAGAAAAGGTTTCAATATGAAGTGCTGGTGGAGTGGAGGCAACGCCACAGAACGCATATGTGTTTGGATGATCTGTCTTATTGTGGTCGTGGGTTCGATCCCAGGTCAGGTGATGACTTTTCAATGACATCACTCAGTATATAAAAGACAAATGCGCCCAGAGAAAAGGTTTCAGTGTGAAGAGCTGGTGGAGTGGAGGCAACGCCGCAGAACGCAGATACGTCTCAGCGCCGAGAACGCAGGATCAAGTCCGGTGAGTACAATAATCAAATGTTGGGGTGGTTCATGGGTTGATAATGAATGCATGACTGGTTGAATAAATGTGTGTGGGAGGGTGGATGAGTGGTAGATGAAGGGGGGTAGAAGTGAGGGAGGATAGGAGAGAAAATCATTGTTTTGCTGAAAAATCCTATACCTAAGTGTTTAGGATAAAAAACACTTAGAAACATTTTACATTTCTTTCAATTATTTATTGAAAAAGTCTTTGAAACAGGCTGATGAGCAGGAACACAGGCAGCAGTTTAACCTGAAAAACAAGAAAAGGTTTATTAATACATTATGTTAATAATTAAGACATTTAACATTTGTTATATACACACACACATTAGAAATGTCAAGAAAACATGAGTTTATGCATTTTGGTGATGTTTAAGATTGATAAAGCATTAAATGTTTTAAAATGTTTGGCAGTAAATTAAAAGGAAAAGCACAGGTGCAGCTGATAACACTAATGAGGCTCATTCAATTAGCTAATTTAAACCATTTATTGATCAATTAACAGATACAAACACATACAGATATTGTTTACACATTATACTTTAAGTTATTTAAATAAATAAGCATGTTTCGTGTTAAAATACAGTTTAAATACACATTTAAATTACTTTACGTCAACGTCGCGAGGGTAAACAAATCTTGTTGCAAAGCTTCAACGCTTTACGGCTTTTAGCAACATTAGCTGTACTTTGAGTAAAACTCAGTGAACGAGACTGATTCAACGTTCAAAAACAAGTCCGTGTTAAAATCTAGTGACAATAGAAACGTTACTTACCGGAATTAAACGATGAAGAGACGGAGACGAAGCGTGCGGTGACCGAGGCTGATACAGACTGAAGCTCCTCTCCATCAGAGTCCATCACTCACACCGGATTAAATAACCTCGTCACGTTTGGATGAGAGGGTGGAGCTGACGCTAGCTGTTAGCTGCTAGCTTGGTTACAGTCCATAGTGAACAACGATAAAGCGAATACGAAGTTGTTGTTACTGCTACTGCTACTACTGCTACTGCTGCTGCTTCCGTTTCCGCTTCCTCTACTTCCGCTTCCGCTTCTTCCTCTCCAGCTTATTGGTGCAATAGCGCCACCTTCTGCCCCGGAGTGTAGATCAAATAATACACTTACTATCTACATCCCTTCAAATAAATCAATTATAGAAAAGTTCAAGGTAAACTCAAACTGTGTCCCTTCACATCCTGCGAAAACGTGAGCTTCAGCAAGGCGGCTTTCTAGTGTTGAAAGTGTCCTGGAAAATGACGCATTTAACATAAAATACACTTGTATATATTCTTAGATTTGTATATTTTTATTCTATATATATTTTTTTATATATACTTTTCTTTTTTTGTACTATACGCGTGTCCTACATCTGTTTTAGTGCCGTCATTTTCTGATTTTTTTAGAGTCTAGAAATGCACCTAGGCTGCCGGGAAGAAGCTTTAGTATGCAGAGCTGGTGGAGTGGAGGCAATGTCACAGAACGCTGATATGTTTGGATGTACTGTCTCATTATGGCCGTGGGTTCGATCCCAGGTCAGTCTCTGACTTTTCAATGACAACATACAAGTTATACATATATGTATCATGTCTGATTTACGGCTCAGGACTCCTGTCGTCATTACCGGAAGTAAACACAAACACACATGTAACATACAACATGCTGCACAGTATGTTTATTGAGACATATTTATAAATACATGTTATGTTTCAGTCAGATAATCTTCACATATTCATGATGGAGTTACTGAAGATCATCAACCCTGCAGAGAGAGACACTTTATGACACTTATTAAATATAAAATATGGGAATAAAACATAATAATCATGATGAGTCTTATATAACTGGATGCATTGCTGTCTCTGCAGGCTCGCGGCCCACCAGTCTTATCAGTAATGGACACGTTCACTGGTTTGAATCCAAGAGAAACTCTGGAGCGAGTTTCAGCCTCGCTGGGCTGCAGTCCCACCTCTGCAGAAGTGGCTGCTGACCTCGACAAACACGACCACCTGCAACACCTCAGGCAGCAATTTCTGGTGCCTAAAATTGCAGATTTGCCTCCATGTGAGTCAGAGATGCCACATTAAAGATGGTGCAGATGAGTCATTTATTTATTTATTAAATATCTTCCTCTTTATCGTCTGTGCAGCTGATCTGTCGCTCGTCGACGGCACCCAGGAATGCATCTATCTCGTGGGAAACTCACTGGGGCTTCAGCCCAAAATGGCCAGGAAGTACCTGGAAGAGGAGCTGGAGAAGTGGGCCAAAACGTACGGCAGCTCTTCATTTCTGTATTTACTGAGGTTTTTGGTTGCGTTTTCATTAAATCAACTCTCTCTGCAGGGGGGTGCACGGTCACACAGAGGGCTCCCGGCCTTGGGCGTGGGCTGAAAACAACATCGAGGGACTCATGGCTGATGTTGTTGCTAAGAGACACCTTTATTTAAGTATTTCCATTTGACAGCTGGAGTTTCTTTACTCTTCTTTACTACTTTAGCGTTTGGTGGAGTTCAAAGTACACGTAAAGGCCCTTTAACCAAATCTGCATTAATACACAGAGTTTTTAGAGGCTCAGAGGTTAAAGTCTGCAGCTTCCTGGAAAGTCCATTTGTACACAGGCTGGTTATGTAACGTCAGTGTACACTGATGGATCAATCATTTCTAAACTAATCTGTTATTCTTATGATTCATTGATTCATAGTTTAGTCTAAAAAAATGAAAATTGGGTTAAAATCTTCATTTTCAAGAATCCAAGCTAACATCTAATAACAGCAGATATTTAACTTGCAAAAATATAAATATATAATATATAATATATATATATATTATCATACTCACATTTTGAGAAGCTGGAAACACTTAAAATATTAATCCTGTGTGAATCATAAAAATAAACAAACAGCTTTTCAGTTGTACTGTGAAAGCACCAGAAGCAGGTAGAGCAGTGAGGAAACAACAGGTGGTGAATGTCAGGTGTGTCTGCTGATCAATCACTGTGATGATGTCACAGGTCTGTGTTGGCATGACAACACACAGACAGCAGAGTCACCTGTCTGCTCTGTGGAGTTAAATCATTTTGTTTTGTTTCTTACAGGAGCTAAAACTGAGGAGGTGGCGCTCATGAACGGCCTGACAGTCAATTTACACCTTCTGATGGTGAGATACACTCATTTGATTATTATTATGATGCTATCTCTGCTAACTAGAACAAGAAGAATTATGGGATGTTTACTGTCATTTTCATCTTCAACGCGAGAGAAAAGGACCTTTAATGCTGCTGAGTATCATGTAAAAAAAGACCACATCTGGGACAAATCATATTACATTTTTAATACTTTTTGTTTTAACCTGCTTACATTCTGAGAAGGGATTACCCACAAACAACACAAACATAAAACCACTACACTGCTCCAAACAGGATAAAGATATTTTTAAATATTATTTGACCCAGGTTCAGAGACTACAGGATTACACCAGTAACCCTCCACTTTTCTGTATGTTGGCCAAAAGTGCAGTATATCATAAAGTATGTGAAATATGTGAAAAATACATGTCAAAATCTATTTGTACAGATACAATGGTTTAACTGTCCTGTTACATTGTTGTATTCAATATGTAGAACTTTATATGTGATTGTGTGAAGATTTTTCTATTATTTATTGATTATTTTTATTAATTTACTTGTGACCTGACCAAAATACCCCATCTGTCTGTTCCGTCCAAAAACTGATGATGATAATGTGCAATGTTACAGAGGGAAATGCTGTATATGTATAGGGATTAAAAAGTATATCATGACAAGACATGTAGGAGTCATGGCTCTGTTTTCACACAAAATGACAATAATGTTAAATAAATAGAAATTAATCAATTAAGAAAAGTAGATTTCATGCACAAAAGGTTTAAATGTTCAGTCAAAATACCTTTTTTGTTTGCTGCAACTGTAACTTGAGGAGATGTTGAAAGCCAATGACGAAAGCTTCACTAACAGTTTGATGGCTCAGTGTGTTAGACAACAGGTTTGTGTTTTAGGGTCGTGGGTTCGATCCCAGTGTTGACTCTTTAGTGACATCACTCAGAATATAAAAGACAAATGCGCCCAGAGAAAATGTTACAATGTGAAGAGCTGGTGGAGTGGAGGCAATGCCACAGACGTAAGCTGCATGTCTGCATGTAGCGTATTATTGTGGTCGTGGGTTCGATCCCAGGTCAGGTGACGACTTTTCAATGACATCACTCAGAATATAAAAGACAAATGCGCCCGGAGAAGAAGCTTTAGTATGCAGAGCTGGTGGAGTGGAGGCAATGTCACAGAACGCCGATATGTTTGGATGTACTGTCTCATTATGGCTGTGGGTTCGATCCCAGGTCAGTCTGACTTTTCAATGACAACACTCAGAATATAAAAGACAAATGCGCCCAGAGAAAATGTTTCAGTGTGATGAGCTGGTGGAGTGGAGGCAATGTCACAGACATAAGATGTGTCTCTGAATCTGAGGTCGCTGGTTCGATTCTCTTTCCTGCATCAGTAGACATTTGTTTTAGTGTTGTGGGTTCGATCCCAGTGTTGACTCTTTAGTGACATCACTCAAAATATAAAAGACAAATGCGCTCAGAGAAAAGGTTTCAATATGAAGTGCTGGTGGAGTGGAGGCAACGCCACAGAACGCATATGTGTTTGGATGATCTGTCTTATTGTGGTCGTGGGTTCGATCCCAGGTCAGGTGATGACTTTTCAATGACATCACTCAGTATATAAAAGACAAATGCGCCCAGAGAAAAGGTTTCAGTGTGAAGAGCTGGTGGAGTGGAGGCAACGCCGCAGAACGCAGATACGTCTCAGCGCCGAGAACGCAGGATCAAGTCCGGTGAGTACAACAATCAAATGTTGGGGTGGTTCATGGGTTGATAATGAATGCATGACTGGTTGAATAAATGTGTGTGGGAGGGTGGATGAGTGGTAGATGAAGGGGGGTAGAAGTGAGGGAGGATAGGAGAGAAAATCATTGTTTTGCTGAAAAATCCTATACCTAAGTGTTTAGGATAAAAAACACTTAGAAACATTTTACATTTCTTTCAATCATTTATTGAAAAAGTCTTTGAAACAGGCTGATGAGCAGGAACACAGGCAGCAGTTTAACCTGAAAAACAAGAAAAGGTTTATTAATACATTATGTTAATAATTAAGACATTTAACATTTGTTATATACACACACACATTAGAAATGTCAAGAAAACATGAGTTTATGCATTTTGGTGATGTTTAAGATTGATAAAGCATTAAATGTTTTAAAATGTTTGGCAGTAAATTAAAAGGAAAAGCACAGGTGCAGCTGATAACACTAATGAGGCTCATTCAATTAGCTAATTTAAACCATTTATTGATCAATTAACAGATACAAACACATACAGATATTGTTTACACATTATACTTTAAGTTATTTAAATAAATAAGCATGTTTCGTGTTAAAATACAGTTTAAATACACATTTAAATTACTTTACGTCAACGTCGCGAGGGTAAACAAATCTTGTTGCAAAGCTTCAACGCTTTACGGCTTTTAGCAACATTAGCTGTACTTTGAGTAAAACTCAGTGAACGAGACTGATTCAACGTTCAAAAACAAGTCCGTGTTAAAATCTAGTGACAATAGAAACGTTACTTACCGGAATTAAACGATGAAGAGACGGAGACGAAGCGTGCGGTGACCGAGGCTGATACAGACTGAAGCTCCTCTCCATCAGAGTCCATCACTCACACCGGATTAAATAACCTCGTCACGTTTGGATGAGAGGGTGGAGCTGACGCTAGCTGTTAGCTGCTAGCTTGGTTACAGTCCATAGTGAACAACGATAAAGCGAATACGAAGTTGTTGTTACTGCTACTGCTACTACTGCTGCTTCCGTTTCCGCTTCCTCTACTTCCGCTTCCTCCTCTCCAGCTTATTGGTGCAATAGCGCCACCTTCTGCCCCGGAGTGTAGATCAAATAATACACTTACTATCTACATCCCTTCAAATAAATCTACATATAATATATGTATATATGTCTATGGTAACAACAGCAGCACCAACAACAACTTCGTATTCGCTTTATCGTTATTCACTATGTAACTATGTCATACTGTAACCAAGCTAGCAGCTAGCAGCTAACAGCTAGCGTCAGCTCCACCCTCTCATCCAAACGTGACGAGGTTATTTAATCCGGTGTGAGTGATGGACTCTGATGGAGAGGAGCTTCAGTCTGTATCAGCCTCGGTCACCGCACGCTTCGTCTCCGTCTCTTCATCGTTTAATTCCGGTAAGTAACGTTTCTATTGTCACTAGATTTTAACACGGACTTGTTTTTGAACGTTGAATCAGTCTCGTTCACTGATTTTTACTCAAAGTACAGCTAATGTTGCTAAAAGCCGTAAAGCGGCGAAGCTTTGTTTACACTCGCGACGTTTACGTAAAGTAATTTAAATGTGTATTTAATCTGTATTTTAACACGAAACATGCTTATTTATTTAAATAACTTAAAGTATAATGTGTAAACAATATCTGTATGTGTTTGTATCTGTTAATTGATCAATAAATGGTTTAAATTAGCTAATTGAATGAGCCTCATTAGTGTTATCAGCTGCACCTGTGCTTTTCCTTTTAATTTACTGCCAAACATTTTAAAACATTTAATGCTTTATCAGCTTTAAACATCACCAAAATGCATAAACTCATGTTTTCTTGACATTTCTAATGTATGTGTGTATATAACAAATGTTAAATGTTTTAATTATTAACATAATGTATTAATAAACCTTTTCTTGTTTTTCAGGTTAAACTGCTGCCTGTGTTCCTGCTCATCAGCCTGTTTCAAAGACTTTTTCAATAAATAAATAATTTAAAGAAATGTAAAATGTTTCTAAGTGTTTTTTGTCCTAAACACTTAGGTATAGGATTTTTCAGCAAAACAATGATTTTCTCTCCTATCCTCCCTCACTTCTTCCCCCCTTCATCTACCACTCATCCACCCTCCCACACACATTTATTCAACCAGTCATGCATTCATTATCAACCCATGAACCACCCCAACATTTGATTGTTGTACTCACCGGACTTGATCCTGCGTTCTCGGCGCTGAGACGTATCTGCGTTCTGCGGCGTTGCCTCCACTCCACCAGCTCTTCACACTGAAACCTTTTCTCTGGGCGCATTTGTCTTTTATATACTGAGTGATGTCATTGAAAAGTCATCACCTGACCTGGGATCGAACCCACGACCACAATAAGACAGATCATCCAAACACATATGCGTTCTGTGGCGTTGCCTCCACTCCACCAGCTCTTCACACTGAAACCTTTTCTCTGGGCGCATTTGTCTTTTATATTCTGAGTGATGTCATTGAAAAGTCAGACTGACCTGGGATCGAACCCACAACACTAAAACAAATGTCTACTGATGCAGGAAAGAGAATCGAACCAGCGACCTCAGATTCAGAGACACATCTTATGTCTGTGACGTTGCCACTCCTCCAACAGCTCTTCACACTGAATCCTTTTCTCTGGGCGCATTTGTCTTTTATATTGTCTGAGTGATGTCATTGAAAAGTCATCACCCGACCTGGAATTGAACCCACGACTATAATGAGACAGTACATCCAGACACGTAACTTATGTCTGTGACATTGCCACCACTCCACCAGCTCTTCACACTGAAACCTTTTCTCTGAGCGCATTTGTCTTTTATATTCTGAGTGATGTCACTAAAGAGTCAACACTGGGATCGAACCCACAACACTAAAACAAATGTCTACTGATGCAGGAAAGAGAATCGAACCAGCGACCTCAGATTCAGAGACACATCTTATGTCTGTGACATTGCCTCCACTCCACCAGCTCATCACATTGAAGCCTTTTCTCTGGGCGCATTTGTCTTTTATATTCTGAGTGTTGTCATTGAAAAGTCAGAGACTGACCTGGGATCGAACCCACGGCCATAATGAGACAGTACATCCAAACATATCGGCGTTCTGTGACATTGCCTCCACTCCACCAGCTCTGCATACTAAAGCTTCTTCCCGGCAGCCTAGGTGCATTTCTAGACTCTAAAAAAATCAGAAAATGACGGCACTAAAACAGATGTAGGACACGCGTATAGTACAAAAAAAGAAAAGTATATATAAAAAAAAATATATAGAATAAAAATATACAAATCTAAGAATATATACAAGTGTATTTTATGTTAAATGCGTCATTTTCCAGGACACTTTCAACACTAGAAAGCCGCCTTGCTGAAGCTCACGTTTTCGCAGGATGTGAAGGGACACAGTTTAAGTTTACCTTGAACTTTTCTATAATTGATTTATTATATGTATATATGTCTATGGTTGTTACTGCTACTGCTGCTACTACTGCTGCTTCCGCTTCCTCTACTTCCGCTTCCGCTTCTTCCTCTCCAGCGTATTGGTGCAATAGCGCCACCTTCTGCCCCGGAGTGTAGATCAAATAATACACTTACTATCCACATCCATTCAAATAAATCAATTATAGAAAAGTTCAAGGTAAACTTAAACTGTGTCCCTTCACATCCTGCGAAAACGTGAGATTCAGCAAGGCGGCTTTCTAGTGTTGAAAGTGTCCTGGAAAATGACACATTTAACATAAAATACACTTGTATATATTCTTAGATTTGTATATTTTTATTCTATATATTTTTTTTTATATATACTTTTCTTTTTTTGTACTATACGCGTGTCCTACATCTGTTTTAGTGCCGTCATTGTCTGATGCTTTTAGAGTCTAGAAATGCACCTAGGCTGCCGGGCCTCCGTACTGTAAACCAGAGTACAATACGACCTCTAAACCTTCAGCTTTGGCTCTTCTCACTCTGTCAGGTTGCATTATGGGACATTTCCCAGACAGCAGGGTGTCAGTGATTCAGGGTCAGTTTGCTGTGGTGGTAAAACCGTGTTATATCTAAGATGTGTAATTAAAAACACCACTCACTGCTGCACTTAGTCCTGATTGGCTGATAGCCTTTCACTCATTTACATATACATAAATATATATGTCTATAATCTGTGAAACAAACAGAAGAAGTCCACCTTTAGGTAATAATACATCTTTCAATTATATTATATATTAAACATACATTCCTGCTTTTACAATATTCAGACTATACAGTGGAGTTTAAAGTGTGTATTTAATGTGTGTGTTTGCTGGTTTAATTGACTTTAATTAACTCAAGCATCAGGTGACCTGTGGTGTTGTGATAGTTTTATATATGTTTACTGTATATTTAGAGATTCATTGCTGTCGTGTAAATATCTGCAGTTTTTACAACTACAGTTCCCATAATGCTTCAGGGCATGTTCACAAAGTAGCGACGCATTCATTTAATCCGCTTTTTTAAAGCGTGTATTTGTTTATATTTTCACACGTTGACGTCGTTAAAACGTTGCTAGGTTACTAATTAGTGGTTCATGTGTAAATTAAATCGACAGATGTCACCGAAACACCGACGAAGACTTCACGACGAGACGGTTCACAGGCAAGTTGAGCAGCTGCTGGTTGATGCATTTAACATGTTAGTCATATGAAAGTAGAAGTTACATACAAGTTCTACATATATGTGTCATGTCTGATTTACGGCTCAGGACTCCTGTCGTGATTACCGGAAGTAAACACAAACACACGTGTAACATACAACATGCTGCACAGTTTGTTTATTGAGACATATTTATAAATACATGTTATGTTTCAGTCAGATAATCTTCACATATTCATGATGGAGTTACTGAAGATCATCAACCCTGCAGAGAGACACACTTTATGACACTTATTAAATATAAAATATGGGAATAAAACATAATAATCATGATGAGTCTTATATAACTGGATGCATTGCTGTCTCTGCAGGCTCGCCGCCCACCAGTCTTATCAGTAATGGACACGTTCACTGGTTTGAATCCAAGAGAAACTCTGGAGCGAGTTTCTGCCTCGCTGGGCTGCAGTCCCACCTCTGCAGAAGTGGCTGCTGACCTCGACAAACACGACCACCTGCGACACCTCAGGCAGCAGTTTCTGGAGATTTGCCTCCATGTGAGTCAGAGATGCCACATTAAAGATGGTGCAGATGAGTCATTTATTTATTAAATATCTTCCTCTTTATCGTCTGTGCAGCTGATCTGTCGCTCGTCGATGGCACCCAGGAATGCATCTATCTCGTGGGAAACTCACTGGGGCTTCAGCCCAAAATGGCCAGGAAGTACCTGGAAGAGGAGCTGGAGAAGTGGGCCAAAACGTACGGCAGCTCTTCGTTTCTGTATTTACTGAGGTTTTTGGTTGCGTTTTCATTAAATGAACTCTCTCTGCAGGGGGGTGCACGGTCACACAGAGGGCTCCCGGCCTTGGGCATGGGCTGAAAACAACATCGAGGGACTCATGGCTGATGTTGTTGGTAAGAGACACCTTTATTTAAGTATTTCCATTTGACAGCTGGAGTTTCTTTACTCTTCTTTACTACTTTAGCGTTTGGTGGAGTTCAAAGTACACGTAAAGGCCCTTTAACCAAATCTGCATTAATACACACAGTTTTTAGAGGCTCAGAGGTTAAAGTCTGCAGCTTCCTGCAAAGTCCATTTGTACACAGGCTGGTTATGTAACGTCAGTGTACACTGATGGATCAATCATTTCTAAACTAATCTGTTATTCTTATGATTCATTGATTCATAGTTTAGTCTAAAAAAATGAAAATTGGGTTAAAATCTTCATTTTTTAAGAATCCAAGCTAACATCTAATAACAGCAGATATTTAACTTGCAATAATAATAAAAATAAAAATATTTTTATAATAAAAAAAAAAAAATAATATATATATATTATCATACTCACATTTTGAGGAGCTGGAAACACTTAAAATATTAATCCTGTGTGAATCATAAAAATAAACAAACAGCTTTTCAGTTGGACTGTGAAAGCACCAGAAGCAGGTAGAGCAGTGAGGAAACAACAGGTGGTGAATGTCAGGTGTGTCTGCTGATCAATCACTGTGATGATGTCACAGGTCTGTGTTGGCATGCCAACACACAGACAGCAGAGTCACCTGTCTGCTCTGTGGAGTTAAATCATTTTGTTTTGTTTCTTACAGGAGCTAAAACTGAGGAGGTGGCGCTCATGAACGGCCTGACAGTCAATTTACACCTTCTGATGGTGAGATACACTCATTTGATTATTATTATTATTATGATTATTATGATACTATCTCTGCTAACTAGAACATTATGGGATGTTTACTGTCATTTTATGTCATGTCACACTGACTTAAACATACAAATCCTTTGTTTCTAAACTCCACTGGACTTTACTTAACATTGTAAGTCATACAACATGGCAACTTCTTCCTGAACAAAACTAAAAAAAAAGACAAATCACCTTTACAATTATTAAAAGTGACACTGCATCATGCATCATAAACTTTTACCATGTAATGGTGTTCATGGCTTTCAACACATCTTCTTATAAACTCCATTCCTGCATGAAAGTGGCCTTTTTACACTTTACCAGCTCTCTGAAGAAAATAACTAAATCCTGAACATTTAACTTTTACCTTTTAATGTCCACATCTTCAGATCGGCCTCTCTCAGTGGCTCTGCTCCTCCCTCAAATCCTCGGCATCAATGAATCTGACTGATGTTATCAATAAGCAGTCTTTACTACCGTCAGTCGCCTTCATCCATCTGCAGAGCAAAGCGTCGGTCCCGTATCTTGTCATTTAGCTGCTCTTCTATGTCTTTTTATGGCCTTTAGCTTGCTGGCAGTGGCTTCGTCGATCATAGTTGAGACCATGTCGATCGCAGAGGGAAGTATTAACTCCTCGGCTATAGTGTGTGAGGCTTTTTACACTGAGCAACTCTGCAGGCAACTTTGTAGGAGGCGAGCTGAGCATTTGCAGGCAGGGACGCTGCTTTAGTAAAGCGACTCCGCTGTGCACGACAGTGTGAGTTGTTTTCCGGCTTGTCTTTGTGCTCTCGGGATGTGTTGTCTCCAAGTGGCGTTTTAATGTGTTGGTCTTCAGACTGTCGCAACACACAACACACTGCGGTCTTTCCTCCTTACCCGCTGTTGTGCTGCTGAAGCCGAGTGCGAGATATGCCTCGTCATGTTTTCTCGTCTTTGCTTTTGAAGTTGCTACATTTGGTGAAGATTCATCATCTGGTTTGCGTTTAGCTGGCAGCGCTGTCACTAACTTGTCCGTGCTGTTATGCTAGCATTGTGACTGACTAGTCATTCATTTAGCCGTAGCCTTGCCACGCCCCCTAACCACTGCCTTCACAGGCTTACTGCCCTAAAGCATGCTGGTGTGGTTGAAAGAGCACCATCTAGTGGCTGATTGGAGATGCAACATTACAAAACAAAACAAGCACATGTTGGAACAAAGAGGAACGAACTGAGTGACGGATATATAGAAAGAAGCTGTTTGTGCCTCCTGCTCCATCAGGGAGAAGAGACTCTGAGGACGGAGGACATCCTCGAGGTGATGGAGAAGGAGGGCGACTCCATCGCTGTGGTGTTATTCAGTGGAGTTCAGTACTACACAGGACAACTGTTCAACATGGCTGCCATCACTGAGGCCGGACACAAGAAGGTAAGACACAAACCCTGCTGAATATTACAGGTGATCAATTACTTTATCAGTCAGGACAGTAAATAAACAGCAAAAGTTTCAGCTGTGACTCATTTTAAACATTTTAAAATGTCTCAATGTCTCACAAACACATAAGCAACACATGCTTGACTAAAACTAATAATAATAATAATGATAATAATGATAGTTACTGTTTGTCAGGGCTGCTATGTTGGTTTTGACTGTGCTCACGCGGCGGGCAACGCTGAGCTCAAGCTGCATGACTGGGGGGGTCGACTTCACCTGCTGGTGCTCCTACAAGGTCAGCTGACAGGAAGCTGCACAAAACACCAGCAGGTACAATAACACTGAATATATATATATATATATATATATTCAGATTATTTTTATAACTACCTCTATTGTTTGCATAAGGACGTATTGCTAGTTTGTCTTTAATTAAAAAGGGGAAGTTATGCTTCACTGCCTCCATCAGACTTTAATGTTGCTGAATGCTTCCCCCTAGTGGACGTAGAGGATATTACATCAGGTTTCACAGCCTGGATGTGCATTTGAGCTATAAAAACACATCCTGTATCCACACATTTATCTTTTTAGAGCTCAAACATTTATAGTAACATTTTGTTTGCAGGCTTTATGTTTTGATGATTAAAACAGAGAATAGAACATAGAAAAAGACGAGGTGTCCCTGAAGTTTATTTTGTACTCTTTTTCTCTCAAGTGTGACATGAGGGAGCCCAGCGTGCTGCGCATCGCTCCGGTGCCGCTCTACAACTCCTTCAGCGACGTTCATCGCTTCATAGAAACCCTCGGCTCATCTCTCGCCGCCAGCAGCCAATGAATGAAGACTGGACTTCAGGTAGACGAAAGCTTCATTCTTAGACATGTGACCACATTTGTAATTTCTCTCAAACTCTATTTTATTATTTGTGAAACAGAAATGTACCTTTTTAAGTATTATTAATTGGATTTAGATGGATAAAGACATGTTATGTTATTTTGTCTGCATGCACTTGGATGCCCAGCTGGGGAATGGACCTGAATTAGCATTTGTCATCTTTTTTGGAGTGATGTGAGAATAAATAATTGAAGAGATGCTGGGTATTGTCTTTCCTTGGGCCATACTGTACCGTAAAAAGAAAGAATGTGCTGATTTCCTGTCTTAAAGATGGCTGCCGGCTTGCTGTTTGAAGGTGTGTCTTCTCACCAAGGCGATGGCAGGGTGGGGCTAAACAGCTTGATCAGGGCGGGGCTTTAAGAAGGGGAGTGGCCAAAACAGGGCGGGGCTTAAATCTACCAATCACAGGGCAGTTTGGAGGCCGAAAAAACTGAGTGTGGGTGTGGTCTTTAAAAACAGGGCGTGGCTTCAAAAACAGGGCGTGGCTTCAAAAACAGGGCGTGGCCTAAAATCAAATGGCTGTACCATAAGGAAAATGGAAGTGGGCGTGGTTTAAAAAGGGGGCGTGGCTTAAAACCAATGGTGTTACAGATTAGAGTTACAAAAAGGTAATGGTGCAAAAAAACAGGGTGGGGCTACAAAAAAGGGTGGGGCTAAAATGGGGCGTGGCTAAAAACAGGGTGGGGCTAAAAAAATCTTTCTTTGTGCTCCAGTCCACAGTCATCCTCTCCGGTGCCATCACGCCCCACAGTCATCCTCTCCGGTGCCATCACGCCCCCTGGTTGACTCCGCCCCACAGTCATCCTCACCGGTGCCATCACGCCCCCTGGTTGACTCCGCCCCACAGTCAGCCTCACCGGTGCCATCACGCCCCCTGGTTGACTCCGCCCCACAGTCATCCTCTCCGGTGCCATCACGCCCCCTGGTTGACTCCGCCCCACAGTCATCCTCTCCTGTGCCATCACGCCCCCTGGTTGACTCCGCCCCACAGTCATCCTCTCCTGTCACGCCTCTCCTGTGCCATCACGCCCCCTGGTTGACTCCGCCCCACAGTCATCCTCTCCTGTCACGCCTCTCCGGTGCCATCACGCCCCCTGGTTGACTCCGCCCCACAGTCATCCTCTCCAGTGCCATCACGCCCCCTGGTTGACTCCGCCCCACAGTCAGCCTATGCTCTTCCTCCATGCCTGCCATCAGGCCCCTGTGCTCCGCCTCCATGCCTGCCGTCAGGCCCCTGTGCTCCGCCTCCATGCCTGCCATCAGGCCACTGGTTTCTTATTGAGTTTCGTGAGACACAGTTGGGATTTGAACCCCTCATCTTTGGTGTTTGAGACCAATGCTTAACCACTAAGCCACCATGCCTTGTGATGTTGCTGTGTGAAAAACGTTGGGTCTTTTGTCAAAAGAAGGTCGTGAGCCGCGCGCGTGATAGTTATATAGTATATAATACTATTTTTTATTTTTATTTAACTATATATATATATATATTACTATATATATACTACTATATATATATATTACTATATATATATATATATATATATATTACTATATAAATATATATATATATATTACTATATATATATATATTACTATATATATATATATATATTACTATATATATAGTAGTATATATATATATATAGTAGTATATATATATATATATATTACTATATATATATATTACTATATATATATATAGTATATTTACATTTATTGTATCAAGAGTTAATTAATTAGTAAAATTTACATTATAAAGCAGGGGGCGGGGCCTTTCAGCTTTAATTTGCTCTAATGAGAGTTAATTAGTTAATTGGTAAAATTTACACTATAAAGCAGGGGGCGGGGCTATCATTATTTGATATAAATAAACAAATAAAATGTCTAAAAATGTATTTGTTACTAAAATACAGCAGGAATTGCCCCGCCCTTGCTCCACCCTTGCCCCGCCCTTGCTCCACCCTTTTGCCCCGCCCTTGCGCCCCACCCTTGCTAATAATCTATAGCATAGCACATGGCGCGCCACCAACAAGATTCAAACAGAACCACTGACTGTTTCTGTTTCCAGTCAAGGTCTCGTCCCACTGGGAGCTTCTGAATTTCACTTTCAGGTGAAAAGGAACTGATGGGGAATCGAACCCACGACCGTTAAACATCAAGGCAGTTCTCTAATAGACTGAGCTAACTGGTCAGAGACACTCAAAGTTTTTTTTTTAAGCTTTTTACTTTTCCGTTTGGTTATTGGACAAAAGTCAGTGAGCTGCTTGAGAATCGAACCCACGTCCTCAAAACCTCTGAACCATCTTTTATCATCCTGAGCTATTTACTGTGAGATGTAGAAGCTGTCTTTCAAAGCGCTTTTCATGCTCTCACTCAGAGTATGTGATATATTTTCATATTTTCTATTATTTATTGTCAATACTGTATATGTATAGGGTATATATAGAGTATATTATGACAAGACATATCTTTATTAGCTTTAATTGCATCAGTTGTAGATATATTTAGAGATTTGATGCCACAGTCAAAAGAAACAAGGAAACAACAAAAACATTATGATGAGGTAAATGTGCACGGTGTGTACAAATGGCCTCGGTTTGTCCTCCCTGAGCATGCCTTCAACACATCCTCGAGTCCATGCAGTTACATTCATTTGTTTGTCAGTCAAAACAGCCACAAATAAACAAACAGCCGGTTTACAATTAAACATCAAATGTCGATCAGAGTGGTGATGCTCCTCTGCCATCCTGAAGCAGCTTCCTGGAAAATGTTGCAACGGAAAATATCATCTTGCATGAACAGAAAATATAATGATATAACGTTCAAAAACATGCTGGCAGCCCAGAGGAAAGCACATATATTTAATATTTCTTTAATTTTGTTAATATTATGATCCAGAAGATGATAAACGAAGTGTAATTCAGTGGACGTCTGTTATTCTGGTGGTTGAGGTGTTTCTAAAGGCACAAGGTGAGTGAAAAACAGACAGACAGGGTTCTTATTGTTGGCATCAGATCGAGAGCAATGTTTTGTTCTGTCTCCATCTCTGTGTTTCTAAAAGCTCTGACTAGCTGATCAAGAGTTTCAAAGAGTCAGAGCAGAACATTACAAGACTCTCAGGACCATAAAGGAGAAGTTTTAAAAAATAAAAGTGTATTTGTTCCTGCTGCAGTCAATTTAAACAGACTATAGTGCAGCTCTGTTAGCTCAGGGGACATCTGATTGGCTGGTCAGTGTCTCTGCAGCATAAAGAGTCACAAAACATCAGTTTACACATTGCAGGATCATCTGTAATTAAATAAACATAATATAATTAGGACTTTTATAGGACTAACTTTTTTAAGCTTCTTAGATTTTTTTGAGGATAGTCAGCAAAACATTTAATAGTAATGTGAAAATGATGATAGTCCTGTAATGCAGAATTTACAAGCCACATGGCCGTATGTTTCTGCTGCAAGCGTGAACTGACTGCATTTCATTTTAAAATAATTCATAACATTGCGTTAGCTGCAAAGGCTTTGACTGTTAATCCCAAAAAAAGTGAAATTCTTAAATTAATAAATGCTGGTTTGAGATTAAATTATAAATGTACAGGTCCACCTGCTCTAACTGGCTCTTCACGCATCAGAAAGCAGTAAAACGTTTCCAGGTCATCTTCTCAGGGCCTCATTTATAAATGTTACACTTTATTCTGAGCTGATTGATCGCATTGATCGATCACTTTTCCACTGTTGGACGTGAAGCTGTGCATCTTATAAATGAGGCCTCTGATATCTACATTCAGCAAATGAAATATGTCCACGTATCATATTGATATTTACACTAATGTTTGGATGTTGCTTCTCAGTGTGATGACAGGTTGTCGTGATGGCCTCCGATTGGTGCTCCAGACGAAGGGGCGGGGCTTGTGGTTCCAGGTGTGGTGGTGGGCATGCGTTGTTGGTGATGGTCTGTCTGCAGGAAGAAACAAAGCTTTAGTTTTATTTAGATTATTCCAGGCTTTACCTCAGATAGAAACTCACAGGGTTAACTTGCTGTTGTGGTTTTAGTTGTGGGTGTAGATGCCTCCAGCCCTGATGGAGCTGCTGATGGGGGACGACAGTGGATGATGTCCCGGCCGGATGGGTTTCGCTGAGACGCAAACAAAAAGCAGTTATTCAGTAACATATACATATATATATATCACTTCTTCTTGTCGGTCCGAGTCGTCTGTGTGACTGTCAGCTCACCGATCTGTGCAGAGTATCCTCTCCTCGCCATGTTCTTGGCCCGGACTGCCTCTTTGATGCGGTCCACCTCCTGCTGGTAGCGCTTGCGCTCCCTCTTGGAGTGCTCCTTGGCCTCCTTCAGAGCGTTCTCCAGGGCTTTGACTCGCTCTGCGGTGGCACGGAGACGCTTCTCCAACTTGGGCAGCTCGCAGCGAAGGTCTGCGTTGTCTTGGACCAGCTGAACAGGAAGGAAAAAATGCATGTACATTTCTGATTGTATGTATGTACAGTTATACATACCTATATGGTGTTATATTTACCTGCTTGTGGACCTTGGTGAGCTGCTCCAAGTTATTTTCCAGGAAGGAGATCTTCTGTTTCTGGGTGATGTAGCCCAGTCCATCCTCACAGTCGAGCTCTGTACTCTGAAAACACAGTTTACAGGTGAAATGTTAAAGTGGCATTAAAGGAAAAACTTTCTGAACAACTGTGTGTGTGTGGATGTACCTTCTTCACGCGTGTGTTGAGGTCCTGAACGAAGAGTTTGCGCAGGTTGTGCAGAGCCTGCAGCTCTTTGGCCTGATAGAACAACAGACAGAAATATAAAGTCTATTTAAAGGTTGTGGGTTCAATCCTGGTGTCACAGAGTGAAACTCACCACAGTCTCCTCCAGGCCCTTCAAGTCCTCCCTCGTCTGCTCCCTCTGTTCATTCAGCAGCCTGGTTTGGAAAACACACACACATCTATCTGCTGAAGCTGTTCTGTGTTGTGTAAGTGTTGCATTCACTGGTACCTACATGAGTTTTTGTAGCTTTGCATCCTTCTCCTGGTCTTCAGCCTTCAGTTTGTCGTAGTCTGACATGAGTCTCTCCTGCTCCAACAACAGACCCTGGTTTAGACTGTGTGAGAGACACAAACAAACGTCTGATTATGACTTAAACCTTAAAATATTATTGATACATAACATTCGTCGTTCCACTACAAGCCGTTGTGTGTGTGTGTGTATTTCCTCACTCGGTGAGCTCGTCCAGCATCCTCTGCTTGTCTTCGATCTCGTCTCGGAGGCGGCCGAGCTGCTTCTGATGAGCCTCCCTGTGGTTCTCCAGCTGCGCCTCCATTGATTTCTGGACAACGGAGACGAATAATCACATTAGAGACGTACACGACCGTGTAAATATCACGGAGAGCAGCGATCCTCAGGTCACCTTGATGTCCTCGTCTCCGTCCAGTCTGCCGATGTCCTCCTTCTCCTTTCCGTCCCCTGACACCTCGTGCCTTTTCTCTGAGAAGCAACAAAGAAGGAAAATGAGTTCCTGTTGTCGACTTCAGTTGCTGCTCGATTACCGGTATATTGTTTTTCCTGAGTTGAGATGATTTATAAGCTGTAAGGTTTTGTTATCTCAACCTGCACAGAAAAGTAAAGTTAGATTAACTTCATCACTTATGTGAGACATTTGGGTTACCGACCCTGAGCGTAGAGTTTGGCGAGCTCCTCGCTCAGAGCGTCCTGACTTTCCTCCAGCTGCCTCTTCTTCTGCTCCATGTTCTGCATGTAATCGGTCAGAGACTTGATTTTGGCCTGATGCTGAAAAACACCACAAAGAGAAAAGTTTATTCATTTATCCAAAGTGACTTTCAGCTCATGTAACACAAGAAATGTCATTGAATAATAAAAACCTGCAGTAGATCACATAATAATGACATATTATTGATGGATCCAATAAAAACTCATGTTTTAGTTTCGTCAAGGTCCCAAAGTTTCCACAGATATGTTGAACTTTGAGGAAATGATGCAGAAACTTCTGTAACTTCAGACTAAATTTTCAAAAGCAAACAGAAAATAAAGATTTATAAATTGAGGGGACATTTGTGGGAAATAATGGGGCTTAAGCAACTACAGCTCCCTGCAGGATGGATATCTAGGGAACCCTGTTACCTAGGCGACAGTTACCTGGGAGATGAGCAGCTGACAGGACGCCAGTTCCTTGTCATTGGCCTGGATCTTGCGGTGGGCGTCGGCCTGTGTGCTCTCCAGCTGCTTGCTGCGGTTGACCAGAGACTTGACCTCCGATTTCATCTTGCTGATGTAGAGACGAGCGACGGTGAACTCCTCCTCCACCGCCGAGCCGTTCCCCTTCGTCTCCGAGGACTGAGGAGAGAGAGGGGGAGAGGTTAGGGTGTGAGTGTGAGTGTGAGAGAGGGTGTGTAAGAGTGTGTGTGTGTGTCCTCACCGCGACGGCCTTGACGTCGCTGGTCCCGATGAGTGCGCCGATGTCGCTGAGGTCACGCAGCAGCAGGTTGAGCACCTCGGAGGCTCTCTTCCTCTGCAGGCCGTTCAGCTCCTGCAGCTGACCCAGCTCCCTCTGCACCGCCGACAGCAACGCCTGCCGACATCACACACGTCTCGCTCTACTTCATGTTGCATGATGGGAAATGTAGTCCTCCAAACACCATGATAACATCTGTGTCTCACTCACCGTCTTGTGCTGCAGCTCCTCGGTCAGCTGCAGGTTGGCCTGATCTCGCTCCTCCACCTCCTGGCTCTTCTGGTCGTAGCTGACAGCCAGCTCCTCCAGGGACTGCAGCACCTCCTTCACCTCCTCCTTGGCCAGCTCGTTCTCCGTCTGCAGCCGGCACAGCTCCTCCTGGATCTTCTCGTAGTCGCGCCGCGTCGACGCCAGCAGCTGAAAAGTTTAAAATTTACAGACTTTTCTGGGTACATTTTTAAAACAGAAAGTTCAGTTTTCACGGGCTGGGAGACAAACCTCTTCCTGGTCCAACATCTGCTCCTTGAGTTTCTCAGCAAGCTGACTGTGTTGGTTGATCTCATCATCCTGTAGACATTTATGTCAATGAGAAAGCACAACATGCATTAAAAGCCACAAAGAACATAATTCTGAGCAGTTGCAGTGAGGTTTATGATGAAAAACAGAAGATAACACCCTCACCTTGTCGTCCAGCTGTTTGTACAGGTTACTGATGTCCTCCTCGAACTTGCTCCGCTCCTCCCCGGACACTGAGCTGCCTCCTCCGGCCGGCAGCAGGTTGTCGATGATGGGAGTGTTGTCATTGGGCTCGACGCTCTTCTGATCCTTAGAGCTCAGCTGCTCCTCCTCAGGAACGTTCTCGCCTGCAACGTGAACTCATCTGTTAGATGTGTATGTACAGTGAAATCATACCATTATATCATCTATTAATTGAGGCTGTTGGCAGCAGAGCGACTTCAGTCCATAAAGAATTAATGTTTCCATCATTATTGACTTTTTAAATTGAGTTTTGCTTCAGTTCTGATGAAAGTCAACAGGAGAGGAGTAAACGGCTCGGCACGGAGCCAGTGGCTGACTCATGTGTCAAAACACAGCATCAGCGTAATGTGTGTGTGTGTGTGTGTGTGTGTGTGTGTGTGTGTGTGTGTTTGAGGCTCCTACATTTAGGAGCGCAGGCTTTAGAGGCTGCAGCTGAGTTGATTTGTTGCTAAGGAGAGGGAGTGTTATCAGCATCCACGAGGGGATAAAAAAACAACAAAAAAAAACGAGAGAGAGAAAGAGAGAAGAAGCGGAGGGTAAAGAGACATTTAGTGAGAGCCAGAGAGGGAGGGTTTCAGTGGTTACTATGCAACAGAGATGGAAAAGGGCGAGGATGCTGTGAAGGAAAAACTGCAGTCTCAGAGGAGGAGAGGTACAGCAGAGACGAGGCGGTCTCACCGTTCCTCCAGCGGTTGAGTTCGGCCTCGAGCTTCTGGATGACGTTTTTCAGACTCTTGTTCTTCTCTTTCTCCTTCTCAAACTTCTTCTTCCACTCCTCAGCCGTCAGCTCCAGGTTCACCGACACTGTGTTCTTGATGGTCTTTGCTCTGAGTGAATTAACACACAGGTGTTTTCATTTATCATTTATTATGTCGTCTCGTCTGCACAGTAATCGTTCATCATCTCTCATCACTGCTGCTGCTTTATGAGCAGTGTCTGTTCAACACTATATGAAGTCAGTGTTTACAAAAGAAAACAACTAGTTGAGTGTTTGTGAGACGAAGACAAAAACAGACAGAAACTGAACAAACAAATACATGAAAACAAGATTTGGATCTTTAAATAGGAATGAAAGCAGATGCACAGCAGGATACTCAGAGCCATCTGGTCAGTAGATTTCATCACTGACGTCAGACAGAGTCCTAATGAGTCACCATTTACACACACACACACACACACACACACACACACACACACACACCTACCTCTGTCCAAACATGAGCGTGGACTTGGTCTCGGCTTCGTTGTAGACGGACGGCGAGCAGCAGATGATGATGGTGGTGCGACAGTTTCCTCCCAGAGAGTCCTGCAGGATCCGAGTCATCTTGCTGTCTCGATACGGCACGTGGGTTTTCTGAAACATAAATGCATCTGAACTAACGCTGGCGGGACGTGTTTTCCTTCTAACTGAAGCCACATTAGTGTAAATACGGGGGAGGACAGAATTATGAACTCACTATCCCCTCGGCCAGAGCCGAGATGACGTTTCCCAGCGCTGACAGAGACTTGTTGATGTTCTTCGCTTCATCCAGCACTGCTCCTTCTGCTCCCGTCTTACTGACCTGTTCAAACACACAACTTATAGATGCTAAAACAACATTATGATTCATAAAAACGCAGCTTTCTGATGTGACTCTGACCTTCTCGCTGCCGGCCAAGTCGACCAGGTAGAGCTTCCCCGACAGCTTCTTCTCTGTCTCCATGTTTTCCTGCTTGATGTTGATGAGGAAGATGCTGTGGCTGCGAGAGCTGTGCTCATTCATGTCTGGAAGATGACAAAAAGAAGAATATATTACATGAATACTTCTAATCCACAACACTCAATTAAAAGTACTTATTTAGCTTTACTAAAATAATCTCAAATACAAACAACAAATATAAAAACGGGGAGAAATAGGTTGATGTTGAGATACATACTGGTCACGGCAACGTGTCGATTGGCTTTACCCTCATCAATAACATCCATCACCTCCTCAGGACTGGACACGAACCGCTCGGTGCAGCCCTGAGAGAGAACGAGAAAGACCCACAGCTGCATCAAGAGCGTCGACTCAGGCGTTTCAGTGGAATAATTAAAGTCAGACTATTTGTATAAAGGACACTCAGGAAGTGATGAGAAAGGATGTGTTGAGTCTACCGACCTTGACGTAGGGCACTCTGTTTTTGTCTTCATGCACGGCGAGGTTCGTCTTTGACACTTGAACCAGAAGAAGATAAACGTCATAACATAATTCAGTTCAAACGTTGCGTTCGCTTTAGATACTTACCGTCCAGGAGGTCTCTGATCTTGTCCAGGTAGATCTCGAAATAGGACACCTGCACATAGACACAAACGTTTAACTCAACACTTGCCCGTCCCTTTAAAGGTAACTCTGTTTTTGTGTTTTGCTTTCACCTTGATGTGAAACTCGAGGTTCTCGTCCATGGAGTAGATGTGGTCAAAGATGTCGTGGGCGATGCGAGGGATGATTCCCATCAGCTGCGGGTCGTGCAGTTTGCCCTGAACACAGCAACAGATATGAATCAATCAGGCTCTGGAGTCGATCGATAACCATCAACTGATCGCTGTGAATATCTTTAGATAGAAGCAAACCTCCATGGTGTGTGTCTTCCCAGAGGACGTCTGTCCGTAGGCGAAGATGGTCCCGTTGTAACCGCCCAACACATCTGGAGGGACGAGAGGACACAAAACCATGAGGACATTACTGGAGCTGCAACGATTAGTCAATTAATCAATCAAATCATTGTCTGAATCTTCGTACCTCTGACGATCTGTTTGGCACACTGGTCGTACACTTGTTCCTGTGACGTGTTGGGAGGCAACACGTGGTCGAACACGTACGGCTTCCCCTGTTTCAAACCAACACGGGACAGATGCATAACAACAACAGTAAACAAACAAACAAACAAACTGATTTTAGCTTCAGCTCAGATTCATGCAGATTTCTTTAAAGTCATGTTCAGGGACTATTTTTTAAAAGCATTATGGAGACGTGTGTATTTTTTTAATAGCTGGTTTGTATTATACTGATAATAATATCTTAAAAAGTGACAATGTGGTGCAGATTTTGTGATCTCAGTCGCTCCTGCTGCCCTCGTCCAGCTACTGACTCCTTCTCTCGGGGGTAAAAAGCAGATCTCAGCCTCAAATAAAGCAAAGAGAAACCACTGACACAAACAGTATTGACGCGTACGGGCCTCGGTAGCGTGATGGATGGGACGAGGCGGTGGCGCCCTGACAGGACAGAAGAGTTTCTGAGTGAGAATGCAACAGCATGAATAATGCAAAGCTGCTGATGGTGAAGGATCTGCATTATTCCCCTCTGTGTCTGTGACAGGATACAAACAACATTTATTCATCAGATCCAGATCTGAGATTTACTTCCTGTTTTCATGCTGCTTTAATAAGAAAAATCCAACTCAAAACACACACAAAAAAAAGATTAATGGTTAATTAATCTACTAATCAAACAATAATCAGCAGATTAATTGATCATGATCTTTGCACTTCGCTAAAATGTGTCAGGAATAGTCAGTCAGTCTGTTGATTATCAATAAATTAATCTAAAAGATCAATACAGTATACGAGGTGATAAGACCAGATATTCCTGCTGTGTTACTACTAGTATTACTAGTCATGGCTCAGCTGATTGATTGATTGATTGATTGATTGATTGATTGATTTGTCTGTAAAATGTTCTTATTTGTGTTGATTTGCTGCTTTTATGTGTTTTTATGTGTCAGTAAACGAACTGAGTCTTAAAACAAAACCAGCAATTTAAACCTAAAACACTTTCTGATGTTTTTTAGACCAAACAAGAATCATGTAGAATGAAAACAATCAGGCCAAATCCTTGAACTACTCAGGTAATCATCTAATCAGTGAATCAGTGTGAACACCTGAGTGAACACCTGAGTGACCGTATGCATGTATGTTGTATTTATCATCACATCCTGCAGACTTTTAGTGCAGATCTACAGAAACATAGTGAGTAACCTACAACAGAGATTACTGCGCACTTGGCATCTCCAACCTGCCTGCAGAGCTTCTTTCTGCTCTGAAACACTGCAGTGTTTTCAACTAACAACAACAACAACACAGAGAGCATCAGACTTACCGTTATGACCACCGTGTCGTCCTCTTTGAATTTGGGGATGTATTTGTCTCCTCTGGTGATTTCAGCCTCGTTCAGCGGCCTGAAGCGACACATCACTCTCACCCCGCACTCCGCCGCATCCATCATGGCTGCTGTTTACACTGCTGCACCTGCAAAAAAAACGCAGCGACTCTCTTTCAGGAAGTGTTGGTGTCCAAAGTGAGGTTCAGGGACCTCCAGCGGGGCCTTTTGTGTTTGTGCCTGCGTCCCAGTTGAGAGTTCAGGATTTACAGGTCAAATCATATCCGGCAACAAAAGCGTTGTAATCGAGATTAAAAATGTGGATTCTGGCTTCTTCTCTGATGCGCAACGCGTCCTTTATCCAAGCCGAGAGTCTCCGGCCATGACCGAGCCGATCAACCGCAGCTCCGCGTGCAGGCCTCCCCGTGCACCGGACACCGGTGTGATGTGTGTTTGCGTCTGTTGAGTCCGGAGGTGCAGCCCAGTGCGCAGATGAGGAGCCCGGACAGGATGCGCAGAGACAACCGCAGCGTCCTGGTGTCCAACACACGCGCGCGCTTCCTGCAAGAGGCCGCGGCGCGCGCCCGTGCCCTGCATCAGCACCACGGCGTGCACGCGCACCAATGAAACCTATTTCTTATGAATCATCACTTTCGGCTATTTGCTTTACCAACGACAGTGATGGAAACCTTATAGACACAATCTGACTTTACTACTTTTATCTGACAAATGGTTATTTTGCAGATTCAGATTATTAATAAAAAATAAATATAATCAACAAACATTATAGAAGACAAGAGACTATTTTTGATAATAAACACATGCACTTCTCATCAGTAAAGACTCATTGATATGCTCCCATGTTTCTGAGCATTAGCTCATCTTTTTGCCTTGTTGAATTAAATATAATGTGATTGTCATTACACTTATCGACCACTAGAGGGCATTGTCCAATAAGAAATAATCTGAACTGCACTTTGATGATTCTTTGGTTTCTATTAATTCATGAACCAGATTTTTAGCTTCAAACTATGAAGAAACCAGGAAACATAAAAGCACGTCACACAGATTATTCAAGTAAGAGTGACCAGGTTTTTAATATCTTAAACATCTGTGCAACATTGTTCAAAATGTTACATCACTGCATGACCTGTAATGCTTCACAATATTTACAAAAAAATGCTGCTTACATCAAACCATTTAAAAAAAAGTCCAAACAATCTCAAAATAATGGACTCTGACAAACTATCCCTAGCCCACATTAATGCAAAAAAAAGAAAAAGAAACAAGAGCAATCAAGTGCACATCATACTTCACGCAAGTCTATTTTTTGTAAAGTATATATTAGTGAGAAAATATATACTTAATTACAAGTTGAAAAAAAATAAAATACTGACAACGAAAAAAAGGTGGAGGAGGGAGAGGGGAAATAAGATTCAGAGAGCAGAAAAACAAACACCAGCAGAGAGAAAATAAAAATCACTCTCACACACACACACACACAGGCAGGAGAGGAGAAAACAGACTGCACAGACCACCTCAAACACAAAAATGCTTTGAACTCTTGACCACAAATAACATGAAACTGATATAACAGATCCATAACACATGGGTTCCCAACACAACCGGGTTCCTGCATGTCATTGCACAAAAAAAAAAACACGTGTGTGTGTGTGTAGGGGGGAGAAGAGGCAGAATGAACTTTACCAAAACAGCTCATGTGTTCTCGACATCGAACATCTGGAGGACTTTCTTTCCACAAATTACAGTAAACACTCGTGAGGTTCTTGAAATAATGACACTGAAAGAAAAGGACGTGGTTACATCTGTTAAAGTTACATGTTTCTTTGCCATAAATGGAGTAAATTTTACTTTAAAACATGTAAAAATATACACTTGTGTTCCTTTAAAAGCTGATGTGCACCAATCAATACTTGTATCTGTTGAAGTTTGTGGACTTTGTAGTAGGAGTGTAACAATCAGGCTTCATGAACTTGTGTGGAAGCATTTGTACGTTTTGTTATAAATGCAGAGGTTTTCTAAATGAAAAGTTCAAGTAATTACATTTTAGTCAAACTTTGAGAGCACAAATTCAATGTGAAGCTGCTGGGGTGACAGTTCTGGCGTGTGTGTGTGTGTGTGTGTGTGTGTAAAGCTATAAATAAATTACTACTTCATGGCTCTCAGAAGAAATCAGGCAACGAGAATTGCAGTCAAATGTGTTGAAGATGAAAAGAAAAGGTCAAACAATCAGAGATGCAGTGTTTATGAGCTGTTGATCTTTGCCATCCATTGGTATATTGCACTTGATAATTCTGTAGTGATTTCAGGTTGTTGTTGGTTGGTTTTGATCTGGAGGAGCAGCTGTGTGCGTGTGTGTGTTGTTGATCCAGAGTTCCCAATACTGCACATCACTGTGGATTTTCAGACTGATCAAGTGATGGTTTCTAGATAGCTAGTAGTGTTAAAACTGCATTTATTACCAACATAAACGCCGTCATAAACGTCTTTTCAGACGTGCATATTCATAAATAGTTCGGTCTTTAACTAAGAAAACCATGACACGATCTGTAACAAAAAGCCTGCTTGTAAAAAAAAGAAAAAAAAAGTGTTATCTGTAATGTTCACTTCTTAAATAAAAGGGAACATGACGTTTGTAATGGACTCTGAATACATGATCTATTCATTTGTTAAAAAAAGAAACATACATATACACATATAAGGCTTGAGTTCTCAACTCTTGGTAGTATTATTGCCATCTAGCATATTTGTAAAGCTTAAAATAAATATGGAGTACTGTACATAAATAATTTACATCAATAAGCAAAACAAAAATAAAAAAAAAACCAACAAAATAAAACACAAGGCCCCTAAATGCGAGAAATGTTTCAGCGCTGTTGAAAATGGAGTTAGTGTTCCTTTAGGATAATCTAGACTCTGACGCTGGTTACTCTACCTAAAGCTATAGTTGTGGCAAACACGACAAAAAAAAATAATAATTCACTGTACAAACGAGCACGAGAACATAATCACAATAACCAGATGACACAATGACTCTTGGTTGGAGTTAAAGGAAAAATCCACCCAAAAACGTTTCAGGGTTTAGTTTAGTTTTTTCTTCCCTCGGATAAAAACTGGCCAAACGCTAACATGACAGCTACAGTTGTGTCTTATAGCACAAAACATTAAATAAACACTAATGTAAAACACAAGAGTGACGTAAACGGTCGTTACATTATTAATGATGGTGACTTCATTTAACTAAAATAAAATCCTCAACGCTGCACTGTTGAATCATGATTCTTTGCATGTATGTTTTGGTTTGAGGTTGACTGTGTTACGTCGCAGCGTAAAACTAAAAATATTCAGACAGCCTGCAGGATGTAGTGATGGTAGAGCAGCAGCGTCACTCTGTCTGTGTTTATGTATGAATTACTCAAACACTGTCACCAACTCCTGAAATGCACAGAGACATATCCTGACAGGGGGACGTTTGAGGGTGGATGTTTCCGTCTGAAAGCGGCAGGTAACCAACATACAGTTCATCATGATTCTCCTGTGGGAGGGAGCCGTGGAGCTGGAGGTCGCCTCCCACCCTGCTCAGGGGAACATTGAACACTTTCTGCTGGTAAAGTTCATTCTGTTTGTTGTTTTTAAATATTTTTTTTTTCCCAAATACAAATGAACACTTAACTGGTGTGAAGTGAGTATCGTAATGGAGAACTCATATACTCATACCTGTTCCGCTGCTGTTCCCTTACAAAAAAAACAAAAACAAAAAAACAAACAGCACATCTTACAGTTCATCATATAAAAGCTTTAGGCTGTATTCTTATTTATCCTATGCATGCGGCTGTATGCAACCGCATTTCTGAATAGAAACCAAGACATTGGTACACTTCTTCTGCTTTGTTTTTGTACAATAAAAGATAAAATGTGCATTAGGTACGCTTGTACATGACATTGTACAATATTTACATACAATTCTTAATAGCATGAAATTTCAGGATTATCTATATACATATTGAAAATGTATCAGAAATATTTGGACTGTCTATTTTTCTTAAATATGTAAGGTAATGCTCATAGCTTTTTTTTTGTTTGTTTTACTATCTTATACTAGAAAAAAATAGTTAATTCAGTGAGCTGTAGACAAATTGCAACCATTGATGTTTTCTCTACTTTTTCTTTTTTTTTTTTTTTCTACAGTTAAAACTGTATTGGTGATTGGAGTTTCCAGCACCTTCTGTGGTCAGTCATTAAGTCAAGTTGATATCATGGAACAAGGATGTACCACTGAAAAGTCCATGTGTAGCACCTGTTAGAGAGCTCAGATCGCATCAAGGCTGAACGGACGAAGTCTCCGAAAGGCTTTGAGGACGTTCTTGGGCCGACACATTCAATGTTATCTGGATATCTTCCTCCTCTTAGGCTTGGGGAGCTTCACCTGACGATCTCTTGACGGGATCTGATGGCAGATAAAGAGAAACGTGATGGTGACGGATGTACAGGCAGGTGGAGGAAGACGCTCGGGAAATATTCACAAAATACTCACTGTGCCCGACATTTTATCCAGCTCACTCATGGCCTCGTGGATAGCAGCTTCCAAGTGATTATTCAGTTTCCCCGGTCTGTTGGACAACATTTACATTTTACATCATTGACATTTCAGATGATGCAACCAAGCAGGGATTCAGTGTCATTTAGTCGCAGCAGAACAATGTCGTTGTTTTCCTGGACACGTCACACGTGGCTACATACACGCTTTGTGCTCCAGGGTCGTGTCTTTTTTTCACCTTCACAAAACCAAAAATACAAGAGCTGGAGGTGTAAAGAACAGACTCAAAGAACAGAGTGTGTTTATCTGCTCTAACATAACCGGAAACATGTGCATGCTTGATTACTGCATCTGTTCTACTGCATATTGGATTTGTGGAAGTTTGTTCTCATCCATGCAATCAATAAAATCAATAACACGTCACTCTGGTTAAAGTTGCAATCTGTAACTTTCCACTTTATTTAGTGAAACAACAACATGGTGAGCAGCTGTACTTACTTCAGGCCTCTTTTGGCAGCTCGGTCAAGTGCCTCCAAGTCATGAGTTAGTGTTTTTAGTTTCTCTGGCTCCACCTGGATGGACACAAGAAAACACGTGACGACATTCAGCACTGTTCAGTGACAGATTAAGAAAAATGATGCGTTCTCAGTCATCGTTAACGGGACCTCTTCTATTCAGAAATTCAGATTTGGCAGGTAAGATGGTGGATGTGTTTAGAGCATTTTTGAATCCATCTGCCACTATGGCAAAAAAAGCTTTTTTCCATCTGACTTTTCAGTGTTGCAATACATTTCCATCTGGGAACATCTTGGTTACAGTCAATAACAACTTATTCTATCATGTTGACTTTGTGGCGTCTTACACTGGAAAATAATTTGCTGTAATCCAAGGCTCTACACAACTTTTAATATGGTTTTATAGGGAACATTGCTGGCTTGTTGAGTCTACCAGCCACTGAAATCAGCTGTCAGTCCGCAAGCTTATTTAGTCTGAAAATACGAGTTGGCTGGTAAAACAATGACAGGTGGTCACAGACTGGTTGCTCACCTTGGCCTGCTCCCGCAGCTGCATAGCAGCACTGTGCACTTGTTCGTCCCCAGCCAGCTTGGCAGGCCAGGGTGGGAAGCCCTTCAGCTGGCCCCAGACCAGCTCTCCCATGTTGAAGGTCCTGGAGCGATAGTGAAGCAGCTCTGAGGAGGGAGAGTCTGGCTGCCGCAGGTCCTCCTCACTGCTCAGGCTCTTTGTGTCTGAGGGGCTGGGTGCCATACCGTTGAAGTGGCCGTTGTAGTGGCTGTAGTCTTTGGCTGTGGCCAGAGGTCCCTCCAGGCTGGTGGAGGAGCTGGGCGACTGGTCATCGCCCGTCAGCTCCTGCCGAGGGGGGCCGAGGACTTCTCCGTAACCCCGGGTGCTGAAGTGTGGGGTGGCGCCGTTGATGTGGGCACAGCGTTCCACCGTCTGCTCCAGACGTTCTTTGTAGTTGACAGGCGTCCGGCTGCAGTTGTTGAAGCGATAACTGTCGTCGAGAAAGGCCTTTCCATGGGCCATTGCCGGGCCATGGTCGTTGGACCCCTCGGCAGGGCAGGGTGGGGCGGGAGCCAAGCTGGCGGGTCGCTCCATGCAGGGACTACTCCTCACCTGCGTGGAGCATTCCAGAAACTCCTCGCCACCCCAGGCGCTGTTGTTGCTGTGAGTGTCGAAGCCTCCCCCGTGCTGCGTCTCCCCATCCCACTGCCCCCTCGGAGTCCCACGGCCAGGAGAACGGAAGTAGTCGTTGGCCTCGGGGCCGTCTGGAGTTCTCTTCCCTGGATCCATGTTCTTCTGACCTCGCCCCAGCCTCACATGCCTCGGTCTGGACTGCTGGGGTAACGCCTCCACTTCCTGGTGCCCGTGTAGGACTGCGCTAACCGCTTGGGGGAGGTTGACAGGCTCCCCTATGGAGGCAGTGAAGGCACTCATGGCACTGAGAGCAGGCACTGGGCTCGCCTGTGTGGTCCCGCTCACCGTTGTGGTTATGGTAACGTGCATGCCCTTGCTGGCGGCGTCCACCACGGCTCTGTAGATGGCGTCCACCGACTCCGGGCCTCTGCCAGGGCCCCTGTCAGAGCCAGGCGTACCCGCTCGTAGCCCCTCACCCTGTGGCTGCTGCCCCTCCCCGAACTGGTGGTGTGGCAACATCCCCTGCTGTGAACACAACAGCCGAGTCACAAATTAGACACATTTTTTTTTAAATAAACTGCTATAAAGCTCAAAACGTAACCCATCATCACACCTGGTAGGTCTGGTAGAGGCAGGCCATGGAGCCGGCGTTAGTGTTGCTGCTGTCTGTGTAAGGTGAGTTGTCGGAGAAGTGCTGCTGGCCCTGGTAGGCTGGGTGGGAGGCCACGCCCTGCTGCATGCCCGGATGGACCTGCTGCTGGTACATCTGACCTCCGCCGGTATTGACGTGAGGCTGCAGGCTGCCCATACTGCAGCCAAGGGATGAGGGGTTTCCTGCAGAATGACAAAAACATCAGTGGGAAACTGTGCACACATCTGTGTACCTTTAAACCGTCTCACCTGTTTAAATACAGAAACTCAAAGATGTCAGATTCTCCCAGTTAAAGTTCAATTCATATCATATGAATAATTTAATTTATAGACTTCTAGTTTTGAACCAGGACCGTTGATATCTGGAGCAAGTAGCAGATGAAAATTTGTGCCAAATTATACAAGGAGGACAAATTAAACTTTTGCAATAAATCTGCACTTTTAACTGCAAAAAAAATGATATACTGTATGAAAAAAAACAAGAAAACCATTTTCAGATAGAAGCAGATCTACTTGGGTGGAGGCCCAAATGCAATCAATATAATTAGTGTTTCCCTAAGCTGGCGCTACTGTATTTTCTCCTGTATTGTAATGTACCTCATCAAAAATAAAAGGCAAGTGTTTCTCCAAAGAGACTTTCACAATTATCTAAAAAAGTTGCACATTAACAATCTGTTGCACCCAAAACTAACAGACGGACACGCTGCAGACTTGTTAGCAAAGTGTACAAGGACAGAACATGAACAAAATATATCAAGGCCACAGATGTATCAATGAATCAAGTGAACGCCCAGCAGCAATGTTATGCAGACAAAGCCGAAGCAAACACAAAATCTCAGAGGCCTGACGCTGTGTTTAGTGTGTGTGTGTGTGTGGACGAGAAGTGACTGGAGCAGCTGGTGCGATGCTACGTCGCTGAAGGGCAGCTGTGTGTGTTCTCCATTTTTTCCCTCCTCTTTCTTTCTTCCCCTCTCTCTCCTCTCTAACACTGAGAGCCACGACTCGGCCAACCCCCTCCCCCTTCCTCCCCACATCCTCCGCTCCTGCTATGATATAGTGACGGCTGTTGCCGGGGGAGGTTGCCATGGGAACCGAGTGATGATTGGTGGTGCTGTCCGCTGCCAGGAAGCTTGTTGGGGGAGTTGGGTGGGTGGATGAGGGGGGTTACAAGGATCGGGTGGTGTGATTTTAGCCTGCTGGGGGATGGGGGCGGTCAGCTGGGTGGCAGGGACTGGGGGGGGGGGGTTACAATGAACTTTGGGGTATTTGTTGATGGCAATAGAGGAGGGGGGGTGTTCAAAGCCCACTAGCTGTCTGGAAACAGATGGTAAGAGGCTAATGCTAAGAAGCCACTAGGCCACTTTCAAAGAGATTTCATTGCTCTTAAGATGCCTAACATGTCATCCAAATTAGCTTCAAGTAGGGAAAATCTACAGAGCTACTCAGAGGCACAACATCTGCTATTTGGTGACAAAATATTCTTTTATCCCGAAAGCTTTTAAGTGCTGATGTGCTTTTATAACCGGGGCCCCTACACAGAGGAAAAACCTATCTGAGGATCTGAGGTGGTCATCTTTGTGGTTCTTGCTGGTTTCTTTTTTTTTGTATCCTCTTATCGTTTGCATTGCCTGTTCTGTAAACGTATGGATGTTCATACACAAGCATAAAGTTGACACAACACATTATATGCTATACTAAGGCAGCAAGCCATTGAAAAGTGCTAGAAAACAATGGATAGTACAAAGGGACGATATAAACATGCATAATACACACAGACGTAACAGGCAACAGGTTGCTGCTCTTCTACCTCCATATGGTGTTGAGTCAGATCTGCCTGCATGTTGCTTCAATTAATGCAAAATATAACAAACAAGCTCCAGTCCATATCAATCAAGACTGAACCAACGTGCTGCTCAAATGTTCACCGGCGTGTCTTTATCTTCTGTGTGTG
Organism: Pampus argenteus; assembly: GCA_036937835.1. Classification (NCBI taxonomy): domain Eukaryota; kingdom Metazoa; phylum Chordata; class Actinopteri; order Scombriformes; family Stromateidae; genus Pampus; species Pampus argenteus. The sequence continues at coordinate 1,757,905 of CM072883.1, read as the reverse complement.
TGTGTGTGTGTTTTTGGTTTTACATTACAGGTGTGTCCACTCGCATACAAAGAAGCGGAGCATTTGTTTTATTCACTCTGAACACAAAAAGAAAAACTACATGCTTGTTTTTGGAGTCACTATGAAGACATCAAAAATTTCAAATGTCAAGAGACTTTCTCTCCTCCCGACTCCGCTGGTGACAAACGTCATGCTCTACCTCCTGACCTGCACAGGACCACTTGAATTTCAATGGAGACTTGGTAGAAATAGAGAATAACAGGGCTCCTGGTGATAAGAACAGGTGCCCTGCAGCAGACCGTGGCGATACCATCTCCATTATAAACCATACGAGGACACACAGATGCACAATGAATGCATAAACTCACAGTGCAGCTCCACAGCAGGTAGGAAAGAAAAAGAAACACGTAAGATCTTTTCAGTGCTGTCAACACAAATGTTAGCGTGGATGCACACACACATACACACACAAAAAGTACAGTCACACAAAGTCATTCATATGCACACAAATAAACAGAAGTACACACAGTAATACACAGATACACACACACACAGGCCTAAACCCTCATCAAAGGCTTTGCTCTGGTCTCTATTCAGGCTCCATCGTTACTATAGCGACCAGCTCGCTGGGAGAAGCTCTTTAGAGCGCCCTATCTGGGCTGCTTCCCTTAAAGCGTGATGCAGATCCCATTTCCATCTTCTTACACCATTGACTGATGCTAGCATACAAATAAAACAAAGAGAAACACTGGCTGACTGACAATTAGCTGAGCTTCCAGAGATGAGGGGCCTGCTCATTAGCTCAGAGATACTGGAGGAGCCCGACTGCCTCGGCTCGGGGCCTATCACCTAAATCCTTTGGTTTTAGTTCGCTCATAACCATAGAAACCACATCTTCACCCAGCCACACCAGGAAGGGAGGGGGGGCGTACTCATTAACGGCACAAGACATCAACACCATCCTCCAGGGTGGTCAGTTCAGTCAAATGTCACCAAACCACAAAATCATTGTTAGGATGGGTACAAACTGCAACAATGACTCATGACTATCATTTTACATTTTTTTCTGTTTATGAATATGATCATTAATGATCTGAGGAGCTTTTAGCATCTTATTTCTTATAGTGCAATTTCAACAATCAATAACTGTGGGACAGTGGTGTAACACTAGTCAAAATGATGACTGCAATCACTGTCATGCTCAGATTATAAAAATAGATTATTTCACCCATCAAATCTAAATGTCAGAAATATATCTTGTCTACAAAATTAGAGACAATAATTCAGTTTCACAAGATAAAATAAATTCAACAGCACAATATGTAGCCGCAGAGGTGCATACATATATTACACCATAATAAAATGACGACTGTGGCCATTTTCCTCAAAACTAAGATCCCACACATCCTGACAAACTGATTGATTTTCATGATTTAAGAGACGATCAGCACAAGTTTTTCAGTTTCTACATATATTACAGTTCCTGAGAGCAGCTGTCGTGCTGTGACGTCTCACCTGTGTCAGAGATGGTCTGCGTACAGCTTCCATCTCCGCCTCCATGTGACATCACTACCATGTTAGTCCGTCCTATACCATGAAGGAGGTTCTGCTGTGAGGGGTGAGGGCCAGAATGGGACAGCGGTGGGGGATTAGTGTTGGGCCGCCCCAGCGGCATGCCATCAGGGCCGACCAGTCCACCGCCAGGCCCCATAGGACCACAGTTACTCATGGCCGAGGCCTGCATCTGAGCCATCATGTCAGGGAACTGGCCTGGACGAGAGGCCAGGTGGCCCCCAGAGGTGTCCAAGTTCTGGCAGTGCTGCATGGCGTCACTGGGGACCCGCAGCCGCTGCTGGGTGAGGAGGTTCTGTTGGGGGCCTCCAGGGACCATCGATGCGTTGTCACTGTAGTGCAGCTGTGCAGCTCCTTGAGGACCAGGCCCTGGGCCAGGGCTGAGGCCAGGACGATGGCTGCTCCCAGCCATGTTGTGGGAGCTCTGGCAGCTCATGGACTGGAGGAGCTGGGCCATGGAGGTGTTTGGGGGGAGGGTTCCAAGTCGGCCCACCTTTCGCAGCTGCTCAGTGGCACTGGGACCTGGCATGTGGGGTCCTCCCATGCCTGGTTTGTTAAGCATGTTGTAGACCATGTTGTTACTGTTGTCATGGTTTGCCGATGCACTGCCTGACGACTGCTTGCGTTTGCGCAGGGGGTCCCTCTGCTGGGCCATCAGCTTGTCTCTCAGCGCCGCCCGACCACTCTGGCCTTCAGGAGTGTTGAGCAGCATGGTGGAGTTTGGCGGGAGCATGGGGTTTAAAGTGCTGTGTCCCTCCATGCCTCGAGGGCCGCTCATAGAGCCAGGGTGCCCACCGCCCCCTCCATTACCTCCACCACCTGCCCCCATGCCTGCCATACCAACACCACCACCAGCCATGCCAGCAGTGCTGTTGCCAGCAGCGCTGAGTTTGTTTTGATTTGCTAGCTGTGCTTTGGCTGCCGCTGACAGGAGACTGCTGGCGGGGAAGGAAGCAGCATTCTGTTGGTTGAGGATCTGGTTGAGGGGCATCCCCAGGAGTCCTGGGTGGCCCTTCTGGGAAGCGCTGGGGGTGGCCAGAGAGGATGATGATGAGGAGGAAGAGGTGGGTGAGTACATGGGGTTGCTGTGCTGCTGGGTGCCAATCGAGTTTCCCATCCCGGACAGCAGCTGGGAGTCTTTGTACTGGTGGTGTGGGTCAGTTTTGTTGGTGGAGGGGCTGGAGGGCATGGCTGGCCTTGGAGAGCCCATAGCTGACCTGGGGGAATGGGGGGGGGCCTTCATGGTGCCACATGGGGCCTGGTGCCCTGAGGGCATTGCAAAGTTCCCATGTTCAGAAGAGGTGGAGGATGAGCGTGAGCGATGGGGGGACGCCTCCATCCTCCCATGGGCAGGTCCAACCATATGGACAGGGGAGGTGACAGGGGAGGGGGACATGGAGGAAGAAGGACCACCCTGTTGAGTCCTTTGAACATGGCCGCCATGCCCCACAGGCCCAGGCTTCACTGTGGGTAAAGGTAAGTTGCTTGGCAAGGGAACGATGGCGGGAGGGGGTATGTTTACATTCATCATTGGTACCTGAGAGTGGATGTTAGGCTGGAAGTTGGAGGCGTTTGGGGCGTTGGCCGGGAGCTGGCTGACAGGCTTGCTGGGAATGGGGTCCAGGATGCCTAAGGGGTCTTTTTCAGACATCAGTTGCCTTTTCTGCAGGGCACAGGATGGTGGGGGTGGTACAGGATGCACAGGGGGCTGTGTTTTATGGTGGAACGGGGCACGGGGCATATCCATACCAGGGGGGAAGTTCCCCCGTGGCATGTTCATGTTCATGACAGGGCTTTTGGCAGTGGCCGTGGGGGAGAGGGGCGTGCTAGTCCTCCCTGTCATGGCACAGGATGGCTGGCCCGCAGGGGAGCCATGGAGCATCACGCTGGGTGGGGAAAGAGGGGTTCTGGCATTCCCATGGATGGAGGCTGAGCCGGGACTGCCGGCTCCTGGAAACCCACAAGGATTGGTCCTTTGAAAGCCTTCGGGGCTGCCCAGAGTGTCTGTAATGGGAGACTGTGAGCCATCTCCATACAGCTTAGCACTGGAGGGAGGTGGGCTCAGCATGCTACCATACCCCGCCCTGTAAGGGGATTTGGGGCCTGGCTCCCCACTTCCCAGCCTCTGAGGCCTAGTGTACCCAGAGTAGAGCTCTGGATGCTGGGCTCCACCCATCTCCTGGGGTGGATACAGCCGCTGCTGCTGCTGTTGTTGTTGCTGCTGCTGCTGTCCTGCTGCCATCATCATCTTGAAAGGATTCTTGCAGTCTGGGCCAACAGCATTGGGCAGGCCATCGTGGGGTTTAGTCCTTATTGCTCGTTGAGTTGTGGAATGCGCTGCGACCACAGACGACGTACCTTGGGGGCAAAAAAAAAACACATTCAAGTTAAATCAATAGCAACACCTTGGGACAAAATGTGAGGCAGCAAACCTGTTGTTTTCTACAGGGCACATTGGCTGGTGAACCATTAAAATGACAAACTAGTTAATATCAGTGCTACTCTGCTTGAGCTCTATCAGCTAATGAAATGAAAGAGAAAACAGTAAGCTTTAAAAATATCAGAAATCTACCCCAAATCCACAATGTCTACGTATGTAGTTGATTCAAATATTCCAATAAACATTTTGGCTAAATTACCAGTCAAATGATACCTATATATGACTGGCTGCTGCTATTTATTTGCTCAGCAGAAACACATAAAGGTTACTGCAGATAGCAGCACCAGCAACCTACTTGCAGTATCTATGAGACTTTATGTGTGCAGGAGTTGCCATCAAACTGAAATATAGATTTTAGTGCTACTGGATTTACATGTACTCGTACCTCCCCCTGGACTTGTCAACGTGAGAGGCGGGTGTGTCTCCATGCTCCTGTGCAGCGTGGCCACAGCCAGAAGCTTCCTTTTGTGAATGCACAGTTTGGTGACATCTTCGTCTGCTTTCACATCCTCCGCTGTCCTCTGCTTGACAGCTGCCCCTGGGTCGAAGTTGAACACCTGAGGAACAATATGGGTGATTTGTGATTTATATTGATGTCTGTCAACTGGATGCCTCCCATTATATATATGAAAATACACCTCTATTTCAGGTGACCATTTTACAAAAGATGGATTAAATTGTGGAGATACTAGAGATGCTGTGGGTCCAGAACAGAGGTACTGCTTCATGGCGTTGTATGAATGTGGCGCAGCCGACACTTGAACATTATGCAAATAACAGCCAGGTGTGTGAGTGCACATTGTATTTTTCTTACTCTTGTCTCTTGGGGCAGACTGTAATGTGTAGAAACTAACTCACAGATAAACACTCCTGAGCAGCTGGGAGTAATATCCCACATTTTATATGCTCGTCTCACAGCAAGCAAGCATCTACTATTTTGGGTTTGTTGGATTTTAAATTTATTGTATAAAAATGTACATTTTAGAATAGAAAAATCAAGGTTTTTCTCAGATGAGTCAATATCAGCCTGTTAATGGCCTGACTCAACAGACATTTTAAGCATATGGAACAAGTACGGAGAGCTTTGATGAAGTAAAATCTGACTCTGTGTTTAAATCGAGCATATTGTGTCTTTACATCTATTAAAACAGCAGATATTAAAAATGCTAATTCATCTCCTTGCAAATATGGATTTTAAATGTCACACTGCGTTTCAACCAGTGTTTTCTAACAGCAGGGATGGAAGCAAACACATGATCCCCCAAACTAAACTAAAATCCTGCTTGGCATCGCCTGCTGTGAAACACATAGGGTACATAAATATATGAAGACACAAATATATATGTAGCACAGTTAAGAGACATCTTCAAAATCTGCGCCTGGCTGCTATGTTTGCATGAATCAGGATGAAAAACATTACCTTGTGGAGGATGAGTGGGCACTCCAGACCACACTTGCAGGTTCCATCTGTCAGCAGGTAGGTCTTCACCTGCTCAAAGGTGGACAGCACCGAGCCGCTGGGACTGCACACAGAAAAACATGTGTGAGCGAAAGCTGGTGATGTTCACAATACTAATACTCCTTTTGTGACATTATGGGTCGTATCACTTATTTGCACTTTAATTTTTGAATACTATTTAATATTTTTGGACGGAAGCTGCTAAACTTACATGTTACATGTGTATTTTTGCATTAAACTGAATATTTTATGCGGAAATATTACAAAGGTTTAATGCTCCCACCACTATTTTATTCCTGACAGAACAGAAAAGACTCAGAAGAGGACAAGAAATCAAGAAATGAAATGCTCCACTGACAGATGTACAAATGATTTTTGTAGGTGGGTTAGCGGCTCTTTGAGGCAGGTTTTACAGGCTTGCAACCATGAAATCAAACAGTAAAATCCTCCACCTTCATAGTGCGACATCACAGTGGATTTATTTAAATCACCATCCACCTGAATAGTAAAAAAAATATTATCAGCGCCTATGAAGAAGGATGAGCCTGTAACATACAGGCAGTGGACAGTATCATTTTGAATAAAAAGCCAAAATATGTCCAGTTTATCAGAAAATCAATGCATCACTCAAACTCCAGCATTAATGAATATTGCTTCAATATATCACTCTACAACTTCCTTTCCTGATAATGTTAGCAGATGAGTAAATATATCAAGACTTATAACATTAACATTCTTGTATGATAAATGTGGCGGCTCTTTTTTTTTTACCTTATTCATAACTATAAAGCTATTAATCCCAGCTATGTTGAAGGACTAAATGTAAATGTTAGGAATGTAATCAGGGGGTCACAGCTGCAGCAAAGCAGTTTTAACCTATGAGAAATGAGGGGAGGCTTGTCACCAATGACACAAGAACAGTATGTACCATTGGTTGTCCCTATCAAACATATAAACTGATGAGTTGACAAAACAGCCTTTGACTGTTGCTGTGAAAATATCTACTTTGGAGGATCGACAGTTGCAAAATGCACACGTTTAATGTAGAAGAACATACAAGTAAATAAAATACAAGTGTGCAGTGACAGTATCAGGCCACGGTCACAGAAGTAGACAGGATTCTTTCCAATACCCAAAATAAACCTGACACCAGCCAACTGCTTTAGTTCATTGTGGCTGGTAAATACACATGTTGATGTTTATGTGCCGGGAAGGACACCAACTTCCAGTCTACACAACACAGTGACTGGTATTAAAGAGATTTTTACCATCACCGTAGAAAAACTCACTCCTCTTCTTCCTACCTTATGTATACGACCCCTCCGCCATGCTCCCCCTTGCGCTGCCAGCCAATGGGGACCTGGACAGGGACGGCCTGCCTCTCATCTCCCGCCTCACAGTCCTTTCCGCCATTCATTGCTCCACTGGTTTTACGCTCGACACCTCAGAGGTATATATATCAGACATCAACCAGCGTCTTCGCAATGCACGTCATGTTCGTCTTCGAATGCCGTGGTGGAGGTGGGAGGGTTGAGGAGGAGGGTTGGGCTGCGGGATAATGCTTCAATGGGAGGGTGGGAGGGCGGGTGAGGCGAGCTCACGGGAGACCCTACCCTTTTAGCTGCTTCATGGCTACAGCGCTGAATGGCACGTGGACTTCCATTACTGCATCTTGTCATTCAGAGCCATCCGACTCAGGAAGACGCTGACGCTGAACAGGTGAGGATCTGGAGTCGGCGTGACCTGTGCTTTCACGGGAGTCCTTTATTATTAATTTGTCTTTTGCCGCCCCTCAGCTGGACAAGTAGAGCGTGTTCAACATATTGGTTCCCAAACGTGGTTGGGTAGTGGTATTCCCATGGTTCCTGTGCAAGTAGAACAGAAGAGAAACAATTAATTACTGGTCAGTGCGATCTATTTCCTCTGCATATGTCCATAATTTGTTTTGCTCTGGGAAATGGAGAAATAAACAGTATAAAAGCCTCTTTGATATCTGTCACCAGTGTTTTCATTTATCAGCATTTACGTATTCACTGTTATGAGTGCAAAGTGCTAAGCTAAATTGTTGTTTTGAGTGCAACATGGATAAAATTTAACATTTAACTGAACATCTATATCTGGTTATTTACAGCCTTGACTGGTCAGTCTCCTGCCAGCTGAATGAAGCTAATGATTGGCTGCCCGAGTTAATATTGTCTAATCCCACATTTATTATTATTTTCCTACATAACACAGCTGCACAGACACAGTGAACATAAAACTTAAAGTAGGCCAATGATAAAATTAGTCAACAGTAGTTAGTGGAAATAGCTAACAACATTTTAATTGAGCTTTTTATTACATCTTAATTGGTCCAAATGACAATCTTGCAGGTTGTATCAGAATAACTTTGCATGTTATTAAAAAAATGCTGATGGCAAGACAAAAAAAAAGGTACCATTTAATTTTGATGCAGCAATATTGGCAGTTTTTCCTCCTCTCTCATAAAGTGCATTTCAAACACAGGTACAAGCCCATCAAAGGAGGTAAATCAGGTTCAGTTCAGTCTGCGAGTGATGGGGCTCCATGCAAAGCCTCCTCTCAGCCGCTGGTGCTGCTGACTCATAACTGTGAGCTGCTGAGACCAAACCCAGCGACACCACCACAGAGGAAGAGAGGTAAGCAGGGCTGTGCTAACCATGGCACAGTAAAAATGAGGCAGCAGTTATGCTGTTTATCTGGAAATACGCAACAACAACAACAGTCGCACCTCATCATCTCAGGAGAGGTGTGTAGCATCCTATCAGAGAAACCACCACATCGTTAAAATCTCATTTGTAACTCCCTGTTTGGAAAATGCAGAGGTAACAGAGAAAACATAATTTCTATTATTGTGCTCAGACTGGAGGAAAAAACTAATTATTTCCCCAACAACTGCAGCATTGCCATTCGAGGATGTCTCCGGCTGTGACAAAGGGTTCACCCTGATTTTTAAAGAAAGGGTTTTTATTCGTTGTTAGATATAGCAGAGAGAGAGAGACAGACAGGACTGGGAGAGCAGACGTCCTGGGCCAGATTCAAACCAAAGACATTTTGATTAAAGCTTACAGAGGTGCCTTCATCTCAACCTTTGGCGAAGCAACACTCCCTGAATCTACTACCCTGCTAATGTGAAAGCACACATTTAAATCTCAACTTTTAACCGTTTTACTGCTCATTTCTCCAAACCATTTCCTGTCTCTCAACAACTACCATATCCAAATTACACATGGCACCTACTAATCTGTAACCTTTTATTGCTGGCTGATCTTTTTTAAGATTACATTTATGGCTTTTTCACATTTTTTTGCACACAGAGCGACAGACAGGAAGGAAAGGACAGAGAAAAGCAGAAAGGTGCTCGAACTCAGGGCATCATGGGTAAATTAACAGACAATCCTAAAGTGGATTATTAATCCTGTGTGGTTGCTTTGCAGCTTGCAGCAATGATGGCGTTTTCTAAATCTAAGATACAACTGCATCACCTGATGATATAAGACTAGATATCACCTTAGAGTATGCATATATCGTAATATTGCATACATATTGTTGGTTTTAATGGCTGCAGTGCAAGCAAGTCATTATATCCACATTACTGATGATTATTTATCAAACATTGTGAAAGCAATAACAGTCATACCTATATACAATATCGATATTGAGGTATTCGGTAAAAAATATATATATTTAATTTAGTAGAGACGAAACACAGCAGCGTTGTTACTAATACTTTCTGCGTCGTGCAGGGAAGAGTGTTTACTGTAAAGTAGCTGCTCACATTTACATTTTTTGACACTTTAATCCAACAAAAGTGAACGAAACAGCAGAACAGGATTAAATTGCTCAATTACGAGAAAAACGCTAACCTGGGTGCATTATGTCAGAGTAAATAATGAAAAAAGACGAACAGAAATATATTTTTAAAAGGTTGCTGGGAGCTGGATCACTGCTAGAAGAAAGAAATTGTGAAATAAGATTAATTATTTTGCAGCAGTGGAATACAATTTGAGTCCATCGGTAGCATGTTGACGTTAAACCCTGGAGGATACTGGGGACTCCTTTAATGTTTCACTTTTTTAAACTTTTCTTAAAATTCATATAAAATACTAATCTATGGAAAAACAGGGTCAGAAATAAAAATGAGAGGTGATACTAAATTTGAATCTTCTTATAAACAGTTGTCCTCAGAGTGAGTTGTTGCTACTGTTCAGTCATCACAAACGTTGTTGGGGTGAAATGTCCTTAATAAACGACAAGGAGAGTAATGTGGAGCCGGACAACGTCACTGCAGAGTCACTGATGTCTGCGATTTGAGACAAGACTGCAGAAATAGTGTGAGGCTCTGTGGCACATAAGTAAATATGATCCATTTGATTTTTTTTTTCTCCCCAATGAGATGTGAATTTTTCCACAGTTTGGTCTCAATCCAGCTGCAAACTTCATACAAGCCGTTTGGAACAAGACAAGGGACATAAATACAGCTGCTGGAGACACAGCAATGCAGAAAGAGGGAAAAAAAAACTATTTTAGATAAGAAATCACATTAAAATGACAAATGGAAACACAACCAAAGGTTTGTGGGTAACGTAATTTGTGGTCCATTAAGGACGGTAGTTTATGTAAATAAAAATGTTCCATCTTAAGGTCCAAATTTTACAGAATATGATCAAACAAAGTACCTTGTCTGCATTTCATTACATGGTCACGATGTACTTTTCTTTATCTTGTGTCCTGGTGGCATTAAAGTAGCTGGTACTGTGATATTCACTGTGTTTTATTATTTACAGTATAATTATTGCATCATAACAGCTCTTTATTTATTAGAGGATCGTTGGGGCTTAATGTCCAGATTGACTTTGCTGTAATAAAAACTCTACGCGACCAATAAAGAAAACAAACTTTTTATCTACTGGTCACCGCAGCTGGCAAACTTGACCCATTCTTGATGTAGATCAGACATTCAAAAAACGCCTGTAGGGAAACACAACCAACAGTCAGACGGTAGTAAACGTTCACCTAACCCCGTACCAACGGGTCGCCTTGACCGTCTTTCTGTGCTAAACGAATAAAGCCAATGAGAAGCAATAAAAGCGAGAGGATGATCATTTTCAGACCTGTGCAATCAATGTTACACATTCTCAGGTGTTGACCCTGAATGTGCCACGACTAACATGCATCTATGTGATTTAATGTCTTCAGCTCTACCAAGTATGTTACACTGACATAAAGACTGTGTTTATATCCAGCTGAGATAAACAAGCAGGTCAAACCACGTATCAGAAATGATTTCAGATGCATTCAAGATCAGATTTCACTTTTTTAGCTCACATCTGTGCTATTAGGTAAAATACATGAAGACTGGCTGTGTTTCGGGGGATTATCCTGTAATATGCACATTATAAAGTAAAGTCAGGAACCATTCACAGTCACAAATATCCACGACAAACCTCTAAACGCAGACATAAATGCATTTTGACTTTATTTTACACCTGTATTTTAGAGCTGTCTACTTGTGAAGTGCATTTAGTGCCATAAATGAGCAGGATCTGTCATATCTTGTCAAATAAAGCAAGAGATGAGAGAGCAGCAATGCAAGTGACCTGCACAAAGCATGCACAGACACAATAAATATGACACAAACTATGCTGTGCAACACTAAACCCATTAAATCTCAATCTAGCATTTAAAATCAAACTGCAAACCCGTTAACTTGGCTGTGGCTAGTAGTAGTAAATTAGCCATAATGTCCTGCACCAGCCTTCAAAGTTGACAGCTACACAAGCTGGATGCATGACAAGACTTTATCCTGCAAACAGGAGAGCATGACATCCCCAAAACAACACTAAACGTTAGATGATAGCCAATTAGCTTGGTGAACATTAGCCAGGCTGCCTATCAAACTGTGCCAAGTGTTGCTTTATTAGCGTTTTAACGGATAAACGTCTGGATGTCTGGTGTTTAAGGTTGTTTAGTTCATCACAGGGCGAGATGTGCGGCTAAAACTCATCACCTGGAGGCCTCCGTGTTAACAAATGACCGTGTCAACAAGCAAAAATCAGTCTTGTCTGGCTGCTTTTTGATGCATTGGACACAGCTTCTGAACTAGCTGGGGGTTAGCATGCCAAGCGTCAGCTAGCCAGCTAGCTCGTTGTAACGAAAATGAATTAGAGGGCGAGCTCGGCTAAGCTAATAACGTTTTAGCGTTTAATTGGTGAACCGTAACCGGAGTCGTTCACGTTGAGGACCCGCAGCCGAGATTCCGACTTTAAATTGTCGAAGTAAAAAGCAGCTAGGCCCGCGTCAGGGATTCAAAGCCAAAGGAGGCCAACGGAGGCCGAGTTAGCACGGGTTAGCTTAGCATGCGAGCTAACAGCCGTTGCGTTTGCAGGGAGAGAGAAGAAGAGAGTGACGCTTTTCAGGCATTAACGTTTCTGTCTGCGTCAAATCAAGCTGTAAACACTCCGTTCTTACCCGGGCATCCCAGCGAGTGTGTACCGGTGCTGAAACAGTGAACTGTGCAAGCAATAATACGTTTCTGAGCTTAAGAAAAATAAGAATAAGCAGCCTACCCATTTAGCTCTCTGCCTCTGCTGCTTCTCCTACACTGGGATATTGGAAATGATGGAGAGCCGCACTGGGCATGCGCGGCAGAGGCAGCCAGCAGATGGGAGAGGTGATGCACAGTTTCCCCACAGAGTCAGATAGGCTACACAAGGTCTGCAAAGGCAAAAGTTGGGAATAAAATTATTAAATGAACAAAGGAACAACTGGTTATCATGGTGGGGTGACTCATGCAAAGACAGCCTGCAATAATGGATGTCAAACTGGATCCTGGAGGTCCATGCTGGGTCCTAAAACAGCTTCAAGTGTCCTAAAATTCACTGACTACACTTAAAGAACAGGAACACAGTTTTTCAAATCAGTCTTAAAACAATAGTCAGGTACCCAAAATGAACACTGAAGACTCATATAAGCTTCAGATTTTAAATGCATGTTTGCAAGTCAGACTATGAACTAAAAAAAAAAAAAATTCAAGCCCCAATGTAATAAACTTCACTGATAATAATCACATTAACAGGACAATAATTATTTTGCAAACAGCTGGAAGCACTATGTCATAATAATGAGGTGATGATTACACTATTAGCTGCAAATTGTTAAACATTAATAATTAATAACATTAATAAAAGGCTAAAACTCACCTCAAGCCTTTTCATCCACCATCATCAAACATAATGAATAGTATGAACAGAACATCACTGTAAAATTACCACCATACAATACAACCACATAATACCACAATCAGTGAATAAAATACCCCAAACAACAAGGTGCTGTTGAGCAAGGCATCCTTATATACTGTGGTCATTTCCCAGCTTTATAGAAATGAATGAAAATACAAAACATGTTGGTACTGAAGCAAAAACAGATGCTCCACAAACTCATTTTCAGGGATAAATAAAGGTCACAAAAGCTAAAAAAAATAAAATAAAAAATAAAAAAGGCAGGATCAGTCATCTGAAGTAAAAAGGAGACGCGGCTCAGGGTGCAAATGCTTGAATTCTGTGTGAAGGTCAAACCTGAGGAGACGTTAAATTAATTCAGTGTATGGCTGCTGTAAAAAGAACGCTTCATGTATTTTTAAGGGCAAACACAGAGCTGAATGTGTGAGCAGACAGTCGTATTTTAGAATAATGTGACAGGATAAATGTGAGCAGAGACTGGGAGGCGATTTGCGAGATATCTGGTGGTTTATTGAGCTTTTTTCATCACTCAACCAAAAGCCACAGGAAGCATTAAAGTATCTCCAGAGCTTCATCATTGCTGTGAATAAGTAAAAGATGTTGTTATGCAGGCAGCCTATAAGCCATTCACATGAACCATCCCTATTATTTTTTTTTCTTTTTTTAGCAAAATCAGACGAATGATTGCATTTATATCTTTCCAGAGGTTGAAATCTTGACATTTAATTACAGCAGCTCTGTCAGGGTAATCACTCTCATCTTTTGTAATGGTGCCAACATTTATCAGAGCTCCAAATTTTGTCTGAGATGCACAGATTTCTTCTGAAATGAAGATTTCTGGTCTCTCAGGTGCATTTATAGGCTTCAGTTACTAGATTTATTGTCTTTCAAAGACAACAAAGGGACTGCGGGGTAGGATACAAGAGCCAAAATAAAAAAATGGAGGAATATAGGTTGACTAGGTAGCCTACAATGTGTAACACACTCAAAGACTGCAGCTGTAATTAACGCTCATTACCTGCAGGTGGGGCAGATGTTAAAACTGCAGCAGCTGTTACTTTCTTTGTATGTAGGTGGAGTCATGCATGAAAAGTCAAGAAATTTTGGTGAAATATTTGATCATTTGACTAAAAGACTAAAAGGTTGAAACCACTGGTTTCATCTTTAACAATGTGTTGGATTTTAAAAGCTTCTTATATTATCCATTGAGTCAAATCTGCATCTGAACAGTAGAAATGTAATGGAGTCAAAATCTTAAGTAATATTAAATAAAAATACCCAAAATTATACTTTCCTCCACTGCACTGTGATTATATAATATATATATATGTAAATTTGATAATGCATTTCTATTCTATTCTATTTTATTCTACTCTGAGCCTCAGCCAATCAGAGCCGGAAGTGCAGTCAAAGCAGGAAGTCGTCATCGCTGCTCGACCAGTGTTCCCGCGAAGATTGAGAGCAGCAGAGTGTGTGTGTGTGTTTGTGTGTTTGTAGGTAAGTCTTGTTGTTATTTCTACATATATACTGTTGGACAACATGTCCTTAACGTAACTACATCCTGACTTATTTATATCAGTAAAGTTATTTATAGTAAAGCGGGTTTTCTGACTTCAAACTCCGACACCAAACTCCAATATGAAAATGTGCTTTTTTTAGATGTCGGCAAACATTTATGTATTATTGAACACAACATGTGACACTTTCTGAATTAAAACAAGTCGCTTTTTAATTCGGCATATATCAAATCTTCTGTTATTTTATTATAACTGTCCTTCTTCTTCTTATTATTGTTGTTGACTATGTAAACACACCCCGGTGCATTTTGGGAGTTTGGACCATGATTATTGTTCTGTGCACATAAACTATAATCTAATAATCTTAATTAAGTATTACAACCTGATTATTATTGCATGCTGCAATCATGTGATGCATTTTAACCAATGCAAATGTTTTTCTTTTTTTTTTATAGTCAGAAAAATCATGAGTAAAAGGAAGGTGAAAGATGCTCATCTGCCAATTGGGGAATGCATCACACAGGTTTGATTTATTTTTTTTAATGTTTTTATAGTTCTTTGTATTAGTGCATGATGTGAATGTTTTGACTCACCTTCACCTGCAGCTTCAGAAGATTTTGAGGGAGCGTCTTTGTCACCAGCAGCTGCCCGACAAGCCGGAGGGAGTGGAGGCTCAACACAAGTAGGTACACAGAGACTGAAACTGGTTTCTCATTGGTCAAGAAAGTCTGGATGAAATAATCTAAAAAGTGATGTGGAAAATAATCACAATTCTGCTGCCTTTTAAATGAGGAGAAAATGTGATTAATTTTCAAATGGAAGCTGTAATAAGGAGACGATCTGGGGCTCAGTGTGAGTCTCAGCGACCCAGTTCAGTCTCACCTGACAGCTCTGTCCCAGTTTGAAGGCTGGAAAAGCTTCAGGTCCCGAATGACTTGGACACAACACGAGCATCACAGGTGTTGCTTTCTAGAGCAGGAAGTGAAATCCACCTCCAACAGTGAGGGTTTAATTTGTACTCATTAGATGGAGCTGTTACTGTCTCATTTAAAATAACAACGGAGCTTTTAATAGCCTTCATACATTTTCAGACACTTGCTGGAGCTGCTGAAGCGGACGGCCGTCCACGGGGAGAGTAACTCGGTGCTAATCGTCGGTCCCAGAGGAGCAGGGAAAACAATGGTGAGCCTCCGCAGCCAGAACACAGACATAAAACGGGCTTAAGGGTTCAAAAGATGATGAATCGTGTCGAACTGTGCCTTTAATCCTGGGAGGGTTGTAATGTCTGATGGTGTCTGTGTTTTTGCTGTCTGCAGCTGCTGAAATGTGTGTTAAGAGACCTGCTGGAGGAAAAAGAAGCCCAGAAAAACCTTCTACAGGTTCACCTCAATGGTAGATGATGTGATACCGCACTTTGTTTATTTAGGCTATTAAAATGAGTGTATTATTTACACTTCTTGCTGATACATGTCTTGCAGGCCTCTTGCAGACGGATGACAGAATAGCATTAAAAGAAATAACACGGCAACTCCATCTGGAAAACGTTGTCGGTGACAAAGTGTTTGTAAGTATTCAGAGCTTCATCAACAGTAATTTTCTTTTATTAATACAATAAAAAAATGCTTTAAAAATGTATTTCTTTTCAGGGAAGCTTTGCAGAGAATCTGGCTTTCCTGTTGGAGGCGCTGAAGAAAGGTGAGAGGACACAGCAGGTCAGAAAATAAAATGCTGTTAATGTGTTTTTAAATGTTTGACATGTGGTTGCTCCTGTCGTCTCCGGTCCAGGTGATCGCAGCAGCAGTCGCCCGGTGTTGTTCATCCTGGATGAGTTCGACCTGTTCGCCCACCATAAGAACCAGACTCTGCTCTACAACCTGTTCGACGTCTCCCAGTCTGCACAGGCGCCCGTCGCTGTGGTCGGCGTCACCTGCAGGCTGGTGAGCCTCAGCATCTGATTTAAAGCTGTTTTTTTTTCTTTAATCTTTAGTTGTAATAAATAAATTTATCAACATTTCCATCCAGGATGTTCTGGAGCTGTTGGAGAAGCGTGTTAAATCGCGGTTTTCCCACCGTCAGATCCATCTACTGAGCAGCCTGACCTTCGATCAGTACCTGGACCGGGTCAGAACACAACTCAGCCTGCCGGACGACTTCCCCGACAACAAGTTCACTCAGGACTGGAACGACAGCATCAAGGTTAAATCGAAGAGCTGATCTTAAAAGAGAAAAAGGGAAACTGGACAGATTTCACTGTCTTGCAGTATCGGCATTGTTTAACCTACATTTCGCTTGTGTTCTGTTCTGTTTTCTGTCCTCAGACTCTGTGTGAAGACAAATCAGTGGAGGAAGTCCTACAGAGACACTTCAACTCCAGCAAAGACTACCGCTCAATGCAGATGCTGCTGGTCAGAGCAACACAGACATTTATTTAGCCTCAGAGTTTAAGGAAACACTTAATACCAGAATGCAGTCTGCCGTGACAAGCTGTGTTTTTGTGTTTTCTCTTCCAGATGTTGTGTCTAAGTCGCGTCTCTGTAGCCAAACCGGCCATCAAACCTGCTGATTTGCTGGAGGCCAGTCGGCTGTGTTTTGGTGACGCCAAGGCGAATATGCTTCACGGTAAACATCAAAGTTAAATTTCTTTAATATCTAAGAGATTCTCTGAACAGTTGACATCAGTTTCTTTGCTTTTGCTTTCTTTAGGTCTGTCCATCCTGGAGCTGTGCCTGATCATCGCCATGAAACACCTCAACGACGTCTATGAAGGAGAGCCGTTCAATCTCCAAATGGTTCACAACGGTACGTCTGGATACTTCACTCAGTTGTTGGTTTGAAGTGTTTTTGTTAAAATCAGAAAACGCAAGACGACAGAGAAGCAAAGACAAAACAACACCCAGAGGAGCCGTGAAAAGCAACAGACGACGAGGAGACGGAAAAGATAAAACACCGGAGAGCTGTTCACATCTCAAACGGCTCACGATGATGGTGTTTAGTTTTTGGGAAAAAGTACAGGATGAGCAGGGGAAAAAGTTCAGTTTATGTTGCAAATAAAGAAAGATACAGGAGATAAATGACAGAGAAACTAAACAAATCAACAAGGGGAATAAGATTTTTGAGCCTCGATGGTGCATTTCAACTCATTCTCACCTGTGTGTTTCTTTCACTTTCTACATGTTTAGAGTTTAAGAAGTTCCTGCAGAGGAAGTCAAACTCCATGTATAACTTTGAGCAGCCTGTCGTCATGAAGGTTGGTATAAACAGCTGCAGCCCTGAAAGGAAGAAAGCTCTAAACATCAGTGTGTCTATATAAAAATGTTTCCTCCCCTCCATCCTCAGGCCTTTGAGCACCTGCAGCAGCTGGAGCTGATCCGACCGGTCGACGGCTCCTCGGCCAAAACGCAGAGGGAATACCAGCTGATGAGACTCATGCTGGACCACAGTCAGATCATGGAGGCCCTGCAGAAGTACCCACAATGCCCCACTGACGTCAAGCAGTGGGCCATGTCGGCGTTCGGCTGAAAATCATCAGCACTGCCAGAGAAAGTTTCATACAGACATTTATCTTCTTGATTGATAGATTGCAGAACAACAAACATGATTGCAATCATGTCAGACGGCGAAATCAACATTTATGTTTTCATCATGACTCGAGAATATCAGTTTGTCTCAACTGACTTGAAATAAAATGTTAAGTTTGCTGTTAAAACTGTCATTTTCTTTCTCACATCAACCTAAATCACTGCAGAAGCCATACATTAATTAAAATCTGACAAGTGTACTGTAATTATAATAATTATAATTATAAATCCTTGTTTGAGAGAGACGGGACGTTTGGCTCAACACTTGCAGTTAGATGCTTTTGTTCACCAGATTTAGCAGCTGTAGATGAAATTTAAAAAATGTTTGAAATCACAGTAAATTTTTTAAAGATGCTGTAATGTATGTTTTCAATAAACTGAATCATTGTTACAGATTAACTACAAGCTTATGAAAAAATGCCATCAGAGTAAAAAGCCTGTTTTTAAATATGAGTGTTTATATAAGTGGAGGAGTTAAAACAGCTTCTCTGCTGACTTTTCTTGTATTTTTCTCAAACTGCTCTCACACCATCTGGTGGTGACTTGCTGCAGTCAACATTAACCTGGACACAAAGCACAAGGATTTCAATTATGATTTGTCACTGTGAGCTTGTAATTCTGCAAAACTGCCAGTAATAATAATTCAATGACCTTGATGTCACATACCTGGTTAAACCTGTAAAAGTTACAGAACTCATTTATATAATAAAATATTCATTTGTTATTAATCAGGTGTATTTGAATGTTTTAGCTGGTCTGAATACTTACCATTTGATGTCATTGTATGCATGTTATTCTGTAATTCCCTCAGGTGCTTAACTTCCAAATAATTTCCAAAGACGTTTCCTGGACACAATTAACTCCTGACATAAGCTGGAGGCTTCTGGTCAAAGCAGCTCAGCCGAAGTAGTGAAAATGTGGAAAGCACATAATTCAATATAAATGAACAGCAAAGGTTTAAATAATAAATGCAGAATTAATTATTTACTTGGATTTAAAGTTTTTCATAATTCTCATTCATCATTCGTGTCAAGTGACATTATTCTTTCCAGGAAACTTTCTAAGAAATTAAAGGGTTATTACAAGACAAACTGTTAAAACATGTAGTTACTCAGTCAGTGAAAGAAAAGCAAAACATCAACATTCACAATCTAAAAACACATTTATTTACATCACGTGGATCACTTCAGCTGATAAAAACCACGACTGGCTAACATTAGCCGAGAGTCGCAGCGCTGAGCGCGGATCGATTTCGTCTCGTCTGTGATGTTTCCAGAGTTTCTGAAGGTTTTTCCTGCTGTAATACTTTCTCTAATCCTCCCTTGTATCTTCACTGGGAGGTCAAAGGTCAGAGGAGCTGGTAAAAACACATTTTTAGTTTCTTTTTTCTATTTTCACATTTTCTCAATCAGGAGTTAAGAAACAAGATCATTTCATCACTTTAGATATTTCTTTTTCCACAACCAACACAAATGATCAGATTTCTTCCAGCCTTAAAAACCAGAAACCCTGTGAGCTTTATCTGCATCAGAGGCTGCGTTGGCAGATCCTGGATCAGCGCTGCGACTCGAAAAACCTCAAGAAATGTGGGGTCAAAAACGCTTGCAGTGTTTTTGCTTTTTTTATGTAGAAATTTCCGCTCTGGCAACCAAACTTATGTTGCTGCCAAGACAGTCTCAGTAGCGAAGTCATTGGAGTTCAATGTTTCCTCTAAAATTTGTTACCAACAGTGGGGGAAAAAAGCAGAAGGTTGAGGTTGATGCTGGAATTAAATACCTGTAGTGGATGATTGTATTATCACATATGGAGTATTGCATTTTGCTCGTAAAGAGCTTCAGGGGTTCTTAAAAATGCAACCGTCAGGGGGCCCGGGCAGGTTCACTGAGGAACACCCTGGGCTCATTTCTTTTCTTCCTTAAGTGCTTTCTTGGATAACTTACAAAGTACTCCAATGAGCTTCTAGCTTTTAGCTTACAAAAAGCTCAACTTAACTTAGTCATCGTGCAGTAAGGGACAATTTTGAATCAAAATACAAGGAAAGTATAAGTGAATGTAGAGGAAACACTGAAATTCAACACGTACTTATAAAGATTCAGCTCAGAGTATATAGTTAATACAGGTACTTATGTTCTCATGTCTGTACAGATCCTAGACTGCTTAAAATAGTTGGGGCAACAAGACACAAATGTTTCACTGGTAGTTTATATGCACAGCAATGTGAGGTGCTGGGCTGGAGGAAGTCATGGTAGAAAAGAGGAAAAACCTCCACGCTGGGAAAACACATTCATACACCTCTGATTCAGCATCCAGACGACAGAGACACAAAGCTGAAATCCATTTTGGATGAACTGAAATGCTTCCTAAAGGTAAAGAAGCCTATTGAGATCTTTAGTTTTTTTGGTTGGACTTCTTTCCTTTTCTGTGCATGATACGCCTGCTTGTTCACATCTTGGTTGGAGGATACTTCAGCAGCAGGCAGGTGTATGAAAGGAGCTCCGAGCGCCTCAGTTTTACTAGTTTCTACAGCGACAGGGCACAATCACACGAAACCAGCCAAACACAAAGCCCTCTAAAGTTACACAGGGCCGGGCTCAATCCATCAAAGTACACACAATACTGGAATCCAGGAGTCTGAAGAACATTCATTCTCGGTCGTTTGTCCATAGACTGAATAGAAAGAAGCACGTTACAGTTTATATCGTTTCTTTTTGAATTAATGAAAGTATTTCCTGAATTACAACTGAACACCCGCCCCCCACCCACCCCACCCCACCCCCCCAACAACAACCATACATCGTGCCGACTCTTTATAACTTTATTTTGAGTCGCACCTGAGCTCTGATCCCCAAAACCTCAGGCCTGTAAATTAAAAAATAAATACAACATATCAATATGCAAGGTCACTGATTTAAAAAACAAAAAAACAAAAACAAAAACAAAAAAATTAAAATGCTACAAGTTATTTGTGTGTGTGTACTGAAAGTCACTCCTGCAGCTGATCCTACAGACGTGTAGGGTAGTTTGCGGCACTGGTTGCATATAACTCGCTAGAACTTAGAAAAGCATAGTACTGAATCCCTGAATGGTGTTTGTTGGTTTGGGACGGTTTCTCAGGCGCAGTTTAAAACTCAAGCTGAGCGTGTTTCTACCGACAGAACCAGGACGCGACCGCCAAACAAATGCTGGCACTTTTTTTTTTTTTTTTGCTGTAGCTAATAGGTTGAATCTATCAGCCACTTTGCTAGGTAACCAACCAACATCTGGAGGTCGTTTTTTTGCTGAAATAATGGTCAAATACACAAAAATTTGGGGATAAAAGAAAGATAATACTGTCCTTTCTACTTCCTGTTATGCTGCCGTTCAGTAATAAAAACAACCTTCACAGCACGAGATCATGAATTACAGTACAAATGAGGAAACTTCTTTTTTAAGACTTATATATCTTTTGTCAATCATCTCAAACTTGTGGAGAAAAATAGGAATTTACTCCTACTGGAGGAACCCGGTTTTGATTTTGGTTTATTTGCCACAGTTTCTACCCCTAAAAGAGTCCCTGCGAGTGAGGTAGTACTTATTGAAGGGCTGCTGGGGTTTGCAGTACTCATCGTCCCTGACTGTTCAAGCTTGGACAACAGTTGTTTCTGAATAGCAGTAAATTGCACCAAAAGGAAGCCATATTGATGCAAATATCCAGCTCTTGTATGCTACATTAAGTAAATAACAAGATGATGGCTTCAACTTCCTTCAGGTTGGTGTTGGTGCAAAAGTCTTACAGTGTGTTGCCGCTTTCTTCTCATTCTTATCTAATCTTCATGATCTAAGTACTTTTTAGTTGGGTTTATATTTTGAGTTGTAAAGGTGAATAAATACAGCGTGTATCACAGAATATTTGAGGACAAATTAATGAGTTTTACTTTACTTCAGATGTAAAATCTAAGCATCTATTGCCTGAACGTGAAATGTACAAAGTTTATTCATGTGTTAAGTTTTTGCAACCGCATCGCTTGATTTTACAACCGTGTCCCGTGAAACCGTCCCAGAGCTTGAGGAGAGACTGCAGGTTTGCCGGCACCAGTGTTTAATGTCCCTCAGAGGAAATAAAGACTCAAAAATATCACTGTTGCCTTCGCAACGATGACAGATACATCCGTTTTGCCTGACATCTACAAGAGTAACTATAATGGATACGTAGAAATGGCACCAGGATGAGAGAGAGAGAGAAAGGCCGGTTCCTCGTCTCCACCCGTCTGAGCACGGACAGCCGTGAGCGTGTTCGGTTAGTGTCACAAGGTTTTCAAAACATTTTAACTTCTCTGATGGCAGACATAAGATGTCCAGGATTAGACGAAGTAAGACAGGACAGACAACATCTTATGACCTCTCTGTCCAGGATTAGTGTTAAGAAGAAATCGGCCCTAAAGACGCAGAGGTTGATTTGAACATGATGGCACGATTAATCCCTGACAAGTGGAGACGAGGAACTTACGAGAGAGAGAGAGAGAGAGAGAGGAAGCATGGGAATCAGCAAGAGAGGAGGTACTCCAGTCTGAGACAGGTGACGATGACGAGGAGGAGGAGGAGGAGGAGGAGGAGGAGGCGAGTAGCAAAGATTCCTGAGGCGTATCAAAATAGAGCAGAAACTCTTGATAGTAATCCCAAAAAAACAAAAGATGTGTGCAATCAAATCAAAAGCAAGCTGGCTCAGCTAAATACAGGTACGAGTCCAAAGTAGGCCTGGGTACCTTTGGAAACTTCCTCGAAACTGCACTTCTAAAATAAACTAATTGAATGATTCATGATTTCATTTGTCAATCTGCTTTTCTAAGCAGAATCAGACCACACGTATGATTTAAAAGAAATAAAAATAACCATGAGCTCGAACGAGAACAACACGCTTCAAGAGTTTGACGATCCTGAAGCCTTTTTAATACCTTCTGATTTGGTATCGATACCAAATATCAAAGGTATCACCGGTTGGTATCCACCACTAATCCAGAGAGATATAAATACATAGATTTTATATCCAGATCTCATGGTCAAAATTAGGCTCGTCAGCGATATATTATTACTCCGTTGACAGTTGACACGGCAAACCAAAAACGGAAAAATCACTTTAAACGACGCAACTTCATCATGGGGATTTTTTCCCCCATTATCAGAAGAAAATCTCAAAAAAGAAAAAAAGAAGAAGAAAATAAAAGGGCGTAATACTTGTGATTAATGTGTGTATGGCCATGTGTACATGTCTGACCTGTGAGCGTCACAGGTTAGCTGTAGGTCGTTTGGATGTCATGGAGAGCCGAGGCTGTAGAAAGTGGGCGCTATGACTGGGGACTAATTTAAACTGTGTCCGTCTGAACTGAGGTATACCTGGTTGAAGGAGGTTTATGGTTTTTATCGTCGTAATGCTTGAAAATGGACCCCCCTCCCCCCTTCCCCCTCACCCCTTTTAAAATAAGCTTGATTACCAAGTTGTCTGGGTCCATAATACACTATGTACAGCAGCATTACACTATAAACATTCAGAAGCCGTTGCTTATTGGCAGAACGATAGTCGTTTCTTCAAAAAAAACGCACACGAGAAAACAGCAAAGGTATCGAGAGCCAGGTGCTCGTCTTTTTTTTTCTTTTTCTTTTTACACTAAAATGCGCTGAGAGTTCTGTGAAATTTCTCTGCAGGATCTCCTCTCTCTGTAGAAAACCGAGCAGAACAGGTCGCCCTCCTATATGTGTGTGTGTATGTATATAAAAACAATACATGATAAAAGTGTTTGTTGAGCGTCGTCGTCCCAGCGTTTCAGCACTGTTCACTCGTCGTAAAATATCCTGAATCGTTTGCTCGGGACGACAACAGTTTCGACCGTTAAAACGTTAAAATCCTCAGGCACACATATCAAAATGAGGTGGAGTTCAACTGATGTGGTGAGGTGGGCGCAGGGTGTTTCCTGAACGCGAGTAGCGGCCCGCACTTAAAAAGAAACAAACAAAATCAACACAAAAAAAACGGAAAACATAAAGAAAAAAAACAAAACAATAAAACCCACTAAACCGACCAACCAGGGTCGGCTGTTCATCCCCTCGTGTTGATCCGATGCGGTTCCACAAGCTCATCCGGTGTCGGTCGATTGGCCGATCATAAGCTGGACTCCTTGGGCGGGAGGTCCACATTGGTCACCATGGTGACGACGGTGACGATCTCCTCGGGGCCGATGACCGGAGCTTGGCGCTGCATTTGGGCGACGCGCTCCTCGACGCAGCCGGCGGACAGGCGAGCCTCGGCCTCGTGGTCCCAGCAGTCCTCGATGGTTTCACACAGCATGGCCAGACCCTGAGACACAAACACACGTTTAGTGGCGAGTTTAAAGCCTCTTTCTTACCAGGAAATGCACCTTTGAATAAATACAGTTTCTCACCGCGTGTTTCTGCCAGCAGTCTCGCAGGCAGGGCCGCAGTTTCTTATGCACGACGACCTCCTGCATGTCCTCCAGAGACGGATGCTGACCCACCTCCTCCTCAAACGGGAGCATGTACTCATCCACCGGGCCTATTAACAGACAACATGAGAATGATTTAAGATGGATTAATATATCAAATAAAACTGAGAAATAGATGCAGGAGTCTGTCGGTCTCACCGTCAGCAGCGGTGCATCGCGCCGCCAGCTCCCACAGGACGAGCCCGAAGGCGTACATGTCGATACGCAGGAAGGAGTCTCGCTGGAAGTTGATGGCACCCTCCAGGACTTCAGGAGCCATGTAGCGCCGCGTTCCCACCTTCATGTGCAAAGGCAACAGATTAAGAGGTCAAAGTTCACACGTGAACAGGAAAAATCCTGCATCAGCAGGGAGGGAGAAGAAAATCATGACGCAGCTCACATGTGTCACCTAGATATGTTTAAATTACACTGCAGTATTTTCCAGGCGTGTGCAGGAACCCAAAAGGTAGATATTGATATTGTTTTAACCTTTAACTTTAAACTCTACCTGTCCATGTGTGTCTCCTGCTGATTTTCCAGCCTCAAACTTCAACGCAAGGCCGAAGTCAGCTATGCAGGCTGTCAGGTTACTCTTCAACAGGACATTCTTACTCTTAATGTCCCTAAAACACAACAAGAAAAAAGGAAAAACAGGAAAATCATGAGTGTAGGACACCGGTATGCACGACACATTAAGACACATTTAGAGATTTCATGGTACCTGTGAGCGATGGAGGGCTTGTGTCCGTCTTTGTGTCCCGGGATGTCCTCATGCAGGTAGGCCAGGCCGCGCGCCGCCG
Source organism: Pampus argenteus (assembly GCA_036937835.1). Lineage (NCBI taxonomy): Eukaryota > Metazoa > Chordata > Actinopteri > Scombriformes > Stromateidae > Pampus > Pampus argenteus. The sequence goes on along the minus strand of CM072883.1, from coordinate 1,732,804 downwards.
TCTGAGTGATGTGGCACAGCTCGTTCCACGACACCACGTTGGCCTTCAGGTAGTCCGTCAGCGAGCCCTGCGGAGGACATTTAATATTTAACTAATTGTGTACTTAATTAATTTTACACTTTTATTACCTTATAATGTGATTTTTATTTTATTGTAATGGGTCAATATTTGTTTGTTTTTTTAATGTAACATTATGTATTATTATGACAATATTAGACAACTATTAAATATATTTAACAGTTTTTAAAGGTGAACCTTGTGGGCGATGTCAATGAAGTGATCCAACAGTAAGAATAAATAATGCTTAATAATAGTATATATAGTGATGGTTGATTTATAATGACACTCATCTCTCCGCAGAAGGCAACATTTCCATGGTAACAGCTATATCTCTAATGGGTGGGAAGTCATTTTCTAAAGCCTGTGGGTAGTATTGTATTTCACAAGGGACTCGGCAACACTGGCGGCTTCTGCAGGAAATGACAAATCCAACTTTTGCTTTGTTGCACAAACTTTAGGGACAAATAATCAAAGACAAAGAAGTGAAAATTAACTTTTGGAGGTTGAAATTTCAGTTCAGTGTGATAAATAATATTTACTACTAGTCGGGTGTCCTCTTATAATCACAATAATGTCCTTCGGTCACCTCTGTCCCCGAGCCAACTTCCTGCACATTTATTGTTCTGGGTGAGTAATGCAGTTCTGATAAATGCTGTTCATTAATCTACTTGATGTTGTGGTGTTTGATCTCTGTTCTTTAATCTACATTTATCAGGGGACGGTGTGCTGAGCACACAGGCTCTTAATCAGTAACGATATGCCTCAATTTACAGATAGTTTATTGAACGTTTTACTTTGCCAAGACTTAGAAAACATACTTATGTGGATACAGATGCCATTTGAAGCCATTTAAATTACAAACATATACAAATACAACTACAGATTTGGCTCCAGTGAACAAATTAAAGCAACATTCATTGTTATCCTTTACACAACATCGTTGCTGTTACATAATGTATGTCAATATGATACAAGGTCATGTCTGATAAAACCAAAGACAGATGTAGGTCAATCGAGTGACCACTAGATGGCAGGCAGCGCTTACACTTGTCCTACTATTGGATCATTTCCTTTCAGTTTATTTGTTTTCCTCGATGCCGTGTTCCTTTATGTTCAAATGTGAAAATGCAGGTGACCAATCAGACGACGTCGCTTTGGAAAAACACCCACTGACAGCTATTAATATCTGTGTCTTATCCGAGACATGAGAAGAATAAAATGCAGGGAGTTTTGAGGCGAGTCGCTGCATGCTACTATCCGATCCGAACATACGAGCTGCTGGGATGCATCAAACGCAGCGGCATAATTCAGCTGTCAGGAGACTCTGAACTCTGCAATCACTGCTCCAGCTGTGTTACACAATCTGGGCTTCAGTGCAAAATAAGTAGTCCAACATTTTGACACCTGCTCTCTAAAACTACCATGCAAGAAAAGGTTAAAGTTTAAGTTGTGGCTCCTTTAAAGATGCCTGTTTATGAAATAATTACAGTAAGTGTGTTATAAGGCACTTAGCACTGTTCCTGATATATAACTGTAGAAATGTGCTTTCTAAAAACCTAAAAGCACATTTCTACAGTTATTTCCACTTTGAGGATATACAAATCAGTAGCTCTTGTCGACTTGCTGCAAGGTTAAGTGGCTTACACAGACTTGTATTGTTGGGTTTAACTACACCGTAACAACCACAGCCTTTAATATTTTAGCCTTTATTCATGCAGGGCAGGTTTCTTCAGCACACTCATTCAAATTCTTGGCCTGGCTGGGAAATTCAAGCAAGTGAAGCGTACGAGAATCGTTCTCCACTTCGTTGGTAATGACCCTCAAAACACAGAGGCACTTAAAAGCTCCAAACGCTACAAAGACTGTTTGAGAGGGCGAGTGAAGCATGACAGGGCGGACGAAGCCCAAGTCAGCCTCCTCTAGATGAACAAGGCGTAAACAAAACAAGGCGGCGTTAAGTTTATTTCACTTAAGAAGGAGCTTGTAAGGCACCAAACACAATTAACCAAATGTGAAGGTTTCATGCATGTTTTTCCCCGTTTTCCAGTATCAACAACTTTGTTAGCTGCCCGCCCTGGAGGTTTTCAGATCTGCATGAGACGCAACAAGAGCACTAAATCACTATGTTTACATCGACACAAACAACCTGGTTAGTAACTTTTATCTTTCCTGTTTAGATGTTGAAACTCATGTTCTTATTTTTGTCAACTTTGAATTGATTATTTTAGATAAACAGAGATGCTGGAAGTGTTTCTCTTCGTTTACTTTGAATATAAACTTCTCAACCAACCTGTGGGATAAAGGATGTGGATCAAACACATGTGAACAATCTGATGCCATCAAGATAAAAAGGTAAAAACCTTGTCGTGGTAGGTGGTGATGAGCCACAGCTCCAGATCCAGGTTGTTGTTCCTCTTCTCCACGCCGATGAAATGGAGGATGTTGTCGTGCTTCATGCCGTTCACGCTGTACATCTCATACTCGTTCTGCCAAGACAGCTTGTCCTAAACACGAGCAGAGAGACGGATGCAGATTGCCTAATTAACAACACATTTTATATCTCAGCTGTGGAAAACAAAGGTAAAGGACAAGTAGTGTCAAAAAGTAATAGATACAACACAAACAATAAGATCACTTTTTACCTTTTATGTTTCAATGTTTCGTTGCTTTCTTTAGATATCAATAATTTCTGCAGTTTAATACCTGAATCGGGAAGATCTTGACGGCCACATAGTCGTTCAGCAGCTGGGCTTTCCACACGCAGCCGAAGCGCCCCCTGGCTTTCACCTCGATCAGCTGCAGCGGTTTGTGTCCCAGCAGGGGGGACGGGGGCGAAGGGCCGGGATCCTGCAGGGAGAGGGCAAGCAAATAAGAAACAGGACAGTGTTATCCGTTATTCTTTCTTTTCTTTTTTTTTTTTGCAGAGCATTAAAATAGCGTTGGCTTACACTGAAGGTGACCGGACATTTGGCTCTGAGGAGCTTAAGCAGCAGAATCACCATCATCCTCACATCTTCAATCACATCTTACAGCGTACATTTATAGACCTGCTTTTAATATGATGATGTTATCCCATTATTTTAGGCAACATACTGTTTACAGCCTCTTTATTTATGTGTGTTATGCTGCGGTGCCTCATTGCTTTTTTTTACTCTGTTTGCTTTATGTCAGCGTTAAAGCATTTTGGAGAGTGTATTTTTAAAAGGTGCTGCGTGTTTAAGTTCACTATTATTGTAACTGAAGTCTGTTTGGCAGCGAGAACACAGCATACCAAGCAGGGCTCGGATTAATGAATTTTAAATTCAATTATACCCGCCAGGGCTGCATTTGTTTGAGTTCATAGGAGCAGGGTTTTAACTGGAAGGTTGCCAGTTTGAATCTGGTGAGCAGCTGAGGGAAACTGGGTGTGGAAAGATCCTAAACCCTTTATTACCTGAGCATCAACAGCAGAGGCTTTAACATCAATGAATATGAAGCAGGGTGGCTGATTAAAACTGATTAAATAGAGAAATAAAAACATTTAGTAGCTGTTGTGTCGGACGTTGGCAGGTCAAACCTCATGCGTGTGTCGTGCATTCATGCTAATCCTGTATAAACAACAGCGAAAAGCAAAGAAGCCAAGTGCTCCGAATCTAAAGTAGGTTAAACACAGCTGGTGATCGGGATTAAGCTGATCACTTTCAAATGTGACTTCACAGAGCAGGACAGGAGTGGAGGGGGGAGGTTAAACCGTAGCATGCAGCGAGGGAGTCACATTTCCAAAGGATAAAAGGTGGAGGAGAAAGACTAGCACATGACGGATGGCCTTTGATGAAACCAGATATGCTGCTGTAAAATCTCAACTTTACCTCCATGCCTCGGCATCGTTGCTGTCAGTAAAAAGAAATCGTCGTGTTTTTACTTGAACTGAAGGCTTACGCTGCACTTGATAAGCCAGAGCAAGTTTCAAGACCCTGAGGCCCACAGGATCCACTCAAACACTGATAATATATCAAAAGTGCACGCTTGTCAATCTGAGTCTAACTTCACATAAAATGCCCCTTTTGAGTTTCAAGGTTTGTCACGAATAGGAGTGACAGATGAGATTTAATAGAAGGAAGCAACACACACACACACACCAATGAGCTTTTCTTTTGAGGAATAAACGATAAATTTCAGCATGCAAACATTACCTCTGTTTAATTTACCGTCAAGGTTTTGGCACACGACCTTTCTTAAAGACAAACATTGATGAAATTGAAGTATTCAGGCTGTGAAAAACGAGCTAAAGCGGTGCCACTGGCTAAAAACAGAAAGCAGTTAACTGCACGAGCAGTAAAAGTAGGAGAAGAGGCCTCAGCTTTTATCGCTTGTTCTGACAAGATTATTGTGGCAACAGAAGCGAACTGTATATCATTTAGTTGTGTTTATGGGTTTGATTTTTATCAAACTGAAATCCAACGACTGGTCGTGAACTTTGACCTTCAGCACACACCAAAAGCAAGAGCTGCTGAATGAAAAAAGTGTCTTAAGAGACGGAGAGAAGTTGCTTCTTTAAACTTTAATGTGTGTAAATATTTTAGTCGGACAAAAAAAAAAAAAAAGGAATATAAATCAAAATGAACCTTGTTTGGCATTTAGGTAGGAAGCATCACATGGGAAATTAAAATGAATAATAAAGAAAGTCATTTAAAGGCCAGATCTGCAGGCAGAGGAAAAGTCCAAAGACTAGTAGCCAGTTAAATACAAATAAATTGCACAATATCACTTCTATTCAAGCCAATAACGAGACGTATATTACATCAGAGGACGTTTGTTCCTTAAGTGATTAATCGTGTCTGTAGTTCTTTATATAAAATGACCCCATCAGGTTTAAAGTTTAATCCAATCTAATCTGTTATTGAGCGGACGTTGCAGAAGTTTAGAATAAAAAAAAGAAGAAAGAAATCGGCACAGGTGGTCCGTGTCTTTCACGAGCTGCCCCAGCAGTGCAAAAAAAGGGGGGAAGAGGATTCAAACGGGAACTGGTGTGTTTGCTTTAAGCCTTTTTTCCTCTAACAGAGAGCCGTGAGACAGACCTGCTGTCTCTACACACTGCTTTCACACCGAATGCCAGCCAAATGACGGGGAAAGTGACCCGCGCTGGTGCTGCGGTTGGATTACAGAGAGTTGGCACCTTGGAAAACATCTTCAGGAACACATTGCTCTAGCCAGCGTAACCTATCACGCTTCACCACATCTGTTTCCAGTATATGAGAACATACTGCGTGCAACGTTTCATGCTTCAACTTCAGTTTAGGCAGAAGTGGCTTCTTTTAGCTTGGATTTCATTGGCTCGTGATGTGAAAGAGTGCACTGTATTTCACTCTTATTAATGTAATCATATCAAATAAAAAAAAAAGTTAAGTTTCTCGTGTGGTGAATGACCCGTATTGATTCATCCACTAAACTGTCAGGCTGTAATTTCAGACCTTGTGTATGAACGTACTTGGCAACCGTCAGTTATTCTGCAGCACTGTTGGAGTTTAAAGAATAACTGACGCTGAATGGACTCAGATCCAGTTTCTCACAGTTTAGATTTTTGAGTTTTTGATGAAGCTGCTGCAGGAATGATTTGAGATGTTGTGTCTAAGCTTGTATGAACTTAAGCTGTATAGATTACATAGATACCATAGCATTGTGCTGCACCATGTAATTAGAAGAACACTGCACATTTTATGTCTGTTACCCATATAATAATCCCAAATATAAGAGTAATCACATTTCAGACTATAAGCAATGACTGAGGAGCTCCCTCTGTGGCGCTCTGAATGTCTCCTAAATCTTTAATGTGCTTGCAAATTAAAGCATTTCCAATTCAGATCATGATTCGGATGAAAAAAACTGGTCATCGGCGGACTTGTTTTAAAATGCAAATCATAAATAAGTGGGCAGACATCAGTTGTGCTCTGCAAAATGAGCCATTTCGTCATACATACAGAAGCAATTGTGGTACTTAGTAGCAAAGATGAATCCCTGTACATTTTGCTTTGGCTGAAGATTAAAAAACAGGAAAGTCGTCAGTATGTCTTCATAAAAATCAACACATATTTCTATACTTAATGTTAAAGAAAACATCTTTTTGATATGTCTTCTTTCTGTCTGCATAAAATACACAAAGACATTCCTGTGCATCCTTTGTGCTGGAGAGGAAATATGTGACACTGAGATAAAATGAACATATACCAATGTTCTTCTAAGATATAATGCAAAATATGAATAAGTCTAAAGACTAAGTTCAATTCCTGCTCATTTACGATGCTTGGCAACAGAGATGACAGACTTGGATGATTTTTGAGTAGAAAATGATGACTGGTGATCCTCAGTACTGGTACTGCTTCATGTTACAATGCAAGTCATCAACACGTAGACACAAACGACACCTCTTCCTGTGCGTTCGAGATGATCCTGATGATATTGTTGAAAAAAAAACCCTTATTGCTGGACCTTTTCTTTCTTTCGCGTCTGCATCGTTTCTGGAAAGTCTCGCCTGTCTTCCGGGCTTTGGCCTGACGGGGAGGCCGAGCCCAGCCGGACCGGGCCTCCCTCGGGAGTCATCGGATCCCTTGTCCGATCACAGGGCGCCACGGCCTCAAACGGGGGCGCATTACACTTAGTCAGCACACCACAGGAAACAGGAAAACAGAATCTGCTGCTTCACACCATTCTTCCCAACCCTCAACCCATCTCCCGTGCCCTAATCGTGTTACACCTTCATCTATTACATCAAAACAAGTCATTTAAGTCTGATGATAAGTTCAATTTTTTGATTCAAGTTTCTATAATTACGCCACCAAAGCTCATATCTTAAGGTCATATCTTCTGGTTGATATGAACATAAAACTGAACTGACAATAAGTCGGGGGTTTATTAACCAAGCTACCCTTTTCTGTGATGTCTGCAGCCACACTTCAAACTCCAATTTGATAGATTTCCAGCCAAGGTACATTTGTGGAGGCTTATGCTCCTCTTGTACTTAAGTAATTTACACTCTCTGCCTTGAAAAGTGTTCCAGGTAAGTGGAAATGCTTCTACTTATGCAAAATGTATCTGCACTCCTCCTCAGTTTGCATATGAGATGGGAAACATGCTGCTCTGCTCAGTCTCTCTGCACTGAGAAACATAGTGAGCCATAGGTCTAGCACATACCTCTCAGAAAACTGGGTCACATCACACATACAATACATTACATAAACATCACAGGTGGACATTCATAGAAATAAAGGGGGCTGCATTCGGAGCCATGTTGGCCACTTTCCACCATGCACAATACATTTTTAGCAGGGAAACACAAAAACACATCCATCCATGCAAAAAAAAACAAAGCAGACAGAAATGTGTCGAAAAAGCAAAGACAATAACAAAATGACGGTCTGGGATTGAGGTGGAGAAGTCATACCAAGCTCTGAACCCAAAAAGGGGGGAATATTAAGTGTTTCAACCAATAAACTGCTCTTACCTCCACCATAATGTGAAAGGCGTGCTTGTTGACAAGGAACATAAGAAGCAAACAGAGAAATTATTGCTATTTTCTGTCAGTTAGTGGAAGGAATAGAGGCAGATAAAAGGTAGGAGCTGAACAACCTTTTCCTCCCACTTAGTCCAAAAGCTAGTTTAGGACACATTAAAGTGCATCTGTGGTGTTTGTGATCCCACATGGGTCATTGAAGGCGCTAAGCATTGCACCAAAGGCAACATGGCAGCATTTTAAGGAACTTAAACGATGAAAAAAACAGTGTCGAAGAGACAAAAAAGAATCAGTAAAACCATCATGAACGCAGAGAGCACAACAGCATCAGATCCGATTAGTCAATCAGACGTTTGCAGCTTCTCAGTTGTTATGATTTAGTGTTTTGTCCAGTTTAACTTGCAGGGGTTTCTGAAGCCTTGTGTAACTTGTTTCTCTGCTACGGAGGGAAAAACTTCATGACGAGTGAAAACAAGTCCGAAGCGCCTTCCAACGTCTCTGCTGCAGAAACAGACTGCAGACTGATGCTGTCAAGATGCCAAATACCACTGTCACAGATGAGAAGGAGATCAAAAAGACAAACAGGCCGTCGTGCAAACTGCCGGAGAAAATAATTTTTGACTGCCAGGAGAGTGTGAAGGTATAAAAAACAAAAAGTTTTTAAAACTATGTGCATTTTTAACCCCTAAGACGTAAAAAAACTGGGTCTTTCTCAACTTGTTCATAGCTCAGATTTCATTTGTCGTCCGTCAACACTCAATGTGAAGTAACACATGTGCAACAGCTGCAGTTGTCCAGTAAAAAAAAGAGGAAGTGGTGAAGCATCAGCCGTGTCGAAATCACAACTGCTTAAAAATTCTCTGACGTCATATAATTTTAATCTCAACCAACACGTGCCAAAAATATTTGGGGAGTAATAAAAGTGTTGGGAAAGGCAGGAGTTTGTAGAATATTTGGAGTTTACTGGATTTCAGACACCCAGACAAACCAAGATGTAAGTAGCTCCATAATAAAGAAACTGATGACATTTTGGTCAGAATCGATCAGTTAGATGGATAAAGATGAGAAAATAGAGTTCAGGTTGAAAAAAAAGGGCCAGACTTGTGTTTAAGTGCTGCAGCTTCAGGCCTCTTCATGTGAAAGCTGTAGGTCGGTGTACTCAGACACAATCAATTCCAGTTTCCCTCCACTTTGCACTGTGGTGTGAATAATGGAGGCTTGGTGGCAAATATGCAGTCCATGATAGACCACAGTCATAATGACATAATGACAGTGTGCTACAGAGTTACTTTGCTGGATGCCATTTTCTACCGGATCTCATCTTTTTGAGCCTTCAAAGAGATACGAGTGAACATACAATATGTGACGAATCCGCCCAGCGTCATGTAAATCTGACACGTACATGTGAAAGTACAACAGGCGATCTTTTCACGAGGATGCCTTGCATCATAAAATTAGAGAACCACGGCTCTAATAATGGATCCATTAATGATCTTTAAGTGGCAATAATTGCTATTGCGTTTCATTGCTTAAGAAAGTGCTGCAAATCTTTCTTACCTTTGATTATAAACTGTAAAGAAAGATGTGATCAAATTCAATGCAGGAAGTGTGTAAAAATGCATGATATCAGTGTAATTGAATTTATCTTATGATCCTATTGCTGCAGCTCAAGTCGCTGGATCATAAACATGAAATAAATAACTGGTACATTAGTATTCTGCAAAATGCCTTTGGGAGAAAAACAATAAAATATAAATGTTATTTTACTCAAAAGCAGAAATCAATATTGTGTGTATGTTGGGTCTGTTACATCTCTGGCTTTGTTCAGTCTGCAGCTGCTTGCTTATGACATAATCACTTTCATACTCCTTTTAATTAGAGATTTAGATTAAATGTGCACAGTGTGATGCCATTAAAAAAAAAAAAAAAAGACCCAGCATTGTAGCTGGCACAAACTGTAGATGAAGATGACTTCCTGCATCCACAGGACACCTTAACATGCACAGGTGTGGGCAGTTTGCTAATGTGAGAACTGTGCGTGAAAGTGACCCAACATAAATCAAGTCTGGTCGTATTTATCTGAAATTTCACAGCTGCTAAAAACTGATTTGTCACGTTGACAGAAATATTTATGTGATCGAAGCGCCTTTCAAAGATATAGATAAATTATTCAAATGGAGAAACAACTTAAAAGGAGTAGTTTGGATTTTATTGTAGAGCTGTGAAGATCGATAACACTCTGTGTGTTAAGGATTGCAGTAGTTTAACTTATGATATCTTATTCTGTGGTGGAACGAGCAGGCTCTGGTGTGTTTTTACAGTTGCTAGAAGCTGTTCCCCGATGACTTTGTAAGAGTGACTGTGGAGTCACCTCTGCTTTTTTTAATACAGCCTGTGGTGCTACACAAAAACACATTCTTCACCAACAACACTCTCCCCCCCTAAATAAATACATATAAATAGCACCGTATCGTTGCTTTCTCCATCTTCCATATTAACAAACTAAGTTGGATCAATTACAGTCTGAGCTATAGATATCAGATAGTGTAGCTAATATGTCTTATTTGTTTTAGCCTCGTTCAGGTAGCAGGCAGCTGGTGTTTACAGCATCACCTCCTTCCAGAAATGAGCTGACTTTTAAATACATCCCTGTACCAGTGACCTCCTTTTCTTCTCCTGTCCTTGTGCTCCTACTCATTCATGCATTAATACATTCATACACACACTTGCATGATTTAATTTTTTTTCCCATCAAGGCCATTTTATTTCATTTTATTCCCTTTGTGATTTTATGAGTCTTTCAGCTGATGGGTATCATTATTGGTTATCTGATCCACTCTTCCTCTTTCCTCATCTCTTCTTGTTTTGTTTTATGTTGTTTATTTATTCATTTCTCTGTGTCCAGGTGAGATGCTTCATAAGCCTCTTAGCGGTGTTGTTTTTCCAATGCACATCAGTATTTGTTTCCTGATTGTGTTGTGTCACTGTCATCTCTTCCTCACTATGCTTTAGCACAGTACAGATACAATAACTAAGTTGAGAGAACTGCATGTCTCTTCTCACTCCTTCCTCCGCACTCCCCTAACTCCCACCCACCCACCAGCATCCTCCGAGGCAGAGCTGCTAGCGTCTCTGTGTTTAGTTTTGTTTGCCTATATAAAGCCTCATCAATAATGCAGAGGTCCCTGACTCCTCTTCCATACGGTGGAAAGCTCTGCATGGCTTTTCTTTTTTCCTCTGCTGCTGTCGGGTTAAAACCACCTCAGGATCATAAAAAATAAATTAATCAGGAATTTGAAGGAACAGCTTTGTTCGCAGTCTGACAAAAACGCTTCTAAAAAGGTTTAATACATGTGACTCGAGTGAAGATATGAAAATGATCGAACGTTAAGATAAGCAAGACACAAAAGGAAAAGAAGGAAATGCATGAATGAATGAGATAATGTAAAGTCAAGAAGACATTTGTGTGATTAAAAGCATAACTGACGCAATATTAACTCTCCTAATTCCACCAGTCTGGTGCATTAAAGACACGTCTGAGCTGAGTTTGCTCTGAAAAAGTGTCTGAGAAGAAGAAGAAAGACAGAACCAGGGCTCCTCTCGTCCCTTTATACATCTTTGAAGGCAAAGCAATTATCCAAACGTAAACTCTCTGTACAGTTTGTTCGTTCCGGCTGACCGTCGCTCTGTCCCTCTGCTGCACAGAGCAGGAAAGGCCAAGGCTGATTCAGCCCAACGAGAAACTGGATCAGTGGTGAAGTTGAAGGTTGGTTAAATAAAAAAAGTTGTTTTTACAGAATCATACTGCAAACTTCAATACTACAGGAGATGCTAATGAGAACTGACTCAAGTAGGAGATAAATATCAAGAAATTCAACTATTTTCTGTAAATTATTAGACTATTAAACGGGTTTTTTTTTAAATGTTTGTGTTTCTAGGTAAAGAAATCATTTGTCTTGCAAGAATAGAAGCATTTTTACGTTTTCCTCTCTGTTTTTAAATTAACAGACGAAGTGGGACGCGTGGCTGAACGGACAAAAAGAGAAACTCTAACTGCAACAACAGCAACTCTGAAGAAAGAGGACACCACACCGTTTGATTGACAGGTGACCTGCTGTAAAAGCACACCGCAGTGATGAGCGCTGTGCACCAGACATGAAGACAGAGGACACAAGAGGTGACCAAGGTCATTATCTGGTTTTCACTTTCTCACCCCAGATAAGACTTACATGTGTGGGGACGAGGGCTGCTGGATACGCCAACTTGTGGTGTCTCCACATCCAGAAAGAGAAGAGGACGACGGCGGCCAGGCCTATGATGGGAACCAGCGAGTAAAGCATCGTGCTGAAGAGCTGTGGCTTCTGGGAAAATGGGTTGGAGGTGGCTGCGAGAAGAGGGAGAGAAAAGATGATAAAAATGAAGATACAAGTTTCTTACTTACTAAATAAACGTAATATCAGAGAAAAGGGGACAGGAAGTCATGACAACAGCATGCCTGATAGGCCTGACATTGTGCTACATCATCTCTGCTTACAGCTTACTGCCACTGTGCTTAGGTATCATATCAACACACACACATACACACACACACACGCAGCAGGATTAGCAAATCCATCTCGTGACATAACATAATCCGCCTGCCAAAAATAACAGAGCTGTGAACTGTGTCCGACCCCTGCAGGAGTCGCAGGGTGATGCCTGCTGGCTCGGCCTGTCCTCCCATCACAAGGTATGACAGTCTGACGCCGGACGCCGACCGCCACTGCCGTCCTGGGGGTGCGGGAGGGAGGGAGGGAGGGAGGGAGGGAGAGAAAAAGGGGCTGATGGGGCAGCACCAGCTGCATCATGGGACTCTCAGGGCGTTTGTCACAGAGATTATGAAAAGTTTTTCTCTACAGGATGTCTGCAGGTTCCAGAAAGTCAAAGTTAAAGCAACACAAAGAGACAGACTGGCCTGTTGGATAACTCAGATGTAAAGTGTGAAGTGATGAGTACAATGGCGTCAGAACTGCACATGAAATATTATGTGCGGGTCGAGGCAGAGACATATTCTCTCTTACAGAGTATTCAAGGACAGCAGAGTTGTACCTTTATTCACAGAGCAGTTGTTGTTGCTTCAGGCCAACTCTTTAAATCCACCTTGAGAATCCAATTATTGTAGATTCAACAGTAACTGGCTCCTTTGTAAATTGTGGATTTTTCTATGGGTCTTTTAAGTATTTTATGTCACCGTCTCTGTTTCAGCTTCAGTACGACGTAGCTGTTTAAATAAAGGTTAAATAACATAATATACTGAGTTATAGCTGCATGCAGAGATTAAAGCATATTAAGTGACTTCATGCTAACACTTTCTATATTATATAAGTATATCATGACCTACTCTAACACTTTAGCAGGATCTATATTAATCAACAGTAGGTTTCACACTTACACTTTAGTGAAGCGGACAATAAGAAGCCCTGTTTTGAACATTATCGCAGGTTTTAATGGGAAGATTCATTTTTCATTTCAACTCTGGCAGCACAAAATAAACAACAAAGACAAAGACATTGTCGAAGCTGTCTTTGGTTACTTTTATTATCCTTCCTTTAAATCCCTAAATATTTTCTAAGACCTGAACACCTGGAAGCTCAATAGCTGGCAGCTGTTCAGAGGACTATGTCTTTAAAATAAAAGCCTGGACGGTCTGTCGATGTCTCGAGAGGGTCGAGTTCGTACTGGGTAATGTTTTACAGCTCCTGATTCAACTGTGATTGAACCAAAAGGACTATAAGAAAGTTGTCTGGTGCAACACAGCTTATTTATTATTTGCAGTGCGTGTGTGTACATACTGTAGGCGGTTGAATGGTGTGTCTCGCTCTGTGGGGGCGCATCAGGGGCGTACAGGAACCTCTCGTTGCACATGTTGCCTTCACAGCAGCAGAAGAAAACGTCCGGACTCTCCTTCCTCTCCACACACTCGTTACTGCAGAGGACATGGAGTTTATTTAGTGCACACAGATATGTAAGATATGAAGCTGCATGTGCACACACACACACACACTTACTGCAGAAGATAGGGGGGGGGTTGTTTTCTAAAAAGCATGAACACACACACTCACAAACACACACTCCTCTCCTTCCTCTCTCCATTCCCTCGCCACCGCACAAGACATGAAAGAAAAACATTAATAAAATAACTCCTACACGCGAGCAAACAAACACACATGTACGCTAACAATCACACACGCACACACTCACTCGCTCGCTCTCTCTTTCACACTCACACAGTCATCAGATAAAAGCCAAAGGAAGTGGCAGCCGCCCTCGACTTGCTCTGGACTCTCCAGGGAGGCGAGGCGGCGCCGTCTGAGCAGAGGTACTGAAACTGTGCAGCCTGCAGAATCTACACAACTTTATGGCTCCAAAACCAAAGGAAAACAAGAGCTGAACTGGCTCCAACCAGGTTCATGTTGTAGCGAGGAAGAGACAATAATAATAATAGCATCTATTAATATCTGTTTACTGTCCTGGCTCTGGACGCTTGGATGTATAAAGCACAGCATTTTAAATTTCCCCTGTCGCTGGTGATTAAACATGTAGTGCTGTGTGAGACATTTAGATGTGGACGCACACAGAAGGACAAAACTGAGCTTGAAGTAAAGTGTGTTTAGAGACGATGTCCAACGAACACCAGTTCTCCTAAAAGAACAATATGTATATGGATTTTATGTTTTAATTGATGCATTTTCATATATTGTACACAAATCTCAATGTACAGGCTCACGGATGCTGTAGTTCACACGTTTATATACTTTTAAAGTGCTGCCTGAAACTGAACTCAAGAACTACCTGTCGTAGCAGTTGACGTCGTCCAACCAGCAGCCTTGCTTGACGACCTCCACGGTGCCGGAGACGTTCTTCCACGTGGCGAAGCAGTGCCGCCTCTTGTCTTTCTCGCCATAGCAGGGCTCGATGCCGCTGCGGTTGGTGCGCTCCTTCTCCCAGCTGGAGTTGTAGTAGGCACACTCCTGGGTCTCCGAGCGTCCCAGTATGGCACCTGGGGAGCAAGAAGAGGTTGTAAATTCAGGTTTTCTTTGTTTTGTTCAGAAGGATTTGAGGAAACCATTGAAGTTTTTGAAGCAAAGGATTTATAAGCCATCTCTGAGTCATTGTCAAAGCAAGTAATATAATTTAGTATCAATAACCTGCAGAAGGACATTTCTTTATATAAGTTGTTGTAAAAAAAAATTTGTAATAATAAAATTTACTCCTGCAGTTCCCAAATGCTTCAGAGTCAACACACCAATCAAAAATAAAAGCTTTTTTTAAAGATGAACAATAAAAACCAGCCAGGTATGACTGAAAAATAAGGTGATGGAGGAACACACTGACAAAGCAGAGAAATCTAAATCCTGTTGCCGCGCCGCGACTTTCCTCGCCGGCAAAATAACGGAGACTCTGATTCCCTGAGGATGAACACGGGCAGCAGGTCTTCGCAAACCGATATCCAGGAAAATGACTGCATGACAGCTCGTCAGTTTAGCGCTGCTGCTGCGGCCTCTCATCACCTGTCAGAGATTTAGTCCAGTTTAGACTGCTGACAAGAGCGAGGAGAGGCCGACTCCTCGCTTGCTTCCTGGAGAACTGTGATTGTTTCCAACGTATGATTTGATTTATGCTGCTACAGTGAAAAGGTGCAATGCGAAGGTTTTTACTCCTCTTAGATGGCACTGTTTTTGAGATTAATCTCGCACGCCCCGGATTCATTTTTAAGTGTTAAACTTGACAGTCAAATTATTCATCTCCATTGCGAAAATTGTGATTTATTATCTCCAGGAAGAGGAAAGGCGGGGACATGCGTGTTTGAAAGAAACTTCCTTTAGGCTACAAGTCAAAAACACCATGAAACATGTCTTTTTATGTTCAGTAAATAAGTCAAACGTTCCTGAAGGCAGCCCAGCTGGTCTGAAATGTTAAAATGTTTTTTTGTCAGAGTTAAATACTGTATTTTGGGTTGTGGTGTGTAATTAGTTTTATTATTTATGTGTTTACAGCAGTTTTACGTGCTTTAAGTTCCCTATTTATTTTAATCTTCTACCGATCTGCACTGTTGACCTTACTCAATCGTATTTACTGTTGCTTTTTAATGTCTAAAAGGCGCTCTGTGAGTTTACAGAGAAGTGCGTGTCAAACAAAGAATAATCATTATCCACTCTCCTCTGCCAGTGAATCTGTCCTGGCCTGGCCGTGTCTCCAATTACACAAGCTTCTACAAATTAGTGCTTAGCCTGAGTAATGGAGGTTAACTTTTAGGAAGGTCATGTACTTTTCAATAAAATGGCTGCTTAAGTAAAGCCAGTTAATGCCAACCGGAGCCTTGGAAGCACCACAGGTCTCTTTTCAACAACAGATGCAGATGGAAGAGAGGAGAGTGGCTACTTCACTGGCAGGCGAGGTCACCCTGCCTCTCTCTGCAGTGCTGACGCCTCTTTCTCTCGTCAAATCCATTTCCCATGAAACTATTTCACAGCAACAGGTGCAGCTGTGAGTTGTTGCCAGCATGATAGAGAGCGCATGGTTGAAGCGAAAGGCACAGAGAAGAAAAGAATAGTGTGCGCTGATGAATGAGTGGCGCCCGAGTGAGCTCGCAGCACGTCAAAAATGCAGAAATAGTTCCAAAAAAACACAAAAGAACAGAAACGCATTAAAACATAAGACGTTTGGACCGACGTGGAAGCAAAGGGAAACACAAAGCTGCACTCATATTTACATATTTACCCAAATGTGTTATATAAAGTTATTTTATAACTTTAATGCAAATAAATTACCGTCCAGATTCATTTGATTTGTGCTTGGCCAAATAAAAATACATTTTTGACAAAAATATGAGTGTTTTCATTGGGAAACCTGCTGCAGCATCACACCATGATGAAGTGTAACATCTCATCCACACCATCACGATGCCTGCTTTCTCTTCTTCCTGAGCTTCGTTGCCTTCACTGGCTCTTGTGGGAGCTGAAGGCACTAATGATGGAGAGGTATGCTGAGGTAAAGCGGAAGGTTAGCTCATTAGCCATTTGTGGTGTAACAACATTAGCCATGCTAGCGCTGATCCCTGTGGACGTTTATGCCGAAGAGCTTGGCATCTCGGTGCTACGATGAACGCAGCGGCAGCATGAGCCCGACTTCCTGTTTCAACTTCATTACACAGAAAACAAAGGAAAATGGAGACAATCATACATTTGGTTTGCATTAAGAGGAACACTAATACAAACTGTAAAATGTATGTATTTCCAGATTTAAAAAGGAGGACAAAATAAAAGCCTGTCGTCTTTGTTCCTCGGCCAAGGCAAGCTGCAACACCTCAGCACCTCCATATAGGTATTACACTGTGTGAGCCCGTGTGAACTGCAAATACAGCGCCTCGTTGTATATACGGCCGTTAAGAGCTCAAATCAATCACTTCTCTGAAATGAGGTGACAGTATAGGCCGGCTGCCTATAGCGCCGTGTACCAAAGGTGGGCAAGAGCTGGCCGGCAGTATGGCGGATGTAAAGGATATAAAGCAGAGAAATCAATCTTCTGCCTGAGTCGCAGCTCAGAGTTCACTAAAGCGAATAATGTCGACGATTGTGCAGGGACACACAATAGCACACATGCAGGCAGTCAAGAGAGACGTTTATGTGCATGTTTTCACCCTACACTATTTGCTTTCTTCTTCTTGATGAGAAATGACCACATGGTGTTTTATAAAGGCTCCTTTCTCTCTTCCAGTCATAAAAGAGATTTATCAAGGTTAACTGCGACCTACTTTAGATACGGACATTTCAGCAATGCCTCCTCTGCAAAACGTCTAAAC
The DNA here is from genome assembly GCA_036937835.1 of Pampus argenteus. Classification (NCBI taxonomy): domain Eukaryota; kingdom Metazoa; phylum Chordata; class Actinopteri; order Scombriformes; family Stromateidae; genus Pampus; species Pampus argenteus. The sequence continues at coordinate 1,715,417 of CM072883.1, read as the reverse complement.
ACCCGACCCACTTCTCAATCCGCTAGGGCTTTTTGGAAAAACTGCTTCTCACCCCGCACCACCCAAACCCCTCGCCGGCTGCCTGGTGGCTCGGAAAATTCACTCTGACATTTTAAATTTTACATTTATCGGTGGCTCTTATCCACAGCGATTGAGCGTCAAAAAAAAAAAACAACAAAAGAAATTAAGTGTAAAGGGTTAGAAATATCCCCCGGCTATCAGAGAGGATGTTTAAGAACAATTAGGGATATAATTAACTAGAGAGTTTAAGACGAAGATGGAAAAGATGATGCTGCGACTCAAAAAACTCGATCTTTTGTCTGAATGTGAAGAGCTACAGTGGAGGCTGCGGTGGCCGCAGACAGCGAGATGCACTGTGACGGATACGACGTTCACGCGCTGTGAACAAAGACATTAAGGAACTGAATCAAATACACAAAACGCCGTTGAGCTAATGAGCCAAATGTGCCAACTTAAAGACGTTATTCTTTATTCTATTCGTTTTCTACTATGGCTACATTAGACTATATACTATATAAACTTTCTATACACACTAAGTCATGTTAATGTTACCGTCATCAGCTCTGAATATAGCACGGTTAGTTATGAGCGGGTCGAGTGTTGCGTTTACTGTCACAGAAAGAGAATAAATCTTTGGTTTATTAGCACGATGTCGCCTCTCTGCTGTCTATTATCAGGCACAACGTGAGGCTGCAGGTAGCAGTTGTTGTGATATTTATACTCTGTGAAACCAGGAACATTGTACATTATCTGACTGTGAAATATATATATATATTTGAATGATTATCAGCAGGGAAAGAGGGAAAGATTACAGTTTGTGAGTCATTTTTCCAGATTTATTTTTTTTCTTTCTCCAACATATGACCATAAGACAATAAGACACCTGAGCTAAATAACAACACAAATTCAACGTTTTATCTAAAATACAAGCCAGATTTCCAATGAGGAAACAATAATCACAAGGGAGAGCGACCTTGGATCCTGTGTAGCCGCACATGTCTTTTTATTAGCAACGTGAGACGGTTACAAGGTAGACGCCACGCAGCAGAGATGGTTCTGGTCTGATCTGCGGCCAGGCCAGGGAGGTGCATGCTGGGTGGGAAATGACCGCCAACCACCTGCCAAATGTTGGAGAAATTTCGACTAAGTCTCTTTTGGCAGGAGGCCAGCCAACGCCCGGGGGTTTTGTTCCTCTCTACTCCAAAACTAAAACTGGCTGGTGAAACAGATAAACTACGTGATTAATTTAGGAGGCAACTAACAGCAAAGAAGCATCTGCTGTTCTGAAAACACTAATACATATATATATATGTATATATGTATGTATATATATGTATATATGTATATAGCTTTTTCTTCCTGTCACTTGGGATATAATGCCTTCAAGTTTCTTTCTGGTTTCAGGTGATTTCAGGGTCGTGGGTGCAGAAAAAAGCGTAAAAAAAAATAAAAAAAATAAAAAAAGGAAGAATATTACAGGTGAGTTTATTATTGGTCAATAATTGCATTAAAATGTGACATTTCAGGGTCAGGAACAATCCATCAGACGTGTTTTGTTGAGGAATACAGGAACTAATATGTAATTTCCTCTGTGCGGCTGGTCACAGGGGCAGGCTGTGCTGCGCTCTGCTCTGCAGCCTCATAATGAAGTGGCATTTTGGCGGGCCGGGCCTGCACTCGGCACTGCGTGCACCAAAGTAGGTAAACAACTCATTCATCAAGGGGGTTTTTGTGTGCCTGCCAGGAGCGGGGATTGTTCGTTATGATGGAATTTGTTCTAAGGATCAACTTATCATCTGCGTCCGGGCCGAGATGAAATAGATTTGCGGTGATGTATGGTTGTTCGGGGCGCTGGTTTGTGTGGGAATATGTGCAACCGGTGCTAAAAACAAATGGGAGTGATGATTTTTTTTGAATAGTGTTGAATAAAGAAGACGGAGGGGTCAAAACGCTGTCTGCAGAGTTGGCCTCTTGGCTTGCCAGCTATTCTTGTTGTAGCTGCTGATGCAATTTGACACTCCTCCCCCACATAACTGACTCAAGAACACAACTAAATACAGCTTTTTGCATGTGTGAATAACAACACATATTTCAAAGAAAACTCCTGATCATAGTAGTGTCGACACCCTTTGAATAAAAGCAGCGATATTTTATTCTCTATGTATGCACCAGAGCGATGTAGGAAAGAAAGAAAGCTTATAGTTTCTTTTGTCTCCTATGACAGTATGTCGTAGACGTTTTTCACAATTTTTATTAGTTGATAATGAAAAAAAATCCGTCTCTAAAGCTACGCATTGCTGTCATCGACGTGCAAGTTGGGTCAAACATATTGCTGCTCAGTAACTCGTAGATCTGGACACAAATCCATCCCACCACTCGCCTTCAGGGCAGCTCCTGGCCAGCCTGGATAAAGGTTTTTACACCATTTATAGCTGTTTGACTATCACAAGCATGAGGCACCAGGGCAGCACTGGAGACCTCTGCCCAACGGCAAGGTTACAGTCTGACTGAATATTAAGCATCATTTTAGAGTCCCATCGTACAAACTTTGAGAAGCAGTTAGCTTCGGTGCTTCAGTATTTCTGTGATGAGACTTTTATCTGATGGTAATAAACGATTATAAAACAGATGTAGGGGTAGATGGGTCCAGACACAAATGACCTTTGTTCTTTCCATTAAATTTACTTTAGAGTTAAAAGTGTTGCTGGTGTGGCCTCCGTAATGAACCCATAGTGAACAGTCTGGTCTGTGCAGACACTATTTTACAGCAGACAGTATTTCTACAGGGCAGCCAGGGTCTCGCTGCAGCGCTACGTTAACGCTCAGTCAGATGGTGTCGTGACATGGCAGCGGTGGTCAGGTTGGCTCGGGTGAGCTGGTCACAAAGACTGCACTCTTTCCATGGCCAGGAGGAGGGGACATAGTGAGGAGGGGGGGGCATTAAAAACCACCGCACTCAGCAACTGAATCCAATCCCTTTAATCCTCGCTGGTATGCCACAGCGACAAACGCCCACTGGTCTCCACCTCAATTAGCGTTGATGGAGCCGGTTGCTGCATCTCTCTCTCGCCGTGAATCGCCACCGACTGTACCGTCCGCACGGGGATCACATACCAGCGGAGCCCTGTGTGCCTCGTGCGTAATGGGCTGCGGTCGGCCGCTGCATACCGTACATTCCTTACAGGACGAACAATTTAAAAAGGCCTCGTTATCTCTCGCAGGCTTCTGTAGGAGGATCTGCAAAAAAAAAAAAAAACCTCCACCCCCCTCGCTGCTTGAATTGTTTGGATTTATTTGAAGGGTGTGTTAAGTGCCACTTGGGCTTAAAGCTGAACTGCGTATTGAATTTGCAGTGATATTGCAATATCACAAAGCCTGCAGCAGCACGGGCATTTCAATTCATTTTTATAAAACAAGCAATCAATGAGTGAGGAATGAGAGGGAGGGAGAGAACCAGCAGACAAGACATCATACATATATATATATATATATATATGTGTGTGAGGAGATAGGGCCTTTGTGAGGCCAGTTCACTGAGAGATTTCCCATAATCCACTGCTGTAAAGATATAGGATCCCATCTCCTGCTGCTTTGCTCACACTAGGAATCAAAAGACGGTCTACAAGTGTACAGAAATACACAGCGCGGTCAAGGTTAGCTCACACTAGATCACTGCCGCTGCTGCTGCTGCTCTGACTCATCTCACGTGTCCCTCTAAGACATGTTGTCTGCCGTTCAATTATGTTCACTGTTTGCACTCGCCGGCTTCACATTTGTACAAGACAAACCAATAAACGCTGGGAGTCAATAACCCCCCCGCCCGCCCTCCTCCTCTCTTTCATGAGTCCAGCCGTCCAACGACCTCAGTGACTCCTCCATCTTTATATTTAGTGTAAACTAATGACACACACTGGTCACGAGGCTCCTCGCAGCCAAAATAAAACACTAACACGTGTGTATTTATAATTGAGATTATATTACATGTGCAGTAAGTGAAGAATGTGGCTCCCTTGATGCAGAGCCACCATATATATATATATATATATATATATATATATATATATATATATCTATATATGCAGGGTTTATACTTCTGTTTATCAATACCAATTATGACTCAGTGATTACCAGACACCGCTGAGATTTCAAAACTCTGTTTCCCATCAATACTGGAAGAAAAACCTGTCACGCATTAAGAGTTTCAAGACTGAACAAATCCGCTTTTCACCTCACTGGTATTTCAGATGAGTGAGACACACTAGTGTTAACACACATTTCAGCTACAAACGCCAAACACAAATACGCACCGTTTATTATTATTCATAGTACACATTTGTCTTGTATGGCGCTAGCTTAAAAAAGGAGCTGTTGATGTTTTCGCAGCCCACGTGGTTGCTGCTCAAATCGACATGACATTTGGGGTTTATTAGACGGCGACGCAAAGTGACAGCAACAATAATACCAGGATATCAGGAGCATTCGCCCCGGCCCGCCGAGCCCCCGACACACCGCTACCCTTTAGTGGTTTTGGTGATAAGAGGTTAAAATGACCTTCATGACAGTGAGCAATCTTGGCAAGAGATGGACAAAGACGAAGAAGAGGAGGAGGAGGAAGGAGGAAGGAGGGAGCGTAAAGCAGGCGAGGACCCATGAGAGAGCCTGAAACAAGAGCATGATGAATGTACAGCTCGCAGTTTTTAATCAAGGATCAAAGCAGGGCCTCTCCGTCTGAGCAGCCAGCCTGTCTAGACTGAAACTCTCCCAAGTACATAAAGCAACATCTGCAGGATGCATTAATTACAGTAAAGGACCATTCTGCACCGTTCTCCAGGGTACCGACACATCGAGGAGTAAAGACGTGAAGAGTTTTAATCTGGAAATCAACCTCAAGTGTTTCAAACCAAACGCTCTAATCTGAAAGTGGACTCGCCCTCCGCCCTGTCGTTTGTTTTAATTTGAGGCAGTAATGCTTACGGGGCAATTCATCGACTGCACATTATGGAAGTGCGCTCGCTCGCTCTGCATTTACATTTTCAGGCTTTTAGCCGATGCTCTTCTCCAGCATGACTTACAATGAGCTGAGCAGGTAGCGTTGTGCTGAAGGACGCGCTGATAGGACCAATGGCTGGAGCGGATGTCGAACATGTGACCTCTGGGTTACGGTGTAGACCCTGTGGCCTCTCGACGGCCCCGCTGACCTTTACCAGCTACTCACTAAACACGGGAAAGCTGAATATTTAGTATAACAACGTGTCCCTTAATAAACAAGACAGTTAAAATGCAATAAAACATGTATTCTCTCCAAATAAAGACGTCTGATTATCATTAATAACAGAATAATCATTTAAACCAGCGACTGCACCTTTACTTCCTATAAGGAGGTAAAAGCTGAATTAAATATGGCTGTTATTTTAGTCCCTCGCTGCCTCTACGCGGCTGTTATAAAAAGACTCGGAGCCGAACAGCATTTGCTTTGACCTGTGTGGAGTATCTGAAGATTTAACGCATCAATAAGCTCACAAATGTGCACTAAACTGCCTTTCAGATGATTTCTTCTCATTACTCAACCCCTGTGTTGCTTTTTCAGTGTATTGTCCTGTGTGGCAACGCTCAGCCCAGAGCGCGCAGGAGCAGGTTGAAACAAATCACTGCTGCTGAAGAAAACCCCCTCGACAGCAATTACGGCCTTTTTTGATGAATATTAATTGTAGTGAAAGTTTAGATTAGTCATTTATGTGGTGAGTGTTTTAAGATGCCTGAAGCCTTTCGAAGCCTGTTAAAACACCTATGTGTGATTGCATCATTTTTACCCACAATGCCTTTTCCCCATTGAGCAACACGATCAACACGATCAACAAATCACTCGAAGTTCATTTACAACGTAGTTCAATGACCAGACAAAACTGGACCGACACATAAACAAACAGAGACGCAGTGATTATAAGTGAAGTCTACTAAAGGTTGCTGCGTGTCTCTTTTCTTCCGTTTGAAAAAAAAAGTCATTAGTGTCAATGCTAAGCTTTTATTTTTGACTTTTACCTTGAAAAACACCATTTTTCTCTAATTCATAGACAAAACGTTGCCAACGTATGAATACAAAGTTCATATTCCAGTGAATAAATGCAATCAGAGACACTTGCATCACTGAAAAGCACACAAAAAGCCTCCATGATGCTGGTGGTGTGTACAGAGCACAAACCACCTGGCCACGGGGGCTAAATTTAACCAGTAGAGGCTCATAATTTCCCTCAGCAAGGTTTGGCAACGCGGCGTCTTTGGTCCCTATTTTACCTCCAAACATGAACTGGAACAGCGCTTTGTTTTTATGATGCTAATGCACAGAATGATACACAGCCCTGGAAGGAAGTAGCCTGGCTAGTTGGGCCCAATGGGAAATCCAGGCTACATCTGGCCTTAACAAATACACCTGTGCTTTTGGAGCCTAATGCATAATGCAATAGAGCATATTAGAAATAGACGGGGGGAAAAATGGGACAGAGCTGGTAGCCGGGCGGCCTCTGACCGCGCTTGGAAACACCCAAAACGCTGCAGCACGATAACAGAGAATGATTTACACACATAACCCTGTTTTTATTTCATACTGAATTTACACTTTGAGCTTCACTGAAATAGATAATAATGAGAAATTATCATATTAATTATTACATTATTGATGTTTGGATGGAGAAACGTTATTTATTTTATGCAATTTTTCCAATTACTGGTGAATGCGTGTTTTTCTGGTTGTGATTTTTAACTACTTACAGAGTAAATAATCAGCTCGAGCAGTCAGAGTCCACATGCGTTTTAGTCAACTATTAGGACACTTTGTCAAAGCTGTGGGCCTTTATTTACATTGCAAATTTCAAAATTAAATGCTAATTTTTTTACTCTATTAGTTCCTGTTTCTGGGTTTTGGTTGTTCAACTAATGATTAACAGTGTCTGGTCTTTTTTGGTCAAATTTTCCACCATGTCTCAGATTTCATTGGCCTCAAAATGACTATAAGAAACAACCAAAACCAGATGAAAATGCTTCAAAAATCATTAAACCAACGTATCCCTTAAAAAACGTTAGTTGAATCAAACTAATGTGTTTAGATACTGTTTCAAGTTGAGTTTGATGCATAGCAGAGCTGAAACTCAATCATCAGATCTGTTGTGCAGCCGAGGACGGGTGTTTTTGTTGGTTTTTTGTTGGTTTTTTTATACCCAGAGCGGCTTCATCCTCTCCATACTGATGTAACCTTACACTGGTGTGCAAGAAGATCAATGCCTGTGTGAAACTGCTGCAGTGGACAAAACAGGAGGCCGAGACTTGACCCGTCCATCTATCAGGCTTCTTTTACTCCACATTAGCAGCAAAACATGACTTATACATGTGTGTAGCGTGACCTCCACATGGAGCGCATGATGGTTCACATCATGTTGAAAGCAGAGGAGAAACAGGGCGGCGTCTTGTTGCTTCAACGAGAAAAAACTGTGACCGTCACGGGGTCAAACGACCAAATACTGCCGTTATCAACCACATGAGATATGCATCAGACACCATATGATATGATGCTCACCTACTAGTCATCGTGGGCGTTGACACACGTTTACAGGATCTCACTCTACATATGAAACTTTTAATCTCTCAGCCTTCAGATCACATTCAATCTGACAGGAACTAAAAGTGTCATAATGAAGCAGCGCAGTAAATATTTACCAAGATGCAGTTCAAGCTCACACCAGATCTGAGACAAAGGTCGAGCTCGGCTCAACATCCGCCTGCAGCAGCACATCGGGACTCAAACTCAACATAAAGCATTGAATTTTTTTGGCATGTTGCTGCGCTCTTATTGGAGGTTTCTCGGTGTCGTCTTGAACTTCACACGTAATGAACAGGTGAATAATCACCTACAGACACCTGGCCAACACTTGAACCAACCACCAACTAATACCGTATTCGGGAAGCATTTTAATTTCAACTCAAACCTTCAAAGACATTAAAGCCGCCGTTAAAGGACAATTCCACTGCAACTTGAGATTTTAGTTCATATTTTCTGCTACTAAAGTGTAATTTAAAAGCTTTTACAAAGACCAGATATGTTTAACGTAAAGTGAAGTTAAGTTAAAGTCACCAACACACCTCTGGATTAACCCTTTCCTCCTCATTAACACCTCGCTGACCCCATTGACATTCATTATGCACCCACCTTTGGGTAATGAGGACATATAACAGGCTGTTTGCCAGCAGGAGGTCTGAATCTATAGTAGCAGGGATCAGATTGAAGATGAGTGGAGATTATATTGATGCTTATGTGTCCTGGGATGCTCCCAGCACCTTTTATTTTCTATTACAGACTAGGAGGTATGTCTATGCTGCAGGTAACACCTTTACATTAAAATAATGTCCCACTGGGAGCTTCTCAAGGACCCCTTCAGGTCCCAAGACCCCATCTTGAGCACACCACTGACATCTGCAACAAGCACAATGCACATACACACATGAAGCATGCAAAAAAAGGCAGAAATAATGAGGCGGTATGGTAGGATGGGATTATCTGCCCCCTTCCCTGCACAGATAAACGGCTATGCAAAGCCTTCTGCAGAGGTAACAATAAGCATTGCACTGAATTATCCATGCATAACCTCTCCACACCCACCTGAAGAGCAGGAGATGAGGAAAACGGCGAAGGCCAGTTTGGTGGCGTCTCCCATTTTCCATCCGAATCTGATCCTCTGACTAGAAAGAGAATAAAAAAACAAAAACAAAAACAAAAAAACACAAAAAAAACACAAAATCTCAAAAATTAAATGTCTGGTTGCTCCAGGGAGCACTGTCTCTGCAAAAAGCACATCTTTAAAATGTCGAGATGGAGCCTAAATCCAAAATATCCCAGGTAATGCAAGCCTTACTAGTCCAAAAAAAGAAGAAGAAGAAGAAGAAGAGGGGAGGAAGAGCAGGAGGAAGAAGAGGAGGGGATGGTCGCTGGTATTTCCAGGTTTACAGACACGCAATGGAGAGCGACTTGTTGGCATTCAAGCCCGGGCTGCCATGTATTTGCCAGGTCTGCAGCATTGTTATGAACAGCCGTGTTCACCTTTGCGTGTTATTCTCAGAGGAGCGGAGCAGAGAGCCGAGCCACAACCGGGCAGGGCGAACATCCATCGGACTGGAAATCAAGCGCACACCGCTCTCCGATCAAAACTTCTCTCCGGTGAGCTCCGTGTCTTTAAAACGTCAAAAGCGGCGTTTAAATGAGCACCAGCTCCTAGCATGAAAACAGGGGGTTTAAAACGGTGAATGTTGGTGGTATATTCCGTGTAGGACGTATCAGTTTAGTCCGACAGTCCGGCAGCGCTGCCCGGCCACAGCCAAAGCTCCGTCCGCTCCAGCAGGGAAACACAGCCGAGTACGAGGCTCTCTCCGGGGTGTTAGCCCTCTCCAAAAATGGGCCTTTCCCCGTCGAAATGACTCGAATGGAAACACAGACACACTATCATATGATAGCAACAACCGATCAAGCTGCCGTTAATCCGTGTAGCTAATGCAGCTGTCGAGTTTAGGACGAGCTGGTTTTCCAAAAGTCCGCTGTCTTCTGGTCGGGACAAATTTTTCAAGATGGCGTAAGTGACCCGCGTGAAGGTAGCCGAACTGATACACAGCGCTTCCGGTGAGTTATTTCAGAATAAAACCTTTCAACGAACCATTTATTATATAAACAAGATCTAACTAGGTTGTTCTTATATCCACTGCACATACATGTCATGTGTTACAGTACAACATTAATTAAATTCAGATATCATACCACTGAAGTTCACACTTTGTTGGGTCATTCAATTGCACCATCTTGCATCATTTGGGAATAAAGTGCAGCTTTTCCAGCTTCAGGTCCTCTGAAGTAGCTTCAAATTGATGAATCTTTCTTAGTACACAGTGTGCAAAAAAGCAGATTATTGAAATACAAATATTACTGTATATTATGCGTATATATTAAGCATTATAAGAGGAGATACTTGGTTTTTAGTCGTAGAGTAAAATAATATAATATATATAATAACTGGTTAATACAGGCTGGAATTGTCCCAGATTGTTTTTTGCCATTACTCTGCATTGTTACCTAATCTGGAGCCCTTTGTAAAATAATATAGCATATTCTATATATAGTAGCCTATATAGTATATATTACTTTATTATTTTAGGTTATGTCAAGAGGCTAATGGTATTAACATGATTTTGAATTAAATTAAATTATGCTCCATGGTTAATATGATTTGAATTTGTAGTTTCTAGTGACTGTGGATTTGTGTTTTATATTTAACAGCCCCACTATTACCGTTTGTTGTTGTTATTGTTTTTGCTTTTATTTCGAAGGCAAAATAATTAAACTTCCTGTACCAATAGTGCTCATTCAAGGCAACTTGATGCAACCGTTTTACAAACCAGGGATTGTTTTTGTTCGGGAAGGCTGCTCGTTTTAGGCTCCAGGGTTTGCCGTTGCGTCAGCAGCAGGGCGGCCAGAGTCAATAAGTCATTTTATTTTAACATAAGAAATAACCAATATACTGTTATATCATATAGACTTTGTTATCTGCAGATAAAAAAAAGGTTATTGTAGGGCACAATCTGTATACTCCTACAGTATAACCAATGTTATTAAACATGTATGTATATATATAGGGAACACATGTAAACATATGTACAAACATTATATAAAACATCATCCCATAGCCAATTATAGCAGTGCCTCACATGTTTAAACCATAAAACGTATCATATTTTAAATCAAAACGTATAGCCTGTCACTCCATGTAGGTCAACACCAATTGCACCCACATATAGCCTCATACTGCAGTATGTGCTACTATACGGTCACATATCAGATTTCAACATGGGTTGGGTGCTCAGTAATAAAATGCTGAGAATACCGTGAAGTACAGATATAGTTTTGGCCCATCCTCAAATCTGTGTGACACTAATCTCTCTAATGGCCCAGAGCAGATCTCCAACCATAAGCGCTGCTAAACGATTAAGAGGTCAAAGGTCTCCGGGGATTTCTCTGCCAAGCTAGAAGCTGAGTCACCTGTTCTATATTGGAGTGTTGGCTTTCATCTACAGCAAAACACACAGTCCTGTACATAAGTAAATGGTTGGAGCTCCAGGCACTAACACCGGCCGGGTGAGGAGTTCACTTCCTGTGCATGTTATTCCCCTCCGGCTCTCCCCAGAAAGAAGCTCAGCTCTATGTTTCATCATGTCACACATTCACAACTGATAAAAAAAATATTAGAAACATGAATAATAGATAGCAGGGTCTATTTTAGGAAACGTATTTATGATAACCAGCTATATAATCAGATTAAACCTTATGGTAAGATTCCTTTGTCTTGCGTCACAAACAACTGACTAATTCAATTACAGGAATTGAGGGTGAACCGTTCATGAACTCCTGCTTCAACAGTCCTTTTGCATGAAACCAGACACTAGTAGAGGAATCCTGCATCAGCTGCAAAATATCAAGTATCACGATTTTAATAATCAATGAGGTTATCCGAGAGAGAATTATACAGTATCGCTGAAAGATTAGAAATTCTTTATCATATCTGAAAGGCTATAAATCAGTATCATAACAGTAAAACAGCAGCACAGACAACTTTTAATCACGTACATTTGTTTTTAAAGACCTTCGTTTGCCTCGAACAATATCTGAACATTTACATAAAAGGTTGTTCAACTTTTATTAATAACCTAATGTTGTTTTTGATGACTAAAATGTAATTGAAGGCTTTTGAAAGTAGATAAATATTCTCATGCTATTAGCAAAGTACACAAGCTCCTTTTATTCTCTGTGGTTGGTAATGCAGAGGATGAATGATTCAGCGCTGGCTTTACTGGGTCTCCTTGATGCGTTTCATGTCGTCATCCGGCTCTGTTTGTTTGCTCCGAGGTCACTGAAACCCAACGAACTGCGGTGATGCAGGTAAATATCATTACTGCCATTAAGGAGGAGAGTTTCTTGGCCTGTTCTCTGTGTTGTGTTGTCTTCTCTTAAAACTTTGGTTTATTCTGCATGATTACAAATGACTAATAGTTGCATCAATAACCAAATATGTAGTGATGATGTTTAGCATAAAAATTTTATTTTACCACAGTAACTCTGATCCCTTCATGCAACATGAAAGGAACATGAGACGCTTCAGTCAGCGTTCAGCCACGATGAAGGGATGACTTGCATTATGCTCATGAGCTTGGGTTGTGTTTCTGTCTGTCTTCCTTCGAGTGGGGAAGACCTACAGTTCTGGTCCTGGAGATTTACCGCCCAGCTAATCCCATTACTCAACTATCAGATGCCAAATCCCCTCTAATGGCATTACACGTGCCAGAATTACGTATGATGATGCTTGCTAATGAGAGCTCAGCAGATATACCTTACTGGAACCAGTGGCCTTTGTGCACAGAGTAGCCCCATGGCTCTGTGGCTTAATGGACTCAGTATTGAGTGTCGAGGGAAGTCAAATTTATTGACAAAGTGCTTTTAACAAAAAGCAGGTTGCTCACAAAGTGCATTGTACATCAACAAAGGATGTAAATACACTGAAAACTGCAAGCAAACACATCGAAATGTTGATAGTTGAGGCTGGAGAGGATGTGTTCGTGATGTGTGGGTGAGTGGACACTTTAAGATGCGAGCATGAATGATGGATGGAAGGATGAAGTTTCCCATACAGCCTTCAAATCAGCCGAGGGCAGCCGCGTCCTCTGCATCTGCAAAGGTCATTTTCACAGGCTGATATGTCCAGTGTTGTTCTGCGGTGCTTCTAGTCTGATAATTTGAGGTCATTTTGACTTTTTGTTCAGAATAATAAATACACAAGCATGAGATTATTAAAGCTCAACTTAACTTTGGGTGAAAATCCTGCCTTTTTCTGACATCTAGTGGCTTAACTTGTTGCTTTGCTGCAGCGGTGGAGAAGTTTACTCAAGTACACAGTGACATCCCTGCTTTCCAGCCGGGTGTTAAGTTACTCTTTAACATCTCATTGCAAAACCATGCACATTCATCTGCTGCTGTAACAGCCTCTACTCTGCTGGTTTCAGGGATCTGATCCCATCCAGACACAAGAGCATCGGTGACGTCGGACATTCACCAAACTGGGAAATCCATACAGAAACTGCAGTGGGCAAAAAATAGAGTCAAAGTCACGTTAAAGAGACGCTGGATCTCATTTCCTACATCAGCCAGCGCTCCAGTATTAGAACCAGCAACCCCCTCGTGGACCAAAACCGTTTAAATCTACTCTGAGATATTTCAGCATCACTTTAACACTCAGCCAGAGAGCCATTGTACGTCCACTCAGAGCGAGCATCGCACCAGAAGCCCCTCTTGTCTAATTTAACACACGTGATTAAAAAACCAGAAGCGGCAGCAGGTAGTTTGGTGGCCGGGCAGCTTGGTGAGTGACGGCTCTATGAACCCACAGCTAAAATCAAAGCCTTATTCCTTTTGCTCTTAAGCGCCCAGGAAAATGATTTATACGCCTGCTTTTGGCTTGTCGCAATGCCACTCAGAGCGATTTATCTTGTCTTGGCTCTTGCTCTGTGTAGCAGGAGCCGGCCAACCTCCCCCTCCCTCCTTTCTGTTGTTTCAGCATGAATGATCTTTTCCATTGACAGCTTTGTTCATCCCTGCAGGCAGATCTGCACCTGTAACCAAAGCCTGGTGGATACCGGCCTAATTACCGTTCTCATCTGGCACCCAGCTGCCTTCCTTGTCCTCGCACGAACCCATACAGCAAACCACAGAAGTGGAGGAATTAGCGAGTTAAAAATGAGCCTTCGTTGCTGCTGCATGAAGACTACATTTCTCCACAGCAGCACAGCGTTTCAGGGGCAGGAGGACACATGAAATTAGCCAAAGACAGAAAGAACACACCAAATCTACTGTTACATCGCCAATTGTTGACGACAGTTCACGCTTGTGTCATGGAGGCAGGTATCACTGTCTTCTTAATCCCCTGCATGCCTGCCGCGATCTGTAACAGCTACTGTTTTAACACAGAGACACACAAGAGCTGTCAGCAGCAGAGCCTTGAAAAATCAGACTCTGAAGGCCAACCGGAGGAGGGAAATGAACTGCGTGTACCCGGGAGGTTAACAGGTTCAATCTCAGTATGAAAAATCAGAGCACATCGCAGGCAGCATGGAGGGATTTCACTGTTTGAATACATGTATGACTTCATGTAACTGTATATGAAGAATGTGGGTGTTGCGAAACAAAGCGTGCAGCCTTCTGCGCTTGAATAAAGGTGGAATAAACAATATTTCCTGTACTGGAGTGGATGTTTCTGATGGACATACTGAACCAGACTAGATGATGACGCAGGCTGCAGCGATGCACATTGCATGGTATAAACTCCACGAAGGACAAACTTATTGTGAAGCTTAGAGCTCAATCATCAAATTCTTTTTATTAATTCTGCCCTGAGCTCTGTGCCGTATGTACTCATATCAAGGCCTGCCGCTGTAGCATTTATATGCAAATCCTGCCCTTTGCCAAGCTGTTAGATGAATACTGTACGTCTCCTTGTGTTTCTTTCCATTCTTATCCTCTAAACAGTTGTTTGCATTCAGATTTCTCCTGGATTATGTTCCTGTGTAGTCATTTCACGGCAGCGAATCCTCTGAGCTCCGATCCGTCGTTCAGACAGGAGAGTTTGATGTTTGCAGGTGTAGTTTTGGATCAGCAGCACCGTTGAACTGAGCTACCTCTCCTCAAATATAACTTCTTCATTCTGTTCTTTATTTTCCTCTCTGGAGGGAGCGCGAGGGGCGGGTGTGACGCAGCGCTGACAGCTCTAAATTTAATACGCAGAGGTCCAAAAATATGTGTCATCATGACCAGGCTAGTTTGAAAATAACACCGGGTTTAAGCTGAGGCGGCCATGCTCCGAGCATGACGTGAGTCTTATGCAATCACACAATGAGCCCGTGATATTTGGGGAATGTAACTCAATATGCCAAAACCGTTATAGACAGGTTGTTGCCAACGTTTTGGAGGGCAACTGTGCAGGCGTAAAGGGCCATTCCCAAAACACGAGAGCAACAAGTCACAAAGTGAAATTAAATTCAGTGTAATTTTGCAGATGATTAAATTATAAAAGTAAAGGTTATCCCTGCTTCTAGTGCTTTATGTAATATTCTTATGATGCTTAACAATGCACCTGAAGATAAGAGTTACCTTCATTAAAAAAATCAATTAAAGTAAAAATAAACCTGGAGTTTTAAGTCTTGATCAAAAGCTGAATCTTTGGATTAAAACCTTCATAGTAGGAAAAGCTAATCAGTTACAGCTGTGCTTTACAAGTCAAACATGTGCTCATCTTAACAGGCAGCAGACACGCCTCTACGTCACAAAGTCTGAAGGGAAATTAGAAATATTATAGGTTAAAATGAACATGACTGGAGGAGCTGGAAACAGGTGGGCAATTACCTGAGAAGTGAAATGTTCAGAGGGATTTGAACGCTGACAAGCTGTCATACCTGCATGAACTGTTCTTACCTGGAAGCCAGAGTTGTTGACAATAGAAACATGAGGATATGTGAGTAAAAACCTTCTACCTGACTGGCATTTTCAGGGGTTTTCTTTTAGTTTTCATGGTTCTCTGTGATATGGCAGGATTTTCTTTAATCAAACATCCCACTAATTCAAACTTCTCGTATGACACGAACAAGCTTTTTTATTTTTGATGATGAATATGATTCGATAAATCTATTTTTGATATCAGGCGCTTTTCTGGATTGTTTTCCACAGTGTAGCTGGTCGTCATAGCGGCGCCACGTGTGTTTTCACGAGCCTCAACGGAGGTACCAGGTGCTATTCACAACTTCTGTCCATGGAAACCCAAAGAAGAACGTTTCCAGTCGAGTCGAGCTGTGAAAAAGCAGCGATGGAGTAGTTATGAGGATAAGTGATCTGTCTGGTCCCACCTCAGGCCCACCGAGGAGCTTATTTTTGTTCTCTGCCACAGCAGCGATTTCTAAAACTGGATGATGTGACAGGACGCTGCCACAATTAGAAAGGGTTTCCTTTCAGAGGTCAACGTGCTCACCGTGTTTTTACTCATTTCTGATTGGTTTAGACATAAATGAGAACATCTTGGTGATGAGGCTGCCTTTAGTTTGTGAGCTTTGCAGATGCAGTTGTACAGTAGTTTTATTCGTGGGTGTGTAATGAATTAAGTTACAAAATCATTTCACTTGCAAAACCTGATTTTCTGAAAAATGTTCCCATGAGAAACGTAGTTGTGTTGCATGTAAACATAGTGGAGAAAAGTGAATGTAAATCCCTGGACGAGAGAAAGAGCACCAGAGTGTGTGTACAGTAGTCGTGCTGCAGGGAGGAATTCATCATCCTGCACTTCACATCTACTCGTCATGAGAAACTCAGTGAACACATGTTTACACGACTAAAAGAGGATGAATTATTGCCTCCTGTTTATGTCCAATCAGACATTGTGGAGGCCTATTCAAAGTGCTGTCGCTGGCTTAATCCCCACTCTGTGTGTGTGTGTGTGTGTGTGTGTGTGTGGTCACAGATAATAGTTCTGGCCTTCCTGAACTGTGTGACAACACTCAACAGCTGTAGGAAGCTCAGCCAAGGACCTCTCTCTCTAACTCTCTCTGTCTCTGTCTCTGTCCGTCTTTCTCTATTTCTCTGTTTTTCTTTTCTTCTTCTTCTTCTTCTGCCTCCCTGTCTTCATATCTGCCGTTAATAAAGCATAAATACCATAAAATGAATCTTTAAAAAATGCAAATGCACAGTCTACGTTGTCTTTAACATATCCTGCATATTTCCAGATCTGTATTTATATTCTGCTCTTTCTGGTCATTTTCAACATTTACCTAAAAGTTGCTTATTCCATAATATTTACTTATTTCTGAAATTGAATATTTTCTCTTTCTTTTTCTTTCTGTCTTCCTCCATCTCTAGACAAAACATTGTTGTTGTCCTGCAGCAGATGGTTGTATTCTGCCACCCTCCACTCCCACAATGCACTGGGGCCCCATGTGGGAGTTAAACCCAGCCAATAGCACCTCACATGTAGTGAGTATTATATGCAATGCATAGAAATAAATGATCCAGTAATTTAGTTGCAGAAGCACATTTTTATGTATCCTGTTAATCATCATGTGACCCCTGACATTTATCTTCTGAACTCTTTGTGACAGTAAATTAGTGTGTGTGCGTGTGTGTGTGTGTGTGTGTGTGTGTTCAGCTTCTAAGATCAGAGATATAGGTTTGGTATAAATTGAATATCTTTAGTCCAATTGTCTTTGTCACTGAAACAGACTTTACTAAACCGTCCAAATGAAACAGAAACATATAATCGAGGGATTAATCATTGCCGTTGCAGCTCCACTGCTTTCCAGCCAGCAACATTTAAAGTGCTGCTGTATTTTGGAAGCAAATCTCCGGGCAGCTTCTCACCTGACTGCACTTCTATAAAGATTTAGCTGTGTTGGAAGGAGCAGCTTTACCTTGTTTCGTTACTGAACTCCTCTCTTGGCATTTTTCTGTTCGGGTAAAGGAAGTGAAGGGAGGGAGGCAGGGAGGAAGAGACGGTTCTCGGTCCAGAGACAGTGACATCAGCAGAGCCTTTGGCGCCGCTTATCTTTGCAGGATCTCCCAGCTGCCCTGGCATTTCCTGAAACGGGCCACACACACTATCAAACTGAAAAGAGTCAAAGAACCTTGAGGGAGGTTTTTAAATGGAAATTAGGAGGAATAATCCAAGAAGGTTAATAAGTTATGTTCAGTCTTTCACATACATGGATTTAATAAATAATAACAATATATAGGATAATAATGATCCCCAATGATGTCATGTTTTTTTGATGCTAAAAGACGCCGTGTTGTTTGTGTGTGTGTGGCTTCCTGCAGTGACTCCTTCCCACATTTCCACTGGCGCATGTTGTTGTGGTTTGGGTGAAAATCCTGTACTGGTACTGTGTGTGTTTTCATGTTCAGCATATTTTGAGGTTTAATGAGAAACACTGGCTGACCTTTTATTAAAAGTATGCAGATGTGGAGCCGGCTGAACGTCATAGTCGCCTGTTATTTTGTGTATTTTGTCTATTTTGTCAGCGTTTTCTGATCCTGTGGTTTTAAGTCTGTTTAATCAAATACAACACTGTGCGTGTCGTTGCTGAGACGCTGTGTGAATATGTGATGTTTGTGTGATTATTTGTTTATTACTTGTCAAACCAGCTTGCTGTGTTTCAGGAATGTCAACATCCATGGAGCTCTTTGTCAGGCTCAGATATGATGGAGGTGGATCAGCTGACATGTTTTCATTTCATCTGTGGGACAGTTTTGGCTCATCCAAGTCTTTGCATCTTTTTTTCAAACCTATACTTTGTTTGCTTTAGACTAAATCAATAGATAAGCTGCATTTTGATTGGTTCTGGCTGCAGGACTTTTCTAAAATCTGTCACATTAGCCTGCATGTGTCTCAAATGAAAGGTGTGGCAGATGTACTGATGTATGGATGCGTTCCTCAAGCCCAAACATGACCGATAGATAACAGCAGCTGAATAACCGGCGTGGTAACGTGTCCCACATTGTGCCTCACAGACATGGCTTGTTGGTTGTAGGTTCACTCCTTTTGGTCAGATGTGTCTGAGGTGGGAGTGAGAACATAACCACAGGCTCATCCAGGTTGGACGTGGGTTTTAGTTGATGGCGGTTGGATCATTTTCCAACCACAAACAAACTATTCCAGAGTTTGTTTTGGGTAAAACGTACCTTTGTTCAGACCTGCCGGGCTGCAGAATCAGAATCATTAATGTAAAGCCAGAGATCTTAGTGTCATTAATTATAAAGTCAGCGTAATTGTGTTTCTTTTGCACTTTGTCTTAATATTTCTAATGTTTAACGTGTCTTCTGTGTTCCTGAACGCAGCGCTGGGATCGACAGAAACAGGCGAGGATGAATATGTGCCACAGATTGCTTCCATCTCAACTTATTTGCTTCGTTTAGAGAGTTTACGAGGACACATCGCAGAAGGAGAATTCGACAGCGACCAGTAAACTACCTCTGTTTGTCTCTCTTGTTTACTCCCTTTGCCTTGTTTACCGTCTCACACGCTGACACTTTAAATGCCAATTTTGAATCCACCAAATTATGATTAACGCAGCAGTTTTCTGAATGCGCTTGTGAAGATAATGACATTTAAACTCTGAACTTTTTGCATGCAAAATAAATAAAATAAGATAAAATATATGACGTTTAATTTAAAGAGCCGGTCACACACTTCACACATGTGCACACACACATCCAGTAATGAACTTTAGCAGGCCAGCTATGCACAGTAAGACAATTCCAACGCTCACACACACACTGACGCAGCGCTGCCAGCACAGCTTGCCATTAGCCCAGGGTTGGCCGACTCCAGACGATGTTTCCAATCTCTCACACCATCTGCTCCTCGCCTCGGCGCTACCAAAAGGAGGAAGAGTGCAGCTTCCTCTTCCTCCTCCTCGTCCTCCCTACGAGGCTGGCCATCTTGTGAGGAGGTGTGAAAGCTCGGGGACATGATGAAACCGCTTGAACATATTAGTGATAGTGTGTGTAAACTTTTTTTTACCGTATGTATAATAGTTATCTTGCTCAGTAGCGGTCGCTCCAAACCAAACGTAGACAACTCACACAATCGATAAAGACAGGACACTAAAAATAAAGTACCATTAACATAATATACACATGCAGGTTATAGTGCAATAACATCAATAACATTTAGCATTAATTTCCTGGAAATGATGGATTTTTAATTCCTCTGGCGGGAAAGTTCATAACAGCTTTCAAACTGTCGATATTTGTTTTTCACTCGATGACAAATTCAGGTTTTTAATGAAGGTGAAGATATGAAAAAACAAACAAACGTTAACAAACAAAATGTAAATACGGCTACACGGACGAGGTTGAGGATGGATGCAGAATATAAAGCAGAGGACATGATGCATCATGCCAAGAGCTGACAGAAATACTACATGAATCATGTGTGCTGATATTACACAATGTACTTTCTCTTTCTTTCTCCGTGCAGTTTGTTTTCACACAGCTCTGCTGATGTAACGTGTTGCTCAGTCACTTTCTCCTTTTGAATAATTATTTAGTAATAATTGTGTGCATTGTAGTGACAGTATGTCTCTCTCATTTCTGAAGTAAAAGCTCATAACACTGAAAATCCACCTGTCAGCAGCTTATTAAATCATTTGTTTTCATTCCTCTGCAAGATGTTTGACTCCTGTCTTCCTGCATTGAAAAATGAAGGCAACAGTATAAATAATAGAAGACGGCTTTGAAGCACAATTTGCACAAACTTCATTACAATCTTCTTCGTTATACATCATCTGTATATGATGCTGAAAAGGTGATTTTTCTTGCAGTGAAGTGTTTAATTTAATTTATTCATGAACTCATCCTCCCTCAACTTTGAATTCAGTTACTGGTCTTCTATGTTTCTGAGAAAGCTTTGCAGAAAAGACAAAGCTTGAATCAATTTAAATATATCTTGCCACGTATCTGTTTTCAAGTCACTCGTCCAGCCAAACTGTCCTTTCTTCACTTCCTGCTCGGGGATAGCTGGCCGCTCCCAGGCCGGCTGGGGGTTGTAATCCCTCCAGCAGCTCCTGGCTCTGCTGGACTCTCCGTCCTCCCAGAGGAGGCACTGAAAGCAGCTTTTAAACAGTTCTTTGTCTGGCAGTAAATCACAGTGTGCTTTTACTTCTTTTTAAAAGTTGCAAAAGTTGGTAATGAAAAAGAAAAAAGAAACATCTGACATGGAGATGATTTTACTTTTGGTTGTTCTGCTAGATGAACCTGTCAGTGATAACGAATACAGCCAAAGCTTCACTTGTCTTGTAGCTACATTATATTTAAGGGTCAGTCAGATAATAAAAAAAGTTCTGGGTAAAGTTTGATTCTTCAATATTTATATTCCCAATACACTGTACAGAGTGCACACAGAGACTGAAAAAGAAATAAATTCAAAGTCGGACTGGACAAAACACGCAGCAACAAAATGAAGCTTTGAATAATCTTATTGAGTCAAAGTCAGGTCCTTGAAGTGAACACCTCTCAAGGTGAATCATTTCTGGTGGCATTTGAGTAAAAGAAGCTGCTTTTCAAGCACGTTTGGCATTTAGAAAAAAATATTTCCTACCAGCCTTTGCTCTTTCTGGTTTTAAAGGGACAACATCTGACTATCTTCCATCCGTGTTTTAAGCCTCTCTCATCAAGATGATTCATAGGAGTAAATTCCTGACCTTCCTCAGAGATTATGAGGATAAATCATCACTCATCATAAAACTGGTCCCATGCAAACAGGGCTTAACATGGAACAAGCCAGCAAACCCTCAGATCAACAGAAACCTCTAGTTTTATTCTTGATGCAACCGATCTATTAGTATCTGTATTCCACATGCAGATGTCTCCGTCTTTCTCATCACATGTCTCTCCTCCAACCTCAACCCCTCCCTTTGATTGCTTCTCAGTCCATTTTCTTTCTTTCTTCCATTTTCATTTTCTTTGGATGCAACTTTAAGTATTTACCTGTTTTAAATCCATCTATCAGCCACACATATCTGAATAATTTATACACACAGACCTCTTTCTCTGTTACTCTTTTAATCGAATTTTCCATATTTTCCTTTTTTTTTTAATAAAAGCAGACCTTTACAGGCATTTTTCCTGCTTTCTTCTTCTTTCTAGTTAATTATTGCTCTTGTGGATCTGCTTTTGTCAAGCTCATTTTTCTTCTTTGTTGATGGATACGTTCTTCCTCCGTCTCATTTCTCTTTCCGTGCAAACCTGTCTCATTTTCTCCCCTCTTGCAGGCTCATTTTCTGTCTATCTTCATGGATGTGCATCTCTATCTCTCATCCTGAGTCATTGTCTTTAAATACAAGACAATGTTTGTGTTTCCTTTCTTGCAATCTTATTTACTTTATTTTGCTTCCTGATGTTGTCCCTCCTCTAATTTCTCTCTCACGCACTAAAACTATTACTGAAATTGGTTTGTTCTGCAAACTATGCAGCAAAGAAACAAGTGAACGCAACAACATTTAATCTTTAATCTAATCTTTTTTATATTTTTACACTCTTTGATATCTATACTCCCAGGAATTGTTCTTTATGTATACGTTCATTGCTCGTTTTCTTTAAAGGATAAAGCTGCTGATGTTCTGTATCTTAGCCCTTTCTGACCTCCCTGTGTGTAAGTGCATAAGAGTGGGAAGACCAGATTGGAAAAGAAATTAAAATATCAATTGCCCGAGGCAGAAGAGTTGGTGTATTGATTTGGAGATGACAACAGATGTAGTGAATAAATGATGACGTACATGTAACTTAAACATCACTCAAGCCTTCACTGAAGAGAGAAAAGCATCAGATGTAACAATCCTCACATTATGACATGAAACAAACAGGAATATCATATCTCCATCAGGTTTTCTATTGCTTGTTGTTTGACTGATGCTCTTTTGATCACTTTCATTGCACCTTTCTTCTTCTTCGTGCCACTAACAGATAAGCTAGCTCCTAATATTCACGTAACAGCCAACCTTTCTGATGCTATTACATTATGGATAAGAGTCTAAACATCTAAAGTGCCTGAAACCTTTGCACAGTACCGACTGAATATAGTTTCATTTATTTTTTAGAAGCTCTGTGAGACGAGGGGAAAGGTTACAGGAGGCAGATGAAGAGTATGTTGAATGACTTTTATTTAAACCTCCTAAAAAATAAAATCAGAAGCTCGTAGGTACGCTCAGATGACGCTCTCCCTTTAAATAAGACCTCCAATCTGTCAAGGCACAACCATATTTCTCTCAGGGGTGTTTCAATCTGCTCTAACAGGTAAACAACAGTGTTATTTGTATCATGTTGCACATATAAACTTTCCATATTCCCCACCTTTTCATCCATCTCCATGCTTCGCCTCATGATATGTATCTGAGTATAATGTTTCACCTGAGATTGAACGCTTTTTTTTCTGAGTGCAAAACATGATGAAAAGCTAGAAAACAGTTCTGCCTTCGCAAAACTTAGAAAACAAATTACATAATCAAATAAATTTATCACCAAACAATTCACTTCTTTAAAGTCTCTGTTAGCTCACAGCGAGCCCAGAATGTGTGACTCTCTGGTGGAGCAGACGCTGCCAAAATGCTCAGCTTGCGTAAGTCAAAGCTTTCTTGGTGGTACCGATACACGTTCTGTGTTTCTGCTGCAGAGAATAAACCCACCGTTGACGCTGCAATCTGTACATGTGTTTCTCACATATTGCTGCATTTTCCAACAACTGAAATGACTTTTTTTTAAATGCAGCAAAGATGGTTTTAGAGAAAGGCATGTAGTTTGTTTGAATCAGTACAACTTGAGCAAAGTGTGATGCCGCAGCACTTATACTGGTGGTATCAGTGCATGAAAATGCAAATTTGGAGTGTGCAGGCTCTGTTGTGAGCAGACTTCACCAGGACAGGTGCCAGCGCACATGCTTATCATCCAATCACAGTCAATGTGATAATGATCCAACCAACAGATGATATAATGATAAAACATGGTGGCCTCTAGTTTTAGAAATACAATGTTTATTTATACATTTTATAGACAACACAAAGTTTTCTTGACTTCGGCCCAAACACGACGACTGTTGTATCCTCATCCTGTTGCTGCCTGCATGTCCTCAGCTCCTGTTCTCCACGTCTTCATGAAATATTCAGCTCGAGAGGCGTCGTCATGTAGTTACTGTATACTTGCAGGTCTAGTTGGCAAACTAACATGCATCCAGTCAGTCACAATTCTGCAGCGCTCACATTGCACGGTCACCAAAAGGACAGTAAACAGTCCTCTTTTGCAGAACTGATAGTATATTCAGTAGTAATCATTGCTCGACTAGCTAGTCATTTATTTGACTGAATTACAGCTAAATCTACAACATTTACAGCTATCTTGCATGATCAGACAAACATTGGTGCAGGCGTGCTCCCATCCATCCATCATCGCTCCTCCTCTGCAGTTTTGCTGCACAGGGCGGTTCAGCAGGAGGCTTTTTCTTCCTCTGACTGGGATAGAGGATAAGAGGCGCCAGCTTGCCTTTGGGGCTTTAAGGCTTCCACAAATCTTTCTCCTCTCTTCCTTTGAAATAAGACACCCTCCCTCCACTCACTACAGACCACCAGCAATCACTCTAGGTGTCAAAGACCCCTGCTGAGGAGACCGAGGGGGCCGCAGACCTCTGGGGTGTCAGGTTTGAATGAAGTGCTTCTCGTGGATGGTGCGGGCATATAATTCAGAGCGAGATAAAATTCGTTTCATTTTCAGGTTGGTGAAGAGTGTCGGCACAGCATGTCCGCTTGATGAAATGTGATGTAAAGGAGCGCAAGAATGCTTCAGGGGCCGCAGCGTGATGAAATATGTGAAAGCAAGTGGAAAAAAAATAGATTATTAGGAAATGTAATTGCGAGCAGATCCCTGGATAATGTTGTCGCCACTGAAACAACCAAAAAACGAAGTCGTCATACACTTGTAGTCTGATGCAAATGTATTAATAATAGCTGCTGGTGTTCAGGATACGGCTGCTGCTCCCTGGAGATGCTGTTTTCATTGCAGGATCAGGTGAGGCACTGACAGGTGTGTATGTGTGTGTGTTTGTCAGCTCAACAGACACACTCATATACACACACCTTTATCCGAACTGTCTCTGGCGATGGTAATCCCAGCTGTCCTGTTGTTTGTTGCTGTATATTCAGAGCAAAACATCTGTTTTTCTATGTCAATTCAACACAGATTACACAGACAATAGAAGAGACTAACTTTAAATATAACAATGAGAACAAATTTGCTTCAGTAGGTTTTACAATCCGGCAGCAACGCCCTCTGTCCTCATCATAATCGTAACTGCTCAAGCTTTATTTGTGCATTAAAACTGGTGTGATATGACCAGGTGAATAATTCCCTGCAAAGGTTTGAACTTCATGTAAAAAGAAAAAAATGTTTAAGGAACATTTTGAACTTATTGAGGATCCTGAGACAGTTCCTTGCGGAACTCCTTCATGCTCTTCCATGAACCTCTGGGTTCTGTAGAGAACCTTTCAACCAACCCTGAAGTCTTAAGAAGTCTTCTTTAGATCCAACAATACACACTCCAACGTGAAAATTGATTCGCTGCTTTCTTCTGCTTCAGTTTGTCTGGAGAGTTTTTTGGTTTTTTTAGCAGCACAAACACAAAGATCAGAGTTTGGGAGGCGCTGCAGTGATAATCAATTTCAACTTTCTATAGCCGAGCAGAGACTAATGAAGAACACATCTGCAGCACCGTGGGGATCACTTTTATTAATGTTATTGTTTCTCCAGTCTGTCTAAAACTCACAGCTTGGCCGTGCATCAGCACTTATTCTGGTAAAGATGTTAAAAAGCAGCAACAAATCATCCAACACATCTCATTCCTTTGTTTTCTAGTTATCTGTTTGTTTGTTTGTTTGTTTGTTGATGCCGGTTTAAAAGATTTATATGAACTCAATCAGTTGTTAAAAGCTCTTAATGGTTAAAACACAAGTTGAATCTTTAATTACAGCATTAGAAGCACATCAGACCACATCACATCTTTACATCCGTTCACTGTTTCACTGCAGACTGAAGATGTGTCTGTGACTCTGAGCGATTGATTGTGATGAGACTGAAACTTATTCAAACTATTGATTTTGTATTTTAAGAGAGATGTTAAAGGGCCAGTTTGAGTTATTTGGCCTGCAGTGATAGCTTAGTTTTATGTGTTTATGTAACTAGCTCTTTCTTGTTATAACAACTTATTATGTTATAATGAGGAAAGCTTGTTTTAATGAGACGTGTTGTTATTTCAAGAACGGTTTCCTGTTATATCACGAAAAGATGGTGGCAGGAAAAGATACGCGTTATCTTTTCCCTCCTTCTGCATCTCCTCTCTGCTTTCCTCTCGTCTCCGTCTTCCTCTCTGTTCATTTCTTTCCTTCTTTCACCTTTAAGTGTCTCATTAATAATGCTTCAGCACTTCCTCTCCCAGAGCGTTCATTATCACGGCGGCTGCAACACCTATGCTACGGTCATCAATCCAAATTAAAAACTTAGAGTCGACTTAAAATAGAAAGAGTTGGATGTTGGACGAGTACGGAGGGATTTGCTTCTCTCAGCGGCCTTCAGAGGAGAAACGCTGGCTGTGTTTGGATTCTTCATTGCTGCTGTTTTCATTTGTTTTCTCGCTTGGCACCTCAGAAAGAAAGAAGCAGTAATTGAAATTAATGTTTAAATCAAACAGGCAGGTGTGTGTGTGTGTGTGTGAGAGTGTGTGTGTGTGTTGTCTTGCAGAGGGTTTGAATAACACCTGAAACACACACTCATGTAGTTTGAAGAGACGTGCCGCACATGCAAACAAACAGAAACACACACATGCTTACATATGCATTAACAGATGCACACTGACTGAGACAACACACACACACACACACACACAAACACAGAAGACTCCTGCTCTGACAGTGATGAAGTGGAGAGTGTGTTGGAGCCCGGCAGAGAGGAGTGATGAACACGGCCTCTGAGACAAAAGGACAAAAGGAAACCACCTGGGGGGAGTGTGTGTGTGTGTGTGTGTGTGCGTGTAGTCGGGATACATGTGCAAACAGTTTTTATTCAAATGATTATATTTTTTGTTTTGTTTTTGAAACAAAGAGGTGAAGTGTGTGTGATGTTTAAAACGGGCAGGGGTGTGTCTCTGTGTGTCTCTGCGTGTGTGTACATGTATGTATGTTTTGTGTATATGTTAATGAGACAGACAAGGAAAAGGGAGACAAGGTGAAAGCATTACACTTAAGTGTGTGTAAAACCTTCCAGGAAAAGAGCGACTGTGTGTGTGTGTGTGTGTGTGTGTGTTACTGCAGACAGATAATGTATTTGTGAAGTCCAGTCGTCTTTCTGACTGGCTGCAGCTCTCAGCAGGGACCCGAATGATCGGAGGAAGTAACTCAAGTACTTTTACTATAATATATTTTATTAGGTTTTATCCATCTTCTAATATTAAATGCCATTTTGATCTTCTATGTATTATAAATGATGACTTTGTAAAGTGTTTGTTTTTGGTTCCTCTTCGTCTCTGGTTTCTTTTCACCGCGACTGCAGCGATGTCCCAATAACCTTAAGACGTTGTTTTAAGCCAAACCTGCGTGATTCTGTGCATAAATCTGCTTTGTCAGATGGATTATCAGGTCAGGCAGGTTGATCACAAGATAAATCAACACTTAGCTGCATCTAGTAGTATCAGAAGGTATTTTTCATGATAAAATCTGGCTGTTGAAGGGTGGCAGGTTGAACCAGCAGGCGCCAGAACACCAGCCTCGTCCTCTACAACAATCCTCCTCATCTGCCTGGAGTGCCCTCGGCGCTCGGCCAGCATTAATTGTGTTTGGAGTCGAGTCAGAGCATCGTCTCCGAGCTAAAGAGCAGCGCAGCAGTCTGTCTCGCTGCGCCCAGAATCCTCCCTCTCCCTGTTTCTTTTTGTCTCTCTTATGTAATTAAGCAAATGTGGTTACCATGAAATGACTCCCTGAGCTCCTAAAATAGGAAGGAGGTGTTAATCGAGGATATGTACATAAGCTGCCTGTGGAGGAAGCGCTGCTGAGAATAGGATTAACACATGAAAACGGCATTGTCAAGGCCATAACAACTCATCTGCAGATGTTTTTCTCTCCACGGGATGAAGAACAGAAGGCTTCTAGTTTCTTTTTTCCACCGATATCCATGTGGTTGATGTGTCTGACATCACATAATGAGGTTTGAAGGACATTAAAGACTGTGTTAGCTTTCACTTAGGCTACACAAGGAGAAGCAGAGCACTGACACGGCAGCTACAGCACGCAGGCGCTGATTTTTTAAGGTTTTTAAGTGCCTTGCTTAAAGGGACTATTTCTGAGGAAGCAAATACACACACACACATGCTTTTCATCCAGACGGCTCGGATTCAGTTTCATGAGCAAACAGATGCTGTGAAAATGTGATGACTTCCACATGTACTGTTTTAACAGTCGACACATGGCGCAATAAAAAGTAATTTAATGTCACTGTCTGTCCGGCAGCAGCTTTACATGTTGCAGTGAGACGGCGTGAGAGAGGAGGCTGTGTGTTTCCTCTTCAACCAGTTACTCAGGAGACAATGAGATAATTCACAACTGTATCAGCAGCAGTTACCTCATCGTACGGCTTCAGTAGTCCTGTTTTTATTCTGCCTTTCCTTCTGCACTCACCTGGTTTCTTTAGTGTTGCAGAGAAAAGGAAACCATCCCTCTGTAATCAGGCCAAGACACTGAGAAACCTGGTTACTAAATTTAGATTTCTGCTGAAATCTCCTGTTTTCTCTCTTCCATTGTCCTTCTATGGTTACTTTATGTTACTTTACAAGTTATAAAAACAAAACCTCACATGCATAAGTCTTTTTTTAGGTATTTTAAACGTGATATAAAGTATAAAACATGCATGTGTAACTGTAAATGAGTGCTGTATGCTGTTCTTTAAGAAGCAAACCTCCCCCTCCTCTATAATATCCTCCCTGCTGTGAATGTTATGCATCATTGCTGAGAAACATATCTCATGTGTCCTTGCAGCCTCAGACATTTTCATTTCCATTTCTCAGCGTCCTGCCGCCCTCTGGGAAGGACCTCGTTATCTGTCGTGCCAGCATGGAGGACAACACGCAAACCCACGTACGTACAGTAACACGCAGCTTTATTACTGTTCTCTTCCCCGTCGTGATTTTCAACCTTTAATTTTTTTTCGTGGAGTTGATAGATTTGCATTTAGATTGTGTGAATTCATGGAGTCCTAATTAAACATCGACAGTATGTGACCTTGTTGTGATGAATGGTACTTTTTTTTTCACTTGTATGGTATATTTCAGTCTGTGCTGCTGTGAGATATATGTATTACCATAATTCAAATCCGACTGGATAAATATGTAATAGGGTAGTAAAAGGGTTTTAGTAGAGCTTATTAAATATAAATGATACTTTGATGGTATATGTGTAAGAACTATTTAGGTTTTATTTGTATACTTAATGCCATGTGATGAGTATAAGAGGTTTTATTACTCAGGTTGTTGTTTTCTTCTTTCTTCTTCTTCTTCTTCTTCTTCTTCTCAGATTTATCCGGTGACCCTTTGGACCGGCGGACGGCTGTTTTTACTATAAACTCTGAATATGAGTCATCTTATTAGCACCAATAAATAAAAGCATTCACTAAAGTAGAGGCAAACAGAGGAATATCAGCTCACACTGATGAATAAAACATGTGACTTGCGTGTTCGATCAGATCCATTTGTGGAGGTGGAGGTGGGGGGGTTAGCTCAGTAGTACAGATCGATGTTTGCAGGAGCGTCTGAGGGCACACGGATCCTTTTGTTGGCTAAAAAAGCTTCATCGCTCTCCGTCGGCCTTTCATCTTTCATTTGGGCTCGGGGCATTGATTGAGCGAGCGGGGAGCCATTGACATCAAACCTCGCCACTGTCTTTTATTCCTTCTTCCAGTTTCATTGAAGCAAAGGATTTACAGGTACTCCAGCCACCGCGTTGCCAAGCTACTACGCATGATTTACTTCAAAAGGCGGGATTATCTATCATAGGCCTATATGTCAGAGAGAAAATGTGCTTCAGCAAATGGGAAAGAAGGATTCATAGCTATAAACACCAATGAGCTCTTTCCATCCTTATCTGCAAGCTCCAAACACACCTTAAGCTGCTTCTTCATGTCTGAAGTTGACTTTTTAAATAATATTTATTATTATTTTAAATAAGATTCTTGTTTAATCACGCTTTGACCTTTGACCTCGCCTTAATCTGAACTCTTTTAAGACATGAACTGCTATAAAAGGGCCATTTTCAAAGGAATCACTGATTGATCTGCTCATAATTTCGAGGACAGAGAAAGATGGTGTTTGCTGTGTAAACGTACGATAAATTACTTTTCAAGCGTCAACATAATTTGAAATTCATTATGAACAAACACGCTGCTCTGTCAGCGACCCTGAATCAGAAAGCCTTCTCCAGATGTTTACTTTGACACACTATCAACTTGATGAATTTGTTTGTGTGCATGTCTTCATTACACTCTGGGGCTAAACTTTAACCAATCAAATTGCTCCCTTAATTGTGAGCCTTATTGGGGAATTGATTATAATTAGACTTGCTTGATGGGAAGTTAATATCCGTCAATTATGCAGGAGACAACAGAATAACAAAGACGAAACACCGCTCGTCGTTATTCCCCTGCTGATGATTTGTTTGGAGCGCGGGATGACAGGGACTCCAGGCTGGCCTCAATCTGTCTTCAAGAAGAAATGGATTTGAATATTAAATACTACTAATACACAAAAACAAAACAAAACAACAACAAACAAAAAAAACAGTATCGCTCCAGGGAAGGTTTGCCTTAACAATGTGTACATCTGCTTCTTTCATAAAGCAGTTTTACTTCTGTGCATTTGTGTTTCTTTATCAACTTTCTTTTGTACGTACTTACCTCAGTACTGCAGAGAAAAAGACGGAGAGGACACTGTATGTCTGAAGAAGAAGTCAAGGATGTTACAGCAAGAAGAAAAACATCTCTCTCACCCATGGACCTCCTGGATCACGACAAACGTTTACGAGAAATATATTATTATATATGGTAAGAATTATCTGTTTTCTCGTCAGTTTGCAGCTGTGATTTAAACACACACCAGCGGTTCGCTCGTGCTGCAGGTGAGGGCATGGGAAAGTGAGAAAGCCGCAGTGTGAAAACGCCTGTGGTCCACTTAATACACTCCAAAATATGGCGATAAGCACGGGGCATTCACAGCGAGCCGGTGGGTCGGGCTGATTACACCCTCCTGACCACAAGACAACAACACCAGCGGAGAATCTCTGCACTTCAGTGTACAGCTGCAAACACGCTGCGTGTGTCAGACCACAGGATGGCTGAATGATTTATTCACTTATTGTGTGCTTTTCACTGTAGTCACTGTTTATTTGTTTATTTACAGTTCCTTCCTTGCTTGGCTTTAAAGAGGACATATCATGCACGTTTCCAGGTCTATATTTATATTCTGGGACTCTACCTTTGTGTCTGAAACAGGCGTTTTTAGCTCCTTGGGAGGTTACGAAAACCAACAACGGTAGTCAGATTTCACTTCTTGTTCACATTTTTCACTCAAAATACAAACTCTTTGAACACATCTGTACATGCTGGGCCTGAATCTGATGAAACGTGGGAACAATCTGACGTCATCGCGAGGAGGAAGTAGAGGTAACGAGGCAGACTGAAGCCCTGGATTTTGACTTGCAGGTAGCATTTTACGTACATTAACCTGAAAGCTTTAAACATGTTTAACATCCAACATCACAAACGTATAAAAACGACTAACAGATAAAATGTTATGTCCCCTTTAAATGATTTTATTTCAGGTTTATGCATCGATTTCACGGAGAATCTTATCCGAAAGGTCAAAGGTCACCATAGCCGTACAGCGATACAGTGCGACAGTTGAAATGAGGTGAGAGTTAAACTGCTGATGATGGAAACACACACACACACCTCAGTGTGTTTACACACACTCTCTGTTGGCTGTCCTGTGTGTGTGTGGTCACAAATATAGCTGTGGGATTCCTTCCCTCTGGCCGCCCTGATTACTGAGCTCAAAAACACTCCAGCAGGGGAACGGTGCAAGTGTGTGTGTGTGTGTGTGTGTGTGTGTGTGCGCTCTTGTATTTTTATATCAGGTCTGAGTTTGGGTCCATTTTTTGGAAAGTGATGATATTTACTGGATTCATTTTGATATTATAACACCTAAGATGAATAAAAAGGAGTCAATAATTATGCTGCTTCCACTTACAGACGCTGACAACACGGTCGACCGTCTGCTCGGCTCGTCCTTCGGGTGTGGCTGTTCATAGCAACCATGAACCTGTTTAATATTTGAAGGGGTTGGACAACACATGTCAGTCATGATAAAGAGCTGTCATCAATCGTGTGTAGTAAGCTTGCAGGACGTGGTATACATATACAAATATCCCAAACTCAGACAAGCAGGGCTTTCACACAGATTGAAAACGTAGAGAAAACTGGAATTATTTGTTATACTGATATAATAATAAATGCATATTGCAGCCTGCAGGTACACTGATGCTGTGCATCTCTAAAAATGGATATATAGATGTCCACATTTGGCATCATCTGCATTTATATTTCCTTGATTCCAACAGGCTTCAACCTTGAGTTTCAGCCAAAAGCCAGACAGGCGCCACACACCAACACACACACGCACATACACACACAACACAGCTGGTCTACAGCCAGCTTCCAGCACTCCCTGTTTGTGCCAGCGCTGTCATCGCTGCTCCAAACACGCTGCTTGATAGAGAGAGACAGAGAGTGCTCCTGCCAACACGGTATCTGATCTAACTATCGCTTCATGCTATTAAACCTCAGTGATCGTCTTATGTAGAAACCTGGCATGGGTGTTAGAGGAAAGGTGGGGGATCGCATGTAAGTCATTGGGTTATTTGATTTAGCTCCGCCCATCACAGATGCTTCATTGATTCGGGCCTGCGACACCTCCAAAAGGCTCAGCGGTGATTTTTATTTTATTTCAGTTTATAATTTGTGACATTTTGCACCTTCTGTAATGTGTCTTACATTGTCCAAGCGTGTAGTATAATGACGTACACACAGAAGAGGAACCTGAGTATTGTACGTCTTCCTTCTTCATTATTTTACATGCATCATGTCAGTGGCTTGCATGCACTTAATGGTGTTAAAAGCAAATAAGGGAAAGTCAAACCGGTTCAAGGCAAACGTGAAAGAATCAATCTACATTTTTTATCAAAGACATATATCAAGTGAAACTTTAATCCTGTTGCTTTCCTCAGTCTTGACTTCATCCTCGTACCTTTTATTTCTTATATTTTCTAAACGCTGCCGTCTTTTTACTGCTGATTCTTCTGGTATCATCACATTAAAGTTTCATCTAATCTGTGTCTTCAACTTTCTGGATGTTTCACAGCGGTGATGCAGGTGTTTTGTTATTGTATACACACATACAATGTAATTTCATTGACTCTAATTCCTAACTCTCTCTCTGTCTCTCTCTCTCTCTGTCTCTCTCGTGTACACAATGTACTTTCTTAAAGGGCGAGTGATGCTAATCATATCAGTGTGTGTATGTGTGTGTGTGTGAGCAGCAGATGAGCGGTGAGTGATGCCCTCTGCAGAAAGGAAAAGTGAAACGAGGACACAGCATGGCTGATGTTTGTGCTGCAGCTTCAATTAAAGTCTCTCTCTCTCTCTCTCTCACACACACACACACACAGTTTTACGGCCTCACTTGTGCACAAATGGCCTCCCTGAAGCACCAATGATCTCCAAAGTTGTGCATCATTTTTAGATTTTGTTGAAACCTCCACTGATTCGTCTCTCTGCTACCCTAAAGAGAAGAAATGTGTTTAATAATCAATAAATCAATCAATACCACAGTGAATGATTTTTGCAAATGCTTACAAAAGACACTGATTCAGTCCGTGATGCAGCTCATTTGAAAAACGTAGCTCAACTTAAAGGTTTGTAGTTAAAAACTGGTTCATTCATGCAGTGAAAATAGCTCCCATAGCTTAAAATCCACCTGTAAAGAAAGCAACTGTGACTTTTCTGCAACAAAGAGTGAAAACCTTGAAAAAAAACGAGAGGAATCAGATACTAGAAGCAACAGATTTACTTTAATAGAGGAATAAACTGGTTTATTAAAACTTCTATAGCAGCTCCTTCCTTCAGATGAGCACATGTTTTATTTTTAACATTTATCTTTAGTTGACATCAGCGTGTCGCTGGAGACGCGTTCCTTTAAAAATCAAATCTTCCAAGTCATGCAAGGATTTTCTTTGCCGAGGGTTCGGATGCTTGGACCGAACACGGTTCAACCCTGTGACCCCTGTTTGTCCCCTTTTTCTCCATGTTAAGATCCAGCCTGAGGCCCCGAGCCAATTCCCACACGCTAAACTCTGCGACAGACGCTGCTATGAAAGCTCGTGTCAGAGAGCAGGGGATTGGCCCGTGGTGATGTAATGTACCTGATGAATACTCCTCCTCCTCCTCCTCTTCCTCCTCGTCCAGGCAGCCGGCCAGGCAGCATGAGCTCATACGTCCTTGGGAGAAAAAAAAAAAAAGGGCGGAAGGGGGGACATCTTTCATTCTTAAGTATCCTCTTGACAAATGAAATGGGATTGAGCCACTTTTTTTTTTTCATAACACTTCTGAGAATAAGAGCTGCATTTACATCTACGTGTTGAATGATGATCTTACTGAAAGCAACAATCCCTGCGGCGACCTGTTACTTCCTCAAACTCTACGTTGTTCATTGTATCAAAAAAAAAAAGTTTCTGCACCTTCAGTTTACTCTTTATTCCTGCAATAATCAATAATTGTATCTATTATTAAAATCCAAATTTCCCCAAAACATGTGAGAAAATCTTTATTCTCTTTTGTCTATGAAAATTAAACCTGAAGATGTTTTTCTGCTCATATAAAAACAACAACCTGTTAGATCTTGACACTGAAGACAGATATTAAATGATGAATTTATTTTTTTAACATAAAACCACTTTTATTATATAATTAATACTATTAATTTGTCTTATCAGAAGCTAGTATACAGTACTGTAGTCAACACTGACCTCAGGAGGTTGAATATTTCAACTACAACAAATAGGCCTAAAATCAATACATGCTTCATCTCAGACGTATGATAATAAAATATAAAAAAAAATAATGTCATAATTGACAAAATAGCAGCAAGAGCACATATTTTCATAATTTTATTACATTTTGCACCCAGCATGTTTTAAACCCAACTGGAGGGATGATCAGAGTGATCAAATACTGACACCTGGTGGTCAAGTTACATATTACATTAGGACACAATGACTTCCACTGAACTAAAGGTTGCACAAATATCACTTTTCTACATCTGCAGATACTTCACCGTGGATTCAATAATTATCAATAATAATAATTGATTAAATAGGTGTCCTGTGTTGTCATGGCAGGAAGGAAATTATTAATTATTCACGTGATAAATAAACACAACATGTAGAATATGAACATATAAACATTAACTCAGTGTAAGTGTGTCACAAGTTAGGAATGAGTAAATCCAGAAGGAGGCAGTCAAGGAGAAGAAGAAGAAGAAGAAGCAGAAGAAGAAGAGTTCTAATTGTCTGGCCAATCACAGTGCAGTTTTCGCGCATGCTCAACTCGTGGCAGGGACTCGTGACGCAGGTGTAAATTATTATCTAAATTATACACACGTGTGCATGTTAGCCATTAATGACGTGTCATAAATTAAATATGATGTGATTCATGCTGTGGTCGGTGACGTCTTCATGCAGACAGACAGACTGGACCTGGTGAGATGTTTAATATGAATCCAAACTTCAGCTGCAAAATTACTCAAGTTGAGTCAAAAGTACAAAAAAAAAAAAAAAGTTAATTTTTCCTGCTAATGTTGTGTTTAAAGTCTATCTATGGATATATTAGCTTAACTTTAAATACATTAGAAACTGTGTTTTATTCATATCAGTTCTGTTAAAACCAAAAATGTATTAATATAATAATAATATGACACATGTTGGTATATTGATTTAATCAACTAATCAATAAACAAACTGATAAGTCAAAGTACAGAAACTATATCAGGATAAAATGTGATTCTGTATAATGAGACTAAAGGTTTGTTCTGCTGTTGTATGTTATTTTAGTGCTGCATTGACTTGTATTGGTTATTGTGTATTAAAATGACCAGTGACTGATGGGACATTGAACGTCTCATATTAAACTCGACCTCTGTCTCTCTATCCGTCTATTTTTGTAGTTTTACGTCGTGGTGAAACTCTGACGTGATCCGGTGGACAAACCTCACAGCACAACCTTCACCAGGTAAACCACCACATGTCTGAGTGTTAGCCAATTATATTAAATTAATATGATCATAAACACTTAAACACAGGTGAGTTTAAAACAGTCCGTTTCCTTTAAACTGTCACAACAAAGAGGTTTATTACTTCAGTCTTAATAACGTGACACTAATGCTGCTCCCACGTGTTC
This sequence comes from Pampus argenteus, assembly GCA_036937835.1. NCBI lineage: Eukaryota > Metazoa > Chordata > Actinopteri > Scombriformes > Stromateidae > Pampus > Pampus argenteus. Next base: position 1,679,200 of record CM072883.1, on the reverse strand, counting down.
AACCTGCTGTAAATCATCCTCACCTGTACGCTTTACAGCATCATGTGACACGTTGCCGGGCGATATTATAAATACTAGTGCATAATATCATCATCTTTTCTCTGTTACTCTATAATGAAACTGAAATGTATTTGTTTAGCGGGAGGAACGCAGACTAAGTGAGATGTCTGATCTGAGCGCCACATTATACATGTAATAACAGTTTAAGGATATAATCCATCACTGCTGTCCTGTGTCACATCGTGCAGTGAGGAGGGGGGGGGGGGAAGAAGTTGATCCGTCTCCCTGGGTCATCGTTTCTCAGCGTATTAGATGACAAATAATTGGTCATTCATCAATAACAATAGATGAAAGCTGAAATGATTTATTGCCTTTATAACAAAAATTGGGCTGGCCCGCCGATGATGATGATGATGATGGAGCTCTCTGTTCAGTCGAGCAGAAAGGGAGAGGAGGGAGGTTTTAAAATAAAAGATGAAGGAAGGGAGGAGGAGGGAGGGAGGGAAAGATGGAGCAGATGGGAAAAGGAAGAATGCAGATGAGAAGAGGAGGAGGAATGAAAGATGAAGGGGTTTAAAGGGAAGAAAGGGAACAAGGTTGCGCCTCTTTTCCTGCCCGTCTCTCCGTCTCAAACCGCTCACTAACTTCTCCACTAGTCAGATCCTTTGAAAAGTCACGAGCTTCATTACACCTCTTCCACCGCGCTGCCATTGACCACCTATCAAGTCATGATGGATCGCTCCAGCCGGATAATACTGCACGGTTGCAAGATGTGAACACACTGCAATCTTTTTATTGATCGGCCACAGTGAAACACAGATCCTTGCCTGATTACCACCTAGCTGTGATACTGACGGAGGCCCCTCTGTCTTCTGCTATCAGAAGCTGCAACTGTGTTTTATACCTTCATTGAACTCATTTGAAATCATACATTTCATAGCTTTTATATTTGCATTTGCATCATATTTGCAGTTTTTCTTTGTCTTGTCAGAAGCTGAAACCAGTGAAGTTTTGACTCCGTTATCACTAAAGTAAATGAGTTTTCTGTTGACGGACTAGTTGTTGTCGCTCTGAGGAGCTGCAGCTACTATCAGAGGATAACAGGCTGATTCCTTCCTTCTGAAATCCAGTGAGACACGTTTGGTTTGTATTTAATAATGAATAGATGGTAGAAGAGTAAAAAAGTGCTTTGATCCATTTCAGAGCTTTTCCTCGTCACCGTCACGCCTGCTACTTCATCTGAACTGAGCTCTGAGGCAGCCGCTGCGTCGCACTTATCAAAAGTCATAATCTCTGTGTTTATCTGTCCGCTAGCTGAGCTGGCAGCTCTTCAGTCACACAACAAACTGGATCCACAACCTGCCAAAGCATCGTCCCAATCAATAGATCCAGTTGCAGTAAGAGGCCGCTTATCTCGTCATCTCGGGGAGGAATTACAGCCAGGTTCACTCAGTCGTTCTCTCATTGCATTCTGGGAAAGCTGACAGACTCTGGGAGCTCGTGTAGGTAGGGGTCCAATTATTAGGATGAGTGATGGAAGGTTGTTTTAACAGTTGTGGTGTCCTTCTTTCCTTCCTTCCCTCGCTCTACCTTCATCTCTCCTTTATCAGTTAAAAATGAAAAATATCCAACCTGCATTAGTCTCCTTTTTCTTCTCTTTTTCTTCCTTTCTTTCTCTCTTTAAACAGTATTTGCACTTTTACAAACTGCATGAACATAAAGAAGAAACAACTAAGTTTAAAGCGACAGTAAAGTGGATCTTGACTCTCTTTTTTTTTTTTATTTGTAAGTGAAAAATAGACAATATAATGAACATGATTGACATCTTCTCCTCGCCTCCTCACTCCTCGCCTCCTCACTCCTCGCCTCCTTGCCTCGCCTCCTCACTCCTCGCCTCCTCTGCCCCTGGTGTCATTTGGACTTCCTTGCAGATCACGGTCTCCTCTCTTCTGCTTCTCTGACTTCTGTAATTCTGTTCACTCTCCCCTTCCTGAGTAATTGAAGTAATTTCCCACCTTGGCTATGATGAATGTGTCCCGCTCTCCTACTGTGCCCTTCTACTTTAGCCGGCCTAATTAAAGAAAACATTCCATGATTGCCTATTTTTCCTCGAGCGTGACAACCTATTATTCTCCCCAGCACCTGATTAGAGAGTTATTATGCTTAGATTTAGATTGATTTAACCGGGCAGCCTAATAAAAGACTACTTGGGGTTTGATTTAAAGTGCGGGAATTGCAGGTTTTGGAGCCAGTCACGGTGTGTAATTGTTATTACTGCTTCATGATATGAGCGGACGAGCGGGGAGGGGAGTTCTCGAAAATTGAATTAGAAAATTAGAAGGTCACTGGGCGTACAACAGGTGACATTTTGGGACATTTCTGCCACAATAGAGCTGTCAGGAGGAGGGACGTTCAGGCACAGATTTGTCCAGAATGATAAATCACATCCATCACAGCCTGCAAGAAACTGACATATTTCTATCAAAGCAAGATTAATCTCTCCATCAACTGCAGCAACGCGGCTCATAATCATCAGTGAGAATTGGATGCAAAACGGGTAAATTGACTGGTGTTTGTGTTGTCGTCGTCGTGCTCTGCCCCCGGTTCATACTGTCTCAATAACAACCAAATAGGAGGATACAGTCTCATAACGCAGCTGCTCCGGTGGCAGCTCTGCGTCGAATCATTAAAAAGAGAGAGTTTCTGGTCATGTGACTGTGCATGTGTTTGTAGAAAGTCTGCTCAGTGTCGCTGCTGTATGTGTCTTTTTCCTGCTTTCTCCATGAACGGTTAGAGGTCAGCAGAAAGGTTAAAAGTCTGATCTTGGCAGCTGAACGACTCTAGTCAGCGTATTTCTGTGCTTGATCCTAAAAATCTGCTTTCCTCCACTTTATGTTTGTTAAAAAAGACATTTTAAAAACTTGAACTAGCACTGCAGATATCTGATCGGTACCTACGTTGGCTAACATCAGTTTTGGACCTCCCAAAGCTGAGTGATGGTTAGTCCTCTCTGTGGCCTCGTTCAGATCTAGTTAGCATAACTGCACTTACTGACGCGGCCGAGCAGCATTTTGATAAATGACACGATTAGAGGTAAAATGAACAATTTGACTCGGGCCACGCTGTGAAAGCACAGAGGCTTTCCACTCGCTGTCAGACGGGTGAATCAAGTCCATCTTTCATGTCTGAAATCCAGCAGTTTGAGAGCGAGCCTGGTAGAAGTTGTCTTTGACGTGTATTCACTGTTGGGATTATTGGCAGTCACTTCTTCACTGTCACTGTGAGTAATGGCTACACACTTGTAACTGCATGGATAGAAACTATATTCCACTTTTGCAAAAACAAATTGATATGTTTTAATTAAGTGCCTTAACCTTCGTATCCTAAGTAATAAAAGCATTTTGCCTTTTTTAAAGAGACAAGACCATTTTGCATCCCCAAGATAACCTTGATTGGGGAACGTTGACGTGTGCTAAGGCTGAAAACATTTTATAACGTCAGGATTTAATTGAAAATCGATAAACAACAATGATAGTGAATTTCTTTCATGCACATTCACTATCTGCAGGGCTGCATGGGAAGACTTGTATTCCCCACATTTATTTATTATTACTTTGGTTATTAAAGCTGTCTGTTGTCGAGCACCAGAATGAATGTGAAAGACCCGACGGCCAGTAAATTGTGCACAGATAGATTCTCTATTTGTCCAGTCAAGCAGCAAATATAGACCTGAAGCGGCACAGCATGAGTGGAGAGAGAGATGAAACGAGGGAGGGAAATGGTAGAAAGAGGAGAAAAGGAGGAGAAGAGGTTTCAGAGAGAGCAAGGAGTAAGAAAACTTTAAACACGACGAAGGAAAAATGTAATAATTTCTTCCACAAAGGCAATTCAGAGTGCAGTGTAATCTTGCATTTAAGATATTAAACATAACACACCCCATGAAGCATTGAAATATTAAAAAACATAAAGAAAGCTGAACTAGTTTTTAAAGTTAGTTGGTGGAAAAAAGTGTGAGTGAAGGATAAAGTTGAGAAAGGATTGACAGATGCACAGAGAAGAAGGATGGAGGGATCATGAGGCAGAAAAAAAGAGGTGGAAAGAGTTAAAAAAGCATGAAACTGAAGGCAGAAGGGAGAGAGGGATAAGAACAAATTAAATGGTAGCAGCAAAGAAATGAAAGCAAATGACATTGAAGTGAAAAAGCAGAGAGAGAAGGAGAAATCATGTATGCATAATGTTTATTAAGTCTCAGATAAATGAGATGCTGCAGCAGCTGGCTGCACGATAAAGCTAAACATTAAAAATAAAGAGATGAATTCTTTAAAGAATTAATGGCACTCTGAAGTCATTGATGATCACTCACTGAAGACTTCATTATTGCAATTAATGGGTCCCTCTGCTACTTGACCCGGCCGTCAAAATTAGTGGCAAGGAACCTTTAAGTCAAATGGATGAACTGCCACAGCCTCACTGGCTAATTGGCAGCCACAATCAAGAGCGAATATGTATCAGGAGAAGAAGAAGAGGCTGAATATATTAGTAGAATAAGAGAAGAAGAAGAAGAAGGATGAGGCTGTGAGCAACATGGCAGCACCAACTGTCTGGATGTCAGTGCTGGAGAAATGGTGATGGGAGGAGAAACGGATGAAAAATGATTAAGAAACCAAAGACGGCAAAATGTTTGTACATCAAACATCTGAGTATTTTCTTTTTTAGTAGAAACTGACCTGGTTCAGTATTCACAGGGTAGTTTCTAATGACGAGATTATAAATAAGAATAGCACAAAACACACACACCTGCAGTGACAGTGAGTGTGTGTGTGTGGTGCATTCAGGGCCCTCACAGCAGCTCAGATGAACGGGGCCCAGGTGAGTTGTGCTGCGTGCAGACACAAACTCATTTCCCCCTAAAGCAAACATAACCGATGGCCTCTTCGTGTCCTCCCATCGATTTCCTCTTTCAGGGGATTAAAAATGGCGGCACGCTTTCCCCCTCATGCATCAGGCAAGTGGGGCATAAAATAGTCCGTTTGGATGGGTGATCATGAACTAGCAGCAACGGGGAAGTTTACCAGACGTCTCCCACCTCGCGTTACGGCTATAATCTATGGTAATAATATTCCTTGAAAAGGTGGTAAATTATTATAATGTGTTGTAGCAGCGCTTGTGTAACTGCAGGTTCAGAAGATGATGATTGACGTGTGGTTTACCTTGTTGGGAGGAGCCCTTAGATTCAGTATGACAGATGTTTGGAAAGTTTTGTGTGTCGATGAGGTTAAACTTTTCTCTCCTCCCTATCATCCTCCCTACCATGGCCGTATAACTGGTGACGGCAGACCGAGTGCTAGTTAAGATCATTTACATCCTGGCCATCAAGAGTTTCAGATGGCTCATTAGCCTCTAGCGTGTAGATAAAGCTCCACATTGACAAGTGCAAAGTATGGGCTGCTCCTTCAATTTGGGGAGAATAGGAGGAGGAGGAGCTGAAGCCCAGGAGATTAATGGTCCTACATGGTGTTGGCTCTGTCCAGGGTTTCAGCCTGGTTGTTCCTCGACCAGACGGCTCGCCTCCGCCCGACTCCACCGCTTACAGACTGAAGGCCAAGTGTGCTCAAACTGTAATGGCTCCATTACCATGGTGATTAATGGACTTGTCAACTAATGTAATCCAACATCGGTGCCTCTCTCGCTCTATTTTTTTTTCTTAAACATACACCCTTTTTTTTTTTAAAAAACCTTTAAAAACCTAATTAATTGTAATTATGCACACCGCCTACCTCTGTGCTGTGTTCCCCAACACCCAGACCCCCCCACACACACCCCACCCCGCTCTCCTTAAACCTTTTGGTGCAGATTAACGTAACAAAAAGTCTATTAATTAATGTTTTGTGGCTTTTAATTTCTGGCATGGATGCCGTCTTGATGCAGCTGCCTGTCGAGGCCCGTCACTGCTGAACCCGTGCCAGGGAAGTGCAGATGTAATTCTGTTATCTCTTGCTTAGTCGTTTACGCAAATTAATTTGAACAATTAGCCCTCTACCGGCCTTTCATGAATCATGCAAGAGAAGCTGCCAAAAAATTAATACTCAAAAGATTTCCATTTTTAAAATGAGATAGCTCCCATTTCGGGATTAAATTGTTACACCTGGCGACACAGATGAAAATCACTGGTCACTGGTAGAAGAAATGTAAATATAAGAGTCAAAATCGTATAATAAACTATAAAGTTAATATATATATATACTGTGTCTGTGTCAACAGCTCGAGGTTTAGAGCTTTAAAAATCACCTGTGAGACTTTCCAGACGCCAAAGCAGAGAAATACTAAAAAATAATTAGAAGCAGGGATCAGTGGATCCCACAGTCTCCATTATACTAATTAAAAAGGCTGCTAACTTTACAGGATTTTCATTAGTCTGGGCTTCAGTGGAGAGTTTAACTGTCCCATGATGCTCTTAATACTGTATCAGAGGCGTTGTGGCTAAACGGGGAGTTGTGTAGCTGTTTTTAACATAACAACTGTCCATTTTTAAATATGATTTTTTAACAATACAGTATCGTCATCTTAGAAAAGAAATAAAATATTGACCTGCAACTGTATTAGTAAGTTTTCCAGTATTATATGTGACAGTGGCGAGACTGCAGAGTTCAGACTTGATTGGCTGTTATGACATAAATGTGGTTTATTGATGTTTAAATCCACATTTTGTGGTGGATGTTTCCCTCTTATAGCCAGCAGGGGGCGACTTCCCTCTACTTTCAGAGCTGTGGTTGCCTCTGCTGTCTCCTGGCCTGGCTGCTGCAGACACAGACCGTGTGTGTGTGTGTGTGTGTGTGTGTCATTAATGGCTGCCTTTCAAGCCGTCAGCCTTAACGAGCTGATTGCAAACGGAAATTGAGGTTTGAAATGTAACTGAATAAGCAGATTCTTGCTTTCGCTGGAAGGACAGGAGGGCGGTGCAGGACGACACCCCGGCATCCTCCTCTGCATTATCTTTAAAAACCGCGCTAACCACATTTTTAACAAAAAAAAAGAGGCCATTAAGCAACAATAAGTGGGATCCATACGATCTGCTCAATAATGACTGTAATTTTGTGACAGTTATGTGTTCTTACGCAAATGTATGGGGCAAAGCTTCTCCCCTGTAAGTGCCCACTAACTCAATTGTGCTCGTGTATTTCTTCAGCTCTGTGTTTAATGTCCATTAAGAGTTGAGAGACGGTGACTGAGGAACGTAATCGTGTCCTGTAGCGCTGCGTAAGCCGCTGTGTTGTTTTTCTTTTACAGACTTCTAATAGGACAATTTACAGAAAAAACCTCCACTCATTAAATGTATCATCAGTTACACAGTGTCCACTTAACTTTTTCAGGGTTATTCAATTAATAACTGAGTGAACTTTGCTCACAAATACATAAATAATAACTTTAGTAAATGCCCAAACAGCTGATCTGCATCTCACATAAAGGGAAGTTTTGTATTTTCAAGCAGTGTTGTCATTGTTGGGTGAAAATGGTTTAAATATAAGGATTTTAAGGTGATGTATGGATGATATAAAGAGATTGAGCTCCTGCTTCAGTCCAGGTAGAGAAGCTGTTACCATCATCTCATCATTTACATACACAACACGGCTCAGGCTCTTCTCATTGGCTGTAATCACCTTAATGCAAAAAGCTGATGAAGTTGCCACGGCGAAGACTCCCTGTGTTTTTTCGTGTGTGTGTGTGTGTGTGTTTTTGTAATGGCGCTGTCATAACCGCTCTGCTCCGTCTGGGCCTAAGTAAATCTGAGGCACCATCTTTTAAACGAGGCTAACAAATGAACACGTTTTCCCCCCATCAAACGGCTCCTGACAGTGATGCATGGGCTTCCAGATGAGCTCTGAAAAACTGATGGATCTACGACGGTACAAGCGCTTAGATAAACTAATGCATGTAATTACGTTTTCCATTCCCACTCTATTGTGAGGCATCTTATTACAATATCATTAGTTGAAATGGTCGGCAAAAAAAAAAATGATATAGTTTGCAAATTTCTCTTTCGTTTTTCTCTTTCTTCTTCTTTGTCTTTTTTGTTGTTGTTGTTGTTGTTGTTGTGTGGGGTAATTACAGGAAGTTTATTTCTTTGACTGGAATAAAAGTGAATTTGTTTGCTTCCCGGGTGAAGACGTTATCGGGCATCTCTGTGTAAGTGTTAGTAATTGTTGGAAGTCGTATTCACCGCTGTCGTTGATAAGGAGACCAGTGAGATGGTCAGATACACCCTGCATGGACGAGGAGATGGACGAGCATTCGATGATTCAGATGCATCAGATCCCCTTTTGTCTAATTGATTCCAGTTTTTTATCATATCTCCTCTTTAATTGTGTAAATACGTTTATTTTCAGCAGATTGAGCATGATGTTGGTGTCTGTGTTTAGTATTATCTGTCTTTGGGTGGTTCCAGTTGTCTTTGAGTTGAGTTTGAATCAGGTCTCTTTTCCTTTTGGTGAAAATTAAACAGTCAAACATCCACAAATATTAAACTTATACTAACGTACATTTCAAAAATCACATTATTACATCTAAACTGAATGACACTGTGTGTGTGTGTGTGTGTGTGTCTGGCACTTCTAAGTGTGTTTATACATGCATATTGCATCTCTCACTCTCTCTCTATCTTGGAGTGGGCTTTGCAACAGCTGTGAGGTGTGTGTGGATTATTTTTACCTCCGTGTACGTACATACATACATACTCTGTATATACTTGTTAGTCTCAGACTGTGTCTGTCTGTATGTTTAAACATGCTTCTTTCTGAGTGTGTTACATTCAGGCTCCATGCTGCAGCTGTGCTGTGTGTGTGTGTGTGTGTGTGTGTGCCGCTCTCTCGCTCACTCTGTCTTGGAGTGTGTGTGTGTGTGTGATGTTGTCGAGGAGCGAGGGCTCATGTTGGGAGCAGCAGTGGAGCTCATTAGGGGGGTGCCAGGGGAGCTCGGCCGCTGCAGCCCCCCGTTCCCAGCGCTTCTCTCCGGGCCGCCGTGCCGCCTGGCCGGGCCCTCAGCCGCAGCCCTTCATCTGCACACATCACACTGAAGGCTTCTGCATGGCACAGTGGAAATATGCTGTCATATGCTGGGTGACGGATGCACTTCACACCAGCGTCAGTCTTGTTTGTAATGCTGATTCTGCCTGGGTTTCAAAATAATGGCCTGAATTTTGAGGATTAAATGAGGGATTTCTTTTTTTAAAACGATGTGCAGATTTTTTATTATCCATTAAAATGTTAATTATCGTTTGATTAATTGATAAACTGTCTCGTCTAGAAATCTGAATTTAAAAAAAGGAGAAATGTCAAAGTGTCATCTTGAATTTGTTTCACCAACCTAAAGAAAACCTGAAGAAATGGAGAATATTTGACTTTGTTTTTGCTTGATAAATGACTTTAAGTAATAATAATTGGGTTTTAACGTTGGGTTTTAACGTTTCTGCCTTCCTGTGGCTTAATATTACACGTCACCATGGACGGCTGTTTGCTGCTGCCACATAAACGTTGCATCACAGATTATTTTTGCATTGTGTCCGCACCAAAGCCTTCACACATGTTTTTCCCTCAGGACCCTGATGCAGTTGAAAGTGGATCGTTTTATCTTTTGTTTTGTGTTTTTTTTTTTTATTTTTTTTATATACTTTGTGCTGCAATTAATTTTAATCTTTTTGCAAATGAAGAAATTGGGTCACTACATCATTGGCTAGAGCAAGAAAAACAGGACATGCTGCTAATAAATAGAAGTCCAGGTTGTTGTTGTTCTTTCAGATATGGATATTCATGAGCTCAACACAGATGTATAGTTGGATTTGTCTTTTTCTGGCTGTTGCTAAGCAGCTCTGTTAGCTGCTGGTGGACATTTAAAGCTAAAAGCATATTTACTGGGTGCTGAAGAGGTGCAGCAGAAAGTCTTAACTTCTGTTCAGTTTATTCCTTCAGGAAGCATCGCAGTCATAAGCTGTGGTTAAAAATACAATATTACAAATAAGAACAATATTATATTATATCATATTATAGACTGAACCAGCTCTGCTTCTCTCTCTCTTTGACAAATGAGACTTTCATTGGACAATTATCGTTTTCGGGATCGCAAACGTGCGAACAGAATTTGTCACTGTCACTTTGTGTGTTTAAGGGCATATTAATCAAGTGATTAATTGCCAGATATTACCCACCGAACACGGCCTGTGTTCCCATTCAAGTGCTACGTTGGCTTTGAGCGGGATTGCTTCATGGTTTTGTTTTTGCAGAAGTTGATTTGTTTTTAATGTTTACTGGCAGGTCTGAGCTCAGCTCCGCTTACATTTTGACAATTTATGATATTAAAGATGAAGATATTTTTAATTTCTTGAACTACAGTATGTGTTGACAGTATTTTAGATCCACATACAGGTCGAGTCTGTTGCTATCTGCTTTTAAAGTCAAGTTAGAAACAGATAATTTAATTCTAAGATCCATTTTGTGTGTTATAATGTATTTGTGTCTTATATGTTGGCATATTCTTGCTGTAGTGCATCATATTTTAACAATTGTACTGTTACAAATATATGTATATATAAATTTAGCAATAAAAACTTAAATTTTCAGCCTTTAGCTACAGGAAGTAGATTTTAAAATTCACAAGCTCTTATTTAACCAGCAAAGTTGTTTGTCAAAAGAAAAGTCCTAAAAAAAATAAATAAAAATAAATCATAAAACGTGTCACTGAAACAAGAGGAACAATTTCCAGTTAAATTATAGAAACATGCATGAAAAGTGGACAAAATTCACCCATTACTTTGTTGAATATTAGACGGTTAATTAATTAATAACATGCTGAAAAAAAACATTTTTATATGACAGGAAATCAGGCTCTGTCACATGTGAAATAATCATTTCATAATGTAATAATAAACCAGTCAAACAGTAGAAGATCAATAAATTCAGGACATTTTTTAATTTGTAGCTTCTGTATGGATGAATTTTAAAAATGTGTCGCTGCTCTAATTGAACACTAGAGGGAGCTAAGCTAATGTATGATGTGAGTGTTTCAGCCTCACACACACACACACACACACTCTTTCTCTCTTTCTCACACACTTCAACACACTCACTTCAGTTTTTCTACTTTAGTTAAAAAAAAACAAATCTAATTGGGCCTTTTTTTCTCTCTCTACTTCAACTCAGAGACACGTACGTCTTCTCTCAACCTCCAGTCTTAGATGCACAATTTAGTTTTGACAAATGTGATGTTTCAGTTAAATTGTTAATGGTGCTACAGGACTCTGCAAGCCAGACATCAAAGGGCATATATTAATACTTACCGCTCGTGTTATTTCTTGTTCTGTTTAGTCTCCCGGGGGAGGAATACTTCTTTTTTTTTTTGTGTGTGTGTCTTTGCCGTTAATAAACCCTGATGTTTCTTTTCCTAAAGGTAAAGCACCTCGCGCACGCAAATGAGGACTTGAACTGAAAAAATAAAAAAAAAATAAAAAGAGGGATCTGGAAACGAGGGGGCCGAGCCGGATGATCCGCCGACGTTAAGAGGCGTGCTTTGAAGAAAATACCATCAAAGGAATAAAACAATAAGTGAAGCTGGTGTTAAATACCTCGTGTTGTTCAGAAATGCTTAAAATCTCAATTGGCTCCGTTAACTGGCATCTGGAGAACAATGAGTTGGATCTGTTAGGGGTTTATAAAAGGCTTTTAGCATTTCCGTCTCCTTCCATATGCTGTTGCATGATTGCTTCGTTTCTTCATATTAGGCTGCGCACCTTGTTGTTGTTGTTTTGTTGTTGTTTTTTTCTGCTCCTGCCGAGGCTGGATAACAAACATCGGGGAGAATGTGTTTGAGTTGTGGTTTCTGATGTTTAAACAGCACGAGGCGCGCTTGATTTACGTGTGGCTGGCACATGAGTGACGAGACGGGAAATATGCGCTTCTCTATTTATTAAACTACATATAGGTACTAATGGTTCTTAACATATGTTGTACGTACATGACGCTGCTCGTCATCGACGCTGTGCAGAGAAAAAGCTTCCTGCCTCTTGTTCAGCAGATGTGAGGAGGAGCTGAAGACATGTTCGTTTCTGACATTTTCCCCAACCTGCTGTGACACAAATAGACTCACTGTCACATGATGTATAGTCAACGATTCATCAGGGACCTGGGAAAACCAGGGAAGAAGAAGAAGGCGGCTGTGTGTTAACATATTCTTATATAGCATGAAAAGTCTCTATTGAAATTCCCTTTTTGTCATGCTAGCTGTTAAGGATTAAACTTAAACAGATAGATGACGTATCTAATATTTAATTTGGGAGTTAAATATGTCAGATTATTTCCCTGATCTGTGTACATAACTCTAGTTTGAGGTAAAAAGGCCCATCCTAGTCGAGGTCGGAGCGATATCGCCTCCTCCACTCGCTGCTGTGTCCTCACAAACGTCTCGCCAACGAGCCCGCCAGCTCCTAAGCGTCTCTTAACCAGGTGAGACACGGACGACCTCCCCGTGCAACCTCTACATCCTCTCCCTGACAGGAGAAGGACGTTGTGTGTTTGCGTCGATTGTGTTTGGCATTTTCGCTGTGAAGTCCTGAGCCTCACTACGGCGCCACGGGCTGTTACCCGTCAGGTCTGAGACATCGTGGACGTTGACGGGAAGCGGGAAGGGGCCAGGTAGACGTGGACCTGTCAGCGCTGATTTGTCAGGCCTTCACTCACCGCCTCTTAGGTGCCAACAGAGGTATAGCTGCACAGTTTTGTTGCAGGCTGCACTTAGTCATACATACACGGACGGTCATGTGTCTCCTCTGTGCTGTCCAAACCAGAGAGGAGCTAATTTATTGCTGTCTAGGTGAATCACATTCAGAAGAAAAAAGGCACAGTGATAGCAGTGGATTATAGTTTATGGTAGTTCAGTCTCCTCTCTGTCATCTTTGGCTTCAGCCGAGTTACTAGCACTGTTGTGTATGATTTCTTTCACATTTACACTTATAAACTCCTCATTTATCTCATACTGGACCTCTTTATGGCTGCTTTAGCTCCTCTAGATGAAACATTTCATACAAAACACTCGACTTTTTACTTTCAGGGAGCGTTTAACATCCTAACAGAAAAAGCATGATATACTTTTAATACAAGTCTTTGTCTTGGGTGTGCATTATTTTTAATTGCACATGAATTCATAGAGTAATGTCCTCCTGCAGACCCTCCCACAGCTGCTGTAATATTACTCAGGCTTACTAAGCTGTGGTGGTGTTTTCCCCCTCCCATCTTGTGGATCTTAAAACTACATTTGGCAGCAATGCAATGTTGGTTAACCCTCATGGCAGCGAGAAGTCTCAGAAAATATGAACTTTAATACCCAGAAATATAGCGTGACATCAGCAAACTGCACACAGCATGGTCATGTTTACCAACACAGCTGCTCCGTGATGCACCGACACACCGACAGCAATCAAAGACACGAGAGAGAGAAAACACTTTTTATAATTTGAGTCCACGCTGCACGATCCTACTTTGTGGGAAACAGATGCTCTTCTCTGTTTGTTATTTTAGGCTCAAATTTGTTATTGAAATATCGCTTGATTAAGTAAAGTTGGATGAGTTTGAAAAATTAAAAAAGCAATAAATAAATAAATGTTTTTATGTGTGACACATCTCGGGAATGTCTCGGCGGGCATGTTTTTTTTTTTTTCCATCAGTGTTGTGGTCTGTTTAAACTACTCTGGGATCTGTGCTGTAACCTTTTTTAGCCATTCAGCCCTTCCCTCCCTCTGCAGCCTCTTGATTTCCCCAAAGTGCTGTGTTTTATGTGTGCTTTTCTTTGGAATCGAGGAGCTGGCAGGGTCGAGAGGAGCAGAGACGAGCGTCCGAGACGTGGGAGAATGAAATGAGGTGGCTGTTTATTCTCTCCACATACCTTTTTAGAGTGGCTTTGGAGCACGGCCTAAAACAACACCAGAGGCCATGTACACAAATTACACGTCTCGGACTCAGAAGAAGGCTGGATGGGAGGATGGATCAGTGTAGTTCCCAGTAAAAAAAAAAAATAATAGCAGCCATAACTACTTCACAAGATTATGAAACAAATCTGCCAAATGAGCTTTTTTTTTTTCCATATTTAAAATCCCCCTTTATTTTTTGTTCACATCCATTTTTAACTATCTTCGGGGCAGGGTTCATCTGGAGGCCGCACAAGATTATACAACATCAAGTTAAGAGCTCATGTTTCATTTTTACAGAGGAAAGGAAACAGTGACTATGATAGATTACAGCTAGAAAAGAATCGTCCTAATTGAAATGAATATCATAATTTTTCTCTCGTGGTATTTTTCTTGTCTGCCCCTCAAAATCAGACAAATAAGAGTGGACCCACGTTTGTGTTCACACTGTCGTAATAACAGGGATGTGAGTAATAAATGCCACACCGGCTTTTTGTGGTTTTGAGATCTTTGGGGGGAAAAATAGCAGCCAGCGTGAAATGATGGTGATAACTGATCCAACAGAAATATATCTTTAAACACGTTTTTATAATATGATGAATATATAATTTTTTGGAGGAATTTGCATCGGTTACACTGATCGCCTGGTTGTGCAGCAGACTTTTAGTGTTTCTATAGCTACGATGCAGGAGACATTGTGGACTCTTTGTTGTTTTCCAACATTTGCTTTGTTTGCTTGTGACAACGAAATGCAAAGACATCCTGCAGTGTTTACCTAGTCCCCCCCCCCCTTCATAACCCTGTTTTTAATTTGTGTCTGGCTTATTTATTATTAGGCTTGTCTAAGCACTTTATCTCTGCTGTGAAGAGTGCTCGACTAATAAAAATGTATTATTATTGTGATTATTCTTATTTACTTTGCGCTTAAGTAACCTCAGGAAAAGTGACAATTCCTGGAGTGTTTACGCACATTAATCTGCTGCACTCTGCTGTGTGAGCTGTGATCCCGCCTCCTACCCATCCTCCCCCCGTTTGTGACTGAATGCCTGGACCGGTCCAGGGGTTGATGGGGGCAGGATGGGGTCAGTGTGAAGCAGGAAATGGGGGTTCCTCCGCGCCAAACCGATGATGACCAGCGGCCTGGAAAGTGAATGCCCATCCATCACGACAGTCCCTATCTTCCACGCCAAGGCGACCCGCGTCGGGGTATGAATCGATGTCCATAGTGTGTGTGAGCAGGAGTGTAGTTTGTGTTGCGGTGTTGTGAAGTCAACACTGCTGATTGCTGTAATTATAGCTTTCACTATTCCAGTTCAGAGAGAGAGGAAGAGAGTCCTTTGCTGGTTGGTAATTGTGTGTGAAAAGGTGGAAAAGCAGGGTGGGTGATATCATCCTGCCTTGGAGAGATGAGACTCAATATTCCCTGTGTGTGTGCGTGTGTGTGTGTAAGTGTGTGTGTGCAGGCTTCGTATTGTTTGGCAGTCAAACGTTACATTAGTGGTGCTCTGGGCTTTGACACACCCCAGCTGTATTTCATGTGAGAACGCAGGTTTGTGACTATTTTAGATTTTTCCATGCAGTCTGCGGTGTGCTGAGACGTAATCACACAGCCATAGCAGAGCCCTGGTTATTTATTCTTTTCACCGACAAAAAAAAACACACACACACACACAAAGTTCACACACATTCAAAGTTTTACAAAGAAGGAAAAATATGAAGCTAAAAGAACAACAAGCCTAACTGCCTATGGGCCGTGCAGAGGCGGCCACAGCTGCTGGATGCTCTTTGAGGCTATGCAGATGTTGGGACCCTGCAGCTACATTAATGCACCTCTTAACCCCGCCCCCACCCTGACTCAGACACACGCTGGAAATTTTTATTTTGTGCAAATTTTTTGTGCAAAATGAAAGTTGTTCATATCGCTCTCCTCCTGTCTTTCCCACACCAACTCTGTGATTCATCCTGATGATTCATCCCAGCCTCCTCCTCATTATCCCCAAACTTGATTGATTATCTGTGAACATTTGACGTGTCTCAACTTTCTTTGCTTCATGTTTTTCATGATTTTTTTATTATTTTTTTTTTGCTGTGACTTGCTGGCTCCACCTTTTGCAGCTTCGGCCAGTTTCACTGCTAACCAGAGAAGATTACACGTTAGGCTGCAAGTAGCAGCATTTATTTTATTATCGATTTAAGTGATTATTATCTTGATTTTTCCAATAAATATTTAGCTTATGAAATGTCATCCCTCACATTTGATAATATTTGATATTTTTGTCCATTGATTAATTGGCTAAGCTTATAAAACATCCATGTTGCAGCTTTAAAGCAACTTCTTCTTCAGTTTTTTTCACATATATACAGCAGGGAAACATTGAAATGTCTTTGTAAACCAAATGAAAGCAACTTACACTACAGGAAAAAACAAAAAAAAAAGAAAGAAATGTCTGCCCAAGTGGGGCGTGAGGCAGAGGAAAAGCACCAGGACGGGCAAACAGCCATGAAATCCCTGATGCTTCCTGCCAGCGTGGAGATAGGCGCCGCCAACTGCCCAAAATCCAGAGCAAGTCCTCATTCCTCCAACGTGTGGGGACACGGCTAAAGCCTCTCCCAATGTCAAGTGGCATTTATTAAATACACGGAGAGGAGAATGTTTTTCATGCGCGTGTCCCCGGTGATCTGTGTGGTCCAAGCCGGAGTGCCAAACCGCGAGCTGCTGTCTTCTTTCTCCTCGTCTTAGTCGCTGCTTCTCGCCGGTTTTTGACGTCGGTCCAGATTTTGCGGTAATCCCTCGCAGAGTCTCAGGTACACCTTGCAAAGCAAACAAACAAACAAAAAAAATGTGTGATAACGCACGACGGCTGACGGCGATGATAAATAAGCCATTAGAAGACACAAACCCGCCGGGAGATCTATTCAACTCTTCCAAAGAGACGTTTCATGCCACACTCTAAGGACTTGAGAGGATTTGGGTGAAAATCACATTTTATTTTTCTGCCTGTCTTTTGTGCGCTGTAATGTTTTGGCGAGGGGGGGGTAGAGTAGGGTGGCATCCTCCACACCCGCCCAGTGGAATCATGGGTGGTAAATCTTTCCCCGCTAGAAATGCGGCGGTTAGAAATGAGTGGAGCGGTCTCCTCCGGGGTTTCAGATTAGTTCTATTTTTTACATGTATGGTGTTGTGAAGTCACTGGATATCATTTTTTCTGTTGTGCCGCAATCTGCCAGTGCAGATGATCCCGGCTACAGACTCCAAGTTAGCCGCTTATTGTTTATTTTGGCTTCAGCTGTCCAGCAATCCCAAGAACATGGGAGTTCATATCCAAGGATAATCTGTTTGTGTTTTTTTTTTATTCATTTGCCGGTGATGTTTAATGCCTCGTCTCGGGTGTATCCGAGCTTTTGGTCAAAGAATAGAAGTGGTGGGAAAAAAAGTGTTGCAGAGAGAAAGCGAGTTTAGCCTCTAATCCTTGGGTGACCACTGGCGAGGCCCAGATGAGCGCTTACATTAAGGCGACTGGAATAGTTTTCAAAACTACCGGGGCCGTCTCTTTGTCTTTTCAATGTGCCGAAGCACATTAAGCAGAGAGCTGGAGACAAGGCGGGGCAACATGAGAAGCTACATTTATCAGTTCACAGTTTCAGAGGATATTGCAAATCAATTTATTAGATTATGAGGCCTGCTTTGAGCTCTGCTTTTTCTCCCCCCCCCCTCTGTCCTCTGCCTTCAAACGTAATATTTTAAAGGAAACTCTATTTCCAGATTATGGAGCACTTTATCGCAGAACAAGGAAGTATAAATTCTGGCCCAGACATCCCAAATCCTATTTTCTCTGTCTTTTCTCTCTCTTTTCTCTTACAGTAACGTGTCTTCATCTTCTCAAGGACACTGACATAATGGACTTTGTTATGCTTTAGTCTGTATTGCCCAATTTAACCTTTCAGATTCCTGTAAAAACACAAACACCAAAACGAATGTCAACGTTTGTCTCTAACAGAAAAACAAACAAACAAACAAACAAAACAAAACATCCAGCAAATAAACAATAATTTAAACTGGAACCGGCCAGCGCTGCACCGGTGACGGTTTGTGCAGCAGTCCAGTCCACATGAAATATAAAGTGTAATAACACGCAGCCGCAATTAATCTTCCAGCAAGTGATCCAATTATCCAATTGAAGCTGCAATTTCTGAACGCTCGGCTTGTTCTGCGCTCAGATAAAGCTCGGACTTCTCCGACACCAGTGAGATGATTTCTTAAACGGTATTATCCATGTTTGGAGACTGTTTCTTACTGGGGATTTTCTCTCTGTGCGTTTTCAAAGCGGCTCGTGCATCCCTGCTATGAAACAGATAATTCACAATGGTAATCAGTGCTCTTTAATTCCACGCCTCTCGTGTTGGGCTGACTTGGAATAAGACCCTGAAGGGGAAGCTCTTCTTTCTACTGACGGATGGCCTTATTTTAGGATCATAGTTTATCTAATAATGAGACTGATGGTTGGTTGAAGGCATCAGTTTTAAAAGTTAACGTATGCTATTCTGAAACTTTACAGTGAAGAATATAAAAATAACTGGAGAGCAGAAAGCCGAAGTTGTCACGTATGACGATATCGAGCAGATTTTATGATTTTTTTTTCCACATTATACATTAAAACTTTTTATTTATTTTGTCCATAAACTGCTGAAAAATAAAAGTTCACCACCAAACACACAGATAATTTTAAAATTTTATTTTAATTGTATTTAATTTAAATATAGATTTGCATTACTGAATCCTAATAGGATATTACCAAAAATCATAACACATTTTGCACATTAAAAAATAAAGTATTTTCCTGTGAAATTTATTGAATTTAAAGAGTGAAATGAAAAATAAACAAGTATAGTTTTTCAGGAAGTATAATACTTAGTATAAGTAAATGTACTCTGTTGTTTTCTACCTCTGTAAAAGTACTTTATGTTAGATAGTAAATAAAATATAATATAAAATATTAAAAATGATCTTTTACTTGAGTTAGTGTTTAATAATTGGTGTATTATATTTCATATGTCATATATTTATGAGCTTTTATAAACATGTTTGTTTGTTTTTTAGCAGAGACATTATTATTATTATTATATATATATATTAAATTAATTTTCTCCTGTTTAACCGACAGCCATCATGTTTCCACCACCGCTCTGTACGTGCACATTATCAATCCTCAATAATAATAATAAACAGACTTATTACCAGCGGAGGGTTTGTAGTGATGCTTTCAAGGCTCAAGCGTGCGCTGCACATTAGGTTTGTGTGTACCTGTCACATTTTGTCCTATTAAAGCCAAAAGACCTGCAGAAGAAAGACGCTTCCTGTCTGCAAAAAGCCGTCCCCTGCTGCTACTGTTTATCCAAAATGCTGCTGCTCTACTTCAGCTAATGGACTGGGACTCAAATCAAATCTGACCCCTATATTGAGAGCAAGCATTAACAAAAACAATATGATAATTCTTTCTTTCTTTTCTGCTCTCTGTTGCTAAATTATGGCACAACGCCAGCCTCCATTTGATTAAATCTTTTAAAGAAATGATGCTGAAACAAAGAGGATGCAGTTAAATGATTTTAACAACCTTCAGGCTGCAGGATGTTTGGTTACCTGTATGTGCATATTAAACATATTAGCTTTACATTTACATTGATTTGACAAAAGTATAAATGCAGCTTTTGGAAAATGCAGAAGAAGTTTTATATCTTAACTGTAAATAAAAAAAAATGTGCAGTGATTAGTGATAAAGTTGACTTATTATTTTAATATTAATCTCTGTAGTTTTGTCTTTTGTAAACAGTCTCTGTCATTTAAATAAAGCAGCAGTTCAAGCAGAATGTGCTGATTGAATCCCAATCATCCTGTTATTAATTAATTAATTAAATTCCTCCTGATAGTCCTGAGACGTCAGACTTATGCAAGATAGTAAAACGGCAAAACAAGACAATCAAATAAACAAATAAACAGTATCCCAGCAGCATCTTCAGGACACTGACAATAGAGAGAAACATGTTACAGAGCGTTTCAAATCCAGTTTAGTGAAGCAGCTCACTGATCGGCAGGTAGAACGAGCAGCCTGCACAGTTTACTGAGGTGAAAGCATGTCGAGACGAACAGAGCAGCTGTGTTGATAACCTCATCCATCATCAGTGGACCTAAAAGATGATAAATAAATAAAATAAATCAACAGCAGTGTGCATGCAGGGATGATGCACACCTGGATACAATAGACGCTGTATGAGAATCATGAATGTTTAATTTAATTTTAAATGCGTTATTACCTCACTTCAATTTAAAACTTAATTTTTTATACAAATACAAAAGCAACTCTGCCTTATTATTATCTTTGCCTTATTTCTACATGTTAATTATTAAGGTTGGCAGTGTAGTTGTTCAGTTGATTATTGTGTTTTTTTGCTACGACCACTTGAGGAGGAATTAGTTGCGTCTCTTTCTGCTTTTATTTTAATCCTGTCTGTCATGTATGTTTATCCACGGTGCAAATAACCTCCGCAATAACAACTGCAAGCTTATCAAAATCCCCAACACGTTTCTAAAACTCTGCTGTTAACTGTCCACCTCAAGGGGAAGTGTAGAAGGAAAAAAAGCCAGAAAAGCAGAGTGAAAAGACGAAAACAAAAAGGATGCAAAGCTGATGAAAAGGACGTTATTAGCTTGGTCGCGGTCGGAGACCATTTGTGTCCATTTGCATCTGGGCTGAAACCTGCAGCTGAGAGCATCTCGGTGATGTATAATGACCGGTTGTCACAACAACACGGGAGGTGGCCCCGCCGGCAAAATGACGGCCCTGTCACTCCTCCGCAAAGACGAAACGCTGGCAACCTGTAATTCCCCTCCCAGCGCTGCTTCCTTCCTGCCTGCAGCCTGGTTAAATGGCACTTTTGAAGGAAGTAAATCTACAAAGTTGTGTTTAATAACATTGCCAGAGCTAAATGTTTGACGGGGTGAGGTGTGTTTGTGGGGGGGCGTAGAGCGAGAGGCTCACAGGGTTAAGAGGGATTTGTCATTTGTTTGTGCTCGCAGGCCTTAATCTGTTCATTGAAACGGCCCATCTTTTCAGCTAGCCATGCTCAAAGTAAATGAAAAACAATTATACAGTGTGTGAGGAGGAAGCAAGGCAAGGTGGGACGCCGCTGGCTTGGTGTGGAGGGGGTGTTGGCATCGGAGCCCCTCTAATAGTGCTCATCTATCCTTAATGTGCTTTTTTTTTTAACCCACTCAGCCTTTTAAAATGTAAGCATGTGAGGAAATCTGAACATATTTATTAAATCAATGTGTACACAAATCTAATATTGACTTCCTTCCATGAGATCAGGAGAATTAACTGTTAATTGAACATATAATATTTACATGTTACATGTAAATCTGCAGCTACTGCGTCACATCTTCCGTCTCTCCTGCAAAGTTAAAGAAAAGTGAAACTCCAGAATAGATTTTCCTTCATCTGTAATGAGTCAAACATCAGAGTGACTCGCTTGGGTTGCAGCCTCCTGTCTCTGCAGATGTGAAGTGACACATTGATATGCAGGGAGAGAAAAAACCCCACTAAACACTAAAACTCACAACCAAAGGCCTCCCCAAAAGGCAAACACATAACTAAACCTGTGCGAAGAAGAAGAAGCAGCGGGGAAATTAGCGACAAAGCATTATAATTTGTCACTGATGCATAAATCTTGCTGACGTGCTCAGTCACTTTAATGGTGCCGCGGCTGCTCGGTGGAAGGCTGTGCAAACTTGCGCAGTTGCAGAAAAACAGAAAAACTATATGTTCGAACATCACCTTATTTGCATAATTTACCAAAAGCCAATGAGGCAGCTCAAGGAGTGCGGGTGATAGTAATAAGTGTTTGGGAAAGGCAGAAAGATCACTAATGGTTTGCCTATGGGGATTTCTCCACGCCATGGGGGAGGAAAATGAGAAATATTTTTCAAACAGCGGGGGTAAAGGTTTTAAAACTAGGAGCACATGGGGAGATAAAGATGTTCCTGCCACGGGGTGCTACGCGGGAAAAATGCAACGGCGAGGATGACAAAAAGAATGCCCCCGTAATTTCAGCATTAAGAGGTAATAATCATGTTTCACCAATGATATTAAAAACGGTAACCCGCAAAGCCGGGGTAGAATAGATAAATATATAAATAAAAGTGGAGAGGGAGAGAGGGGGAGGAAAGAGGAGTGGGCCCATCAGGTAGAGGAGGTAATGAGGTGGTGGGTGAATACGTGGTGGAGGAGGGGGGGCTGGGCGCTCATCACCAACTCTGTGTGAGAGTAAACAAAGAGTGAGGAAAGAAGGGGAGAAAGAGTTCGTAGATCACGACTGAGCCGCAGATCTCTGGCTCCCCGCCGGGGCCCCGGCGTGGAAAAGGCTCTCATCTGGTTGAATTATGCGTGTGCGAGATGTCGAAGCATCACACGTGATGTACATCCATGTGTATGTGCTGCTGTACGTCACCGCGATGTAGAACCTCCACCATGGTGACGGTGCAGCGTCTGCAGAGGCCTGTTGTTTAAAGCTTTAAAGCCATATCTTGATGCATATTTCCAACATCATACAAACACATATATATGCACAGATATATGTGTAGAAGTGGTTACAAATATCTGATTTAATGCACTAGTGAAGTAGTTGCTTAAAATATGCATTAATCCAATATGCATTGGATTAGTAGTGAATGTATTTATTACCAATTAGTGCACGTTATCGCTATATTTTCTATATTATAAAATGTTATAAGTCACTTTGTGTGTGTTTTATATACTCTGGTGCAGTGCAGCTTTACTTGCAGCGTGTTTTAACTGCAGACATATTGTCTGAACTCTCCTCTGTCCTCGTTGTAAAATTTAAAGACAACATAACCACATAGAAATATCTGTTTGTGTGGAATATGAGACATAAACACAGCGGCTGTTTTAGGTGGGTATAAAGCCCAAATTAATGTCTTATAAAGTAGGAACATATAATGTGACGCATAATGCTCGAGTTTATTACAAACTGTTTGTATGTTTTTGACTTAAATGTTCCAGAAATCATCGCTTCTGATACATTTTTAGTATATTTTTTAATTCAAAGCAGTTTATGACGCTATTATAGACCAATGCTGAAGAAACGGTGTCTCATAACTACTTATAAATTGTTGTAGGTGTCGTATAAACGGTGTCAGAAGTGTTGGGATGTTTCTGGTTCCCCCCTCAGCTCTGATGGCCACTCTCCAAATATTTCATGATAATCCTCAACTACAACGTCATGCTTCTTTCAGGCCTGACGCTACACATACACAGAGGCTGAAAACTACACACAACTGACTTTTTAAATAACGTCCTGCGACTGTGTTTGTGTGAGGACGAGAGCCTCAGCGAGAGCTCGGTGAATGTCAGCAGACGCCTGCCTTCAACTTCCCATGAAGAAAACGATAAGCAGGGAGCCGGTTGAGACGGTCGGTCGGAGCAGTACATTGTGATAATGACATTTGGGGAGGGATAGTGTTGCAAAGCTGTTAAGCTCTTTCATTGCACCAAGAAGATTAGTGGACGAGATGGAGCTGAATGACAGCGAAGGTAGCGTCCCCAGCCTCGCCTGCCGAGGACTTGGCATGCAGAGGTCCGTTAAAAGCCAAGCGCTCACTTTACACTGAGGACCAATTGTCCTTCACTCACAAAGTATTGCAAACCCCCACAAAGCAAGGGCATTGGGTTGTTTGTGTCTGCTTCATGTGGTGGTGACGTAGCTGGAGCATTTCTTCTTCTTCTGCTGTTGTTTTTACCTTTTTTTTTTTTTTTTTTTTTTTAAATTAACTTTATTCCTGCTCCTTTGTGGCAGACTTTGACTGAATTATTGGAGTTTGCTGTAGCTGCCAGCTTGCAGAGGTTTATATACAGCCAGTGCCTGTTGAGGCCTGTCTGGTGAGGCTGTATTTAGTTTATCTACTCACCCAACCCTCTCCCAAAACCCCAGTTGGTTGCAAAGTCACCACATTAGGCCTTGTTTGACCGCACCAAAGCAAGAAGCGAGAACTCTGGACAGCTTGTCCTATTATCTGGGACACTGGCCTGCCATGCCTTTAACTCTGTCACATTGCCTATTCCCATTATAAGCCATGAGGGAGCATGGGGCTGTATCCTAAGTGTATTTGTGTATAGATCAACGTGTGTGTTGGTCTGCGGTTTTAACCCGTGTTTCCCTGCAGGCTTTTGGAAACACTTTGTCCATCTCTTGATGTTTTCTGTCCCTCCTCCCACACAGGAGTCATTTTTATTTATTATCTCCTCTGACAGCAGAGGGAAAGACGGGGAGTCTGAGAAAGCGTTTTGTCACTTCTTAAGTGTCTGACAATCTGAATGAAGTTTAGCATCTGAAGAACAAGAAGGCGTCTTATTTTTTATTTATTTCCTTGCTGATGGAAAGATGGGAAGGGCCACGGAGATGGAGGTGACAGGAGCGCCGGTCGCTGAACCCACCAGTGTATTAAAGAAATCTCCTTTCTGTCACAGCGAAAGCTCGGCGCCGTAGCGATAGGCGGGAGGTGAGGGAGGAGCTGGAGCAGCACGCGCTGACCTCCAGCTACGTGGCCTCTGGTCTCCTGGTGGTCGCAGCTCCGGGAAAACGCCGGGCGCAGTGATGAAACACGGAGGCTGCCAAAGTGACAGGAAAGTCATCTCAAGAGGGATTCGGTCTCAAACATGGCAACTCCTGGCCTGTCAGCCACGGTCCTGACACCATCTCCTCCCTGCTCGGCTCCCTGTCTTGTCATCAGTTTTGTGGTATAAAAGCGTACAATAACACTGCCTGGATGACGGAAATAATTTAGATCGGTTGTCATCAAAAAGGAAGGTTTCTAGACTGGAGTAGACGATGGGAAACTACGATCTTACAGGCCAAGTTATTACGTAATTATATGAGAAATCAACGTTGGCAACCCACCACGCCCAGCTTCAGCATTATATCTTGTGTTGTGAAGTAAAACATGACCTTGAATTGCTGTCTAATACATGCATGTGTTTATTTGGATCTCTTCTGGCCCACGGCTAAACTATCCAGAGTCTGCGTGTCTTATAGGTGGTGGTGTTTGTTTGTCTTGAGGACACATTAGGCTGTGAGGACACATCTGTCCAGGGTGATGTTTAGTCACAGCCTCCGCCTGAATTCCCAGGTGTGAGCTCACACTGAGGCTGAGGCCCCGAGTGCCGTCAGGACGCTGCGGTGTGCGTCTTCAAAGCAGCATGGAGGGTACAGTAAGAGAGGGGAGATTTAACTTCAGTATTCAGGATTTATCAGATGTTATCAGAAAATCCCCTTCTTAGCATTAATATGCATGTACGGATGTGTAGGTAAACACATATATACATCATGTATGTGTACATGCAGTCAGACGAGCAGACCTGGCTTCACTCGCCTCAGCAGTTACATAAATGCAGTCGTCTCTGTTGTAATTTGTGGCCTCAGTGGGTTTTTTTGTGCTTTTTTTTTTAATGTGATGTTTATCCCTGCAAACACAGCAAACAGATTCTGTGAGAGCAACGACAGCCGTGAAAAGCATCAGCGAGCACAGCAGGTACTCCTGAGCTCCGCTGTAACAAATACCTCTTAAAGACTCTTATTTAAATGCCCCATCTGCTTTGACAGGTGCTGTTTGAAATCTAACCCCACGGGGGACAACCTTGTAACTTTTTACGCGCCTCTTTGTAACCGCGCAAGGAAAAACAACGGGGAGCGATCTCTGTAGTCAACCCGTCGCACAAAAAATATACTGTAGAAAAGAAGCGTGTGTGTGTGTGTGTGTGTGTGTGTGTGATGCTGATGCTTTCAAAAACTTTAACTCAAAGATTTCTCTCCATGTGGTGAATTTCTACCCTCTCCATCACCACACACACACACACACACACACACACACACTCGATAATAATGGTGACGATCATTTATTTCTGCTTATGTTTGTATGTTTGTCATTTCTCCTGTAAAAACCCTGATATGATAAATTTGACCCGCCCGTCTGATTATGACTAATAAACCCGCCCTACCTGCCTTCCTCTACTTTCTCCACCAAGATGAATTACCCGTTTAATAAATAATGACATGCAGTGCGCAATGACAATTACCTGACTGATTTTTCCGTTGGGGGAGTTGGATTGAAGACACCTTACGCTGTCACGGATGGCAGAGCGTAAACTGCACGCTTTAAGCTTTAATTACCTTGTTGTTTTTGTCCCTCTGTCACACTGGCCCCTGCACTCAATCATACCGCTGCCAACGCCACGGCGGCTCCACTCAAGAGACCCCTCAGACACCCCCTCCCCCCTCAGTCCACTGCAACACATTAAGAATAGATTAATAAACAACATTAATATCTTTTTCCGTCTTTGTCCTGATTTTTTTTTCTTCTTCTTTTGTTCTCAAACGTCGCCTTTTCTTTATTAAAATCTCCTCGTTGGTACTTGTCGTCAGGCTTTGTTCGCTGTTAAAGGTTCACCAAAAAGCATTACATTTAATTGCCCGCCACCCTTGATTGCGAGCTTGTCGGTGCATGTGTGCGTGCACGAGAGAGAGAGAGAGAGGCCGCTGCCATTAGAGCCTCCTGAAGGATAATTGCTATCAGTGTAATGATCACAGCGCTTTCATGTATCGGGCTCCTCCATCTCCCAGATATGTGCCATTAAGAGCAAGGTTGTCTTTGTTGCAGCTCATGCTTGGACATAGGCCAACCCCCCCTTATACACACACACACACACACACACACACACACACACACACACATACACTTGAAGCTTAGACATATTTCTAATATGCCAAGATATTCTCCTTGGGGGGGGGGAAACAGAGAAAACAGAGACCACAGTCGTGTTTTATCTCATCAGTGGAACAGGCCTGCATCATCAAGGTAACATAAATAATTTATGGTGTCATTGTCGAGTCGTCTTCTGCAGCTGAAAACCTATTACTGCAGTAAATTAAAATCAATTAAGCAATGGCACGGGGGGGAAAGTAACTCCTGAGCCAGGTAGGATTGATTTTTATTATTTATTATTGTGGTGCGGTGAATAAGCAACGCAGAAGACGAACTTCACACGAGAGAAGGAAGCTTTAATTGTAATATTTCCCCAACATTAAGAATGCAAGAGCTCACAGAGAAAACAAAAGCAAGCAAGGAGAAGAAAAAAGCACTAGCCAGACATCTTGGCATCTGTTACCATTAATTTACTGCTCACTGCTTTCAATGTGATTTCCTCCCATATGTTTTAGATGTGTCTTTGCCTTCGCCCCCTGAAAACAAACGGCTTTTTCTCTGAATTATTCACTCCATCTAGCCCCCCCAACACACACACACACACACACACACAGAGAGAGAAATACACGCCAGTAAAAGCACCATAAACAATTCATCTGCGGCTTTATCATTAAAAGATGTCACACTGACTTTTCATGAGAGGTACTCTTAGATTTTGGTCCACATGTTGTGTTCAGTCATGTAAAGAAAAAAGGAGAAAACACGCACACACGCTGATCCTTTATACACACACACGCATAATGGTGACAAAACTCTCGTAATCACAGAGCTTAACAAA
Source organism: Pampus argenteus (assembly GCA_036937835.1). Classification (NCBI taxonomy): domain Eukaryota; kingdom Metazoa; phylum Chordata; class Actinopteri; order Scombriformes; family Stromateidae; genus Pampus; species Pampus argenteus. Next base: position 1,651,648 of record CM072883.1, on the reverse strand, counting down.
AAATACTCCTCAACACTTCAAAATGTTATAAAATCATGTCTAAAACACGCATGCATACAAAACATGCATCACGAGCGCACACGTACATGTGAAAAACATCATCTTCCTGTTTCAGGTCATTGTAGCTGCTTCCATTTCCCATCAGATAAGCCTCAGGTGTGTCTTCTTACGCCCTAATGTGTTTAGTCTGACCTCGCTCCTGAACACAATCTGCTTCGATGGCTCACAATGAAGCAGGAACCGTCCCTGGTAGCCTTTGACTGATAAGAGTCTCCACTGTAATGGCTCTCTATTGTTGGGAAAACACAATGCTGTGCCGCCCGTGCCACTCTGCCCAGTGTAGCAGGCCCGAGGCCGACCTGCCTTTTGAAGTTTCTGACTGAATGATTGATGACGCAGATCAGGAGAGGCCACGGTTTGGTTTACGACGCGGAAGGAAGGAGGCGGCGTGTGGAGGTTGGCCTGCTGCTCAAGATGCGTATTGTTTTTTTCTTGCAAAACTCTTACAAGTGAATAAAATGTTGAGACTTCCTTGTAACGCAGACGTAGGGTGAAAAAACAGCTGATGGTTAATGAGGTCGACCATCATGTTTCACTGGTGCTGCGTTTTAGAAAAGTTCGGATTCAGTCGTGAGAAATTGTGTTGAAGTCAAGTGCGTCATTCATCAGAGGAGGAAGTTTTGACATTGTACATGCTCTTTTTGGAGATATGTTAGTCGAGTTAACTGTGACTAAGAAGTGGAAATGTTTGTCTATCTCCTGCTTATTATCTCACTATAAAAGGAAATGCTGATGTCATGTCATTTCTGTCTGCAGCCTGTAGCGTTCATTTCCTTTCATGCTTATTTAGTGAAAGTTTTGTAAGTGCTTATGGTTTGATAAGGCAGTCTGACTGTAGGTCCAGATCACATGTCTGTCAAGCTTTGCAGAACGATGCTCCTCAAATAATAACACGGACAGATCTGATCACAGTTACCGAATCCAACCAAAACAAACACGAGCATGTTTACTGGTGAATCAGGACTTTCTAAGATCTCCTGTCTCGGTGTGTGGTTGGTCATGGGAATCGTTTTATCAGCCTGAAAGGAAGGCCAACGATAACAGGCAGCTGTACTGGAGCAGAGCACAAGAGAAATACCAGTCAGTACGCAGCAACACTAATAAATAGATAAAAACTGAAGCCGTTACAATAATTTAAAAACAGAAAGTGGAGACACACATGGATAATTGTACCAGAGGAATAAGAAAAGAGACGAGTAAGGTATATAAACTGAGGGACAAAAAGACAACATGGGACGGGATAACAGAAGAAGAAGAAGAACAGGAGAAATAAATGAAATGGTCTCGCTGTTAATCAGAGTTTATGGTACTTACAGAAGATTTTCTTTAAAGATACCACTGAGAAACCAAACAGGAGACACAAATGGTAAAACAGAAATATATGAAGACGATCTGTAAACAGAAATATATGAAGACAATCTGTATATGTTTATCCTGTTCATGTAGTCAGTCGCAGCGAAGTAAAACCCTCTGAAACAGGGCCGAACTGTTCACTATGAACTTATCAAATCATTTCTAGCTTTTTATTTTAATGATCAGTTTGCATCGACTGTTAACTTAAATATAAAAAGTTAGAAAAGAAAAAATGCACTTTGTCAAATACAGTAATTTTTCCTCTCATCTGATTTATTGTAATCTATTATTTTCTTATCTTTTGTGTTGTGCATTTTGCAGTCAGTATGTACGTATTTAAAGCGTCCGTCTCCACAAACTGTTCCCCGCGTCTCTGACTCCAGCGTCTCTGACTCCAGCGTCTCTGACTCCAGCATCCATCCAGACAGCCCTAATGGGAAGAATAGACATTTATTTTTTTTGTCTTGCTTTTCGTCTTTTTCTTCCCCCTCCGAGTGCCACCGATGTGACAGGCAGAGAGACGTCTGGGGGGCAGATGATGTCATTTATTGATAAGCTGACGGCCTATCCGCCAACAGAAGGACCATGTCACTGTTTTTGCCTCGACTTATCCACCCATTTACCGTCACTGCTCGCAGCCTTATCAAACAAATGGAGATGTAAAAAAGAAATGAACAAACAGTGTACAGATCTGATTTTCTTTGATTGGAAACAGAGCGTTTTTGGTGCAGTGAGTCATCGTGCGCTGCCCACTTCCTTTTGATCTGCAGCGCAGAAATGATACAAATTGCATTTTGCCCCTGTGAAATACAATAAGCGGTTGGCGAGATGGAGAACATCTTTATTTATTAGCGTGGAGCTTTAAGTGAAGGGCTCCCATCCTTATCTGAAGGGACCCATCAGCTTCCTTTTTGCTTTGATAAAACCCAAAAAGGGGAGAAGTGGCGACCGCGGCGGCGGCTGCGATCTCGAAGTGGTCTGATTTACAGAGATGTGGATTAACTCAGGAAACGAGACTGAGGATGATGAAATGACGCATCTTAACTGTATACATTTCCATCTTTTCATTTTGTCTGAAGTTGTTTGAACTTTTCCAAAGTAATTAAGAGTTAACTTTCATTATTTAAAGTTTGAAAGTGACTATATATAAATAAATGCCATGATGCCGTCGTACTACCTTATTTTTTTTGTTTCAGCAGCAGCCACGTACTCTAGAAAGTGGAAATAAACCTAATAATGGAGTTGATTATAGGCTCTAGCAGCCATAAACCAGCTATATTCCCATTGGGAACATGTGTTAACAAATGGATTTGGTTTTATATTGTGCAGACTAACTGCTGCCGCTGCTGTCTGGAGCATTTTGAAAAGGGCACAAGCTTGTTTACAATTGTGGTCGTCACCCCAACTTTTCCACGTGGCCTGTAGGCGCTCTGAATGTTTCCCATTAGTTAATCACGGACACATTTAAAGAACCAATCAATTATTTACCCGCTTTGTTTGTTTGAGACCATTAATTACAAACAAATCAGATGTTGAGAACCTCTCGCTGACCCGGAACAGCTTTCCTCAACGGTGCATGAAACACATGAGACGACAGGTTTTGGCCTCGACCTTTGACCCTCGGTGATGCAGTTTGATCTTGAACGTTTCTAGAGGCCAGAAGTCATTTCGGGGTCACAGCCTTCAGTAAACCACCGTGACCTTTGGGCCTCGATGGATGAAATTCACTTTATTAATGAATATAGTGTTATTTGATGTCCAAATATTACTCTGGCATCTAGAAATGTGCAGGATTTAGCATCCATCCCATAATGCTTAACATCGGTCAGTTTTGACTCATTGCTTCAGACGAGACGAGCATCTGTTGCACATGCATGACGCTAATGCTGCGGCCCAACCTTTAAAATGTGATTTTGATTCACTCTGGATGTCATCTGAAAACAGGTTCATGCCATAAACAACAGCAAATAGTCATTTTAACAAACCAGATTACTGCTTCATAGTCAGAAACAGACGTTTTATCTGTCGCGTGAACAATGACCTCATCCGACGTTGATAGACGGGTAGATGGATGCATGTACACGTTTGCTTTGACTCTAAGGTAAATATAATGTGACAGGCCAAGCTTTCCCTGGAGATTGTGTAATTGTATTTTCACATCGGCGCGTCGAAGTCGAGCAGGTTCCCCCGCAGCGTTCAGACAGATGGGCAGTTCTGCATATTTTAACGGTGACAAACCTCAATCTTACCGTGTTTTTAGAGGATTTCTTCCACAAGCCATCTTCCCCCTGTTCCTCTCCTGAAGCATCAGTGTGATTCAGCGGTGTTCACCTCCCAGTTCAGTGCGGCTTGAACCGACTGCTCCACAGTGACTCTGTGCGCCGTGCAAATCCATCATTTATTGAGACAGGAAATTGGTGCAAAGTGAAGTTTACTGTGTATGTCATACAGTCCCTCAGACGGCCTGGAGGATATTACAACAATGCAGGATCAGACATTTTAGAAACTGTGATGGTTTTAGATGCTGCTGATATCCGTAAATCTTATTAAAAACAACATATGAACACTGAAGATGCACAAGATGAATCTACAGGATTAAATAGGATAAATGAGTATGAGGTCAGTGTGTGTGTGTGTGTGTGTGTGTGTGTGTGTTCATTGGACAGGAAGCTTTAGCTCGAAGCTACAGCAACCCGAGGCTAGCATTAATACAGCAGCAGATGTCGGTTATTTTACCCCATCCTCCACCATATACTCCATTTATTACTTTTTTTTTTTTTCATTTTGGAAGTGGTCTGAAGGGAATCCATTTTGACAGAAACCCCTGTAATTAAGTGTATTGGTTTGCCCTCTTGCTAAGCTAATGGCTTTATTTTGACAGTGTTAATTGTCATAATTGTCAGAATGGTACCTCTGACACTCAGCTCGGAGATGTCGGCGAGGAATTGTTGCACGTTGATGAAAGCGTTGTCATACATACTTCATCTCAACGAGCTAATGCGGCCCGTGTCTTTCCTCTCCCCGTCGAGCCTTATGGGACGCTGCAGCGTCGGCTTTCTAATTGCCTCTAATGAAACACCAGCGAGGGAGGTGATCTACTCCTATTTAGATCTCAGTCTTTAAAGAGAGACGGAGAGACAGACGGAGAGAAAAGAGATGGAGGGAGTGTAAGAACGAGTGTAGAATACACTCTAATGTCAAGACGGAGAGTAAAATGGACAGAGAGCGAAGTAAAAGAAGGGCTGAGAGCATGTGAGAGGTATCAAGGGGGAATGAGGCCTTTTTAGATGCATCTTCATCAGGAATGCATGCTAATTAAGGCTTAACCCCCTCTCAAACTAGTGTTGGGAAACTTGACACAGTGATATGATTTCACAGTGAAGTGCTGCAGGGCTGCTTGACTGTTTTGTGCATGTTTTTGAAGTGGGTTAGTGTTGTAATAGAGGTGTGTGGACAGCAGATGGTGCTATACAAGGCCCCCCTGCATGTCCACAGCATTGTACAACACAGTGCAGGCAAGTTTCTGCCTTTCTAAAAATGTTTATTCCAACGTTTGACACCTTCTGGCAAAATTTCTCAAGTGATTAAAAATCACTGGAGGAAAATATCCTAAAAATATGTCTATTATTTTGAAGAAAAAAACATAAATATCAATTTTCCAACCAGAACATGTCTAAAAAGTAAAATGTCACCTTTAATGTGGTAAAAATATGAGCTGACAATATTGCAAACTTCCTGTAATCTCTAAATATTAAAATCTAATCGTCACAGGGTGCTTTTTAAGTCATTAGCAGTTTAACCAAAGATCGTTTTTAAGCCTTAAAATGAAAAAGAATAAAGTTCTTCCACAAGAAAAAAACAAATGTGAGAAATAAAGCCCGTGTTTTGGCAGACTTTTGTTTTTTTTTTCTTCCCTGCTTTTCATCTTGGGACTCCAGGTTAGCAAACCACGACTCCAGACCAATTTAATGATGAACTTAACAACTTACATCATGTTTAAACACACACAAACAGCCACAGAGGTGGATACCAAAAACCCAGAGGCCAGAGGAAGAGTCATCTCTGACTTCACTGCAATAATCCAAGTGCAATTATTGCAGCAGCAGCAGCAGCAACAACAACAACAACAGGGTCACAGAACAGATAATATGCACTGGAAGTTCAAAGGCAATGATTTAGATGAAACTGCGTGTGTGCTGGTAAACAGCACCCGGATTATCCAGAGGAGGAAGGAGGAAGGAGAGGCGAAACGAGACGTAGATGGAGAGCAGTTCCTCGGAGAGCTCCTCTCTCCTCAGCTCAGGTCCAGATAAGAGAATTATGGCACGACGAGGAGAGTTGACAGAGCTCGCTAAGTCTGTTTATTAGCAAGCGCACTTCATTAGAAACAGAGATGAGGTTGATAACCGGGCCGACCCGTCGCCCTGCTAGAGAGTAAATAAGCATCAGTCCCTCTTCATGCTTCTACCTGACTGAGAATCATAATCGCTCTTTAAATGACGACAGAGTGTCAAGAGCAGCAGGAGGAGAAGAAGGAGGCTAAAAGCAACACTAAAGGCTTTTTTTCTTTTCTTTTTTCCTTTTTGAAAGATTGATAAATATGGTGGAATCTCAATTAGGCGTCGGGCACGAACGCAGATATTAAAAATTTGGTCAAGAATCTAATTAGCTGGAGGTAATTAAACAGTCTCACACAGGGTCATTAATCTTTCCCGTGGACCTTTGATGTTTTGCATACTGTCTTGCAAGTCATTAATAAAATTCATAACGCTTTTCTTTGTGGTGTTTTATCATAGCTGTTTCTTCCACCACCACCATCACCCCCCCTTTCTTTTCCCCCCTCACCCCTGTATCCTCCCTCCTCCTCCCTCCTCCTCCTCCCACTCCTCCCTGTAAGAGAGCCCAGTGCAAGTGTCAACACATCACAAGGGCCTCTCCTCTTGAGTTAATTTACTTTTTGTGCATATTACATTTTAAAGTTGCACGCACTGCGACCCCTCCCACCCCAGCATGCCCCCCACCACCACCATCACCAACACTCTTCTTTTTCTTTCCCTCTTTCTTCCCTTTTTTTTTTTTTTTGAGAGCACAATTACAGCGGCAGATCAAATTAAATTCTTCTGCAAGCACAGCTCATTTGGAGTGTAAAACATTCCTCGGCAGTGTGCAGCCGAGTGTGCGGCGTGTCAGCGCCTCGCAAGAAGGGAAGAGAAGAAAACAGAATTGTGTGGCCATTGTGTCCCCCGTAATTAAATCCCCACAATCAGTCCATCTTAAATCAGTCACGCCGTAAATATGAAAAGGGGCCAGGATGAGCTTGAGTACTTACTTGGCCGTCAACACAGCAGGGTAATATATGTTATGTAAATGTGTGTGAGATTATAACCCCACTGACTGACACGGCAGCATCGTGTGTGTGTGTGCGTGTTGTGTATCACAATAGGTACAAATATGTGTGTGTGTATACAGACAAACTAAAACTAACAAATGTGTGTAGACAGGATGTGTGTGTGTGCGCTTTTGAGTATGCATAGATGTGTGTGTACTTTACATGATGTGCACATGCATGTAAATTTAAAGGTGATGTGAAGTGTTAAGTCTATATGTGTGTGTGTGATTATTGTGTGTGTGTGTAAGTGCACATACATGAACAGATACATGTTGGTGTTTGTGTGATGACGTGTGTTTCTCCTTCATATAGCCTTCCTGTGTGTTTGCTAACATGTTTGTGTGACCAAAATAGTCTGCACTATATTTATCTCTGTGTGTGAGCATACAGAGAGTGTGTGTCTGTGTGTGTGTGTGTGTGAGCAGAAGACATTGAGTGAGTGACGTTAATGCACAGCTATCATGGTGAGCGTGTAAGTGTTGCTGAACCCCAGGAGGACATGTTTCAAACACTGACAGCTGAGAGTCGCTCTGAACAAAACAAAATGCATCACTGAGTCTGCTGAGTAAAACAAATCCAGAAACCCCGTTTTACATTATTCACAAGCTCTGCTGAAATTCAATAAATATATATATATATATATATATATGATAAATATTTATTAGAAAAGGTGAACAGCACCAGCAGCTCTGTGACTGTAGATTGTAGAGAGGTGTATATTTATATATATATATATATAAACATAAATAAAGTAAGCATTAGTTTGTTAAAAGTTTGGCTCCTTATGGCGATCTCCTGTTCACATGCTCCAAACTAATAGTGGATGTTCACTAGGAGAGACTTTGACAAGATTTGGCCCCAATTAAGCCTGTGTGCACGAATTTAGCAGATGGAGGGGGCCAAAACTTTCATATTATACTTTGGCTCAGAGATTTCTCTCTCATTGCCCCAGTCAAGAGAAATGTGGATGAGATGGCAAACTGTGCACCTAATTAGCTGAGGAATATCTCTGCATCCATCGCTCACATCCAAACACACGTTCTCCTAAACTATAAGCAGAAAAGACACCGAGAAAAAAGTTTATACGTTTTCACTTTCTAAACACAGCTTTGAAGCTATAGTAACCTGTTCCTGTTTCTACATGGTGCTGTGTTGACTCAGTGAATGCAGGTAAACAACATGTCAACAAATTCATTTATCACAAATAAGAAAGGAGCAAAATAAAGTTGGACGTGCTGCTTATGTACCTCGTTAAAAAACAAACACTACTTCATGCTCTGAGACGCGTGACACACACAGACAGCCAAAAAAATGCCAATAAAATATTGAAGCCTTCAGAGTCGACAGTGATGCCAGGCGAGCCGGCTCCTCCTCTTCCTCCTCTCCCTCCTCCCGGCTTCCAGTCGCAGAGGTCATACGAGGAGCAGCTGGGCATGGGAGAAGCACTCCAGTCTACAACCATTATATCATTTCCTGTTCTGTTTCCTGTGGACCTCAGCTGCCAAAAAAAAGGAAAAAAAAAAATCCCCTTAATGGGCAATATCCACAGGGCAAAGAGGGTAAACCAAGAGGGAGCTTTTAAAACTTCTTATAGTGAGGAAACAGAAAATGTCAGTGATGGGAAAAGGGCAGCGATGGTGTGCATCGAGAGGGAGAAGAAGAAACGGGGAACAAAGGCCAAACAGGGATATTTGTGTTTCTATCTCACAGGTACACACGTGCGGTTTCTCTTCCGCTTCAGTGAGATAATCTGAAAAGAGCCTTTCGTCTTTCATCTTTACTTGTACCTTTTCAACCAGCTGGTATTTATGTGGAAAACACCCAGGGCCTCTCTGTGTTATCCTCCCTCCTTTCTAGAGATGGAGGGGGGGAAATGAAGTGGTGCTGCTAAATATAAACTGGCAAACAGAGGGGAGGTGGCTGCGGTCCTCAAAGGCACATTTCATACTGTAGTGGGGGGGCTGAGGGAGGTATTCGCTTACCTGATAAAACAACGATTGTCTCCCCCTGAGAGCACACGCAGATAAAATTATTGTGAGTGGGTGCACAATGGCGGAGGTGCTTATGTTAATCCTGACACTTCTTTAAAAAAGGCGGCAAAAAAGATAAGCTGCTGCCTCAAGGTAAAGAGCAAGGAGTGTGTGTGTGTGTGTGTGTGTGTGTGTGTGTGTGTGTGTGTGTGTGTGTTTGGGGGAGGCGGGAGGCCCCTGCCGCCGCCGCTGCCGCTGCCGCCATATGAAGGTTTCAGCTTCAGCCAAGTTTGTGTCAGAACATTTATTTGCATAATTCACACCTACTCCCCCCCAAAAAAAAGACAACACGCTTTTTAAAACATTTCTCAGAGGAAGGAATTACCTCATTGGTTGAGGTGAACCTTAGTGGGCGGGGCTTAAGAGGCAGCGGTGATGTAAGCACAATTTAAACCAATATATTTATCTACCTGCGTGACTGCGTTCACACACAGAGGGATAAAAAGCCTGTCACTCTGTGTATAATGATGCAGCTTTAAAATAAATAAATAAACAAATAAACAAACAAACAGCAGGTTGACTCGACTGATGCAGCCAATCATCAATGAAAGAGGCTCAGACTGAGTTTAATTTTCATTATTTGTCTTTCTCAGCGAACGTTCAGGTGATCAAACATCTTCTAAAAGTTGCTTTTTTAACTCATTATTAGTATTATTCTCACGCCTGTGTGTGTGTTTGACTTGAAAGGCTCGGTGACATTGGTGTGATATTCTCCTCACCTTGTTTGTGAGCCTTGTGAGTAGGTTATGTAACAGTCGGGGGATAATTAGTTTTGTGCTTTGAGACTCCTGACGTTCTGCTTTGTTTCTGTTTTTAGGGAAACCCATGAGAGACGTTCTCCGGGGATCGACAGGAACTCACTGCGGCGGTGGCAGCAGCCCGCCAGGTATTTTCCCTCACAAACACTGTTTGTTTAGTTTCTTCTTTTTATCCTGTTTTATCTATTTTCACTCACTGCTCGTCTCTCTATATTTCTTACCCTTCTCTTTTCCTCCCCCCTTTTTAACGAGACGGGTTGGAGGGAGGGGGGGAGGATTTTATTATTTTGTTTTTAGCTCTCCGCCAACAGTCTTGTAACTAGCATAATTAAACGCGCTTGTTAACAATGGCAGCTAATGAGGAATACAACAGTATTAACAATGGAAGCTGATTAGACAAAGACAGGCTGATAAAGCTCACAGTCGGGGGTTCCTCTACCTGAAGACACCTGTCCTCAGACGTCTTTTACCACAAAGACAGCAGAAACTACTTAGAGCCTAATTGTTATAATTGTAGCCGAGTCATCACATCCTTTTTGTTCTTGGAGGTAAGAATCAAGGTGCTTCTTTGTGGAGGTTTATTATCGTTTTACATAAATTATTCCTTTTTTTTTTCTCTCTGTGTGTTTGCAATGATGCATTTTGAATTCATGGTGCTTCAGTGTTTCCACCAGTACGACCGCAGCCCTCTGCTGCTGGCCACTGGGAGCTGAACCGGAGCAATTTGTGAGCGTTCAAGCATTTACCAACAGGCCTGCAATGTATTGATATGTTTGACATGGACAACATATTGGACAACATACTGAAAAAGACACAGCAGCAGCAGTACTCTGAGGTCACATTGGGTCTGCACTCAGCTCATAGCTTCTGGTCATCTTCTGTCTTCGGCTGCAAGTAGTGATCATTTTCATTCATTATTGATGCTGTATTGTTTATTTCATTTGATTAACTGATTCATAATTTAGTCCATAAAATAAATAAAAATAAGTTACAAAGCAGTGAAACACAGAAAAAGCTGCAAATCTTCACATGTGAGAGATTATTGCAAACTGTGTATGAAAGCGAGGAGGCCCATTGCAGTGTATAGAGGTTATTTACACCATGTTTTTTTTCTTCTTCCCTGATATGGAGAGTAGAGACCTTTTGAGCGTTACAATAGTGCATTTACACGGAGGAACAGCAACCTGACACACCGTAAAGTACTTCTGTAAAGCCCTCAAAATACGCCGAGAGTCGGCGGGGAAATGAAGGAGGCTACAGATAAGGGTCGACTTGTAAAACATAATTATATTTCCGTCGCCGGGTGCGCAGCCGTTTGAAAGGAATGCATTTAACCTGTGATTCATGCATGGCAAGAAGTTGTCGAGGGGAGAAAAAAAAGAACAGCAGTTAAATTGTGGAGGTAAGAAGCCTTGAATAAAGTGTAGCTAAGGTCATAGCATCTTATGAGAATAATTTGATTCGGTGCTAGTCTTCTCTCCTGCAGGCATTTTCTACAGGGAAAAGGATTATATCTTTCTACTTTTTCTTCTCCCAGCGGATGGGAAAAGGTCTGGTGGTATTAAAATCCTGTGAGCAGGTTTGGGCCTGAATAACTCCAGAAAGGAAAAGGTTGAAGTTAGTTTCGTGCCACAGCTCTCAAAAACCTTTTCCTGCTTATTTTTTTTACTCTACACTTTGATTGAAACTGGATTCATTCATTCATTCAAAATTGCTTTCCCCAAAGAGGTCTGTTTCCTGTTGGCTCTTGTTTAAATTAATTCACAAAGGGTTCATTTGACTTGGGCGGAAAATACAGATGTATATCAACACTTTGTATATCAAAAAATATTTAGTTTTGTTTTCCTGAAAGCATTTTTACAGTAAAAAAAAAACAAACAAAACAAACAAGTTTTATCAGATGAAAAAAACGTGAGTTTGTCATGCAGATTTGGATTGTGTCTGCTCTTCGCTGTACGTATTGCTTACCTCCTCGGTTTCCGTCTATTTTAGTGCAACAGTAAACAGAAGTGTTGTTTGGCTGGCAGTGAGGGGAGAGGTTTCCCTGCCACTGACTGATAATCCTGCTGCTGAGTGGGAAATCACATCCGGTTCCTTTTGTGCTGGAACGATATCAAAGCAGAAGGACATTAATACACATTCCTGCCTCTTTCCTTACCTATAGTGCATCTATCACATGAGATCAGTGTCTTTAACCCTTTAGATCCTTATATTCTCTTATATTTAGAGTATTTTTAAAAAGACTTTCAGTGATAATCGGGAAGATTTCCACGTTGTTTCTCTTTAGCGGCACCATATGGTGATCGGTGGTAATTACAGGTGTGTTTTGACGGTCACGTGACCAAAAGGTTCGAATGTATGATGGGAAAGTCGCTACATACTGTATTGATTAATTTTTATTTCCAATGAGAGGTACGTTTTGAGGTTATTTTCAGGTAAAGCATCACAGCTGAACTTTAACTCCGTCTGGATCGCCGCCACTAAGCAGGTCGGCATCATGTGAATCACGAGAGCTGCTACTGAACTCACATGTGTTCATAGTTTATTACATGAAATACATTATTAGTACTGTGAGGTAAATATATGTTATATATTATATAAGTGCATTTTAGTTTTTGTCAGTCGATCCTGAAGAGAGATGATTGGCAGCGTCTGGTACAATATCTGCTAGATGTGAAAGATCAGAGCGACATCGAGCCTTGTGGGATTTTCCAACCCCGTCAGGACTTTAAATCGAGGTTAACCTCTATAGCTGTCACCTTCATCTGTCCCCCCTCCTCCTCCTCCTCCTCTCAACTCTTCCTGCCAGAGAGTTTCTGCTTTAACCACATAGTGCCACCCAAGTTGGCCAAAGTGCACTCGCAGTCGGATCAAAGTCGTTTATTCTTTTGCTTGGCGGCGTGTGAAAGGTGATAACATTGCTCAGTGGGTCCTCTGGTGCTTTGCTCTGTTTGCCCCACACCAGCTTCCCTGTCTGGAGACAGAGGGGGCATCCTAAGCCTGAGCGCTGCATTTCTTTTCTCCAAATTGTAATTAAAAGGGAATAATTATTTCTCAGCGGTCGCAGTCCAAACAAACAGACTGACAGCTCCCTCCTTTTTTTCATTCGGCGAAGGCCCACAGTTGATATCTCCCTGATGGTTTCTGCTTTTTCAGTGGCTTTCTGAAGCTGCCACTTCTTGGTTTTATTATCTTTGTCTCCAGCCCTGGCCCTTCGTCCCTGTGCTGGCACGGCTGGCGCTGGCCTGGCCCCTGCCATCCCTCTGTTCAATGCTCAACTTTTTCTCGCCACATGAAAGTGTCTGCCCGCTGAGAGACCCGACCACGTGGCCTGGACTGTACCTTTCGCTCCCAAACTTTCCTGACCTAATTAGCGCTGAATTAAATCGGACAGGATGCATTCATTATTAATTCACCGTGTTGGGGGTTGGGGTTCTTGAAATAGACATTGGACATAGAGGGAGAGAGAGTGAGGTTGAATCAGAGGCTCTCTGGTGTCGACTCTGCCTCCCTGCTTGGACTTCATTTGAATGAGTGTTAGCAAAGCAACACTGAAAGACAATGCAAGTTAATCAACGCACTTTGCACGCCACTGTGCTCTCTCTCTCTCTCTCTCCACAGCTTTGGATGTGCAGCATGCCAAAAAACACTCTCTCTCATCTCCATGTGAAGCTGCACGTTGTGTTTTATATGTCTGTCCTCTCCTGCTGCTCTTTTCTTGATGGCGTCTTTCAACAACAAGGCTGACTTTAAGTAATAAAATAAATAAATAGAGGAGAAAGCCTGGTCAAGGTGTGCTTGTAGGTCTGTTTGTAGGCATCATCCTATATATATATATATATATATATTTAGATATGGATGGTTTCTTATAAAGTACTGCTTTCTCTTTGATCTTAAGGACATACCAGTGAAGTCTTGTAGGAGCTCTGTAATATTTTGGTGAGGCCTTTAAGTCCTGCGCTGAGTTTGACAGCACTGCAGACTCTGGTGAGCTGCAGGACCTTCGTCTGAAGATCAGTGGTGGGCTTGTGAAACGCCGCCAGCGGCTACCTCCCGTGGTTGACGAGAAGAGAGCTGTTGACTTCCCAAGTGGTGTTCCTCTGTGATCCGTGGGGGTGGGTGGTGGTTGCAGGCGGGTGGAGGTTATCTTTTGGTGAAGAAAGGTAGAAACACTAGAGGCATAAAAACAATTATTTATGGTGTGATTTATGCAGCTAAAACAATAATTAAGTATTTTAAGTGGTCAGACTGGATATCTGCGTGTAATCCTGTGTGGATTATTTATTTATTTTTTATTTTGAGGAAACAAAAATACAAACAGACGTCAAGCAGAGGAGGAGAGCAAAGGTCAGGCGAGCTTTGGCAGACTGTAAACTAATTAAAATAAAAAGAGTTTTGACTGAAATACAAATGTAAATGACTGCACACTGGGTACATTTACACGTTGGTGATGTGTTTAAATGATTGACTGTACAGTATGTGGTGCACGCTGTGACTTCCATAATAGAGGAAACACAACAAAATGATGATCAGCAAACAAACATCTTTTTGTGTCATTCATTGCAGCATTCATCTCCCTAAATATTATGGCTGCAATAGAAATATTAAAGTACTAACCATAACTATAATAATTTGTAGTCTGTTGATGAAACTTGATGTCTGAATAGAGGATACAGTTGAAAACGTCCGACCCAACAAAGCATCTGTAGTGAGACAACAGCTCCAGATGGTTCGATTGACTTTTTATGTTCCTGTATAATGCAACCTGGTCGCAATGTGTTCGGATGTGAAAATGTCAGCTATTTCCTGCCATTATGAAGGTGATAAGATAGACTTTAACATTATTCCTTATTTCCTAGTAATGCATTACATCTTTCCTTCATAGCTCTGTGCTAGTGACCAATTTTAGCCTAAAACAACAAAAACTCAAACTCATAGTGATCCTTAAAATAGCTTTTTGAAAACAAAGTTCTGTAAGTTGTTGATTAGATTTTAGAGATAAGTATTTTTACTGTTTTTACTGTTTCACTGAAGCCTGTTTACTGTCTGAAATGCCCCAAAAAAAAATGATGTGAAAACTGCCAAAGCACAAGGCGAAACCTGAGTGCGCCAACGTGTCTTGGACATCAATGCACATTTTTGCCCGACTGTAGCAGCGCGAGCTATCTGGATCAAAGCAGCAGAGGTGTCACACAGGCTGAGAGGTAAAAGATTTTCCAAGTCGTCAAATCAGAGTTAGAATCAAACATGGTACACAGTCCGAGTACAGAAAAACAGAGAGAAAGAGAGACACAGGGAGCGATATGTAAAAGAGAAGAGATCAACCGTACAGTCATGTCATAGCCCAAGGCAAAGCGCTGCAGATGTAACAAAGACAGGGCCTGCGATTGTCAAGAGGCATGGATAATGATAGCTTTGCATGTAGGGTACAAGGCAAACATCAAGGCCGTGCACAGCGCAGTGCAGGACTTTAAAGGCTGTGGCGAGAAAGGGGGCCATGGGAGCGAAGATGGCCCCAATATGGCCCCCAGTGGCACCCCCTCTGATGGCAGGGGCAGGTAACGGGGAACAAAGCAAATTGGACGGGTACAGCATGGAGCCAGTGTCAGGGCTCGTATGTCTTTTTTTATTTTTATTTTGAGGGGTGTTGTGTTCAAACTTTTCTTGTGCTCTTTTGTTTGTTTGATCCTCCGTGTCTCCTAGCATGCATCACGCCAACACCGCTACTGAAAATAATTCTTTCAGTTCCTACTTTGAGGAATATATACAATGCATACCCCCTTTTCTCCCCCTTTTCTCCCCCTTTATTCAACAAAATAGACGTCTTAGGTTCATCATTTTGAGCAGTATAGTTAAAAAATTTACACCAGAGACTTTAATGTTATTGGTTTAGTTTGCATCCAGAGTTGCTTTTATAAAAACCTGGACGAGCTAAATTAATAATCTCACCATTTTTGACTGATAGCAGTGATATTTCTCTATTGCTTGCATTAACTGTGCATTGAGTTAATGGATACAATATAAATGGATGTATTCAAAATAATCCCATTTTTCCTTTTGCACACATGGCACAGGAATTAAGCTTGCTCTCTTCACAGTTGGCGCATTTCTCGCTATATCATAGACTTGAGGAGCAATTAATGAAATTATGATAGAGAGCTGGAGTTAGTTCAGGCAAGCGTGCAGCATTTCCCCTCTGAGTATTTATGTCTTGATTTTGTGTGTATTTTGGTAAAGAGTGCAACTTTTCACTTGGCGGGACTCCTCTTAATGACCGTTGGCTGCCAAATGTTTCTTCAGAAGACATAAACATCATTTTTTCCACAGCCTGTTCCTTGAATATGCATAACAAAAATAATCATCTAAACTTTATTCTGCATCCAATCCAATTATGAATACTTTGAGAAGTTCATCAGTAATTGCCAGACGCTGCACTCTTCAGTCAGGCCTGCTGAAGGGCGAAACATAACAGCTTTTTCAAACACTTCCAGGAAGAAAAATGCTATTTGCTTCGGGGGGGTCTGGGGATGATACACTGCAGTATGTGACCCCCGACACTATACAGTCGGATCTGGTCACCGGCTCCCAGCTATTTGTTTGTACTATATTTTAGTGGATGGAGAGGTCACTGGAGATGACTCTGATCCCGTCAAACTTTCAGCTCTAATTTCTTTGTGGTGCCTGATTAAAAAACTGAGTATAATATAAGTAGCGTGTTGTAAATGACATGTTGAGGTAACAACGGTTCGTAACAATATGTGTTTCTTGGACTCAAAGTAACAAGATGACAAGAAAGACAGAAGATCTGACTCCAGTAAGCATTGGTTTTATGATTTGCAAGTCTAAAGAAGTCGTTTTTAGATGTCGAGGTTACATATAAACACAGCTTCAACAGCATTTCAATGACCATATTCCAATATGTAGTTAGAAACGGCTTTACACTGAAATATTGACGTAGAAATCCATTCGAACCAACCAAATTTAGCTTATTTTCAACCGAGACATGTACACATCTTCTAAGATATCGATATTTCAGTGCTTATTGCTCCAAATTGATTAATTTCTTCTTTTAAACATTCGTATATGACACCAGAAGGTCCATCAGTGAGCAGGCTGCTCTTGTTACTGCATGGCCCAGGACTTCACGTGTTGTTTTTTTTTAAAGAGGGTGTTTCTAGGCATCTGTGAAATTCCCCAAAAGACCACAGCAGCCACGACAAAAGGCGTCTGCTCCCAGTGTCGCTACATCCCACTGCTCCTTTTCCTCCTCGTCTGTAGAGGCTCCAGCCAGCAGGAGGGGGTCCAGTATGGTGCCCAGCAGGGGTGCCTGTTCACCCCCGGGCCAGTAGTTGATCTAGCTACTGATGGTTAAAGCTCAAGCGATGACTGAGGCTTTGTCGGCTAGACGAGACTCTGACGAGACGTCTGGGTCGACAGGGATCGGCCTCACACATGTCTCGTTCAAAGGTTAAACACGCTATTATGGCCGTCTCGCTGAATTCAGCGGCTGTGAGCCGGGCCGATGGCCTGTGGTGTTTTCTTCATGATTAGACTGGCCCGTCTCACTGGCCCACTCATGAATGTTTGAGAGCTGAATGCCAACGAGGTTGTTAGTGAGGACTCGGCTACTGTATACTGTAGGTAGCACATGTCCAGAAATGAGCCACATCTGTCTCAGACTGACGTGCATTCCTTCATTATTTCATTTAGTTTATAGGTAATCAACTGTTGACCAGTTAATGAGGCTTTTTAGTGTCATAGCAGGGTAGTAAACACAAGCACGGCACAGCATACGGTTGTTATCATATGCTGTGTAGATCATTAAAATGTGACGTTTGATATGATAATTTGGATGAACTAATTCCAGCATTGGAGGATCTGGTGAGTTTGGTTGTTACAGTGATGTGGAAAAATGAGTTTTTCTTTACATTGATGGTCTTGAACATCTTTCGTTTCAATGCAGAATACTTGGACACGTCTTTATTCTCATTGAATATATAACTGTTGTTCACTCAAGGTCTATAGACTAGACTAAAGTTATTATCATCCATACTGCACTCTTGAAACTGTGATGTTGACTCATCCGGGGTCTCCAGACCGGGAGCAGACGGCTCCAGTCGTCTCAGGGCCAAATTAAAAATCCAAACACTTAATTACTCCGAGCGTTTGCTTCGGGCTGTCTGGATACCCAAATGCTTTGCATCTCTGACACGCATTTACGACTCAAGTCAGCCAGCCGTCTTAATAGATGTATTTGGAAGTTTTTCAGATTGCATTTGGTGCCAAGTCTGGCATATAACTTGTGGCCAGCAGTTAAAACTGGCATTGTTTTGTCCATATTCTTATTAGTAACATGTTGAGTCTTGCTGAAATGACAGATGAGCTTTCTCTGATTTACATATCTCAATGCTCCCAGTGTATACGAGCCTTATTCAGCATTTAAATGAGTTGACCGCATGCAGAATCAGTACTGGAGTTGCATTATAAACAGACTTATTATTTAGGTGTATATATCTGTCTATTCTTCACTGGATCCTGTTCATTTTATTGCAATTATAAATTATAGGAATAACACAATTTATACACCAAATTAAACCAAATTATTTCATGTTTTATCATCTCTTGTCTGCACGTTACAGTAGCTTCAGGTCTCCAAAACATACATCATCGTCCTCACATAGACTCATTCAATTTCTTTATTTCCAAACCAGTGCAAATATTTGGAAAGGTGATTGGTTACGGCTGTGAAGCGCCTGCCTGGAGCCAGTTAGACCTTTTTGATTTGAGACAAAATGCTATATAATAATGAGCAGCATCAGAAGAAGGAAAGTTGCACGCTAGCTAAGCGAGAGTTTACTCATGTGGGACTCCTCTGCTGATGAAAGTGAGAAGCCTCTGCACCCTGAATTTGTGACAGGACCCCTTGAAAGCGAGAACCCTTGTTTATCAATTTGCTTTTAACATCACAAAGATGAGACGACGTGCGTTGTAGAGGAGCGGTTTGTTTTATCTCGCTTCAAAGCTTCTTTTTTTTGCTTTTTTTCTTCTCTTCCATTTCAAGTGAAGTAAAGGTTTGCGTAAACATATGCAGAGCATCGCCCCCTTGAAGAGAGAACAAGTCGCTGTATGTCTTGATTCTTTATCCTGTCTCGCCTTTCTTTCCCTCTGTATTGAAAGAAACAGCCCTGGAGGCTTGTGTACACACAGAATAAGCCTGTTTTGACAAAGCAAGGTGGAAAGCAACATAAGTAACGAGCTCTTCTCTCGTTTTCTCTCTGTCTCTTCTTCTGTCTTGGCAGCTCTGTACTTTTTTTGAGAGGCCTTTCTTTCTCAGTCTTGACAGGGACAGCTCCCTGCCCATTTGATGTCGGCTTGACGGTCAAGGATAATGGTGCGTCGTGGGACCGTTGTCATCCCTGTCAATAGGATGGCTAAGGGGGAGGAGCGGGCCCCTGTGAAGCTACCTTTTTTTTTTTTTGTTGTAGCCGTGAAACGACTGCTGCATTGTCTTCTCCGGACATTCGTGCCGGTCACTCAGGTCACTTTATTTCAACTTGACGTGTCCTTGCAGTAGCATCATGTGCAGACCAGATCTTTCTGACATGTCACTCTCGAATGACCTTCTTCTTCTTTGGATAATCCTTGTTCTTCTTCTCCTCCTTCAAGCCTCTCTGCACGACACACTTCCTCTCTCCAATTCCTCTCTGCACACCCGCACAAACAGTTTCTCTTCTCATTTTTACATTCATGTCTTCTCAATGTCAAACAAAGCCTTGAAAACTACTGATCATTTTTTTTTCCTTTTTTTTTGTTTGGATTGAATCTAACAAGGATCCCTTTCTCTTTGATGTAATTAAGCTCCTGAGGCTTGATCTGGGCGTCAGAGTTAATTTTTTCCCGAGCATCGCAGGGAGCTATCAGAAGACTTCAGATGTCAGGCTCTCTTTCAAGCTTCACGGCACCTCGTTTTTCTTCCACCTCGCATAAAAGATATGGGGGAGGAAGAGAAGGAGGGAGCGTGGAAAAACAAACGGACCCCCCCTCCTCCTCGCTGCCCAACACCTCCACCACTACCACCCTTCCCTGGTCTAATAGTCCTCCTTATCTTGACGCCAGGATCCCCCAGGCACCTTTTTGTGCAGCCGTCAAAATTGCCCACCTGTAGCCTGAGGACAGAAGGGGAGGAGGGACTCTGGGATGCTCTTTGCTGTGTTTTCTTTTAATGGGAGTTGGTTTCTGTTGAGCGAGCAACCTGTGTCACTTCAACCTCCCCCATCACTAATGACGTGTCAGAGGACACCCACGGCGAGGCGCCCTCGCTTTTTACGTTACAACAAGGCAAAGCTGTCCGCTGCCACCGCTGAAAATTATTGACGGCAATTGTATATACGGTTCGGTAGTCACAGGGAAGGAAGTGGCCTCCGGGGAGGTGCAAGACCCTCGCAGGAGTTGGTAAAAGATGGAGGCAAGGCACAGTTTTTCCTCGCCTAAAGCTCCCTGCGTGTGCAGGCCAAGCAGCAGAATAATCAACCCGGGTCAGTTTCATATGAGCGAAGTAACAGTCTGCCTGTTTGAAGGACTGATCTGTATTTGCCACCGTGACTGGCCATTGTCCTCTGTAAATTGAGTCAAAGTTCAAGGGGGGGGTGGATTAGGTTTGTGGTGTGATGGTTGTGAGGAGGAACAGAAGAGGGAAAGACAGGAAAGGCTTAGAGACAACGCCGTGATTTGTCTTCTACTTTCAGCGTTTTAAAGCTTCTCTCTTTCCCTCAACTTAGCTCAGCTCGACCGTTGGCTGACAGACACTCAGCCTGTGTTCAAAGCGTAATCTTCAACCTCTAGGTAGCGCCGCTCAAGCTTGAAAACAAAATCTCCATAAGAGAGAGAGAGAGAGAGGAGGTGGAGGAACACAGAGGAGGGGGGCTCAGAATAAAGGCACATTAGACAGACAGTTCCTCTCAATTGCTGAAACAATAAGCCCTATTTATCGCCCATTTGAAAAAAGGTTTGACGTGGCGCCGAAACAGAGGGGGCTTTCATCTCCCTGGCATATTAAACTGTCACAGTGCTTAACTTTAAATTAAGGTGACATGCCAGTGACTTGGGGATGTCACTAATAGTGCAATGGCGACCTGCTAATAGAAGTACAATATGACACGTTTGCTTTAACTAAAACCTCTGCTGTCAGATTACGCCGGTGACATCTTAAACTTTTCATACATTAATGTGACATTTGGAACAAATGCAATTTGGTCGTTGAGAGCGGGACAAAAGAAGGCATGAGATTCAAAGCATCGTGAATGGTATTGTCACGAGGTGTCTCGGCATATAAAAGGATGACAATTTCTCGTATTAGGTGAATGTTGTAAATCACACGTGTGAGAAGTATGTTGAGCAAAATGTCTTGAGAGGTTTACAGGAAAGCTGGTGCATGGGGAGGTTAGAAAGTGGCTTTTTACTGATGCAGAGGAATGTTTTTAGATGCATATAAGTGAGGAAATAGTGATTTATTTATTTTCCTTTGCTGCCCTGCAGAAGCATGATATCTAGGCCAAGAGTCAAAGGGCCTTAACCTTGGATTAGTTGAAACATGTTTCTATTGTTTCGAAGATCAAATGACTTCTTCACCCTGAATAAATCAGTGCTGTCCAGGGATTATGGATGTCATTGTAGTGATGTGTCTTGGTGTTACAGGATTTTCCTCCGTTAGATGAACATATAAGTCTGTTGAGAGCCATATTTGAAAATAATAATAATAATTATCCTAGTAAACACGTGCATGCACCAATCTTATTGTCTGTATAATATATAATATAGTTTAATGACTCAGCTCCATCCCTTGAACTGACCTCGTGTCCTTCGCTCTTATTTAAATTCAATGAAGTCCCCTTAGTTTCAGAGACAGGCCTCTGATTAGAGCCCTGATGCTGACTCAACAATCTACGTTTCCAATTAACTGAAGGAGGCCTGGGACGACATGGACCGATGCCCCCCCCTCTGCACACACACACACACACACACACACACTCTTCAGCCACCTAGCCTAGTCACGAAGCTGCCGCCACACACATACGACGCCTGGTCACTGAAACAATTAGAAGAAAAAAACTTCAGTTTACTGCAAAAATGTCACAGTTTAAAGTTTTCCATTGACATAAATAAACAGGATGCTTCCTGAAATACCAAGAAGTCAAAAATCAGTGGTGATAATCACCTCTCTGCAACAATGGAGACTTTGTGAAATGCACAATTTAATATGTAAACAGTTGATGGGTGTGGAGAAAAAAAAACCCTGTTTCAATGGTTTTTATGTAGAATATGTTTATGTGTAGTAAAAGTATGAAATATAGCAAGCATCCTACTGATGAGATGAATCCAGGTTAAAGCCTTTAATGCTCATTGATTTTCTTCCTTTAATCTTAATTGATCACATAGGAGAAATAAATAGGAAGCAGAAACCTGCCCCTGTGTAGTTATGTATAGGACACATTACATGTTTTATATACATCCTTGCAAAATGACATGAATTACTACCTGGATACATGTGTAAAACCTCGGCGGACTCATCCTCCTGCTTAGCGTCAGGGCTAATTGGAGAGAGGGGGAGGTTAGAGGAACAAAAAAAAAAACAGTAAAATCCCCTAATTCCTGGATTATAATTTAAAATATTCCAAAATGCTAATCAGGGAATTGCAACCAACAAAGGGATAATAAGACGGTCATCCAATTACCGGCATTTTCTCCCCCTGTTTGGAGGGGCCTGGGCAGACCTGGAGCCTGATCGCGCCTCGGTTTCCTTTTTAACTGAAGACGGAGCGACGCTGCTCAAGCTGTGAGCAAACACGGGAGCTGCGGCGAGGCCCTCCCTGCGTCTGTCTGTCTCACAAATATGTTAATTAGGGTCCAGATATTCACACACTTAATTAGCCGGGGCCTAGGTTGTTTCGTTTTGATTGGGAGAAAGGGAGAAAGAGAAAGAGGGGGGAGAAAGAGGGGAACAAGGTTTTACTTTTCAATGGCAAATTTAAATATGGCCTCAAGGTGATGAGGAGGTATTGTTAACTACTGTACTCAAATGAACTTTTCTCCCCCTTTTCCTACGGCAGGATGAAAAAAAAAAAATCCAGCGTGGCCGAGATTAGGCTGTCATTTGCCGGCGAGCGTTTCCATTTGGAACATGAAGTGATTGCGCTAATTGAAGTGGCATTCATTACATTAACATATTATATGTCGAAAATGAGCCGAGGCCGGCCCCTGTACCTACACACTGCACCGGGGAAGATACGGTGAAGCCGGGGTGAGCGGATGAAGGGGGGGAAGAGCGTTTGTTCAGCGCTCCAAGAAAATTGCACGCCGGCTGCCACAATAGGCATCATTAGACATGAAATTAGCAATTTTTCGGGATGAACTGTTCACATAAAGAACTGCAGGGATTTGACACAGACACTTTGACGTCCCCTAATGTCTCCTTGCTGCATAAGGGTTAGTGTGTGGCTGCAACAGGGAAACATAAATACTTTAAAATATGCATTTAAGGAAAAGTTTGCCTTGTGAAGGCCTCTCTATTCAATTAGACAAAATGCTTAACAGTGAATCTCTGTTCTTCCGACTCTTAGCTGAAAATACCAGAGAGAAGAAATTAATTTCTACATTTGTGCTTTCAATTTTCTTATTTAGCTTCAATAGGGGGGCAGCCCATTATTCAATTCATCTCAAAGGCATGTTCCTTCACACCAGGCCCAAATATCACTTACACACAAGAATATTATATTGCTCATGTAAATCTCTCTTTTCTTCTTCTTCTTCTTTTTTTTTTTTTTTAAAAGAGAGAAAGAAAGCAGCTTGGCATATTTATTGGTGTGTCGTGCTGAGCCTCCCCCTCCTCCGTCTCCCACCGCCCCTGAATCCCTCAGACAAATACAATGACCCAAATACAGTAGGAGGGTACGGCGGGTCTAGACGTGGTTTTCTAAACGGGATCGTCTCTGCGCTGTGGCTCAATATCAGCCTCAGGTATTTAACATAAACATATTTAGTACGAGTGTCACTCACTTCTGCTTATTGTCCTTTATTGTCCACATTTCACACATCAGTGTAACTCAAAGTGATTCAACAATGCAGAAGAAAAACACCTGCAGTCAAGTGTATTTACATTTCTAGAGGTGTCTAGAGGTAAGAAATAAAACCGTGCATTAGTACTTTTTATAACTTGCAGCACATCTCCTGTACAACCAAACCACACTACAGTATTTACCGTAATGCTGCTCTGCACTCCGAGCTGTATCTGACCCCATGGCAGACATCTGCAAGCATCCAAGCTGCAAGAAGCAGTCAGTGATTCCCTGAATTTTTTTTGGAGAAATTTGACATCGGTCCAAAAACCAATCCCCTGGTTTTGAGACTATGTAAAACATGTTCTTCTTTTCTTTACCTACAGCTGACTGGAGCACCAGCTGGTGGCGAGCAGCCAAGACTGCAAGGCATTTGATTTTTACTTGTAGGCTAACTGCACTGCTGAACTGCTCTGGGATTTACTCTGCATTATAGAAATGGACTGCAGTATAGATCATTAACAGGACGAGTGTGTGGGCGTGCAGGCTAGAGCCCTTTTTCTTGGAGTTTGTGTTGTACTCGGTCTTTTCATCCCTATTTTTTTTTATTATTTTTTGAATTTGCATCTTGTCGGCTCTGCACAGTATTCAGTGACAAACCTGATTGTTTTCAGTACTTTGTGGATGTATTTAAGTTTTCTTGCCAATGAGTTGTTGAAAGTTTACATATGAGAAGAGAAACACTGTCAGGTCTAAAAAATCCAACCTTGAAATGTGATTTGTTTGGCAGCACAGATTGACAGTAAAAACAACCACAATGACATAACTGTGTAAACCCTTAAAACACATGCAACCCAAAATGTTCTCAACATGAGGAAAACTAAATACTGTGTAATGATGTCTGACGCACATAACAACATTACAAAGCTGAAATACCCATGACTTCTCCTGGACCTAATCTAACAAGCTGTAATTGTATTAATTTCTTTGAGTTTATAGTAAAATCTCTGTAATTCGAAGGTCAATAGAAAATATTTTGAATATTTCCTCACATAGAAAACAATGAGAAAAAGACTTGAACAACAATAGTTTGAGCTTTCAGCTTTCAGTGCAGATTTACATGTCACATTTTGAAGATTTGTGATTCGGGGCCGTAATATGGAGGAAGGTTGGCACCAGTCACAATTTACCACTGCTGTATCTTTACTGCGAGCTTAAGAGCTCAACTATAATGAATTCAGCAGTTAAAAAAAACAACTGACGATAAGCCAGCTGCAGGACTTTAAGTTAGACCTCAAAGATTGTGCAACTTGGCACAACAGATAAAAAAAATAAATAAATATAAAAGTCGACAGAAAGAAAGCAGCCGACGGAGAATTTGGATGCATATTGAAAAGGTTTATTCCCTCTTTAATTTGCACCTCTTTTCTCTGTTTTTGGAATATTCATGTGATGTGATTGGACGGGATTTGTGTCCATCAGTGCCAGTCAGGAATGAGCAAACTGCGAGTGTATTTATACTTTAATAGGCCAAAATAGAGCAAGAGGAAAGGGAAGAAAAAAAAATCTCCTGTCAGCTATTCTTACATAAAATATTAGATTTCTCATTGTTATGAAGACTTGTGCAGAGAAAGCCTAAGCCTCTTGACTTATGAATTTTAAAAGTATCCGAAGAACTGAGAGAGGGGGAGCCTTTTTCCCCACTGACCTTAATCTTAAATAGGTCTCAGAGACAGGTAGAGTGATAAATGGACTAAAGTGATTTTGTGGAAAAGAAGAGGAGCTAAGCCCACTTTTTCTGAGGGCTTGCATGGGCTCTTATCGCTGGCGGGCGACAAACAGCTCCAAACTCCAGGTTCCAGAGGAGCGTTTGGGTGCACAGTGCCAGCTGGGCTAATGCATAGATTAGTTTACAAGTTTGGCTCCAGTGCCAATTGGATTAGGCCTCATCATGCTGGGGGTATTTCCACATTGTTTGACAGTCTACATACGGTCAGCACCAGGCAGAGAGCACGGCTGTGATGGACTTAAGCTAAATCCTTTCTTTTTTTGTGTTTATCTAAACGCATTGTGACCGACAATGTCAGCAGGGTTGAGCACTTCTTCTGCAGGATGTATTGTGCTTACTGTACGGCGCTTTAGAGCGGCGCTTTAGAGCGGCACCTTCAGCTCCAGGAAGTGATTGTAACCTTTTCTTCCAAAGATACGGCCCATCTTTCGCCCTCGGGCTATGTCTTTAATATCAGGGCTCTTGTCACCATGATCCCCCCGGTTCAAAAAAGACCCGTGTCAAGATCAAAATATCACTGACACAGACCGTATCTAATGCCTCTACACTGAGCTATAATCAGAGTAATCACTTTGAACTAGTTCACAGAAAGGCGCTTTATTTTCCAAAGCAAAATTGGTTTGGTCTCCTTTAAGACTCTGAGGTTTATTTGATTAAGACTGGAGCGGAGCATGAGAAATCAAGGAGGGGGACTTCAGTGGCATTCCTCAGTAATATTTAGACGAATCCCCCGGCTTGTAAATCATTTATGCACTTTCCCACTCACGTTTGACTCCCAACCTCAGAGTCAAGCGTGAATTAGGTCTCGTAATAATAAACTAACCTCCTGCTCGGGCATTGTCTCTTGTCAGATCAGAGAAGAGGGTCAAGAGCAACTGGACCTCTAGGGCACCCAAGGGACTCCCCAAAACCCCTAACAGCTCTGTGGTGGGACCGCCGCAGAGGCCTTTAATTGTTATTTCAGCCCCCCCGCCCCATCTTCACCCCTCTTCCCCCACCGCAGTGTCCGGGCAGACAGAGCGGTCCTGATAGCTTCGTAATGAGAGGCAGCATCCGGAGGGAGCAAGCTAGTGACTTCCAAATACATTGCCCTTGTTAGCGATGTTTGGCGCACTGCTCCGTTGTTACAGATGTCGGTAATAGAGCGCTAATAGAGATCCATTACCCTTAGGTTGGGTGTGTGTGTGTGTGTCTAGGGGAGGGCAAAGAGCCTCATAAGATTACTACACTCATGACTGACCTCTGCCTCCCTCTAAAACTGATTATTTCATTTGATCAAGCCCAAAGGTGACGGCAGGTCCGACAACGGCTTGATGAAGGCGGCGATTTGATTATTCTCCGCCGTCGTCGGCTTTGTAATGGGAAATATTAGAGGAGAGGAAGCGGGGAAGGAGCGGAGAACAATAGAATAACAAATTGCATGTTGCCCTCAGGACAGAAGGTAGACAGAAACATTAAATTAATGAGCCCAGAAGAACTTTGTCACAAATGAATCGTGTAAATACATTGATCTTCTCTCCTCTCGAGTCTATTTTCTTCCTCTCGTTTGCCGTTTTGTTTTTCTTAATGATTTCTTCCCGTACCATTTTTACATTGCAGGGGAAAAAGGAAAAAACCTGTTCTGTTTTTCACCGGCGCTGCCTCTCAGTAAACACTCTTCCCTCTTATCTGCACGCTGCCTTCTCCCTAGGCTATGCAGCAGATTTTTCATTTAGCTAAAAGCTCGGTAAGAGGTCTATGAGAATGATAATCCTACCACGGGTCGCAGCTGGCGTTTCCACGGCGCGGATGATTAGTCGGGAACGTTTTGCATTCGACCTGGAGAAATTCTCTCAGTGGGACGTTAGCATCCGCTTACTGTCTTTTTCGGTGGGGCCCCACTCATGGCCCTCACCCCTCCCTCTCTTTATATACACTACTACACACACACACACACACGCGCGCTCCAGAGGAGGCTTTTATAATAGATGATGGGGGAAAACTCCAGCATTTACCTCCTTCTCTTCCTCCTCTCCAAACACCGTCACTCCTGTCGCCGTGCATGACGCTCAGTGACCTTCGTCAAATATATTTCTAATTGCTTTTGACGGTGAATTGGCGCCCTGCTGGTCTGAAGGGCCTCTTTTTGAGCATCACAGAGCGACGCAGGCTATCCCACTTTCTGCAGGTACAGAGAGGGATCCCTTCAGATGGAATTAAGGCGGCGAACAGGAGGAACGGGTCATGAATGCACTTATCTCATTTGTCTGACAGGTTTAAACGTTTATTATAGGCCTCGGCACTAATTCCCTCAAGCAGGTGTAAGCTTCCGTTGAGGTGTGAATTATATCCAAACGAGTAGATACGCTCATAATATGATGAATGTGAGCTAAGCTTTTCCAGGTGGAAATTGAATAACTCATGGTTTCTGGGTGTAATCCATCCGTGTATTGTCAGAGACAAATATAAGGGAAGCATCATTTCCCTCTTTGTGCAGAAACACTTATTACAATAAGTTGTATTAGTAGCATTACACGCCTCTGGATTCACACAAACACACGTGCAGGAAATGTGTTATTTTTGTTGTTTGGGAGAAAAACATAAATGTTATTTGGCTCCATTTGGACTCCCTCCTCCCTCCCTCCTCAACAACTCCCCAACATCAAAACCATTTAAAGACAAATTGAAAGAACACATGGAGCTTTTTGCACTTTTCGCCCCAGGTCACATCACAACAGGGCCACAGTGGATGGACAATGTTCACCGATGCAACAAACACAAATGGGTATTTGCTTTCCTCCGAGCATCATCTGCCACCTGGCTTTAGTTATGAATACAGTCCTGATTATTCCTGTGAGAATTCATCAAAAAACAATATAGACATAAAACATAAAGCCCAATCACCTTTTATAACTTTTATTTCTACTATCAAGCAGGAAACAAGTGTCTTCGTGGAAGCTGCAGAGCAACCACATTAGCCTCTTATGCCTATGGACAGTCTAAACTAGAGTCAAATGGCTTTACTGTTTGTGCTCCTGCCTGCTCGAGGTCGTAGTCTCTCCTCCAGGCTCCAAAAAACTACAGTTCATAAATAAACGGAGAAAACCAGCTGCAGTGGTAAATGTTATCCATCATCTGACATGGAGGAAGCGTCACAGTCTTTGCATTTGTAACAAATGTCCCATTTTGCAGACCTAAAATATGAAGAGATCATTGTTCGTGCGTGCCTCTGAGCTTGATTTTTTTAACTTACAGTCCGACACTAATAGAAAAGGAGCAAATATTCCTGTCGGATGCTATAATTAGCTGCATAGTTTAAGGCAGCAGTTTGTCTCTGAGCTGTTTTTTAATAGATTTTTTTTGGAGGAAAAAACAACATCTGTTGTTTATTCAAATGTTTAAAATCAACAGAAATCAGTCATCTGACCGACGAGGTATTTTATTGTTTAGGTTGTTTAGAGAAAGAGCTCAAAGCTGCAGGACAACAGGACATATCGGAGCATGTGACTGAATGTATTGGTTGGTTTAGACGGGCGAGTCATTGTCAATAATAGTGTCTGCGGTGCTTCGCTGGAGGGCATCTCAGAGCCACAGTTGATGACCTTTAGGTGGAAACCGGTTAAAGAAGGTTATCATCAAAGAAGGTTATGACCCAGCGTCTGTGCTATATAACGTGCTATATTTATATTTCTATATATTTCTACATATATGACTTGAAATGACTTGTGACCGCGTAACAAATCTGTAGCTTCGGGGGGAAATTCTGAGGAGTTTCCCCGATACTGTGGCTCCATTGTCATCCGTGTTTAAAAAAAGAGAGAAAAACATGTTGGATGAATACAATCATGTGACCAGAAGTAATGACAACCGTGACCCATTTGCGCGATGATAATTAGCCATCCACAGCCACAGGGCGCTGACCTCCAAGCAGCGATGAAAACAAACCCCACAGATTTAAAGCTCTCTTTGTCATGCAGGAGAACTTACTGACATTGCTACCGTGTTAGGAGATATATCATATTTCTACATGCATTATGTGCCGTGTAGAGTAGAGCATGAATAATTCCCAGTGTCTGAGCTAAAACTACTCTTGTCTCTTTATGCTTGCGTGATGTTTTACCACATTTCAAATAATCATGCTGATAAATTTCCATCAGATGTATAAAAATCAAGCTTAAGGGCCCGTTGTGATCAGATTTAACCTTATTTCACTCTCCTTACAGTAAAACAACATAAGGAGAACATTATTTCTACTTTTTGATTGCGACGTCGTTTCAGCTGTCCTCCAGGCGATGTTTGACATGAGACAGGAGATAAAGACGTCTGTCCTGCTCTCATTCATTTTTCAGCTCCGGTTGTGTAATCAGATTATTTTTCAGTGAGATGTAAATCTGTTTCTTCATAAAGTCACACGAACTCTGAACTTATCGGTTTCTAAATCACTGAACCAGCAGCTCCTCGTTTTAACACGACGGTAGAAACCTGAAAAAGCTTCTGTGAACCTTGAAATTTATCAGTTTTATAATCGTTATAGTGAAATTGTATCAGAGCAGATTAGAAAATGTAATTTTACTTTTTCATGTGAACGTCTCTGCAAACCTTTAGGCAACATCTGATATATGATCACACAGACCTCTCAAAACTCCCTTTTTGGACACGTCTTTGCACACTAAAGCCATTTGTATTTAAATACATGTGATTTTAACAGTTTTAATGTTGAAACCTGCAAGAAATAGTCTTGTATATTCAACATATTTGAAAACAACATCATAAAAAAGTTTAAGATGCACAACACAACTTTTTTTGGTGTGTTGAGTTTTCATTCCTGCATCATCTTGAACCTCTTGAAGTTGTGAAGACGAGAGACCAGATTAGAAACAAGAGAACCGGTGAGCTGTAAGCGCCCGCGCTCGGCTTCCCCTGCTGCTGTCGCCGATGTAAGACGGTTGAGTATCGCACCTACCAGGCAGATCGAAAATTCAAACACCGAGTGCCAAGATCTTTATGTGGATTCCCTACTTCCAAATAGCTTAGGATTATTCTCCGTCTAAGCTAATACCTGGTGAGGAAGTAAAGCCTGAAGGATGGGATTATTTAATATGGCATTTTTAATGTGTGACATGCTAATCACATCTCAGAACAGGAATACTTCAACCATTTAACTTTCGTCAAGGGAGGAGAGACGGTTTTGGAAGGAGTAAGCCTTCAACCCCTCTTCCCTCCCTTCTCCTCCATCACCTCGTACCGTAGAAACCTGCTGCAAAACCTCAATGACAATGACACATTGTCGCGCCTTAGAGGGGGAAACGGAGAGGGAGAGCGACAGAGACAGAGTAACCTCGAGTGCATGAGTGAAGTTTTTATTCTGACTGTTGTGTTGAAACACGGCCGCCACGGCGTCGCAGGGAGTCTTTCCTAAGCATTGCACATCAATCCCGAGCCTAGACGGCAGACAGAATTACTCCTCTGTGTGCCGATAATGATTTCACAATCCTCACATACCGGCGTCTGAATCTCCTGCGGATTTGCGGATAAAGCCGAGTTTTCTCCCGGATTCCAAAGTTTAACAAGGTGAAGTAGACGAGCTCTGATTTGACCACTCTGAGCTGGGGAGGGAAACTTAATGCGCTCGCAAACACTGCTGCACGCTTGACAGGCGACTCCGGAAACAGGAGTAGAAGAAGAGTGATTTGACAAGGAGGGAACGGGCGAGACGGGTTCAGATGCACTCGTCTCTCTATCTCCATCATCTGTCTGTGATCATTAATGGTTAAACATCTGAAGCGTTGCTATTATATCAGCATGGAAAGTTATTAAAATGCTCACACACACACACACACACACACACACACCGTGCCCTCATGTCTCTCTGTCGTTAAGGATCGTGCTCTGATAGTGGTGAGGAAATCAATGAAGGGCCTGAGAGCAGCCGGTCTGGCAGACTTGACACGCAACAGAGGAAGGTAAATTATTGGAACTTTAATTACTTTGATCCGTCATGCATTGTAGCATTGTGTCAGGGAAGTCAATGCCATGACAGACGCCGAACAAAGGCCAGCGCCGCATTTTCATAACATCTTCACTCCCTTTTCCTAATGCCTGATTAAAGCCGGGGTGTCGAGGACCAAAAGCCCCCGGCCCCGGGTTTTTTTTCCCCTCTCTTTCCTCCCTCCACTCTGCCTCTATGCACTGATTTAGAAACTCATTTTGAAAGCTCTGTTTACCCAACTCATTACTGAAGTCAGGGATTGAATGCTGGTCTATTATGGGCCTCTGAACCGCGGCTTTACAAACAAGCACAATGTGCCGTGCTATCACCATTATCACATTGTATGACCGTAATGTATCGCGCTGTTTTCCACCCATAAATATAAGTCCATGTTTTCAGCTAAATTAAGAAGGATTTGCCTCCACAATGAAGCCTGTCCTTTTCTGAGTGGCCGCACACAACAACAATGACGAAAAAAACCCACAAAGTAAATGAGCGTGAGTGAGAAATTCCTCTTTTTTTTTTTTTTAATCATCAAACGGTGTACAAAATTACTCCTTTTTTCCCCCGTTTCATGAATATTCTGCCACTTAACGTTGGGATGAATCTGCAGGATTGTTCTTGGAGCTGATAAATGGCCAGCATGTGTGGTAATTTAGACGCACACATTAATCTCCAATCGTGACCTAAGAAGGGAATAAATAGGAAGCAAGAAAAGGTAATTGATATCCAGCAAATGGGCAAAAAAAAGTTGTGCAGATATAACTAAGCCGATCATCTGCGTTATTAATTGCACAAACTGCAATATGTGAGCTGAACAGGAAGGAAAAGTGCTTTGTTTTAATTCTTCATTCATGCATTAAGGACAATTAAGCAAAACTGTTGTTTGTGTAGAAACTGAAGGGAACAGCTCAGAGAAATTGTCAGCTGTCATCAAGAAAGGAGCTCTGCTCTTGACTGAGTCTTAATTCATTAGTGGATCAGGGATTTGCTAACTTGAGTCCTAATCATCCACCACTGATGGTTTATATTTCTGTCTCTGAGTGAATCGTATTTTATTGTGTTCTGCAGTCTGAGATAATCCTGCACAATGTGACTCTTTTTTTCAGTTGTAGAGGACAGTGAGGACGTTTGTCGCTGCTGCTGGTGTGATGTTTTCCGCCATGATGCTCTGACACTGGCTAACGGCCACAGACTCGCATGCTTTTCTTCTGCACAGTGCACATACATAGTTTAATTTAGATTATTGTTTCCACTGGTAAACTACACTATACAATCTGTACCTACAACCTGCAATGATAAATGTATCTATATATACAGTAAAAATCGCCCTTGTCCCCAAATGACTGCTCTTCATTTTTCCTGTTTGCAGAAAGACTTTGACTAATTTAAACATCAGTCATTTTTCTGTATTAAAATTGCAGAGCACATGCTTACACGCATAATTATGCTCATGCACACATCCGGTAGCACGCAGCTGATACTGGACCAATGCGCATCTATTACATTGTGTATTTAACACAGTCTGAATGATGTATGTGTAACTGAACATCAGATTTTTGCACTTGTCATGTGAATATACACGTAAATCCACAAACATCCGCCGCATGCGAAAGCAGAGACGTCAGGGAAGTTTTGAACTCGCGCTGCTACTGTCGTGTGAGCATCCGCTGTGTGTAAAACTTCAAATGTTAAGGCCCCTCAAAAAGAGGGGAAAAAATCATACTTCTCTCTTAATTTGTATTGATGGCCGGGAAGAAACCAGCATGCTTTGCAGTTCTGTAAGGGGGAAGATGTTTAAGTGGAGATTAATTCAGATTTCTGCTTGCTCAGTACTTGTAAAACTAAAGCAATTTATATTCCTTCTCTTAACGATCCCCCCTTTCTCTGATTGCGGTAATGTAATCTAATTGTAATTATGATACTATCTGAATCATGCAGACCTTAACATGATTGGAGCTACTCATTGCATTAAAAACTAATTTTTGAATAATGATGAAAGGAGCACTGGAAAATGTGGAAGTATTACATTTTTTCTTTATCTCTGGTTTGTGGGGGGATCTTGTTCTCTCCCCCCGACACCTCCCCTCCCTCCCCCCCCTGCCTACAGTCATAGTTCGGGTATAAATGACAAGGAGGAGTGGATCCAAAGAGTAGTGGGAGGAGGTGTAGAGGGGCTGGATGGGAAATGGACCACCCCAATTAAACCTATCAGGCTCATCAGTGGCTGCAGGATAGCAGCATACCGCTGTGAACAAGTTCACTGTCATCCCATGAGGTTTAGCTTATCATACATGTGCCTCCTACGCCATGCATCACCCCCACTCCCACCTCACCCAAGAGGGAAGGAGAGAGGAAGAGCTCTTCCTGCTGGAACGATAAGACTGAAGTAAAACAGTCGTACACGCTTTAGAGACGGCAGCACTGGTGATACAGGCTCAGTGACACAGTGACAGACAAGATCCTAATTTTTTAATTTAAATAGAAGTAAATAAGTTGAAACAGTTGCACTGATAGCACCACAGCAGCACTAAAAGGATTGAAGGTGCTGCACCTGCAAGCATGCACGCTAACTTAAACTCCAGGATGAAGGATCATTTTTATCAGAATATGACTGTCGTACAATCTCATTTGAGTGGCCAAAAAACCAGACGAGTGTGGACCGCGAGCCAATTCACTGTGACGAGGGACAGATAACCCGCCAGCTTCCACACTCCTGAAAGTAAAGCACTTAATGTATGAAACGAGTTGGTAATGCAGAGGTGGCAGCAGTGTGAAAGTCTCCTTAAATCACACAGCAGAAGATAGTTTACCTGCATCGTCTCGGTCCTCATAGCAGGTAGAGCTGATGCTTCTACTGGTTTCAAAGGAAATTTAATTTGTGCACAAATGAAAACCTAAATGTTGTGTTTAAGGAGGTGAAGGTGGTTGCAGCAGTGGTGAAATCAGCTCTGCACAGTTGGCAGTGCTGCTGCTTCAGCTAATACAGTCAAACAGGTCAAGGCATCAGTCTCCCTCGTACACACACCTAATGCATTTGAAACCAAATTTCAAGGTGCTGATAAGAAATTGTAGAAAATGTTTTCTGACCCCAGACAGCTCAGGTGCTCTGTAAGACTGTCAAGTGAAACCAGCATCACTTACACATGTTCCTTTTCCATGTTGTCTTGGTTGAAGCAGCAGGAGTTTGACTGGTTGGCATTCAGAAACCACGTTTCCTTAAGTAACCTATTTATTAGACGTACGTTTAAAGAGCTGAAGATGAAAATAATCTGATGTGATGCTTTTCCACAAGCGACAAATGTCACCACGCATCACCTGAGTGGCACCTGACTGCAGCAGCAGTGGCATTAATACAGTCTCCAACTATCTTTAACATAGCTCAGGGATATGTGATTCTGGCCCCTTTTATAACCCCCCGCCAACCCTGAAAATCCATCTGTGCATGTATTTTTTTTCTTCTTTCTCTTAACGCACAGCCACACAGTTCGTTCAGCCATGGAAAAACCTTCTCCTGATGCCCTGCTTCGCCTCCTCGGTGCCACCTGGGTGCTCGAGTGGCTCCGAGGCGAAGATGTGCAACACAAACTGTGTGTGTGTGTGTGACTTTGTTTGTTGGCTGAGGGCATGAACCATATTTCCAATAGAAAGATGGAAAGACAGACTTGCAGCACACATCACATATAGACTGGCCTGTTATTTGTTTATATACTATATGTCAGTGGAGGTAGCTGCCCAGTTTAACTCCCACTGTGGGATAATCTTGTGCACATGGTTCAGACTTCTCAATGCATCCGTCCCATTTTACAATGATTGGAGGGGTGTCAGCATGCCCTTAACATATAGACCTTTACATAATCTACTGCCTCCGTGTTGTGAATGAGTCAAATTCAGACAGCGATGCCTGAGCCATAGGTGTAATTTACTGATGATACCAATCTGAGCTCATTGTATTTCCTAAGTACCCGGGAATTAGTTTCCGAGGAGCTGTGCAGGGAGGTTTTATTCAGCGTGGAAGGGTCACAGGAGAGCCAGAGCCTTGATGAGGTGGGATGATGAGGTTCTGTCTCTCTTAAGTCTCAAGGGTTTCCTCTCTTCTCAATATTAAAGACTCTCTGATTGGACTCTGGACACCCTACAGATGTTACCAGCTGGCAAAAAAAAAAGGGAAGTCATGTGAGCCTTCATCGTGCATCACTGGTCGCTTTAAAACTGCTAATAAACGTGGGTGCACACATGCACACGATTACATATGTTCAGCCAGAGAGATGCAAAGGGCTCCTACATATGCGCAGCCCAATTATTTCATTGCTCACCAAAGGGTGCAATGATTAAAAGAATCTAAACATCACTTTGCATGAAGAAACAATATTTGCAAAAGGAGAATGACATGGGAGGGGCTTTGAGGAAACATGTTTGTACTTTCTTTGGCCAGGAAGGCCCGTGATGAAATGAAAACAATTAAAAGTGAGTTTGGGAGGCCCTTGAGTCAATTAATTTCACTCTGGCAGAGCAGTCAGGAGGCCACGCAGGAGGAGAGGTGGTCTCTTAGCAACAGCATCCCCCCCTTCCCCAACCCTGCACCTCCTCCTCAACATGTCAGAAACCTTTGCCCCCCTCTGGCTGCAGGAGGCGCAGGGAAAGTTTCCCTAGGTGTCTTTTACACCACCGCTGCCTTGTGATTGGCTGAGGGCTTTCACTGGCTGTCAACCTCCTCCCTTAAGGGAACCTGGCAGATCTCGAGGAGAAGAAGAAACACAGAAGGGGGGAAAAAAATCAATTTTAAGCTCACATGCCCCACTGGGTGCCAAAGCCACTTCGGGGATACTGAAGGATGCCCGAGTTGACAGGATTTGACTTCCAGAGGTAGAGAGGTGACAAACTCTATCACGGGTGGAGGGCAGCGCAGAGGCCTCGGAGGGCTAACCTGTTCTCGGGGATGGCTGACCTGCCGTCGTGTTGAACCTATCTATCTCTCAACACCGCCATAGGTACCACAGGGGAATCTGAAAGGGATGGGAGGGGCAAGAAAAGAGAGACGGTAGCACGAGGGAGAGAGGAAAAAAAAAAAGTGGAAAAAAGTGGCAGAATTCAGGGCTGTAAATGATGAATTACTTTTCATCAAGTGAAGGGAAACATACTCCGGAACAATCCAGAAAACGGAGCAGGGAGACTCTGACCTCGTGCTTCAGAGCAGCCAATATCTTCATTCAAGAAGACAACCATGAAATTACACAGAAAATGGGATTGTCATGAGCGGGCCCTTGAAAATCTTGCTGTACAGTCATTATGGCGCGGGAAAGAGCCTTCATCCACACATCATACCCCGTAAGAGAAGGGAAGCAGGGTGTGTATCCACAGGGACAGCTGCTAGGAATGAGAGGGTCGGGGTTAGTTTAATGAAAAGAATGATTTTATGTTCCTCTGTTTCTTACTTCTAAGTACTTTACATTCAGTAACTTATATTAAGATGCATCATCCAGCCCTGTATTGTATCTGAAAGACGTCCACATGCGTCCTCAAAGGAGTGTTAACAAATGTTGGCGAGGCGATGTAATAAAAGGTTTGTTTTTTTTATTTTTCACATATGAGAAATCACACACAGAAAAAAAAAAAAAAAAAAGGTTTTCACGAGCAGATGCACACACGGCAAACGCAGCGCCTAATGAGCAATCAAATAATAATTAGGAAAACCAAAGCAGAGAGAAAAAGGAGCGAGGCTTTGAATGCAAGATGTTCAGGTTAACCTCTGAAATAACTTGGAAAAGAAAGTTTTGCTAATTTGCTGAAGAGTGTTGATAAGTCACTGCTTTCCAGGACTTCAACGTACACTAAAATACATCCACATGCAGTAGAGGAGGGGACGATCTTTATGATGCATGCTAATAAACAGCATAACCTTCATTACAAGGTAAAGTTAATGAGATTTGCATCTTATTCTTATGCAAAAAATTTTTTAATCCAATAAATATCTGTATTTTGTTCAATTTTAACATCAGCCAATAAGTTACAGCCGTCTCTGATCTAATAGTTGCAGAACAAATCTGCTATAAAGTTGTATTTTCTTTACAAATTGTATTTATTCATTAGAAATAAGAGTGAGTAGATTCTCATGCTGCACTCGTAAATTCATATAAACTAGTCTAATTTAAGTTAGTGGCAGCTGCAATACAAAAAATCTCAGTATTGGCTTTAAGAAGTTAAATCATTTATTATACAACTGCACAGGAATTTTCCATGTGGTCCCTGCACACAGTGCCTGAGGACAGTGCCAGATATATGGCCTATGAATATCACACTGAAGCTATACATTTAGAACAAGAGATGCATTGTTTCCAGCGTGAATGCCATTTCTCATAGACGGAGTTTAGCAGAGTCCTGTTTACAATAGAGAAGTGGAAAGTGGGAAGAGTTGTGGGGGGCAGGAGTGGGAGGCTATCTCCAAATTCTTCTCTCTGAATGCCGGCTGTACTCTCAAAGCACAGAATTAACGAGATGAAGAAGAAATGGGCCTGTGTGTGTGTCGGAGCAGCGATGTGTCCATGGAAAGTATTTTGAAGGATCTGTAATTTTCAAAGTGCTCTGCATTTAAATGTCCCTTTTATTCCTAAACAGCCTTAAGACACTTTTCAAACTGCTCGATTCACATAATTAGATGGGGCCGACAGATGACTCGCTCGCTGTGCCACACAGCCATTAGAAAAGGGGTCATTCTCTTTGCAGACTGGCTACTGTTCTCACTTGTCATTAATTTGCCACTTCAAAGCAAGTGAGAGCATGTGACACCACCGCCAAATGAAATAAGTTACACTTATCTCAAACAGCCACCATTACAGCTGCAAACTTTTCAACTCCAATCACACTCACTTTTTAACAGTCTTTTCAAAGCGTGCTTATGTCCTCCAGTTTAAGATGTCAGGGGAGGAAAAAAAAAGGCTGGAAATCAAAAAGGGGGGTTTCATCATTTCTGCCCAGCCGCCACTGAATAGAGGTTTGTGATTGGGTACGTTAATTATCTGTTGAACTGAAGAAGAGCAGGTTGCATCTGGTCAGGTGGGGCTCTGACTCCTGCACACCTGTCTCTACTAGAGAAGTGACACCAGGTAGGAAGACAGCGTGGTGGCCATATATGGTGCATTTTTACAGAAGAGACGGAGTACCTTTAAAAAAAAACCCACGTTACTTTATTGTCCCTTCAGGGGAAACTCGCCTCGCAGCAGCCATTAAAAATACAACACAAGACATGCTTCAAACAACTTATAAGACGAGACGGAGCTGCTTAAGAAACACTGCAGCTTATTATTACACATTGATTAAAAATAGTTTATTAGCTTGTTTTTTTTGTTCTGACGGGACCGAAC
Source organism: Pampus argenteus (assembly GCA_036937835.1). Classification (NCBI taxonomy): domain Eukaryota; kingdom Metazoa; phylum Chordata; class Actinopteri; order Scombriformes; family Stromateidae; genus Pampus; species Pampus argenteus. The sequence goes on along the minus strand of CM072883.1, from coordinate 1,612,889 downwards.
ACATCCCTCAACAAACATTTATTTAGATGGATAACGTGCATTAGGTATTTTCTTTCTTCTTGGTATGATAATTTATAAAATGTGTGTACAGTACAGTGTTCCTCTGCTGAATAGCAGTTCATCAGTATCCCCTCCCTTGTCTCCACACATAGCTCTTTGTCAGTGGTCCCGAGTTTCCTCTTTCCTCTCCCAAATGTTTGAAATGCTATCAAAGAGTTGGCGTCTTCATCAAAGAGGTAAACTTTAAAGAGTTCCACCTTTGCCGTCGCCTCTCCCCCCGCCTCGTCTTCCTTTAATCTGGCAGGGGTTTGGCAGTCAAAGGTAAATAAGTGTGAAATGGGACATGTGTTTTCCATCCATTCCCTTTGTCACACATGTTCTCCTCTCTCCATGATTAACATTCCACCTACTCCAGGTCCCTTTCTTGGCGATCTGTGGGCCTCGCGCAGGTCCGCCTGCCAAAACACTCCCTGGCCACCTGGAATTACAGATCTTTCAAAGCCTACACTTCCTGTCCATCTGAAATCCATTGAGCCTATCAGGAGCCCCCCCAAGTGTAGGACGACAAGATCCTGGCATATATATTTATTCTGGAAGACTTTGCTCTCTTTCTGATCGACTGTTTATTGGTCTTCGTTAGACAGTGGTAATTATTTGAGTAATAAGCCAACAAGGATGAATCCTCCTTGAATCCAAAGCTGCAGCTCTGATCAGTGCCAGCAGCAATGTCTTGAGAACATCATGAGACGGGAAGTAAAATAGGGGCATGAAGGGATAAACAATTTTTAAAACTACCCAGTTCTTGAGTCACATGCACCCTCCTTGTCTAAAATAAGCAGCATTCCTCCGCTGTGTTGTGGATGCTACTCCCTTGCCATTGGCAGCCGCCAGGCCAGCCTTGGGGCCTGAGGCTGGCAGCGGCACGCCAGTTGTGTTGTTTACCTTCCACACAGCGTCCGAGGGACATGTTGTCCTAATGCTACTGGTGCCTGCGTGTTTGTTTTGGCTTGCCAGTCACATTTGGCGCTGTCTAAATAACTCCAGACGCCCTAAAACACATTTGATTGACGTGGATTGTGTGATGATGAAAGTGTGTGATTGTTGAAATGGCACTGATGAGATTATTACTGCACTTTGGGGCTGCTCTGCTGACAGTCGCTGAGGGACGTTCGGACCCCTCCGTGCTAAAAGAGTGGCTTTGATTGTCAATCGCTGTCCTGCTTGACACGTTTTAAGTTTTCAGATGGTGTGCTGTAAATCATCTAATATAAGTGAGGTGATGGAGGGCATGGAGGAAAGTGAGTTTTCCAAATCTTTTCCATATGGAGGAAGAGCCTTGTGTCCATTTGTATTTGCAGCTTTTTTCCTGATAATTGCTTACAATGCTTAAACAAGTTGTGTTTTTTTTTTATCCTACAATCCAGGAAACTGTCTAAAACAATTAGTTTAGTTTAGAAAACCGACTTCTTTAAAAACATACTTTAATCTGTAATCATGTTGAGCTGTCATCCATTCTGCAAGAGCAGAGTGTCCTTTTTTTTTTCCTGTAAATCTCTAATTTTGGAACAAAACAGCAAACATGTCCTTGAAAAGGATTCAGGAGCCGCTCGGGTCATTATTTTAAATCACAGCCATGTTCTCCTCCGTTCATTTGGAAGCGTTGCGCTGTTCTCCCGTCCCAAGAGCTTACCTCCATAGTTTGAGTCCTTGTACCTTGGCAGGCGGGTCCAACCATATGGCAGAACTAAGTGTCGATTATCAAGCAATCTCATATATCACACACACATCCGATAAAGCCGGATATTCATCACTCGTGTAGCACTTTGGTGTTTTTTTTTCACTGTTAAGTAATGACAGATGAACAGTCTACCTACAGCTTCACTGATCCAGAAATATCAAATGTGTTTTAGGGCTGTGCCAATAGTCTGTCTTTTTGTCATTGAGTCATACGTGTTGCATGCTGCTTTCAGAACTATTGCGTTTTGACACATTTCACATAATTTTCACTTCATTATTTGGATCTTTTGCATTCGATTCCCTGAAACATTATAGAAAAACAGCAGGACTGAGACCTGGGATGATTCTTCTTATATTTACATATAAGCATATATTATCACATGTTGTGTCATTATGATCAGAAAGCTTAATGAGTGACATAGATATGATGATTACCTGTGTGCCCGTCTTTGTACAGCAGCAGAAAGGCTGCTACAGCGCTTCAGTTATTAATGCAGCACTTAATTAGTCATAATTTTATACAACTAATTTACTCAGAGTGCATTAAATAAACATAGATGTCTAATTAGAATATTGTGTTAAACTTGTTGGGTAGAACGTGGGCCATGCACACACACACACACACACACACCCTGTGTTCATTATCAGCTGAATACCTTAGCAACTGATACTGCCTTGAGCATAATAGTGAGAGTGATTAGCATACACAAATATTCCTGTACTGTATGTGTGTGCATTTAATACATTAACAGTACAAGTGTAGAATAAACTGTAGTTCCTGCATTAGCAAGGAAGTAAGTGATATTATTAAATATATTATTATCAAAGCTATAATACTGTGACAACACATGTTCAGCTTTGCTTCCTTTCATTGTCTGCAGCTTATGTTTTTGGGGGAATATTGTCAGTTTTTTAAGCCACTAAAGTAACACTATTATACTGTATATCTAACTCCTCTACTTGTAGTGAACTCCATGCATTAGAATATACGTGTGCTTTATATATGATAACATGTCTCACTGACACACGAACCACCTTGAGTGAGCGTGGTGTTTTGCAGCCTGCAGCATCCATCAGCAGGCAGCAGTAGGACGGTGCATTAATGAAATGTTAATGGCTGAATTAAGACCGAAATAACCAATCTAGCCTGGACTCCTGTGCGAGTCCATTAGCATCAGAGCGCCATGCTGGGGCAAACGACAACACTACCCATACCACCCTCTAACATCACAACCTCCATCCAGGGCAAGGACCACAGGGCCGGGGGCCCATGCAGGTAGATGGCATTAGAGGGTGGGGGTTAGGCGGAGACATCACTCCATCTGCCTGACCTCTGCATGCTGGCTGCTGGGAGAGCGTCAACAAACGATTTACAAATGAAACGGGGTGGGCGACGCACGATCAGGCGCCGCCGTCTGTGATTGATGAATGTCATCAAGGACAATTTCAGCCGTTTTCCTGTTGCTGTTTTGATGCTGTAATTTGTTTGTGTTTCAGTTGCAATGTTGCCTCAACTCCAGAGGTCCCGTTTACGGTCTGAACAGAGCAGAACCGGCCTGTAGATGAACGGATGAAAGCAGTCATCCTGTGGAGTAAAGATACAGTTCACAATTTCACCAGAGCATAAGTTGACGTCTTCCAATCGAACGTGTCTCCTGAAGTGGACCCTAAATGCACGCGTTGACCCTCAGCATGTGACGACTGTGTTCAGAGAGACGGCGACCTTTGGACTCTGTCTCTTTAAGAATCAAACAGGAGGTCAGCGCTGTCCCACATCCGTCTAAATGAATGTAGCTCAAGATCACTCGGGTCTGATCTTGATTTGGATTTTATTTAATTACGAGTATATGAATGCATGTCTTGCTTTGCAGTAATGCTGTTATTCTACATCATGGAAAGTGTAATTGAGACCACACAGGGCATTACAGGGCAACATTATGGCTGAGGAGCTGAGTGATGTGTCTGTGGTTGAAGCGCTGCTCTCTGTTTCTTAATTAGAAACTTAGATCACAGTGTTGTTCCAAGAATCACACTCGCATGTTTCGATTACATCTTGTAAAAAGGAGGGGGGGTGACACAGATTGCCTTCTAGCTCCAACATAGCAAAGTATGTCGATAAATCTGCTTGCAAACATCCACAGATACTTCATGAGTAAAAAATCTGAGGAAGATAAATTAAAGCACTTAACCTGCTAATGTCCTCTAATTGGGTGAAGCTGTAATTGGTTTAAGCATTAATCAGATTGGAGCTGGTTGTTGTTAAGTGTTGTGCGAATGCAAGGTTTCCTGTCCTGAAGTATGAAAAGAGTTTTTGTTGGAAATAAATGTGTTTGTGCCACTGGGAGCCTCTGGAGCACATTATGTGATCATGATGACCCTTAGATTCATTGACCAAATATGCACTTAGTGGTTGTAATGCTTGTATGCTGCGCTTTGTGGGAGATTTGTCTCTCTAAACATGTTGAGGGAGGGGTTTTCATTCTTGGGAGCGGTTGTCCCACCTTATATATTATGTTGATTTTTATTGACATTACATTTAGTAATTTGAATAATGACTAAATGCAGTGGCAGATTGGAATATCCGTTACAGTAATCGCTTTAAACTGAATCGGCAGAGTCAAATAACCCCGATTTTCTAATGCTACATGACATCAAAATCACACTAGATTAGACCAGCAAATTACCGGTTATCTAATTAGCCCGGCTCAGTTTTCAGGTGCACGCTTTGTAGTCGCAAAGATCAACTTAGGGTGGATGGATGCTAAAAAACACTTGATTTAAGTTGCTCATAGCTGCAGGAACAGAAGGGAACCTGTTCCCTGAGGTCCAACACTGATGTTGGACAGTGTTGAGAACAACTGGGGTGGAACCATTTCTTTAAGACCTGGCTTTGTGTACAGAGCTACATTTTTAGATAACTCGTGCACTGAAAATCTGGTTCCTTGGCTCTGCTCTCTCTGAGGTTTAAGTCAACCAATGAGATGATTTCATCGTGCAGAGCAGCTCTGCCTCTGAGGAACGTTTGCATAATTAAAACTTCAATGTACAGTGTCTTGTCTTGGCTGGAAGGTGACATACAGTCCAGGGATCAGACTCGTAAAGGGACATGTCTGTAGCTACAGTTCTGTATGTCCTCCACTGGAAAAGAACCCAACAATGTTATTAAGCAAATGTAATTTTGCACAAAGTCCAGTATTTTTTTGCATAATGCAGAAAGCCTGTATATTTAAAGAAAGCTTTCAGTATTGTTGAATTTCACAGTGGCGACTGGCAGCCATGCACGGTGCTATAATAGATGTAACATCATCATGGCTTTCAGAAAAACAAGACCTGGGGAAGGGGTAAGGGAGACGGAGGGGGGTGAAAAAAAATCATATAGATGGAGAAAAAGGTTGTCACCTTCACCTTGCGTACTTGTCATTCGCCCAGCGTCAGGTCATTAAATTCACATTAGGTCTCTCTGAGGGACCTTCGGATGCTGTTAGTGCACCTAAAGCTGTGTGGCAGTAAAAAGAATCACAACTTCCTCCTCACCGCAATGGGGGGAAAACACACATAAAAGCAGCTATGCAGCACTTTGCATTCTGACACTGGATCATTATGGTCTCTCATGTCTGTTTTTCCCCTTTTTCTGGGGTTGATAATGGAGACCAGGGGCACTGGAGGGACGTTGGCCGTGTCCATTTGTCCGTCCCCTGGAGGACGGAGCTGGATCTGAGTCAAAGTTTTAGACTGCTGCCACTGAGATGGCATTAACTCCAGGTCTCCTGGGTCGGCTGCGTGAATCATTTATTAACAGAAACCTGCGATGGCCGTTTCAAATGTCAGATCATGTTAGTCCCGTGTCCCTGGATTATTCAAGACAAAAAAAAAAAAAAAGAGGTGGCTGATGTGGCACTTTGTCATATAGAGCGCTTACCTCATGCCACAAAATGGAAAGTAATATCACAGCTGTGCAGCTTTTAGACGGTGCATGAAAATTTGCAGATATATAACAATTTAAGAACTAGTTTGTTGTTGAAGAGGTTTTTAAGATTAATAAAAGAAACGCGAACCTGGTTCAGGAGTTTCACTCAATAAAAATAAAATGTTTAACACATCAAAATTTAATTAACATGAAACTGTAATATAAATCTATACTAAGCTACCAGGTTAGCAGGTCTATAATCTTAAATGCCGTCATGATGATTAAATGAGTCCTTGGCTCCTCTCGCTGAGGTTGACTCCAGCCAATGAGATGACGCCGTCCTCGGATCTGTGCAGAAGTAAAACTCTGTGATCCCGGGTGATAAATCGTTGTCTGTTTGCAAAGAGACGCAGGGTTATTTTCATATTTTCGTAACAGTTAATTAGGGGAAGTGACTAGGTGGCGATGATGACCTTCGACGTGTTTGTCTGGCCACGTCTGACATTGGCCACCCCATTTGCCTGGATATTATTGTTTATGAACAGGAGCTGAGGGGGTTTATAGGTTGGTGTTGGATGGACAGCTGCTGTGTTTGGCTGTTGACCAGAGGCCTAATAACAACGGCATGAGAGGGACATTACCTGTGAGCATCTGCCATCCAGCCGCATGATGCTGCGCCCAACAATAACAGTTGAAATGTGAATGCAGACACTAATAATGATTGGAGCTGCCAGTCATCCTTGGACTAAAGTCATTTGAGCTCAGATTTATAACCTCTGGTCACATCCTGCATGAACAACATCGTCTGTTTTGTCAAAGTTTGGTGAAGAAAAGAAGCAGATATGATTGCAGCAGCAGAGTGTTTGACTGCAGACAGATAATACTTGATGCTATTACTTTTCTTCTCTCTGCTGCTGGTTGTGTCAAACGCTCAATGTATTGGTTTATCCCTTTTGCTTCTCATTTCTCATCTTTACACATGAGTTGATCTCAGCAGCTCCAACCTCCTCCTCCTCCTCCTCCTCCTGCTCCCCACCAACATCCCCCCACCTTCAGCCGCGTCCTGCGAGCGAGACAGCTGTGAAAACAGTGTGGAATCTGTGCAGAGAAAACGTCTCGTTGCTGTATCTTCCAATTTTAACCAGATTTTGCAGGGATATTAGAGGAAACAAAAGATGTGACATCCCGGCGTTCCTCCGTTCAAAGCCCCAACCGATAACTTTGATGCGAGATTCACTCTGAATCAAGGGAGAGGGGGAACATTTTGGATGGCTTCCTTACGTTTAAAGTGAGGTGACACTTAACTGGTCCATAAATTTGCATTCGTTATTTCCCTGTTTAGCATACATAATAAGATGTGGAGATCTGAAACAGAAAAGATTATATGTGTGTCATGATAAGACTCATTTCACACGGCTCTGACGGAAAGAAAAGAAGTTTTTCAGCTCACTCAACACTTTGTAAAAAAAAAACAGTTTTGTGTCACTTTTTTACCTCAATCAGAAAAAAGTCACACAACATCTGCACAAACAAACGTGAGGCATTTGTCATGGTGATTTATAACAACAATGCTACGCGACCAACAGGCCGGTGGAAAGAGAGAGCACACATTAGCATTGCTGCATTGCATCCAAGTGACAATGTAAATAGCATAATTACAAAAGCAGATCCTAATTGCTGCTTTACTTTCAGGTGCTTTGAGAAAAATCAGAATCATCACCTCTTATACGTTGCTTACATGCTAATTATCCTCGTGGCTGCTAACTAGGAAAGTGAAATTTCTGCAATCACAAGTTGCAAAGGTGTTGCTTGCCAGTTGATTCAAATACCGCAATTAGTGTTGGCGCTGTTGCTATTTAAGGTATTTTTCTAACTTACCTTGTCAAAGATTGTGAAAAACTTAAGATTCCTCTCCTTTGCAAATAAGGAAGATTTGGCATTTAAACATTATGCAAAATTAATAATTCTTCCTTTATTCTGCCCGACGTCGCTGGATTTAAACCAAGTTGTATTTGCAACCTAAAAATTAGAAGAATTACTGAGAATTTTTTTTAATTTATGCAATGTAAAAGCCATAATTAGGTGCTTAATAGTTCCTCTTAAAGGGCTCTATGTGTATCTTGTCATTGGGTGTAGTCATGTAGTGTATACTGTATATGATGGGTTGATTAGGGAGAAGGATTTTATTCTCTGTGAGTCAACTCGAGCCAACAGCTGTCACATACAGCACACTTCCATTTTTACATAAGCACACTCGTATCAGCGAGACAAATTCCCTCTAAATTTATCGAAGCAGGTGAATAATGTGATTAAGTCAATGATTTGCAGTAGTCCACCAGTCACAGCGCGATAAGAGGCTGCCTTAAATCAGCATGAAGTGAAAACAGGCGTCAACACACAGTGCTCCTTCCTCGCCGGTGGACAGCCCCATGTATAAAACACAGTGTGGGAATAGCTTTGACTGATATATCCTATCTAATATGTGACTTTCTCTCTTTTTTTTTTTTTACTCATAAGTTGCAAATGGCTTCATTAAAACAAAAGCATGACCATAGGGAGCACATAAAACATGCTGCTGCTACCTAATATGGTATTTATGACCAGGGCTAAATGTAGAGTGAATTAAAGTTTAAAGGATTGCAGTCAGGTAGACTCGCCGACGTTTGTGGAGGAATGTCCATTAACAAGATGAAAGAAGAGGGGTGTGTGTGTGTGTGTGTGTGTGTGTGTTATTCCCTCATGGTCTCCAGTGGTACATCAGCTCCTCAGCTCGACGGCTGGCTGGCTGGCTGGACCTAGACACCTTACAACTGCACGTGAAATGAAAAATTGACTGGCAGAGTCACCCAGGAGCCCCAGCCTCTGTATTTACAGAAATAATTAAAAGGTAATATCATCAAAAGTGACTTCTCCCACCTCCCACCTCCCTCCATCCGCCCCTCCATCCTCCTCCTTCAGCACATCTCTTTTTCTCTCCGTTAAAGAAGTTCAAGTCATCTGCTGGAGAAAATAAACCAATTAACAGCTGATGTAGCCGAGACGCAGCAAAAGCAGGTTTATGCCGACCGAGGCGTGATGCAGAATGCTTATTAGAGAACATGTTCAGGTCTAAATAATCACTAGACACGCTTGGAGCCAATTCTACATTCATCAGCTCCTGGATTTCCCCTGTGGGGAAATACACAGGAGCAAAGGCCTCATCAGACGCTCTGGATGCCTCAATCACAACCTGGTGGACACACACACGAGCAGAGATCCAGATATTATAGAGACTGAAACTACCTGGACTCTCAGGAGAAGCCAGGCGACGCTCAGACTTTGGTTTGTTTGGTCTAAAAGTCAAACACACGCAGCATATTTTAATTCAGCACCTCAGTGTTAATTGATCATTGGGGAGATTTAGATTCAACATCACTTTATATATACTGTAATTGATATATGATAGTCTTAGATTCAGTTAAATATTCTGTATTAAGTAATAATCTTTGCATTTAGCATGATTCGTAGATGTATGTGTCATGCTCTGAGCCAAACTGGTTGATTATTGTCGTACGGCGGTTCCTCGTCCTTCAGGTTTTAATATGGACAAACATTATCTCAATGTTGGCTTTTCTAAACTATTTTTACAAATATGTAAATATGTCTCGCAGAGCAACTTGAAGCTGGCATTAAATAATTTATGATCAGAATTCATATTGTATATTTATGTCAGGCTTATATAGGGTAAGTCAAAATAGGGTCTAAAGAAAGTCAAATTATTCTCCTAAGATCATATTCATATATTCTTCTTTATATTACTGTTTGTTTGCCTTACGGCAATCACCGACTCCAGTTCAAAGTTGACCCAGTTTCTGATCCACCAGTACAGATGTGAAATGAATATTAGGAGAATAAATGTGCTGTTGTTCTTTTTAAAAGTTTTATGAGTAAGACGATTCGTGTCTGCTTTCAGTAACAATGCACGATAAGTGAAGGTGAATGCATGAATGCATGACCTCGGCTGCCACTGCATCATGTGACTACTCCATTTTATCCCTCAGTTCCTGTCAGACGCATCATATTTTATAGATCTTGTGATTTTACGCTTGGGATAAACACAGGTACGGCTGTAAATATTTGAAACAGCCACAGGAATCATACATGTTGGATCCGTGTGTGACATGCACGGCTGTAATGGCTTACATCCTCACCCTCTGCTCTCCCCCCCGCGAGGCTCGCCCACCTTTTTAACGTTTTAGCTCACAGATGGGATGAAAAAGGTTCCTTTTGCTTTTTTCACGTGACCTCTGTTGAATGTAAAAATTTGTGACACAAAGTGGCGCGGTTTCATATTTGTTCAGCGGCGACTGGCTCAGCGCGCCAGCGTAATGGCACGACTCCAGTAGCCAGATCACCGGAGGCGGTGCATCAGGGGACAACCTGGGATCACCGTGCTGCTGATTTATGCATGAACCATGTGCTCACTTTTCCGAGACAGACGGAGCCGACGTTAACAGATGAGACATTCGGACAGGAAGACATCTTCTTTTTCATGGTGCAGGGGTAATGGAGACAACAGGGATAGGGTGGAGGCCTTCACAAAGGAATTACATATTCTGCTACTATATTCATACCAGCTACCTGTCTGTTGGAGCCATCTGTCATATGAAACGAGGAAGACGGAGAAGCTAGAGGGACCATAACACGTTAAAAACATGTTTATAATGCAGATGCATGAAAAGCAAATGTGTAAAATGCATTTATTATTATATTAGTATATTTTAAAAAGCTCTTTGTAGTTGCACTTTTCTCAGACACATTTCTTAGATCATACAACCAGATACGTCTCTCTCTGTTCACTTTATTTATCAGTTTGGAATTTCCTGCATGTAAATAAACGTAAACTATAATTGTGTTTTGTTTACGCTGTTGTCTGGATACTGTTAACCCTGACCTCTGAGGCATTTTACTCTATTAATAATCAGGGGTATTGTGTTCTTTCTCAAACACTTGACCTTGTTTTAAATCAGCGAACACACAACAAACTTAAAAAAGGTTTGTTGTTTTCTTCCTCTGATTGCCATGACGAGTTGCCAGAGGTTGCAGCCTGTAGTCTCATACTTTATGTATGAGCTATCAGCTGCTTGTCCGTCCCAGGTGTCCATAACACTACGACATGCCGACAGCACAAACAGATTGCAGAGCACTTGAACCTTAGTGTGTTAGTAGTGAGTATGTGATGCACATCAGCAGCTGAGGGTTCGAGGCTTAATCCTTCTATGTGTTTGTTTCATTTAGAAATGTAAACATCAGAGAACTTTTATGAATTGATCCAGATCAGTTCGATTTTAATCACATCTTATTTATTGTTTCCTTGTGGTGAGTTTTGTTTACATCTGGTTCACAGATTGCACCTTTTTTTTAATTTGACATATGAAAGATGGCGTAATGATTGTGACAGATGTTGACTTATCTAAATCATATCAAACACAGATAAAAAAAAAATGCACTTACACCAGGGAGCTTCCTACAGCGAGTGCTCGTAGAAGAATTTAAAGGAAACTCGGTTACCAATTACAAAAGCAAACCTATTTTCCAGCATGCTCGCTCATACGGCATTAATTCAAGCACAAGAAATCTGCAAGGAAATCTGTCCCCGTTGAGCATCCCCAGCCCCGTTTGTCTCGACAGCGCTCTCCTTAAGCAGGTCGTGTATCCATATTTGAAGGCGCCACCGGCTGCGTAGGTAAAGATGGGAATCTGTAGTGACAAGGGGAGGGCATCGGCACAACAGAGGTACCTCAGGAAAGAGACAACCTCTTCCAGGGGAAGGCAAATGAGCTTTGTCAGCCGGCAGTTGGTGCAGTAATTATAAAGGGTGCGTTGAATTTCCCAGGGATGCCAGGAGAATGGCATAATGGAGAAAGCACTAAGAATTTTATAAGCCAAGCTGGGAAAAACTCAAACATCCACAGAAGTTTTCCTGCACAGAAGAAGCATTAAACTAGTTTGTGATACTCGTGCCTGGAAGTTGCATTACGTAACATTACATGACAAAGATTTACACACGTTGTGCAAAGTGACTCATGTGTTCAGCATCCACAGGAAAAATAGTGCCATGTTGTCATATCCCTGAGCCAACCAGGACGATCTGTATTGATCACTGATTAACGAAAGCTGTTTTAATAATGTTTTTAATATGTATTGTATAAATCATTAGCTAATTTTACTTCATAAACACCCTCGTCCTACAAATATTACCTCAGGCCGAAGCTTTGAACGCGTTTCTACTCAAATGTACCTTGTTAAATAACGGTTTAAACTAATTTAAATAGATTTAAACTGTTGTCTTCCTGGGTTTAGTTGTTCTGTGGTGTTTATTTACCCTGCAGAAACATTCATGCCTTTTGAATAAATATTTGACAGTTACATCTGTTCAGGTATGCACCGCCTCGAGCAGCATCAGTGAAACTCTCACCCCCGTCGGCCTTTCTATTTCTACATGGGTCGGTTCACCTCCGGACCTCGCGGGCCCACCCGACGCTCCGCGCCGCGACCCCCTTCACTTTCAAAGAAAACAGATGTAAACCTCATCCTGCCTGCTCCGTGTCTCGGGGACACACCGACGCTCACCGCCGACTCGGAGGTCCCTCAGCGACAACTGTCCTGATTTCCAGTGACATCAGAGTCGGTCCTCAGTCACTCTGATCCTGTCAAGGAGTCAGCTGAGATGAACTGATGGCGGATGGCCTATTTATACCCCGGTCACCTGATCTCTCACTCCCCCACAGGCCAGGAATATTAAATTGACAGCAGCATATTCTGAAATGTGCGATTGCCCTCGAGCCTGCAGATAGTTTTTATTTTTTATTTTTAACTTACCTTGATAAACACAAGGAGGACTATTATGGTCCGAGCACGTCACTAACGCTGTCTGTATAGGTATGCATCAGGTAAATGAGGTTTTGACTTGTTGATCCTATAAAACAAGGCACTACTTTCTGAGATTTTATAGATTTTCTCTTCCTTGCATCCTTCTTTCCTCACTTTCCTCCTAACACTCATTCTTCCATTCATTCATTCTTTCATCCCCCTCTAATCAGTGACAAGGTTAATCAAATTTGTATGAGTCCTCATCCCTCCCTCTTTTCCTTCCTTTCATAATATTAGTCATCTATTTATTCATCCATCCATCTCTTTAACCAGTGGGTGGTTTTCAGGAAGCCCTGCAGCCTTGGATCTTTCCCTCCAAACACAGGCGAGGTGTTGACCGATGTTGGACAGATTGGCCAGGCAGCAGAGAAACTGAATTGCCGTAATCACATTTACTTGGCCCTTATCTGCATGTTTGACATTTTGTCTTAGCAGCCCGAAAACCAACGTGTAGGTCGAGCTGAACCGCGAGCTGTCAAAACTCGCCGCTCGGCCCGTGCCATGTTAAACACCCAACATCTGGGTCCACCGTAAACACTCAGGCCCTCATAATCAGCCCCACATGTGGCAGCGTTCAGGCTGCACATGCTCCCGTCCAGCGCCTAGACGTACAGGAAACTGTCAGGTCCATCACAGCGTTCGTCTCGTGTGAAACGGATACAGCGTCAGGATTACAATTTATTAAATATTTGAACTTCAGCTCTCCTCCTATTGTAATTAAGGCAGGTTTCAAACAGGCCGTGCACGTTTGATCTCCTGAAAATCCTGATATGGAGCTTAAGATGGGACACTTACTTAATAACAGCTGCACCGCAAACCTCCAGCAGCTGGCAGTTAAAAGAAAACCCCTCCCTCATATACCGTTACACTCCTCGATATCATCAGGCTGTGATTTCAATGCATTCCAGGAGTTATTCTGTGATGAAGTGGTTTAACTTACATTTCTGTTGAACCTGCTTTCCCTCAAGCTGCCTCATCTAATTGGACTTCACTTAGTTTTCCTACATTTTCCCGGAATAATTTATGACAGCCTCCAAATGCGGCGTGTGATATTGTTGCTTGGATACTTGCTCGCAAGCCAAGTAGTTCATGGGTTTTTTGGCCACAAAATTGTTGAAGCCTCGTGGAGTCAAAGCTGAGCGTTTGTTGTGGCTGCATTCACTTCTGATGGATTTCTGGCTTCTGTGAGTGCAGAAACCTGCATGTCTGACCTCTGTACAGCTCATGATGGCTCGTATAATTGTTGAAAAGGCAGATCTAAGATGTCTTATGACAGACTGAAACCTGGAACAACATACACATGATGGTTCGCTCTCGACTGACTGTTGACGTTTGTATTTGTCCAAAGTCATTTGGATTCACAGTAAAGGTTTCTGTATCTAAGTGTTATCATATCTAACAGGCCAGTATATAAATCTATAATCTATAGATACAAGGTGTCTGTTGTAATATATTATAAAGCACCTTGAGGCAATAGGTGGTTCAACACAGGACATATAGATGCATTGAAAAGCACATCAGATTACAAACAACAACAACAACAATGCATTGAGCGTCTTGCAGCTTCAACCCCCCTCAGGTTTGGGGCAGATGTTCTCAATACTGAGATCAATGAGGGGTTCATTTCACTGTCTTTGTTCCCTTCTGTCCTACTCCAAAAAAACCCCACACAAATGGCGTGTACGCTGCCATGTGGTGTCCCTGACACATGAGACGAAAAGGATATTTAAGATTTAAGATACCCGATAACACGACTGACACTTGTTTAAGGAGACGGCAGGTGATCATTAGTGACTTTTTGAGTTGTACAGTCTCTTTGCTGCCCTACTGCAGCCCTTACCTTTAATTTTTATGTCTTCTTTTCTTTGTCCTTCTGTTATTATTTGTAATTCCACACAAGGCTCATTTAAAGTTTCATCTTATCTGATCAAAGATGTGTTACCACGCCGACGTGCTCTGGAGCTGCGTGCATTGGCGCCTGTCGACCTAGGTGTGTGCATGTGAACGTGTGTGTGTGTTGCGCCGGGGCTCCTCGCTCAGCCCAAACCTATACATCATCCCCCGGTGACGGCGTCTCTGAGCGCCGGACCGACTCGAGCCGGTCCTCGGGGGTCAATCTCTTAAATGAGATTTCAGCACCACTGACCCGTGCTCTGGTCTTCTCACCTTTTTGCCAGGAGAACAGGAATGACCTTTGACCTCGGGATCTGTGAGCAGCCACTGTCCTCCTCCAAGTAGCGACCCCCCCCCTCAGCAGCAGCCGACCATGCCTAAGCCGGGGAGACGGAGTGAGGAGGTGACGTCTTGGTCTGCGGAGGACCACAGAGGTATGAAATGAAGATTTAACTTCCTAAAAGAAATGTCTGATGTGAAGAAACTAAAAGTAAAATATTGATCGAGTATAAAACGTATACAAATAACTCTGTGTCATTATTGACAACAGTTGTATCACAACAATCACACTATTTGTTCCTGCTGCTGCGGTGGTGGTTTGTGTTGAATATACAGTAACAGGTTACAGTCAGAATATGTTAAGGCTCCAGGACAGATGATGCAGAGGAGTATACAGTGTTTCCCAGAGGCTGGCTGCAGCCTGCATACTGTACTATATGTACACACATATACTGTATAGATACTGTACAGCCTTTAATGTGCATATGTGCAGTTGTGTGTTTCTTTCTTCTCGACTTCTTGCAAGTGCTGTATGTATGTCATTAATTGAGTCTCCAGCTCCCTGGAGTGGTTAGCTCTACTTGCACTGGGAGGATAGATGGGGAGATGCTCTGTGTGTGTGTGTGTGAGAAGAGTACACACACACACACATGCACACACACACACACACACAAGCCCTGATCGCATGATGATTATGCTTGATCAGTGTCAAACACAAACTACTGCAGCGGGTGCTTTGAAAAGGAATATATTGTGTGCTCAGACTTGTTCAGACCCTTAGTGGTGTTTTTACGCAGCACAGTGATTTATCCAATTCACCCAGATCTGAGAAATCTAATGTTTTTTGGTTATTTCTTTGGTGATAAAAGCAGCACAGTCTGTGTATCCATCTTCATTTTTAAGAAACAAGACAACAACAACAAAAAGTGCAAGGAGGTTTATTTAGAGAGAAAACATCAAATTAAAATTAGTTTGCAGTGAGGTTTAAGGCATACAATAAAACACATACAATCACAGCGCTTACACCACCTGGGAAACATAAGCTGATTGGACCAGACAGCGAGTCGATACCTCGTTATAGAGCAATAAAAACTCAATCATCAGTGCAGAATTTAAAGTACCACAATGTACATAAGAAACCTTAGTTAAGCAACTAATGGACACTTGGTTGTTTTACCTTTTTTATGGGTAGTATTCTCACTTATCAAGCAAAATAAGTCAGATACAGTATGTCCTCAAACTAATCTGATGCATACAGTAGCTGCACAAATCTGTTAACTCTCCAAACTGCAGCTCAAACTACCCCTAAAGTGGGGAATTACATGAGTTTTCTTCCTAATTCAACTCCAGTTTGCACTCTTATTGCGTAACTGTCACTGACATGCATATCTTCAGTTTGGTTTGAGAGAGTAACAGAGACCAAACAAGGGCTAGTTTGACTTGTTTTTCAGGGTTATTCAAGCCAGGCGGGGTCCAATCAGAGGAGCGTTTCTTGTGGCGGGGCGGCCCTCATGGCAGAGCTGAACGCGTTAGGGGTAAATATTTGTATCTCAGCGGTGGACGAACAGCGCTGAGGTCAGTCGTCTGGAATCCCCTGGTTGTTTAGAGACCACTGTTGTTACAGTTGGGCTTTTCTGAGGGGGAAAAAAAAAAGGAGGCATGAGAGAGACGGAGAGAGACGGAGAGAGAGTGCTAGACTCCCAGAGGAAGAAAACTGAGCACTAACACTTAAACAAAAGACGAGAGAGGACAAGAAGTGTGAAGTCTGTTGCATGCTTCCACAGATCATATACCGAGAGTCATTTCTTATCCCACAAATCATAAAGAATACACAATAATGTGATGTTAAGAGTGTTATTTTCCCCATTTTCATACGATATAAACTACATATGAACAGCCAAGTATGCAGATTCTCTCTTATATAAATCTGCCACTTTTATCTGAGGAGTCCCGTGATGGTGTGAATGCTGTTTCTACTCTGACGGTGGTATATACGTCTTACAGATGGCGGCGAGAATGCAGCTGGTTGATGAAAACGAATCTGTGCGACTAGTTCTGCCTTTTAGGGACGGAGAAGTGAGCGGCGTTACCGGGGGTGTCATGTTTGATTGGGGTTTATTAGCGCCGCCTGTATTGTTCCTGTTCGTCAACAGACTCCCAGGTAATGTGGTGATAATCGTTGCGGAAGCTTCCATCTGCTCATTTGGGGGAGATGGGGGGGTGGGAGGCGGGGAGCTGCCCTCGTTTCAAATCCATTTTCCCAGGTGCTGATGGGAGGCCGCGGGGTGGAGGGGGTGGGTGTTGTGGGTGGGGGTGTAGAGCGCTCTGTTTTATTTACCCATGAGTGTCGGCGCGCTCAGCAACCAGGTTGTCTGTGCTTGTACCGGCTAATGGTTCAAACCCAGCTGGCTTCAATCGGGAGCTGGGCTCTTGAGTAATACATTTTGCACTTTGGCTCACGACCAAGTGTACGGCGTTTTGGTGCTGCACGCTACAGTGAGTTAATTGCTCAGGTGTTTGGAGCGGACACCATAAAATCCATAAACAACCCTGTTGTTGTGGCTCCAGGATGCCATTTGAGGAGGCGGGGTCAAGGTGTACAGAGGAGTGGGTCTGAAAGCAGCCAGCGGTGAAGGGCCGTCTCTGGCTTGACTGTTTGTGAGAGGCAATTCTCCACGCTTGTAATTACACGTCTTTAATTGATAACGCGGAAAAACTGCATTGATTTGGTGTCAGACGAAGGAGCGCCGCGCCCCGGCCTCTAATTACTTCTCAGTTCTGCAATGTCAGGTTCGGTTTCTGCCGTCGCGTCGGGATGCTGCGAGGATGCAGCTGATGTGATCACACCTGAGCAATTAGCTCCTCTGTCCACTGCGTTTAAGTCAGTTAAAATGCTGCTGCACGTCCGAGGGTGATGCAGTGAGCTGAAGGGAGGCTTCTCATTGCATTTTAAAGTATTGTTTTTGTAGTTTTAATAAGATAAAGTAACGTTTAGAAATGGATGTGAATGATTAGCTGTGAGGAAATATCTTAGATCTATACTTCTGCAGTGTTGGTGTTCAGACAAACAAATAGCTGAAGAGGAAGCGGAGCCGGCTTCATGCACTCTTTAGTCGAGCTATCGCTGTAAATTTCCTCTCGGTTTAAGTCAAGGAAAACGTAACTGAAGACTTGTTACCCGATTCTGCATCGTCCCACTAATTTCTGGAAGTGTATGGGAGCGCTGTCGCTGAGGTGATGACAGAGCAGGACCAACTGGCTTCACATGGGACTTCCTGAGCTGCCAAATGATTTTACGGTGTGTGTGTGTGTGTGTGTGTGTGTAATATCCTGGGAAAGTCAGCTGAGATCTTTGCTGCTTTATATTTATGATGTAAACTAGTGACTCTCACCTTTCAACTCGTGCTGTTTGTTTCATCCCGCTGGGAACAGAACCAGCAACTTTAAATCTCCAGTCATTTACTGTATTTACATGTCGACCCGACTTGTAACGGATCATACAGGCCGTAGTTTTTAACAAAATGATACGAATGTAGAAAACATTTATAAATTAATTAGTTTAAAATTAAACTAATCATCTGGATCATGTAGGAAAACAAATCAACTTGTGCTTATTTTATTGTTATCTGCGGGTTCTGCCCACTTCAAACCAGCGAGAAAACGATGTGTTGCTTTTTGCACATGTGCCAACGAATTAATGTTGTCATGCGTGTGTGTGTGTGTGTTTGTGTGCCACTTAGTTTTGTGTCAGCATGCTAATAAAGAGATCCTCCCTTTGCTTGACACAAACGACGACGCTTAAAAGCGATTTAATGTGATTTTAATTAGATTTTAATTGCATTACCTGATCTTAACGAACCTCGAGAGGAAAGCAGGATGATGCTTTAATTTTCATGTTTTATTTTCCTGCAAACAGTAATCTCCATTAAGATGATTATTTGCAGACAGTTTTTGTTCATACAGAGCAGGAAAAAGAATAAGTGTGTGTGTGTGTGTGTGTTTAAATGAAAGAGTGTGTGTATCAGTATGTTTGTAGGAGAAAGAGGTTGGAGAGGATGAAGAGTGCGTGTGTGTGTGTGTGTACCAGATAATGTGCATGTAAAAGTGTGTGTGTGTGAGAGAAAAAAGAAAGAGCACGTTATGAACTAAATCAGCATTTAAATGTATAGAAAGTGTGTGTGTGTGTGTGTGTGTGATCTCAGCCTGTAGATGGAGCTAAACTCTACAATTCTCTCTCTCTGTCTCTCTCATATCCTCCATCTGCACACAATGAATGCACCCCCCCCCCCAACACACACACACACACACACACACACACACACTTTTCTCTCTCTCCTCCAACAGATTTGGTATTTATGTTAATGTACACCTCTGTGGATCTCTTGCCTCCCAGTGGTTAGATACCCTGTTGATATGTGGCTTTGGTGTGTGTGTGTGTGTGTGTGTGTGTGTGTGTGTGTGTGTATATGAGCTCACGAGGAAAGCTGGAGGGGTTGAGGAGGGTTTAGGGAGTCAAAGGACAATTCCTGAGACTTTTCCTTCCCTCCAGAAAACAGAGATCCTGGCAGTAGATGGACAACTGAGCCGTCAATAAAACCCTGTAACACTTTGAGTTAGAAGAAAATAAACCGAACAAAGCTGCAGCAGAGTTATGAAGTGCTTGATGAAGTGAGACTGCACACTCAGCATGACCAGAGACTCAACATATCTGTGAAAATGCAGAATGAACATGTTTGATCTGAAGCGAGTCGGCGAGGTTCTTTGTTCCTGTTGAATTTAAAAGCAAAACTAAGAAGAAGAACAACAAGTGAAATTAATGTTGTTTTTTAGTCATTTTTTAATCAAACGCCTCGTCTGTGATGATTTAATGTTTCTTTTCTTTGTTATTCGTGGTCGTAAACGGATTCTGGTTTCTGGTTTCTGGTTTGGGACTGTTAGTCGAACACAGAAAGACGATAAAAACACAACAACAACAACAACAAACAGTAATGAAATGATATTAAATGCATATAAGTCTCCGCTGTCTTCAATCAAACCGCCTCTCAGCCCTGATTATCCCCATCGTCCATAACTGTATTTGATATTACATGTGATATGTATATTTTGGGATAATATCGCGGCTCTCGGTATAAAAAGCAGTGTGCATTAATTCTCGCCACTCAAACGGTGTGTGAAATAGAGCTCCAGTCAGGTCATTGTTGATCCCCACCTCTAATAGAATAATCAATCTTGCTTTTGGCAAGTCTGTGGGATTAATTATTAAGGCCTAAACATTTAGCAGCTAAGCGCTGCACCGCCCGCCCGCCCGTCTACCTGCCGCTGAAGACGCTGCTCAACCCAGCGTGAATTGATTATCTCCACGCTTATCTGCTGACGATAAGCCCCGCCCCTCCATCCCGCTGCACCCCTCCACCTTTAAAACAATAGTATCTTTCCAGTTTGTCAGTCACAGATGTATTTCATGCCGAACACTCACAGAAGGCGGATTAACGGTATCTACTTATACGCTTGTGATAAACTCTTATCTCCCACCTTCCCCGGAGCGCTCTGTGGGTGCACGTTGACCAGTTTTCCTCTTCTTTTTCTCCTTTTTTTCCCTTCTTTCTCCTTCCTTTTTTCGGGCTCTGTAGCTCAGTGATTTAATCATTTAACCATGTATAA